>BTSX01000001.1:4017259-6452723 GCA_036245825.1 Pristionchus entomophagus
GTATTTCTCACACGGTTTCTAATTTAGGGCACTCTTTAAAATATTTCCGCGCGTCTTTACTTTAGTCCCGACCGTAAACCGCGTGCCTTCTAATCAGTCAATTGCAGGGTTGAGAAGTGCCAGAATATCTCCGGTCGAGAAGAGGCGTAGCACAGTGAAATCCATTCAAGGCCACGAATTGAACATTAATTCCGAACAGCACACTAATGTGTATTTTAATTTGTACAGAGAGGCATGGTAAATCCCGCCTCTTTTATAACCTCAAATGTGTTCTTGAACATATTGTTGTTTGATGCCTCATCCTGAGTATTTACCTCCTGTTTTTACTTGTCGGTTTTTTAACTTGTTTTTTCATTATTATTATTAAAATAAATTTAAAAATGTGTAATTGTGGGACCAGATCGAACCGAGTGGTGATGCTTTATAGAAATGCACTTTCTACGTTATGCTGCTAAGTTGTACAATGAACTACTCATGCGAGATATATGTGGTCGATCATTTCTCGACTAGACGGTCGGTTCCTCGGATCCACTTGAGTAAGCAGTTTGATGAATTCTACCTGAAGATTACTAATTTACAATTAATTGGAAAAATCTGCGTCACCGTTTTATCATCCGCAAATAAATTGCTCAGATTGTGCTGTTCCCCACATCGAATATTATCGAACATCTGTGATCTCGCGAATGTTATATTGAAAATACAAAAATTTACAAAAAAATAAACATACATCATTGCGCTCTTTCGCAGTCATCACAGCACACAATTCAACAAAGATCAGCCCAAGGCTGAACACATCCGATCTCGAGCTGTATCGGAAAAATCGCTGAAACGGGTTTCATATGAAGTTTGCCTTATTTTACAGCAAAAAAGACCTGCTCCGGGCTCATGTACTGTGCGGTTCCAGTACTCGTTCCGACCATTTCCGAGTCGCTTTCGACATCGTATCGTCGTTCAGTCGCGATTCCGAGATCGCACACTTTCAGTACATCTTTCTCGACGAAAAGCACGTTGCAGGGCTAAAATGAATCTTTTTTTTTTTAAGTACAAACACACTTTTCGCACTTTCAAATCACGATGGATGAGATTCTTGCTGTGGATGTATTCAACAGCGGAAACCATTTGTTTGAACCAATTCTTCATCCGAGGCAGACACCTAGAGCCGGGTTCTTCATTTTCATAAAGCCAATCGAAGAGCGAATGATTGGCTAACTTAATCAGCACAATTATTGTTAATTAGTATTTTTACGAGAGAACCTGCATCTGAATATAGATGAACGCGCATTCGTAGGTGACTTTCTTCTGGAAAGTTTTATCTAAATCTAGTCAATCAACTGTTTTTCGAACCAATAATTGTTTCGACGATCCCAACTTGCTGAGTAGTTCGGCATCCTTTGCGGTCTATAAACAACAAATATAAAGAGTGAAACCAACTTGAAAATCATACCTGCCAACCCTCAGGCGGCGTTTCTACCCAACTGCCATTATAGCGAATTATGTGGGGATGATCCAATTGGGCCATCGCCTTCACTTCTTTCAGAGCTGATGCAACTGCTCTGAAGATCTTTGAAATTTGATCAATTTTTAACCATACACTTTACATCACGTCTACAGCAACGCGCTTGACTGCATACTCCCAGTCGTCATACTTGTTCACCGCCTCAAAAACGCATCCGAAACCTCCCTCTCCGAGGATTTTATTGACTGTGAATTCGTTCTCGAATCTGAACGATAATGTTTAATTGCAATTTATAATTATACTTGCTTGGATCTAAATGCTCCCCTTTGTCCATCATCGATTGGGGATAAACCATAAGGGATCGATTGTATCTTCACTACCTTAATCAGCTATTCCATTACGTTTTTTTCTTCTTCTTCAAAGATCTTTCCTTCTATTGCAATGCAATCTACATTGATGATATGCAATGATGATAATGAAGAAACATACGTATTCGTGGGGTAATTGGGCAGTCATCAAGTGATACTTTCCGCTTTTCTTGCATTTTCCTCGTCCAATTAATGTGCCGTCATTGATTCCAGCTATGTGGAAACAATAAACGTCCCTGAGATGTTTTAAACTATATTTCAAGCATTTTTTTTTAAATCACCAAAAGTGCAGTGGAGGGAGCATCTTTGATGTAACTGGGTCGATAACGAAGATACTCTTGCCATTGGTCAAGTATACGTAGGAACGCTTGACCAGTGCCGGAGAGCCCCATGGCGCATAAAATTCTGACATGTCGTTTACCGAATTCAGAACCTCCATGAATCGTCGTTTCGTTCCACGGTAGCACTGAGAAAGTCAAAGGATTAGGTTGATTATCGATTAAGCATGGCTTACCGAAAGAACGACCACCTTCTTGCCCATATTCATCACGGATGGAAGAATTGGTTCATTCGTGATCTTTCGGAATATTGCCGTTTCACTGAAAGTGTGGAGATAGATTGATCATAGTTCATCTTGTTTACCCGTGTAGTCCCTTCAACTCCAGCCACTTCAGGGTGTCTACCGGAATATCCACAGGCTTCCGATCACGGAAAGGATCATCGCACATCCGGTAGACGTACAGTTTGCCATCAGATACCAGACTACACATCCCGCCCTGGTGCAGATTCTCGCCCTATACAACAAAGGTTGGTTAGGTTGAAAACGTATTACTCTCTACAAGATATGACAAAACGAAAACGGCACAACAAAGGTTGGTTAGATTGAAAACGTATTACTTCCTAATAGAGATGATAAAACGAAAACGGCACAACAAAGGTTGGTTAGATTGAAAACGTATTACTTCCTAATAGAGATGATACAACGAAAACGGCACAATAAAGGTTGCCTAGATTGAAAACGTATTACTTCCTAATAGAGATGATAAAACGATGCCGGCATCGACAGGGTGATCATTGGATAACAAAGATGCCGACATGCCGTTTTCGTTTTGTCATCTCTACTCTCTACCTTTATCATATCGCGAAGATAATACGTTTCAATGACATCAGGAGCCATGAACACAGCTCGATAAATCTTCAAAGATAGCGAATCACCGGGTTTCATGTGGACCATCACCTTTCGCTTCCAATTGCTTCCGTAATAAATCGAGTCTCCATGGGCAGCCATGATACTGTAACGATACCCACCGAGAAGCTTTACTTTAAGCCTTTTATTTCTAAAAAAAATCAAACTATTCAGAAAATAAAAATATATTTACAAATTCTTAATCCACAACATGTCTGCTTGACGATAAAAGATGGTTCCTGAATCATATATTTTTCAAATGATCTTGGGTACACGTTTTACCACTTTCGACCTGGTAGATGTAGGTTGTGGCATCCACATCATCATTCTTCGTGAAGTTCAGCATTCTATCGTCGGTAGACATTTCTGAATCTATAAAATAACAACAAAAACTGTCGTATCATGTGAGAAACGCGTATGGACAACGTTACTCATAGATTTGGATTACAAGGAAACATGTGTTCATTCATGCAGTGAATACAGTTCGGTAAGTGTTGAGGTTTCATGCAAAGTTTGACAAATCAAAAACAGCAACATCAAATACTCAAAAGGATTGGGACAATTGTGACACCTCTTTCTCATCATTGATTCATCCAACGCCTTTCCTCGCACCGTTATCAGCGGATTACGCCGCGGCGACGCCCTAAAAGAGAGGCTTTTCATGTGACCGCATCCAACCACATGCTACTCTCTACATTTTAATTTTCCTATTTTTTCATAATTCGTGATGGAGAATAATTATTGATTTTTTCTAGAATGATTCACGAGTGGCGAATATTCACGCACCGCTTGTGCTGCTTCAGCGCAATTGTGAGATTCACAATCTGAATCAGTAAAAAAAAAAATTTCAAACGTTTCGTAATTTGAAAATGTAGTCATAATTTAAGATTTGAAACGTTGATAATTGCTGACGACTCATTACCAACGGGTCGAGAGAAAAAAAGTTTATATCCGATTATTGTTTTCCAATTCAGGCTGCAGCTCCAGTGATGGCAATCCTCGCCGCGATTCTATACATTATATTCGGTGTGATGCTCGTTACAGTGTTATCCCGTCCATTTGTCGAGAAGGATTTGCTAGATGAATTGGGAATGCAGTTGTTCGAGTTGGTAAGAAAAGAATAGCGATTGTGTTATGAAGCCGGAATTTATGTTTTTAACACGGTGTCACGGTGTCATTCTCACATCATTCTGAGTGCAAATTTCCATTGAGTTGGTGCCGGTCGTCATTGAACTCGTCGTTGGATTTTTAGCGATTCTAGCGGGCTGCACACTACAATTGACATTGATTTGGTGCAGTATCTTCGTGCAAGTAAGGACAAGCTTGTTATTTCGCATTCAGTAATACAGTAATGTCATTTTAACGGTTAAAATCAATGCTACGGGCTCAAGAATTCAGCAGAGATCGAAATAGTTTTCTAGAAATTGGCTGAATTGACTTTTTTTTTGAGAACTTTTTTCTTCGTCTTGTTTTACAGCTCTCAAACTTCTTGGTTACCATCGACTTTGCACGCACGCACGAGCACGACGAATGGGTCAACTCAACGCCCACGATCAAGTCCGATGCTCACTTTACATGGTGTGATGTTTGTTCAACATTACGATAGTTAATCTTTTCAGGTGGAGTGTTAGTATCTACGTTATTTACCAGCTTCCATCAATTGCCGTATTACATTGTCTGATCTGCTGCTACAAGCTCATTTTGTACAGGAAACAGTGAGATATCATTATTATTCTATGAATGTTCAAGTAATTAACAAAGTAACCCCGGTTTTCAGCATTTATCTTCATTACCGCACGGTGACCACACATAACAGAGCATGAAATAAAATGCACTTAATATTTTTATTTTTATTTCAAAAAAGCTTCACACGAAATGTTTTTTTTCAAAGCATAATATGCGTGATAAAGATAATGAGTCGGTATTGTATTAACTTAACGGCCTATCTGATATCTTGTATTTCGGCAGTTACGATATAATATCTGGCATTCCTTCATCTTTCCAAAATGAGGATGCACTTTCTCAATAATTCCTCTCGACTACTGACATTAATGAACATGTAAGAATCAGTACATACATCGTTTCAACTAGTAATTGAGAAAAAAGGATGCTTATCAAGCGAAATTGTAGAAAACAAAGCAAGTGGAGTGAAACGATCGTGATGATTCTTTTTCATCATGTATCCCTGGGAATTTTTCACTCTGCTATCGGTAGGTTCGATCGCATAAAGTGATACCGCACGTTTCATCTCGCCGAATCGAGTATTTTCTAAATATTATATTGTCGTCTGCATTTTCGCTCAAACATTGTTTTCCAAATAAAAGTTTATATTATCAGAACATCGGCAGAATGATTGATCGATGGCGGATGTTCACGCATCGCGTTTGCTGTTGCAACGCCATTGTTAGAATCACTGTATGAGTCCCGCTTCTTCATTGAAAACAGTTGAAGTGCGCAACAACGCCTAAATTTATAGCGTATTATATCGTTCGTTGTTGAAACGACCAAAGCAATTGCATAAAATATCGTATCTCATATTTTACTGCAAAACGTCTAATAGTATTCTATTTTTATCCAGGTCGCGGCGCAAGTGTGGACGTCTTTTGCTGGATCGCTGTATCTCATATTGGCATTTCTGGAACATTTCTTGAGTACAGGGTACATTCTCACTACACCCGATATCTTCATGTTGGTAAGATGCTTCAATTAGACTTCATGGGCAGATAAACATGCGGTTTTGATTTCAATACGGACATATAACACGAATGAATGATCCTTATTAACTCGTTCGTAGATGAATACGATTATTTGGTTTCTACGTTGGGGTATGTGGTATTCCGCAATACGGTCTTGAAGTGAATCATCCTCAAACGTTGAAACAATTGAATAAGGACATAATGTGTTGTACAGTTTTTCCTATCCATGTCCACGTTTGTTTCAGAACCAGGTCCATTACAGTACGTGCCAATGCTTCTTGAATTTTTCGTGGGCTTTTTTTCGTTACTCGCTACCTACAATCTCATCCGCTTTTCTCCGATTTCGATGATTGATGTAATATGCATAGAAGAAAACGGTGCATGTTGGGCGCACAAGTCCATCAGTGAGACGTCAGATTGCTCACAGAACATTGCGGGAATGTATCCGTAACAGGTGGCCCACATACGCGATTCTCTTGATACCTTCAATCCTCGCACTATACTGTCTTCTGTGCTGCTACAAACTGATACTATACCAGAAACAGTGAGTCATTCGAAAGAAAAATGCCTTTTTCCACGTTTAATACGTAAAGTCAAAAGACTGGCATGCGTGATGTGGATCAGCAAGTAGAGATTAAAAAATAAAATAATAATACAACCAGCTGAATCTCAAATTTGTCGACTTCAGTACTCGCCTGCAGCTTCCGTCCACAGAATACAGTGTGAAGTAAGCAAAGAACGATTGCTAAAGATCTTACACCCTCTGGATTTACATTGTTTACTTGATTGGTTCATTTCTAGAGACATCTTTTGCTTCATGTGTTGTGTTTTCATATGTTTTCCAACACGCAGCATGGTGTTGTTTTTAGAGTGACCGCTTCACTTTCTGTGAAATGCACACTCCGTAGTATGTCTTCTCGATAGACTTCTCACGTCCTCTCTTGGTGATAAGTTGAAAAACGAATATTAGTGACACTCGAAAAAGCCAGACATCACGAGAGGGAAAGTAATCAAATTCGTAGTAAACAGTGAAATTGGAGTGACAAGATCGTCGTGATTCTCTTTCGACTTGCTTCCCAGGGTATTTCACACCTTCTTATCAGCGGATTAGCGCGAAGACACGCCGCGGTTTTTCATGTCACTGAATGAAACGCTCAGCGGCTCATGACATTTTCGTTTGCCTTTTTGCACGAACAATATTTGTCAAGAACACTCGTGATTATCTCAGCGATTCTCAAGAATGATTGATCGTTGTCGGATATTCAAGCATCGCATCTGCTGCCTCAACGCCATTGTGAGTATGACGCACGATTTGTTCTGTTACCACGGGCCAATAGCGTAGGAACTCACAAAGTTAAGCGACCATGAAGCGCTCATTGGTGTAGATCTATCACTTGATTATTTTACCTTTTTATATGCTTTATTCGGATATCGTTCTAAAGTTGAATAATTGTCCACTTCCTTTTATCCCCAACTCTCGGGCGAGTTATTATCGAATTTATTCAGGCCGCAGCTCAAGTGATGGCGTTTCTTGCTGGATTGGTGTACTTCGCATTAGCATTGATCTACAACTTGGCGAATCTTTACTGCTATATTTTCGACATTGTCTTCTTGGTAGCATTATTTGAAAATATTTCACTCAGGATAATTTCTATAAATACTTTCATTTTAACTCATTTCAGTTACTTCCTACATTCGTTGAATTAGTGGTGGGTATTTGCATTTCAATATCAAGGTGCAAACTCCATTTGGAGTGGATTTGGATCAGTATCTTCGTGCAGGTGATATTTGGTGTGAAGAAGGATTAATGGAAGGGTCTGGCAGTTGTCGAACTTTCTGGCCATCCGCGTTTCTCCGATGACGACATATCAACACACAAATTGTAGCGAAGAAATATATACATGTGCGATATTTCGAGGCGACGATCGCATTTGCATGTATACGTCCCTCAATGGGAGGTTTGATCGTAGTTGAGACTTCTAATAGATAGTTAACTGACAGGTGGATCACGTATGCGATACTTCAGCTTCCCTCAATCCCTGTATTTTACTGTCTCGTATGCTGCTACAAACTCATGCTGTACAAGAAGCAGTGAGTCACTCTCTAAAAAGTAAATGATGTTGTTGAAAGCACTATCGCGTCCGGCTGACAGAATGGAGGAATATCAGCAATTTTAATGGGTCTTTTAGGAGAATTTGTATATTGTCGATTTCAGCACTCGCATCAACTATCCGTCCGTACCTTCTCAGAATCCTGTGTGAATCTAAAAATCTTTTGCAATAAAGTTATTTTGGGCAGAATGCCATGCTTACCCATTCAAATATCCGAGATTTACATAATATTGTTATAAAATATCATCTGAATAAATTGCATTTATTTTCTCATTAAAAAGCGCGGTATTCTAAGGAAATTCGCCTGTATCATCACATTATTCGAGGAACAGGCTGGCTAAGTATTTTCGAGGCATCACCTTTTCTCAACAACACATCCAGCGAGCTTTGAATGATTTTGATTTATACATTCTATGACTATATCTGTAATATTTTTTTCATTCAGCCGATTCGGTAACTACCTTGATTGTGCACATGAGTCATGTGACACTAAATCGTTCCGAATGATAAATAGCAAATTATATGATAGAACACGAGAGAAATAGCAATAGTCAATCCCTAAAACGTCCATTGTTGCATTCAGTGGCATGCAAAGCTGCGGTACTTATCTGTGCTCCAGAAACCACTGATAAGACGTGACACAGCAAAAGCAAACGTCCAAGGCGAGAAATCGTCCTTACTAACGTCTCACTACATTTTGTTTTGTTCTCGCTTGCTCGATAGTTTCAAAGTATTCAGGGATGACGACTGAAGATTACCTGTTGAAATTCACGAAGAGAGAAGTTGTGAGCAGCACTACCTTCATTCATCAGGTGGATAGTGGTGAGTGGAGTACGCTAGTGTTGCCCATTCGACACCGACTATAATCAATTTGTATGCTCTCTCGTTTCTCTAACCGGTGAGAGAGCACGCGACTTGAGTAGAGTTGGTCTCGAACGAACATCACTAGAGTACTGCTACTCACTCACTGATAACACCTTCTTATCATCTATGGCGTGCCATCTTTTTTCAGCTCGTGCTTTGTAAGAGAGTGTTTCCAGAAATCGACATTACATTCGAAATTTCGAGCATAAGCAAAGCGCAATGAATGAAGACGACGAGAGGCTTCCTGAGTGCGTGCGACGATTCACCCTGATGAATGGTGAGTCACTTCCGCATTCTATTGACAGTAAACAAGGGCTTCCCAGGCACGAAGATTTACAACAAATACCTGCTTGGAACCGAAATCTACACTGGACGGCGAGCTAGCTATTTTCCATGGACCGCGGCCATAATACAGTTTATTTAGAAACGCTGCACATAAGGAATTTTCGGTCGATTCAATACCGAATGAAGAACTGCGTTTCGCTGGAGAACTGAACAATGAACTTTTCTTTGTTATCGTGGATAGAGATGACGATGATTGGGTATGATTTCCATTTGTCAATCTCCTTTTTCTTCCGGGAGGTCATCTGTTAATCATTTTCAAAACATTACTCTTCTGTAGGTTTACCGCTTTTACAAGTGTTCTTGTCAGACCACTAATGGGCCTGGTCCAATCTCTCTCGAAAAAATCGGTGAAGTGAGAAATACACAATCGGCATTTCTTCAATCTAATTATTCAGAAAATAAAAGACAGACAAATACCGATCGCTCAAACGCAACCGTATTATATTGACATTTCAAGCGGTGCTAAAAGTGGTGATATCAAGAGCTTTGATGGTCGTAAAATAATGGAACTCACTCCGAATGACCTGGAATATTTTGTGTCTCTCCCAGCTTGAATTTTCTTCGTTCGCAAGTGTGGATTCTCGTTTTTGAATTGGACAAATTAAGGTATATTCAGAGGCATCTTATACATCGTTATCGAAGGAAGATCCATGTCCTGGTGCTTTGGTATATTTTTTGCATATAAATTTACACATGATAACTTGAATCTATTGAGATGAGATATCTGAGGAAAAAATAAAGACCGAAACTACGATAACTCGCTACTCGAGGAATATTATAATCATTGATCTTGAAGACGATCTCTGGTTCGTTCTCCCAGGCGGCGAGGTAATTGTTTTTAAAAAAAACAAAATATACAATTAGACAAATAGATCCTGCATAATCGTTCAAACATTACAGTACATTTACGCTCAAGAGTTATGTACATTATGTGCGCAAATGACCTTCTCGTAGTTGATGATGATCTAAAATTTGAGAGGTTCCCAGTGCAGTGAGTGTGCAATTGGAAATCATCGATTACATTTTGATGATATATCACTTACGCCCGGTAGCGTAAGAGTAATACAATCTTTCCCAGATCGTCCTTCAGTATTGGCGGTGTTAGAATAGGTAAAGTTCTATTGAACCAAAATCTACCATTCCGACATTTGGCTCTAGATCTTGGAGAGGTTTTCAATTAGGATTTCATATGATTTATATCAGCTTTTCAGAAACACCGCCGAATGCAGATCAAATTGTTGCAGAATAATTTGAGCAATTCAAACAATTTGAAAGTTTCACGCGTCGAAAGTGCAAATAATACTGGAGAACTGAAAGAGGGAATTGTCTCTGGCGTAGCAAAACTCGCAGTACAGCAGGAGAACGAAAGAGTGAGCTAAAATCAAGTTCGTTGCATGATTCCGTATTTTAGCTGCGAAAATCTCTCGCAAAATTAACGGAAGAGAGACATGCTCGTGTCGAAGAATTGAACCGCTTGTCGAAATCGCTTTCACACCTAAACCTTGTGAGTTTATACTGCCTGATTTGTTCGATTTTTTATAAAACGATCTTTGCAGTCCAACACCAGTGGAAAGCGTCTCAATTTCTCGAAGTGAGTTTTTTTTACTGTCACGCGCGTATTTAAGTGTATCAGATTCGCGAAAGAGTACCAAGTCAATGGAATTCTGGGCATCGGTGGTGGTGGATGCGTTTTTGAAGTGGTGAACAAGTTCGATGAAGGGAAGTATGCAGTGACGCGCATCACAGTCGATCCGAGGTATTGTTCACTTGAATGGTTATCATGAATTCTTAAAAAATAATGAAATTAATTAAATCTCTGCAGTATTTTAGCGAAGAAGTTATCGACAAGGCGTTGCGCGAGGTGCGCGCTATGGCTCAACTTGACCATCCTGGAATTGTACGGTACAACAGTACATGGATCGAGAAACCACCAGAGGACTGACAGGTTTATATCTTATA
Source organism: Pristionchus entomophagus (assembly GCA_036245825.1). Lineage (NCBI taxonomy): Eukaryota > Metazoa > Nematoda > Chromadorea > Rhabditida > Neodiplogasteridae > Pristionchus > Pristionchus entomophagus. The sequence continues at coordinate 4,028,245 of BTSX01000001.1, forward strand.
AAAATAATGCAAATACAAATGTGTTATAGTATGAGAGGGATGATGAGCTTCTCAAGAAACTACAGTCGAAAAAGATGCAACTGGTAGGTTTCACTGGTAAACAACCACACATCCAACCTCACATTTCCAGCTAAGCTACAGAGCTAACAGCTTCTTCATTTACATCCAAATGCAGGTTCGGTTTAAAAAAATTCTCTTGAAACCATTTCTCATTTAAGAAGTGCTCTTATTCTCTCACGAATTGGCTAGGCGAAAATATGACAACCGAGTCTCGAAGACTTCCTCGAATGAAGGCATGGTTCAAGCAACTGATCGCAGCCGTCGAATATATTCATGAAAAGAACCTGATTCATCGGGATCTCAAGGTGTGCAGCGATCATAGAATTTTGTCATCATTTGCTCGTAAAATTGTACTTGAATTTTCCTGCATCACGTATTGTAGCCCAGCAACATTCTGTTCGTTGAGAAGGATCATCTCAAGATTTGCGATATGGGTATCGTCATTGAGCAAAAGATGATGGGCGGAATGGAAATATCGAAAACAAATACAACCTGATCTGGAACCGAGGAATACATGAGCCCTGAACAGGTATGAGTTCAGACTATTTGGCAAAATTTGAATTCAATAAAATTGCATTCGAAATTCTTTTATGAGCTTTTTCTTTTATGAGATTCTTTTATGAGCCGGTTTAATCAACAAATAAGAAATATCATTTGCTCAAAAGTAGGTCCATTTTTTCTCGGTTTTCGATCTGAGCCATCTGAATCCCGGTACGACGAGACGTCGATTCGGCCAAATTCTGATTCTACGATTACAACTGCACCGGGAAAGGTCAAAATGGCCACAAATCAAGCTTATCCGACCAGAATTTAATTCTCTACAGAACGGAAAAAATCGATGCTCTATTATCCGCACGTAGACATATGTTTCTGATACTAGAGCGCATGAAACGATGAAGAAAAAAAATATACTTGAAAACCCACGTCGCACTAAAAAACAGTACGTCGCACTAAAAACAATGAAAAACTACCGTCGAGAGATTTGTGGCCTTTTAAAATCTTTTCGGGCAGTTTTAAGCACTGAACAATAATATGTCCAAAATGACGTGGTGTCGTACCAGGATTCAGAAGGCTCTGATCGAAAATCGTGCTCATCCAATCGATTCAGAATCGAAAGTCACCGATGACTTTTGAGCCTATGTAGCAAGCAGCGGCCGACATGCACATAAATTCTGAAATATTATTTCATGAATTAAATGTGCTAATGACAATTGTGATTGCTATTGACCCTTGTTGATACTAACGCAAACAGCCTCTTATGTATATTCAAGACATTCCTACATGTTTTGTTTAGGTCGCAATGTCTGCACTCAATACGAAGTCGGATGTATTCACTCTGGGGTTGATATTCGCTGAACTATGCGTTGTTATGGATTACAAGAAAAAAGTCGAGGTCAGCATTAGTGTGCGGCCTTCGTCTATTCGTTTTGTTATGTCAAACTCTCTCGACCGGTAGAATGGTGAGATAGTGAGTACATAGAATCAAGCGACTTTTTTTTTCGAATCGCGTAATCAGTGATCTTCTGAATGATAGGTCAATACTCATTATTATTGTATGCATTTTGTTTCTAGATTTTTGACAATTATCGAAGAGCGATGCGAAATCAACTGCTTGCTGCTGATGAAACGGTACGGTTGCATCTACTTTGGAATTGTGTGCTTATCTGCTTTCAGACTGCGTTCATTACTATGCTCACTCAGAGAAACAGCAAGCATCGGCCGACATGCACAGAAATTCTGAAAGATTCTTACATGAGTTAAATGTGCTATTGACAATTATGATTATTTTAGCTTGATCAGATGACACGGTCGAATTTCAATGAATTAGTTCAACACATTGATACGATCAATACGTTGTATTTTCTCTCTCGACTGGAAAAACGTACACTCTTCCTGTCGTCTCAGTGATAAGAAGCGCTTATCGAACGCTTTCTGCTATCTACAAGCGAAAGTTTACGGCGTATATTCTTCCTCTCCTTTCCTTACCGAATCATTTTATTATTTTTTCGAACGTTGCATTATTGTTACGGAGTTGATCGATCAATTATTTTCACGAAGTTGGTATTTATAGTTCGAAATAGTTAGTGGTTAAAGTTTGACCATCAAAGGAACTAATTGTGCTGGAGAAGCAAAGAACGAATTATACGGCTTTACCAAGGCTTTTGAAGGCGATCAAGCAGTTAGATATTGTTCATTCACTCAAAATGATCACAGAGAGACACCTAATAAATGCATTTAAATTCTACAATAACATTTTAATAATTTATTTATGAATAAAACCACATTGAAGTCCGAATGAGTCGTGGGTCGAATACATCGTGCACTCTTAGAAAATTAAATAGAGTGATGTAGCGCGTGAGCAGATAAATCGATTGCGGTCTCTTCTCACTCTCTGATAACGCTTTCTTATCATATTTGATGTGTCCCGTTTTATGCTTGTGATTTGTATTTTTTCCTCATCGACCTTTCTTTTGCAATTAGTGCTCAGAATTACGCGTCATGACGGAAGATGATGAGATGCTTCCTGAATACGTGCGACGATTCACCCTGATGAATGGTGAGTCACTTCCCCATTATATTGTCAGGAAACGAGCTCTTCCCAGGAACGAAGATTTACTTCAAAGACACGCATGGCAACGAAATCTACACAGGAATGCAAGCATTATACGGTTCTCTACGGTCCTCAGAAAGCAATTGATTTAGAAATGCTGAAAATAAGGAATATTCGGTCGCTTCGTTTCCGAGTGACGAGCTGCATTTCGCTGGAGAACTGAATAATGAGCTGTTTTTTTATACCGTGGATAGAGATAATTGGGTATGATTTATGTTTGATAATCTCTTTTCTCTTTCGGGAGGTCATCTTTCAATTATTTTCAAAAAAATATCATGTGCAGATTTATTGCTTTTACAAGTGCTCTTGCAAGGAAACTACTGGACCTGGTCCGCTCTCTTTCGAAAAAATCGGCGAAGTAAGATTTAAAAAAAATCACAGTATCTTAAATTAATTCGTTCAGATAATCGAAGACAGACAAATAAGGATCGCTTCAAAGCAACCGTATTTAATTGACATTCCAAGCGGTGGTCAAAGAGGAGATATAAAGAGTTTTGATGGACGAAAAATAATGGAACTCACTCCGAATGACCTAGAATACTTTGTGTCTCTCCCAGCTTGGATTTTCTTCGTTCGCAAGTGTGGATTCTCGTTTTTGTATATTACAAATTGAGTTATATTCAGAGGCATCTTATACATCGTTATCGAAGGAAGATCCACGTTCTGGCGCTTTAGTATAATTTATTCAATTTATTTTCAGCTCTGATAACATGAATCTATTCAGATGAAAAAGTAGCTGAGGGACAAAGAAAGACTGGATCTACGATTACTCGTTATTCGAGGAACATTATTATCATTGATCTCCAAGATGATATTTTTTTCATTAAGGTAATGGAATTTTCGAAAAACCCGATAATCATAATCGTTAAAATATTACAGCAAGTTTATGCTCAAGACACCAGTCTCATATACATTATGTGCGTATTTGACCTCTTCGTAGTTTATGATGATCTCGAGTTTGAGAAGTTCTCAATGCAGTGAGTGCGCAAAAAATGGATGTTATCGGTCAAAATTTAATGATGCTTATATCCTAAGTAGCCTAAGTATCGGGTTGAGGAATAAGTAACGCTCGTTTTTCCGATTTCAGATTATGACCTCTCCCGTCTTTCTAAATTGTGCAATTATATTCCGGTTTTTTATGATCGATAAGGGCTTGGATACTCTCTGTAGCGCACACTATATCTTATATCTCCGATCATTTAGGCGATCACAATGGCTGGCTCAATTCAAAGTTGTCGCACCTCACCCTGAGATTTTGACAGGACAGCACTGAGGGAAGAAGAATTATTGAGCCATAATTAAGCTGCAGTAGTAAAGTATCATGGTTATACATTACACTGATGATATTCAGAGGAATATCCAAGTAAAGGCCTGTGTGAGATATGCGCCTAACGAGAGTGTAGGATTTTCAATTACTGACCGAAAGAAGTTTTGCTAGCCGCGTTTTCTTAGCAATAGATCTAAAGACCTCAATTATGCTTGAATGTGGAGTACCTTTCCTGTTGAAAATATGGACGAATTTTGCTAAGTGTGGAGCATTCTCTTTATGAGTTAAATTGCTCGTAAGTCCGATATAAAAACAAGCCTCGAAATCGACATTTATTGCTATTTCCTGTAAACCGTACTAATTGAATGTAAGGCCTTAGATGGTTAAATGGACGAGCAACTTTTGCACTATCATCCACCAAGTGGTCACAATTATAGAATGGCTACTATGTCTTGGGAATGGTTTAATCCAAAGTCCTCAAAACACGCATTTCTTTTGATTCCGTCACAAAATAATATTTTTGGAAAACTGTTATTTTTCAAATAGGAGCATAAGTAGCACCAAATGTTTATAGTGATAATATAGCTCCATAGTGAGTGACTGGAGCGCACTAGTGTATAGGCCAGCACCTTCGATCCTCAAGGTAGACAAATAAGTTAAGTGAACTGCAATTTTTCACGAACGTTCCCCTTGAAACGTCTATAAAAATACAACAATGAATCGAGCACCATTCTCACTTCACCATGGAAGAGGTGTAGTATCGGGCTGCTCACCTGAGAATGTGTGAATTTACCGAACAGTTTCCACGTTAAATTACACAATTTCGAAAAAAATTTAAAATTTTCGAAAATTATCAGGTACATTGAAATCTAAATTTCTCTCCTACACAGGAAGCGTGATATTTCTAATAATAACGGCTATGATACTCGAGCATACCCTGAAAAAATTCTATAAAGTCAGCTCGTTTAGATTTGATTGGCGGGAGATATATGAGCTCAAACACGATGCTCAAAAACGAGCGTTACTTATTCCTCAACCCAATAATAACGCACACTTCCCAGATCGTCATTTAATATTGGTGGTGTTCGAATAGGAAAAATTTTCTTGAACCAGAATCTACCAGGCCGGCATTTTGCTCTTGATCTCGGAGAGGTTTCTTCCTACGTTTTCATATTAATTATGCGCCGCTTTTCAGAAACATCGTCGAAGGCAGATCATATTGTTGCAGAATAATTTGAGTAATTCGGATAAGTTGAAAGTCTCAAGACTCGAAAGTTCGAATAATACTGGAGAACTGAAACAGGGCATTGTCTCTGATGTTGCTATGCCGGAAGTTCGGCAGGAGAACGAAAGAGTGAGCTAAAAAAATCATGACCGAAGCCAGAGGCCCATTCTTAGCTGCGAAAATCTCTCTCAAAATTAACGGAAGAGAGACATGCACGTGTCGAAGAGTTGAGTCGCTTGTCGAAATCGTTGTCTCACCTAAGGCTTGTAAGTTGGTTTTGCCTGATTTTTTTGCATTTTTCTATCGAAAATCTTTGCAGTCCAAAAGCAGGGAGAAGCGTCTCAACTTCTCAAAGTAAACTTTAGATTTTAATTATAATTGACAGTATTCGCTCGTCAGGTTCGCGAAAGAGTACGATGTCAAGAGAATTCTGGGTATTGGAGGTGGCGGCTGCGTTTTTGAAGTCGTTAACAAGTTCGATGAAGGGAAGTATGCAGTAAAGCGCATCACAGTCGATCCGAGGTATAGTTCACTTTATTGGTTATCATGAATTTTTAAGAGACCCTCCGGGACATGTCGTCAGGGGTCGACGGATGGCCAAAAACTCGATTCCTCCCATTCTTTTTTCTTGGAGTAAGGGTCCCGAGTGCTGATCGATGGCACCACTATCTAAGGTCTCAGGTCGATTTTGGTGGACTTACAGTAACCCACAGTTTTTAGGGTCGAAAAAAAATTTCATAAAATAATATGTACTAGTTGTTTTTCTGGTGTATTTTCACGCGTAGAAAAGAATTTCTATACTAGAACTCATGAAACCGAGAAAGAAAAAATGTATGGCCGATCCAAAAAGTGACTAAAAAATCATAACTAATTTTGAAAAAATATGGTTTTGGGTGAATACCATTTTCAAAATCTACATCATATAGCAAGGTTTTGGTAATTTTTTCAGAATTTTAAAAATGTGAAAATGTCTTCATTTTTGCAGCTGAACTTTACCACTCGTGGTAATGATGTAAGCAAGTTGTATTGTTGTCGGTCGCTGTTCAATTGCATGTATTCTCACCAACGTCAGATACACTTTTGCAGAACGTTAAAAGCTTTATCTTCCATTATCCATATAGTATAGGGACTTCAGATGTCGCAAAAATGAAAAAAAAGTTGAACATAGTTATTTTCAATCAAAGCTAACTTCAACATGGGAAGATAAGTGCCTGTTGTTTGTTTTTTTGTTGTTGTTTTGTTATGCAGCAAATAGAAGATATTATTGAACTCAACATTTCGCATGAAAAATACAGGCACTTATCTTCCCATGTTGAAGTTAGCTTTGATTGAAAATAACTATGTTCCACTTTTTTCATTTTTGCGACATCTGAAGTCCCTATACTATATGGATAATGGAAGATAAAGCTTTTAACGTTCTGCAAAAGTGTATCTGACGTTGGTGAGAATACATGCAATTGAACAGCGACCGATAACAATACAACTTGCTAACATCATTACCACGAGTGGTAAAGTTCAGGTGCAAAAATGAAGACATATTCACATTTTTAAAATTCTGAAAAAATTACCAAAACCTTTCTATATGATGTAGATTTTGAAAATGGTATTCACCCAAAACCATATTTTTTCAAAATTAGTTATGATTTTTTAGTCACTTTTTGGATCGAAAAATGTTATTTTTCGGCCATAACTTTTTTCTTTCTCGGTTTCATGAGTTCTAGTATAGAAATTCGTTTTCTACGCGTGAAAATACACCAGAAAAACTACTAGTACATATTATTTTCTGAAATTTTTTTTCGACCCTAGAAACTGTGGTTACTGTAAGTCCACCAAAATCGACCTGAGACCTTAGCTAGTGGTGCCATCGATCAGCACTCGGAACCCTTACTCCTAGAAAAAAGTATGGGAGGAATCGAGTTTTTGGCCATCCGTGGACCCTTTCCATTATATCCCGGAGGGTCTCTTAAATACAATGCAATTAATTAAATCTCTGCAGTATTTTAGCGAAGAAGTTATCGACAAGGCGTTGCGCGAGGTGCGTGCGATGGCTCAACTTGACCATCCAGGAATTGTACGCTACAACAGTACATGGATCGAGAAACCACCAGAGGACTGGCAGGTTTACATCTTATAAAAACAAAGCAAATACAAATGTGTTATAGTATGAGAGGGATGATGAGCTTCTCAAGAAACTACAGTCGAAAAAGATGCAACTGGTAAGTTGCATTTGTAAACAATGCAGTTCAAAAACACAGCCAACCCCACATTTTCAGCTAAACTACAAAGCGAACAGCATCTTCATCTACATTCAAATGCAGGTTTGTTCTCTTATATTTCCTTGAGTCCCTTACTCAGTTTAGAAGTGTCATTATTCTCTCACGAATTGGCTTGGTGAAAATATGACTTCCGGATCGCGAAAACTTCCTCGAATGAAGTTGTGGTTCAAGCAGTTGGTCTCAGCTGTGGAATATATTCATGAAAAGAACCTGATTCATCGGGATCTCAAGGTATGGAGTGGAACAAAATAAATATAAATGAATTAATAAAAAAAATCATGAATTTTAGCCCAGCAACATTCTTTTTGTCGAGAAAGATCATCTCAAGATTTGTGATATGGGAATCGTGATTGAGCAGACGCGTGTGGGTGGAAAGGAGATAACGAAAACGAATACCACTGGATCTGGAACCGAGGAGTACATGAGCCCTGAACAGGCGAGTGTTTTACTAATTTTAGAATTCTAGCAACCACGATTTGTATCACTTATTTCACGCTGAATTAAATGTGCTAATAACAGTTGTGATTGCTATTGACCCTTGTTGATACTAACGCAAATGGCCTCTTATGTATTATATATTCGAGACAATTCTCCATGTTTTGTTTAGCTCTCAATGTCTGCACTCAATACGAAGTCTGATGTCTTCACTCTGGGGTTGATATTCGCCGAGTTATGCATTGCCATAGATTATAAGAAGAAAGCAGCGGTGAGCGTGTGAATGAAGAATTTTCTCACATTTTGATTCTAGATTTTTGACAACTACCGAAGAGCACTGCCTAATAAACTACATGTTGATGATGAAACGGTATGGTTGCATCCAGTTTGGGATTGTGTACTTCTCTGCTTAAGACTGCGTTCATTTCTGAGCTCACTGAAAGAAACAGTAATCATCGGCCGACTTGCCAAGAAATTCTGAATGATTCTTACTTGAAATAATTGGTGTATTCAAATATTCCAATTGTGATTATTCTAGCTTTATCAGATAAAATCTGCAATTTCTTCTCAGCTATTACAGTGAGAACAGAAAGCGAAGCAAAATGGTGCATGGAGATCGAAGAAAAAATTATTAGTATTATTGTAGGGAGCAAACAAATCATGTTTAATTAATTATTTTTCGAACCGCATCCGCATTACTACTACTATTGTGTACACCATTTGCAACGCTTTCTGATTTCACCTTAACATTTCCTAATTTCGATTCATTTTGATTCTATCGCATTCTCAATTCATTGTATGAAATCATTAATACGAGCAGTAAATTTTTTCTTGATCTTCCCGATTGGCAATACGCACACTTTTCCTGTCGACTCAATGATAAGAGCTCTTATCACACGCTTTCTGCTCTCTTACTCGAAAGTTTACGGCGTATATTTTTCCGCTCGATATCATTTGCCCACTGAATCATTTTATCATTGCATGTATGAAAGAACAGCAAGTTTTGTTCAAGAACATCTGCTTGTATTCACAAGTGATACTCATTGAGCACAAAATTTCATTACATTTTGGTATGATGAATTTATATTTCGCTGTTTCCCGGTTTCAATTTGTGTTCAAGATAAAGTGAAATGATCGAAGATGATGAAAAGCTTCCTCAAGACGTGCGGCGTTTTACTCTAATGAATGGTTAGTAACTTCCACATATCATTGTCAGCAAAAATATTGTTTCAGGAACGACAATTTACTACAAATACATTGTTGAACATGAAATCTACACGGGGAGGCAAGCTAGCTGCTCTACATGACCAGCAGAAAACTTGTCATTCATTTAGAAGTGCCGCGAATAAAGAGTATTCGGTGGCATCGATTCCGCATGATTCCGCATTATGTGCATTTTGCTAGAGAACTGAACAACGAGCTATTATTTTTTACCACGAATACAAGTGTCGATAATAATTGGGTATGATTCTTCCATTTATTAAACTACTTTCTCTTCCAGGAGATCCTCTTCCAACTAATATTCTTCTCTATTCACCGCTTTTACAAGTGCTCTTGCGAGACATATACTGGACCCGGCCCAATCTCTTTCCAGAAAATCGGCGAAGTGGGATCTATCCTACCAAAATGATTTAATATGATCTTTCAGAAAATAATGGAGATGTAATGCTGTTCGCGAACACACAACCGTATTTTCTTGAAAACCCGGATGATAATGGAAGAGCGAATATCAAAAGTTTTGATGGCCGCCAAATAATTCGACTCACTCGCAACGACTTGGGATATTTTGAATCTATTAATTTCGGATGGTTTTTCGTTCGAAAGTGTGCTCGGAATATGTGATGTGAACAACACTTTTTGTTCCAGATACATCGTATATTTCGTTGTGGAAGGCGCGCCTTCTCCCATACATTTCGGTATCATTTTGATATATTTTTTTCATCTTTGTATTGATACCATTATTATATCCAGATGAGCTAGCTGAAAACAACACTAACAGCAAAACTAAAACTACGATTACTCGCTATTCGAGGAATTTTTTTTATAATTTATCTTCAAGATGGCCTAAGGTTCCCCTATTCAACATCTTGTTCAAGAGAAGTAATTATATTGTGAAAATCGAATTGATAGTCGTTGAAACATTACAGCGCATTTACGCTCAAGACACCACTCTTATATACATTTTGTTCGATGATAACCTGCTCGTAATTGATGATGATCTAGAATATGAGTTGCTCCCAATGCAGTGAGTGTGCGATCATATTCGATCATTTTTGATGATAACTACGCCCGGTAATCTTGCTAAGGAATAATACAAACTTCCCCAGGGCTTTATTTGATATTGGCGGTGTTCGAATGGGAAAGATTTTATTGAATCAAGCAGGCCGACATTTTGCTCTAGATCTTGGAGAGGTTTTCACCTACAGAGGTTTTCACCCTATGATGTATATACAGCTTTTTCAGAAACACCGTCGACTAATTCAGACAAGTTGAAAGTTTCACAACTCGAAAGTGCAAATAATACTGCAAATAGAACTGAAAGAGGGAATTGTCTCTAGCGTAGCAAAACTCGCAGTACAGCAGGAGAACGAAAGAGTGAGCTAAAATCAAGTTCGTTGCATGATTCCGTATTTTAGCTGCGAAAATCTCTCGCAAAATTAACGGAAGAGAGACATGCTCGTGTCGAAGAATTGAACCGCTTGTCGAAATCGCTTTCACACCTAAACCTTGTGAGTTTATACTGCCTGATTTGTTCGATTTTTTATAAAACGATCTTTGCAGTCCAACACCAGTGGAAAGCGTCTCAATTTCTCGAAGTGAGTTTTTTTTTTATAGTCACGCGCGTATTTAAGTGTATCAGAAAGAGAAAGAGTACCAAGTCAATGGAATTCTGGGCATCGGTGGTGGTGGATGCGTTTTTGAAGTGGTGAACAAGTTCGATGAAGGGAAGTATGCAGTGAAGCGTATCACAGTTGATCCGAGGTATAGTTTATTATACTTTATTGGTTATCATGAATTCTTAAATACAATGAAATTAATTGAAATCTGCAGTATTTCAGCGATGAAGTTATCGACAAGGCGTTGCGCGAGGTGCGCGCTATGGCTCAACTTGACCATCCGGGCCTCGTTCGCTACAACAGTACCTTTATCGAGAAACCACCCGATGATTGGCAGGTTCTGAATCTTATACAAACTTTTAAAATACAATCAATTTAGTATGAGAGGGATGATGAACTTCTCAAGAAACTACGTTCGAAAAAGAAGCAACTGGTAAGGCTCACAGCTTATTGAGATAAACAATTCAATCAATGATAATTACTTATTTTCAGCTAAACTACAGAGCGGATAGTTTCTTCATCTACATCCAAATGCAGGTTCAGCTTCTTAATTTTCTTTGAAACCAATTCTTTTTTTAGAAGTGTCATTATTCTCTTTCGAATTGGCTTAGCGAAAATATGACTACCGAGTCTCGAAGACTTCCTCGAATGAATGCATGGATCAAGCAATTGGTCTCAGCTGTGGAATATTTTCATGAAAAGAACCTGATTCATCGGGATCTCAAGGTGCGGAGTGAAACAAAATATATATAAATGAATTAATAAAAAAAATCATGAATTTTAGCCCAGCAACATTCTCTTCGTTGAGAAGGATCATCTCAAGATTTGTGATATGGGAATCGTGATTGAGCAGAAGAGTGTGGGTGGATTGGAGATAACGAAAACTAATACCACCGGATCTGGAACAGAGGCGTACATGAGTCCAGAACCGTTTTATCGATGATAAAACGGTAAGATTTCTTCTAGTTTTGAATTGAGTAATTGTCTTCTTTCAGATTTTGTTCATTGGTAAGCTCACTGAGAAGAATAGTAATCATCGTCCGACATGCAAAGAAATTCTGAATGATTCTTACTTGAAATAATTGTTGTATTCAACATTGTGATTATTTTAGCTTGTTCTGATATAATCTACAACTGTTTCACAACTCCTACCATTTACGTATTGTAATTCATTTGCATGATATCGAATTTCAATGCGGTATATCAACTCATGGATACGATCAGTACCTTGTATTTTCTCGGTCTATCCGATTGGCAATGCGCACACTCTTCCTCTCTTCTCAATGATAAGAGCGTTTATCACACTATCTCTGCACTCTCACGCGATACTTTACGGCGTATATTATTCCGCTCAATAGCCTTTGCTTACTGATTCATTTTTTTATCAGTTCTTTGCATAAAAACAGCAAGTTCGTCAAATATCATATTATATTATGCGCAAGTGATACTGATTCGAGTAATGTATTTGTGTATGATTAATTTGCTATTTACTCACGCAGTTATTTCGAAATTCTCTACACGGTATACAAAAAAAAATACTTTCAGATGAGAGATGATCAAGAGACAGTCGATAAATTGGTGAGTAAAATAGATTGAGAACCAATCATGAAAGAACATACGAGAATCAGTAAAAAAGTTGTGCTAAAATCTCACGAGCTTTTAAAGTGTGGTAAAACCTCCCCCGCGTTTTTGAGATCAAGTGAAAGAAAAGTCAGAGAAACGAGAGTCAGCACGCGAAAAAGAAAGTGCATAGAAAGTAAACAAGTTGTTATTTACTTGCACCCTCTCTTTTTGCGTAGTCTCTCGCGTTTCTCTGACATTGTTTTTCACTTGAGCTTCCAGCTTTTCCAGCACAACCGACAACGAAAATAGCGCGTGTAAACAAGAGGAACGTGTTCCCGCACCGTAAAAACTCGTGAGGTTTTCTCACTATTTTTGGACTTTCTATACACGTTGGATAATTTGAATCACAATTTCGATGTTTGAAATATATTTCAGTATCTAAATGATGATTTGTTCGACTATGAACAACTTCCCGATGGTGTCACAAGATATGTATTGGATAACGGTATGATGTATTTATGTGTCTCACTTTCCTATCTATTTTTAGGATCAAAGGTCTACTTGAAGTGCGATCAATAGGGACAAGTTGCCAGCATTTTCAATGGGAGAATTGCAATTGAGTGTTCGGTAACCATTGTACCGGATGAGCTAATGTTCGCAGGAGAATTGAACGATTCGTTGTATTTCTACACTATTCATAAGAACGGAACAACGATTGATTCATATGTAAGTATTGCGATTTGATATAAATCGCGTGAATTACAGTCGATGACACCCTCAAATGCTAAAGTGTCAATCACAAATATTGGTTTACATTCGAAGCCGTTTTAGGCTTACACTTTCTACAAGTTAGTTGCCGAAGCTAGGGTGAAAGATAGTAACTTATATTTGGAGATAATTCGCAAGGTGATTTATATTTTTTATATAATAAACTTTAAAAATGCGTTCAATGATTTATCTTACAAGTTCCATATTCAGGTGAACAAAGCCGAAAAATTGTCGTTTGCCTGTCAACAACCGTATTTCATCGAAGTCTTGAATGGAACTGCATCATTCAAGAACCAATCCTGCAGCATCGAGAGCTTTGCTGGTGAAATAATCACGTACATCAGTCGGCAGATTGTGCATGAGGAATGCTTGATGGGAGTCCCAAAAATGGGAATGCCAGAATTCAATTGGGAATTCTTCGTTAAAAGGTTTGTTGATATCAAGATACATCTTAAAACAATATATTACAGGAAAATCGTTTACTTTATCACATGGTGTAAGAACCTAACATTAATCTCTAAATGCTCTCGAAATGTAAACATTATATATATCCGCGATGGGGACGGCAATACTGGCTGGAGAAGTCATAAACACACGGTGATCAATGCCATGCATGGTATGAACCATATTTGATATATGTTTTCCAGAGTGTATATGCTCGCGATAATGGTTGCGTTTACGTGCAGAGCAATCAAATCCTTTTCGTTGTAGGAGACCATAAGAATATTAAATTATTCGAGATTGAGTAAGTCAAACTGCGTATTGTTTTCAAAATACTAGCTGATTAAATAAAAATTTCAATGTATAGCAATAACGTGACAATTCCATCTTTTTCGCAATTTTTTTCCGCCAAATACATTTCCAAAACTCGACAAAATTCGATTTGTAGCCATGATATATTGGGTTGAGGAATAAGTAACGCTCGTTTTTGAGCATCGTGTTTGGGCTCATATATCTCCCGCCAATCAAATCTTAACGAGCTGACATTATAGCATTTTTTCAGGGTATGCTCGAGTATCATAGCCGTTATTATTAGAAATATCACGACTCCTGTGTAGGAGAGAAATTTAGATTTCAATGAACCTGATATTTTTCGAAAATTTTAGATTTTTTTCGAAATTGTGTAATTTAACGTGGAAACTGTTCGGTAAATTCACACATTCTCAGGTGAGCAGCCCGATACTACACCTCTTTCATGGTGAAGTGAGAATGGTGCTCGATTCATTGTTGTATTTTTATAGACGTTTCAAGGGGAACGTTCGTGAAAAATTGCAGTTCACTTAACTTATTTGTCTACCTTGAGGATCGAAGGTGCTGGCCTATACACTAGTGCGCTCCAGTCACTCACTATGGAGCTATATTATCACTATAAACATTTGGTGCTACTTATACTCCTATTTGAAAAATAACAGTTTTCCAAAAATATTATTTTGTAACGGAATCAAAAGAAATGCGTGTTTTGAGGAATGGATTAAACCATACCCAAGACATAGTAGCCATTCTATAATTGTGGCCACTTGGTGGATGATAGTGCAAAAGTTGCTCGTCCATTTAACCATCTAAGGCCTTACATTCAATTAGTACGGTTTACAGGAAATAGCAATAAATGTCGATTTCGAGGCTTGTTTTTCTATATCGGACTTACGAGCAATTTAACTCATAAAGAGAATGCTCCACACTTAGCAAAATTCGTCCATATTTTCAACAGGAAAGGTACTCCACATTCATGCATAATTGAGGTCTTTAGATCTATTGCTAAGAAAACGCGGCTAGCAAAACTTCTTTCGGTCAGTAACTGAAAATCCTACACTCTCGTTAGGCGCATATCTCACACAGGCCTTTACTTGGATATTCCTCTGAATATCATCAGTGTAATGTATAACCATGATACTTTACTACTGCAGCTTAATTGTGGCTCAATAATTCTTCTTCCCTCAGTGCTGACCTGTCAAAATCTCAGGGTGAGGTGCGACAACTTTGAATTGAGCCAGCCATTGTGATCGCCTAAATGATCGGAGATATATGATATAGTGTGCGCTAAAGAGAGTATCCAAGCCCTTATCGATCATCAAAAACCGGAATATAATTGCACAATTTAGAAAGACGGGAGAGGTCATAATCTGAAATTGGAAAAACGAGCGTTACTTATTCCTCAACCCGATAATATAAGAGGCCGTTAGCGTAAGAGTTGAACAATGTCTGGCACAGCAAAAACATCGAACCTGCCGCAAAAGTCAGCCCCTAGGGTAACTTTTGATTCTGAATCGACCTATCATAGCCGTTTTTAGGTCCGGGGCTTCTGAATCCCGATACGACGCGACGTCGATTTTGCAAAATTCTGATTCTACGATTAAAACTGCTCCGGGAAGGGTCAAAATGGCCACAAATCTCGCGTACCCTACCAGAATTCTGCGCTCGATCTAATGGATCTCCGATCGAAAAACGGCCTTGATAGGTCGATTCAGAGTCAAAAGTTACCCTAGGAGCTGACTTTGCTGCAGGTTCGATTTTTTTGCTTTGCCAGCCCTATTTTTTTGATGGATACAATTCGAATTATGTGCAAAATTGTTTGCGCAATGGTCGATCTATTTGCGAAAATGCGATTCGTTGAGGAATTGTATTTTTCACCCTCTAAAAAATCTCACACCTTTATGCAACAATTACAAGATGCAATTCCACTTCAGCAACATACATCAGGCGGAACAATTGGTGGGTTGAAAGATGGGAGAGTATTTATCAATACACCTCAAAAGTGCCACGAACTATATCTCGGAGAGGTAAGTCTCATCTTGTTTCTTCTTCGTTGATTCGACTGATAAATGCATTCAATCAACATGATGGAAATTTGAGGAATATCGGAAGCCATTTCTCGCACTGGAAGAACGTTTGATAGATGACGTGATTAATGAGGTGACTCATTAATCACGTCAGATGATGATATTATACTACACGAAATTTAGGACTCTACGGCTGGAAACATCATGGAATTGACTCCTGATGAAGTAACGAGATACACGCTGACGAACGGTAAACGAGTACTTTATTTCTATTGTATTTATTTATTTATTTATTTATAGGTTCGCACATTTTCTTCAGAAATTACGAATTCAATGAACTGTACAGTGGAACGTGCAAGTACGATAACGACAAAAAAATCTATCATTCAAATCGTTGTTATTTGTTCGAATGTGATATTTTCAGGTCGAGAGAGTTCGTGGTGAAAGACTTGCCATCGGAGCAACTTATTTTTGCTGGAGAAGTGAATAACGAATTATACTTTTATACCAAATTTTCTGAAGGTGATCTGAAGGTTAGTAATTCTTCATTCATGAACGATGAAACTGAATATGTTCATTGAATTCATTTATATTAAAATAAATCAAATTATATTTTTAGAATAACTTTAAATGAGATTGTAGCGTCACAATTTCTACAAATGCTTTTCTGAGAACACTGATGGACCGGTACCGATATTTTTCCAGAAAATTGGTGAGGTTTGGATAATGACACAAAATGGTTATCTAAAATTGTATTATCAGATACCTTTATCGAACCGACGGACCTCTTTTCTCTACCGGCAACCCTATTTCTATGATGAATTGCCTGATGGCACCATTATAATCAAAAATTTCGACCTTCAACAAGCGGCATTATTATCTGAGGCCGATGTCAAGTTTCTCAAGCAATATGACTACAATATATCGTATTGCGCACTATTCGTTAGAAAGTGAATGCAAATTCCAGATGCGTAAATTATTTTTGAGTTTTCAGTGAAGTTGTGTACTACCTGCAACGAAGCAGCGGCATTATGGACCCAACAATATCCAGAATTTCGACGAGTCTGGTTGTTATCGAGCCCGGCTCGATCGGCTCCGGGAAAATGCCTACAGTAATCGGCTCTGATGTAGAAGACGGGTCCCAAGAAAATAGAACGGACCGTACACGATAGAAAGGACCGCAAAATGTGAAAAACTACTCTAAAAAAATAGAACGGACCGTACACGATAGAACGGACCGTAAAAAACAGAACGGACCGTGTACGATAGAAAGGACCGCAAAAACCCAAATAATGTGGTACCGAAAATAGAACGGGCCGTGAACCAGAATCGTATCGAGAAAATGGCACCATAAAAATAGAAAGGACCGTTGACGATAGAGAGGACCGATAAAAAAAGGGATTCACAAAAAGTTAGCTGTCAGCTGAAATTTTATATATGAGGCCGTTTGCGATAGAGTCAACAAGAAAACAGGGTTCGAACAGTAGCTCTCTCCATTCTGCACACTCTAGCAACTTAGCACAGGATTTTCGATATAATTGAGATAGGTCCGTACAACGATTTTGCAACCTATGCTCAAAAGTTCACCCTCGAGTAACCTTGGGGCGTAGAGTTCGAAAATCGACCTTAGAAAGCCGTATCAAGAAAACCCCATTTTCTGTGACACACTTTGCACTGCGCGCTCGGGTTTTATATCTCATGAACGGCGCTTCGGAGACCCACAAAACGATAGTAATTCTGAAAGATCTCGACAAAGTAAGACTTATTCTAATTGGAAGTGAAGAGTTAGCTCATCTGAGAAAAAAAGTTATGACCGTTGATAGTTTGGAAATGACCACACTGGAAAATTTTTGTTCGTACCGTGCAAAACAAACTATTACATTCGATTCCTCATGCAATTTTAGCCCTAGGCGCGTATTTGTTACAGAGATAAACGGTACGGGACAACCTCACACATCTGGTTTCAAATTTTCACGTCTATCAACCTGGGCCCTCGGATTCTGCAGCTTCCGGCCCGAGGCTCTCTCGGAGGCTGACGAGAATACAATAGCGAGAGGTTTCGCTATTTCGAAGTGATACAGTATCTTTTTCCTCAGATTCTTAGCCTATTAATCGTTATTAAGCATTTGTGTTGATATTATAGGGGTGTTATACCGATAAAACAAGGAAAACATGAAAAGTCGAAAAATCACATTTTTGGAACCTCAAAATTTCAAAAATTCATAAGTCGTGTATCTGAGCTTCAAGTGATGTTATTTCAACTCAAAATTATTTCAATAAGTGTTATGAATAATATCTGAGCTTTTGGGACAATTTCAAGAGATAAAAGTTTTCGCCGAAAAAAATCTCGATCGATTGCCCACCAAAAGCTCTCATGTCGATATTCGGAATCAGAGTACCAAAATACACCAGAAACTCCTATGGACAGATTTTTCCGAGATGAAATTTTTTTGTCTTTCGGTCAAAAAGTCAAATTCTCAAAATAATGTCCCTAAAAGATTTTCTGGTGTATTTTTGCACGTAGAAACCGAAAATGCATACTAGAGTTCACCAAAATACGAAAGAAAGAAGTTATGATAGAAAAACCAAAAAGTTTATGTTTTCTGATCATAACTTCTTTCTTTTACATTTTGGTGAGCTCTAGTGTATATTTTCAGATTCTACGTGCAAAAATACGCCAGAAACTCCTATAGAGACATAATTTTGAGAATGTGAATTTTCGACCCAAAAACGCACCAAAGGTGAAAAAATGAAAAAGTCGAAAAAAATTTCATCTCGAAAAAATCTGTCTATAGGAGTTTCTGGTGTATTTTGGTACGCTGATTCCGAATATCGACATGAGAGCTCTTGAAAACGTGTTTGAAAAAAGTTATAATTGAAAAAACTGTCAACATTTCGAAAAATCGCAGGTTTTTCGGACAAAAGTGCGGGTTTTTTTCCCTATAATCCGATTTTTCTGATTTTTGGGGTGATCTTAGGTACCAGAAGGTACTTCAAAAAGTTAATTGACGGTTCTTGGAATAATCGGTATTTGGAAAGTTACACAACTTTATTGAAAAAACCGACCGCCCCGATCCAGCGCATAGAGGAGGAATGACATCATCAACAGACCGAATGTAGCCCTCTGCTATCTCATTTGAAAACTTCTTTGGATTAGTTTCTAGCATCATTTCGAAGCGAGTTATAGTCTTTTTCGTAAGTCGAATTTGGCCTAAAATTTCGTAGTGTACCTACTTTGACCTACCAATACTCGGAGATGAGGACCGATATCGAAATTCTGCCAACGCAGTTTTAAAGAGCATCATTTCAAGCACTTGGTTGATTTGTTCTTCATTCTTTCTCTTCTCGTCTGTCAATCGAGCAACCTCCGCTCGTAACTGAAGGAAGATGATTAAAATCATATCGAGAAAAGCAATTCATATGAGAGGAATCGCCAGATTTTCTAGAGCTCCGCGGCGGTAGGAATTTGTATCTCCGATCCGGCTATAAAGTAAGACTTAAGTACTTTCGATGATGCTCTTTCAAACTGTTTCGGAATAAGAGCTCATGAAAACGTGTTTGAGAAAAGTTATATTAGAAATGCTGTAAAAAATTTTCGGACAAAAAGAAGGGCTAAATTTTTTCCCAATTTCGATCTTTCTGATTTCGGGGTATTGTAAGGTACCAGTAGGTGCTTCAAAAAGTTAATTGAAAACTTGATGGGGAAATCGGTATTTGAAAAGTTATTTCACTTTTTCGGGAAACCGACAACCCCGATCCAGCGCATGAACATGGAAGATTTCATCAACATACAAAATGTTGTACTCTGCCTCCTCATTCGAATGCAACTTTTGGTTAGTGTCTATTGGTTAGTGTTGAAGCGAATTATGGTCATTTTCGTGAGTCCAATTTGGACTAAAATTTCATAGTGTACCTACTTTAACCTACCAATACTCGGAGATGAGACCAGTTATCAAAATTCTGCAAACGCAGTTTGAAAGAGCGTCATCGAAAGTACTCATGGTGTACTTTACAGCGGGTTTGGTGAAACTATTTCCTAAGTCCGCGGATCGTTGATTTCTCTCGAAAGTCTGGCGATTCTTCTCATATGAAATCCTTCACCATTGAGTTCTCATTTTGTACTACAGCAAGAGGATCGTCGGACATTAGAACTGAAAAGATGTGTTGATCAATGCGTCGGGAGAGAGAGAGAGAACTGCAAAGAGAGGTGAGAGAAAGAAAGAGTCGCGCTATGTGACTCACTCGTCGTTATCGATATAGTGAGTAACAAAATATTTTTTCGTTTCAGATTCATGGACAAGTTTGAAGTCAAGCAGATAATAGGATTGGGACCTTACGGATCCGTTTTCAAAGGTATCAATAAATTGGATAACTGGGAATATGCTGTTAAGCGGATCGCTGTGGATTCCAAGTGAGAGAATTGCATAAAATAATAACATATTATGTACTTTAAGTATGAAGGAGAGGGCACTTATAGATTTTCGCGCTATGGCGCAGATCGATCATCCCGGAATAATTGGATACAAAAGTGCATAGCTTGAGGAACCACCCAAGCGATGGCAGGTAAGGCTCAATCTATCGGATATACCGAAATAATTCACGGGAAGTTTCGGTAATGTACATCAATCATCACTATTTCCAGAATCGTGCGGACAAAGAAATAATCAAAAGCTTGAACCTCGAGCGAAGACATCTGCAGGTGAGTTGATTGAGCATTTGTTAATAGTTGCTTTCTACTCTATTCAGTAAATTCGTCCTACATAAATTTCGTCTTTAGTTATTTTCACTAACTCTTTTGAATGAGAATATACGCAACTTACAAATAAAATAGCGATAGTATCGTACATGATGAAAAAAGTGTGACAGATGAAAATTTTTGATATTTTTTAAAAACTTTTTTGACTGCCAGCGGATACTAGAGTTCGTTATTCGGGGCGGGTAATTCTTACCAGCACCGCTACTCGCGTGCGCGAAGTGAGGAATGGAATCACCCGACAACTTTGTAGAGAGACGATCAATTACCCGACACCTTTGGCGAGAAATGATCAATACCCGACTCTTTCTGACACATAACTTGCTCCTAACTTGACCAAAATGATCCATTTTTGCATGACATCTTCAGTAACGTTTCATCCTCTAAAGATCTTTGGTTTCGCAAATGAAATCAGAAGTTTTGTAACATCGATTTCTTTAGATAAAAAGTTGTAATTTCGGGTTCGATTTTAGGTTGGATCAAAGTAGAACCCTTAGCGGTAAATTCTTTCAATTTTGATCGTCATTCGACAAGTTTAACTGAACTTTGTCACGTGAAAAGACTGACATTGGAAGCTGGACCGAGAGAGCGAAAGGAAGAAACTGCTCTAGAGAAGAGAGCGTAGTCGAAATGATATGAATAACTAGCTACGTAATTTCCATAATTCGACAATCAAAACTGCTATTTTCTCTTGCTGGTATCGGGTAATGGATAGAATTCTCTCCATTACCCGAATAATCTCTCCCTCTCATTCTCATTCGCGGGTACCCGAGGTGTCGGGTAGTTCTGGATGTGACACTCTTGCGGATACGCAATAATAAATTTCAATTTTGATTTCTTATTTTTGTCCACCCTTGTTTGCTCGAATTGGCTGGACATGTCCTGGTGAAATATTTCAAGGAAATAGGGAAAAAGAGTGTAATTTATTTTATTTATAAATACTAAATTGAAAATAAGCGAGGTGGTACGGTAGGACCAGCTGCTATCCTCGATACTACCGTAATCATTTCTGTTGTGCGCTCGTTTTTTCTCTATTTTCTTGGAATATTTCTCCAGGACATTCCTCTCCAGGACCAATTCAGGCAAACAAGGGTGGACAAAAAATAAGAACGTAAGTTGGAATTTATTATTGAGTATCCGCTGGTACTGTGAGAACAGAAATCGTAGGTAAGTGGTGTGCCGCATTTGATGGACAAAGGAGAAATTACGGTTCTACTGCGGAACGGAAAAATGGCTTGGCATCTTGCCAGTTTTTATCCATTGGCGATTCTGGCTCGCAATTTCGCTCTATTCCAGTTATTTACCTTTATTATTTATTTAATTAGAAATTGCGAGCCAGAAGCGCCAATGGACAAAAATTGGCAAGATGCCAAGCCATTTTTCCGTTCCGCAGTAGAGACGTAATTTCTCCTTTGACCATCAAATGCGGCACACCACTTACCTACGATTTCTGTTCTCACTGTAGTCAAATAAGTCAAAAAGTGTGAAAAATGTTCATCTGTCACGCTTTGTTCGCCGTGATGACCGTATTGACCGTGAACTTAATATATTTTAATGCGAAATCATCGAAGGTGTTCGATTGGTGAAGCGTAGCCGACCCATTTGGAAAATTAATTGAATTGCCTATTTTAGATGAACTTCAAAGACAACTGTAGCTTCATATATATCCAAATGCAGGTAGAGAACCATTTATGCCGGCAGATATATTTAACGTTTATTCAGGTGTAGGGGAAATGTACACTAGTCGTGTTTCAGTTGTGTCTCTACTCACTTATGGATTGGCTCCACAATAATATGAAAGCCTCTTCACGAAACTTAAATCGGATGAAGACATGGTTTAAGCAGATAGTTAGTGCTGTTGAATACATTCACACAAAGAATCTGATACATCGAGATCTCAAAGTGAGTATTTTATAATCCGTCATGTTTTGAAGTATAATTAAATTACGAGATCGGCAGAGCCTCATGAAACGGGGAGTAATAGTAAAAACTTCACAAATTTGCAGCCCAGCAATATTCTCTCTGCTGATTCGGACTATCTCAAGCTTTGTGATCTCGGAATATCGACTACACGTACCATTGACGATGATAATGAGGAGGAATACACACGCACATGCGCTGGCACCTTTCTATACATGAGCCCCGAACAGGTTCTTGTTTTCAACCAGTTGTGATGTCAGAACAACTGAGTTTTATAGAAAACGATGAATCGATACAGTTTGAAAACCGATGTTTTCACTCTTGGATTGATTCTTGCAGAGAAGTGTGAAGTGATCCCCAAGACTAAACGGGAAGAAGTAAGAATTCAACACATGTAGTACTTTCAAGATTCCTACTATCCTCAGATCTTCAATAACTATCGCATGGGACTGGCGAGCGATTTAATCCAAGATACGGCTACGGTCACTATTTCCAAAACTTTATTTGAGTAGAACATGAAAACTGCAGCCTGAATTCATCGGATTAATAACTCAAATAGACCAACGAAATCGCCTTAGCTGCAGAGAAATGCTCGATCATACATTTCTCACTCAGGATGTGACATGGATCCGGCCTCAGACAGAGCCGGAAATAATCAGACCGGTGAGAAAAAAATACTATATTATATGAGCTGTACTCCTCTCAGAGCTACAGTAATGCAACAACACAAGTGATCACATTTACTTCCGAGTAAGCGAACGGCGATCGATTTATAACCTTTCTGATCAATTAAGTTTTGCGTCAAAGTATGCCGTGAGGAAGATTGCGGAGAGGGATCTTTCGGATACGTCTTTGAGGCCATCCAGAAAGTTGACTCAAGAGAATACGCCGTGTAAAGAATCACGGTGGAACCCGAGTGCGTTATTGACACCGGCGTATTTTGGGTCGTATATCTGTATAACTTTATCTTGAATACAAATGTTTTACAACAATCGTAGTTTAGTGGTGTAGAGAAGGCGCTACATGAAGCTCGAAGAATGGCAAAATTGGATCACCCCGGTATTGTTGCATACAAAGATGCTTGGGTCGAGGAGCCTCCTGAAGGTTGGCAGGTGTGCAAAAGTAATCGAAAAACCTGCGTGAGTATACTCGTTTCCAGTATGATGCAGATGTTGAACTCTTCAAGAAGATAGGACGTCCAAAAAGACTACAGGGGATGTGAACCGAATTGTCTTTTGCTCAGGATAGGGAAAAACTCCAAGGACTCATTGAAATTTTTCTGAATAAGAACAATTCTGATTTATAGTATTTCATGTAAACTATTCTGATAAGCAACTTTATCAACTCAACTATCATGAAGTCGATATTGCTCAAAAATGAACATTTGCAGATGTATTGTGACGACAACGTTTTTGTGTATATCAAAATGCAGGTTCGCGCTACTTTATATGCTCTATTTTGTGCATACAGTTCTTTGGTAATCCCGTGTTATTCAGCTGTCCAACTTTTCACTATCTGATTGGTTGAAGAAAAATCAAACGCCATCAACAAGAAATATTTTTGACATGAGGACATGGTTCAAACAAATGGTCTCAGCTGTAGATTATTTACACGATAATAATATTATTCATCGTGATGTCAAGTGTCTGAAGTATGCTCTCTCACAGCCCAATAATGTACTCTTTATTGGAAAAGATCATCTAAAGTTGTGTGACTTTGGTATAGCGACGGAGCGGATCGTTGAAGACCAGACTGAGTCTGCGTTTAAACGGTCATTTGAGGGAATGCAGTTGTACATTCTTGAATATAAACAGTGTCTGAAGTATGCTCTCTCACAGCCCAATAATGTACTCTTCATTGGAAAAGATCATCTAAAGTTGTGTGACTTTGGTATAGCGACGGAGCGGATCGTTGAAGACCAGACTGAGTCTGCGTTTAAACGGTCATTTGAGGGAATGCAGTTGTACATGAGTCCCGAAATGGTAAATATCAAAAATATTTCCGGAAGCTAACCTATCAATCCCATTCTTTTTTTGTCCCGTTTTTATTTGCGTCCCTACAAAGCATGTTTTTATATTTTGAAGAGAAAATCGGAGCCGTACAGTTCCAAGACAGATGTATTCTCTCTCGGATTGATTCTCGCCGAACTTTGCATCGTGATGACAAAGGTCACGCGAATAGAGGTACTAATCAATGTTCATATCCATTGTCAAGTATTTATAAACGATTATTCGCAGATATTCAGCAACTATCGAGCAGGCAATCAAAGCGAACTCGTCACGGATAAGAATACGGTTAAAAATTATGATTTATGTATTGTTTAATTGTCAGAATTTTAGGGGTTCGGAAATTTGGGGTTCGGAACACTCAGCTCAGCAATGATCGGCTATTCGATTCACGTCTGAAATAATACGTTTATGAGTATATTGACGACCACATTGTATTTCCTAAATCATTCTCTACTATACAAAAGCCCTCGTAAATAAGTAATTCATTACTCGGAAAAGGAGGGATGTATGAGTATTTCCTTGAGACTCGGCCGCTGCTCTTTGTCCAAATTCGTGAGCTTCGTTATCAAGTCCAACTGGAAAGTAAAAATGTTTGCAATTTGAAAAAAATGTTATTTTTCACCGTAGTTGGTTGCTCTCGAAGGATTTGAAGCTTGGTAGCGCATCCGATATAGCAGAAGTACTGAATTGCCCTGATAGTCACTGAAATATTCCACGCAAATATACCTGGCTTCTTTCCTCATCAGTACAAAACCGTGCCATTTCGAGAAGAATCAATCCCAAGGCAAAGATATCAACGCGGTGATCATATATAGGATAGTTCGAGAGCTGAGAGATATTCGATTACACTCATCACGTTTTTTCATCTTTGCTGAGCAAATACGTGTACATGGCAATTCGAAACCTGTTCTGGTGCCTTGTATAAATGAGTGCCAATGTCTGTGCGAAGAGTCAAAGTGTCTCCATCTTCGCTTTTGATAGTTGTCGCAATTCCGAGGTCACAAATTTTAATGGTCTCATCAGATACGATGAGAAGGTTGCTTGGCTGAAATTATGCTCCATTGCAAAATAAAAATTTTGAACTGATATCGTGTATGATTCAACTTTTTTCAATGCAGTCCTTGACTCTCACATCTTATAACAATACACATATGCGTAAACAATTAACTCACTTTCAAGTCGCGGTGCATTGTGTTCTTACTGTGAATGTATGAAACGATCTGTTTGAACCAAGATCTTAACCTTATCGGATCTCGTGTCTTGTTGGAACCGAGCCATTCCGCAAGATTCGATTTACAGACCTTAAATTATTGTATATTTCATTATGTTTTAATATAATCTGAGACCTCTGTTGGAATGTAGAGAAACATCGAAATAGCACTGTATTGGATCTGAAATATTGTAGCATAACATTATTTGTTTGTATTAGTTCTTTAAACTTTTCTTACTGGCTTCTGATCATCCTGCTTGCAGTAGCCAAACTTCTTAAAAAGCATCGTCTCATAAGCTTTCTAAAACAAACATGTTAAACTTATATTAAAAACAATTTTTTTGTACCTGCCACCCTGACGGTGGTTCTTCGATCCATGAATTGTGGTATCTAACGATTCCTGGATGTTCGAACTTTGCCAGCGATTTAGCCATATTGTTGTTCCACGGATCATCATTGATGTTGTACTTACTTCGCGTTCAGTGGAATACATTTGACTGCATAAATTGTTTCCATAAGCTTGTACTCTGCTGCGAAAACACATCCGAAAGCTCCTTCACCAATAATATTGACCGGATGAAATTTCGTTCGAAACCTGCAATCAATTGTGTTTCCATTGATACTCGTGTCCACTGGATAAGTACAGTACGATCCGAAAGAATCTCTAAAAATGTTTTAACAGTGAAGTTTGCAAAACATTAGATGCAAACTTACTCTGACGCGAATATGTCCAGTATCTTCTCGCGCAACCTCTCAATCACTTCAAGTTGCTCACGAACGCACCCGAAGCGTATTTCCAGAAGTTGATTTTCAAATTCGTCAAATTTCCCGAGATGGACGGAATCGATAGGGGCCTCATCAACTTGATGCAAGTGCTCTGTGACATATCGAATCGCTTCCTCATCTTCAACTGCCTTTTTGAGAGAGTCAGCGAGATTATTTTTCAGATGGCTGAGATTTGAAATGAGTCTCTCGAGCGAAGTGGCATCCCGGCAGACGAACTTGCGAGGTTTGTTTTCAGCTGCACAGCTGGTGATTTCAACAGTGTCAAAGTAAATCTCTACGTTAGGCAGTCGATGGTCACGGATACTCTCGAGAATATTCTTTTCAGATCAATGAGTTCTTCGAGTAATGCAATATCGCTAGCGACTTGAGCGGTAGAGTCAGATAGCGCTTTCTCGACATCGATTTCTTGTCTCATCTTTTGGATGATATCATCAGCCGTCTGATCAAGGCTCCACTTGGGTGAGAAATTGGGCACCTCAAAGTCAGAAATGTCGGGATAATATATCGACATTGTGTAAATGATGTCTTCAATGTCGGATTCGACCTTCGACAGTTCCTGAGGATGATCATCGTAGGGCGCTATTATCTTAACTATCCTGTTTTCCATCTTGTCGGAAAGTAATTCAGCAAGCTCAACTCTCTCGATGATGATGACTCGATGAAGCCTTATCACAAGATATCGGACGCTTTGGAGAGCGTTTCCGACCACTTTCTTCTCTTCTGCTACGTTGTTAGACAGTGATAATCCGATTTGTAGGGTTGGTATGACAGTATCCTCAATCACACGCAATTTTTGTTGTAGTGAAAGGATCTGTAGCATGCGCAATTTATCCTCGATGAATCCGTTCTTCGTCGAAGAATCCTTTCTCCGCTTGCATTTCCAGAAACTTCGCATTGATGTGCATTCGGGGTACAGTAATTTGATTTCTTCAACGATACTCTTAGTCGAATGTATGGCGTGAATGGTCTTCTCATCGAAGATTGAGTCAGTTGGATCATCACTCTCGGCACTCGATTTCAGTATTGTTGCAAGTTCATCAACTTCGTCGGTAGACTCGAAATACAAAAGCTGTTTTGCTAGCTCATCAAGACGCTCGAGAGTTATGGGAACGAGCAAGGGCGGGATTGTCTGGCGTGGCTCTTCTATCAATGTCTTCTTGTTATTGCTATCTGCAGATCTAGACAGATACTGCTGCCATTGCTTGAGTAGAAACAGGAGGTATTCGAGACGCTCGGCAGCTTCTCGGCGAACAAGCCTGCGAGGTGGTGATAGCATTCCTTTAACGTTCTTTCTCGTTAGGTCGAGTATGTGCCAATTGACTTTAAAATAGGCTACAGCCCTGTTCATCTCGTCATCAGCAATAGCCGACGCAATCGCCATGTCACCGACTTCAACGATATCGATGGTCAACTGATTGGTCGATTCTGCCAGCACTATCTCGTCTCGAATCTCAGCTTCCAATGTTCTCGCGATGTCAATCGCTTGCACTCTCGTCTGCACCCTCAACGTCGTCATTGAAGAATCGAACGTTGGCTGATGTGATCTGGGTAGAGCTTCTCCGAAAGTCGTTGCAAATCGGCGATGATCTCTTGCATAGGAATAATCTCTTGCATAGGAATAAGTGCCTTGAGAACATCGATCGTGACCTCTAGATCGGCCGTAGCTTCCGGAATCGATCGAAGTCCTTTTATCAGTTGTGCATCGAGAGATCCCGTCAAGTTGCTGATCAGCGGTATCAAATGCTGATTGAAAATCATTGTAGACGTTTGACCGGTCGATTAATCGCAACATCAGGCCATCTGCCTCGGTTAAGTTGGCCGAGAGATTCTTGACTAGTGGATCCTTTGCAGATAAAGCAGCCTCAACAGTGGCCCGAGCTCGATCGATAATATTCGTATGCTTCTCCGCACTGGTAGCGTAGGCACAAGGCATCAGGATTCTCGAGTGGACGAGTTGATTCATCGATGAAAGAATTGAGATCAGATTCGATCTTCTCGAGATGAATATGCTTATCGCGCTCCTCCATGGAGTCCATGGATCGACTATCTGATTTGTAGAACAGAAGAATCGATCTGAAATTAATATGTCGCATTCACGATACGCACGCGGGCATTTTAGAGTGCATACAAAATCCGTCACGAAAAATGCAAAATATTTCCCGCTTTTACCTACACAATATAACGGTCTATCATACCGATCATTCTGCGATTCGTACATGAGCTGTCTTCGTGCTCTCTATCCAAAAAAGTAGCTCACTCTAACGCAAAATTTAAATATATTTCATTCTTCCTCACGAAAATTCGTCTCTTTCCTTCTCTATTCTCCCTTGCACCCTGCAAGTTCTCTCCTCGCTTCCTACGCCTAGCACTTCTGCTTTAGAGGGGAACCTCTGTTCATTTTTGCTGAGAGCTATTTGCTCCGCTTTAAACAGGTGTGGATTATCCTCCGGTAAATTCATTTGTATGAGGTCTGGTGATTTGAGCTTTCATTATACGGTCTACCGCAATGAGTTCCAAATAATGTTCGGGTTTTGCGTGAAACGAGCGATGATGAAGTGCACTGAAAGAAAATGCAAAGAAACAACATCCACCAAATGTTTTGAATGCATAAGTGTGGCTATGCACTGATGAGAGATAAGAGAGGAGACGTTGACGATTAAATTTTGAAACGTAACGTAACAATATATTGTCAAAATGCTTGTCAGAAAATAAATCGGCGACTATCCCTTGCAAGTGCCTTGAGAACATCAATTGTTGCCTCTAGATCGGTGCACGCTTAGCACATGCCGCTCATTGTACTCTTTAACCCTTGCGACTAAATGTGCAAAGGAGTGCTGTTTTATTTCCGTATTTTGCAATTGATTACTTGGTTGCATTTCATTCTGCGAAGACGCGCATGCTTGTAGATCAGCTATAGAGAAACATAATCACATGCGAGAGAGCGGAATATTCGCATCTATCGTAATAGCAATACCGATTAACGAATTCTATGAATGATGTATGATCATGTAGTTCATGATATATTTTGCAGTTTGCAATAAATGTGAAACGACTCACCGAAGTGACCGATATCGCAATTGTTTTTAAGAATGGCGATGAACAGTATCTACAAATTGGAAACTTTTATTTAGCAATACTTACACATATCAAATTGCAGTTATACTTCAAAACACGTTGAAATTAACACCCTATCGTAATTTGAGTGAAATGGAGAGAAGACAAGCGCTGTCGATTAGATAAACGGAGTGGCTCTGTGTATGCTTCGCGTCTCTTATCAATTGATCGGCATTACTCATCACCATCCAGTTCGTGATTGATTATCATGCATGTTTCAAATTTTTGAATATTTATTCAAATACTGTGCAATACAATAAGTGCCGGAGTAGTCGATACACGCTCATCGCCTTTGACAATATCATTAGTGTGCATGCACGAATACTTGAACTTACCCCGCTAATAGTTTTGATTTAGTGACTCGACATCCACTCTTAAATAATTATATTGTGAACGGCGATGAGCGCTTATCGACTACTCCGGTACATACTGTACTTTATTTGAATATATATTCCGAAATTTTAAACTTGCATGATAATCAATCACGAATTGGATGGTGACGAGTAATGCCGTTCAATTGATAAGAGACGCAAAGCATACACAGAGCCACTCCGTTTATCTACACGACAGCGCTTGTCTTCTCTCCATTTCACTCGAGATACGCAAAGGTATTAATTTTCAACTGGTTTTGAAGCATAACTGAAATTTAAGAGTGCTGATCGGTAATTCTAGACCATATTCGCCACCCCCCGGACACGTCCCCCCGGAATGAGATCCAGGGGCCCATACTCCGTGCATGTGGACCCCTTGGCCCCGTATTACACATAAAACTATTGGATTGTCCAATTGAACTCTTGATAGAAAAAAATTAGAGTGAAAGCTTTGAAAATCGAAAAATATTATTTTTCGAACGCGACAAGCTAGACTCAAAATATCTTTTGCGTTGTATTAGGCATGACCTATGATGAAACATTAACCACCCCGATCGATCCCTGCCTGATTGGAAAGTCGATTTTTTTTTCAGGTCCCGCAACAGTTGTCAGGTCCCTTCACAGTTTTCAGGTCCCATGAAAAAAAGATTTGTCTCGGGGCAGTTTTCAGGTCCCATCACAGTTTTCGGGTCCCATCACAGTTTTCAGGTCCCATCACAGTTTTCAGGTCCCATAATAAATATATATATTTTCGATTTTTTTTGCAAATAATTGTTTCTGAAGTTTGCAGACATCGTGTGTCGAATGAACCATTCGCGCACATATCTCTAGGTCAAAAATCAACTTTATCTCGAAAACGAAAAAACGATAGCGCCTCATTCAAAAGTTCATTAGATCGAGCGCAAAATTCTGGTCGGAAACACGACAATTGTGGCAGTTTTGACCATTTCCGGACCAGTTTCACTCGCAGAAAATGATTTTGTGCAAATTGACGTCGTGACGTACCGGGGGATCAGATCGAAAAACGGATAACGCCAATGGATTCAGAATCGAAAGTTACCCCAGGGACTAACTTTTGAGCCTAAAATTAAGGATATTTTTGATGTTCCTTTTGATCCTAACGCAAACGGCCTCATATAATTAGAAAATAGGATGTATTCAACTGGTAGTCTAATATGATATATGAGGGCGTTCGCCTAAGCATCGAGCAAGGCCTGGCACAGTAAAAAATAATGTATGCTCAAAACATGGCCCTAGGGGTAACTTTTTATTCTGAATCGACTGGCGTTTCTCGTTTTTCGATCAGATGCTTCTGAATCCCGGAACGACACGAAGTCGATTTGGTCAAATTCTTGTTCTGCGATTAAAACTGGTCCGGGGAGGGTCGGATTGGCCACAAATCTCGCGAACCGTACCAGAATTTTGTGCTCGATCTAATGAAACTTTGATTGAGGGTCTATCTCAATTCGTTTTCGAGTTATGATCGTTTTTTGACAGACGAAAAAGTACCCTTAGCTGTTATCATAGATTGTAGAGAATTCTTCGCTGATCATATTAGTATATGGGGTGAGTCATTTCTCGCCGACAAACGTTGTTTTATATCGATTTTAGTTCCGCGAACTCGCGTTTTTTGCAGTTTTTCGAGTATAACTTTTTTCTTTGATAGTTTTATGATCTCTCATGTAGAAATTCGCTTTCTACACGCAATAATACACCAGAAACTCCTATAGTGAGGTATTTTTGAGAAAATGACTTTTTTGCTCTACAAACGGATCTCGACGACGACGACAGGGTCGAAAAAGTCATTGTCTCAAAAAATACCTCACTATAGGAGTTTCTGGTGTATTTTTGCATGTAGAAAGCGAATTTCTACATGATAGATCATAAAACTATCAAAGAGAAAAGTTATACTCGAAAAACTGCAAAAAACGCGAGTTCGCGGAACTAAAATCGATATAAAACAACGTTTGTCGGCGAGAAATAACTCACCCCCTATACTAAAATGATCAGCGAAGAATTCTCTACAATCTATGATAAAAGCTAAGGGTACTTTTTCGTCTGTCAAAAAACGTTCATAACTCGAAAACGAATTGAGATAGAGCCTCAATCAAAGTTTCAATCAAAGATCGAGCACAAAATTCTGGTCGGGTACGCGAGATTTGTGGCCAATCCGACCCTCCCCGGACCAGTTTTAATCGCAGAACAAGAATTTGACCAAATCGACGTCGTGTCGTACCGGGATTCAGAAGCATTTGATCGAAAAACGGAAAACGCCAGTCGATTCAGAATAAAAAGTTACCCCTAGGGCCATGTTTTGAGCATACATTATTTTTTGCTGTGCCCGACTTCCTGAATTTTGCTCGATTCTTACGCAAACGCTCTCATATTTATACTATGCTTCTCGCTCAGATTTGGGGCATTGATTTCCTCGGGAAATCGTACTATCGCTCGTTACAACACAAACCATCAAGATAGTCTCGTCAAATTAATGGTCACTTTATCTACAGAGGAACAGAGCCATATTAACGATTTGGCTCTGTTCCACTTATCGACAAATGTTTAGTAATATTACTCTGAGAAGAAAAGATGTTCGAGTATCTCCTTGAGACTCGGTCGCTGGTCCACTAAGTCCAACTGCGCAAAGATCACATTACAATTTATAAAACTATTTTTTCACCGTTGACGGTTGATTTTGCAGAACTGCCAGCTTAGTAGCACACCGGAAACAGCAGAAGTGCTGCATATCTCGGATATATAATAGTTACATGGTAAGTATACCTGGCTTCGCTCTCCAAAAGAATCAATCCCAAGGCAAAAATATCAACCCGCTGGTCATAAACTGGGAAGTCCGTTAACTGAAATACTGTGAATCAGTTCTTTTTTAAATTTTATTTTAACACATAATCGAAAACAATAAACACAATATCCATCTCAAATCAACACCTGCTCCGGGGCCTTGTATAGGTTTGTGCCAATGTCCGTGCGTAGTGTGAGAGCTCCTCCTTCTTCTCTTTCGATAACTGTTGCTATTCCTAGGTCACACATTTTCACGACCTTGTCAGAGATAACGAGGATGTTGCCTGGCTGAAGATTTAAAAAAAATGTGACTTTTGTTTAAAATCATGTGTAGAAAATGATAACCTTCAAGTCTCGATGCATTGTATTTTGCTCATGAATGTAGGCTACTGCAGAAACAATCTGCTTTAACCACCATCGAATGTTCTCTTCAATGATTATTTTTGTAAAGAATTGTCATAAAATTTTCAGTTTCTTACTTCCATCCCGCAGGTGGTTCTTCTATCCATTTTTATACCTCACTATTCCCTTGTGTTCGAATGATGCCAAAGCTTTGACCTCATTCAAGGCCTTTTTCACAGCCGCATCTCTTCAAAGCAATTTATTGAAGGAAATATTCGACAGCCTACAGATAACTGATCCTACAGATTTTTCCTACAGATAAATTAAGCTGAACAAATCATTTCAGGGACACTGACCTAATTACATGTTTGTAGATACGTTTTCGATCTTTTAACTACCAATGGGAATGAAATTTCCGTAACACAATTTACGGGCTCACCTCCGTTTCAGAGGAATTCGTTTCACAGCATATTTCATCTCAATTAACTTGAATTCTGCTTCGAAAACACAACCGAAACTGTCTCCGCCAATGATCTTGATGGTGAACTTGCTTCGAAGTCTGAAAAGATGTATGTTTGATTTGGATAACTTATGAGCTAGCTTACTCGGACGGGTAAGTGTCAAGCTTCCGATCACGCAGGCTCTCCACCTCATATAATTGTACATAAGCAGAGGGTGATCCATTGTCTAGGAGTTGTCTCTCCAGAGCTTCGAGCTTGTCATACGATAAATCATCAATAAGCGTCTGATCTATGAGTCTGCGTAGTTGTTCAGCAATAGCGGAAATCGTTTTCTCATCTTCATACGCCTTCTTGAGAACTTCAGCCAATTCGTGCTTCAAGACCATGAGTTGTGACATCACAGTGTCTATTTTGGATACATCTCGACGGACAAACTTGCGAATCTCAGCGGCTTGAGAGGTATTCGCTAGTAGCTCAAGCTGATCCTCAATTCCAGGAATATCGTTATCGAGAATCGCTTCGAGAATCTCCGGTCCTGTTGCAGGCACAATTAAGGAGCCCAGTGATGTTAACTTATCAGCTACCTTGGCAATCGAACCAGCCAGCTCCTCTTCATCGTTACACTCAGCACTCAGCTCGTTTAGAAAATTCGTAGCCTGTTCGTGCACTCGCGCGACTTTGTTTTCGAAGAATGTGACATATAATTTTATGTTCTTCAGTGGGTGGAGGCGTTGTGCGAATAGCCGCATGACTTCTAATGTGTTCTGCAGGCGAGCGATGTTAGCGATCATATTAGAAAACACTCGTTGAACTGCGATAGCTTCGGAGTAGTCACGTAGAGTATCCATTGTTAATTGATTTAGCAGAGGCGTGCGATACTCGTTGAGAAGGTGCTTGATAGGGGCTTTGGCTGCTGTGTAGTATTTCCAATCAACGGATCGACTTTTTAGCTGAACTAGGACATCTTCGGCTTCCTTACATGATTGAATTAACTTATCAGACGGAAACTCCGAATCACATTGAGCGCATTGAAATATTGCATGCTTGATTGCGTCATCGATGTTATTTGCAGAGGCAGCATAGGTTTCCGGAAATACATCGTAATCTTTGAGCAGAAGATAAGCTTCTTTTACTAGATGTTGAATTCTTGAGCATTAATTTCTAGCGTCGGATTCGTATTTGAGATAATGCAATGGATACGACTTTATCCGTTTCTTCCTTTTCATTTCCGAATCACGAAATTTCTGGATCCTGTATTGAACGGTCTCAAAGGACAGTCGGTGATACTTCTCAGAATTTGCTGCCTCGGACGCAATCTTCACGATATTATCATCCAGATAAATCAATGCGATTATCTTTTCGATGCTCTTATCAACGTTATCAGCTTGATGCTTGGTGAAATCGCATGATGCCTGGACAGCTTTGGAATAGATGCGCAGATCGAAAGCAATCTTGAGCGAATTTTCATGGCCGACGAAAAAAGATGCGATTTTTCCGAATAATGTTTTTTTTTTCGATTTGTTTGGCTTGATTTTTCCGGCTCGGACCGGAGCCTCCAATTGATGGACGTTGAATTCAAGTGTGCTCCAAAACGTATGTTGTATCTTGTTCACCATGTTGATCATCTCCTTATTCGTTCGCGGGAATTGAGCATTGAAGGATCGAGCAATTGGTTGCGGATTCTTGAGAGTATGGAGCTGTTTCGCAAGAAGCCAGAGTGAATCGATCATATCTTGCAATTTCACAAATTTCATGATCGATTTTGTGGGCTCACAGCCAAGATCAACTCCGCTCAAATAATTAAGCATCATCGACATTTCAATTATTATAATTGCGCTGAACGTCGCCAGCTGTAGATTATGTATTGCGCCGCTAAAGGATCTCCAGGATTCCGATCGATAATTCAGCCAAGCTACGAGATAGTCGGCATATTTTACTGGGGTGACGATTGTTTCGTTTCCAGGGCAGTAAGATGCGCGATCTTCGTCCACGATGGTACACGCCTCATCGATTGCGTTCATCATATCATTGGCGATGTTAGTATACATGCTCGGAATGCATGCAGTATCTGTGAGTAGGCCAGTTGATTCATCGACGAGCGAAGTTAGTCGTGATATGATCTTGGACTCAAGCCTCTCCGACAATTCCATGAGCTGTCTGTGGCGCGTTTCATCGTTATCTGGAAATTCAGTGCATAGCGCATGTCTATGGATATCGAAAAGATAACGAACATCGTTATTCTTCGTTATGAAAGATCTATAAAAAAGTATTTGTAATGCGTTAAAATTTTATAAAAATATTTGAATATCACAGGTCGTATATCCGAATCTTGAGAAACCACTCACCGAACCTACTGCTATCGCTGCTGGTCTGATGATTACCCATGTGCGGAAGCTGAAAAATATGAAAATCGTATTTTGGCAAAACCGAAGAATGACCTATCAAGGTTGCAATCGTGCTATAAGAATAAAATTTCAACCACGGATAACAAATTCTATTAATAAGTTCTCAAAATTCGTGGAGGAGCGCAAACAAATGACACCGACGAGTAGGGGAAATGAATCGCCTCCGTGTTTGTTTTGCGTGTGCCCACTCTTATCTATCGATCAGTATTCCTCACATCCAGTTGGCGATTGCTCGCCATGCATCCATTTCGAAATTGATTTATTTGCAGTTTTAATTACATTGTGAAATGCAAGAAAGTGTTTGTTCGGAAAGATATCGAAAACTTTTTATTTTTAGTGGAGCATATCATAGATCTTTTCAAATGTGCATACTTGCTGTGCAAGTGTCTCGGATAAGTGATCTGATATGTTTTATTGAAAATAATTAATAGAATACTCAGAATCAGCAGCTTACACGTCCAAGACTATTCCTTGTACCACCAATAACAACAAAGTGTACAACACAGTTGATTCGCTCCACAAAGTTCAAAACGTCTACCCTAACATCGTCACCTTCCAAATTCTGGATTTCTGATGTTTCAAAAATCTGAAAAGAATCCGAAAACAAATTTCTACATCCGAAATCAGGTACTTTTCCGATGCATGCATTCGAATTGCGGAAAAAGACGGCGATTACAGAGCAAAGATCAACAATCGCGATCGCCTCGGGTTGTAGCTGCACGCGGGAAAATTCGACTACACCGATCAGTTGTACACCGATAAAAAATAATTAATGATTTTTACATGCTCTATTTACTAGAATAAATAATCACTACAATAACTGTATTAGGGAACAAACAAATTGTAAACACAGAACTAAGGAACACATTCAACGTTTGCAAGAGATTTACAAAGTAGCAACACATGTCAAATAGCTAATTTCTATGCGAAAAATTTGTGCTTGAGTATCTCCTCGCATGTTGGACGCTCCGAACTGTTCAAATTTGTCATCCAGTAAATCAGTTGCTTCTGAAATGAGAAAGTAGATAATTATAAGGAAATATGAACGACTTCCTGACTTTCCGGCTGCTTATCGAGAAAGCTTCGATCCCCATTGCGAAATTCATCGAAAGTCTAAAAGTGCGATAAGTGCGTATGAGTTGATCACAATGATGAGATGTTTTTCAAGAGACATTGTAAATAAATGCAGACCATTTTGATTGTGCGCAGTACTGAAATTAACAAAATTCAGTTCATCGGACAATGACCTTCTACATGAAATGGGCATGGTGTCTGACTGGCATGCCGACGCAGGCAGGTTCGTTTCCCGCCCGCAGGTGATGTTTTGCAAGAGGTAGAGAAAGGCACGCGCCCCAACCACTAGTCCCCGTCAAGCGTTCCCTGCGGTAGGACGCCCTGGCAAAACATCACCAGCGGGCGGGAGTCGAACCTGCCTGCGTCGGCATGTCAGTCAGACACCATGCCCGACGCTGGCAGGTTCGACCCCCGCCCGCAGGTGATGTTTTGCAAGAGGTAGAGAAAGGCGCGCGCCCCAACCACTAGTAATGGGCATGGTGTCTGACTGGCATGCCGACGCAGGCAGGTTCGACTGCCGCCCGCAGGTGATGTTTTGCAAGAGGTAGAGAAAGGCGCGCGCCCCAACCACTAGTCTCCGTCGAGCGTTCTCTACCTCTTGCAAAGCATCACCTGCGGGCGATAGTCGAACCTGCCTGCGTCGGCATGCCAGTCAGACACCATGCCCATTAACCCTGCGGTAGGCCGCCCTGGCCTAATGGGCATGGTGTCCGACTGGGGTTTATCGAGGTTTATCGAGAATCGTCTCTTTCGTTTTCCATATGCTTTCGTGTTAAGATAACGTCCGCATAAACCGCAGGGAATGCTTGACGGAGACTAGTGGTTGGGGCGCGCGCCTTTCTCTACCTCTTGCAAAACATCACCTGCGGGCGGCAGTCGAACCTGCCTGCGTCGGCATGCCAGTCAGACACCATGCCCAGACACCATGCCAGTCAGACACCATGCCCGTCGGAAAGGTATTTATTACAATAGCAAGGGAATATTAATAATGGAGAGAATGTGGCTAGTAAATAGGAGAATGGGTCTTAGTTAGGGGCGTAAGCCTCTTGCAAAACATCGGGCATGGTGTACAATGGGCATGGTGTCTGACTGGCATGCCGACGCAGGCAGGTTCGAATCCCGCCCGCAGGTGATGTTTTGCAAGAGGTAGAGAAAGGCGCGCGCCCCAACCACTAGTCTCCGTCAAGCGTTCCCTGCGGTACGCCGCCCTTGCCTAATGGAAAGGTATTTATTACAATAGCAGGAGCATGGTGTCTGACTGGCATGCCGACGCAGGCAGGTTCGACTCCCGCCCGCAGGTGATGTTTTGCAAGAGGTAGAGAAAGGCGCGCGCCCCAACCACTAGTCTCCGTCAAGCGTTCCCTGCGGTTTATGCGGACGTTATCTTTACACGAAAGCTAATGGGCATGGTGTCTGACTGGCATGCCGACGCAGGCAGGTTCGAATCCCGCCCGCAGGTGATGTTTTGCAAGAGGTAGAGAAAGGCGCGCGCCCCAACCACTAGTCTCCGTCAAGCGTTCCCTGCGGTACGCCGCCCTGGCCTAATGGAAAGGTATTTATTACAATAGCAGGAGCATGGTGTCTGACTGGCATGCCGACGCAGGCAGGTTCGACTCCCGCCCGCAGGTGATGTTTTGCAAGAGGTAGAGAAAGGCGCGCGCCCCAACCACTAGTCTCCGTCAAGCGTTCCCTGCGGTTTATGCGGACGTTATCTTTACACGAAAGCTAATGGGCATGGTTTCTGACTGGCATGCCGACGCAGGCAGGTTCGACTCCCGCCCGCAGGTGATGTTTTGCAAGAGGTAGAGGAAGGCGCGCGCCCCATCCACTAGTCTCCGTCCCGCGTTCCCTGCGGTAGGCCGCCCTGGCCTAATGGGCATGGTTTCTGACTGGCATGCCGACGCAGGCAGGTTCGACTCCCGCCCGCAGGTGATGTTTTGCAAGAGGTAGAGGAAGGCGCGCGCCCCATCCACTAGTCTCCGTCCCGCGTTCCCTGCGGTAGGCCGCCCTGGCCTAATGGGCATGGTTTCTGACTGGCATGCCGACGCAGGCAGGTTCGACTCCCGCCCGCAGGTGATGTTTTGCAAGAGGTAGAGGAAGGCGCGCGCCCCATCCACTAGTCTCCGTCCCGCGTTCCCTGCGGTAGGCCGCCCTGGCCTAATGGGCATGGTTTCTGACTGGCATGCCGACGCAGGCAGGTTCGACTCCCGCCCGCAGGTGATGTTTTGCAAGAGGTAGAGGAAGGCGCGCGCCCCATCCACTAGTCTCCGTCCCGCGTTCCCTGCGGTAGGCCGCCCTGGCCTAATGGGCATGGTTTCTGACTGGCATGCCGACGCAGGCAGGTTCGACTCCCGCCCGCAGGTGATGTTTTGCAAGAGGTAGAGGAAGGCGCGCGCCCCATCCACTAGTCTCCGTCCCGCGTTCCCTGCGGTAGGCCGCCCTGGCCTAATGGGCATGGTTTCTGACTGGCATGCCGACGCAGGCAGGTTCGACTCCCGCCCGCAGGTGATGTTTTGCAAGAGGTAGAGAAAGGCGCGCGCCCCAACCACTAGTCTCCGTCCCGCGTTCCCTGCGGTAGGCCGCCCTGGCCTAATGGGCATGGTGTCTGACCGGCATGCCGACGCAGGCAGGTTCGACTCCCGCCCGCAGGTGATGTTTTGCAAGAGGTAGAGAAAGGCGCGCGCCCCAACCACTAGTCTCCGTCCCGCGTTCCCTGCGGTAGGCCGCCCTGGCCTAATGGGCATGGTGTCTGACCGGCATGCCGACGCAGGCAGGTTCGACTCCCGCCCGCAGGTGATGTTTTGCAAGAGGTAGAGAAAGGCGCGCGCCCCAACCACTAGTCTCCGTCCCGCGTTCCCTGCGGTAGGCCGCCCTGGCCTAATGGGCATGGTGTCTGACAGGCATGCCGACGCAGGCAGGTTCGACTCCCGCCCGCAGGTGATGTTTTGCAAGAGGTAGAGAAAGGCGCGCGCCCCATCCACTAGTCTCCGTCCCGCGTTCCCTGCGGTAGGCCGCCCTGGCCTAATGGGCATGGTGTCTGACAGGCATGCCGACGCAGGCAGGTTCGACTCCCGCCCGCAGGTGATGTTTTGCAAGAGGTAGAGAAAGGCGCGCGCCCCATCCACTAGTCTCCGTCCCGCATTCCCTGCGGTAGGCCGCCCTGGCCTAATGGGCATGGTGTCTGACCGGCATGCCGACGCAGGCAGGTTCGACTCCCGCCCGCAGGTGATGTTTTGCAAGAGGTAGAGAAAGGCGCGCGCCCCAACCACTAGTCTCCGTCCCGCGTTCCCTGCGGTAGGCCGCCCTGGCCTAATGGGCATGGTGTCTGACCGGCATGCCGACGCAGGCAGGTTCGACTCCCGCCCGCAGGTGATGTTTTGCAAGAGGTAGAGAAAGGCG
Source organism: Pristionchus entomophagus (assembly GCA_036245825.1). NCBI lineage: Eukaryota > Metazoa > Nematoda > Chromadorea > Rhabditida > Neodiplogasteridae > Pristionchus > Pristionchus entomophagus. Next base: position 4,068,704 of record BTSX01000001.1, read on the forward strand.
CGCGCCCCAACCACTAGTCTCCGTCCCGCGTTCCCTGCGGTAGGCCGCCCTGGCCTAATGGGCATGGTGTCTGACCGGCATGCCGACGCAGGCAGGTTCGACTCCCGCCCGCAGGTGATGTTTTGCAAGAGGTAGAGAAAGGCGCGCGCCCCAACCACTAGTCTCCGTCCCGCGTTCCCTGCGGTAGGCCGCCCTGGCCTAATGGGCATGGTGTCTGACCGGCATGCCGACGCAGGCAGGTTCGACTCCCGCCCGCAGGTGATGTTTTGCAAGAGGTAGAGAAAGGCGCGCGCCCCAACCACTAGTCTCCGTCCCGCGTTCCCTGCGGTAGGCCGCCCTGGCCTAATGGGCATGGTGTCTGACCGGCATGCCGACGCAGGCAGGTTCGACTCCCGCCCGCAGGTGATGTTTTGCAAGAGGTAGAGAAAGGCGCGCGCCCCAACCACTAGTCTCCGTCCCGCGTTCCCTGCGGTAGGCCGCCCTGGCCTAATGGGCATGGTGTCTGACCGGCATGCCGACGCAGGCAGGTTCGACTCCCGCCCGCAGGTGATGTTTTGCAAGAGGTAGAGAAAGGCGCGCGCCCCAACCACTAGTCTCCGTCCCGCGTTCCCTGCGGTAGGCCGCCCTGGCCTAATGGGCATGGTGTCTGACCGGCATGCCGACGCAGGCAGGTTCGACTCCCGCCCGCAGGTGATGTTTTGCAAGAGGTAGAGAAAGGCGCGCGCCCCAACCACTAGTCTCCGTCCCGCGTTCCCTGCGGTAGGCCGCCCTGGCCTAATGGGCATGGTGTCTGACCGGCATGCCGACGCAGGCAGGTTCGACTCCCGCCCGCAGGTGATGTTTTGCAAGAGGTAGAGAAAGGCGCGCGCCCCAACCACTAGTCTCCGTCAAGCGTTCCCTGCGGTAGGCCGCCCTGGCCTAATGGGCATGGTGTCTGACCGGCATGCCGACGCAGGCAGGTTCGACTCCCGCCCGCAGGTGATGTTTTGCAAGAGGTAGAGAAAGGCGCGCGCCCCAACCACTAGTCTCCGTCAAGCGTTCCCTGCGGTAGGCCGCCCTGGCCTTATGGGCATGGTGTCTGACCGGCATGCCGACGCAGGCAGGTTCGACTCCCGCCCGCAGGTGATGTTTTGCAAGAGGTAGAGAAAGGCGCGCGCCCCAACCACTAGTCTCCGTCCCGCGTTCCCTGCGGTAGGCCGCCCTGGCCTAATGGGCATGGTGTCTGACCGGCATGCCGACGCAGGCAGGTTCGACTCCCGCCCGCAGGTGATGTTTTGCAAGAGGTAGAGAAAGGCGCGCGCCCCAACCACTAGTCTCCGTCCCGCGTTCCCTGCGGTAGGCCGCCCTGGCCTTATGGGCATGGTGTCTGACCGGCATGCCGACGCAGGCAGGTTCGACTCCCGCCCGCAGGTGATGTTTTGCAAGAGGTAGAGAAAGGCGCGCGCCCCAACCACTAGTCTCCGTCCCGCGTTCCCTGCGGTAGGCCGCCCTGGCCTAATGGGCATGGTGTCTGACCGGCATGCCGACGCAGGCAGGTTCGACTCCCGCCCGCAGGTGATGTTTTGCAAGAGGTAGAGAAAGGCGCGCGCCCCAACCACTAGTCTCCGTCAAGCGTTCCCTGCGGTAGGCCGCCCTGGCCTAATGGGCATGGTGTCTGACCGGCATGCCGACGCAGGCAGGTTCGACTCCCGCCCGCAGGTGATGTTTTGCAAGAGGTAGAGAAAGGCGCGCGCCCCAACCACTAGTCTCCGTCAAGCGTTCCCTGCGGTAGGCCGCCCTGGCCTAATGGGCATGGTGTCTGACCGGCATGCCGACGCAGGCAGGTTCGACTCCCGCCCGCAGGTGATGTTTTGCAAGAGGTAGAGAAAGGCGCGCGCCCCAACCACTAGTCTCCGTCAAGCGTTCCCTGCGGTAGGCCGCCCTGGCCTAATGGGCATGGTGTCTGACCGGCATGCCGACGCAGGCAGGTTCGACTCCCGCCCGCAGGTGATGTTTTGCAAGAGGTAGAGAAAGGCGCGCGCCCCAACCACTAGTCTCCGTCAAGCGTTCCCTGCGGTAGGCCGCCCTGGCCTAATGGGCATGGTGTCTGACCGGCATGCCGACGCAGGCAGGTTCGACTCCCGCCCGCAGGTGATGTTTTGCAAGAGGTAGAGAAAGGCGCGCGCCCCAACCACTAGTCTCCGTCAAGCGTTCCCTGCGGTTTATGCGGACGTTATCTTTACACGAAAGCTAATGGGCATGGTGTCTGACTGGCATGCCGACGCAGGCAGGTTCGAATCCCGCCCGCAGGTGATGTTTTGCAAGAGGTAGAGAAAGGCGCGCGCCCCAACCACTAGTCTCCGTCAAGCGTTCCCTGCGGTACGCCGCCCTGGCCTAATGGAAAGGTATTTATTACAATAGCCTCCGTCCCGCATTCCCTGCGGTAGGCCGCCCTGGCCTAATGGGCATGGTGTCTGACCGGCATGCCGACGCAGGCAGGTTCGACTCCCGCCCGCAGGTGATGTTTTGCAAGAGGTAGAGAAAGGCGCGCGCCCCAACCACTAGTCTCCGTCAAGCGTTCCCTGCGGTAGGCCGCCCTGGCCTAATGGGCATGGTGTCTGACCGGCATGCCGACGCAGGCAGGTTCGACTCCCGCCCGCAGGTGATGTTTTGCAAGAGGTAGAGAAAGGCGCGCGCCCCAACCACTAGTCTCCGTCAAGCGTTCCCTGCGGTTTATGCGGACGTTATCTTTACACGAAAGCTAATGGGCATGGTGTCTGACTGGCATGCCGACGCAGGCAGGTTCGAATCCCGCCCGCAGGTGATGTTTTGCAAGAGGTAGAGAAAGGCGCGCGCCCCAACCACTAGTCTCCGTCAAGCGTTCCCTGCGGTACGCCGCCCTGGCCTAATGGAAAGGTATTTATTACAATAGCCTCCGTCCCGCATTCCCTGCGGTAGGCCGCCCTGGCCTAATGGGCATGGTGTCTGACCGGCATGCCGACGCAGGCAGGTTCGACTCCCGCCCGCAGGTGATGTTTTGCAAGAGGTAGAGAAAGGCGCGCGCCCCAACCACTAGTCTCCGTCCCGCGTTCCCTGCGGTAGGCCGCCCTGGCCTAATGGGCATGGTGTCTGACCGGCATGCCGACGCAGGCAGGTTCGACTCCCGCCCGCAGGTGATGTTTTGCAAGAGGTAGAGAAAGGCGCGCGCCCCATCCACTAGTCTCCGTCCCGCGTTCCCTGCGGTAGGCCGCCCTGGCCTAATGGGCATGGTGTCTGACCGGCATGCCGACGCAGGCAGGTTCGACTCCCGCCCGCAGGTGATGTTTTGCAAGAGGTAGAGAAAGGCGCGCGCCCCAACCACTAGTCTCCGTCCCGCGTTCCCTGCGGTAGGCCGCCCTGGCCTAATGGGCATGGTGTCTGACCGGCATGCCGACGCAGGCAGGTTCGACTCCCGCCCGCAGGTGATGTTTTGCAAGAGGTAGAGAAAGGCGCGCGCCCCAACCACTAGTCTCCGTCCCGCGTTCCCTGCGGTAGGCCGCCCTGGCCTAATGGGCATGGTGTCTGACCGGCATGCCGACGCAGGCAGGTTCGACTCCCGCCCGCAGGTGATGTTTTGCAAGAGGTAGAGAAAGGCGCGCGCCCCAACCACTAGTCTCCGTCAAGCGTTCCCTGCGGTTTATGCGGACGTTATCTTTACACGAAAGCTAATGGGCATGGTGTCTGACTGGCATGCCGACGCAGGCAGGCTCGACTCCCGTTGTACACCGGGTCGTATAGGCAGGTTCCGGCATGAATGGGCATGGTGTCCGACTGGCATGCCGACGCAGGCAGGTTCTTCTCCCGCCCGCAGGTGATGTTTTGCAAGAGGTAGAGAAAGGCGCGCGCCCCAACCACTAGTCTCCGTCCCGCGTTCCCTGCGGTAGGCCGCCCTGGCCTAATGGGCATGGTGTCTGACCGGCATGCCGACGCAGGCAGGTTCGACTCCCGCCCGCAGGTGATGTTTTGCAAGAGGTAGAGAAAGGCGCGCGCCCCAACCACTAGTCTCCGTCCCGCGTTCCCTGCGGTAGGCCGCCCTGGCCTAATGGGCATGGTGTCTGACCGGCATGCCGACGCAGGCAGGTTCGACTCCCGCCCGCAGGTGATGTTTTGCAAGAGGTAGAGAAAGGCGCGCGCCCCAACCACTAGTCTCCGTCAAGCGTTCCCTGCGGTTTATGCGGACGTTATCTTTACACGAAAGCTAATGGGCATGGTGTCTGACTGGCATGCCGACGCAGGCAGATTCGAATCCCGCCCGCAGGTGATGTTTTGCAAGAGGTAGAGAAAGGCGCGCGCCCCAACCACTAGTCTCCGTCAAGCGTTCCCTGCGGTACGCCGCCCTGGCCTAATGGAAAGGTATTTATTACAATAGCAGGAGCATGGTGTCTGACTGGCATGCCGACGCAGGCAGGTTCGACTCCCGCCCGCAGGTGATGTTTTGCAAGAGGTAGAGAAAGGCGCGCGCCCCATCCACTAGTCTCCGTCCCGCGTTCCCTGCGGTAGGCCGCCCTGGCCTAATGGGCATGGTGTCTGACTGGCATGCCGACGCAGGCAGGTTCTTCTCCCGCCCGCAGGTGATGTTTTGCAAGAGGTAGAGAAAGGCGCGCGCCCCAACCACTAGTCTCCGTCCCGCGTTCCCTGCGGTAGGCCGCCCTGGCCTAATGGGCATGGTGTCTGACCGGCATGCCGACGCAGGCAGGTTCGACTCCCGCCCGCAGGTGATGTTTTGCAAGAGGTAGAGAAAGGCGCGCGCCCCAACCACTAGTCTCCGTCCCGCGTTCCCTGCGGTAGGCCGCCCTGGCCTAATGGGCATGGTGTCTGACCGGCATGCCGACGCAGGCAGGTTCGACTCCCGCCCGCAGGTGATGTTTTGCAAGAGGTAGAGAAAGGCGCGCGCCCCAACCACTAGTCTCCGTCAAGCGTTCCCTGCGGTTTATGCGGACGTTATCTTTACACGAAAGCTAATGGGCATGGTGTCTGACTGGCATGCCGACGCAGGCAGGTTCGAATCCCGCCCGCAGGTGATGTTTTGCAAGAGGTAGAGAAAGGCGCGCGCCCCAACCACTAGTCTCCGTCAAGCGTTCCCTGCGGTACGCCGCCCTGGCCTAATGGAAAGGTATTTATTACAATAGCAGGAGCATGGTGTCTGACTGGCATGCCGACGCAGGCAGGTTCGACTCCCGCCCGAATTTGATTCTCTACAAAATGAACAGAATTTGATTCTCTACAAAGGTATTTATGGGCATGGTGTCTGACTGGCATACCGACGCAGGCAGGTTCGACTCCCGCCCGCAGGTGATGTTTTGCAAGAGGTAGAGAAAGGCACGCGCCCCAACCACTAGTCTCTTTTTTCAAACATAAAAAAAAAGAAACAGTAAACTAGCACGGAAACCGCTCGCGGTTTCTTTTGATATGTGGTTGTAGCGAACTTGCCTGTTCAGGAGCCAAGTATTTGGATGGCCAATCTGATCCCCATTCACGTTCTTCATCGATCTCCAGCCCATCTTCCCACTTTTGTTCAACTATACTCTCGTGGAATTCGATCTTTATTCGGCCTTCCAGATTCAAGAAAATTAACTTGGGCTGGAATACTGTTTCATTTCTGCGTATCCGTAATTAGTCATTTACCTCCAAACGGCTGTGGATTTTATGATTTGCATGCAAATAGGCCACTACAGGGACGATTTGCTTGAACCACGATTTTGATTGATTAATATCTCGTATTTTCAGTTTTCGAAGCGTTTGCAACAACGATGACTTGCACACCTAAACGCGATTTCGTAGGGATTTATTTGTGTAGACTTACCTACGTTTGAGTGTACAAAAACGCCTGAATCGAATGATGACTGCTTGATTGCTATAAGTAATTAGTAACACTGATCGACAACGATTTTGTATGGTGAAATGTGCATTTAACTTACAATTTCTAAAGATGTGGCTCGTGGCAGCAGTCCCTCGTCCAATTTGAGCTGAATTATTGAACGGATTTAGACTAATTAAAATTCTGGTAAACACCTGCAATCCTCTAGGTGGTTTTTCAATCCAAACGTCCAAGACTTGGAGGAGACTCTCGTGTTCGAGGGATTTAAACTCACTCATGCGATTGAGCTTTTTTTCTCCGTTTTCACTGAATTTACATGTTTTAAAGCGTTCGCGAATTTTGTGATAATTGATTGCAATTGGAATGTCGAATACCTGGGGTCATATGGCCTCCTCGTCACTGCATATATCAACTGGCTCTCCAAGGATCGAGCTTCAAAGGTAACAAAGCTTCCGCGCCGGCCGATAACGCGTATAATTTTGAACTTATTTGTAAATCTGTTGGTTGGGGGAATAACATCATTATATTTACACTGTGAGTAACTCACTCGGACTGGAAGGATTTTTCCTCATCTATCCACCGATACTGAAATAAATTCAATAAAAACGCTCTCGCCATACTGCGTATAATAGATACAGTCACTTTGCAATCGGGTAAGATATGTGCATGGTAACTCACTGGTGTGTATACATTACTAGCGATGAATGGGTCCGCGAGTATCTGTTGGCAATCCAGCCTGTTATTCGCATTTCTGTCAATCAGTTTCTCGATGAATTTTTCCTAAAAATTTGTATAGTATCAATAATTAACACTTTTTGACGTACATTTTCTGAATAATATCGTAGAATATCATGTGTGTATATATATACATATATGTATTCTCCACGACGATAGTCCTTGAAAACCTGATCCATACAGATATTATTACAAACAATAAGCAACAGAAAATATAATACAATATTTGTGATAGTCCCATGACACAAACACTCTGATATCGAATCCCACTCAAAACAAAGCTAAATCTAACCTTTTTTGCCTGGTCACTTGTCATAGCGATGCTTAGTTCGGTAAAGATAAGCCCAAGAGCGAATATGTCGACTTTAGTAGTGTAGTCTTCCCAGCCCATCTGTTTTTTTTAGATTTCGGATATGTAGATACCATCTCTAAACCGAAGCTTCTCAAGCTGGATGATGAATTAAAATCGAATTGAATTCGTGCATTTTTTTTGCTTTTTGTTGAAGAACTCACCTGCTCGGGTGCCATGTACATCTCGGTTCCTTTCCCGAGAGTTAGTTCCGTTATGACTTCTTGACCCATGTCGTCTTTCATTACAGTACGATCTGACACTATTCCGAGATCGCTGACCTTCAAATGATCCTCGTTTTTGAAAAGGATGTTGCTGGGCTGAAATGGCGCATCTTCATAAATGTCCGAGATCGATCAAATCCACTTTCAGGTCTCGATATATTCTGGCATGTTCGTGGATGTATAACACGGCTGATACGATTTGCTTGAACCAATGAATCATCCGGCTGGGATCACGAAGAGAGTTAGCAGAGAGCCATTCGCTCAAAGTCGATTGGCAAAGCTCAAAATAGCATTTATAAATCTATAGAGATTGATTGAAAGAACCTCCATTTGAATGTAGAGAAATGCGCAATCATCCTTGTAATTGAACTGAAAATGACTGGAGAAATTATAAAATATTACTCAAATTGACCTGTTCATCCGATTCCAGATCATCCAAAATATCTGCGTCGGCCTTCCTCTTCAACGGATAGTTTTGATTCATATTTTTCAATTATTGTAGTAATCAGAGAGAAAAGAGTCTAGAGGAGTCTAGAGAAGGAAACGATTAAAGTACGATATAATTTTCAACTATTTAGATTTAAAATTTGATTCAATGTTGCGTAATCTATACAAATCGTATTGTGAACTGGGAAATCCGGTTTTTTTACACTTATACCTGCCATCCGTTCGGCGGTTCCTCCTTCCATGCGTCAAAAAATCTCACGATTCCGGTATGATTGAAGCGGAGCAAAACATCGACCTCTCGCAAAAACATCGACCCCTTCTCTTGTCAAATTCGCTGCAAATAATATTTAAAAAATGAAAGGAAAATACGATTTTGTTGACAATCAAGCGTTTGGGAAACCCACCTTCCTTTCAAGGGAATTCGTTTGACAGCGAAATTCTCTTTGATCGATTCAACTACGGTTTTTTCGGTTGCGAAAACGCAGCCATATCCGCCCTGACCGAGCAATTTGGTTATCTTGAAATCCGAAAGAAATCTAAAAAAAAAATTATATTTTTTGTGAAGTAACGTGATACCGAGAGTCGAAGTCTTCCTCATATTCGGACAAACGAAGCTGAAATATTGTGGAATATTAATTTATCTAGAAAACATATCTCACGCTTTCGGCTGCACCTAGCAGGTCACTTCCAGTCCTGCTGTACTCAGTAGGTGTCCGAACAGGATCCATGGACCTGAAATTGTAGATTAGGTAAACAAATTACAACGAAACAACTCGAAGGATTCTAGAAAAATTATAGAATCGAAACAAAACCCTGTCTTCACAGAATCTCGAGGCCAATTGGGTCAGGGGGTAGACGACAGTGTGATAACTATCGACATCTCCATTTTTGCCACGGCCCTAGTTCCCAATACAAGTGCCGGTGTGAGTGAGGAGTAAAGGGGATTAGAACAAGAGAACAAGATAGGCCGGAGATCGTGCGAATGGCATTCTCCCGCGGAATGCGAGGAAGAATGCGAGGACTGGATAGACAAAACGGCTTATGGCATAATGATAGACCCGTCTCCATTACCGATCAGCCGATCCCGTGTGAGAACAACCCAACGAGAGCACATTACACAACGACATTTATCCTTGGCCAATCCTAACTCAACTGATTCTCTAACACCTGGTCTCATTGGCCTCCTCTCTCTTCTCTCTCATCTATCCTTCTTTCTCTGCCCCGATACACCCTCAATCTCGCACACACTCTCGGGAACGTTCTTATGAAAGAGTATAGGGAATTCGATTGGCGCAGCATTAAGCGCTTTCTCGCGCTCTTGATAACGCTTATCAATCGAGCGAGTGGGTTTCATGCGAGAACTAATCAACTCAAGGACACAAACATCTTATTCTAAAATTATTTCAGAGGCAATTTTGACCGTAAAGCAGAGAGAAACGGATTATATTTCAAAAGCCGAATCCGTATCATTCAACAAAAACATGCGAATTGGGAAACCCTGCAAACAACATGCGAATTGGGTGAACATGCGAATTGGGAAACCCTGCAAAATCAGAGATGTTTGTGCCCGCTCTTATCAATTGATCGACATTACTCACACCCAGTTGGCAATCGCTCGCCGTGTGTCCATTTCTAAATTTATATTATTGAGAATTGTCCGGTATATGGATAAATATCTGATTCGTCTCTTGAGTATTTCCAGAAATGTGATCATTCCCAGCAATCGGCACTTGTTTTGATTAGGCAACTATGATATAACATATCGTATTCACAATAGGTGTATCGTGCACACGTCCTTGATGCCTTTCGCGTATCGATATATTAAAAAAAACCTCTAAACACTACGAGCCCCCATTATTTATATTCTTCGATTGTAACAGAAACAGGTCGTAAATTATATCTTTATTATACAAATTGTTGAAATGTGAACAAATGAAGCATTTCTGCTATTAAAAATCGTGATGTAGGAGCAGACCGCCATTGTTGCAGACAATCTGAATTGTTTATGTTGTAAATATTACCATTCACTCTTTATCAAGTCCATCGGGAATTATCTCTTCCTAATGTTAAACCAAACAAAAATGCATTATACATTGGGCCCATTCAATAAAAATTGTATTCCTAACACGTTATTACAAAATTGTTTTCACCATGTGACACTTACATGAAACGGACTGTCCAGATGAAGCGCCACATCTTCGGGTAGAGTGTGCTCACATTCGATGGTACCCTTTTCGCCGGCGGACGGCTTGTAGAACACTTGCATTCAGGTGTGAAATTTGGATATTTCGAAACATTCTGATTCAATGATCAGATTCACATAATTCATTAGCAATTGGACCTGTGAAATGGGTGCAATCTGCGAAAAAAAGGAACGCCTCTACACATTGGTGTTTCCAATGTGTAGAGGCGTTCCTGCTTTGGCATACAGAATGCGATCTGAGCTGTCAATAGCTGCCGCTCCGTTGAGATCGAGAGCAAAGTCTAATATATTTGTGAATCATGTCCATTTATTTTTTAAATATTTTTTTTTCAAATTGTGAATACGATGCGAATTAATGCGTACTCTCGAAAAAAAATTAAATTAAAAAATAATAATTTGTCTCTGCTCCTAACATGGCTTCTAGACTAACTTGAAATGCATCTTGCAGTGGCGGGGACGTACATAAGTGAACCATCGCATCCTGAAAGCAACGCTGTTGATTATCGCCTCTTTGTGCGGTTCACTCTCACTTTCTTGAGTACACTGAAGCTTGTTTGAGAGCTCTGCCCATTCGTCCCCTATGAAGAGATATCCGTCTGGTCGAGCGGCATCTACGATGCATTCGACTTTGTCATAACTATTCTGGAATCATGTTTTTCTTCAGTTCAATTTACAAGTATTCAGAAACTTACATCTTCAGATACTAGCATCAATGTTGTGACGAAACCTGCAAGTTTTTAGCATTTGTTATTGTCCAGATAGTCGAGTAAACTGTTTTGTAGAAGGCACGCTGTCTGTATTTGAAGATGCGCGGATTATCAATAGTTGGCTGCAAATAAATTTCATATTTAGGGTTATTAGAAGGGGAATCTGAGTGATTCCGGACATGATGAAGATGTAGACTTTGATTATTCTTGTCTGCATTTGAAGATGCGCGGATTATCAATAGTTGGCTGCAAATAAATTTCATATTTAGGGTTATTAGAAGGGGAATCTGAGTGATTCCGGACATGATGAAGATGTAGACTTTGATTATTCTTGTCTGCACTTGAAGGTGCGCGGATTATCAATAGTTGGCTGCAAATAAATTTCATATTTAGGGTTATTAGAAGGGGAATCTGAGTGATTCCGGACATGATGAAGATGTAGACTTTGATTATTCTTGTCTGCATTTGAAGATGCGCGGATTATCAATAGTTGGCTGCAAATAAATTTCATATTTAGGGTTATTAGAAGGGGAATCTGAGTGATTCCGGACATGATGAAGATGTAGACTTTGATTATTCTTGTCTGCACTTGAAGGTGCGCGGATTATCAATAGTTGGCTGCAAATAAATTTCATATTTAGGGTTATTAGAAGGGGAATCTGAGTGATTCCGGACATGATGAAGATGTAGACTTTGATTATTCTTGTCTGCATTTGAAGATGCGCGGATTATCAATAGTTGGCTGCAAATAAATTTCATATTTAGGGTTATTAGAAGGGGAATCTGAGTGATTCCGGACATGATGAAGATGTAGACTTTGATTATTCTTGTCTGCACTTGAAGGTGCGCGGATTATCAATAGTTGGCTGCAAAGAAATTTCATATTTAGGGTTATTAGAAGGGGAATCTGAGTGATTCCGGACATGATGAAGATGTAGACTTTGATTATTCTTGTCTGCACTTGAAGATGCGCGGATTATCAATAGTTGGCTGCAAAGAAATTTCATATTTAGGGTTATTAGAAGGGGAATCTGAGTGATTCCGGACATGATGAAGATGTAGACTTTGATTATTCTTGTATGCACTTGAAGATGCGCGGATTATCAATAGTTGGCTGCAAAGAAATATTATATTTTAGAATGAAAGACATGAACAAACTGTATATCATAATGAAAGTTCAATGTGTAGTCAAAGATAAAACGTGAACCTGAGGAGGGGCAGTGAATAAGTAGCTGGACAGGTCTTCTCTCACTATCGAGCAAACTGAATTTATTCCACCTTGTTTCTGGGTTTCTTGTTCTCGCATATGCTAGATACCCCTGTCCAGAAAATGTAAGAGTGGTATTTGAATTTACACACTTGGAAGTGTTTAGAAAAAATAGGAATGAGGATCTAGCCCCGTGCCAGTGGCACTTCTATTCCAAAGTTCATCCGAAACTCGACTTTCTGAGAGTTCTATGAGCAAAACTTTTTTCATCCATGAGTTCATCAGCTATAGCATAGAAATTCGGAATCTACGTGTAAAAATACACCAGAAACTCCTATAGTCATATTGTTCCGAGACGAAAAAATTTCTCACGGTACATTTCCCTATGCGCTCGAGCGTTATGCTTTCCGGCCCGCCCGAGGCACTCTCGGAGGCTGGCGAGAGAACAATGACTAAAGATTTCGCCATCACGTAACGATTCAGTCACTTTTTCATCATATTTATCTTCCAAATATCGTTTTCAAGCATTTGTGTTGGAATCATAGTATATTGACTCTCGACTTAATTTTTCTTGCTATTTCAATATGAAGAGTGTTGCATATCGCTGAGTTTGCCAGGTATAACGGGGAGGGAAAGTTGGAGGGGTTTACGAGATTTTTTTTCTCTGGGCGGCCTACCGCAGGGAACGCTTGACGTAGACTAGTGGTTGGGGCGCGCGCCTTTCTCTACCTCTTGCAAAACATCACCTGTCGGCGGGGGTCGAACCTGCCTGCGTTGGCATGCCAGTCAGACACCATGCCCATTAGGCCAGGGCGGCCTACCGCAACTCCTATAGTCATATTGTTCCGAGACGAAAAAATTTCTCACGGTACATTTCCCTATGCGCTCGAGCGTTATGCTTTCCGGCCCGCCCGAGGCACTCTCGGAGGCTGGCGAGAGAACAATGACTAAAGATTTCGCCATCACGTAACGATTCAGTCACTTTTTCATCATATTTATCTTCCAAATATCGTTTTCAAGCATTTGTGTTGGAATCATAGTATATTGACTCTCGACTTAATTTTTCTTGCTATTTCAATATGAAGAGTGTTGCATATCGCTGAGTTTGCCAGGTATAACGGGGAGGGAAAGTTGGAGGGGTTTACGAGATTTTTTTTCTTTGGGCGGCCTACCGCAGGGAACGCTTGACGTAGACTAGTGGTTGGGGCGCGCGCCTTTCTCTACCTCTTGCAAAACATCATCTGTGGGCGGGGGTCGAATCTGCCTGCGTCGGCATGCCAGTCAGACACCATGCCCATTAGGCCAGGGCGGCCTCCCGCAACTCCTATAGTCATATTGTTCCGAGACGAAAAAATTTCTCACGGTACATTTCCCTATGCGCTCGAGCGTTATGCTTTCCGGCCCGCCCGAGGCACTCTCGGAGGCTGGCGAGAGAACAATGACTAAAGATTTCGCCATCACGTAACGATTCAGTCACTTTTTCATCATATTTATCTTCCAAATATCGTTTTCAAGCATTTGTGTTGGAATCATAGTATATTGACTCTCGACTTAATTTTTCTTGCTATTTCAATATGAAGAGTGTTGCATATCGCTGAGTTTGCCAGGTATAACGGGGAGGGAAAGTTGGAGGGGTTTACGAGATTTTTTTTCTTTGGGCGGCCTACCGCAGGGAACGCTTGACGTAGACTAGTGGTTGGGGCGCGCGCCTTTCTCTACCTCTTGCAAAACATCATCTGTGGGCGGGGGTCGAATCTGCCTGCGTCGGCATGCCAGTCAGACACCATGCCCATTAGGCCAGGGCGGCCTCCCGCAACTCCTATAGTCATATTGTTCCGAGACGAAAAAATTTCTCACGGTACATTTCCCTATGCGCTCGAGCGTTATGCTTTCCGGCCCGCCCGAGGCACTCTCGGAGGCTGGCGAGAGAACAATGACTAAAGATTTCGCCATCACGTAACGATTCAGTCACTTTTTCATCATATTTATCTTCCAAATATCGTTTTCAAGCATTTGTGTTGGAATCATAGTATATTGACTCTCGACTTAATTTTTCTTGCTATTTCAATATGAAGAGTGTTGCATATCGCTGAGTTTGCCAGGTATAACGGGGAGGGAAAGTTGGAGGGGTTTACGAGATTTTTTTTCTCTGGGCGGCCTACCGCAGGGAACGCTTGACGTAGACTAGTGGTTGGGGCGCGCGCCTTTCTCTACCTCTTGCAAAACATCACCTGTCGGCGGGGGTCGAACCTGCCTGCGTCGGCATGCCAGTCAGACACCATGCCCATTAGGCCAGGGCGGCCTCCCGCAACTCCTATAGTCATATTGTTCCGAGACGAAAAAATTTCTCACGGTACATTTCCCTATGCGCTCGAGCGTTATGCTTTCCGGCCCGCCCGAGGCACTCTCGGAGGCTGGCGAGAGAACAATGACTAAAGATTTCGCCATCACGTAACGATTCAGTCACTTTTTCATCATATTTATCTTCCAAATATCGTTTTCAAGCATTTGTGTTGGAATCATAGTATATTGACTCTCGACTTAATTTTTCTTGCTATTTCAATATGAAGAGTGTTGCATATCGCTGAGTTTGCCAGGTATAACGGGGAGGGAAAGTTGGAGGGGTTTACGAGATTTTTTTTCTCTGGGCGGCCTACCGCAGGGAACGCTTGACGTAGACTAGTGGTTGGGGCGCGCGCCTTTCTCTACCTCTTGCAAAACATCACCTGTCGGCGGGGGTCGAACCTGCCTGCGTCGGCATGCCAGTCAGACACCATGCCCATTAGGCCAGGGCGGCCTACCGCAACTCCTATAGTCATATTGTTCCGAGACGAAAAAATTTCTCACGGTACATTTCCCTATGCGCTCGAGCGTTATGCTTTCCGGCCCGCCCGAGGCACTCTCGGAGGCTGGCGAGAGAACAATGACTAAAGATTTCGCCATCACGTAACGATTCAGTCACTTTTTCATCATATTTATCTTCCAAATATCGTTTTCAAGCATTTGTGTTGGAATCATAGTATAATGACTCTCGACTTATTTTTTCTTGCTATTTCAATATGAAGAGTGTTGCATATCGCTGAGTTTGCCAGGTATAACGGGGAGGGAAAGTTGGAGGGGTTTACGAGATTTTTTTTTCTCTGGGCGGCCTACCGCAGGGAACGCTTGACGTAGACTAGTGGTTGGGGCGCGCGCCTTTCTCTACCTCTTGCAAAACATCACCTGTCGGCGGGGGTCGAATCTGCCTGCGTCGGCATGCCAGTCAGACACCATGCCCATTAGGCCAGGGCGGCCTACCGCAGGGAACGCTTGACGGAGACTAGTGGTTGACTAGTGGTTGGGGCGCGCGCCTTTCTCTACCTCTTGCAAAACATCACCTGCGGGCGGGAGTCGAACCTGCCTGCGTCGGCATGCCAGTCAGACACCATGCCCATTAGCTCAAAATGAAGAAAAAAAACAGAATAGGACGTCAACAAATATAAAGGGCAGTGCAATCGGAAGTTGTGTGTGTGTGGCTTCGAACTGGCTCTGACGTCTCTCAGCTCGCAGAAGAGCTATGAGGATGGCACAGAGCTCAAAATGTGCGGAAAAATATTCTAAGAAACTTTCTCAGCAACATAAAAGTGATTGCAAGAACGCTTCATCGCGATTTGCTCAGAAAAGTATGTCGAAATTTGCAAATAATATTCTCGCATATGCTAGATACCCCTGTCCAGAAAATGTAAGAGTGGTATTTGAATTTACACACTTGGAAGTGTTTAGAAAAAATAGGAATGAGGATCTAGCCCCGTGCCAGTGGCACTTGTATTCCAAAGTTCATCCGAAACGCGACTTTCTGAGAGGTTTATGAGCATAACTTTTTCATTCATGATTTCATGAGCTACAGCATAGAAATTCGGAATCTGCGTGTAAAAATACACCAGAAACTCCTATAGTCATATTGTTCGGAGACGAACAATTTTCAACTTTTTCATGACCCCTTGGTCATTTTTGGGTAAAAAAGTTGAAATCACAGAATCATCTGACTATAGGAATTTCTGGTGTAGTTTTACTTGTAGAAACCGAATTTTCATACTAGAGCTCACCAGAATGCGAATGAAAAAAGATGCATTTGAAAAATATAAATATTTTAGTTTTTCGAGCGTAGCTTTTTTCGTTCGCATTCTGGTTATCTCTAGTATGAAAATTCGTTTTCTACGAGTGAAAATACGTCGAAAAAACATATTTTCGAGATTTTGATTTTTCGACTCAAAATTGTCATGAATAAGTTGAAATTTTTTCGTCTCGGAACAATATGACTATAGGAGTTTCTGGTGTAATTTTACACGTAGATTCCGAATTTCTATGCTATAGCTCATGAAATCATGAATGAAAAAAGTTTTGCTCATAGAACTCTCAGAAAGTCGAGTTTCGGATGAACTTTGGAATACAAGTGCCACTGGCACGGGGCTAGATCCTCATTCCTATTTTTTTCTAAACACTACCAAGTGTGTAAATTCAAAAACCACTCTGACATTTTCTGGACAGGGGTATCTAGCATATGCGAGAATATTATTTGCAAATTTCGACCTACTTTTCTGAGCAAATCGCTATGAAGCGTGCTTGCAACCACTTTTATGTTGCTGAGAAAGTTTCTTAGAATATTTTTCCGCACATTTTGAGCTCTGTGCCATCCTCATAGCTCTTCTCCGAGCTGAGATACGTCAGAGCCAGTTCGAAGCCGGGAAATCCCTAAAAGCCGGTTCTGGGACAAATAACCTAAATCATTCGTTAGGCGTATTTTTCGTATTGATTCGTTAGGCGCAAACAATACGAAGAGTGAGCTCGTGATAGATAATGCCTTCCTCCCCTTTGCCCATTTTCACAGTGACAACGATACAGCCAAGCTCGCAATATGAAGCTTCTCTGGATTACAACGTTTTTCGTTGTTGCTTAAGCAGGTTTTTAAATTGTTTTGCTATTTTTATTACAGATTTATAATTTCAGGTATTTTCAACGTAGAGAAGGCAGCTGATACGGGGCCTATATGTCCCGGTGGGCATATCATCTGTGCCCCTGGTGGTAAATTGTGAGGTTGTTCGATAGAGAGAAAGACTAATTATGATAGGTACGTGCTGCGGCTACCGCGATTTCTACGACTACTACGACTGCTGTTACGAGAGTTTCCCGGTTTGCTGTTCGTCTCCATCGAAGTAAATCAGCTCATTTTTCTTAATTCATCTCAATACAATTACATAAATAAATTTATTTGAAACCTCAAAAATATTTATTTGAAAATAAAAATGAAAATTATCATATTTTCATTCAGGCGCGAGATACAATGCTGTAGAGCGGATGAGTGGTGCGACACTGAAGCAGCCAAATGCGTAAAGAACTAAATTTCTCTGGGAGAAGAATACTACGCCTACGCCAACGCCTTATACATTTTTCAGGGTGACGATTTCAGGGTGACAAAACTTTGAGCAGACATAACTTTTTCTACAGATGAGGTAGCGCTTCACTTCCAATTAGAGAAATGCTTATCTCGTCGAGATCTTGTGGGTCTCCGAGGCGCCGTTCTCGAGACCATTTTTTCCACCTCGCACAAGATTCGTGCCACTGGGAAATTGGTTTTGAAGATACGGCTTTCTAAGGTCGATTTTCGGTTTCTACGTCAAAAGTTGACTCTAGGTGCCAATTTTGAGCATAGGTTACAAAATCCTTGTGCGGACCTATCTCAAACATATCGAAAAGTCCGTGTTATCTTCACGGAGAAGAATAAATATATTCTAAACAATTCAAGACAAACAGAACAATGCACAACGCAAGACACGTGGGTTAAATATAACCACTTTGCGACAAAAATAGGCAATATACACTTCATCTGGTTAAAATTTCAAATATTGTGTAACGATGATAATGATTAATTAAATTATTTGTTTTCTACCAACTAAATGAAAAAGACTTAACCGGAGTTGTCGTTTCCGCAACTTCTTAAGTGTGCATCGCGTAGTTACACTTGACATACACAGGATCGGCGCTATTTTATGAAAAAAAAATAAAATTTATTAGACGAAGTTGATGATTTCAAATTGCAATAGCAGGACATGCACGACATTTTCGAGTATTGTGCGAATTAATCAGCTTATTATCGTATTACCAAGTTGCCTGTAAGCATGCGCATTAGCCGAAGGTGCAGCCTCATGTGTGTGACAAGCAATCACTCTGATAACAACGAGAATGTCAACACACAATTCGACACTATTACAATTTTCAAGCTCATCGACACGTGTCTTGATAACTGATATTACACAAAGATATTACTCTCAAAATACTTTTGATAATAATGTTGTAATTCACACACATATTTTACACGCGAAACAAATCAATGTTCATATTCATGGTATACATGTAACCCTGAAGATATCAGTTTAGCTAATTGTACGAATTTATCAGCTTCTTTTTTGTATTACCGTATGTAAAATCCATGCATTCTAGCTGGAGTTCTCCGATCGCTTGTATGTAAACATGCGCACGACCTGTTGAGGTTCTACAACTAGTTTATCAAACAGATATTATACTTTCAAGACATGAACATCTCGCCGTGCATATCCTTGCACGTCAGACGCTCCTTTCTGTTCACTTTAGTGAGCTTTTCGATGAATTGAGCCTGAAGAATCGTCTTATTTTCCTTGACAAATTTAGAAAAAAATTCCGTTGTCGCTTGTTTCTCATTGAAGACGTTCTCAGGCTTTCCACGAGGATAGCTATTGAAGATCTTCAAAATTTAGAAAAACGGAATTGAGAATATTCGTGTGAAATTGGTAACCTTCACTTTCTTGTCATAGTCATCCATAACGACGTAGAGCTCAGCGAGAATCAGTCCTAGAGTGAACACATCTGAGGCGGTGGTGAAGCGCGATTCGTTGAACATCCGTAGGGAACTCTGGAAAGTAAGGTAACAGGATAATAATCAGGAAAAAAACAAGGATTCTGCGCTGTTCTAGCAGGACCCCATACCAAGAATGTATCTATGGTTGCTCACCTGCTCTGGGCTCATGTACTTTTCGGTAGTAGTTCCAGTTCGAGTCATGGTTACTTCCACTCCATCCTCTCCAACTTTCTATTCGACAACGATGCCCATATCACAGATTTTAAGGTGGTCTTTGCCCGTGAAAAGGATGTTGCACGGCTGAAAGATGGGATTTAGGCGTTTCTTGTAAAGGTAAGGGTTGAAAGGAAACTCACTTTGAGATCTCGATGGATGAGCTTATTATCGTGGATGTACTCAACTCCGGATACCATTTGCTTGAACCACTTCTTCATTCGACCAGGATTCTCCGCTGGTTCACGCGATTCTTTCGTTTTGTAATCGTTCAACCAATCAGTGAGGGAGTAGTTGCATAATTGAAATTGGCAGCAAGCCTAGTTTTTTTAAGAACAACAATAGCTACTAGTGAATGTACTGATCGCCATTGAAACAGTAAGTGAACCAAACCTTGGATGTTGATGAATAGGCTGTTCGGTTTGTAGTTTTTCTGAAGCAGTGGTTTAAGTTTTATTTCGAGGAATACGCGTAATTGTGCAGCTTTTTTTTTAACAAAACAAACATACCAACTGCATTTTCTTCGAGTTGATGCGTCTCAGAGTTTCATCGTCCGCAAAAATCTGAAAAAAAGAGACTTTTCGGAACGGTTGCTCACTCATTTTGTACACTAATATTCCACATTCCTTCATTCTCATGAAATTCGTCCCTACTCGACAATATTGAAGAAAAACATATAATTTGTCCCACCTGCCATCCCTCGGGTGGTTCCTCGATCCATGTACTGTTGTATCGAATGATGTGCTGATGATCTAGTTTGGCCATCGCCCTGACTTCACGCAGAGTTTTGTGCAGTTTTCCGTCTTTGACATCTCTGAAATATCAGGCACCAGGTGTGTTCAGTCTCATTCAACTAATCCAGAATTTGTATTCATGTTATTCTAGATGATAATCAAAGATTTTAGAGAGCATATCACGTATCTTGTCTGAAATCTGTCAATGGATCAATATTTAGTATCTGACGGGTTTCTCTGACGTTTATACGACTAATAATAGGTGAGAGCCGTGCCATGCTATCATGAAATCTCACTTCGGATCGACCACGATTCGCTTGACGGCGTACGTATGTTCATCGTGGACGTTGACAGCCTTGAACACGCATCCACCACCACCGACTCCCATGATGTCAGTGACAGTGAACTCCTTAGCGAACCTCAAAACGTTTGAATCTATTGCAGATTAAATATTTTCGTAATAGGGAAATTAGTGAATTACAAACTTGGAGATGTAGTCAGCCGATTGTCCATTGTTGATGCTGGGCTGAAACGGACAATGAACACCTCTCCAAATTTTGACTATGACATATTTAGATCAACAATTATCCCTAGCAATTGTGTTCTCTGACGTGGTTTGACCAAAGATGAGAACGGAATTATAACACGCTCACCAGTTGGAGGCTAGACAGTGAAGGAGGACTGTTGGCTTGGATGGAAAGTTGCTCGCTCAACTGAAGGATATGGATATCAATTCACTATCATTTCGAATCAGCTCTTTACCGTTGTGTTCTCCTCTTCACATTGACACTTCTCTTCTTCTAGTTTCGCAAGCGCCTCGCGTAACTGAACATCGAAAATTCGGTAAATGCTCTGATTTTTTTAAACCAGCTTACCTGTTCTCAACCTCTAAAGCGTGAGAAAGACCGCGCGACATGTGAACTGAAACGAGTGAATGATCGATGCAAAAAGCGCTGAGACGAGAGAGAGATGAGAGATAAAAAATGGCCCGCATTGTCGTGATGGCACACTAGATAGCGCCATAGGCTTACGAGGTTTGTGCATAGATAATAATAGGTTGTTGCTAAATACCTTCAACCTCGCTATTTCACCCCACGTTTGTCAAATTTCTATTTGTTGTACTTACAAGATTGGTTTACACAAAATTATTTTTATTCGTTTATCAACAGTCGAAATAGAATTACAGCATTTTGTCTCGCTTTCTAGGCAAGAAACAAGTGGTCTAGCATCTCTAGACAAGACGGACGATTATTCGGCTCGACACGTGTCAGCATCTCGACGAATTTCTTCTGAAAAAGAGTTCAGACACAAAATAAAGACTACGGAACCGTCTTAGCATCCGCAATGAAATCTTTCTGGTTTCCAAGTCGATAGTCATCGAAGGCCTGAGTATGTTTTGGAATGAACATGATCAGATAGTTGTATGCACCGTCGATCGTTCAATGAAAGTCATCACTGCACAAAGTTCGACCAAAATGAGCCCGAGACTGAATACATCTGCCTTCGAGCTGTACCGACGGGAGGTCATCTGAAATCCACAGAGCACATTATATCCGAAATGTTCTTAGAATTGAACCTGTTCGGGACTCATGTAAAGCTTGGTTCCCGTGATGGATCTTGAAATAAGGGTGTCATCAATCGCCTCATGTTTCTGTCTTGCGGTCACGATTCCGAGGTCGCATACCTTGAGCAAATTTGTCTCAGCGAAGATAATGTTTCCAGGCTGAAAAATGGTAGCTAAAAATAGTATTCGAAGAACAATCCCACTTTTAGATCTCGATGAATCAGGTTTTCCGAATGAATATATTCAACAGCGAGAACTATTTGCTTGAACCATCCCTTCATTCGGGTGATATTTCTGGATGTAGGGAGTGTATTGTCCTTCAGCCACTCCGATAGAGAATAGTTACACAGCTGATACGAAAGGCGAGTTCAATAATGTGTAACTTGATTGATCACTATTTACTGATAAATATTTACTTGCATTTTGATGTATACAAAGACACTATCATCCCCGAAGTTCATCTGCAAATGTGATAATAGTATTTTTGGATATTTCCCATAAAGACCCAGAACTGTTTTAATGTGCTCACCAGAAACTTCCTAGGCGATTGAATATTCTTCAGCATTTCAGCATCTGCTTCATACTGAACACACACACGATTAGTGAATTGTAGATACAAAAAATTTCTAAAATATATATATTTTTTAAACAACCTGCCATCCATCAGACGGTTTCTCGATCCAGGTTCCTCTGTACCCAACGATATGGTCATGCTCCAACTGAGCCATTGCTCGAACTTCCTTCAGACCATTATCAATGTCTCTTGAATCGAACTGATTTATATAGAGTAAGCAGTTCCGCCTGCCTGGGATGAACAGCCACTCTTTTCACTGCATATATCCCGTGATCGAGTTTATTTACAGCCTCGAAAACGCATCCAAAGCCTCCTTCTCCTCGAATTTTGTGAACAGTGAATTCTTCAAGGAACCTAAACAACATGATTTTGCATTTTATCATCAAAATTAAGTTTCCGAAATGCCCAGTTTGATTTTAATCATTTGCCTAATTTTTTGCACTAACTTGGATGTGAACTGATTAGGATCTTGTTTGTTGTTGTCAGCCTGAAGACGTCCACTTTTATTTTTTCTTTGTTTTCGAATCTATTATCGAATCTCACACTATTGGATTGTGTAAGCGAGTTCACCAGTGCTCCTCGAGCTGTTGCTAATTCACTATTTGAGTTCACGTTTACCTGCAAATATACGATTCAAATCACGAATTTGTATTGCATCACCTCATAGTTCACTGTTTGATTTGTCCTCACATGTTTCTGCTTTCCTGTCGTTGGTCTTCTTCTTTTGAATGGATTGACTACCTTGAATTGAACAAATTCAGTTGGAGACATCGGTCAGTTGGTGCAACTAATATATCTAGAAAAAAGTAATAAGCATACGCGTTTATTTCGGCCTTCACTGATCATTTTCAGAAATAGTCTCTCATTATCGAATGCGGAGCGAGCTTTTGCTTTTGGTTTATAGAGATTTCGGTATGGAGATTTCTGAAGAACATAGGGTTGTGCAATGAAGCAATAGTGGCGCATACTTCACACATCAGTATCGAAAGCATTTCCAAGTTCTCATAAATATCCTCAATGTTATCATTATCTTTCCTCTCATCGAACTGTAGAACCTCTGAAATTAAAGTATGATTCAAAAGATGTAGCTAAAAATAACGCGATGACGAACCTCGTATGCATCATCGCTACAATATCGTTTCCAGATATTTACATGCCACAGTCCAACAGATCCATCCGATGTGTCTGTTGCACGAATAATCATCGTGGTATTATTCAGGCCAACCACTAGGCATTTAGACGAATAGTCCAGTCGTCATGAAAATTGCATAAATGATGTGGTACCACTTGTATCTGTGAACACAATTCAATGTTACAAAGTCGATGAAGGATCTCAGTGATGTAAAAAATACAGTTCGTACCTCGGGCAATATAGCATAGGAGGCATTAGCTCAAAGTCCTGTACTAACGAAGCATCCAATAACACATATAGTCGACCATTCGTGATAATGTACGCAAATCGAGTGTTCCAATGAGAGTTGACCGCATGATTTTCGGATTACTTTACATTGAGAATACTTCAGTTCGCCGTATTTTTTGGATCAGGTACAGTTATTTCCACTAAATGATTTCCTGGAATAGGCGGGCTTCCTTGCATGCGAAACTCGTTTCCCTGATTGAGCATGAACATAATGCCTCTGAATCGATATAGCATTTTGGAGAAAACTGGATTATATTTATAGTATGACTCGTTGACAATTTTGTCAGTCTTTTCCCAGTCTCTTCAATCACTCCTAACACTATTTTGACCCTGTTACATCATTTCGCTAACCACTCAGAAATAAAAAAGGGATAGCTAATATTTCACAAATCATTGATGAACTCATTAATGGTTCAATGCACAATAACATGCTTTGTAAAGTGAATGTACCGATGGTGAAAGATGAAGAAATCGGGTTCGACGTGTGGAATTGACCAACTGACACCTTAGGCGTCTCTTTTGGGACGCAAGAACATATCACGAATTTTTCCTATACCCCGATTCCTCTAATTTTTGGGGTGGTGTTAGGTACCACTAGGTCCTTTAAAAAGTTAATTGACGCTTGTTGGGTACATCGGTATTTGGAAAGTTACATCACTTTTGTAAAAAATGAAAAAGATGGTAAAAAATGGTAAAAAATGAAAAAGTCGAAAAAATATTTCTAAAGGAAATGCTGGTGTATTTTGGCGCGCTGATTCCGAATTTCAATATGAGAGCTCATGAAAACGTGTTTGAAAAAGTTATAATTGAAAAACTGTCAAAATTTCGAAAAATAGCAGGTTCTTCGGACAAAAGGGCGGGCTCTTTTTTTCCTATAAATCGATTCTTCTAATTTTTGTGGAGGAGTGAGGTACCAGTAGGTACTTGAAAACATTTATTGGCGCTTCTTGGAGAAATTGGTATTTGGAAAGTTACTTCACTTTTTCGAAAAACCGACCACCCGCTCCAGCGCATGAATATGGAATGACATCATCAACATATTAAATTTTCTCCTCTGCCTCCTGATTCAAATTTTTCGGTTAGTGTCTAGCATCATTTCAAAGCGAGTTATGGTCCTTGCCATGAGGCGAATTTGGTCGAAAATTTCATAGTGTACCTAATTTGACCTACCAATACTCGGAAATGAGACATGATATAAAAATTCTGCAAAAGCAGTTTGAAAGAGCATCATCGAAAGTACTTATGGTTCACTTTACAGCCGGATCGGTGAAACTATTTCCTAAGTCCGCAGGGCTCTCTAAACTCTGGCGATTCCTCTCATACAAATACAAATGTATATTCCTTCCATTATGGGAAGAGGAGAGAAATGATACGAGAAATGATGCAATGATACGTGGACCATGTGCCTCTCAGCAATTAGTTCATTGATTGTATCTTGTATCCAAAATGGAAATAGTTCCACATAACAATAGAACATGCAGAATTGATCATACTTTTTGAATGAAAACTAACACAGCCTAGCTTCCAAAATAAAAACTATACGCAAGACAGATAAAGAAACAAATCATGTTTAAGAGAGGTACAGGTGGTCCAGCATGTCTTTGCATGTAGGCCTATTTTTCGGATCTAATTGAGTGAGCTTGCGGACGAAATCCGCCTGCAAAATGTGTTCATGTAATGTATTACACGTTTTTTTCTCTCAATTATCATCCAAAAAGCATGAAATTCCCTTTGAGTATTCACCGTTTTGTTGTCTTCTATTCTGCCACATTGTCTTCCATGTCGATATTCATCGAATATCTATGTAGGAATTATTGATTAAATTTAATATTTTGTGGTCTCATACAGTTGTTCTATCCGCCGAGGTCATGACAACGCACAACTCCGTCAGAATCAAACCAAGAGCGAATACGTCGGATTTCGAGCTATACTTTGGTTTCAACATACGCTGAAACGAAGTTAGGAAATACATTACATTGAAACTCATTGTCTCATTTACTCATTGTGACCGCAGGTCTCACTTGGATACGAAATCGGTCAACTTTTCGTCCTTTCGTAGTAATATATTTTTCTGAAGAAAAACTATTATCGGTAGATATGTGTTATTTAGAGCGCATTTATGTCGTTGTTGTCATAACAGTACACGGAAACCCCGACTCTGTTTTTTTTTTCGCGGGACTCCAGTGCTAAGTCAGTAAAAACAAAAGAGTGTGTGTTGCTTAGTTTTTCATCATTACATTTCTAAAACAAAAATTATACAAAGAGTTTGTAAAATAGTTAATACAACCGGTAGCTTGAAGATGATAATCCTTCTTGATGTATTCAGCAAAATCTCTCCATCCGATATCCCGCAAATAGTATAATTGTAACGCCAGCTCAAAATTTCTTTCAGAAACAAAAATATATAATAAATCATAAACTACTCAACAATTGGAGGGACTTACTCCAACTGAATTACTGATGAATGAAAATGTTCGTTAAACAACAACATCAAACTGCCGCAAATAACGAATAGTTGAGTACCACATGAGTAAATGCTCTAGAATATATTTTTCAGATGCAGTGTCCAAAATGTTTGACAATAAACAATTAAACTCTTCCCAAGCAAAGACGACAACGATCACACAAAGTCTTCCCGATGTAAAATATACCCGACTTTTCTGAAATTTTCAACGAATCATTAATCAAAATAGTTATACTCTTGGATACCATTATCTTTATCAGATATATTTTCAAATTATTTACATATACTCACTGTAGGTAGATGCATGTATGCTGGTAAGTTTATATGCACATACTCTCCTGCCCTTAGCAGGCTTGTCACTGGAGTTTTTTCCAAGCAGGTTACTGTTACTGCGTGTCCCCTGAAAGTGTTTGAAGAAGACTAACATCTTCCGATGTAAAACAAAACAAAACGAAGGTATTTTTTAACCATAAACTTAACATACATGTGATAGAACATCTTCAAATTCGTGAGGGTCATGAAGTGTTCGCTTAGATCCGCCGTCAATGGAATTTGTAACGCACGATCAAAGGACTCGAATGTAGATCCATGAAGAAAAAATGGCTGTTGGACGACGAATAAACATTGTCCTCGGGGCGCCTATAATTCAATCGTTTTGGTGATTTATTAACTATTTGAAATACTATTCCAATCAAAACAAGATCAATTCGATCCTCTTTGATTTCGAGCGCGTAAAATTGGCATTCCTTAATTACGATTCCACATTATTGAAAATTAACTCTCAAACACATACCTGCCTATTTATACGGCGGGTGAAGTATAATTTATCCTGGAATAACCCTGCACATTTGTAAGTGTCTTTTGGGGCAATCAAGCATTCGTAGTTTCTGAAGAACACGCATAGCCACATTATGTAATTAGAATAATATGTTAAAGAGGTCTCCCACGACCATTTAGCTGTATGCGTTCACGTGAGATTGTGGGGATCTGGTACTCTACCAGACTTTCTAAACTCCCATGTTTTAAGGTTTCGTTGAAATTGAGCTGTGAGAAATTTTCTGGATACCCAGCGGAGAAACCGCACATGTAAATCGGCTCGCTCATCTCATACTTGCCATTTGCATGCGCGGTCGTGGGATGCCCATGCAAATTACAATTTCTTGAAAATAATGCAAGTATACCTGCCCATTACCCAAATCTTCTGTTGTTCAGTATTTTCGAAATATACAATGATAGATGATCCTTCTAAAAGTAAATAGATGTATTCATTTATCTCTCCTTTAGAGCCGGAAACAGCATTGAATTAGTATCGCAATAATTTAAAAAATACATAATTTAAAGAGACCCGACAATTTCATTGTCATGATTATATCAATCATTTCTACGGGAGAGATGATTGCTCTACCGTTGTGGGAATTATGTGACTTATGCTAAACAATTAGCTTACTATGGTGCAGCTGATAACACTCAACATTTCCATTTATCTCGACCGAAAATTCGGTATCCAGTTTAACATCTCGTACCTGGAAGTTCAATGATTATAATAATATTGAAATTATGGAACAATATACAGTAAAATCATTACCTTCACATACTTAATAGGGTGATAAGGTTAGCGGATATTCGTTGAGCTTTCAAACCCAAACATTTAAGATTCGATGATAGTGAGTAAGAGATCAGGAATCGATATCGCGTTTTCTCGCTCTTGACACTCTCGCAACGATCTTTTTCTCCAATATCGCACTCTTATCAATTGTCTCTCCTCTTGTGCACCTACGATAAGGCGTATTGATGTGACTTCTCGCATTGGTGTGCCTGCATCGTACATGCTGTTATTGAAATCAAAAACTTTGTTTTGAATTTTACAACTAGTAGGAGCACCATGTTCGAAAACCTTTCTAAAACCTGTGTGGTTTCAATTATACAAAACAAAACTTCGTGTATTTACATGTACTGTGTAAATATGATAACGTGTTTTCGAAGACCAGCACATTCAGAGATTGGCAACTGCGTATCGGTTAAATTTCAGAAACGCAAAATGGGTCAACGAAATCATGAACTGGTTGGTTTAGTCATTTTCCGATTTCAGGAATTTATTTTTAATAAAAGAGGTAATGTAAAAACCATATTTTTCAGAAATCTGGAGACAGCGATACTGAGGAGCTTGAGGGAGATACAGGGAGATAACACACTGATAAATGGTGAGAATTGCATAACACCAGTCACAAGATAAGAATCTAGGAAGCCTGGAAAAGGTGAGCGGAACTTTCACAAGCGCACGTTTTTCGCCGTCTAATATCATATTTCCTATCATCTAACAATTCGCCGCGCCGACTTGTTGACTATCTGCTTGAGCGCTTGTGAACCGTATATTAATGACTTTAATGTCAATTTTTCGATACTAAATCTATTTTTCTACTGATAAAAAATTGATACAGTCCGCTCTAGACCGGTGAGAGAGAAATGCCGTATTCGAGTATCGAATAAAAGACAATTTCGACACGCCAGGCGACAATGGAGGCACGTTGTGGAAATTTCATACCCGCATAGTCTTCAGCGCTCTCGATCATCATATTTGTTATAGGGTCGACAAGATACTTTCGTCATGGACATACAAATGAACTTTACGCGGATAGGCAAGCTATTATTTTCTAAATGTTGAAAACGCGTTATTTGTTCTGGCGATACTAACGGCTGTAAGAGGTGGCACAAGGATTGAACATGCTCGTATAGATCTGAACCTGAGGGGATCTCTTCAAAGTTTAATCTCGATACGAACATTTTCAAACCTTTTGCCACCTCACTCCTGCTAGTGCAGAGAACGTGTTTTAATATGTTGTTCGCAGGTTGAAGAAGTATTCGGTCGACTTCCTACCTTCTGATAGTCTTGTTTTTGCTGGCGAAATGAATAACTCGCTGTATTTTTACACTTCGGGCAGCGACGGCAATCGCGAATATGTAGTTCATTTTCTTTCATATACACATTAAAATATAATATCATATTTCCGGTCTACACTTTCTATTCATCTTCATGTGAGCATACGAATAAATTAGACATTGATGTCAAGCTGACGAGAATAGGATACGTGAGTGAAAAATGGATGGCTTGAGATGAACAATGCAGTTTCCAGATTACCTCATCGCGACATCGCGTCGCGATCGCATCGCATCGCGATCTCATCGCGATCGCCATTTTGTTTGCGACTCAACAACCATACTATTTTGGAAATGAAGATGGAGGTATGACAAGTATCGACAATAATTCTATGTATAAATATAAAAGTTGTGAAACTTTGGAACCAGATGAGTTGTATTTTTTCAGGTAGTAGTGTAACTCGAAAAAAACAAGATGTTATAATATTTTGGTGACATTACTGAACCTATTTGAGGCATGTACGTCATGAGCTTCGACGGTCTGAAGATAGAATTGTCTAAAACATCCATTAGACCGCTACTCGGCGTCCTCGTGACACCTTTCTTCGTACGAAGGTTATCACATTCCCGTACATGTAACATGAAATTGTTGCAAAGGCTCGCTTCAGAATCGTCGCGTACTTTTCGGTGACGTTATCGGTGATAGTAAACAGCAAAATACTACGATAACCACGTTTTCCCGACGAGTTGTTATAATTACGCTACGAGCTGGCCTTGCTTTACCCAAAGTGAGCGGTGTGGAATTTGGGAAACTTTTCATCCATCATTTAGCTGCGGATGTGGTTTCTTACTCACATCTTTTGAAAAGTGTTGATAATTTGGCGGTATTATGAATACCTAGCCAAGAAATTATCGTGATTTCAGAGTGTATACGCCCAGGAAAATAGCCTAATGTACGTTCTGTGTGGTGCAACAATGCTTATCATTCATGAAAATCTCGAATTTGAATCGTTCATAATTCCGTGAGTGTTTTCATCAAGTAATTGTTCATCTTTCAACCCGCTTAATATTTTTATCAATTAAACACATGATAAAGTCGAAATTATTATCTAACCTTTAAAATGCAGTGAACGAAACTGCAAAATCGGTGGATTGAAGAATGGGGCCGTTCTCTTAAACGAGCCTTTCCGTCATTTCGCTAAACATTTTAGCGAGGTTCGTTTTTAAGAAAAACACTTCAACTCCAAATGACATTTCAGAAGCATCGACAACTCGCTAGTGAATTGGAGAAACAACCACCGCATCTGGATGATGTTTGCAAATATATGATATTTGAGCTGAGAAGTGTATTCAGGGCATCGAAAACGATGATATTAGCACTGCAGAAATGAGATACGAAACTGATGACTATGCTGAAGCACGACGGTCTAATCACGAATTTATTGAGGAAAATAGGACGGTAAGTTGCATAGTTGTTCACAGTAATTCCTGACTTCGCAGCTACGACAGACTCTGGAAGAACTTAAGATGAAAAAAGACGAAGAAAAACCGGAGTTAAACCGATTATCAAAATTAGTAGAAGAACACCGATTAGTGAGCCTCTTAACCATTTGTCTTATCAATCGTTATTTCAGTCGAGAGAAAGAGAGAAGAATCCAGAAGAATCCGTTCTCCTCCAAGTAAGCGAACTCAGATCGAATGGTATGCTCATTTATATTTTAGGTTCGCGAGAGAGTATGATGTGAGTGAGATTCTCGGGTTTAACCGTTACTCGTGCGTTTTCGAAGCGGTTAGCAAATTCGATGATTGGAAGTACGCAGTGAAGCGGATTGCAGTCGATCCAAAGTAAGCCTGTTATTTACAAACAAATGGAATTCACTGTATCGTGTATTGTTAAATGATGAATGAAGAATGCTCGACTACTACTCTTAATGCCTCCAACTCACTATTTCAGAGAAGCAGTAATAGCGAAAACACTGCGAGAAGTTTGCAAGATGGCTAATCTAGATCATCCCGGAATCGTGCGCTACAATAGCACTTGGATTGAGAGACCACCTGATGGATGGCAGGTCATCTACATATAACTTGGATAGCTCAATGATATAACGAGCGTCTCACAACAACAACAAAAAAAACTATGTATTTGACAGAATGACGCCGATGATAAACTTCTGAAGGACCAACAGTTAACTAGAGGAGTGGTGAGCTTGTGTAGTGATTCAAATGACATTATTATATGCAGTTGACCTTCAAACCTGACAGTGCTTTATGAATAGAATAGAATAGATTTATCATGCGATATCACATGTAATTGGGGGTAATTATAAATGGGGAAATACGGGAGAAGGTGCTTTGATGTATCATTTCTTCTCATCAAGCATTGCCATCATGAACTCTGAATGAGACGTAGGAAGATTACCTTTCTGCAACATGGATATTATACGTTTAGTGATTCTATGCACATATGAATTTTCTCTTAGTTTTAAACGCGCAGTATCTACGACAACTTTATACCTAGCACCACGAGTTCTTGTTTTTACAAGTGTGAAAAAATCACGCATAGATGATGCGAGCTTTCCTTTACCAAAAATCATCTGGTAAGCTAATCTCGCGTCATTAGCCGTTCTTCTATACTCAAGAGTATGTAGTTGTAATTCCTTGTTCCTCTCATAATGACTTGGTTTATTATGGTAGGTATAGTTTAGCGCTCTGTAGAATATCCTTCGAGTCACTGAGTTTTGAACTTTTTCAATTTTACGACGATCAGTTGAGTTGATCGGGCGCGAAACACTAGAACTGAACTCAAGAGTAGGGCGCACGTAAATACAGTATGCATTTACAAGCGTTTTAACGTCGTTAGTGAGTAGTGCTCGAAAAACTAGGTTAGATTTAGTTTCAGCATTTTTACAAATTGTTTTTGTGTGGTTTCTCATTGAGAGGTTGGTATCAACAATTATCCCAAGGTCCCTAACGCAATTTTCGCAATCCAATAGTTGATTACCCACGTAATATCTTTTCTTTGGGTTCTTCTCACCTAGATGGATAACACTGCATTTATGATTTGCAATGTCTAGCTGCCATGTATTACTCCATTCCAATATATCGTCAACACTTTTTTGTAAACTCACCGTTTCTATCTCGTCTGAGTCTCATTTGAATATTTTTAAATCATCAGCAAACGAGTAATTGTTACAGTTATTTTCAATCAATATCTGAGGAAGATCCGATATGTAAAGATTGAAAAGAATTGGTCCCAATACTGACCCTTGAGGAACACCACTCGTTACATTTTTGGATTCAGAAAGAATATTTTCAACGCGTACTTGAAACGTTCTCCCCGTGAGGTATTCTCTTATCCATTTTGTAGCCTTATCCGGAAAGCCCATTTTGGAGATTTCCTGTATCAATTTTGGATGGCTGACAGTATCAAAGGCTTTAGCATAGTCGAAATAAACGACGTCAATGTTTTCACCTCTGTCAATCGATTTAGACCAACAATTGAAAACCTCAAGCATTTGAGTTTCAACACTCCTGTTTTCCCTGAATCCATATTGAGATTGTGGGAAAATATCAAACATCTCGCAGTCTTCTATTATTTTCTTAGAGAGACTTTTTTCAAAAACTCTGCAGAAAAAGCTCGTAATAGAAACAGGTCGATAGTTCAGCGGGTCACTATACGGTGGTTTCTTCCGTAAAGGAGTTATTATTGAATGTTTCCATCGTTTAGGTACCTCACAGTTATCATAGGCCTTATTGAAAATCATTTCGAGAGGTATCGATACAGGGACTGCAATTTTCTTAATGAAATAAATGTTTATGTTATCTGGTGTTCTACACGATGAATTTTTCCACTTCTCGATCAAATTACATATTTCGTATCTATTGAAAAGTTCATCATATTCTCGTCCCACAATCAACTCTCTTTCATGAATGAAATGAGGGGTAGTTCCATTATCTTTCGTAAAAACACTCGAAAATGCGTCTGCAAGTGCATTTGCCTTGCCATGATTAGACTCGCACAAAGTATCTTGTGCATCGATCAAGGGATCGATATTATTTCCCTTGGTGTCATGCAATTTTGATTTTATATAGCGATAAAACCCTTTTTTGTCAGCACTTGCTAAGAGTACTTTTTCTCGATTTTGTGCGTATTTTTGGAGACTTTTCGTACAAAGTTTATGAGCCCTTTCAAATTCAAGCTTGTACATTGGATCATTTGATTTTACCCATTTTTGCCAATAGAGGAATCTAAATTTCATCATTTTCTCAATATAGGATGGAATAGGGATTCCATTCAAGTTTACTCTTACCATCGGAACATGTAACTCTATCATCTGTTCAAGTATGATAAGAAGTTTCTCATACATAATATTCACACTGTCATCTGGCCGGAAAAAAGCAAACCAATTAATTCTAGCAAGAGCTGAGTTTATAAGCTCGTAATTTCCCTTAGAGAAGTTTTTTCTTGATCGAAATTTAGGAGGTTTGTGATCTATCAGTAGTTCAAAAGTCAATGTTTGATGATCAGAGTTTCCTAGCGGAGGTGTGACTTGAACATTGTTTATTAGTTTATTATCGCTACATACAAACACAGGTGCGTACATAGCGGATATTCAGATATCACAGGGTGACAAAATATTGTGCTTGTTTCGCAAAGATCAACTGGCATTCAATAAAGATGAAATATACTCTGTAAGAAATTTTCAGCTATGCAACTATTCACTCGCCAGCTGGTTGAGCGAAAATACCAGTGTTACTTCTCGCAAGATATCTCGAATTAAAGACTGGTTCAAGCAAATGGTCTCCGCTGTGGAATATATTCATGATAGTAACTTGATACATCGCAATCTCAAGGTAAAATATACATTAGAAATATAAACTGACACTTATTTTAATAAGTCAAATTAAAAAATAACCAATGCGTCGATGTTTTAATTCTCCCAACCCTTGAATTGTCTGCGTTACAAATTTCAGCCTAGCAATATTCTCTTTATTAGCAAGGATCTTATCAAAATCTGCGATATGGGAATTGTAATTGAGCGGGAGATGGAAGACGGAGTGGAGATTGGAATGAGTCGCACCGGATCTGGGACAAACGAGTACATGAGTCCCGAACAGGCACGCTGTATCATGACATGTCTATTGAGCGTTTTTTATCAGAACAAACTATCTGACTTTAAGCACAAATAGTGCACCTTTCCATTAGCAATGCGATGAGAGAACGACATTTCAGAGATCATCAGCCTCTATTATCGACTCCAAATCTGACGTCTTCACTCTTGGATTGATTCTCACTGAGCTTTGCGTGGTTATGGACTACACAAACAGAGTTGAGGTGAGCGATGTGATTCGAACTTGGAGATGTCCTGTCTTTTCTCAGATTTTCGACAACTGTCGAACCGTAATTCTGAACAATATCTTCGCCAATGATGACAGAACGGTAGTTCTAGATCTGATTTGGTGGGCTGACTAACCTTTTTTTAAGGATGCATTTGTTCGCCTTCTCATTGATATTGATGCAAACGCCCGTCTAACTTGCGCAGAAATGCTCAAAAATCAATACTTGTCGTAACTTGCTTTAAGTTAATCATTTGTTTTTTATCATTGTTGGGCTGGGTAATGTATACACGTTACTATAATATTTGCAATTTATAAATATCTTCCTATTTGATCATCTACTAATGGTTCACGACAAATACATATGGTCGAGCATTTGCTTGCATGTCAGGCGCTTCTTTCTGTCCAGAACCGTCAACTTGC
This sequence comes from Pristionchus entomophagus, assembly GCA_036245825.1. NCBI lineage: Eukaryota > Metazoa > Nematoda > Chromadorea > Rhabditida > Neodiplogasteridae > Pristionchus > Pristionchus entomophagus. The sequence continues at coordinate 4,102,886 of BTSX01000001.1, forward strand.
CGATGAATTCAGCCTGAATAACCACAATTAATTTCTTCAATTTGCACGGCATTTACTGTTCTGGCATCATCAAAGGTCACATCAGCCTTCCCAGCCCGATATTTGTCAAACATCTTAAGAGAAAAACATGAATGCATGTACCATCTTATCCGTTCACCTTCCCTTTCTCATATTCGTCCATTACGAAAAACAATTCACAGAGAATCAGTCCCAACGTGAACACGTCAGAAGCAGAGGTGATATGAGAGACATTCAGACTAACTAGTGCTCTCTGAAATTCTAAATAATTAGTTGTTTTTTTTGGTTTTTATATCTCATGAACGGCGCTTCGGAGACCCACAAAAACATAGTAATTCTGAAAGATCTCAACGAAATAAGACTTTTCACAATTGGAAGTGAAGAGCTAGCTCATCTGTGAAAAAAGTTATGGTCTATCAAAAATTTGAAATTGTCACCATGAAATTGTTTTGTTTCTACCCTACAAATTAAACTTTTCCATTCAATTCCCCATGCGATTTTACCCCTGCGTGCAGTATTTTTGCGAAGATAAAGGCTTTGAAGATACAGCTTTTTAAGGTCGATTTTCGAACTCTACGCCTCGAGGTTACGATTTTCGAACTCTACGCCTCGATGTTAGGAGAAATTTTGGGTATAGGTTGCAAAATCGTCGTACGGCCCTATCTTGAAAATATCGAAAATCCTGTGATAATACCTGTCATATTAGAAATAATGCTCACTTGTTCTGGGCTCATATACATCTCGGTGCCCGTTCCGGTTCGAGTCATTGTGACCTCCTCTCCGCTCTCCACATTTTTCTCGACGACAATACCCAGATCGCAGATTTTGATAGTCTCCCTATCCGCGAACAATATGTTGAGGGGCTGAACATCAGCATTTCTATAAACATTTTTTTCTTAAATCACGACAGAAGTGATATTTTGGTTTCTACTGTTTAAAAAATAAAAACATAAATACAAACGTACCTTGAGGTCACGGTGAATGAGTTTCCTTTCGTGGATGTAGTGGACAGCGTTGACCATTTGTTTAAACCAGCCTTTCATTCGGTATTTGTTTCGAGATTCCTTCGTCATGTTTGAACTCAACCAATCCTCTAGAGAGTAGTTACAGATCTGAAATTTCTCTATCGAGTTGATAAACATTTGAAAACAACAAACGTAGAAAATATATTGTTTCCCGTGTTTCTTGTTTGTTTAGTTATCGAGATCTAATTCAAAGCGGCAGTTTTATTACTCACCTGCATTTGTATGTAGATGAAGAAACTGTCATCGCTGTAGTTCCTCTGAAATACATTCAACATTGTTTGCTATTAGTTTAGACAACATAATCAAAGGGATGGGTCAAACATGATTAACCACCTAAAGGAATGTTATTCAATCGAATACAAATGATGTAGCTCAAGAACGAACACACAAATTGACTGACATGAAATACAATGCTTACCATTTCATCTCGATCCCTCGCTTTCGGGTTAATCGTCGTGAGTGTTTCGGCGTCTGCATTACGCTGAAAAAAACAATGTTTAAAAAAATCGTTTTCGAAATTTTAATTTAAAAATTTTTTCCAAATTAAAATCAACCTGCCATCCCCTGGGTGGTTCCTCTATCCACGTGCTGTTGTAGCGTACGATATTGGGATGATCGAGCTGAGCCATCGCGCGAACTTCGCGCAGCGTTTTCGCGATCTTTGCGTCACTGCAATTTTCAATTCATTGTTGTTGATTGTCATGGTAATTATCATCGCAACATTAGGACACAGTATTTATAACTGATTAGTCTTCAGAAATATAGAAGGATCAACGCTTGAGGTCATCATCAAGTAACGTCTCACTCACTTCGGATCCACGTGAATCCTTTTCATCGCGTATTTACGCTCATCAAGCACATTTTTCGCTTCGAAGACGCATCCGCCCAAACCAGTTCCGAGAATGCTCTCAACTTTGAACTCCTTAGCGAACCTGAAATAATATTCGCAAGTTTGGTGTTAAACTTTAGAAAGCTACTGCCAGTAGCATTGCCAAAATAATCACAATCACACTTGAGTATTAATTTGAGCATTGTTTTGCAAAAGCAGTTGTTCACCAAGTAATCATGGAACTCCAATTTATTCACACATAAATACAAAAGGGCTCACTTGGAAGTGTACTGGCTCGCCTGGTTGTCGATGAACTAGAAAAAAATGGTCAAGAATTTTGTATGCGAAAGTAATAATCGAAATGAAAGCAAACGCAACAAAATGTAGGACCAGGATAAGATCAGCTTACCAATTGAAGATCGGCCAGTGATTCCGAGAGCTGGCTGATTTGTTCTTCATGCTTTCTTCTCTCTTCGGTTAATCTAGCAACCTCCGCTCGTAACTGAAGTTAATTACGATTCACCCAAACTTTAGAAGTCGATAACAAATGCTCACCTTGTTGTTTTCTTCTAGCAGGTCACGAAGAGCATCGGACATTGGAACTGAAACGATGGATTGATCAATACAACGAGACAGAACGAAAGGAGAAGAGAGGCGAGAGAGATCGCACGTTGTGTCACGCTCGTTGTTATCAGCGAGTGTGAGTGTGACGAGATAGAGAGGACGTTTTCAAACTCCTCTCACTACTACCACAGAAAAAACTGTAAGTATGTCAGAACTCTTCAAAATATTGTATATTGTGGTTTGCTTAAGATTTTGCAACCATTGAATGGATGAGAATAGTGCGACTATTTGCGCGTGAGTGAGCGTGATAATGCGCGCGTCTTTCATTCGTGTTATTGAATTCACTGATAAGAAAGTGAGGATATTGATCGCAACCTTGTTTGCCACAATCAATAGATGTCGTATTCATCTGTCATAATTGAATCAATCAAGTCTTGCTCGTATTAGCTCGAAAGAATAATTCTTTGTTCATGTGTAATTCTAACTTGTTTTTAAATTGCAAATACCTCATTCACAGAAATGTCAACTGGATGGGATGTGATTGACACAGCGAAGCTCCCCACCCTGTCGGAATCCACAGCTCTCTCTGTCTATCGCAATGAAGAACACCGCAAAGCCATGCTGAATTTTGAAAATACTGAAATTGTGAGACAAAAAATTTTTGGTGTGTTTGTATACGCATCTCAGGTGGAGAGGCCGTACACAAAGGATGACGAGCATTCCGCCAACGAACTGGAGTTTACAGTGAAAGAGGTTCTGCCGGATGACACAGAAACATTTCAAGTGGAGGATGGTACGTTGACTAATGTAGCCGAATTACTTTTGTTAAATTCAAGGAACAATTTTCTACGTCGAGTCGACACGAATTTACGTGAAGAGCACGTGCGTTGTGCATTCAGCGACCGTAACCTCTAGCGCTTTCAGCAGGAGCGAAAAGGAGATCAAAATTTCGAAAGGATCGTTCGACCATGTTGGAGCTCACGGAAATGCACTATACTATAGTCGAAAAAATGAATCAAACGGACACAGTTCCAAAAGACCGATGAAATATCAGGTTAAGTTCTACAGAGCCGTATACAGCTCACACAACATTATCGAAGAGGCTTTGATCGGGAAACAGCTGAAGGTGATTTTTTACCTCAATATGATCCAAAATGATACTTTTACATGTTTATAATATTCAGTACCTAGGACGAGGAGCTGCTTCCGCTAGCATTTTGCAGCCGAATTCGCGGTATGAGCAAGTACGTCTATCGAATGGGCGATGATCCGGAGAAAGACGGAGTTCCTATAGACATAGATCTCGGCAAACTGGAACTAATTGACATCGAACTGCTCGGAATTCACAGGTGTGCCTCGACGTATGGATAAGCATTTGCAATAAAGTGCAGGGGAAAGCTTCTATACACCGGCCAGTGCAGCAATCACAATCCATTGGTGCGCATGTGGAGCTCGAACATAATGGAACTGAATGTGTGTGAATCAGCCTATTCGCTTTTCGAAATATTCTTTTCCAGATTCACTGGTTCGCCAAGGTTTCTTTTCTGAGTCGTCTCCGTTAATTTACATCGCTAACGGAGACAGAGATATAAAAAATGGAGCGCTCCGATTGTTCACGCTGAACACCGAAACCATGACATTTCTGCAATCAATTCGAATCAGGTACCTCGCGCTGCAGGGTTCATTGCTCCAAGTCGAACTTCGACGTGATTGAGTCAAATTCACCGAATTTGAAATCTAGCTTACATCATCATTATTTTGCAGTCATAATGTAAATTCAATCGTGGGAGTATGCAATGGAGTGATGACAGCAAGAATTACCATGAATAGAGCGGGTATTAATCTGTTTAAAGGGGCTGACAAGAAGGAGAAGGAGGACGACAATGAAGAAAAATCTGAAGCTGATTCCGGTGATGATGAAGGTGCTCGATACTATCTATCGACGATTTATCTACTTGATGGATACGTGAGTTAATTTTAATTTTTTATGTGGGCGTCAAGCAGGATGTATGCCGAATCTTTTTTTTAAAAAAGTCTTTTATAAATGACTTCGCTCTATATAATCTGTTTTTTTACAGTACACGCAAAACTCGAATGTCAATGAGCGTTGGCTGGAAACTCACAAGAAAGCAGACATGAACTCATACTCTTCGAAGTGAGCTCATATTATGCAATTTAGCATGCAATCTCGTCGAATTTCGCCAACCCCTGATCCGAGAGACCGTTTTTCCAGATTCTCGAGTGAGTTTACTGTGAAGAAGATTTGCGGAAAGGAAGGATTCGGATGTGTCTTCGAAGCAGTGACTAAATTAAAGGAAGGAGAGTACGCGATTAAGAGGATTGCGTTGGACTCACGGTGATCTCACCTTTGTTCATCGAATTGCAATAGAAATGTGATTTCAGCGATTTGCAAATCGCACTAAGAGAGGTTCGTGCGATGGCGAAACTGGAGCATTATAATAGTGTTGGCTATCGAGGCGTCTGGGTAGAGAAACCACCTGAGGGTTGGCAGGTCTGTTATGATTGATCCGGTCACTGAATATTTGTGAATTTACAGTTTGATGCGGATAAGACCTTATTCGAGCAGATTGGTACCCCCGATAAACGCATGGTGAGATGCTGATTTCATATTGCCAAAGATCTCGCAATTGCTTTACGGACTTCTTGCATCGGAACTACTGATTTCGTTTTAGATGAATTTCAGACACGATAGCATCTTTATCTTCATCCAAATGCAAGTATGTAAACTTCCTTTCATCAAGTCTTTGTAATATCTTTTTTTTTCAGTTGTGCAACTATTCGCTTTCCGAATGGCTCAAGGAACACACTACCAATTCGTCTCGAAATCTTTCGAAAATGAAGCGATGGTTCAAACAGATGGTGCAAGCTGTCGACTATATCCACGAGAAGAACTGGATTCATCGCGATCTCAAGGTTGAATAAACCTCTATAGGCCTTGTATGACGACCGCTTCTTAGCCCAGCAACATTCTCTTTGCGGATCAAGATCAAATCAAAATTTGTGACATGGGAATTGCGACTGAACGACACGACGAATAGGAGGAACACAACACAGTCAAGACTAGATCTATCGTTGGAACTGAGCTGTACATGAGCCGTGAACAGGTTTTAATTTGATTTTTTTTAAAATCATAGTAGTTCTTTCCTCAGAAGTCCGCATCTCGTTATAGCTCAAAGACTGATGTCTTTACTCTCGGATTGATTCTGGCAGAGGTCGGTGCTGTGATGGCTGAGGACAGACGACTTGAGGTGTGAGCTTGTAAAAATTTCGAGACATGCCGACGATGAAATAATAGTTTAATTGCTGGAAATAAGCCTGACACAGATCTTCAACAACTACCGTATCGGCAAGCAGTGGGATCACGTTGAGGATGAGAGAACGGTAAGTTGTATTGATTTTTTTAAAAAGTAATTGAAATATCTGAAAACACAGGCGGCATTTATATCTTGGCTAACTCGAGATCTGTAAAAAAAAATCCTTATGAAAATATGAGTATTGGCAATATTACGCTGACTTTCTCATCGTGCGTCATAACCACGCATAGTTCAGCGAATATCAAACCCAACGAAAAAACGTCAGAAGCGGAGGTGACATGAGAGATCTTCAACGTCGACAACAAGGCTCTCTTCAATGAAAATGATGATGACACAGATGCAAAAAGCTGGTTTTTTATGTTGATACCAACCTGTTCGGGACTCATGTAATCTTCGGTCCCAGATCCGGTGCGAGTCATTCCAATCTCCACTCCGTCTTCCATCTCCCGCTCAATTACAATTCCCATATCGCAGTCTCCACCTCGCCGTCCAACTGTGCTACTTGCCTCATTATTGGGTTACCCAGAAATAGCCCCTCTAACTCATTTCTATGCTTTGTATTCCATGAGTTGTGATATATTTTATATATAAAAAAAACCCAAAAACCTGCTGCTCGATTACGATGCCCATATCACAGATTTTGAGGTGGTCCTTGCTGGCGAAGAGGATGTTCAGGGCTGAAGAGTGTATCGATGAGGTCGAAATACGTAAATACAAGAATACAATTATGGTGTAGGTTATTTCAAGTATCACAAATTGCCGTTATTATCGAGAGAATGTGTGATATAATGGCTTCCCTTTACTCAGCATAGACGAACCAGTTTTACATTTCATTTTTAAAATCAGTTTTACATGACACTTATTCCCCTAGCCAATAGCAAAATAAATAAATATCGCACCTTCAGATCTCGATGGATTAGCTTATTCTCGTGAATGTAATCAACAGCTGAAACTATCTGCTTGAACCACTTCTTCATTCGGCCAAGCTCACGAGACTGCTTTTCTGTATTTTCACTTAGCCACTTTGTGAGTGAGAAGTTGCATAGCTGAACAGTAGAATAACTGATTTTCCATATCGAATAATATATGAGAGGAATCGCGAGAGTTTCAAGAGAAATGGCCACCCTGCGGCGGTAGGAATTTGTATCGCCGATCCCGCTATAACGTAAAACTTAAGTACTTTCGATGATGGTCTTTCAAACTGCGTTTGCAGAATTTTCATATCTGGTCGCATCTCCGAGTATTGGTAGGTCAAAGTAGGTACACTACGATATTTTACGCCAAATTGGACTCACGAAAACGACCATAACTCGCTTCAAAATGGTGCTAGAGACTACTTCAAAGTAGCATTATGATCACGAGGAAGAGGGCAACATTTCGTATGTTGATGAAATCATTCCATGTCCATGCGCTGGATCGGGGTGGTCGGTTTTTCAAAAAAGTGATGTAACTTTTCAAATACCGATTTCTACAACAGGCTCCAATAACCATTTGGAAGTTCCTACTGGTACCTTACTTCTTCCTGAAAATTAGAAGAATCGGGTCTAGGAAAAAAAAGCTTGCACTTTTGTCCGAAAAAACCTGCTATTTTTCGAAATTTTGACAGTATTTCAATTATAACTTTTTTCAAACACGTTTTCGTGAGCTCTCATATCGAAATTCGGAATCAGTGCGCCAAAATACACCAGAAACTTCTATAGAGATATTTTTTCGAGTTGAAATTTTTTTCGACTTTTCCTTTTTTGTGGTCTTCCCTTTGGTCAGTTTTTGGGCCGAAAAATCACATTCTCAGAATTATGTCTCTATAGAAGTTTCTGGCGTATTTTTTGCACGTAGAATCCGAAAATGCATACTAGACCTCACCAAAGTGTGAAAGAAAGAAGTTATGATTGAAAAAGGATTTCATATGAGAAGAATCGCCAGACTTTCGAGAGAAATCAACGATCCGCGGACTTAGGAAATAGTTTCACCAAACCCGCTGTAAAGTAAACCATGAGTACTTTCGATGACGCTCTTTCAAACTGCGTTTGCAGAATTTTGATAACTGGTCTCATCTCCGAGTATTGGTAGGTTAAATTAGGTACACTATGAAATTTTAGTCCAAATTGGACTCACGAAAATGACCATAATTCGCTTCAACACTAACCAATAGACACTAATTAAAAGTTGCGTTCAAATGAGGAGGCAGAGTACAAAATTTTGTATGTTGATGAAATCGTTCCATGTTCATGCGCTGGATCGGGGTGGTCGGTTTTCCGAAAAAGTGAAATAACTTTTCAAATACCGATTTCCCCATCAAGGTTTCAATTAACTTTTTGAAGCACCTACTGGTGCCTAACACTAGCCCGAAAATCAGAAAGATCGAAATTGGAAAAAAATTTAGCCCATCTCTCCGAAAAACCTGCGATTTTTAGATATTTTCACCAAAATGCGAAAGAAAAAAGTTATGAAAATAGCAGGTTTTTCGGTCAAAAGTGCAAGCTTTTTTTTTTCCTAGACCCCGATTCTTCTAATTTTCAGGAAGAAGTAAGGTACCAGTAGGTACTTCAAAACGGTTATTGGAGCCTGTTGTAGAAATCGGTATTTGGAAAGTTACACCACTTTTTTGAAAAACCGACAACCCCGATTCAGCGCACGAAAGAGGAATGATCTGGAAAGAGGAATGAAAGAGGAAAAGGAATGAACAGAAAAACTTTTGCCCTTTGCCTTCTGATCATAATGCTACTTCGAATTAGTATAGCACCATTTTGAAGCGAGTTATGGTCGTTTTCGTGAGTCCAATTTGGCGTAAAATATCGTAGTGTACCTACTTTGACCTACCAATACTCGGAGATGCGACCAGATATGAAAATTCTGCAAACGCAGTTTGAAAGACCATCATCGAAAGTACTTAAGTTTTACGTTATAGCGGGATCGGCGATACAAATTCCTACCGCCGCAGGGTGGCCAATTTGGACTACAATTTCATAGGGTACCTACTTTGACCTACCAATACTCGGAGATAAACCCAGTTATCAAAATTCTGCAAGCGCAGTTTGAAAGAGCGTCATCGAAAGTACTCATGGTTTACTTTACAGCGGGTTTGTTGAAACTATTTCCTAAGTCTGCGGATCGTTGATTTCTCTCGAAAGTCTGGCGATTCTTCTCATATGAAATCCTTCACCATTGAGTTCTCATCTTGCAGTACAGCAAGAGGATCGTCGGACATTAGAACTGAAAAGATGTGTTTCCTACCGCCGCAGGGCTCTCGAAAATCTGGCGATTCCTCTCATATTAATTGAATTCTTATTAACTAATTAATATTGATTGAAAATTCGGAGTACGTGCCTGCATTTGAATGTAGAGAAAAAAATCATCCAGCAGAGAAAGGCTCTGTTTATTCAATATTTTCAGTGTTCCTTCAGAACTTGTTGTAAAACAAAAACCCTAATCGCATGATCTCGAATGGCTACGCATAGTCGATATCGAAATTCTCATTGGGTTAGGAAAGCAGGTTTGCTTTCTGGGCTCGCATATCTTATTGTATTCCTAATAACCTTTCAGTTTACAAAATTGACCACATTGTTGAGGGAATGATACCATAATTTTTATCTATTCATTCTGAGGCCTTCAATAATATTTTCAACTCACTCGCACATCTCCTTGCATTGTATACTTTCTATCACATTTTCATAATTCATGACTGAGGAAATAATCCCCTCTTTCTGGCATTTGGCCCCTTCTGTGCACTCAATTCATCAACTTTAGATTCACACTCACTCGCACATCTCCTTGTAGCCATATTTGGCCGCCGAATCCATCATGAATCCTCCGCCATGAATATAGAAGAAGACGGGGTACTTCTGAAAAAACATAAGGAAGTGATTTCCGATCGATGCTCGAATTGCAAACCCCTCGATTTTCTCCTTGCAGTTTCCAGAGTTCAGATAAATAGGAAAAAGGTGCAAGGTTGATGATTAAAAATGAGAGAGAAATCAGATCTGCAGAACGAAATGGAGTTTGACCCACCTTGCCCTCCTCTCTCTTAGGAGCGAACACATTGAGGTAGAGACAGTCCTCGGACTGTGGCGTCTGAAGCACCACCTGGAATGCATCTTATTTTTGAAATTATATGTATTACGCGTATACCGTAGTTCCGGAAAATTTCATTAGGCTCAGTTCACAGTGCCGAAAGACATAGGGAAATATCCGGGAAAAGACGGCAAACCTTGTCCCAAAACATGTCCTTCTGTACGGAACGAGGGCCGAATCTCTTGCACTTCCGCACGCCACTCCACGACTTGGCACGAACGGGCTTCTGAAGGGAATAGGGATGATTACGGTAGCCTCAGAAACACATTTTCAGCTTTCTCAGTTTTTTCTCAGTTTTCTCAGCATTCTCAGTGATAATGCTATTGCATTCCAAGTCGAAGTTGGTTTCTTATAACATTTGTGAAGCATACTTCAACAAGAGAAGCGAGTGAGTGTGTATTTGATTGGCGGGTACAGTAATCGTCGGATTTCCGAGTTACTGTGCGCATCGATTGCACTCTTAGGCTACGAGAGTTCCGCTGGTCTAGATAGGAATGGCGAGAACGTCTTGCAAAAATGCGAGAGAAAGTTGCACCGATTTCTCTATAGCGAACTGCACCGCACCCAACCACAAACGCTCTCACTCGCTCTTCTTTTTGAGGTGTGCTTCACAAGTGTTATGAGAATCCAACTTTGAGTTGGAATGCAATTCCACTGCCGTTTGATATAGAAAAACAATAAAAATAGGAAACTTTAAAAAACCAAACAACAAAATAATAAAATAATAAAATAACCTTGAATCGCAGCTCGCCCACAGGCGGTGCGGCAAACGGAACACCGAGGTAGACCTAAAATTAATTATTTGTTAATTAATTAAAATATATTAAGCATACCTCACAGTCCTTGCCGGAAACGGAGTGGACGAAGCCCTAAAGTGTGCCTTCGTCAACCTAAAAATGATTTGTTTTAATTGGGAAAGAGAAGAGGGGGAAAATTACTACAATTTAACTCGCATAGTCATGCTTCCAAAATGATTCAAGGTGCCTAGTCATAACAAATCGGCGTCCGACTCTCCTTATTTTGCGTGTTCTCTCGCTTCTCTAACCGACGAGAGATCATGCGAAATGAGGAGAGTGTGATGCCGATTTATCATACCTAAAGGCGGTTAATTTATTTTTTATCAAAAGTAATATTAAAGTTGAATAATCACCTCTGCCCGGACGGCGGGCGCGCACTCCCGGTGCTGGAGCAGTGGACGCATAGTCGCTGAGGAAAGAATAATTATTATTTTAATTATAATCAAACTGTTCGATGAATGGCGAACGAATACGACAAAGAATTGGTGCGATAGGTTCATCAAGAACATGGCTTCAAATGCGCTCACGTTCAGTGGCCGTATGCATGAACCTCTACGAACTGTATGACCGGCAAACAGCGTACTGGAAGGCTTCTCCGACAACCTTCCCAATACGCTTTTTGTTTGATAATTGCCTTGTCGAGGTTCAAGCATACAGCCGGAGAGAAAATGATATAGAGGAGTCTTCCTAGATATTTTTCTGAAATGTATCCCGCTTCGGATTAGGAAGACGAGACAATCCAGGATATAAAGAAGAAACTGAGGGGACGAGCGTCGGTTTCCGGTCACTGTATGCGATAGGGCAAGAACTCAATTCCGTTTACACAGAGATCCATGAGCATGACCCATGAGGCAGTTTCTCCCCTCGGCATTTCATAAGTATTTTACAAGCCTTGCTCTCAATACCTCCTGAATTGGGAAAATGGTTTTACTTTGACAGCTAGCGGCGGGGCTAATTGTATGTTGCAGCTCCTCCAAACGGTGGGTCTCTTCGAGCGGAGCAGTGCTGTGGATGTGCTGGAGAAGCAAGTGGGAAAAAAACGTCTTCGTCTTTTTCCTATCAAGCTCTTACACATTCCCTCTAACTAGCATATGAACAGTCTACCGCTTCAAGTTTCAATAGTTATCCTTTTTTTATATTTAGTCAATCTTTGTTCTATTGTATCGGGTTGAGGAATAAGTAACGCTCGTTTTTCCAATTTCAGATTATGACCTCTCCCGTCTTTCTAAATTGTGCAATTATATTCCGGTTTTTGATGATCGATAAGGGCTTGGATACTCTCTTTAGCGCACACTATATCATATATCTCCGATCATTTAGGCGATCACAATGGCTGGCTCAATTCAAAGTTGTCGCACCTCACCCTGAGATTTTGACAGGTCAGCACTGAGGGAAGAAGAATTATTGAGCCACAATTAAGCTGCAGTAGTAAAGTATCATGGTTATACATTACACTAATGATATTCAGAGGAATATCCAAGTAAAGGCCTGTGTGAGATATGCGCCTAACGAGAGTGTAGGATTTTCAGTTACTGACCGAAAGAAGTTTTGCTAGCCGCGTTTTCTTAGCAATAGATCTAAAGACCTCAATTATGCTTGAATGTGGAGTACCTTTCCTGTTGAAAATATGGACGAATTTTGCTAAGTGTGGAGCATTCTCTTTATGAGTTAAATTGCTCGTAAGTCCGATATAGAAAAACAAGCCTCGAAATCGACATTTATTGCTATTTCCTGTAAACCGTACTAATTGAATGTAAGGCCTTAGATGGTTAAATGGACGAGCAACTTTTGCACTATCATCCACCAAGTGGCCACAATTATAGAATGGCTACTATGTCTTGGGTATGGTTTAATCCAAAGTCCTCAAAACACGCATTTCTTTTGATTCCGTCACAAAATAATATTTTTGGAAAACTGTTATTTTTCAAATAGGAGCATAAGTAGCACCAAATGTTTATAGTGATAATATAGCTCCATAGTGAGTGACTGGAGCGCACTAGTGTATAGGCCAGCACCTTCGATCCTCAAGGTAGACAAATAAGTTAAGTGAACTGCAATTTTTCACGAACGTTCCCCTTGAAACGTCTATAAAAATACAACAATGAATCGAGCACCATTCTCACTGCACCATGGAAGAGGTGTAGTATCGGGCTGCTCACCTGAGAATGTGTGAATTTTCCGAACAGTTTCCACGTTAAATTACACAGTTTCGAAAAAAATCTAAAATTTTCGAAAATTATCAGGTACATTGAAATCTAAATTTCTCTCCTAAACAGGAAGCGTGATATTTCTAATAATAACGGCTATGATACTCGAGCATACCCTGAAAAAATGCTATAAAGTCAGCTCGTTTAGATTTGATTGGCGGGAGATATATGAGCCCAAACACGATGCTCAAAAACGAGCGTTACTTATTCCTCAACCCAATAATTTAACTAACATCATCTCAGTTAAGCCAACTGGAACTTCTCATCGACAACATGAGGGAGCTCAAGGATGAAAATGAAGAGGAGGAGAAGTAATGAGTCAGCGAAAGGATAATATCCAATTTAAGATGTTTACACACAGATATTTTAAAATTTTTATGACAATTTATTGTCTAGAGTTGGTGTGGGGAGTAGATCACGTAGTGTCGGTGTAGTGTGGATTGATAAAGTATGAGGACGGAGAGGAAGTAGCAAGGGGGTAGATTATGGGCATCACCAATTCGGTTTATTGTGTAGAGTAGGTATGGTGAGAAGAGCACATTGCGTCGGTGTAATATGTGTTTATGTGAATTAAATCTGAATTTAGATGAAAATGTTTTATCATTTTAGGATTTGTTCGCAAAATTACATCACATTCAATATTCGAATGTGCTTCACCTTCTTCTCAAAAAAGGAGTGGTCTCGTTTCCGATGGGATCTGGATTACTGGTCGAATATAAATTAACATTTCACAAATATATAAATAATATTATTTTAATTTTAAAAGCTAGTGAACATGTAGATTCTTACCTGCCCACTCCGCCGATTCGCGAATTCGGATGTATGATATTTCATAATTAAAAGAAGTAGCGGTTTCTCCAGTATGCTGCGATTTCAAGAATCGATCGTCCGACCTTGATCAAAATAATATATTCGGATTCCGAAATCTCGACTGACCAACAGTACCATTCAGAATCATTGGGTGCGCCCTGTGGCAAGGTTCCTCATTTGTAAGATGAGGTATTTGGATCCTATTAAGCATAATTTATGCCACTGGGCTTGCAACGGAGAAAGGACGCTCTTCTTCAAATTCTACAAGCGAAAACGATGTTCAATCTCTCCGTGGTCCTAGGCGTTAGTCTCCATCACTTGCAAAATGTCTCCATCGCCCTGGCTTGTCCGATTGAGTGCCTTATCTAGAAGAATTCAATTGGGAACCAACTTCAGCAAGATGCATCCAGTGATAAGGTTGGTTATCATTACCATTATTGTGATCCCAGAATCTCCTTGTCTAAAATTGTCCTAATTTTTTGTCTTAAAATTGCCAGAAGTTTCAGTGCTCAGCGAGCACCGGGCTTCTTCGGTGACTTTCACATCTCCAATTACACCAGGAGAAGAGTGGTCGTGGCCGAGTGCCGAGACGCGATCAGTGGCATCTCGCAGGCTGCAGTTGTTGCAGTTGCAGCATGGCGTTGCATATCGCAATGTGTTGCGACAGGTAGTTATCCATTCAACAAATCTCTCGCTCATTCGAAAAATAATTAATATTCCTTTGCTACAAAAAGACGCCCTTCCGACTGCATTTAGTTAGAGAATTCAAAATTTCGAAGTATTTTTCAAATAGATTTCGAATACTCACAGCTTTGTCTGTCGAAATGCTTTCCGAGAATGTTCGATCAAACCAATCGACCCCCCCATTCCAACGTGACCTCCTTCTTTTCAGCTGATCGCTCCTTCATCATCATTGTTTGAGCATTTGTGTGCCTTTAAACGATCGCGTGTGTGCGTCAAGGAAGTTGCCCCTAGCAGGCAATAGACCATAACTCCTTCCGCGTGATTTCGCGCGATCTTCCAAAGATCACAAGTTAGAGCCACGTCTCTCGAGTGATGAGTTAGGGGTAAGGATCTATCCGAATGTTTCGGTAGACGGCAGGAGTTCAGAGTCTATCTGATCTCTTATCTCTGTGAGGTCACCGGCCAGATGATGCGAGCTCTTACAATAATAGTAAAATAAACATGGGTATGGTGAGGGGAGTTCGCTCCCGATCTCTTTGTCAAACCGCATCTTTCGTAACGAGTAGATCATGCGCGATTCTCTCATTCAGGAATGTCATCCTTTGCGGTAGACAATATTGTGTCATTGTTCCGCGCTGCGAATGCCGATGGGGAGAGTGAGCGCGTAATTAGAGATTAAGAGGGAAACTCTCCCTTCCTCCCTCACCCTCCTCATTCGCCCAGGTTCATTCGCTTTGTTGTAAGCGCGCTGACGTTCGTCATTTAGCTGATAACTCCTGCGTTTTTGACTGCATTCCTGCGTTTATTCGGGCCATTGTTTCGTCAGCTACTCTCACTGCATTTCTTTATCTACGGAAACACTGCCATACCATTTCATAACGTGAAAGCGCAAGCAAAGGTTCTTTAGAAAGGCCGTAGACCACACTCTTTCTGAACGTTTATTTGACCAACTCCAATAAACGTTCAGAAAGAGTCTAGGCAATGGCACGTTAGCGTTCCGCTGATTCGATTATCGACGACCGCCCAGATCAATGCACTTTCTAGCAAGCTGATCCCCCGGTGTTCACTCCCCGTTCGTCAATGAAGCAATAAGGAAGAACGTTGGACAAAGCGCGCCTAGTATTATCGCTTTTTGTGCTGCTGGAATGCATGATGCATACTAGCCGGTCATTAGCTATACTTCGCTAGAACCTGCCTCGTACTCAAATAATGTGGCAAAAAGTTCATTGACCGAATGGTATCGCTGTAGCTTGATTATCGACCACCGCCCCTATTGGAGCGATTTTTGCATGGATAACTGATCCTTCATCGATGTTCCCTATTCGTTCCTCGAAGGATGGGTGATTGAGAATCGTGACATCTTATATAGTATAGCTTTTTGTTGTACTGCCACAAACATAGAAGCCAGTCCCTAGATATTCTTATATTCATTTGTCTACGCTTTACTACAACCTGCCATTGCTCGTACGCATGCAGCAAAAAGTTTATGAACACAATCGCGTGAAGGGTATCGCGATTGCCTCATTATCGACCACCGCCCAGATCAGCGTCCTCACTAAAGCGCTAGCTTATCACTCAGCGTTCCCCCATTGTCCCTTGCTGCGTTCAAAAGCTCTTCATTCCGCGCTTACTTGCTGAGCACGGAATCGGGTCGTATTTCGAACATTTGTCTTACCTCGAATCGTATTGACGAATATCTAATAATACGAGTTATTACGCAATCGCTTGTTGACGGTGTGTCGATAAAGAGTACAGTTCGATGAAAAGACGGCGCCTCTCCCTCACACAATGCCCTGACCACTCAGCCATTCACTTTTCCACCTCATTCCTCCTCCTCAATACCGGGGAGGATAATGCGAGGAATCTCTCGTCGCTCTTCCCATTGAAAGGGTATTTATTTCACCTCCCACAATCCTATTCATTCGTTTTCTTCTGATTCATACTTTTCTCCGTACATTCTGTGTGGGTAATCCGCTAAGAAAGCAGGGGAAGGCCGATTACTGTGGGCGATGTTGTCATTGCAATCCCCACGCACGGGCGCGAAAATAGATGTTTCTGTCGTGTTTTTCGCTATAAAAGGGTGTTTTGAGAGCCGCTGATCACTGAGCTATACGAAATACTCGCTCAATATTCAATGAAATATTTCACAAAGCATACATTTTCGTAACTTTATTGTCCTGTCTCGATGCACATTTTCGATCCCGGCCGCACCCTCGGGGGTGCAGTACGTAAGTTCACTGAAAATTCTCCCGCGCTGCTGCAGATCTTCGGCAGAGATAGCACTTCTTCCTGCTTTGGATCTTGTTGTAAATGCGATCTCTCCATTTCGCACACTCTCCTTGTCCAGGTCGCTTGAAGATATCGCACAGAGCGGAGAGACGTTCTTTGGCCGAATTTGCGCTCCTCAATGTTTTTGTTGCTTCCTCTCCCTCTCTCGATCGTAACAATAGAGGGGAACTTTACTACAGCCTACCGTGAACCCCTCATTTTGGGCTCTTTTCCTCTTTCTCTAGCGACCTCTGCGCGAACTCTTCCCTAACTCTCGTTTCTTGACTGAATAATGTGCTTGTTTCTCATCATTTATCGTGTCTGTGATTTTCGATAGGTCATGCCTTCTGCTTGCACGAGATCCGGGATATATCCCGACAAGTTCCGGTTAGGTCAAACTCTTCCAGACTGAGAGGGTAAGCACATAGACCTCTCGATGGCCCGTGAATGATGACCCACTCGACCTTGATAGCTGGCGCCTATCCTTTCTCACTCCCTCCTCCCTTTCTCGCGCAGATAATCTTTGCAAATCTCTCTCGACTACCGGTTTAATGATCGCTAAATAAGCTCTATCGCTTTTGTCGAGAGAGGGGGCTCCAGAGCTAATCCCAAATGAAGTTTAGTGAAACTTTGAGCGAGTAGAAAGGTCTAGAGTTGTTTTCCTTTCAGTTTCATGGTAGATCAATCTCTGAAGTGTGGTTAAACTTTCGATGAGAAGTGAAACTCTTTCGATACAAGCTATCGCAATCATAGAGTTCAGCGAAACTGATGTTTTGCAATTCTTTCAGTGTGTTCAACCTTTTGTTGATGCATTCGGTGAATATCTGGTGGGTGTTTTGCAATTACTTTTCGAGAAAGTCATTTTATTCTACAAATTATCATCGATGCATCGTCTGTTCTTGTTCCACAATCTATCTTTCGACAATAGGCGTACTAGTTGCTTTTTAGCAGCTAATCTTTCTTTACGCTGTGTCCACCCAAGACAACTCAAATATGTATCCGCCAAAGTAATGTCAGTGTAAGGAGAAGCGATGATCCTCGTTAGCATTTGGTGGAGGATTAGGATCTAATCATATTCGATACACAATGCCGCGCTTCCACTCGATTGGGCATTGCTCTCTAATCCACGCAGTACCACGAAACACGCAAAAACAAACCCTAAAGCACATAGCGGCCGCCGTTTGATTCATCTAACTCATTTGTTCTCCTTAGTGATTGCCGTTTTGGTTTTCTCTTCATTCTGCACACTCTCTCGTTTCTCTGAACAGCGAGATAGTGTGCAGAATGGAGAGATCCATAACCGAAATTGAATCCCTAGTTCTCCTCAAATGAGATTATCATGAAATCAGGGCAGGGTCCTTTCGGTGATGTTGTTTTACATTGAGCAAAGCCTCATTATTTTTATACTTCTGTGCTGCATGCTGCATATTAGCCGGTAATGTGTTATTCTTCAATAATACCTGCCTCGTATTAGTGCGGCATTGAAGAAGAACGCGTTCCTACCCCTAAAACAACTGTTTATATCGAGATTTCAGCTGTGAAAGTGAGTTTTGACAGATTCGCTGCAAGGAATGAATGATTGATTCGTATTTCGTGTCACCATGAGAAAATCTTGGCTCATAAAAAATTCTCTACCGTCGGTTTCTCGGCCGTGCATCGTTTGCTCTCAGCGTCTGCGTGATTTGTGAACCTCTTCAAACATAACATTTTTCCGGGGAGTAAGCGAGTGTTGATTTTGAGTGCTATAACTGCCGGTTATGGGGGGAGAGGTTCAACCATAATTCTGACTTTCTTACTCGTATCGCCTTTCAAAGATCCCCACCGGAAGTAGTCTCAGCGCTGATCCGAGGTCGCGTGAGAGGCTAGCATTACGCGAATGAAGAGCGCGGCTCTACCCTTTCCGCCTGATTTCTCGCAGGTGAGAGACAGCGAGAGAGCATGCGAAATGAGGAGAGCAAGCGCTCTCTTCATTCGTGCTCCCTAAACGCATGTTTCATGATCCTGCTTTTCTTGCCTCATTGACTTTATGCGTGCGCCTTTTCCCGGCGACACAGCTTAAACCGTTTACACTGTTTGCTTTTCAAGGAATTATGCACCTCTGGATCTCTTTTCATTGACTATCCCTAATATTTTGCTGTAGCACCTTATTTTCGCTCATCCCTCCCTCATTCTCGAACCTTCTCTACCTCTCATCATTTCCAACAATTACTAACACATTCCATATCACTTCCCCTCAAACTCTTCTCATTCTTACATCCCTCGTTCATTACTTTTACCCCTCTCCACTCTCTCAAAACTGCTCCTTTTCTAACCGTTTCTCACTTTTTCTCATCACATTCCCTTGCAAGTCAGCTCGTGATAACTTCTCACGCTTTTCAAAGATCATAGTGGTTTTAAAGATTAGTGTTTGAAGATCGAAGTTCAGCAAGATCAAAGCGTCATCATATATTTCGAAACTTCTCGAGCTCAGATTGCGCCTCTTTCAAGATACGCAATCACCATTATCGAAACTTCTCGAACAATCGGTTCTCGCTACCGGTTATCTAGACACACTTTCTCGATTTTGTAGCGATATCTAGTAGTTTGTGCTGGGGTAGGGACTAGGGCTGGCAAATGAAGAATTCGTCTCTTCATTCCTCGTGCTCTTTCACCGGTCAGAGAGACGAGAGAGTGTCAAATGAGGAGGGCGTTCTCTTCATTTACCAGCCCTAGTAGGGACGATGGTGTGATCAGCTCGGATTTGACGGAGAAGTGGAGAGAAAGGGAACGATAGGATATCCGATTTTGGAGTGAATTACGCAATCGCGCGCGGGGTTTCTCCCTACCTTTCTCTGGGTCGATTCTGCGCCCTATAAGGTGCTCACGTAGTGCTGATGAACGAGCTAAGAGTTCTGCGTCAAACGGCGATGATTCTCTTAAACAGGATGCTAAAGACGTACTGCAGAATTGCATGTCTCGGAGAGATCAATCAGTCGT
This sequence comes from Pristionchus entomophagus, assembly GCA_036245825.1. NCBI lineage: Eukaryota > Metazoa > Nematoda > Chromadorea > Rhabditida > Neodiplogasteridae > Pristionchus > Pristionchus entomophagus. The sequence goes on from BTSX01000001.1 coordinate 4,122,470, forward strand.
GAAACATATTTGTCTTTTGCCAGCATTTAAAAATTAACGCGCAAAATTGATGCCAGAGTTATTTTAATGAATAAGCGCCAGAGCTCCTGCGCACCGTAAGAGCTTCCGGTATCTACGATGAGTGCCTTCCTTCAGTTCGGGGAGCCGGAGGTCCTGGAAATCTGGAGCCGCCATTTCGGCGAGCACGATTCGAAGAGCACTTACCGGCTCTTGAGCGCCGTCTGCTCTGCACACCGGAAGGATCATTTATTGAGAATGCCCATTTTTTCCGAGCAAAAGGTCAAGATTAATCGGCTCTGGTCTTCCCCCGATCTCTCACTCTCTTGGCTAATGTGTTACTGGTCAGATAGATCGGGTACCGGCGCGTTACTAGTAGTCCCGTTCTGTGCATCTCTTCTGCGGGTGAGTGTGTGTGTGTTTGGGAAACGGAGGTTTATTGGCCCGAACGGAGGTCCACTTACCGACTCTCGAGAGTTACCCCAATACAGAGTGAGAATCGGGCCGTGACTCAAACAATGCATGCATCTGCAGTGACAATTTGGTCTTTCAGCGATCTGCTTTAGTCATGCATTCATTAATTTATTCCGACCAAGGACAAACGTGCGATTAGCATGAAATGGTTTCGAGAAAACAAGATAATGATTGAGCGATCACAATCCTTGTTCGATCCGTTACAAAGGTTTCTTAGGAAACAAAGCCGTAGTAAAACAGCACGGATGAATTGCGACAAAGCAGACGCCAAATCGGTTTTACTATTCCAGCTATCACTAGCTGAAAACTAATGCGTCAGTGATCGGAGAGATCGGTTACTTCCTTCTTAACTGTTTAGTGCCTTTCTGTGCGCGCTCTCTGCTGTCGAGTGTTCCGAAACGGGTGCGTTCTCAGTTCGGACTAGAAATGTCGTTTCGGTATTCGACTTTCTTCACTCTACACCAGTCAGAGAAACGAGAGAGCTCGCAAAATGGGGAGAGTCCAGTTCTGATTTGTCGTCGGGATCATTTACCGGCTCTTGAGACTGTCAAGTAGTAACGAAAAATGGGAGCTCGACTCTCCTCAGTGGCGTGCTCACTCGTTTCTCTGACCGACGAGAGAGATTGCGAAATCGAGAGTGCCATTTCGGTTTAGGAATATCTTCAGAATACGTCTCTTCATTGCACACACTATCTCATCGATCTCTGACCGCAGTTATTGTGCATGATGGGATTCGTCCAGTCTCTTGAGTCGTTCGCCTGATACCGTAAACAGGACCAAGGCGTTCATAAAGGGTCGCTGATCTTCCACTGATCTCACAGTATTAGGGTAATGCACACTCGAGGATCGCCCTGTCCCCTACCAACGCATCCCAGAGTGCTTTTCTACACCTTTTCAATCGATGAAAAATAAATTTTCTACGAAAGAAGGCTTCAAAGCCCGAAGAAGTCACTTTTTTATTCATGGTAGGGTTCGGCAGATCCTACAAAACAGTCATCCAGAAGGTGGTCTAGCCATAATCCGGCTGCAAATGTGATGTTGTTCAGCGTTTTTTATTATCCTTGTTAGCGCTCCTACTATGCAGTCTTACTGCGATCTTCCCTCGAGCATTCATCCGGTCCATACCGCGTACGTTCTCAGGATGTGTTTGCCCTTTTTTGTAAAACTGTGTAAAGGGATGCCTCGTAATAATAACAACTGAATGCCCTCTTAAGTGTTTTTGAACGTGGAGTTTAGAACTTTTCAGTGATCATATTAGTGCTACTTCTGTGCTGCCATTCTCCTAACCTTTCTCGGCCACAGATCTGACCCCTCCCCTCCTACGGTTTTGTGCGTTTGTGAGCGCATTCCGTTCGGTCGGCCGGCTATATCATCAATCGAGTTCGTGTACTAGTCTCTCTCGCCCTCTCACATCTCTTACTTTTCTCACTCTGAGATACCCGCCGCCGCCCCTCCCACCTCTCTCTCTACTTCTCCCCACACCCACTCGTTCTCGCGGCGCGTTGGTCATTCAGTTTCGAGGGGGACGGGAGAAGTCCCCATCCTTCTCTCGCCCACTCAGTTTCCCCAATCGGCTCGAATGGAATCTACCTCATGGTTCATGCTCATGGATCTGTGTGGATGCGGAATCGTGTACTTGCAGTCTAGATAACAAGTGATACTGCTTGTTCGGAAATCCGCCCATCCATCCACATCCTGAGTGCAGTTTTCTCGATCGGGTGGAAAGTTTCTCATGTTCCTAATCCACAACTTCGCATGGACTTTGCTAGCGGCTGGGATCCATTCTGGACAGAGTTTCAGGAAAATACTGAAACGGTTTCTGGTTTATTCATCACTATGTTTCTGAATGCATTGAGCGATTTTGAAGATATGTTCTTGACTGTCCCCAGCATCCAATCATGGCGTTCTCTGGCAAAACGCCAAGTGAGCTTTCGCGGTTAGACCTTTGCGCGCTCTCTCGCATTTGCATGCTCTCTCGCCATTCCCCTGACCGCTCTCTCCTCTCTCGCTCACCCCATGCAAAACGCAGTTTCCAATCACATTCAAAATATCGTCCATTCGCTTCTGTGCCATATTATATCAAGAAAAAATAGAATAAATAAACAGTTTACTTTGCAGCCACGATGCGTCCACTGCTCCAGCACCGGGTGTGCGCGCCCGCAGTCCGGGCTGAGGTGATTATTTTAATTAATCATCTGATTAAAAAAAAATCCCGAAGCCGTTGTTACCTCGAAACCTTCTGGACGCCTGGCTATGCGAGTTAGAGCGTAGCCATACTGCACCAGCCTTTCCTAATCACTATATCCTCATGTGTTTCGTCAATTCCTCAAAAGCGTGCATGGTTTTACCTCGTCGATAGATGAAGGAATCTCGCCTCCAACAAAAAATAACAATACGAATCTAGCGGGTTTTAGCCGAAATTAATGTATCATTTGCAGGTCGACGAAGGAATTCTCGAGGGCTTCGTCCATTCCGTTTCCGGGAAGGACTGCGAGGTACCATCATCATTATTATTATTATTTTTATTAATTATTAAATTAATTTCAGGTCTACCTCGGAGTGCCCTTTGCCGCTCCGCCCGTGGGAGAGCTGCGATTCAAGGTTATTAAGGCTGTATTATATTATTATTCGTATTATTTGCCTGCACGCGCCATCATTGATGACGATATCCAAGTTCCGTTCGCATACCACTCATGAAACATATCTCGAAAAGAAAAGCGAGAGTGTTTTGGTGCGGAGCAAATCTCTCTTTCCCTTGATGAATCGGCGCTCGACTTTCTCTCGCATTTTTGTTGCTAGCCGTTCTCAACATTCCTGGGAAGAGCATCAAACCCACCGTAGCCGGAGAGTGCAATTGATGCTTACCGTACCCAAAAATCTGAAAACTACAGTACCCTGCGTTTGTATCGTAATCCCAATTCCTTCCAGAAGCCCGTGCGTGCCAAGCCGTGGAGCGGCGTGCGCAAGTGCAAGAGGTTTGGCCCGCGCTCCATCCAAAAGGACATGTTTTGGGACAAGGTTTGCCATCTTTATCCGGTTGGCAAGATGTGTTACCCTGCCTTCCCGGGTTTTAAGGCGATCATATTGGAGTTTTCTGGAACTGTGCCGTTATTAGTATGTTCGATCACTTAAATAAATCAATAAAATATTAAAAGCACTTTTCAGGTGGTGCTTCAAACGCCTCAATCCGAAGACTGTCTGTACCTCAACGTATTCGCGCCGAAAAGAGAGGAGGGCAAGGTTTGACTAACTCCAATTTGTTCTGCAGATCATACTTTTCTCTAATTTTTAATCTTACACTTTTCTTTTCATCTGAACTCTGGAAAGTGCAAAGTCAGAAACGTGCAAGTCGAGCATCGCTTAGTGAGTGGAGATTACTTCCTTCCCTCTCCAGACCTACCCCGTCTTCTTCTACATTCATGGAGGCGGATTCATGATGGACTCGGCGGCCAAATATGGATACAAGGAGATGTGCGAGTGAGTGAGAATCTAAAGTTGATGAATTTCGTGCCCAGAAGGGGCCAAATGCCAGTAAGATGGGATTATTCAATACACATACATGTTTGAGTGGGCATGGAGAAGATGCTCACGGTAATATTGTGACGATCAAAACGGCTATGTTCTTTTTGTTGTTGTTGGAAGAGGGAATAATACTTCGATCGACGAGTTAAACGTATGTGCCCTTTTGAGGCTTTGATGAAGCACATGCGAATATCGTGCGTAAAGGGTTCAGATTATTTTTTTGAATCTTGAGCCGCAGAAACATCGAGAAGAGTTTGCTTAGCATTCATGACCTAGAAGTACTTTAGATGGTTTACAATACATTTTCCGTAAAGTATTTTGCTAGCTCTGACTGAACCTACTCAAGCATCGTTCATTGCTCTAAAAGAAGGGATGCAAAAACATTATTGTCTTCATTTTATACTGCTGTACTGCGTAAGATGCAAGGGATAGCCATTAATCCTAGTGACGCTAGTGACGTTTCATATCCTATGAAAAGGAAATATACCCCATTGAGCACAGCTTCTTTATCCTCTTATAATATTTTACTCTATTCTACATGCTAGCCGGCCATTGCTTCTTATGATCGTGGCAAAACGTTCTATCTAGCGCAATTGAGTGCGAATTGCATTGGCATTGGCTACTCTATGGTTCTTCGTTCTCTCAAGAGGGCAAACCATTACTCAGAGGTCATTGCATGCCATAGCCCGAGATCAAAATGTGCTCGTGTGTGGGTGTTCTCTCCGACTTCTCTGACGCTCCTCAATCAGCGTGATCTCTCGCTTTCTCTGACCGCTTTTACCCTCCTCGATATGCATGATCTCTCTCGTTCTCTGACTCTACTCAATCTGCGCGATCTCTCGCTTTCTCCAACCACTGACGGCTTGGAGAGCCTCACTATCCCACACAGTCGTAAAGAATGCGAATGGGAACGAAAGGAGAACGCCGGAAATCAAGAGAGAGAGAGAGAGAGAGAGAGAAAGAGAGAGATAGCAAGAGCGCGAAAATCGGCTAGCATCTCTGTGGTTTGTAGCCAGCGCCCAATTCCCTCCACCGTTTGGCCAAGAGGCCCCCTTTGAGGGGCTATCAAAGCGAAAGAAGAAAAAGCTATCACAGACATAAAATTGGTGAATAAATAATAATAATTTTATTTACAGACAACTCATCACTAAGGATATCATCGTTATCACGATTCAGTACAGACTCGGATTCCTCGGCTTTTTCTCACTCGGAAACTCATCCTGCAAGGTACAACACCCTTGAATGATTCTGTCCAACATACTGTGCAAAACACTGATTATAAATATCCCTGGATAACGTATCATAATCAGGGAAACTTTGGTCTCTGGGACCAGATCGCGGCACTCGAATGGACTAAGCGGAATGTGAGCGCTTTCGGAGGAGACCCATCGAGGCTTACTGTAGGCGGGCAGTCGGCCGGAGCCGTGTCCGCTGATCTGCTGTCGCTTTCGCCAGTGTCGAGAGGTACGGTAGAAGGACTGTATGCGACAGCACACCTGCTCCGGGAAGAATGATAGGACTAGCTTCCAATAATGTTTCTCTTTCGGAAATAGTAGGATAACTGGGGTAGCTCGCTATTGCACATTTCATTAGCTAACGGATATTTATTACTTCCTCGTTCCTTCGCTCGGCTTTGAATGAGGAAGTGGAGTTTAGGGTGAAAGCTAATACGATGGGATAAATAAGGAAGTCTGGAAAGCCCTCCCCCATCTCGTTATTTGAGACTAAAAATAATTCCAATCGTCAGAGAAACATTACAAAAATGAAGATCTTTAAAACTATAAAGAACTTTCAAACTACACTGATTTTCTAAGAAACGACCGTACATTAATCGCGTTAACCCAAGAGTTCAACAAACTGATTTGCGAAACCTCCTACACTCTACGTTCTGTAAAGTCTAGCTCTATAAAACAGGGAAATTGAAATGTAAATCAGAAGTGAAAATTTAGAAATGAATTCGCTTGAAGCACAAAAGATGCGAAACGCGACGAATTGCAGATCTCTTCGAGCAGAAAATCACCATGGGAGGATCGTCCTTCTGTCATTGGGCAGGTATCGTGGTCTTTATCCCCTCGAAATATAGTAAACTCTCTGACTATCGCAACATATTCCATAGTGGCCTCGCAACATACCGTAACTTCATCACTGGAATTTGCAGTGAGCGATCAAGACGAGATCGGGGAATTCTGCCGAAGGAAAGCGAGGAATCTCGGATGGAAACCGAAGGGCAAAAGTTTGTTGATTTCGTATAAGCTTGCGGAAAAATTTTGATGTCTAAATTTTCTTCATTCCAGGCTTCGTCACGCAGGAGGAGGAGGACGCTGCGATGATCGCATACTTGCGGCAAATGCCGGCACATAAGTGAGCACTAATCATACGGTATCTCAGCTGAAACATGATAGCTCAGATGTTGAAATGGAAACCTTGCCGTGCAATCTTATGTAGACATCCCTGCTGCTCAGATGAATGTATTGGAATGATCTCTGATCTCTGGCCACTGATGTCTTCTGCAGATTCGGCGTTCACATGATCGGTACGAAGGAGGTCTTCTCCGAAGCCCGACTGCCCCTCTCACCGGTGATCGATGGAGAAATACTTCCGGCGCCTCTCGCCGTACTCAGGTAGGTAACTGTAAATCCAGTTATGATTCTCTTCATTCTCCTACACTCTCTCATTTCTCTGACCGGCTAGTGTACGGAATGGGGAGAGCCACAAATGAATTGCCCATTTAACACTGATCGAGAGGTTTTCTGATTACGACCATATTCCAGAGCTACTGCACCGCCAAAGCCGAGCATCGGAGGTGTGGGCGAGTACGAGTCGATGCTATTCGGTAAACTTTTTGAAATAAATTTATTGAAATACATTTTCGAATTTTGTTCTACATCAATTCATCTACAAAATCGAAATAGACCCAAGCCCTGCTCTTTAGAATTGCGTGTGAAACTTATTCGAATTTCTTATCTTGAGCAATAAAGAGGATATTTCTGCAAAACTTAGAATTACCTGCAAAATATGAGATTCATTAGAATCACCTGATAGTCTACTTCAGCGAGTTTTCCTAACTATTTACTTTACTCAAGTGAGCACTCGAAAACAGCTTGTGACCTCTTACCGAGTGACGGAGCTCTCCGCATTTCTCTCGCTCACTCGATCATATTGTGCACCCAATATGTGCAATAGTGTGCGCATTGAGGGTTACCCTCATTTTCCTCAGAAAATCAGCGAACTCTCACGAGTCTGGGCTTTACTTGATCTCTGCTGTGTTTTCTTGGTGGGCTCTCATAATTATAATCTATCAAGAGCACCTAATGCATCTAGAGCATGGATTAGACCGGAGTTAGGGAGAATAAAGAAGCGTCTAAAACAATAAAAAAATTATAAAATAATAAATATAATTTTAGTCGCTCTGGGCTTCATTCGATGCAATGGAAAGTTCTTGGAACGAGTGCAGACAATTCTGGCGAGAAAAGCTAGAGGTTCGTTTATTTTATGAGAATCGTTGAATCTTGAAGGTTACTGTAATCTTGCGTTGCTGCAAAACAAATTTGAGAGACTATAGTGCTAGTGAGAGTCAGATCGCGATCTACTGTTCCCATACGTCAAATGGGTTTCGAAAAAGCGAGAGTGCACGTCGGCATTCCAGCAAGACCCATATCGGCAAAACGAGGAAAACAGAATAGTGTATGGTTAAAATCGAGCATATCGACTAGACCGCGTCGGCTAACTTGTTTGGGGGCATATCGGCAGAAAATTCTAGGCGGGACCTCATTTGACGTATGACGGTTCCCCAATAATCGTTCACCTCTCAGGCGCATCACTGAAGGAAATGCAGGAAGCGATGAGGGACATCTACGGAGACGTGAAAGGAAAGAACAAGAAGGAATTGGCGAGGATCTGTGTTATCGTGAGTTTTTAGTAAGATATTGAATAATAATATATTTTAAAAAAACTATCAGTGTATTTTATCCAAACAAATTACCAATCGATTAGCACTCTAGGAACACAAATCTTTTTACAAACGCGGTGAAACATATTCTAATGTTCCGTAGAAACTTGTATTCTGTCATTCAAATATTTGAAGTAGTATCAAAATAATTCTACACTGCGTTTTCAGTTACTCTCCGACCTCATCTCCAACTACGCTAACTACCAGTACATGCGAGAGGCACAGACGATCGAACAATCGACGTGAGCCTTGTTTGACCTACCAAAGATCAAAGATCAGATTGACCTGGTTGGAATTCGCTGCTGTCATCGGTGTCAAAATAATGAATCGCATGTAAAAAGACCAAAGATCATTGAGACTATTTTTTCGAAATAATGAAACAATAACGATAATTGTTATTCCAGGTACATGTACTCGCTCGACTTCACATCTCGCAACATGTGGGGATTCATGAAACTCTCACTTCCCTTCTGCGAGCGACGTACGTTTCGAAATTCTCCTTTTATTAATGTGATTCAAATAGGTTTCAAAGGTTATGTAAATGAAAATAGATCGAGACCGTTATGTTATTTGAGTCTGATCGTTTCAATAAAAAAATATCAAATAAATTGCAGGAGGGACGCACGCTTCCGAGTTGCTGTACCTCTTCAAGGTACTGTATTTTATTATTATTATTTTAATTTTTAATTAATTAATTACTTATATTTGAATTAATAATCATTTATTGTTTTCAGTGCAACTACTTCGTCACTCCCCTTCCGATGGATGCCAATGATCGAATGGTGGCTGACATCATGCCCCGGCTCTTCGCCAACTTCGTCAAGCACGGGTGAGTGACACGGCGTGACACGAATTGATGACGTCATGAGTGACGGCGTAACAAATGTTCATGATGTCATCCGTCACTTTCACGATGGAAGACATCATTGCATTTTTAGTTACATTAAAATATATCTCAACTATCGATCGATAATTTGCAGAAACCCCAACAGCGCCGAAACGCGCGACCGCGGCGTTCAGTGGGACCCGATTGAGCAAGATAGGAAGCAGGTACGCTTTCTTGTTTTATGATATATTCTTGTTGTGACTTTCGACGTGGTTCCAATTGTCCCACCATCTTCATTCCGGCAGATCACGCATGTCCCATGATTTTCTGTGTTAATTGTAGGGGAACATATATGGGATTGATTTGCGCCGTGGCCGGATTTCAAATTGAGAAAGCTACAATTAATGATTTCAAAACAATTAAAACGTACTTTTCAGGTGCTGTCAATCTGTCCGCAGTCTACGATGAAAAGAGAAGTGTTCGAGGGCCGAATGGAAAGACTCGATCGCCTGTTCCACAAGTACAACCTAGACATGAGATACAACATCCTCAAGCGGTGACTTGACGGACCACTTGATGAGCATACAGTAATCTTTGAAGTCCGCCCAGTCAAACAGTACTCCTTGCCCTGATACGTTCGTTTCGTGTCGTTTCTCACCCTCCCACTGGACCCCTATCCAGATAGTGTCGATAGTAGTCTAGTACTCTGCCCCAACATGTCTCATGCACAATATTACATAGAAGTACATACATTTTCACACCTGATAGTCTCAATATTTGCAAACTACTTTCCCGTTTCGCCTTCAGAAAAGCTGACTCATGAACTATCCCTTCTGTCTCTGATGCCGATCAGAGACTTTGTCTCCTCTAGTCTGGAAGAACAACACATTCTTCCAATCATTCTTCGCTCTCTCACCACTCTTCTCATGTTTTCCGAGTTGCCTCCCGATCTCACCAGTACTGTTTCCTTGTAATGCTCAATCGAGACTCTCCTCAATTAGCGAGCTTTCTGGTCGGTTAGAGAAACGATATAGCACGCGAAAAGAGGAGAATCAGGCTGAAATTACTTTTGTTTGTCCACATTGATTGCATGCTTTGTTCATATTCGCCTATCTGATAAATACGATTAAATAAAGTGGCCTTTGAAAGATTATACGGGATTTTAAGAATAAAATCAATTTATGATCGACCAGGAATGATATGGGGGTTACGGTAGTCGATTAGGCTGTGGATGCTGCAGTGACTGGCTTTTGCACGGCGTTGGCAGCCGGAGTTGGAAATTAAGTTTAGAAATGTTGTATCATACGAATCTTTATTTTCCTATTTTGAGCTATGAAAAAGAAATATCTTAGAATGTTTGCAAGATCAAATGATGGACAAATATGGAAACGAGATCGACTCTTAATATTTCGAGCGATCTCTCGTGTCTCAGATCGATGAGAGAGCACGGTCTCGATTCGAGAGTATACAAATAAACGCGCATGAACAGATCGAATTATATTTGTCAATTGATTTCCAAAGTTTCCTCATTGATAGCCTCTTTCCGATGAGTGATCTCCAATCCAGCCCGATTCTCCTCAATTCGCGTTGTCTTTCCTTTCTCTGACGGTCGAGATCTGCTATTTTTCACACATACATCTCGGAAAAAGAGTACTCGTTTCGTGTAAATACCTGATAAAATACGATTGCGGAATGGGTATGGTTCCCATTCCTAATGATCAACTGCTTCATGTCTAGTCATCTCACGGGTGGTAAGACGTTTGGGAAATTCCACTTGGGAATATGCAATTTGGAAAACTTTTCACGTGGAGCAATGAGCGCGCACATCACTTTAGAATCTATTTTCGCACAATTCAATATTTAAAAAAAAAATTAATTATATTTCAAATGAAGTAGAAGAACACGATACTCACAAGGAGATTGCGCGAATATGTATATCACGTTTCTCAAATGGCATCAGCATGATGCAAGCAACGACGATGAACTTGAGGCTGGGCATTGTTGTAAGCAACTGATTATGCGCTAGCATCTCTCCACTCTAAACGGCTTTCTTCATTGTGATTTGTCAAGAGATTGGAGTCGATGTCAATCACGAGTTTTGCATGCTCGGTTCGACGAATGAGTAGGGAAAGAAAGGGGAACTGGCAACGCTGAAGAGCATGTTTGCAACTCCCGTGTGTGTCTAATTAGTGGGATGTTTCACTTCGAACACATCCACGAGTCCTCAGCAAATGAGCGTATGGGGCTCAGAGCTTCATTTTTTGATTGATAGCCAAGCCCTGCCATATTGCATACGATGACTTTGCCAGATGGTCATACTCTGAAGGGCACCAAAGAACTTCACCAGAAATACTAGAATTTCATCGGCCACATCACTCAGAGCAAAATCCAATAAAAGACTCACCATCAGCCTCATTTCTCACCCCTTACACGACTTTCGCCGGGAGGATCTCGATCTCTTCTCCCAATGTCCCCGGTGCGATGGCACCGTTTCATTCCCCTACTACGCTCCGAGTAATCTCCTTCACTGAGGATTACCCTGCTGCCAGATTTTCGGAGCGTTGTCTGGATCTGACTTGTGAGTTTTCAAATTCAAATTCTTGTTGAAATAATCAAGAAAAAAATGCTCAAATAACCCACAAATCTCTGCCTGGTATTTTTCTCGACTTTGAAGAGATTGTGAGCGGAAACACAGTAAAAACAATAGTTATTTTTCAGGCGCCATGCCAGGATACGAATCCGAGTTCCTCTTGAGCGTCATAAGAACAGCAGGATACCAGCTGATCCTCACTGATGACCCATCTCTGGAAAATCTGATGGAGAGTGTCTTTAATGGTTTGTACTCAATATAAATCTTCCGTTAAACAGCTACACTTTTTCAACAGATTCAGTGTTTTTTCATAAACCAGTGCATGATTGTTTAGAAAGAAATAAAGTACCGTGCTTCGTTATCTATTCGTGACATATTCGAAGCAATACTAGCATATTTAGCTAAAAAGTTTTTGCAGGGAGTGTCGATATGAGCTTGTCGCCTCTGAGGTATGATGCAAGAAGATTAGAACTCGGTCGTTTCACTTACCCCTTTTCGCGTCAGTTTTATGGCTACGTGAACCGATGAACGAAAATCCATTTTTTTCGGGACCCTAATTGAGCCAGTCTAAATCCACTGTACGTCATAATCACATGAGTACATATTTTCATCGAAAAGGTATTGACGCCTTCTATTATCCCACCGAGTAGAGAGGCTGAGAAAAAATTAATCGAGCAAATAATCCACCATGAAAAAACATGTCATGATTGCGTCATCACCATGCAATATTGGGAAATCGTATTAGAGTCGGACACAGTGAGCATAGGTAGGAGTACATGTACTGTCATCTGCCAAAACCTCAGAACGATCACCCATCTGGTTCGAAAGTTACACCATTTTGAAAAATTTTGCTTAGACTTTGTTCCGATACTGTACAGTATCCTCCATAAGTCACCGGACAGAATTTCATTCTTTTATAACTTTTGACTCATATGAGATTTCTTGCTCATACTTGGTCATGACATAGTACACCCACCGAGTGTTAGGCATATGCTATTGAGATATCACATAACCCCCTGATTGTTGCGTAGTGTACCACTCAATTGATACTTTTTCAAACAATCAAAATTCTTAAATGGATTTTTCTTCAACTTTCCTTCTCGGTGTGATAATAGAAGGCATCAATACCTTTTCGATGAAAATATGTACTCATGGGAGGATGACGTACTTTAGACTGTCTCAAATTAGGTCCCAAAAAAAATAGATTTTCGTTCACAGACGCTAGAGACTCGTTCTAAAGCTCAAAATGATCCTTACCGCAATTCCTGAAGATCCCCAAAGTTTGTTAACGATAGCTCTTAATTTGCCCTCAGGGCACGACAAAAACGAATTTTTCACTTTTTCACATAACCCTATTTTGGATGTTTAGAATTCTGAGGGTGATTTTCGTTCAAAGATCATTCCAAGACACAATGAGAGCAAATTCATAGAATATACGATTCCCAACTTTTGAGAGCATTTGGATATCTTTCCCGCCCGTGGCAACCTAAAATCCGAGGTCAATAAATTTTCAAAATCGGCTATTTTTTGTCATTATGAATTTTAATTTTTTTTTCATTAATAATATTATGGGCTCTAATATCGAAATTCGGATTCAGCACATAAAGATATACCAGAAAAAAATTAAGTCAGGAAGATCTGAGAGAAATTTTTTTTGACTAATGATGGGGGTATCATGGTCATTTTTTGGGTTGAAAATCGATTGACCTCGGATTTTCGGTTGCCGCGGGAGGGAAAGTTATTCAAATGCTCTAAAAAGTTGGGAATCGTATATTCCATGGATTTGCTATCATCGTGTTTTGGAATGACCTTTGAACGAAAATCACCCTCAGAATTCTAAACATCCAAAATAGGGTTATGTGAAAAAGTGAAAAATTAAGTGAAAAAAAATGTTTCGTGCTCTGAGGGAAAATTAAGAGCTATCGTTACCAAACTTTGGGGATCATCAGGAACTGCGGTAAGGATCATTTTGAGCTTTAGAACGAGTCTCTAGCATGTCTGTGAACGAAAATCTATTTTTTTCGGGAACATACAGTCCCGCAGAGTCTCCGCCCCAACAAGTGGGGCACGGAGGGTCACCGTGGGTCACCCGAGGTCACCCCGACTTAAAGGCGGCCTTAGACCCCTATAAAATTCGAGTTCGACTTACTATTTTTGGCTATGGGCTTTTCTCATGAGGGTCAATGGATATGTGAAAGCAGATTTCCGAAATTTGCATTTTGAGCTACTTTCTGAGACGTCATCGTTTAGCGCTCCTCTCCTCCCCTCTCCTCATTTTTATAAACGACCGCTCCCTCGAAAGGTGAGAGTGAGGAATGGGTGAGGGGAATGGAGGGGAGGAGAGACGGGTCAAGATGACGTCTCAGAAAGTAGCTCAAAAATGCAAATTTTGGAATTCTTCTTTCACAGATCCGTTGACCCTCATGAGAAAAGCCCATAGCCAAAAATAGTAAGTCGAACTCGCATTTTAAAGGGTTCTAAGGCCGCCTCAAAGTCGGGGTGACCTCGGGTGACCCACGGTGACCCTCCGTGCCCCACTTCTTGGGGCGGAGACTCTGCGGGACTGTAATTTGAGAGACGCTAAAGCCACAGTACGTCATCCTCCCATGAGTACATATTTTCATCGAAAAGGTATTGAGGCCTTCTATTATCACACCGAGTATAAAGGCTGAGAAAAAATCAATGTAAGAATTTCGATTGTTTGAAAAAGTATTGCTTGATTGCGTCATCACTACGCAACAACCAGGGAGTTATGTGATATCTCAATAGCATAACCCTAACACTCGGTGGGTGTACTATGTCATGACCAAGTATGAGCAAGAAATCTCATATGAGTCAAAAGTTATAAGAGAATAAAATTTTGTCCGGTGACTTATGGAGGATACTGTAGACGAAGAGTGAAAATAATGGGTTCAATTTATTGGTGACTAATTAGCAGAAGTCATTTCGTTTCAATGAAACAAATAAAAAAAGGAAAATATATTCTTCTTTTTCGCCTATTAAATTTTGGCTCAACTAATACGCTTGCTCAAATCGGCAATGTAGCATTGTTTATGGGTGTCCACTGGCATTTTCGTACTATGTTTTATCAAATCCTTTTTGTTTCAAGTTTTATCACTCTTGCAATTTTTCTCTTGACCTGGTCGTCGATTATATCTAGAAGTGTATACAAATAGAACAAATATATCATCATGAGAGGGGAGTTAAACAGAGTAAGGAGTAATAACGTCAAATCGGAATCGACTCGCATAAATTCACCTCGCCGGTCAGAAAAAAAAACGTGAGAGTACGCGAATCGAAGAGAGTAAAATTCCGATTCATATGATCACTAGCAAGATGCATGGTCACAGATTGGTGCTACTGGTGAATTGCTGAACACTGAAGTCCTTTTTTTGATCTGGAATAATGCTTGTAAACCACTCAAATCACATGCCCTCTCGCCGGTCAGAGCAACGAGAGTGCTTTTTTTAGGATTGTCTGATTTCGCATCGGGTAAGTGGAACGCAGCATCCGTTCTCCAAGTGGAGAGGCGAGCCCTCTGGTATTGCTTTTTCAGCGTCGTATTTCAATAGGCGTCAATTCTCTGAGAAACGAGAGACGCCACAAGTGATCAGTAAATCGTCTTTCGTTTTTTTCGTATATTGTATTTTGTTTTCATTTATAATTTCTTCGGTAAACGTCTAATTGAATCGATAATGTATTTCACGAATCGTATCCTCTTCAGCACAACTTACCTCTCGCTCAGTCGTCGATTCAACATGGACCTAATCGACCGTATGATTGAGATAAATCGAAAGAACATAGAGTACTTGAAGCAAGATCAGATAGAGAGGTTCGTTGCTTGTATCGCTCAATGCGTAGATATTCGTGGTATTTATGAATTATTTTACTAAAATTTTTATTTTCCTTCTCAGCCAGATCAGAATAGGAAGTATTGTAAGTCATCGCCAGATGTGTAAATAACGCAACGTTTTAAAATAAAATTAAAAATATACAACTATAATCCATTTGTAAAAAGAAAAAGAAAAAAGAAAAAAGAGAAAAATCCGACCCTGAGAGTGATATCGATTGCCTGCGGCCATCTTTCTTGTGAGAAGTGCGCGACTGGAAAGAAGTCTTGTCCGATCTGCGAGGACGCGACGGATTTCGTGCGACTATTCGAGGTTAAACAATTTTTCCAAAGCAGCTTTCCGAAAAAAGTGTTGGTACAGAGTGCAATCCTTTCCGAGCAATTCAATAGCCGTGTTCATAAAACAAATGTTACTGATGTAGCCTGATATTTTGAACGTTTATTTTTCTAAAAAATAGCCGACAACGATTTTTCCAGGGAGAAAATGGAGCTCGCGAATGCGCCATTTGTCTGGTTGAGGAGCCATTCCGCCGTGAGGTATTCTCAGCCTGCGGTCACATTGTGTGCGAGCCGTGCTGCGAGCAGCTGATGGTGGATGCTGGCTGGACTGTTCAAGTCGCCTGCCCATTCTGTCGCCAGGTTTGATCTTTGATCTTTAATCTTTCATCATTAATGCAGATATGATATTTTAGAATCTTTAATTTTTCATATTTAATCTTTCACTAATCCAGACCTCGAAAGTGATCATGATGGTCGAGGAGGTCGTCTGTCGACCTGAGGTCACAGACAAGGTCGATGAGGACGCGAAAATGCATCAGAAGGACCGAAACCTTCGTCACGCTCCATTATATCAGAAGCAGCATCAGCCAAACAAATATTACAAGAAACATAACGATCAATTGCGTTGTTGTCGTTTGAATCAGCCTCAGAGGCGATAGAGCCAACACGTCTGTCGATTGAAAAAGATTTTTCGAATTAGTGATGTCGTATCGGGTTTCCACTCTCTTCATTCTGCACACTCTCTCGTTTGCCTGACCGGCGAGAGAATGTCTACATGGAGAGGGCCAAAACTGAAATGTCATCACTATTTCTAATTTGCTCACCATTGTCCTATTTCTGTGTGTTGCTCGCAACTCAAGAGGTTATCGCCATGGATTCTTTGATAATCTTAATGTTTATTGTTGATTGTACGTGATTATTTTTTCTGGATAAAAGGTGGACATTCGACTTTATTTATGAAATTCTGTATAGTTTCAAAGGCTAGTTCGAATGTCCGTAAATTTTAATTAATATGGCAATTCTATAAATAAATTATTGTATGTTACATTTATTTGAAAACTACTCCACTCATGAGAACACATGAGAACACATGAGTAAGTTGAGTAAGTGGTAATTGAAGGATTCAGATTATTTTCCAAATCACTGGATCAGATTTTGAGCAATGAATAACTGTGCATTCGTAATTCTTGGGATGACTATTGTGATTAAATTTCCCACGACTTCACCGAAATTTGTCTTTTATAGAGATTTGTATTTCTCCTGTTTTCACATGCGAAAAGCATATTTTGCTTATTTTGTATTGCGATTTTTTATTCGATTTTTTTCAAGAATTATAAAAAAAGATCATCATACCGCGGCGAGTGTTAATATGCAAAGAACATGGTCAGAAAGATCACTGACTGGTCAAATCGATCTGCTTTAACTGGAAGGCAGCATCCGATCTCCAAGTGGCGAGGGCGAGCCCTCTGGTATTGCTCTCCCAGCGTCATATTTCATAAGGCATATACGTTTTCTATGAAACGAGCGACACCACTATTGATAAGTCCATCGTCTTTCGTCTCTCCTATACTGTTGCATTTCTCATGCGGTTTTAAAAAACGCCGAAAAGATCGGAACTTCGATGTTGAGCCTGTTGAAAAATCCGGCAAAGATCCGATCTTTGATTTGAATTCCCGCAATTTTTTTTATTTCAAATCTCTCAGCTGAGCATAAAGCTAGGGTCTTGAAATTCGGAATACGTTATTCCCATAGGAGAGGGAACAGCTAATCAAAATTTCAAATCTCTAGCTCTCTCGAGAGCCGAGATAATAGCGAAAAACGAAAAGTGCGGGAATTCAAATCAAAGATCGGATCTTTTCCAGGTCGGATCTTTGTTCAGGAAAAGATCGGATCTTTGTTTGATTTTTTAACAGGCATAAGATTGAAGTTCCGATCTTTTCAGTGATTTTTAACACCACATTATTTATTTATAATATCTTTGTTTGACATGAAATTACTCATTTCAGCGCAGCTTCTCGCTCACTACCATGGACCCTTGGGTAGCTATGGTCGGACGTATTAACGCGCAGTTAAAACACCGTGAGAAACTACAGCATGATCAGGCCCTGACAAGAAAACAAATCGAGCGCCTCAAGCTGGAGCAGATAGAGAGGTTCGTTTCTTGTATCGTTCAGTATCCAAAAATTCATGGTATTTTGGTGATTTATTACAGTACGTAGTTATTCGTAATTAGGGTAATTTTGGAATTTGGTTCCATTGAATATTCACTTTTTCCTTATTTCCTATAATATTTCACAAATTGCTGCCTTTTAGCGCAGCTCGAGGAGATTTCTTCCCTCGCACTTGCACATTCTGCTATTCGAGAAATCCAAGACAACGGGTTCTGGCTATCGCCTGCGGCCATATCACATGTGAAAGGTGCGCGAGAGGAGAGAAGACGTGTCTGATCTGTGAGAAAGCGTCGGATTTCGTTCGGCTCTTCGAGGTAAACTATCAATATTCCCGCAGTTTAACTACAAATAAAAAGCGATTATGTATTGATGCTGGTCTTCTATCTTTTTTTTCTTTTTTCTAATGGTTAATCGTGTCTGCAAGTGATCACAAAACGGCATTTCGTCCGGTTTAAATCCGGCATTTTCATCGGTGAAGCCATTGCCTTTGCTCCTAGATGGAACCGTCATGCTGATTTCGTTTTGTCCTCGCTAATGTCTGAAAAATATTCTTTTTCCAGGGAGACGATGGTTCTCGAGCATGCGCCATTTGCCTGGTGGAGGCGCTATTTCGGCGGGCCGTTTTCTCGTCGTGCGGTCACATTGTGTGCCGGCCTTGCGGTTCGGAGCTGCTGTTGGGGGCTGGTGAGCACGGCATCGCCGATCGAGCAGACTGCCCGTTCTGTCGCCAGATCTCGAGCGTAAGTTATAGTGATGACAAATCGCCATCCGACTCTCCTCAATGAGCGCGTGCTCTCTCTCGCCGGTCAGAGGAGCGAGAAAGTGAACAGAATGTGGAGAGTCGGATGCCGATATCACTCGCGAGTTCGTCTCAGGGGCTTTCGCAAAGTACGGGAGTTCGGCCCCGAAACCTTCAGAATACCCAATCTGCTCTACTACAGATCTTCACCCCGCTGTCCGCTTGTCCTCTCAGCAAATGTAGTAGAACCCCTTACAGGTAGCCAGAATGATTGAGCACTTCGTCTATGGGCCTCAGAGCGGCGCCGACGAAAACGAAGGGGACGCGAAACATCAGCAACCTGCCAGAAACCATCGTCACAATCGCGATGGTTGTCGACTTCAGAAACGGAATGAGCTTCACAAACAACAAAATAGGCAGAGCAGTCAACGTCAATGGAATCTGAACCAGCCTCAGAAACGATAGGATCAACTAATTCTTCGCCTAATTGCATTTGACGATTCGAATTTGGTCATTGTTGTCCTTGTTCGGTGTTTATTCACAATTGCATGACTTTTTTGCGATAAACAGTTGCTTTTGCGGTTCAGAATCCATTCCAGTGCTTTTCAAACAGTGACTTTGATATCCATTTAGAACTTGATGATCTCGAGATTAATCTCGCACGATTTTCCACAGTTTTGCTTGCTCAGCCTTGCTGGAATTTTCTGCAGATCAATTTCTGCAGATCGTTTTTCTCCATTTTCAAAAGGCACTGGAAAAGATGAAATGGGCGTCTGCCCAAACATAGATTGACTATAAAATGGCGCGATAGCCATTGACCTGCAAGCATCAGCATGCCTTCATGGAAAATCTCTCTGCTGCTTCACCTGTCTGTATGGGGTAAGCACCTACCGTATCGCCGTTTGGCTACGGTATTATGTAATTTTGACTACCGTACTTCAATCACCACCCCACACCACTGCGGGCCTCCATAATGTAGTCGTGATACTGGATACTGGTGATGTGATGTCTGCAGTCTTTTAACTACCGTATTCCATAATACCGTATTCCGCCTTCTACCATATTCCAGTCGGGACCGTATCCTCGCAGTGCGCCTGCAGCCCGGACACACTGGAGAAGAACACAGGGGCGCTGATGGACAGCGATGATGTGGGTTACTGTAACGTTATGTTATTGTAACCTTGAATTACTGTAACCGGCTAGGTTCGGCAAAAAATAGAGATGTCGATTTGAAACCGACCCTCCTCAATTCTGTCGACCCTCTCTGAAAAAAAAACCTTGAAATTCAAGTTCCAAACTGGTATTCGAACGTCGCTCAATCTACTCTTCCATCCGACAAAAAAATCAATATTTCCAGTACGGTAACCTCAGCGTGGAGCAGGACCCGACTACTTGCGATCTCACCATTACATGTTCGGTTAGAACGGGAATAATAATTTAAATAAATAATATTTTAAGAAATAATAATAATAAAATGATTATTGACTGATTATTGAAGGGATTCTCTCCGGTCTCTCTCTTCACTCATTATTCGAGTACGATCGATGGCATGTCACCGGATATGAATAATAATAGTGTGGTGAGTTCTTGATTTCAAAATTCTGATCTCACTCATTTCACTCGCTTCTTTCTCGATTTGCCGATAGAGGGTGAGAATTGAAAAGACGGCGCGTATTTCGAATTCTAGGCGGTATTAGCCTATAGTGAGACTCCGGGAAGTCCGGGAACGAATGATACGGTCCAATGGCAAGTCATGAGGTGAGCAATAATGATGACAAAACCAGACTCTCCTCAATTCGCGAGATCTCTAGTTTCTCTGATCGAGGAGAGAGAGCGCGCGAAATGAAGAGAGTCTGGAAACCATATCTCACAAAATATGTCACAGGTGTAATACCAATGGACTCTGGCTTTTCGCGATGGATAATGTGTTATTCGAGAACCAAGCCGACACTCCGGACGAATGGGTGACCTACAATACAGTCACCTGTACGCGTAAGTGATGCTCCCAATAGTGATGACAAATCGGAACCGACTCTCCTCAATTCACATGATCTCTCGCCGGTCAGAGAAACGAGATACAGCGCGAAATGAGGAGAGTCAGTTTCGATTTGGCAGGATTACTACCAATGGAATAAGCCTAATGGTAATTATTTTCTTTTCAGAGCTCAAATTCACACGTAAGTTTTGCTCTTTTTACTCTTGGTTTTCAACGAAAATCCCCGAGAATCCGCCTCATCCGTTGTGTTGTAATTGTTGTTCGATAAATAATTATTACGCTCAATTAATTGCCAAAACAAACGAAATACTATCAGGAGCACACACTGTTACCCAGGGACGACACCGTTGACTGATTAGTTTCTCATTGCTCACTTTCTCATCTTCTTCTTTTTTTAGAGTACGGATATCTGTTGATATTCCAGGCTGAAGTAGTTGATATTCCAGGCTGAAGTAATAACAGGAGACTAGTGGTTGGGGCGCACGCCTTTCTCTACCTCTGCCAGTCAGACACCATGCCCATTTGCTACTTCAGCCTGGAATATCAACAGATATCCGTACTCTAAAAAAAGGGGGGCTGTCCCGCCACTTCGAAAACGGCCAGTTCTTGAAGTTTGATTTGACTATTCAATCGATCTTCACTCACTCCCAGCTGAAATTAATTTATAGACTGTGCAAGTGACATTCAACTTATTCTCTTTTTTCAAAATTAAATAAATCACATACAACTGCCGGTAAGCCACAATGTTATGCAATATGACGCAATTACACCACATTAATTATTAGTTTATTCAGCCAATATAAAATCACACATTGCAAAAAGTTTCGCAAAACATGTGTTTAGTAGATTAGACAATAATATTTGCCAGGGAAAGAGTCTCTTGAATTTCGAAAAAAACAGACAACGAAGAGGAAATTGGAAAATTCACATAAGTTTCATTAGTATCTTTGGGGTCTATCGCCTCCGAGGCTGGTTCAGGCAATTATGACGATGGTGATTGTTCTTGTTGCGATATTTGATCGACTGGTTCCGCTTCTGGTGCCTATTCGCGTCATTTTCGTCCTTCTTCTTCGGCTGCTCTATCGGCCTCTCAAACTGCTCAGCCGCACGGACAACTGTGGAGGCGGATCGGCAGAACGGACAGATGCATCGGCCGCTCGCAGAGTCCAGCACGATCTGAGAGTAGGGTTGGTAATTCAACTATTGACTCTCTGCATTTCGCGCGCGCTCTCTCGCTTCTCCGACCGGCGACGTGAGGGATCCTTGAATTGCCAACCCCTACCTGGGAGACGCAGGGCAGGCACGCCAGGTGCCCGCACGACGCGAAGACGGCCCGCCGAAATGGCGCCGCCTCGACCAGGCAATTGGCGTACTCGCGAGAGCCATCGGCACCCTGATTTTTTTTACAGATGTGTTCAATCGATTTCAAGCACACATCAATACTTCTGGGCAAAGATAAAAAATATATAAAACAAATACAACACACACCTCGAAGACTCGCACAAAATCAGTCGTTTCCTCGCATAGTGGACACGTGTTCTTTCCGGTCGCACACTTTTCGCAGATTATATCCCCACAAGCGGTCGAGATGACTCTTATGCTCGGGTTTCTGTCGTAACAGAAGGTGCAAGTGCGAAGGAAGCGATCGCCTCGAGCGGCGCTGAAAGTGCAGCAACTAGTGGAATATAGTGATGTCGATTCGGTTTTGACTCTCTCCATTCTGCACACTCTCTCGCTTCTCTGAACGACGAGATAGTGTGCAGAATGGAGAGAGTCAAAAACGGAACGACACCACTAGTAGATTGTAGATTATTTAACGTAATGAATTTGTGAAAATGTGATAATCTCGTCATGAAGCACCATGAGAAAGTAGAAAAGATATTTGAAGAAATTCCGTGCATCGATACAAGAAACGAACCTCTCTATCTGCTCCATCTTGTGCTCAAACATTTCCCGAACTCGATCTGATTCATGTGTTCTCCCGTTCTCCCTAACGTTTTGCCTTTCCAAGATCTCAAGTAAAGCCGTCACGATACGGTCAATGCGAGCGATGAGATCATCCATCGTGATTCGATTTGTGGGCAAGAGGTGAGCTGTGAAAATAATACAGTTCAATATCAAATTCCGACAATGATTCGTGCGATAGGCGATGCAATTGATTAGACGGATAGCAAAAGTAGCAAGAAATTATAGAATGCGACAAGGAGCAGGAGACGATTGACGATTGACTGACTCCGCTCACGATCCTCTCTTGAATCACGCTCACGTTCTCAAGTGAGGCATACCCTGTGGTGATGCCTAATTGGTTTTTATGATTTATAAATGAATGCTCTGGAGTATGGACCTCCCACTCCCTTCTTTTCCATCAGGATTGGACGCCACTCATTGATTCTAAGAGCATTGACCCTTCTGATTGAGATCCCTGCATGAGACGCTGTAGTAGCTTAAAGTAGGCATACTAATGGCAAAATGGCGTCTAATCTCCTTAATTTGCGCACTCTCTGGTTTTTCCGGCGAGAGATCAAGCAAAATTAGGAGAGTTGATGTCAATTTAGCGTCACTAGTATGGACCATTTATACAGATTGGGGCGACCCCTGAATCATATCTCATTAGATAATGAATGGATTATATTAACTCCGCCCCTTTTCCTGGACCGTATAAAACCCTGATTGCTACTCATTCAATAATATTGTACAACGCTCATTTTCACTTGTCTTTTCTTTATTGTTTGATCTTCACCAGTTCCTTCATTTTTTCATTTTATCGCTCATAGATGTTCAATGGCCTATTAGATGTTGTTTTCTTTTTCTTTTAATCGAATCGGGTTTCTTCAGGAAATGTTCCGCAACCAGTACGACTCTGACGTGACTGTCTTCAATCCTCAGGTAGGACATTCAACGATAATCAAAATAGATATATTTTAAAAATATACATTAATCAGGGAATGCTCTAACCGGCAACAGAGTTGGGGAGAGTATTATTCGATATGTACTGATATGATTACAATATTGTTGCATTTGAATTAGATTACCAGTTAAAGGTTTCAATAGTCAGTCATTATTCTAATCTGTGCTAGAAATATTTTAAAAATTGCTCGAACATTCCTCAATGCATTGACGACATTGCATGATTTTTCAGCACTCAACGAGTCCGCTCGCCGTTCCTACAAAGACGATCTTCGAACTCGACTCCAACTGTGGCACTCCAACTGTGGCAAGTTCCGAATCAGATATCCTGATATTCTTTATTCGAGATATTTTCATTTTTATTTATTATCTAAATATTATAATATATATTTATAAACATATTAATAATTAATGAATGTACAGGCCTGCAGTCCGACGGACGCGCTCTGGTGAATGCCCTGCAGCAAGTGTGAGCTGAATGGAGAAGCAAGTACCAGCAAACAATGTCGATCAGAGCTCTTGGGGATGAAATGCAGATGCGTGAGTCCGAGGGATGTTATCTTGGGTTTCGACTCTCTCCATTCAGCACAATCTCTCACCAGACAAAGAAACGAGATAGTGTACAGAATGAGGAGAGTCAAAAATCGAAACACTAGTTTTTTCTTATTGAAAAAGTTGAAATATTCATAGTAGTGATGTCTTTCTCCCCAAAATCTTCGGGCATGTACCTCCGATTATCCGATAGTTTGATTGCAGAGCTGCACGAGACGACCCAGCAGTACGGTAGTCGCCCACTCGGAGTCGGAGTCGTGCTGGCAGGATATGATGTAGCTTTTTTATTCAATTTAAAAAAAATATATCTGAGAACTCGGCTGATAACGTGAGAAACGCAGAAATAAACTATCGTGATGAATGAACCTTTTCCATATCAGAAAGAATCAATTATGTCGATAAATGGCATCTTTGCAGACCGATGGCCCTCACATCGTCCGTGCGGATCCGTCGGGAGATGTGACTGAGATGCACGGAACTTCGATTGGTGTCGGATCCGAGTCGGTCAAGGAGTATCTCGAGGAAAACGTGGTCAAATTCGAAAACGGTAAGGGTATTCTCATAACGTTACAAATTCGATTACGTTACTGCAGTTCAATAGAAACAAAACAATCTAATCGATTTCTGGAAAATTATGTTTTTACAGTCCGAAAAAATAAAAATAAATCTAACAATGTGACTTTTATATTCCGAGTAGAGGATCATGATGAAAATGCTTCTTTTTTTTAGTACGAATCGGAAAATGTCTAAAATAGTTTGAGAAAATCTGAAACAAATACATAAATGATAATATTACTGTTTTTTAAAGGTGTGATTTTCAGAACGTCACTATCGCCATTGTTGGAAAGAAATGTCCTTCAAGATCATGGAGAATGACGAAGTATGAATGCGAGGGGGTTGTACTGACCGAGGATCGAAATAAGGGGGGGGGAATAGTTTGTTTTATTTTCTCTCGAAAAACACAATGGCACTATGTCTGGTTACAAACCTAGTTTGAATTGAGTCGAGTGATAATGAAGTAATACATACATATTTAACATTATTTTAATATTTCTCAGGTGGCTCCTCATCTCGCGGCGATCGCTCAGTAATGAGCAGAGTGACCAGACACAGAAAACGACGCATTATTTGTTAATACCGAGGCGTGCTCGTTTACGTTCCACGTACACTAACAGTTTCATTCAATGCACAAAAGTGTGCGCGGTGCCTCCACGAGCACTTCTCGGTATTAAATCACTACGCCGTTTTCTGTGTGCAAAGACCTCCGCAACCCATTTCATCGATTTCTTTCGTATCATAAATACCGCACTTTCTTTATATTACAAGTTATTCATTTGATCGCATTTGTCTATCGATTTATTGTGTTGGTCATTTAATAAAGGGTGTGAGTAACGAGGCACAAACGAGACAGAGAGAATTTTCACTATATAGACACATGATAACATGAGAATACGCATACCTTAACTCCTACTCAATAAACCCAACGAAAATCTTTATTTTCGAAATGACCTTTTGGTAGTCGTCATTCAGGACTGAATGGAGATAGTGAGACCCGGCCCCTTTTCTTGGCGAGCCAGCTCATAAGTCTATTTCGTTCCCCTCTCTTTTTCTCACTTGCTCTCTGTGATAAGTTATGTAATATTTCTTACATTTTTGATTAATCTTATAGCCGTTCACCTCCCAACATATCCAACATAATCAAAGTTGTTCGATTCCACCCGAAACTCAGTTTCACCTCTGTTTTTGCCGCTTCCATTCCTCATTTATCTGAAAATGTTTACTCAGTGCGACTATGGTCACCATTTGTGGTTCTTCTTTGTATGGGCACAGAGAGAGAGAGAACTTGTTATGAATGATAGATGGTTTATCGCTTGCCAGACACCATTTGGTCATACTTTGGTGTCAGTGATGGTAGTTTGTTGAATTCTTGTGTAAGCCATCTTCTCGTGCCGAATATGTATCGTGTCGAACAGCCTGTCAATGAGGGCCCTTTGTCAGTTGGAATTCGATCCAAAACTCATGAGGTTATTGTTGCACTGAAGGTGAGCAGAACAAAAGATGGATGATAAACTGGACATCCTCGACATCCCTTGTATAACATGCAATTTAATTTTACGATATCTGTAATTACTCCTAGTTTCTTTGATATCTACACATTTCAGCGAAAACCACGCCCAATCGATCATTTTTATCCCGAGTACGGAGTCGAACATTTCAAAACAATCTACGAGCTTGACCCGAGTCGCGGAGTACAAAATGCAATTAGAAGTAGTGAGTTCTTGTCATATCTTCATCATTTCGTGCTTCCAAAAATAATAGTAAGCCGTAAAATAACCGATTTATTAACCATATACATAAATTATGGGTTAATGACAAATCGGCATCGATCTTTTTCATTACGATTTTCTATCGTCGGCAAGAGCAACGAGAGAATATGGGAAATGTGAAGAGCCGGGTGTATATTTGTAATCACTAGTTGTATTACAGAAGTGCAAGAGAACACTCAATACCATCAACGCCATCGGTCTCCCTTCGATTTCGGAATGATATTTGCTGGACGTAATGTGGGTTTTTTTTCACTATTATAAGATTCCGTGAAGATTTGACAGCAAATAGCGAAGATACTTCTTAAAATCAGAAAATCTTATTTTTTGCAGAATATCACAATAGCCATCGTCGGAAAGGAGATGTCCTTCAAGATCATGGAGAATGACGAGGTACCAATGGGGGAATATTCGTGGACTTTTGCACAGCATTTTAAAAAGTTGTATGAAGTGTAGAAGTGATAATCGACGATAATCTTTTCAGGTGGCTCCCTATCTCGCGTCGACCACTGTGTGTAAGAGTGACTGCACACGGCTTTAATCCAATGTTGTATTGTACATATTATAAAACATAATTTTTTAATCAATTTATTGTGCTGATATTCGAGTGGAGGATGAACATTGAGAAGCGAGGTACAAATAGAGCGAGACGAACAATCAAGACGCAAATATCATCGAATGCTTAGGATAAAAAAGAGCGATAATATGATGGAATCAACCTATCAGTTATATTCGTTCATAGGCTTCTGTGATTGGGACTGGGAAGGGCTTGCCGAGGGGCGAGGGGCTACAAAGGCATACGGGAAGGACGACGACCCAGGACGACCGAGGATGGGGACCACGATGCGTTCTTTAAACATCCGACGCGTACCCTCATCAGCCCTGGAATTGAATCGGATTATCCAAATAGGTGAAAATGAAGATTCCAATCTCTCCCTAAAGGTAGCTCAGTGCAGCAAAAACTTTTTTTTTTGTCACCGCAGATGCTGTTTAGTTGTGGGGAATGGGCTCGGTGTTGTGGTTTGAACAAGAAGTACAATGGATTGTGTGAAACCTGTGAGGAGTTCCCGATTCCAGGTCTGCTAGTGCGTGTTGTTCGCGATTCCAGTTTAGACCTTCGTCAGTCTGTCCGCCTTTGACACTTCTTCCGAGCTGAAATTCCGGATAATCAATCGGAAAAGGAATATAATCAATTTTGTCTGCGAACTCACTCGAGCGCTAACCAAATCCTGCTTCCTTTCGGCCTTAGCATGCTGACCGCACCAGTGGTTCCATTCGCTGCTGTCGTGCGGATAAGCTGGAACAAGTCTCAAATCTCGTCGCCCACTCAATCAATCAATCAATAATCAATATTCATCAGGTCAAGCGGTTAACGCTAGATGAGGACGGGTCTGAATTCTTCGGTCGTCGCGGTCACTCAATCAAGCCGGCTCAGAGCCGGCAGCAAATCTACAGTACTCCTCATATTTTCCGGTCTGTTTACTTCTTAAACCATAATTTCTTAAAAATGATTTTCACAAACTGAATTTCTTAATTTTTTTTGCATAAAATTGTTTTCTAATTTGATTTTACTAATTAATGTTTTCAAAAAATAATTGCCTGAATCGTATTTCTTTTAAAATATTTCTTAAACCTTTTTTTTCCAAATGTAATGCACTACCGTAGATTGGGATGCCGCTTTGTCCTCACTAAACATTGTTTCCTTTAATTCATCTCTAGTTGATTGAGTGACCGCGACGACCGAAGAATTCAGACCCACACAAACTGACTTTTCCAAAATAATATTTTCACTTTATTTTTTCCTAAAGTTTTTTGCTAAAAAGTTAGTTTCTCAATATTATTTGATTAAAACTTCACTTCCTAAAATTGAGTTTCTTAAGTGAAATTGACTAAAATTTATTTACTATTTGATGCACTACCGAATCTACACATTTCGAGCGCCCTCTCGTTTCTATGACCGGCGAGACAGCGGGCGAATTGAGAAGAGTCTGATGCCGATTTGTCATCAGTTACACTCACACATGTCCTCGCACATCTTGGGTAGTTGAGTTCTTCTCGCCGTTAGATAAACCATGCATCCGAGCGTCATGCTGAGGATGACGATGGTGAGAATGAGAATGTTCTGCGAGGAAATTTCGATCATTTAGAGTAGATCAAACGCGATCCATGGTGTATTTGGCGCTCGAACTGCTAGGTTTGTACATGGAATTGACAGAATTCAGGCAAAAAACAGAAGCGCCAGTAAATCTTGGAGTTCAATTAACCAACAAGCATTGTCTTGCAGACCTTTCGACAGCTCCTCTTCTTCGGGGTCGCTTCAGCTTCAACGACGACAGTCGTATGCGGCTCTTTTTCTGACGCCGTATCCGAGACGAGGCTTTCTCTTCCTATATCAGGGAATATTATTCTCTCACTACTTCCGTCACTTTTATTCTGCGAGGTCATCACTAGAAAGTGCCGACATGAATGCAGCGAAAACAGAATCGGAAATAAAAATAGTTTACCTGGAGACTTATGTATCGAGGCCATCTCTGCTTATTGAAGTGAAGAGAGATTGATTCGGAATGGGGAGTAATGATACCCACAGACTCGGAGATGAGGGGGCCGAAGAGCGCTCTCTTCATTGTGCACACTCTCTCGCTCTTCAGAGTTGTCAGAGTGTTTGGGGAATGGGGAGAGCTATTATTCGATAAGGAGAGCGGAACTCATGAGGCTCGGACTAGAGCAAACATAACTGACCTCTCTCTCATGTTCATTTTAGTACACATTGATACCGGTGTGTTCACGTAAAAATTATCACAAGCGTGGGGAAATGGTCCCTGCCGTAGGGAATGGTGAGAGGTTTATCAAACGAAGACGAATTCAATTCGATTGGTAATTAAATCCGTGTATGTTTCAGAAATCGTTGAAATTCTGAGAAACCAGGATCCAACAATTGTTTTTGACAGATTCAGCTTTCCAAAACACCAACACATTTTGAGACTATTGCGCCTACAATATATTTTCTTTGAAAAATTATAAAAACAATATGTTGGTCCTGTTACTGATCGTCTCATTCTCTGCCTAATACGTTAGTTTAGAAATGTGCTAATTTAAAAAAAAAGTCGAATCGAGGAAAATATTGTTGTTTTCGGCTTTCTGTGAATTTCAAAAAATCTGAATTTCAATCACAGTGAAAGGTGGATGATCTGTTTGCCCATACCCTTCACCGATCGGAAGGGATGTTTCGTGATTGTTGATAATCATACGTCAAATGAGGTCTCGCCTGGAATATTCTGCCGATATGCCCAAACAAGTTTGCCGATGTGGTCTAGTCGAGATGGTCGATTTGCACCATACATTACACTGTTTTCCTCATTTTCCGATATGGGTCTAGCTGGAGTGCCGACATGCACTCTCGCTTTTTCGAGACCCATATGACGTATGTTGATAATCATCAGATATGTCCCTTCATCTCAACAATCAGGAAACATCCCTTCTGATCGGTGAAGGGTATGGGCTAGAGGTGTAATTTCGCAGTGAACTCTCTCGCCAGTCAGAGAAACGAGAGAGAATGCAGAATGAAGAGACGATTACCCATATTTCGAACTCTAGCAAACATATCGTCGCCCTATCACTGAAGTCAGGAAACAACCGGTGTGAACAACAACGAGTAGGCGGGTATTTGAGGACATTTCGCGGGATAAACACATTCTCTACTAAACACTTATCTGATGATCGAGAAGCGCAAACGATGAGAGATATTTCGGGTGGCATCCCTCAAGGATAAGCACGGTCTCTTGTTTGTCTGACCAGCGAAAGATCATGCAAAGTAATGAAACCACATTCCTGGGGATACCCGCAAATACAAGGCGGACTGGGCGGCGACATCGGACTACAACAATAGTGCCGTAAGATAAAATCCTGTCTGAGAATGCGCTCGAGGATAAAATCTAATTTATCTTTCGACCATTTTGTTTAGATATCGGGAGGATATTGTCTCTACCTCTTGCAAAACATCACCTGCGGGCGGGAGTCGAGCCTGCCTGCGTCGGCATGCCAGTCAGACACCATGCCCATTATGCCCATTAGACACCCAGTCAGACACCATGCCCGCGCTCCTCGTACCCAGTTCGGAATCAGATTGGCCGATGAATGATCAATTTTCGAGCCTTGAGATTCGAAACTGGGAACCGGAGCAGTTAGGCCAGGGTGCAAAACATCACCTGCGGGCGGGAGTCGAGCCTGCCTGCGTCGGCATGCCAGTCAGACACCATGCCCATGACATGGTGTCTAATGGGCATGGTGTCTGACTGGCATGCCGACGCAGGCAGGTTCGACTCCCGCCCGCAGGTGATGTTTTGCAAGAGGCGCGCGCCCCAACCATGGTGTGGGCATGGTGTCTGACTGGCATGCCGACGCAGGCAGGTTCGACTCCCGCCCGCAGGTGATGTTTTGCAAGAGGCGCGCGCCCCAACCATGGTGTGGGCATGGTGTCTAACTGGCATGGTGTGTGTCTGACTTTCGAATATTATCAGTGTCGATCGAGCGTTTGCGCATTCTTAAGTTCTTCAGACACCTAATTTCCCCTTTCAATGTTGAAAATGACTTGAAATGTTAGTCCCCTCGGTCTCCATCTCTCTTTTCATTCATTTTATCAAGGCACTCGAAATGCTTCGCTCGCTCGCGACTCTACTCCTGGCGCTCTTGCTACTGGCCTCCGCAGCCTCTCCGGCCACCCCTCTCACCACCACCACCGTTCGCACCGCAGCCACCACTGCTGCAACAGTCGGACCCCCTGGCACAACCCCCGGCGCACCTTCCGCGCGGTCTGGAGCAAACGGCACCACGCCAAAGTCATCGGCCGCAGCAGCCTCCCTCATCATTCCCGTCGTCGTCGCAGGTACGGCAGGGATACTGTAGGTGCACGAAAGGGTACGGTAGGATGACAATATATCGTTACTGTAGGAGTACGGTAGATCACGTGGCGCGAGCACACTGTTGTGATGGTGTGGGAGTACGGTGCGAATACAGTACCCAGGGCACTACCGTATCCCTCATGGTTGTCTCTTTTCAGGTCTGACTCGTCTCTTCTTCTAATCAGCAGCCATCACCTCCACTAATCCTAGCCTTTTTGAAGACCCGCCCACATTGGATTGGACTGATTTGAACTAATTCCAACGTTGTATTCGACTCAAATGATTATAATAAATTACGTTGCTTCCAAAAAACTATTTTCCTATCTTTAAAAAAATATTTATAATACAGCGTTCACTTTCTCCCATCGGGGATCGATCCCCGGATGGTAGTCCAATGATGAAAACGAAACGTGATAAACACGAGTAGGCGGAACGGGTACTCGTTTGTTATTCCTGATCTTCGCTATTTCTCTGTTAGCAGTTGTCACGATCATATGGAGAGAACGAGGAGGTACGGCAGGGTTGGGATGGAGAGCGAAATGGTCTGATTATTCTGCACGATCTCTCATCACTCTGACTGTCGAGAGTGTGTGTAAAAAGAAGAGATCATTTCCTGTCAGCCTAGCAATGAGCATAGTAAACAGATACCAGACATGCGAGTAGGCGTGTTTATCAGATCTTTGAAGAGTGAGAAGAAGGGAAGTCCCCGATTAGATAGTTCACGATGTGTGCTTAGAGTGTGCTTAGTGCAAATAAACAGGAGGGATGCCGTTTGCTGTCTCTCTATTCCACCCTGATATATCATTACTCTGATCGGAGAGGGGTTCCCTAGCCGGGGTACGGTAGCTCAACAGAGCGAAGGCACAAGCTAATAAACCTCTTCAACCATCGTCAGCAGATCACTAGGAGTTTAGCTCCGCCAATGCAAAAAAAAGATAACGAAATGGAGAAAAACAGATACGAATTCTCAGTTCTGCGAATCGTAGATCAGGATTCAGGACACAAATGAGTTTAGCGATATTTAGGTGATGTCGAACATAATTATCAAGATATCCATTATTCACGTCTAACCTTTACATGTCTGCCAATAAGGTGTTGAACAATCCTTTCACGTATTTTGCCCATGAATTTACAGAGTTTTTCTTTTGTTCTTAAAATTCATAATGCCGGAATTCTCAGCTTCAAAATGTTTTAAATCCAAAAAGTTTATACACGTTTGCTGCAATAACAATTATATGAGATATGTACAATTCAGAAATTAAGTGAACATTGGAGTTTGAGATACGGACCGTGGAATCTCTATTTAGCACACTGTCTCGGTCAGAAAGATACGCCGGCCCGTATTTCATTGTCTATTAGGCACTACTATCCTCCTGGTCATGATGGATAATTCGTTGTTGCACACTACTGGTCTTGTCGCCGTGCCCCAGCACGTGCTCGTGTCTGACCTTGCCGGAGATCTGAAAATCAATTGATAATTATATTGTAATTAATTAATTAATTTTAGCTAAGTAATTATTGCCTTCTTGAAAAAAATGATGCATTTTTCATTTGCTGCCGAGATTATGACATTTTGATAACTTGCATTATTCGTGCGTTGATCGCTTTCTCGAGTATTTTAGCGACTGCATGAGGTCATAGTTTCGGGCTGATAATAGGTCCTAGCTCTCTGACCACTAGAGTAACAGTGGTGTGTAAACAAATTTCCCGCACTCCTTATGTTTCATGTTCTTTCCAACGAGAGATTATTTGATCGAAGAGAGATCAATGAGGAGTGCGGGAAAGTATTTGCACACCCCTGGCAGGAAGCTATTCAGCTTACTTTGGTCGTGAATTCGTAGTCGTCGGGCGTGTGGAAGTAGTCGCCATCCGCGAAATACTCCTCGGAACGCACCTATAAGTAATTAATTAATTAATTAAAATATTTGTTTTTTTTAACTTAAAAATATACATAACATTCCTCTTCGGGCACCTGCGAGGCGAACAAGATTCAATTAAAACTGTTATTTTCCGGACTGTAAGTTCGCATTGGGGCCGTTCTGGATCGATCCCTAGGCGAGATTAGGAGAACGAAGAGAGCTGTGGACTAGTGATGCCTAATCGGCACGCGATCCTCCTCATTTTGCGTGCTATCTCGTTTGTCTAACAGCCGAGAGATCACGCGAAATGAGGAGAGTCGGAGGCCGATTTGTCATCACTATCGCTCACCTGGTTGATGCAGGGCAGTCGCAGGAAGATTCCCGTCAATGCTCCGGAGATGATCGACACCCCGAGGACGGTGCCCAGCCCGGCGAGTTGCATGAGTGCCTAAACGCAATTAATTTTTTTAGTTCGAAGTAGCTATGCGGCATAACTTATGCCCATTCGAGACCGACCCCGTTTCTTTGACGTTTGAAAAAAAAAGTTTCAAAAAGAGCCAGTCTGGATTCGACATCAATACTGCATAGATTGCTGTTTTGCATTTTTGAGGGATTACTCTTGAGGTTTGAGGATATTTTGGAAGGATTATAAGGATTTTGCCATCATCTCAAGCAGGAATGCATGTAAATCAACTAATAAAACGACACTAACCTGTCCGGACTCGGTCTGACTCTCGCCAGTGCCCGTGGAATTACTCGCCATGGCCGGGTAGATGGAAGCCAGACTGAAAGTTATTTGCCCTTTAAAAAATATTTTTAAAAAAAATTCGATCATCCAAAATCGCCAAGCACTCCGTCAAAACATATGCATAAGAATCTAAGAAACGAGTTGAATTCTGAGTAAACTACGTTTCTCAGATTTTTAGGCTAAACAAAGAGCTTTGATAATCAGTATTTTACGAAAAAAAAGGAAATTTATTTCACATACCTGGCTCCGAAGCGCTCCTTCGGGTACGCCACAGCCATCACAGCAGAGAAGAGACCGGCGAGGATGCCCGGCATGCCTAATATTTTAATAATAATTAGTATTATTAATATTAATTAATTAATTATTTAAATTACCGTGAAGGTTGTGCAGGCCGCAGGTGTCGTGCAGCGCGAGACGCGCGGATAGATACGGCTGCAAATGGGGTATTAGTAAATTATTCGGTGACTCAGCTTGAGATAACAGAACACTGCAGTGACTGCTGCGATAGTCAGATATTAGGTATGTCAAGTCCAAACTAGGAATGCCAAGCTCAAATTCCGATAATCATGCCAAAAATTCATACTTTAGCGTTGAAAATAAATGAGTAATCGCGAAACAGACATTGCGATTGAATAATGCGATAGGTTAGTGATGACAAATCGGAAGTGACCCTCCTCAATTCGCACACTCCCTCGATAGTCAGAGAAACGAGATAGTACGTGATTCGAGGAGAGTAGTTTTCCGATTTGTCATCACAACTTTAG
Organism: Pristionchus entomophagus; assembly: GCA_036245825.1. Classification (NCBI taxonomy): domain Eukaryota; kingdom Metazoa; phylum Nematoda; class Chromadorea; order Rhabditida; family Neodiplogasteridae; genus Pristionchus; species Pristionchus entomophagus. Next base: position 4,156,915 of record BTSX01000001.1, read on the forward strand.
TATAACAACGACGATCAACGGCTCTCACAGTCAGATAGATGTATCCCAGCACAGATATGACTCCGGCGACAGAGCCAATGGTGAGCGACAGGATAGGATCGAGTACGACGTTGGCGCATGTGCCTGGAATTAGGGATGTCAAGTCCAAATTAGGGATGTCAAGTCCAAATTAGGAATGTCAAGTCCAAATTACGAATATCAAGTCCAAATTTGGGATATCAAGTCCAAACTAGGAATGTCAAGCACAAATTCCGACAACCATTCCAGCAAATCCTTGTTGAAAAACTACAATTTCTTCGCCTATTCCGAAATCCGTAGGATCCCTATCTAAACCCGTCTGTGACAACTATGATGCATCACGATTAAATCAGAATATTTTAAAAATTTTATAAACAAAATAAATTCAACAAATTACCGATTGCGACTCCGCCGGCAAGCGTAGAGTTTGCGATTTGAACCATGTTGAACTTTTTCTGAAAAAAAAATATAAATCACAAGCGTATTGTTCACCAATGAAAGCCAGAACGAATTCAATTTCACTATTATGGTGAATGTCATGGGACCCGTCGCCAGTAACAATTTGCATTGCGTGCGCGAAAGTGGGAAACGTCGCCCTCATCATGCACTCACACGCGGTTCGAATATCGGACAGACGAGGAACGTGGCGAGTGTGCAGCCGACGAGCGAGAGATGAGTGTTGATGATCGCTCTGGATGGAATGGATTTTGGAATAAATCTCGGTTTTGAATGGGATGGATTTTGGAATAATTATCTGTTTTGAATGGAATGGATTTTGGAATAATTCTCAGTTTCAAGTTAGGCGCTATCGCACCATTTTCTCGTTCTCCCCGACTTCTCTAATCAGCACGTCATAGATAGTAATTGATAGCGGTGATGAGAAAGCTAGTAAACGTCGCCAGTCACGATTTGAATTGCGTGCGCGAAAGTGGGAAACGTCGCCCCCTGCCGCACACACACACTCACCGATGGTGCGCCTCGGCGGTTACGGTAGTCGCGGCGTTGAGAGAGGGCCAGTTGACGAAGATGAAGAGGGTTCCTTCAGGTAGGATTATAATTACCGTACTCTTCAGTTTCAATTTGGATTTTTTTTTAAAACAAATGCTTTCATCGTGTTTGTGTGAATTTAGGAAACTTCGTCTATTATAATTTTGCATTGTGTGAGCGAAAGTGGGAAACGTCGTCGTTCTCACCGAGCATGGCGAACATATCGGTGTGGTAGAGACTGGCGTCGTGCTCGTGGGCTCGCTGGGTCTGGAATATAATAATTAATTATCAAATAATTTTTTAAAAATACATTTCCATCTACGTTCTTTGGAGTTGCAATCATTGGCCAGCTAGGCCTGTTGTGTTGACGACAAAGATGAAAGATGAAAGATCAGGGTCTAACCTTTCTGGCAAAGGCTAGTGAGAGGGCGATGCCGAAGTATGCGCCGAAGACATGCACGACGATCGAGCCTCCGGCGTCATTAATCTGGAATTATTTAACATTATTGTATTTATTTTAGAAATTAAAAAAAATCTAAACTTCAAAGGTGTCTACTTCGGTCGTTCATTCGTCGTTGATCTGGAATTATTTAAATGCACTAATCACATTTTTATTTATATTAACAGAGATTATAGATTTTCTACAAACGCGTCTAAAAAATATTTCCGGTAAAGTTCGAGAGAGAGAGAGATAATGGTCAGTGACCATGAATATTACTTAATTTATATTTTATTATCATGACCTTGCAGACGTCTCTGCAGAGCAGCTCCGACTATCTTTGGACTAATAACTGTTTGATAAATAAATATATAAATAAATTAAACCAATAATCACCTTGTAGACGTCTCTGCAGAGCAGCTCCGTCGCTTGCGAAATGGGGACTTCGATCAGCGTCATGATCACATACTGCAATAATTGTTTTGTGTTCGTGTGAATTTAGGAAACGTCGTCTATTATAAATTTGCATTGCGTGAGCGAAAGTGGGAAACGTCGTCCTCCTCGTCCTTTGTTTATTTCTTAGAAAATACTCAGTTTATTGTTAGAATGTGAGACCGAGTTGGACTGATTTTCTGGGCTGAACTGACCTGGGTTGGACTGAGTTTGCCCAGCACGACGCCCATTGTGATCAGAATGCACGCAGCAGAGAAGTCAGCGTGGAGCAGACTTAAAATGATACATTTTTTTAAAAAAATATATAAAATCGTCTTCAAAATTACTCATCAATCCATATTTTTCTTTGTTGATAACCAGTGAATGCTTCGCAGAGTTCAGATAGTCTTTAGAATGACGTTTCCGAGATTGGGTAATAGCGAAGGCAAATCGTATACGACTCTTGTAAAATCGAGTGTTCTCTCGTTTCTCTAACTGTCGAGAGAGCATGCGAATTGAGGAGAGTCGCGTAACGAATTGTCATCACTGTTGAGTAACACCCTGAACCGAAAAGTGAAAAGTGAACTGACTGATCGATATTCAGCGAGATCGTGCCCGTTTCCGCGAATTGTTTCGAGAATAATCCTGAATTATCAGTACATAGAGTGCGCCATTAGAGTAACCGTCTCTTCATTTCGTGCACTCTCCCGTCACTCTGATCGGTGAGAGAGCACACGAAATGAAGAGAGGATAAACCGAATGACGCACTCTAATTAGTAGTATTTCAGATAACCGCCGGGTGCGTTTAAATCGCATATTGGTCTCCCTTTTCAGCACACTATCTTGACGGTTATTGAAACGAGACAGCGCGAGCAGATTTATGTTCTGATTTAGTCTCAATAGTAGTGATGCCGCTTTAGACTCTCCTCATTCTGCGCACTCTTTCCTTTCTCTGACCGCCGAGATAGTGTGCCGAATGGAGAGAGCCATCTCTACAGGTTTGTTGCTGACCTCGACAGAGCACCGCCCACTCAATAGTCAGACAGGCGAGCAGCATGTTGATCGAGATGGCCGAGTAGCCGTATCTGAAATTTTATAATTTATAAATATTATTATTAAATGATAATGATTAGCAATAATATCTAAATAATAATAGAATGAATATTCGCTTTTCCCAATTTTTGTAATTATAATTAATGAATTAGTAAAATTAATTAATTAAATAAATAATTAATTGAAACCTCTTCAGGAACGACATCAAGTACGCAAATCCGATGAAGATAATTACGTGCGTGCCCATGTAGTCTAAAAAATATTGGCGAGAATAAGTATCGAGAATAAGCACCTAATGCCGTAATCCCGATTATGCACCGAATCCATGTACCAAATGTTCCTAAGATTGATTTTCAAGCACAAGAGGCTTCCCGAAACCTCAGGTTTAAAAAAAGTTTTTTTGATAATAAATTTTTAATTAGAATGTAAATCATATTAAGCTCACATGGATACTTCGTGTTCAAGTAAGTGTTATCATTTGCTGCGCTTGGCATCGCGAACAACTCATCGAAGGAGACGTACACGCCGAATAGCACGATGAACACAATGTGCGAGACTAACTGAAAATGATTTCAATCGTCTAAAAAAATCTTATAAAAAATCTTAATTAAATTAAGTTATTAATTAAGTAAATCACCATAATCGCGGTGAACTGGAATCGATGCATGTGTGCGTTGAGGATGGCCGGCAGTCGGGGCAGACTCCAAACTGGCTTGACGAAGCCCATCTTTTGCCTAAAAATCCATTAATTGAACGTTAATTTCGTTCAGGCGAGATGGCACGTCGACACTCCGGCAAATATCGACAATCCGAAAGAAAATATTTGCGATAAGTTAAGCTGTTTAGGCGCACCGTCAGAAAATTCTGGTCGAAATTAGAGTGCGTAATTCGGGTAATCGTCTCTTCATTTCGCGAGCTCTCTCACCGGTCAGAGTGACGAGAGAGTGCACGAAATGAAGAGACGATTACCCGAATTGCGCACTCTAGTCGAAATGTAATCCGTATTTGGAAAGGAATACGTCAGTAGGCAACTAAAATATCGCGTGCACGGATCCCGAGAGGGGCGGGAGCAGACGAGATTCGACGGTGGCAATGAGGTACTCGAGTACCAATTTCTACCCGGCAACCAAAGGGGGCGGAGCCTAGCGGTGCGCTGTTACCCGGCACGTGCCGCTCGCTTTATAACCTCTTTGAGGTGGGCGAAAAAAGTGGGACGATCGAGGATCCTCCCTCTTCCCTCGTGATCCATTTGGTACGTTCTCGTTCACCTGGACGGAATACATTCGAAAGAAAGAAAAAAAGAAAAGATTATTCATATGCATATATTCATATTCTTTATTCACCAACGCATTAGGGAGCGGGAGGGTAACATTGACCAAAAACTGGTTGCAATCGCTCAAAAGTTGATGAATCTATCGCGACTCCTTCTTGACATGTGGGTATTGATACGTAAATTTTGAGCATTCCTCGTTCTATTAAATAAAAGAAAAACTATTATCATGCATACGTGATGACAACTCGAACTCGGCATGCCACCGTTGAACGTGCGGTACTTCTGGAGTTCGCTGGAAGTCTACTTTTTCAATCGTATTGTGGGTTGTAATCCCACTAGGATCCGATAAAATGATATCTCGAAAACATTTAAACACCCATCACTGTGCTTGTATTAGGGAAGAACGTGTAAAATTCGCGCGAACTCCAGAAGTGCCGAACAAACATTCAATCCGGCATGAAAAGTAGTTTTCTCTTCATGTTTTCTTCAGAACGTTATCGGCGATACACTTTGCAGAACTATTGGTGTTAAATAAGTTTTCAAAATAATTATTCGGCTCCGGGAATCAGCAAATCCGTATCTATGGCTGGCTACCGGCAGTCTTCGAATCAGAGCACTGAAACTGGATAGTGCATGGCTGTCCGGGAGAGTCGCGTTGGAAGGTCGTGAGCTAACTTCTAACATTATCATTGGAATGTTACGATCCTATTGTCCATCAGAACCACCTAAAATGATCAGATGTTCTTGTGAAATTCCACCTGCGTCATTTTTATTTTGCGTGTAAAAGTTTAAAAACAAATTTAACTACAAGAATAAATAACAAAACAGCCAAAATTGCTTGAAATCGGACGTAAAGATAGATATAGTAGTAAGCAGATGGAATTGTGTTCCATTTCAATCTACTCTGTTTGGTTGCTGAGGAGACCATCTCCAGAGATATCACTCCCATATTGAACATCACAACTCTTTGTCCTGATCTACGATTCGCTGAAGTGAGAACTCGTATCTATTTTTCTCCTTTCGTTAACTTTTTGCGTTGGCGGAGCTAAACTCCTAGTGATCTGCTGACGATGGTTGAAGAGGTTTATTATCTTGTTCCTTCGCTCTCACTTGAGCTACCGTACCCCGGCTAGGGAACTCCTGTCCGATCAGAGTAACGATAGATCAGGGTGGAATGGAGAGACGGCAAACGGCATCCCTCCTGTTTATTTGCACTAACCACATTGCCAGCTCATTGAACTGTCTAAGCTGGGGATGCCCCTCTTCTCGCTCTTCAAAGAACAGAGAGAAAGGAGAGAAACACGCCTACTCGCATGTCTGGTATCTGTTTACTATGCTAGCTAGGTTGACTGGAAGAGATCTCTTTTCTCAGAGCAAACTCTCGGCACTCGGAGAGATGAGAGATAGTGAAGAAGGAGAGACAAATTCTCACGCTATCCCAACCCTGCCGTACCTCCTCATTCTCTCCATATGATCGTGACAACTGCTAACAGAGAAGTAACGAAGATCGCGAATAATAAACAGGCACGCGTTTCCGCCTACTCGTGTGTTTGGCACATTGGGTTTGGTTCGCTGGTTTACCGTCAGTGCCGGTGAGGTCGATTCTGGATCGATAGTTCCAATCAGTATGAGGGTTTGTATAGTAAATCAATAAATAAATTTATCATATCAGACTTTCAGAGCTCAGATGAGGATGGGGCTATATACTTCACCAGTGGTTGCGAATGGCTCGCTTTATGTCTCTGATAGTACAAGAAGAAGAAAAAATGAAGCAAATATCTAAACGGTGCTAATCCATTATGAGAAACCAGCAAATAATAATCATGAAAACGGTTAAAATGTGATTCACAGTCTCGCTAAATACTAGGCCATTATTCGGGATTTACGAGTTTCACTATGCGAAGCTAGGCCTGCGAAGCTGTTGATCTATTTTAGTGTGGAGCAGAGAGGAATTCAACGTAAAATAATGTTAAGGGGCATTGTAATTTAGGACGAAAAAATCGCTCTCTGTATCATTTATATAGCCCCATGTCGCGACTCAATCAGTCTCTCGGAATGTTATTTGCAGATTGGCCTTCACTAGTGATGTCGTTTCTGTTTTAGAATCTCCTCATACAGCACACTATCTCGCCGATCAGAAAAACGAGAGAGTGTGCAGAATGAGGAGAGTCGAAAACCGTAACACCATCACTATCCTTCGATGATCTGAGTCCGCCCTCGACTGGTGATGCCAAATCGGCATCCGACTCTCCTCATTTCACGTGCTCTCTCGTCGGTCAGAGAAATGAAAGAGTTCCATCATTAACTCTCACTACTCCGCGTGATCTATCACCACTGATCAGACAGACGAGAGAGCCTGCAGATTGGAGAGAGCTGAAAACCGAAACAACATCCATGGTTTGCGCTTATTGCTCATCGGAAAATGTGTTTATCTCGCGAGTTGTCGTGACTCCTCAAATACCCGCCTACTCGTTGTTATTCACACCTGTTGTTTCGTGTCACGCAGTGATAGGGATGTAATTTCGGTTTTGGCTCTCCCTATTATGCACATTATCTTGTCGGTTAGAGAAACTTGAGAGTGTGCAGAATGAAGAAAGTCGCGAAGGCGAAACAACATCATTATCTTACAGTGATAGGGATGATCTGTTTGCAGATATCCTTCGCCAGTGATGTCGTTTCGCTTTTCGGCTCTCATAATTCTGCACACTCTCTCGTTTCTCTGACCACAAAGAGAGTGTGCACAATGGAGAGAACAAAAAAGAGTTCATCCTTACAGTTTCCGATACCCTTCCCAGATCAGAATTGCTGTTTCGTGTTGGTTGAGACGAGGGAAAAAAAGCAGCGAATGATTATAATTTAAAATAACTATAAAATAAATTTCATTGCTCAAACTACTACTGAGAAGATCAGACAGTGAATGTCAGCAAGAAATCAAAAATAAGCGAAGATTTGCTAATGGTTTGCCATGAAACCAGTTGCCGGATTCAGCACAAGCACTATATCTGAGTGATAAGAAGATTGGAATTTCAAGTAAGACTCATCATGCTGATGATCGATCCTTGAATAGCCTACCCTGTCCGCTAGCCAACAGTGAAATACTTAGGGCGAGGAGAGGAGGCGCAAACAGCTGGCCGGCATAGCGCAGTCGGTAGAGCGCTCGTTTCACCATCCGCAGGCTGCGGGATCGATGCTCGCCCGGTGCATACCTGTTGCAAAACTTCCAATGACGATGAACTGAACCGCAAATATGATCCGCGTGATTCGAACGCACGTCAGTCCGAGGATTTTTAATTTTTGATAAATAATTTTGAGAATATTTTTTGTTCTTGCTATTTCGCTCCTTTTCCGAAGAAGATGAAATTGTAAACAAATGTAATCAAGCAACTCTCAGGGCGGGAATTGCGTTACGTCATCGTCATCCTATTACATCACTCGGTCGGTTTAGAGAGAATATATTCGTTGTGAAATGAAAAGCATGGGATGACAGAACATAATTTATCTGGCCAACATTTATCATGCCCAAAAATGCACAATCAAATGGATAACGTTTTGAATTTTCAACGAACGAAACAATCTGCTTTCAGTATGGATTTAAAGCTGTACAAAATGGTGCAACCTCGAACTATTCAATGGTCAGAATCCGAACTTTGAATTGATGTTAGGTTGATTTTAGCGCTTTTGAGGCTGGTTAAGTCGATTAAATCGATTCTGGGGACGTTTCTGGTTGAGATTCATGATCGGGTAATGCATGACAACGAGAGGGCAATTCGCCCTTATGAGGAGACACCCAATAAAACAACCGAATCATCGTGCCTACCCCAATTTTCCCGATTCTCTATCAAGAAATACAGTTTGAATTCATCTGAAACTGAAAATCACACTTCCCCAAGAGCGCTGGATCCATTCTCCGACTATGCCTTTGGCAGTGGTTGTAGTCGATACATTACTATCTTGTCCAGAAACACTGAATGACTCGAATAAGTAATAAAACATAATCCCATAGAAACATCAGCTCACTTGTATGAACGAATAAATAGTTTCCATCGCAGATTTGATTGTTTCAGTGCCTTATCGATTCCGATCTTGGTCATAATAGTATTCGACGAACCAGGAAGGAGGACGATGAATCCAAGAGGCTTCACATTCTCGTTTTAGAATCGTTCTTGTTCAGACCATTGTCCATCAGTTTTAGAGCTATTTCTTTCCCCTCTTCTCCTGATAAATTCATAAATTAGAACAGATGGGATCAAATTTTCCAATTTATTTCGAAGACTATCAATAAAGTAGTCACATTGGCACGGTCATATTCGGGCTGCCGTTGTCTTCTTGCTCAGAGCGGAAGGTCTGGTCTTGTGAGATTCGTCCGCTCTCAGATCAATTGAAGACCATGTTCGGAATCCCGATCACTGCATGCCAATCTATTAGCATGCATGTTTCATATTTTACTTACTTGTGCGTTTCCCTTTTGTGTTTTTCGGTTCTCGAACGTATTCATTCATCCGAATCATTATTTGAGTCGCTCGAGTGTATATCGAGCGAGGGTCCCAGAGTAGATGAAACATTCTGAAAATATCGGAAAGGTTAGAAGTGGATTGCTTTTTATCGTGTTTGCAGAATACAAAGCGATCGCGAAAATAAACAGTAAATAACAGAAATTTGCAACCTATCTCGGGATCTGATAAGCATACGTCTAATTTAGTGATTGTTATCTAATTGAGTCAAAAATAACGAATTTATTGTCGAAAAACTATTTTGGGCAAATCGGCTGGCACTTTAACGCTTGACCTAATTTTACCTATGATCACTGATAAATATGAATAAACTGTCTTGAACTAACGCAAGGATGAACGAACGAATTGGAGGGAGAGATCGAGAATGAATGGAGAGGCCATTTCGATCCCTCTCACAAAGCAATACAAAGAGATAAAGAGGGAGCTCTCCTCGTTCCACACACTCTCTCACCATCCCATTATTTGAGGAAAATCATTGGCGTGGAGATATAAAGTCAGAGGGAAACCCACATTTAGGGCGAAGTGGGCGATTCAAATAAGAGTTGGATAAAGGACTATTCAAATAAACCATTTATGCCCAACACATGCGCTATAAATGGTGTATCGAGCCATGGGTATTGACTCCGCCCGACTCATTAAATAAGTGTTATCACAGATACAGGAGTCAAGAAGAGCGTCATATTCATTTATCAGACGAAGTCAAACAATGAAATGGAAAGAACAGTTTCCGTTTTCGATTCCCACGCCGAATAGGTTCCTGGTTCGAACCGTTAGCTTCCATTCACTGAAAATGCACTCGAAGTCGAAACCTGGTTCTTCATAAGTGATGATCATCTGAATCGATATGTTTTCGTTTGAGGCCGCCTCTGGCTAATACAAGTGCGATCGGATGGCCACGAGGGAGGGATGTGAGAGAACACAATCTAGCTGGTTGGACGAGCGAACGTAGACGATATCCTAATGTGTGGAAAGTGAATATCGTTAACCGGGCCTAGATCTTGCCCGATGAAATTACCACGAAATAGCGTACAAAGCTGCTGTTCGCTAGATGGAAAATATTAATATTTTTAAAATTAATTCAACAAGAATATCGGGGCGGTGTGGAATCTGCGGACTGAGGACTTCTACTACGGACAAAAGGACCTAGAGTACGGGGTGACCTTTACCTTTTTTTGGAAAACCTTATCGTTGTATAATATCGCAGCTGGAGTATGGTGCAGGATAAGTGGCGGTATCGCTTACTGTTGCTGGTTTGCCCTCCGCACATTCTGCAATTGATATTGGATATCAACTATATCCGCGAAGCGGAGTGGTATATGCACGACTGATGAAAAATTTGTACCCGGCTCTCCTGAATTCGCATATTCTTTCGTTTCTATCACGTACGAGGAAAACTGGGAATTGAGGAGAAAATAATTAGGTTTAACATATATCCGGTTTAACATATGAGAGGAATCGCGAGAGATTCGAGAGCCCTGCGGACGTAGGAAATAGTTTCTCCGATTCCGCAGAAAAGTGAGACTTCAGTACTTCAAATGATGCTCTTTCAAACTGCGGTTGCCGATTTTCGATGTCATGTCTCATCTTCGAGTATTATCAAGTCAAAGTAGGGACACTATATTATTTTAGACTAAATTCGACTAACGAAAAAAAACTATAACTCGCTTTAAAAACAAGCTAGAGACAATTCCAAAACCGCGTTCGAATGAGGAGACATGGGGTAAAATTTTTTCTGTTGATGATGTCATTCCTCGTATATGCGCTGGATCGGGGCGGTCAGTTATTCAAAAAAGTATACTGTCTCCAAACTACAGTCCAAAAATCAGAAAAATCGGAAGTGGGGAAAAAAATGGCGCGCACTTTTGTCCAAAAAACCTGCGATTTTGTCGGATTTTCGAGGTTTTACGAGCATAACTTTTTTCATTTATGTTTTCATGAACTATCGTATCGAAATTCGGAATTGAGCTCATGAAACCTGGAAAGAACAAAGTTATGACCAAAACCCAGAACAAAATGTTTTTGGTTTTTCTTTCAACCATAACTTTTTTCTTTCGAGGTTTCATGAGCTCTAGTTTGCAAATTCGTTTTCTACGCTCGAAGATAAGTCGAAAAATCCTATAGGCACATGATTCTGAGATAAAAATATTTGGACCAAATTTGGACCAAACATGGTGAAAATGTGGTCAGAGTCGAAAAACTTTTTATCTCGAAAAAATATGTCTTTAGCAGTTTCTGGTGTATTTTGGCGCGCTGATTTCAAATTTCGATATGAGAGCTCATGAAGACATGAATGAAAAAAGTTATGCTCGAAAAACCTCGAAAACCCGACAAAATCGCAGGTTTTTCGGGCAAAAGTGCGCGCCATTTTTTTCCCCACCTCCGATTTTTCTGATTTTTGGACTGTAGTTTGAAGACAGTATTTCCTCAAATCAATTTTCGGTACTTCCTGTACAAATCGGTATTAGCAAAGTTACATCACTTTTTTGAATAACTGACTGCCCCGATCCAGCGCATATACGAGGAATGAAATCATCAACAGAAAAAATGTTACCCCATGTCTTCTCATTCGAACGCGTTTTTGGAATTGTCTCTAGCTTGTTTTTAAAGCGAGTTATCGCTTTTTTAGTGATTCGAATTTAGCCTAAAAAATCATAGTGTCCCTACTTTGACCTGACAATACTCGAAGATGAGACCTGATATCAAAAATCGGCAAACGCAGTTTGAAAGAGCATCATTCGAAGTATTTAAGTTTCACTTTTCAGCAAAATCGGAGAAACTATTTCCTACGTCTGCTAATACCCCAAAACTCTCGAATCTCTCGCGATTCCTCTCATATACTCACTTTCTCAGATCTTCATGCAATAAAGGTGCTAGTAGTTGCTCTCGAGGACAGATTGATCGAGTGTCCCAAAGTAGATGGGACAATCTGAAAAGTATGGAAAGGTTAGAAGTGAACGAAATTATCCTTCTTGCATCTTTCAATCAACAAGAAATGACATCGGGATCTGAGAAATAAAAGTGGACTGTTCGGCGATTGCGAAAGAAAGGAAAAAGTGAGTGGAAGAATGGATACATTGGATGGTGAGAGATGAATGGGAAGGACACTTCCAGCCCTCCCCTAACGCGATGAAAAATAGAAAAGAGAGAACGCTCTTCGTTTCAAACACTCCCTCATCTTCCCATTATTGGATGCGGATCGTAATAGAAGGGCCTTCGAAAGTGGAATGAAATACAGGAAATTATAGGCAGAAAGGGAAGAGGAGCAGATTCAAACACAAGTACGAGTAGGATATATGGGAAATGGTTGATTATTCAAATCACCCTTGATCTATCGGAAATCGGAGCATGGTGCCTTCACCCAGAGATCTCAAGTCGATAAGTAGTGAGAGGGTTCTTATTGGATATACATGATTACTGCCGAATCTTGAAGTTGTCGCTTCATTCTGCACACTCTCAATGGATAGAGTATTTTTGACGAGGAATCACCAATAAACAGTCATGAAGAGATTAGAGAATTACAAAAAGAGCATATCTACTGCATCTAGGTTTTTATTCACTAAATACAGAACGTCCCTTCCCTCATTGCTTTATTGATTGCATTCGATGCCAGGAAGCTTGAGTTTCACCGTTGGTATGATAAGCATTGCTTCTAAATCGCGACAATGAGACTCAGCAGCGGAAACAAAATACCAATTTTTGAATTTCTTTAAATTGACCTGGCACTCGTAGAAGATTGAAGCTCAGATTAAAGCAATGACCTTTCCGATAATAAAAGCAAAAAACTAGAATTTTAAAAATTTATTTACAACGATTTACTGAAGCTCGAATATCAAAGCCAGAGCCGGCATATGGGGCCGGTACCGGCTTTCCGAAATCACTACCCGGCTCTGCACACGCTATGCACGCCCGTGGTGCATTCATTTCATTTTCGGTACTGTATTTATTTTTGATCGATTTTCGTATTTTTCGGATTTTCTATTTTTTCTTATTTATTTTTGGAAGTGCTTGATTGATTAAGTTCAGAATGTCAAAAAGGGTTAAGAAGTGTTTCCTCTGCAATGAGGATACAACCGAGACCAGGTCGTTCACTCCTAATTCAAGACGACTGAAGCAAAGGGAATGGCTGTTACGCCAGAACAGAGACGAGCAAGGCACAGATGAGCTAATCGAGAGACAGAAAGCGAAGGAAAACCCCCGTTGGTGTCATCGGCACTTCGAGAACCCTAAGGATGACGACCCAATCGATGTACCGTACTCATTATCGATCAACTGTCTCGGTCTCTGCATGCTTGCATGATCTGTCTTGTCTATTTGATCGTTTCCAGCTACGTCTAGTTCCTGTTCGTTCCCTCACTCTGCGTACCATCCCTCTGAGAACGACGAGACCGGCGGATCTCTTTCCCCCTTCTCAATTCAACAACAAATATAACAACAAATATTAAGTACAGAAAGAGGCTTTATCAAGAGATAACAAAACAACAACGGATTATTTTTTGCCGACTGTGGCTCTGTTCTCGACGACGACGGCGTGATCGCGCGTGTAGGGCTCGAGGGTGACCTGCAGTGTGGTGGTGATAACAAAATAAGGAAAGCAGATACGCATGACTATCATTAAACGCACATTAATTGATGGTCCGATTATCGGACTCCGATATCATTCCCCCTACAATAAACAAAGACTGCGCCCACCTGCTCTCGAGGCTTGAATTTCTCCTCCTTGAGTTTGTTGACTTCATCGTTGAAGACTGCCGAGGGTCGCGGTAGAACCGATGTCGGCCATGCCTACAATCAGCATGATATTCTATTGAATGAAAATGAAAGTGCTGTCAGTGTCACTATCTAGTACCATTGCGTAGTGAGACAAGCCGATCTAGTCTAGAATGAGTTGGCCAGTCCACCCTTTCATTAACCAGAGAAATAAACATTAGAAAAAAGAGAGAAAAGGAAGGAACATCACTGACCCATCACGGAAGACAGCAAATCCGAAAGCGGTCTTGACGATCTCGATGCACTCATACTTGGCGAGATTGGGTCGCCACGCATTGTCGAGGTATCCCTGATGATACAAGAGACAATCACAAAATCAGGGCAAAAAGCCTTTTAAATGTTGGCAACACCCTACTTGGGGGAGGCAATCCATAACCAACACTTACGAGAACGTAGATCGATCCGGATCCCGAGGCCGTCGATCGCTGTCGGGTGGTGAAGCCACCGATGGGGACAGCGTACAGCTGGAAGTAATAATGGCCTATCATTCTTACTCCCAGATATATCGCAAAAGAACGTGAGACATGGTAACATTTACTTTTTTTTTTAGTAAAATACCAGCCGCATTCACCCGACAACGTCGGGGGAACACCACTGGCGGTGTTCAGCGCTTCGCGCCTCACATAAGCTTAGTTCGCTTAAGCTTAGATTGAGTGTTGCATCTCTAGAATTTCTGTGTTTCATACAGCGTTCGGGGCTGCGCTCGTAGAATAATTCAATTGCCTGTTCAACTATTGATGCCACCTTTTGCGCTTTCTACCCCATTCTTGACTCGTTTTTGCGCGATGACCGATGTATTTGCAGAACGACAATGCGTTCCGTACTTTCTCTCCTGTGTCTTCTCGCTGTCTCCCACGCCGATCCTCTCACTGATCGTCAACAGACGATTCGTCGAGTCTGGGGCGACGACGTGAATGTGACACTGGCGGAATCGATCATCGCTGACGAAGCGACGAGATTCGGCGTCTCGACCGACGAATTCTTCAACACGTGCACAGCTACGCTGTGCAGCTTTCCCATTTATGAAATCTAAATTTGCATATTTTTGGATCGAGTGTTTTGAAATTTTGAAAACAATTAGTCGTAAACGGTATTTCTCTTTGAAAAGCAATCCAAGCGTTTCTTAATTTTTGCATAGTAAACAAATGTCCTAGGTGTTTCCAAAGGGTTTTCGTACTTTCAGATTTTTTGTGTTGAGAAATAAACATACGAAATTTTGCAGCTGACGTGAGCAACTTCGAGTTATCAGCGGAGGAGAAAGAAGCAGTCCAGACAGAGATCGCTGCGATCAAAGAGGGCGACATCAAGATGGAGAACAAGGAACAGGTATGGATAAGAGGGTAGACATGACCTTGGATGGGACTGAGTGAGTTACAGTAACTCCAACGGTAGATTTACCGTATCCCTCGAGGGAGCGGTATGAGAAGGAGAGACCCTACAGGTCCTAGAGGGGAGCACGAATCGATCCATCGCATCTACTTATTTCAAATAACTTTCGATTCAAACATTTTGAGATCGTGTGAAATGTAGAGTTCATTGGCAACCACTCAACGTACAAATCTGAATATTGCAGTTCATGAATGAGCTCGCGTCGCTTGCTCCCAAGACTTACGTGATTCTCCAGAAGAGACTCGCACTCCTCGATAAATACGTCGCCAAACTCACCCCCGAGGCTCAGACGTTGGCCAAAAAGGCTAGTTTGGGCAATCTATTTGTTGCGCCCTCGCTATCACTATTAACCAGAGCGGATATTTAGTTTCTCAAGTATAGATTTTGTATGAAAACATTTATTAGGTTGGAAACACCATTGTGAATATCTTCGGAGGAATTGCCCGTGCCTCACCCTCAGCGAACGGAGCGGAACTTCTCCAGAACATCGGAGCAGATGTGAAGCAGGTAGTCCTCTTGGTTGCTCGATTTATGCGGAATTTGGTTGGGTATTTCTGAGGAAAATAACCAGCATTAGCTCTTACTGCGATAATTCACAGACAAATTTTGAAAAGCGAATTAAAGAAATAAATTTTATCTACGCGCAAAAGAATGCGGAATCAAGATGATAAGGTGACAAGGAATTAGTTTCCTCTCAGTGAGGAAAAGGATGAAAGTGTGGGGGGGGGGTAGCCATTATCATACTTACAGATCTGCTCCGATTACCAAGCACTCCCACAGTCCGCCAAGGATTCTCTTGACAAGACCTTCTGCGTCAATGCGACCATTCGCATGGTCCAAACACAGATCGAGCAATATCTCAGGACCATGATCACTAAATTCGCAGGATATTGATGAATGGAGTCTTTTACAAATGATTTCGGAGATGTTCAAGTTGCCAACTAATTTTTTTGTAAAACTATTTCATTGACGCGAACTCGGTCTTATCTTATTTCCTCTGAATATTTGCGCATCGACGATTGTATTGCTCTGATCTAATCCGATTTTCATGTCAAACCCTGAAGAGAATGTTATAAGACATTGGAATTTGGCTTCGCACCGGAAGTTGCGACCATCATTACATTTTCTTGAGGCTCTCCACGTGTAATGTTAGTGGCCGGGTCTCAGATAACATGCGCTAATGTTATCTGAGAAGCATCGGAGCTTCAAACACGTACGGACGCGTTTGGCGATCCGCTCTGTCTAAGCAGAAAGTGAGCAAACAATGCATGCATATGGCGTCTTTTTGATTTTGCTCCTTCCTTTCAGGTGGTCACACCAACGCGAAAACTACTCTCCCGATTGTGCAATCTCTTACACTGGTGAGAGAAACGAGAGAGCACGCAATTTGAGGAGTGCTCACTTCCGAATTATCATCTCTCTAAACGGGGATAAAATGGTGAATGACACGATTTCCTCTTCATTGTTTGCCTCCAAACGACGTTCATCTTTTTTTGAGCCCAATACCACTTTTTTTTCTGATGTTTGGTTCATCTCATTCTACAATACGTTCTCCCCCTTCCCGTTCTCCATTTTCATTCGCTTCTTCTCCGATCATTCTGCGCGGTCGAGAGCGGACATACGATAGAGAAACAGAAAGAAACAAGAGATAATGCAAAATTGAGATAGTTTGATGCCTCCCTTCGCTTCTTTGATGCGCAATCTTTCTTTCCGTTCAAGCCCCTATTTCCACTCTCCTCATGTTTCTGAAACGTTCTGAAACGTCAAAACAAGAGAAATTTCTTATAATATTAATTTGTCTTAAAATACTTCTTCTGGCACTTCGTATGAGCAACTCTTCTTCGACTCTTGGCGTGTTCAATATTTCGATCAATTCATGATCCAACAACCAATATTCAAGAATACCGTAATCGGAAGCAATCAATCAGGTACGGTAATCATGCTCTGGGAGGCTTCCGCTGGTGTGATCGTGATCGGGCTTGTGCTCAATTATCTCGGCATTTTCGACTCTCTTAAGGTACGGTAGTTTTCGAGTATTGAACAAGTCGATCGAGTAGTGAAGTCTGCGAGTAACGATATTTGGTATTTCTTCATTTGTCGATTGTCTTCAGTTCTTCAACAGGTTTGAGCGTGTTTGGTGGGGGCATGGTCGCATTAGTCTACTTATTTGTACCTTATCCTCCTCAGGCGACTTCGCCGGAAGGGAGGAATGATGGGAAGAGCAAACACATTGTAGTTGATAAGGAGATTGAGTAATTACATTCAGGACAATTGACATGAAGAAAATCTGAATAATAAATGCAAAAGGTTTAGAAAGCGCCAATCCAGATAATGGTACTTTCAGCGAAAAAGACCAAATATAATACAAAAAAGTGTCTTACATGTAAAGTTTGAAATATACATATGTAGGTCACCGTCACTCCATTTCTTACCATCTCTCGCTACTCAATCGATCGAAAGAGTGTGCGCAAAACCCGTAATACTGTACTCTCATTTGACGACCGTTTCCTCGCCAACCGAGTTTGTCGGTGGCCTCACCCTCTACTACCAGCACCACGTGGGCGCGTACGGAGCGGCTTACTGTGTCTGCCGGGAGGTACGGTAACACCGGAGGGGTACGGTACATCATTGGCATGACGGTCATTCAATAGATCTACTCTCATCGATGGTAGATTATGAATGATTACCTGTTAAACATTGTCATTTCAGTTGATGCAGCCGAACGGCGTCGATCGAGGATTCGGAATCTACTACGATGACCCCGCCAAAGTGAGTGATGGAGAAGGTGAAGGGACGTTTAGGAACCTTTTTTGATCAATTGTATTAGCATTCCCATGATGTTAGAAATGTTCTCATTCGTCCAGATAACATAGTCCTAAAATAGTTTTTATCGGAAACGTCATTTACTGTAGAAAATAAGTTCCCGAACCTCAATCAATAAGAGGGGATTATCATAGAACCGAGAATATAATGCTACCGAGTTGTCCGGTAATTGAGTGAAAATAATTGAAAATCAGTTCCAACGGAGATGTTAAGTGATGGCGTGGAAAAGGCAAAATATTTGAATTCCCGGAATTGTATATCTTGGCTCACAGTAGACGTAGCGACTTGAAACTTCGTTTTTGTTGTGTGAATGGGGTTTAAATTCCAATGAAGTTTAATGTCGCTTCCTCATCTGGCAGCCGAGATTTAAAATTGAGTGAATTCAAATATTTTATCTTATTCTTGACATTGAATGCTCTGTTGATGCATGCCAGTCAGACACCATGCCCATTAGCACTGAAATTCGACAATGAGCGTTTTATCGGTCCAACGTGCTTATTTTGTAATCTAATACGAATATTATCAACAATACCCGCATGAACGATATTGTTCGACAATGAGCGTTTTATCGGTCCAACGTGCTTATTTTGTAATCTAATACGAATATTATCAACAATACCCGCATGAACGATATTGTTCATGCGGGTATTGTTGATAATATTCGTATTAGATTACAAAATAAGCACGTTGGACCGATAAAACGCTCATTGTCGAATTGCAGTGCTAATGGGCATGGTGTCTGACTGGCATGCATCAACAGAGCATTCAATGTTCCGAATGACGTTTCCGATAAAAACTATTTTAGGACTATGTTATCTGGACGAATGAGAACATTTCTAACATCATGGGAATGCTAATACAATTGATCAAAAAAGGTTCCTAAACGTCCCTTCACCTTCTCCATCACTCACTTTGGCGGGGTCATCGTAGTAGATTCCGAATCCTCGATCGACGCCGTTCGGCTGCATCAACTGAAATGACAATGTTTAACAGGTAATCATTCATAATCTACCATCGATGAGAGTAGATCTATTGAATGACCGTCATGCCAATGATGTACCGTACCCCTCCGGTGTTACCGTACCTCCCGGCAGACACAGTAAGCCGCTCCGTACGCGCCCACGTGGTGCTGGTAGTAGAGGGTGAGGCCACCGACAAACTCGGTTGGCGAGGAAACGGTCGTCAAATGAGAGTACAGTATTACGGGTTTTGCGCACACTCTTTCGATCGATTGAGTAGCGAGAGATGGTAAGAAATGGAGTGACGGTGACCTACATATGTATATTTCAAACTTTACATGTAAGACACTTTTTTGTATTATATTTGGTCTTTTTCGCTGAAAGTACCATTATCTGGATTGGCGCTTTCTAAACCTTTTGCATTTATTATTCAGATTTTCTTCATGTCAATTGTCCTGAATGTAATTACTCAATCTCCTTATCAACTACAATGTGTTTGCTCTTCCCATCATTCCTCCCTTCCGGCGAAGTCGCCTGAGGAGGATAAGGTACAAATAAGTAGACTAATGCGACCATGCCCCCACCAAACACGCTCAAACCTGTTGAAGAACTGAAGACAATCGACAAATGAAGAAATACCAAATATCGTTACTCGCAGACTTCACTACTCGATCGACTTGTTCAATACTCGAAAACTACCGTACCTTAAGAGAGTCGAAAATGCCGAGATAATTGAGCACAAGCCCGATCACGATCACACCAGCGGAAGCCTCCCAGAGCATGATTACCGTACCTGATTGATTGCTTCCGATTACGGTATTCTTGAATATTGGTTGTTGGATCATGAATTGATCGAAATATTGAACACGCCAAGAGTCGAAGAAGAGTTGCTCATACGAAGTGCCAGAAGAAGTATTTTAAGACAAATTAATATTATAAGAAATTTCTCTTGTTTTGACGTTTCAGAACGTTTCAGAAACATGAGGAGAGTGGAAATAGGGGCTTGAACGGAAAGAAAGATTGCGCATCAAAGAAGCGAAGGGAGGCATCAAACTATCTCAATTTTGCATTATCTCTTGTTTCTTTCTGTTTCTCTATCGTATGTCCGCTCTCGACCGCGCAGAATGATCGGAGAAGAAGCGAATGAAAATGGAGAACGGGAAGGGGGAGAACGTATTGTAGAATGAGATGAACCAAACATCAGAAAAAAAAGTGGTATTGGGCTCAAAAAAAGATGAACGTCGTTTGGAGGCAAACAATGAAGAGGAAATCGTGTCATTCACCATTTTATCCCCGTTTAGAGAGATGATAATTCGGAAGTGAGCACTCCTCAAATTGCGTGCTCTCTCGTTTCTCTCACCAGTGTAAGAGATTGCACAATCGGGAGAGTAGTTTTCGCGTTGGTGTGACCACCTGAAAGGAAGGAGCAAAATCAAAAAGACGCCATATGCATGCATTGTTTGCTCACTTTCTGCTTAGACAGAGCGGATCGCCAAACGCGTCCGTACGTGTTTGAAGCTCCGATGCTTCTCAGATAACATTAGCGCATGTTATCTGAGACCCGGCCACTAACATTACACGTGGAGAGCCTCAAGAAAATGTAATGATGGTCGCAACTTCCGGTGCGAAGCCAAATTCCAATGTCTTATAACATTCTCTTCAGGGTTTGACATGAAAATCGGATTAGATCAGAGCAATACAATCGTCGATGCGCAAATATTCAGTGGAAATAAGATAAGACCGAGTTCGCGTCAATGAAATAGTTTTACAAAAAAATTAGTTGGCAACTTGAACATCTCCGAAATCATTTGTAAAAGACTCCATTCATCAATATCCTGCGAATTTAGTGATCATGGTCCTGAGATATTGCTCGATCTGTGTTTGGACCATGCGAATGGTCGCATTGACGCAGAAGGTCTTGTCAAGAGAATCCTTGGCGGACTGTGGGAGTGCTTGGTAATCGGAGCAGATCTGTAAGTATGATAATGGCTACCCCCCCCCCACACTTTCATCCTTTTCCTCACTGAGAGGAAACTAATTCCTTGTCACCTTATCATCTTGATTCCGCATTCTTTTGCGCGTAGATAAAATTTATTTCTTTAATTCGCTTTTCAAAATTTGTCTGTGAATTATCGCAGTAAGAGCTAATGCTGGTTATTTTCCTCAGAAATACCCAACCAAATTCCGCATAAATCGAGCAACCAAGAGGACTACCTGCTTCACATCTGCTCCGATGTTCTGGAGAAGTTCCGCTCCGTTCGCTGAGGGTGAGGCACGGGCAATTCCTCCGAAGATATTCACAATGGTGTTTCCAACCTAATAAATGTTTTCATACAAAATCTATACTTGAGAAACTAAATATCCGCTCTGGTTAATAGTGATAGCGAGGGCGCAACAAATAGATTGCCCAAACTAGCCTTTTTGGCCAACGTCTGAGCCTCGGGGGTGAGTTTGGCGACGTATTTATCGAGGAGTGCGAGTCTCTTCTGGAGAATCACGTAAGTCTTGGGAGCAAGCGACGCGAGCTCATTCATGAACTGCAATATTCAGATTTGTACGTTGAGTGGTTGCCAATGAACTCTACATTTCACACGATCTCAAAATGTTTGAATCGAAAGTTATTTGAAATAAGTAGATGCGATGGATCGATTCGTGCTCCCCTCTAGGACCTGTAGGGTCTCTCCTTCTCATACCGCTCCCTCGAGGGATACGGTAAATCTACCGTTGGAGTTACTGTAACTCACTCAGTCCCATCCAAGGTCATGTCTACCCTCTTATCCATACCTGTTCCTTGTTCTCCATCTTGATGTCGCCCTCTTTGATCGCAGCGATCTCTGTCTGGACTGCTTCTTTCTCCTCCGCTGATAACTCGAAGTTGCTCACGTCAGCTGCAAAATTTCGTATGTTTATTTCTCAACACAAAAAATCTGAAAGTACGAAAACCCTTTGGAAACACCTAGGACATTTGTTTACTATGCAAAAATTAAGAAACGCTTGGATTGCTTTTCAAAGAGAAATACCGTTTACGACTAATTGTTTTCAAAATTTCAAAACACTCGATCCAAAAATATGCAAATTTAGATTTCATAAATGGGAAAGCTGCACAGCGTAGCTGTGCACGTGTTGAAGAATTCGTCGGTCGAGACGCCGAATCTCGTCGCTTCGTCAGCGATGATCGATTCCGCCAGTGTCACATTCACGTCGTCGCCCCAGACTCGACGAATCGTCTGTTGACGATCAGTGAGAGGATCGGCGTGGGAGACAGCGAGAAGACACAGGAGAGAAAGTACGGAACGCATTGTCGTTCTGCAAATACATCGGTCATCGCGCAAAAACGAGTCAAGAATGAAGTAGAAAGCGCAAAAGGTGGCATCAATAGTTGAACAGGCAATTGAATTCTTCTACGAGCGCAGCCCCGAACGCTGTATGAAACACAGAAATTCTAGAGATCTAGTGAGGGATAGGGTTGCCTATTCGACTTGTCGCTGCGGCGCCGCTACCTCCTCCCCCTAGCCTAAATTCCCAATAGGTGAGGGGAGGAGGTAGCAGCGCCACTGCGACATGCCGAATAGCCAGCCCTAGTGAACGAACAAAACATGAAGGTGATGATTGGATGGCCCGACGCGGGCATTAGCATGGCTGGCCATAACTGCGAGAATTATCGTCTGCCATCTCTGGTAGTCGCCCTACTCTCTCACTCAAAATGCTGAGTCATGTGCGATTGATCTGCTAGACAGCTGCGGAAACTACAGATACACACTTTTGTGTTGAATTGTGACCCAGACATCAGCGAAACTCGCGGAGGTATCGCGGAATTTACGAAGCGTATCTGCTCTAATGATCGTTCATTCGATGTTTGATCAATATTAATGTTGGTACGATATCTGAAAGCCATTTTCATGCCATCAAATGAGAATGAAGAAAGCATTAAGTGAACTCTAATGCATTTCACTCCAGCGATGTTGTTTCGCATTGCTCACACGTGGGTGAAATGTGTGTATAGGTAAAGGTGAGGTGGAACAAGAATCAAGCGAATTTTACGACCAATGTGCGCGAGTACTTTATTCATAGAACAGCATTGCGATATTTGATGGGACAAAGTCGTTTGCGAAATTCAGAGATACCAGATTGATGAACTCAGTGACCGTGGCTAACAGAGTTCTCACTCCATCGTGCAGGGTATGTGTCCCTCAGCACACTTTCTCTCCCGCCGAGAGTAAGAGAACACGTTCACTTCCATCTCTCCTCTGACGTGATCTATCTCGTCAGTGAGAGTAAGAGAGTGTGCAGAGAGGAGAGAAGGGTAATGGCTAGACAAACAGCGTTGATCCACAGAGTATTTATACATGCGAGCATCTGATCAGACACAGCTCTTCCCTTCACCAGTATGCACCAGCCTCTTCTGCTCCTTCTCCTTGTCGCATCGACCCATCAGGCAATGGACGTCACCGTTTTCAACAACTGCAATGAGCAATTGCAAGTAAGAAGGACTTCAAAACACATCTATTTCATATCTCATGCACCACCACCAAACCACACATTAATATCGTTTCTCCCATCTAGAATGCGTGATAAATTATTAGCATTGATGTAACAGTTATTAATATCTCGAGTGAAAGTTTCTATCATTTAGACGTTTGCCAAAAATTTGCAACGTCTGATAAATAATGATCAATTACTCAGGTGGTCTTCGGAGGAGAATTGCACATTGACAGTGAAGGCGATTCGACGGCGGTCGCGCCCAACGCTAGCTACCGCCGCAGCGTCAACGGCTACGACGGATCCGTCACAACCACGGGAAAACCAGGAAGTACGTCTAATGGCCTTGAAAATGTCATGAGAAGAGCCAGTAATTGTATTCCCACAATTTCCGGTTGATCTAAAATGTTCCTTTCATTATTGTTTTAATATGAAAATCCGTTTTCCCACTTGTATGAAGTGATGACCAATCCTCAGGCTCCAAGGGAGGGCTGACCAAGGCCATATTCGAGGAAGTAATGGGATCCAACTCTTTCGGAATCACAATGATCAAAGGGTTCGACTACTCGATGAAGGTGTCGCCGAGCAGGTGAATCATGTTTTGAAGTGTATCGAGAGAGAATTTACCTAGATATGGCAAGGAAGCAAATCTGTCGATCTCATCAAACAATGCTAATAATTAGGGTTGATAATTCAAAGGTTGATTAACTTCATTTCGCGCGCTCTTACCGGTGAGAGAGTATTCAAAATGAGGAGAGTCATCCTTGAATTGTCAACCCTACTAATAATACAATATTGTAGCGGACATGACATTACCTGCTCAAGCTCGACCTGCTTCGGCAAAATCTTTGGCATCACCGTTCCCATGAAGGTTTGTCGACGACCCATTTCTGGCGGTGAAGTAGAACGTTATCCTCTTGCAGAATGCCGATGGCCCATCCGATGCCAAATACAACGTCACGTTCTGTCCATGAATCGATGTTATTGTTATGAACCTATTTATGCTTCGATAAATTGCTTTCTCAAATTCAACGAGCGCTTACCATGAATAGCATAATTGAAACAAAGGATGTCGGATGACATCACTAATAATTTTTTTCTGCTCTACATAACGTTCGAATAATGAATCTGATAAATTGAATGTGTCTATTCCTTAGATTATCACATTATTTAAAATCTCCGCCCCCTACCTCCGGCATTTCATGGAAAACTCGGAAGATGCGTTAGCTAGATTCATATCAAGATCTCACACTCGCTTCTTATCTTTTGCTCCCCCACCGTAATCACGTCTATTGCAGGAATTCCTCTGAAATGTACCGGATATTTCTACATCTAATATTTCTAGTAGCCATGATAGCAGAAACCAGTTCTCTCAATAGGAGGCAAGCAATTTGAATACCATATCAGAAATTATCAAACTAAAAGAGTATTGAATTTCAGAGTTAGACTTGGATTGTCAAGTAGCGTTGTATCAGTGTACGACCGGAATTGCTTCTACTCACCCATGGGATGCCATTTCTTGCATGGACGAAGGGTCAGTTTCACATTGGGAACTTTCTGGGTAGAGTGTTCATAGCAGGGATTTATGTCTGTACACCAACCATCTCCGACAATCTCCTTGTGCTTTCTGATTAGCTTTCACATTCCGCCAAGGCTCCACCTACAAGGATCGCAGAATAGGGAGTAATGAGGAGGGGAACTTGCATATCCCTGATTCACCTTCCTTTATTAGGCAATGTATCTTTACAGGCGAAGACATTCATAACTCCGACTGAATTCAACAGACGAAAGAATTCGACAACAAAACGAAGGAGGGAACTTGCCCATATCAGATAACAAATCGCCAGACATATAAAGTATCGATAAAGTATTTGATTTACGATGAACCCGCATTGCTTTCCACTTGCATCTTACTCAAATCATTAGAACGAAATCGTGATTACAACATGAGATAGTAAATATGGATGCCAGCTTACAATTAGGGTGTCATGTTGTCTTCATGACCTGGTTAGTCTCCGGGTATATTAGGCATTTCTTTTTTTCTCCAAAATCTCTGTTAAATGATTTTGAGCGTGAAATTGTTTCGACAGGGGTTCCTCGCTTTATCGCCAGTGCTAATACGGCTGCCATAAAGGCATCGCGAAAAACACGAGTTTGGGGCTTCAATAGAGAGGGCGATGGAATTGTAAAGAAGATCTAGAGTGAACAGGGATATTTCTTGATGTTGTTTATTGACACGTAACGCTCAGTGAACGATCTCGGTATCCGAAGACAAACTCCTCTCATCAACAACCCCAAGATCTATGTTGAAGTTGCTCTAAATAAAATAGTGGTGATGTAATGGAATCAAAACAGTCATTTATGTCATACGGAGAGGAGGGTGAGCACTACGACTATTTCGCCTGAGCGAATTGGTGTCCCAGCAAGGGACCGACTGTGAATATTTTTTATTTGTTTAAAAACAAATTTATCGAATAAACACATACCCTAAGACGCAATTGCAAATTGCACCCAGGTGGCTGCTTTTCAATGGAAAGCGTCATAGATTTAAAAAAAAAACTAAAATCCCTTTTTGCATAATTGTCCGGATAGAACGAGTTGCCATTTCCTCATCTCTGATCGTCTCTTGTGCTAATCACGATCCGCCATTATCCGGTTCCATTCCTCCTCTCATCCCCACTTCTTATCTACGCATCTTCCTCATCTAAATATCAAAGCAGATGTGAGAAACCACGCTAAAAATCAGAAATCGCTAATTCTCATCTCATATCATGCCTCCCCCTCCCTACCACTTTGCATATGGAGGAAAGAGAGGGAGAACAGATGAATCGAGGAGACTGATTTTTTTGTGCCTTACATAGCGTGTCAGAGGCAGTTTTTCGCAGTGCTATGCACACTCTGCACTTCTGAATGAGATCGATTTTTTTTATCGAGCAAGAACTCGAGATAGCGGGAATTATTGCAAACATGCTCGAATGAGTCGCTTTCACTCTTATCGTGGTTTGCTCACTGACACTGTGAATAGAGACGTCTTCACAATACAATGCTTCATTAGTAACTTGGGATGGGTGACAATAGCGCAAACGACATTTGCGCAACTCGACATAATTCGATTTCTAGCCACCCTAGGATCCTGGCGTAGGTGTCTAAATAAAGAGGAAATTATGCTGATCAGAATGACACCTCGGCCAGGATCCTAGGGTGGCTAGAAATCGAATTATGTCGAGTTGCGCAAATGTCGTTTGCGCTATTGTCACCCATCCGTAACTTGAGATCAGAGAGCAATTGAGTGGAAGGAGTACTGATCTCACGAAGTTCACCCATCCCCAAAAATGTAGTGTGAATTCTGAAAGAGATGTTTGAGTGTTTTGATTACTCTTATCCCTCAGAAAAAAGGGTCGTCCTTGAAAAAGAACATGAAAGGGATAATTCGACTCGGCCGTACTTATTGAAAGCAAAAATAAGAGAGGAAAAAGAGAGGCAAATACCCAAAATAGAAAACCAGAAAAGACAGAGAACGGATTGATTATTGAACTTGAAGAGGTCAATGATAGATGGTAAGGGTACATCCAATTTCAACTACAGATAGAGCATTCTCCGATTTTCGCGGCCGATAAAAACTCTTGTTTTGATCAATCATTCCCATCTTTTTTTAACAAGATTACAGTACATCTGTTGCACATGCAATCGTCTGTTGGCTCGAGTTCCCCTCTCCCAATCCACTTGAATAATTTCAAATAACTCAGATGATTCCTTACTTCTTCGCTATTTTCGTTGTTCTTTACGTTATATTTTTCTATCGAAACGTCAGGAGATACCCCAAGGGACCCCTTTGCCCATTATTGGAAATCTCTATCACGTGAGTGTAACATGTCTGCGGAACAATCATGTATTCATTAAAGTTCGAAATACGGGTCGCCGTCTCTTCATTCGACACACTCTCTCACCACCCGGCCGGACTAGAGAGTGTGTTAAATAGAGAGACGTCGGCCCGTATTTCTAGCACTCTAGCAGTCATTTCTTTCAGTTGAATCCTGATAATCTCCACGAGAAAGTTCACGAATTGGGAAAGGAGTACGATAGGGTAGAAAAAGGAGTACGGTAGAAAGATCGATAGAGATTCGCTCATTCAGATGGTTGCTTCACTCTTTTCCTTCCTCGACCGACAGTGATGTTCACTACTTTCGATACAATCAAAGAGTCACTCGTAACAGGGTGAACTACTTAGTCGTTTATATATATATATTTTTTATTTTCCTTATTCTTATTTATCTTTATTAAAATCTTTATTTTTTAATCTTTATTTTCCACCAGACTCCTTCTCTGGTCGATCTCAATTGCCGCCAGAGACACTGCTCCAGATGGTGGGAATTGACTATTCACTGCAAATGATATTGCAAAAATCACAAATCTTAAAAAAAAAAAACTTTAGTTCAACGACTATTTGTAGTTTTCCTCATAGCTTTTCATAATTCCTTTGTTGCCCTGTCTCGACATCGTATCTCATGCTTCATCTACTCTTCAGTTCCCCTCATCGATAACAATTCAGCAAATAATATTATTATAAATATTACAAATAGATGTTATTTGTCAATTCCAGCATGATCAAACGGGAGTGCTCATATCGGATGGAGAGGTGTGGAAAGAACAGAGAAGAGTCTCACTGAGAATACTCAGAGAACTCGGATTGGGGAAGAATCTAATGGAAGCACAGGTGAGACGATAATCCTGCATAGTAACGAGATGAACACTAGAGATTTAAATTCGGTTTCGGCCTTCCCCATTCTGCACACTCTCTCGCCGGTCAGAGAAACGATAGAGTATGCATAATGGAGACAGTCGAAAACCGAAAAATCACTAATGGACATATTCATTCAGATTAATCGTTCCATTGACAAAATGATGAGGCAACTAAAGGCAACGAACGATGGAGTCACCCCATTCGACATGAATATGCCACTGCAGGTACTTAGCTCTCTCCATTCACACACTATCTCGTGTCTCTAACCGGTGAGAGTTTCTGCAGAATTGAGAGAGTAAACCCGAAATTCTTAACAGGTTCTGTGTAGGAGAGAACCATAATCCTTCTCTTACTTGCAGCTCTGTATTGGAAACGTGATAAACGAGACCCTCTTTGGATATCACTTTGAGTATACAGATACGGAGAAATTCGAGTAATTCAATTCAGTTGTCACCAAGCATTTGAGGAATTTGAAGGTGAGGAGAGAAAAGGGAAAGGAAGAAGAGGGAATGCCGATTCTGGACAATTTCTTCGTTCTCATCGTCCAGGCTTGGCCATGGGCTAAGAATCTCCCAATATTCGGAGATAAAAGATTCAAAGAACCACTCGAGAATGTTGCCCAGGTTATTGTTGCACCCAAGTAGAGACCCTTTCAAAAATTTACAACAACAAAAAAAATAAAATTTAAAAAAAATTTCAGTATCAGAAATTTATTCAAGAGGAAGTTAGTAAAGTGTCAGAGGATTTCCACTTGGATAACGAACCAACAAATTTCGTCCAAGCTTATCTGGCTGAGATGGAGAAGAATAAAGGCCTGAAGTGGGTTTGAATAAGGAATATTGTAGAACCAATGTAGATGAACCACTATTTCACGACGTTGCTATCATCTATTTCATCTATTTTTATTTCGCTATGTAGATAAAATGTAGATGAACCAGAGAAGAAATATAAACTAGTGATGACAAATCGGCATCAACTCTTCTAATTTTGCATGATTTCTCTTCGGTTAGAGAAACGAGAGAGCACGCGAATTGAGGAGAGTCGGATTCCGATTGGTCATCAATTGTCGAAATTATTTGAGCATGGAGAATCTTCATGCGGTCGTCGTCGATTTCTGGATGGCAGGAATGGAAACGACGAGTACTTCACTCAAATGGGCACTGCTCATACTCATGCAGAATCCAGAGAAACAAGTATCTTCTTTTAAAAAAATAACGTTTCCACTAATTCTAAAATAATTTCTCCAAGAGGATGCGCAATGAACTCCTCTCCGTGGTTGGAAGAGAACGGAGGATCGAGATGGCCGATAAACCCCGTCTTCCCCTCTTTGTCTCGGCGATGGCTGAACTCCAACGAGTGGCCAATATGATCTCTTTCGTATTCTTCCATCGATGTGAATCATTAATTATTAATTAATTAATTAAATCACTAATTAACTAATTATTAATTTAAAGGGATCCAGTACCCAAAAATGAAGTATGCCTCAATTTGCTCGTTGATGCTCCTTTATTTCAATGGCATAAATACAAAAAATTAAATAAAATGATTAAACACAAAAAAGAAGTAAAACCGTATTATAGTTCACTTTGACAGGGTGGTGTGCTCTTCCTATGAATCCCAAAAAGTACGGTAGTCAAGGCATTTCGATTTTGGAAGTGGCCCGGAATGTCGTGCTGTTACTTCACTTTCACTTTTCGCCGTTCTTCGGGCATTTTCGGAAGCGTTTGCTAGGTTTCCTTTTATTATTTTCAATTTATTGTGTTGTATTTCGCTTGATACTGCTTTGAATTGTATTTCTAGGCAGTCCTTACAAGCTAAAAGGCGTGGGACCGGTCGATAATGAGCTTTGATTGCCTCACGAACCTTGACAGTTTGCAATTATCGCTTATTTTTTCTCCCAGTTGGATGGCGACTAAACCGTGCGTCGTCTGCAAGCTTTATGCCACGCAACTGCGTTCGCTCCCGACGGATGCCACGCTGAGGAGGGAATGGCTGGTTCGCCTTAACCTTCTCGATGAAGAAATGAAGGAGGTGGACGAGCGAAGCGCGCGAATTCAACGAGGCAGCGGCCGGGCACGTCTCTGCTTCCGCCACTTCAAAGAATACAAGACGGATGCCCTGCCCGTCGACGTGAGTCACTATTCATTGATACATACTATTTGATCTAACAATTTATCGTATAACTACACGTCGTTCGAAGCACTGGCCATTATTGCTAGACTTCTTAGTTCTAGTTTTTCTCCTTATTCCGCGGTTTTTAGCTTCGTGTCCCTCCTGATCCACTTTCACCCCAAATCAGGAGACAAGCAGCCACTCGCCAAGAAGTAGGCACCACTTTCATAGACAACACAATCTTACTGTAGAATGCACTGAGGAGGTGGATTGCAAAGCCCTTGCGCCCTGAGGAGGCCACGAAAGAGACAAAAGAGCATAGCATATTACTAGGTTGATCTATCTCTCACAGCGACAGCCATCAGTGGAATGGGCAATTAGACGAGATGGATGGCCTACTAATCGATGATAGGCCGCGTGACGAGCAACATGATCTACGAATGCCACTCCCTACCACGAGCTGTTCTCGGGTTAGTTGTATTATTGATACTTCAGTCGAGCATGTATAATTATATTTATTCTCACGAGACTACTAACGGGCAATAATACTTAAAAACGTGAAAACTATCGAAATAATGGATAGAACAACCGAATTTTAAATACGCGAAACAATATGAAGATACAACAAAAACATTCTTCTTCTTCTTGTCTCATCAGAAGTTATACCACTTCTTCTTCTCCAATTTCTCTACTAATTTGGCTGATCGAGATGCCATATTCATCGCTCAATTCTTCTTATTCTCAGTCGCATCCACAGCCGCAACCTTCTCCGATCGCTCGTTCATATTCTGAATTCACTTTCTAATCACTACTGTATTCCTTCGATCGATTACTTCCGTGTCCATTTGATCCAAGACTACCGTAAATCGATCGATGATATGGTGTGCCAGGGTGGAGGGGGAAGGGTACTGTACCTGGGATGGTCCTTCCCACAGTCCGCATGGCCACTGATCCACTCGTGCCAGAGGGACCTGGCTTGTCTGCCACTGAAACGAGTGATAGTCATGATAGTCATGGTCTACTGTATTCCCTCTCCCTCCCTTCCCTTCCCCCTTCTCTCAACTCACAAATGGCATCGTGTCCCCTCTAGGAGTCGATCCACCGTCAGCGAGAAGTCCCTTGAGGAACGACCCTGCCCCTCCTCAAATGTCATCATCATTAGGCCCCTCCCTCCCTGTTCACCTCCATTTCCTCCATTGGCTGCTCCATTGGGATCAGTCACTTCCGTCGGCACGAATAGTTCACCTGCAGAGGAAAGGGTGACCTCAAGGGAGGAATCAATCAATAAAGCACCGTACCCATGGATTCGGATGCCTGCTCGGCCAGCACTCACCGTGTACTTCTCCAGCTGGAATGGAGAGATGTTGATTAAGAAGAATCAAACACTTTCGAAAAGAGGGCTTAGAGAGGGTCGAGGGGGACATGCACTTTTGTTAACATTGATTATCTTGTAATTTTATAAATTGACTCACAATTGTTTATGTCGTTCCTTCCTTCCGTCAGTCTTCATCAGATCTGTAATTATAGTATTGTGATATCGGAAGCAATGAGTCGGTAACAAATAATGATTGACAACGATTTGCTATCTGAAACATCAGACTTTAGCAAGTGAAAGAAACTCGAAAGAATCTAGTTTGGTATAAGCATGCAAACAATTATCAATAGATAAACTAGTAGCTACCGTAACCTCATACAAATGCATTTTTTTTCTAACAATACTATCTCAATCGATACCTGTTGATATACCAAACCTCCTCGCGTCTCTCGCTCTCATCAGCTGCGATTGCTGCGGCGAGCCGGGTTGCTCCTTCACTTCGCGCTTGACTTCTGAGAAGCAATAAATAACCCCAATGCATCTTCGGATTACGGTAGTTATCTATTCCGAGAAGTACACACATGTCTTGAACTGCACAGGTCGGAAGAAAGGTGCAGTGTAAACCCCCTGGTATTGTGCGATAGCGGAAATTAACAGCATCATTCTCGCTATAGTCAGACTAAACGACAAGGACGTTCATGGAATATAAAAGTTACCGTACCTCTACAGATCGTATCCATCTCCGCGCTCGTTGCGGGCGGGCGAGCGGCGGCGATCTCTGCAAATATATTTATCTAAATACCATTTTAATATCTTTACAAATATATATTATTAAATCAATTGTATAACGGCACATCCAATCCAGGCAGTTTAGTGACACAGTCACTGGACGAAACCAGGTTAGGTGGATTTAATAATATCGCAGCGTTCTCGTCAAAAAAGGAATACAATTACAGTAGTCTGATACGGTACCAATTGAGATCGATACAGATCGAAATATCATGGAGAATCGATTGAGCAGCCTTGATCTACCGAGAAGCAAGATGGGGCAATTGAAATGGCTATTCCCTACCGAAGCGTATTATACTCTTTATTTAGTGTGTATTATTATTATATTATGTATGAAAGTACAGTACCTGTACCTCGATCGATCCCTACTGTCCTTGTCGCCTCCTCTGTCTCTTCTCGGCGATCGATCACGACGGGTCGAGAAACCCCTTCTAAAATAATTAAATTAATAATTTAGTAATTATTTTATTATCAGCATAGCTCGAGTGAGTCTCACCGGAACGTTCAGCATCAGGGAACTACTCTCAACCGCTGTCTATATTGCAATTATCATTCCCGGCTGAACTTATGTTTCACTGTCATCACAAAAATCCCGAACCTCCAGCTCGATGATAGTTCGTGCCCCACTGGTTGAAAATTAAACACAAATTCGAGGTAAATACCTGGGCGATCTCGAGCGACGTGGCGGGGAGCTTCGATCTCGTCGAGGAAGGAAATCGACGACTAAATATCATTAATTAATATTCAAATTATATGAATATGAATAATTTGATATACACAGGGCCACCAACCAACCACATGTACAGCGCAGTAGGCAGATTACAAAAGATTTACACCTGGCTTTGAACCTATTTGGTACGATAGAATAGCGAACGAAGCAGCGACAAACCGATCATCGCGCCTCCTCTCATCCCTGTCGCGCTCCCTTCCGCCGTCGCGACGAGGCGAACGCGAGCGCCGACGATCGTCTATCAATATTTAAATTATATATTTAAATATAAATAATATAAATAGCAAAATACTCGACTAAATGAGGAAATGAGGCCAAAATACCTCGGAATCGCGACGGCTGCGAGGCTTTCCGCTTGCTGGACAGCGACGAGGACATTCTCGCCTTCTTCGAGGGAACAGCTTCTGCGATATTAATGTTAAGCAGGATAAAGTACCGCAATAATCGAACATAACAGTGAATTGGCCAAATAACAAGCGAGGAAGCGCCATTTTCGAAAATACCGGCCCTACGTAGTGCCTGGGCGCTTACCCTTGGAGCTGTTGCTGCTGGCCGAGTTGGAACCCGAAGAAGAGGACGAGGAGTCGCGGCGCTTCCGGGCAGGCGGCAATTCGGAACGCGCCATCTAGAAAATACGGGCGCTATCGCAACGATATCGAGTGACCAGTCACGCAAATAACGGTGATGTGGCGAGGAAACGATCAGACGCAAGCGCAGCTACGCGATAGTGGTAAAATATCACATCACGCCATCGTGGTGGACTTAAGGTGAGACTCTGATAAGAAAAAAGTAAGCGAAATGGTCAATAAATTAATAAACGGCATGAAAGAAAAATAAAGTAAAAGGACGCGCGTCCGGAAATCGTGACCGCAAAATGGTGTGGTGAACCTCGCCAGAGTTCACCACCCCGTTCAAATTCTCGCTGATTTTATTTAGTCTATTTAAAAAATAAAGTAAAATTGTATTTAATTTTAAATTTTAATATTGATTTTAATCCAGGCATTTCTGTCGATATTGAAAATATAAAAAAATAATAAAAATTCAAAGTTTGAGGCTACTGGGTCCCTTTAAGGCACAAATCACTAATTAACTAATTATTAATTTAAGGCGGACACGATGATCGGGGATAAATTCATCCCTAAGGACACCCTCACTTTCCCTCAGATATTTTCCGTTCTCAAGGATGATCCCATATTCGAGAATCCAGAGGAATTCAGACCCGAAAGATTCCTCGAGGAGGATGGAAAGACAGTGAATAAGGTATGATGCCAACTAGTGATATCGTTTCGGTTTGCGACTTTCTTCATTCTGCACACTCTCTCTTTTCTAACCAGCGAGAGGGTGTGCAGAATAGAGAGAGAGAGCCAAACCCGAAATTACATCCCTAATGTCAACCATTACTCCGTCACATTTAATAATAATCCATACTATGATACCGCTGGTATTATTATATAATATTTATATAATTGCAGAAAGCGACGGAACGAATGATTGCATTCGGAATGGGAAAGAGACAATGTGTGGGTGAAGGTGAGTGATTAGTGCGGGCAGTTTGTGTCTGGAAGAGCCACGCCCCTCGCGAGTTTTCAGACATGAATAAGTCAAAATGAGAAATTCTCTCTCGAATTTCAGACACAATTGTGTTCGAGATTAAAATAGACCTTTGTTTTTCCTTTGTCCATCATGGTTTGTTTTATTTTGAGACACAACTGTGCCAAAAGTGTCTGAGACTCACCATTTGACACAAATTGCCAAGATGAGTGAATATTTTCATCCTACAGGTCTCGCTCGAACGGAGATCTTCCTCGTTCTTGGTTCTCTCCTTCTCAACTATCGATTCATTCCAATAGAGGAGATAGACATGACTCCCATCTTCGGATTGGTTCTCAATACGAGACCAAACAAGTGCATCGTGTCATCATTGTAGCTTTGAATCATCAAGATTCCTGTAGTTAGCGTTGTGTTCGGAGATAATTGTTCGGTTCATTTCGATCGAATCTACTTTTCGAGCGAAAGTGTTGCATTAAAAATTTATTTGAGAGAATTCTTTGTGATCGTCTAGATACATAACAGCGATAGGTTCAAATTATTGTCCTACAAGGGAGTGGGGATACGGAGAGTGGAGGGACGAGTATGAAATCAAATTCTCTGAATATTCCTTGTGCACCACAGTCCGACCTATCTAGGAATTCTGTAAATATCTCTTTTTCTCTCATGCCCTTTATCCTTTCTTAATCAGCTCTTATATGTTCGTCCATTATGCTCTACGAAAGTGAATGTCTTTCGCTCTACGAAAGACATTCAGTAGTTTGCTCATCTGAAGGAGCCGAATCATCTCGGGGCATCGACGCGAATTATTGAGAAGAAAGCAAACAAATGGCAAAAGATGGTGAGTGAGTGAACATTTTCGAGAAAAATTTGTATTCTCAAAAATTCGTTCGATATTCCAGTGATGTTGACTACATGCAAGAGAGCGAGGTGAAGACCTTCTCATTCATTCGTCCTGAACAAGGAATCACTCATCTCTTCATCACTCTCGTAGCCCTTTTCTTCTACGCAAAGGTCTTCTTTGAATTCTTCTCCGATAAGTGAGTTTTTATCGTCTATTCACTTTGCAATCCGCATCTTACAGGAAGGATGAGCTACTCACTGGCCTTTTCTCGTCTCTCTTTCTCTCTCAGGTACTAATTAGGCAAATGAAGAGCGCGTTCTCTTCATTTTGCATACTTTCTACGCAGCTCGGCCGGTGAGAGAGCACACAGAACGAAGAGTCAAACTCTTCATTTGCCAGCACTAGTACTAATGAGGGAATTTCAATTCAAAAACAACATTCCCTCAGGGCATAGTCGATGTGATCTTTCTCCTTATCGAGAGCGTCTTCAACCTTCTCCGATATTTTCCCTGCACCTGGTCATTCTACTATGGGCTAAATGATACGGTGTGGACAACTGTTCTGGAGGTAAATTTTCTATCTACCTATCACAGGATTTTGGATAATTTGGAGATAGATCCGTACAACGATTTTGCAACCTATGGCCCTAGAGTCAACTTTGGACGTAGAGTTCGAAAATCGACCTTAGAAAGCCGTATCTTCAAAACCTCATTTCCTGTGGCACACTTTACGCTGTGCAGTCGGTGTTTATATCTCATGAACGGCGCTTCGGAAACCTTTCATTATATATTAATTCTGAAAGATCTCGACGAGATAAAACTTTTTACAATTGGAAGTGTAGGGCTAGCTCATTTGTGAAAAAAGTTAGAGCCACTGAAAGTTTTTTAACTGTCACCCTGAAAAAATTTTGTTCCTGAGGTACAAATTAAACTTTTTCATTCGATTCCCCATGCGATTTTACCCCCGGATGCATGTTTTCACACTTCCTCAGGGGGAACCGATCCGTTTAGGTTGCCGAAAGCGTTCCAATGGTTGATTTTTTCCAAAAAATGTAGTTTTTCGAGCTAAACTTTTTTCTTTCGAATTTTCATGAGCTCTAGTATCGATATTCGGTTATACGCCAGAAAATTCTATAGTTGTATTTTGTTGAGATTATGACTTTTTCACCCCTTTTTACCCTGATTTCGAGACAATTTTTTGGTCAAAAGTCATAATCTCAAAATCACCTCGCTATATAATTTTCTGACGAATTTTGGAAACCGAATATCAATACTAGAGTTCATGAAAATACGAAAGAAAAAAGTTTAGCTCGAAAAACTAAATTTTTTGAAAAAATCTACGATGTGAACGCTTTCGGCAACCTAAACGGATCGGTTTCTCCTGAGGGAGCGCCGTGAAAAAATGCATCCGGGGGTAAAATCGCATGGGAAATCGAATGAAAAAGTTTAATTTGTACCTCAGGAACAAAAATTTTTCAGGGTGACAGTTGAAAAACTATCAGTGGCTCTAACTTTTTTCACAAATGAGCTAGTCCTTCACTCCCAATTGTTAAAATTCTTATCTCGTCGAGACCTTTCATAATTACTATATAATCAAAGGTTTCCGAAGCGCCGTTCATGAGATATAAAAACCGACCGCACAGGGAAAGTGTGCCACAGGGAATGAGGCTTTGAAGATACGGCTTTCTAATCAAGATTCACTTGCGTAAGTCGTGAATATCTAAAACAGAATAATCGAATCTATACACTGTTAGCAGATGACGATCCTAGAAAGAAGCAACTTCAATGCGATGTATGCGGAAGGGTATCAAGGCGCAATTTCGATCTTCGAAAGCACAAACAAACACATCTCGGCAGTCTTGAAAAATTTAAAATAATAATGACCTGAATTCAGACATGAATGATCCGGAGAAACTTTTATTCAATTGCGATTATTGCGGAAAGGCATTCACAACGACTAGAACTCTCAAGGAACACATTCGAAATATTCACACTGAGGTCTCGGGGAAGAAATCAGTTCCTATCCAAGGCAAATATCAATGTGAACAATGCGATTGGAGTGGGAATGGCCAAGGGCTTGGTATGCACACAAGAAGACTCATTTATGCGATGTTAAAAAACGACGAAAAGATCCGATCTTCGATGTTGGGCCTGTTAAAAATTTTTGAAAAGATCCGATCTTTAACTCGAAGCTCGAAAACTCTTGAGTGGAATTTCCTGACAAATGTTGGTATTACTGTAAGTATTTCATCAAACTGGCTCATTTACCTGTCTTTCCATTTTACCGATTTATCGATTTTCTTCGCAATTTGTAATTTTATTGATTGTTTGATAACATCATTTCAATGTTTTAAGCCGCTTTCGGATCTTATCATCCTATTCTAGCACTACGTTCCGCCAGCAATGGAGAAAAACACGCGTTAAGCTGAGAAACTCAAGGTTGGTCACACCGTTCTAGAACTTCCTCTTTATTGAGTATACTCGAGATAGTGACGTCGTTCTTATCTCCTTTTTCCACTCCTTTATTTATTTATAAAATTGATCTACTCTCGGTAGAATTCAATGAACACATCCGTTGCGGCGTCGTCGTATTCCCTTGATGTGTACTGTCTGTTGTCTTGTGAAATGAGGGTTGATTGCAGCAGCCGAAGCAGCACTCGGTCAGTGAAGCCGACTGCTTCGCGTTGCGATCCATTGGAAGTGCCTCCTTCGGGATACTCGAGGTTAGTGACGTCGTTCTTACCTCCTTTTTCCACTCCTTTATTTATTTATAAAATTGATCTACCCTCGGTAGACTTCTATGAACACATCCGTTGCGGCGTCGTCGTATTCCCTTGATGTGTACTGTCTGTTGTCTTGTGAAATGAGGGTTGATTGCAGCAGCCGAAGCAGCACTCGATCAGTGAAGCCGACTGCTTCGCGTTGCGATCGATTGGAAGTGCCTCCTTCGGGATACTCGAGGTTAGTGACGTCGTTCTTACCTCCTTTTTCCACTCCTTTATTTATTTATAAAATTTATCTACCCTCGGTAGAATTCTATGAACACATCCGTTGCGGCGTCGTCGTATTCCCTTGATATGTACTGTCTGTTGTCTTGTGAAATGAGGGTTGATTGCAGCAGCCGAAGCAGCACTCGATCAGTGAAGCCAACTGCTTCGCGTTGCGATCGATTGGAAGATAGCGACGAGCAGTCTCCTTCGTGAGTCTCAAGGTTGGTGGCATCGTTCTAATTTTTTTTTATTCCTCTTTATTGAGTAATATAAAGTTGATCTGCCCGCAGTAACCGCTCTGTGCGCACATCTGTGTCGCTATTTGCTGATTGCACCGACTTCGCTGCTCTGAAATATAGTAAATCATTATCTGATATGCGTTAAATGTGGTGCATTGCTTGTATTTCTTTGCAGATGGCGAAAAGAAAAATCGAACATCCAGTGGAAGAAGATGAGGATGGACTGGCACCACTCATCTCTAACGTACGGTTGTTGTGTTTGGGTTTTTGGGTATATTATATGAATATATTAATTAATATATTGTATTAACTTTCCAGAGATCTGAAATATCGGAGGAAATGATGGAGGAGTTTATTCTGGACATCAAGAGAAATCCGTATCTATGGAAGAAAAGTGACAGGCAATACAAGAACGTGATGTTGAAGGAAGAAATCCTTCATTTACTCGATCAGAAGTTTCATTTTGAAAGCGAGCTATTCAATTAATTGATGTTAATCTATTCGGGCTTCTCTCTCATTGTTCACTTCTCACGATGTTATATGATGATTATTTAAAATGCTACATTTATCAAAAGACTGAAATAGCTAAAGATGTCATCGGGTTACAAGAGGAATGTGAGGAGGGTCCTGATTGAATGCTTTGGTTCTGATGTAATGCTTCATGTTACGGTAGTTGGTCAGGCTAGCGGTAGATCTGCTCGGAATAAAAAAAATCATGGTATATTTGATTCTTACTGTAGATATGTGCGGTTTACGGCAAATATAATGGTAGATTTTAATTATTCTTCTGAATATATCTTGTTCTTCAGTAGTCGCGAGCTCAGTGTGGAACGCGATTAATTGGATTTTCCATTCTCTCCCATCTCTTAGAATCTATAAGGTTTCTACTATTCCCATGTTCTCACACTAATTTATTCTCATAATATTAAATCGTGTTTTTTGATCACTATTTCAATTTCCATTCAGAAGATTCATTGTTTATTTTTTGCGTACATTGTTCATCTTTTTTTTTAAAATAAAAACATTTCACCGTCGCTGTTATTTCATTCAGAAGATTCACTTGTTTTGTTTCTAACTTTGCTGTTATTTCATCGATTCAGTTACTCACATTCTTTCTTCGGAAGTTTATTCGTTTTTTGTTCACAACATAAATTCTTTATCGTATACAAACCAACTTGAGAGTCCATAGAATCCTAGATAACAATGAATGGGGCAACGCACTAATCGACAACTTTATTGATAATATCATTATCGAGCAGTTCAAAATTTATCATCGAAATGTATGAAGCTTGTGCATGATCAGCCGCGGATTTGCCGATTCTTTGTGAGTTCAGCGATGACTCGTCGATTACAATAATCATTTGAAAGAAATTTAATGGGGAATTGATAAATGCCCGAACTGTGATCTTGAAAGTGGAGAATGAGTTAATTGAGGGTCTCACCGACTGACTCATCAAGGCCGCAAGTCTGACGGGCCTATCGGACTGTAAGGATTCTTGGCCTCCATGCAGGAATCATCAACTTTTTGATCAGCTCAGGCAAGTGTTCTTTCTTTTGAAATAAATTATAATAGGAACCAGCTGCTGGGTTCAGCTTAGCCATAGATACTGGGGCTTGGGTTGTGTGTTCGCAGGACGCGAAGACCAGACGTTTAGGCGCTTTATAAATAAGACTAAAACGGCCATATAATATGTAAATGTATCTATATATACTATATATAAAACGTAAAACGTTTGTCTGTTCGTTCGTATGCCCGGTTTGGACTTCCGGACCAGCCAAAATATGGCCACTCGCTAAATGTTTTTTTCGAGGAAAGAGACAACTTATAAGCTTATAAAAACTATATAAGCTTTCAAAAACTATCAATGACGATATTAACCTGCAATCTAAGAGACGAAGAATAATTGAGAGAAGAGAGGGAGAGGGTCACATAACCCGAAATACGCCAGTCGGAGTGCGCTCCGCTGGTATATGATATAGGCAACTAAAACAGTAACTGATTTCTCTCAGGTCGTGACTGCCGGATCCGGAAGCCTCTCGTACTCGTGACAAGAACACCTGGGACTGCAACATCAAGATCATGTAAAGGGGCATGTGAGCCATGTTCAAAGAAGCCCTATCGAAGATCTTCCGTGGTACCGATGGAGCACTTGTTCTTGCTATCTACGACGAGATCCAGAAGTTCCTACAAGATTTTATCGCGTTGTAATTTTGAAAATTTGCTATTATAAAGTTGTTACCCATTCTAACGTTTCGTTCACATTTTATGCTATATCCAGTTTTTATATCTAGCCAACACGGCCTACTTGATTCGTTAACCAGACTCATAGGCCCGCTGCCAGTCAAAAAATGGCCCATAAGGAGATCGGGAACGTTGGAAACAAGGTGTGTCTCAGGTTTATATCTCGCAAAGGGTCAAATGGGTTTAAACGGGGAAATCTGCTCTACTTCACGTTAGCAATGTAATTTCGTTTTTGGGTCTCTCCATTCTGCACTACCTCGCTGGTCAGAGAAAGGGGAGAGTGCAGAATGGTATTGTGCTCTAGTCCACAGCACTATTGAATAGACTCTGGTTACCATATACTTGTCCTGTCATGGAGTGAGAGACCTATGTTTAAGGGGCATCTAGAGAGCGATCCCGCCTTCCACTATATTCCATTATAATTCCTATCTTTCGTTAATTAGTCGACGTGAAAGTTATTACCCATTCTAACGTTTCGTTTAGACGTGATATATCCAGTTTTGAAATCTGTTCGACAAGCTCGATTAGGTGTGTGGGGGAAGGAAGGCGAGTTATGTATAAGAAATGAATTGTATTGCGCCTCTAGTAATGCATGCTCGCCACCCTTTCCGTAGACGGTGCTCTCCTTAGTAAGGGAAATGGGTGAGGGGGCCGGAATGTGCATCGAATTGACGCAGGGAGGGATACGGTAGAGAGACTACGAGAGGGATCATCACATTCCTTCAGAAACTTAGACGCTTGATGTACTCCGTGGGACTTCACAAGGAAATCCTCGACGTAGACAAACACAACAGCATCTTCGTACACTCAAGAAACAGGTCCATCGCAGGTGAGCAAACATGACAAGAGCATCAGGGGGATACTGTAGGAATTTTGCGTAAATACTGTAGTAATGTGCAAAGAGCAGTAGCATAGTTTAAAAAAAAGTACTTTATTATACATAATACAAAGAAATTTCATTTCAGCGATACTCGCGAACATGGCACTGAACAGAATCTACACGTCCCACCCCGTCGTCGACGACGAGGACTTCAAGAAATTCGATGAGATACTCCAAGTCTTCCAGGCTGCGAGAACCTACAAAGGAAATACGATAACCGAAGTGCCCACCCCCGCCCGAGTGAAGGCGGCGAAAAAGAGACTTCGCGTTGAGGAACAGTGAGACTTTGTACCCTTCCACCCCACTAGTTAAGATGCCCCACGTTTAATTTATATTAATTTCATTAATTACTACCAATTAACGAAAATTAATGACCTCTTTCACCCATCACCTACCCCCCTCTAACACTCAATTTTGTAATGTCAGTTTTAATCAATAGATTGTGTTATCCTTAAGTATTTCGCTCATTTTGTTCATGTTTGTGCATAATTGATAAGGTTTTAATAATACTTATGGTTTTTTTTCGTTATTACATATATATCAATTTTAATTCAAATTTCTGATCGTTTTCCATCATGGAAAATGATCAGAATGCAAGTGGGCGGAGCCTATTTTAGCCGAAGGTTTTCCACAATGGAAATTGTGCAGGGAAAAACGCAGATTGTTTTCCATAGTGGAAATTGTGCAGCAAAAAGGCCCGATTTTTACCACGTGGTCTAAATTTTTTTGAACGTTTTCCGCTGTGGAAAACGTGCAAAGTAAGGAAAATTTTTTCTATGAAATAGAAATATTCTCCCATTTAAGAAATCGTTCTTATGGACGTCTTAATCCCTGCACCTCTCTTTCCTTCTTTCTCTATCGCTTTGCGCAAGCGGCCAGCGTCAGCACCCTATTTGTACGTGGCCGACAACCTCGTCGGTCCCGGGATTCACGGCGCGCTCTGATCGTGTGTTCGAGGTGGCCAGACTAGGGCAGTGACAGAGAGTCTGTGCAATCTCAGCATAGCTATTTTTTCTTGTGTGTCATGTTTTCCCCGTGGGAGTCAGGGTTTATAGTACTAGTCATGTTTATCGACGCTGCTCTGCTTACATTGGAAGTACACTCCCCATGAGTCCTTCCGCTGTCATGTATGCCCACTAGTGACGCCCAGTCGAAATCCTATCTCCTTGATTTGATCACTCTATCGCTGGTCAGAGAAACGAGAGAGTATGCAAATATAGTAGAGTGCGTCGAGCCGGAATCACTACTCATCATGACTCCTTCCGAGTGTTTTTTTGCTCTCTCGAGAACTTTCCTGTCATGTATGCCCATCATCACTCTGGTTAGAGTTCAGAGAACCTGCTTGTCAACAAGGTGCTCGCACCCCACGAGACACAGGTGATTATCGCGGTTCACATCAACCCTTCCTGTACGCTTCCTGTAAGGATTGAGCAAGAATGGGGCAGATGGTTAGTGTTAGAGGACAAGGGACAGGCAGGAAAACAACAATGCACTCTTTTCTTACAGTACTCCCTATCGATTGATTACAGTAATCTACCATACATTGATTAATGTAATCTACCGTAATCTTCGATTGACTACCGTAATCATTATCGATTGTCGATCAGTAGATCAGTCCCGGTCACCTGCTATCCCCTACGTCACTTCGCAGAGACGCCACAGGCTGATTCAGCCCGGAGATCAAAGGACGCCGCCGCACCGGATGGTCTCTCGCTTCCGCACGCTATCTCTGCAGACGAAACGAGAGAGCGTGCGAAAGGGAGAGAGTCCGACGCTAGACAGACAGAGATAGTGTGTGAAAGGAGAGAGTCGAGGGAGAAAACAGTATCGGAATCGTCGCCTCCGAGAGACCCGCGGCATTAGCGCCGCTCATTTGCAAAGCCGCTCGTTTTTCCTAGCCGACCCCCGAATCTTGCTCGCTCCTTTGGTCGCGATTTCTGATTTTTTTCGTTTCAAAACCAAACTCGGTGACTGGTTTTCTTTCTCTTTTTTGATCATTGTGCCGGGGCTTGTTCCGTACAATACTCAAGCACTGGATCCGTACCAGCTAAT
This sequence comes from Pristionchus entomophagus, assembly GCA_036245825.1. Classification (NCBI taxonomy): domain Eukaryota; kingdom Metazoa; phylum Nematoda; class Chromadorea; order Rhabditida; family Neodiplogasteridae; genus Pristionchus; species Pristionchus entomophagus. The sequence continues at coordinate 4,200,526 of BTSX01000001.1, forward strand.
TTCGAACCACACCCACTAGAGTACAATGCCTAGTGATGCCTCCGTTGAAGGGCGAAAGAGTTTGCAGATTGAAGAGAGTACTCCTCTAATGGGCATCACTATCCCCAGGTCGTCCCGCTCCCACAGTCAGTCATCTTGTGTGTTTAGATAACACGAGGCTGGGATTATTCACCTAATGGGGGGACGGGGGGGGGATAAACCTGTGGGAACAGATCCAGGCCAAATCAGCCCAACTCAGCTCAAATACATGCCAAACAGACTGCTTGACCTCTATCAGGCGCATCAATCAGTGCCCTCTCAACTTCCCAGTATATCACCAATTATCGATTGATTGATCGACTACCGTGCTCCTGGCAGCGCCAATTATCGATTCCTTTATTGCCCCTACCGTAATCAATCACTGCGCTGTTTTCTCGAACCAGCAGGCATATAATAGCGGGTCATTAACCCAGGGTCTAATCCAGATTAGGCATTTCTATAGGCGTCCGCTCTTAGCCCCTTTACAGTAGTGCGGCCGGTCCGAAAAATGACCCTCTACATTATTCACACTCTCTCATTTCTCTAACTGAGTAGAGTGTGCAGAATGGAGAGGGCACTATTCGATCACTATTTTACAGTAAAGGAGAGAATCATCTTGCGCCAAGTCTTAACTCGCATAGCGCGACTATGAACATCCTTTGTTTGCACCTCATATTCATGACTTTTCCATTCGTTACTTGCTGGTGAACAATATCTCCAAACAAAATCGGGGTTTGTGTATCGTAACTCGCATAGCGCGACTATGAATATCCTTTGTTTGCACCTCATATTCATGACTTTTTTATTCGTTACTTGCTGGTGAAGGATATATCCAAACAAAATCGGGGTTTGTGTATCCTAACTCGCATAGCGCGACTATGAAAATGTTGTATTTATTTCTCCCAAATGTTGTATTTATTTATTTTGAGATGTGCATGTATATTAATGTGGAAAATATATAAATAATCTTGAATTTATATACTAATTATTACCTGCTTTTGAGAAAACAAAATCAGCAAAAACATTGAAAATATTTTCATTTTAAAACGCGTTCTGTGTAGTACCGTAGGTGGGGTCAAAGTGGAACAGTTTCGTGAAATCGTCGTACGGAGTTCATACTTTGGGTGTGTGACTCCTATTGGTCGAAAAAACTTTTTTCATAAAATTTTTGGTCTTTGATCTCCAAAAATCGATAATTTCAAATTTGAGATTTCGGCATCATGTGACATATCGTTCGCATTTTTTCCCTTTGCCCCCTTTGGTCCGTTTTTGGGTCGAAAAGTCAAATTCTCAGAATGATTTCTCTATATGAATTTCTGGCGTATTTTTGCACGTAGAAACCGAAAATGCATACTAGAGTTCACCAAAGTGCGAAATAAAAAAATTATAATCTAACAACCGAGTAGTTTTTGGATTTGTGATCCTAACTTTTTTATTTCGCACTTTGGTGAACTCTAGTATTCATTTTCGGTTTCTACGTGCAAAAATACGCCTTCCTATACAAACATCATTCTGAGAATTTGACATTTTGACTGAAAATCGGACCAAACGGACCACATAGTGAAAAAATGAAAAAGTCGAAAAAATTTCATCTCGAAAAAAATATGTCTATAGGAGTTTCTGGTGTATTTTTGGACACTAATCCCGAATTTCGATACTAGAGTGCAAAAAAAGTTATGCACGAAAATCTGTCGATGGGTATCGAATCCGGCCATGAGTAGGTGACGGATAACGGATGATTTCGATAAAATGGCCTAATCGATTCGTCTCGCAAAGAGTCTCATCGAATTCTGCGATGGAAAATACACAAAATATCTGAAAATTGGACCCCGCAAATCATATCTTCAAGTAAAGTCATATCGATTTTTACCAAAAGTGGTCAAAATTTTTACCTTTTGAGCTGTAACTCGCGTCGAAATAGCTCAAATCAAGTTTCCTTCTACGATTCTACATAGCTTTTGATGCTCTTTCGAACGGTATGTCACATGATGCCGAAATCTCAAATTTTAAATTATCGATTTTTGGAGATCAAAGACCAAAAATTTTATGAAAAAAGTTTTTTCGACCCATAGGGGTCACACACCCAAAGTATGAGCCCCGTACGATCATTTTCAACCAACTGTGAGACCCCTCCTCTGATAGTACAGAGAACGCGTTTTAAATTGTAATAGAAAATATTTCGCACTCTGAGCCGACACGAGATCATGCAAGCGCCTTTGGAAACCATCTCTCCAAGGAATCCATCGTTCATTCGAGCACACGATGAAGATTGCCCATCCTGAAGTATTTCACTAGAAAAAAGTAGCACATCCAGTAAGTTTTTCAAATAAAAGACCCATTTCCAGAAAAGAACAATAATCAAAATATAAAGGAGATTTACCGCATTTGCTGCATGAATCAAACAGGCCAGTAGAAATTTCATCACACAAGTACCTTATCACTCTTTTGAAGAATGATGTTTTATACTGCGAGTCACGAAGAGTGTGACTAACCTAACGGTTTGTTATGAACACAACCAAAAAATCGACTAACAAACCATGATTCGACGTTTAAGATTGTATCGTGTGGTGTGGTTTTCTGCAGACAACTATTGTTTGAGTATGACTCAGCTATTTGCTTGGAGAGGCATATCAATATCTGTATGTTAACGACATAATCATGGGTGAGTGAAATATGTCAGAATTTCCGTACGATTCGAAGAGGGTGCTATTTGATTATCGGATTATATTTGAGTTATCACTGATAATAACGTGATTTCCGAATATCGTTGAATTTTTGAGCATATAGGAAAGTATAATCTAAGAAATAAAAAATACCAAATACATGAGCAAATGTTTTCAATACTTCATATTCTCAAAAGGAAAATGTGAAATATTTGTTCAATAAAAAAAACTGATTATTCAATCAATTAAACGGATATATACAACGGAGCAAAATGTTCCGAGCTGATAAACATGTTTATTGACAAACGTGAACGTATCCGTCATTGTAATTGCAGTACTGTCTCAGACAACTCATGTAGCACGCATCTCTGTAGGAGCCTACATTGAATGTACACCTTGAAAGACATTGATTATTCGCAGAGGGAACAATACAATAAAACAAACTGTTTCTTGCATCGCTCCAGAGGAGTTTCACGTTTGACGATGGAATGGAGTTCTTCATCATTTACAGGTGTTCCGCTGATTATCTGATGTTTATCACTGTTGAATCAATAATAATTTTGGTAGTTTGATAAATTTCACTGATTATTCCGCACCCCAAAACCATCTTGATTTCCAGTTCACGAAGAGGACAACCACCTCCATATCCCTGCTATTTTAGCCACAAAATATACACACGAATTATTTTGTAATTATGATAAAATAATCCACTTATTCATTAACATTTGCAGTGTTGAGGTTAAGCAAGAGAGCGAATAGGAAAAAAACAGCAAGCTTAGCAATCGAAAGTGGAATGAAGAATCGTTGTCAGACTGTTTTGTGCAATGTAGAGTAATGTGCAAACATTATCGGCAATGTATGCGCCATCAAAGACATGTCAAAAAATATTCTCAAACAGTCATTCCGATATATCATTAATATTGTTTTCGGTGATGGTGTGATATGAATTGACAAAAGTGATATATTTGTCATTCATCATCTGTTAATTTTTCTCGGATTGTGTTGAGCATTGTTGAAATGTACCTGTGGTCCTGTTTTGTTGATGAAGAGCTCAGTAGTAGTTGCAAGTTTCTCACGACGAATGATGGGGATTCGAGTGAAGTACGATTCCGAATGAATCACATGGATAACAAGGAGGAAGAGGAAAGAAAGTGATTTCATCTGAAAAATATTAAATTAATAGAATTTCGAAAGAACATAAATTGATAAGCCGAAAATGGAAGATGAGAGCGTACGATGAATACCCCTCGTTTATCCATTAAATACCAGCCTCTCATTTTCTGTTTATTCATGTGTTATTTTCTTTTCCCGTTCTTTCATCTCTAACACACTCTCTCTCTCTTTCATATTCACTAACGCACACCATTCATCTTTAGTGTCCGCTCTCTCCTCTCTCGTTTGATGGTGTGAAACCTTCTTCGTTTGATCAGCTTCCTTCTTCTGGGAGGTGGGCAGGATATCGCAGAGTTCAGCGTACACATTTCCTCCGCGTCTTTCACTCAGCAGCATACACTGAAATTTTGTTTATTTCCCGATGTGCGGTATTATGGGGCTTTCATGGAAAAGAAACGCCGAGTGTGCAAGGTACACATCTTGATGGAGAGCTATTATTTTCATTAGCTGATACGTGCTTGCAACTGATAACGATTGCTAAAGACATCACGATGTGAGGCCGCACATCATTTCCAGATATCATAACGCGCTGATCGCTTGATCAAAATGATCACCTGAATCTTGAACTGAAAATTTAAGTTGATGATACAAAGCAGTTGAGAGTGAATGGGAAACATGAGAGATAGAACGTCTATCACATGTATCAGTAGAGGCTCTCTGATTGAACCATTTACAATTATAATATAGGTGAATGCACCTTTCATAAAGTAATCAGAGTTGCCATTGAATTTGTATCCCTCTATTCAATCACCACGTTGGGTATGATCGTTCATGGTATCTCACATTGATTATCTTCGTATATCACGATCGTGAAATCGGGAGAGTCGAATTTTGAGAGTATTCTTACATCGTGAGTCACTCCCTCAGCCTCGCTATGCGCAGAATTGTCTCCTCTATAGCACAAATAAGGTGAGGCTTGCGCATTAAAAGGCTCACTTCGCTCGTTGTCTCCCACTTTTCCCTAATCAGTCGGGATGCTCATGCTTCTTCTCTTAGCCGTGATTGCGATTGCCGGTAAGTTAGCAGAAACGGAATTGTAGTAGCTCGATTCTTTTCTTAATTTAAGACGCCCGATTCACGTTCCCCTTCTCTGAGGTGCTTCAGCAAGATGATCTCGTGAAGCAACAAAAATTGGTGAATTAGAAAGACTGATCTGTTCTGCAGAAAATAACACAGAGTCCGTTAATGCTTCTTTTTTCAGAATGATCATGGCACTGTGGTCGCTGAGTGGTACCAAGCGAAATTCAACTGCGATCTGGGGTGCAAAGTAAATGTGAATTTGAACACAGACGACCTGAGGATTGCCCAGAACGGAAATGTCATTGCGAAGTAGGTTTGCTTCCTCGCTGAAAGTCTAAAATTAACATTCCCAGATTCTCTGAAATCGTGAGTGTCGATCCTCTGGCACTTGACGGATATGGGTTGCCGGTAAATTTGTATTTTTTGGTAAAAGTATTTTTAAACAAAATTGTTCCAGGCTGGGACCGGCTGGAACAATTTTGATTGTTACCTTTTTTTGTTGTTGTTCTCACTGTTACATACGAGGACCGGAAGTTAACACGCCGGGTCTACCCACGTATGCGCCAATGTATGCAGATCCGTTCGTATTCTACACAGTGAGAACAGATGCCCGTAAGCATGCTCAAATTCATTTTTCTTTTTTTTCTATTTTTCGAGTTATATTTGAAAGACAAATCATTCCGCGAAAAAAAAAACGGTTTCTCAGAAATTGAATAGTCATTTTTCAGCTAACTACGGCACCTCAGTCATGTCAGCACAAGACCAAATCACTGCCAGTGGCCCAGGTCGCTTCTTCACAGTGCTTTCATATGACAAGAACTCCCAACACAACCGGCTTAGACGCAGTGGATGGAATCTATGGCATTTCCAGCTGCACTCCCGTATACGAAGCGAGGTGCGACATTTCATCATAAATCAATCGTCCTCTCTTCTCTTTTATCGACCATTGAACATTCGATGTGATATACAGATCACAGTCGAGTGCTGAGGAGTCGGTGTTGACCATTTTATCGCCCATTGTCACTGACGATTTCGGCTACGAAGGCGACCACAGCGTGTCGGTGGAAACAGCTAATGTTAAGGGCGGTGAGTGAAGCGTCGCACAGCCCTTTAATTCTCGACCACTCTATCGCCCAACTCAAATCCTAGAAGTAGGGTGACGGAGTTCGGCCCAAGTACTTCGGGGTGGAAGATTTAGGGCTTATTGTGACATTCGTGTTTTCTATAAATTAAATGCAGGCGTGAAATCTCCCGCATCGCCTGTCTCGTCTGTCGTGTACATGTCGCCAGGCGAGTTAAAAATTTAAACTTCGAAAATGTCTTTGTAATGTTTGAGATCACGGCCGCAACTCCCACATAAGCAAACCGAGAACAAAATATCAAGAGAAAAGCCAATGATAAACTTTTATTAGAGACTTCATCTTTCGTATTGTTTTTAATTAAGATACTGGAGTTATTTGTTGTGTTTAGGACACGTCGGGTGTCCGGTCGTGGTTGGTCAAATGTACAACATGGCTCTTAACGGATACGACGAGAGCTTCACAATGTTTGCGAACGGGTGCGATCGTTTTCGAAAATTTGCTGATAGTTATAATTTGTTGTTTTACAGCCTCGATATCTCGGGCGTTTACACGGCTCCGCCTGGTCTCACTAAATATGTAGTAGTGTATCTCTCTGTCAACAACGATTATCTTGGGTGAGCCGATAAAATAGCGTGAATCTAATTGCAATCGAAACCATAATAACATAGCTCTTATTTCTTGCCCCTGATCTCTCTGCACCTTTTAACTTATTCGAGCTAAACATCTCGCGCAGTTTTTGCCACTCCTCGCAACCAACAACTTACCCAGCAACCATTTGTTCATACACCACGGTGTCTCACTTTGTTGGAGAAACTAGAAGGGAGCCAAACTTCTTTCCCCTTAGTCACTGCACTGGCATGATACTGTTCTCATTCGTTTTGATGCTTGAATCGGTTACATTTTCGGTAAGCAACCATCTTGCTCCGGGATACTGTACAATAGTGATGTCGATTCAAGCTGACTTTCTTCAACTCTCTCGCGCTGGTTGAAAGAAACCAGCGAGAGAGTTTGAAATGGGGAAAATATGGTCCCAAGTCTACTTTACCACTGCCCACGTAGACCGGTTCGTCGTGCTTCACTGCTGCTTCATGGGACCGGTTGCGACCTCTCGTCGGTGACATCATCAAAATGCCTAATCTCGAGGCCTGTCAGGATTCATGTCTCCAAAATGAGGAGGTTTGTTGCTGCTTTGCTGATTATTAGGTGTTTGATGAGATAGAATGTACACTATCTCAATGGAGCGGTCGAGACAGTATGAATTTAAAATTGAGAGAGCCCTGATTCATTTCTAGTCGTATTTCGCAGTGCGCCGCAGCTAGCTACTCTCCCGCTTCAACGTGCGCCCTACTAGGCAAGGATTCTCCGCGATCGATGTGTTGCGCTTCCAAAGGCACATTATATGTCAGAGATCCGGCATGCGGTGGTATGTGAGCGCAATATTCGTGTAGGCAAATTACTCCTAAAAGTAGCGTGTCAAAATTTCGACGAAAATTGACTGGAATTATGTTCAAGGTTTGGAGAAAGACGCGTTTGAGGTTATTTTCTGAACGCAAATATATGAGGCCGTTTGCCTAATTTTCGAGCAAAATCAAAAGGGTTTGGCACAGTCAAAAATGACCTATGCTCAAAAGTTGGCCCAAAGGGTAACTTTTGATTCTGAATCGACTGGCGTTTTCCGTTTTTCGATCAGAAGCTCCAGAATCCCGGTACGACGCGACGTCGATTTACCCAAATTCGTTTTCTACGATAAAAACTGGTCCGGGAAACGTCGGATTGGCCACAAATCTCGCGTACCCGACCAGAATTTAATTCTCTACAAAATGAAAAAAATTGAGGCTCTACCTTTTTTCGTTTTCGAGTTACAATCGATTTTTGACCCAAACAAGTGTGAGCTTAGCAACTAACATAATTGTAGAGAATTATTTTCTGATCATTTTGGTATATGGGGAGAGGCATTTATCTTTCCACAAAGTAGTTTCGCATTCGATTTTGTGACGCCAACTCGCGTTTTTTGCAGTTTTCCTGGCACAACTTTTTTGAAACTACGTTTCATAACCTGTAACATGGAAATTCGGTTTATACATGCGAAAAAAAACGCCAGAAAATCCTATAGTTTTGAATTTTCTGAGAAAATTACTTTTTCGACCTTATTTTGTCCCATTTTGGGTCAAAAAGAAATTTTCTCAAGAAAATACCTGACTATAGGATTTTCTGACGTATTTTTGCATGTAGAAACCGAATTTCCATGTTACAGGTTATGAAACGTAGTTTCAAAAAAGTTGTGCCAGGAAAACTGCAAAAAACGCGAGTTGGCGTCACAAAATCGAATGCGAAACTACTTTGTGGAAAGATAAATGCCTCTCACCATATACCAAAATGATCAGAAAATAATTCTCGTAGTGAGGCTGTTTCGATTTTCGACTCTCCTCATTTTGACACTATCGTTTCTTTGACCGATAAAGTTTAACGGAGAGTTTAACGGACTACTGAAAATGTACTTTCTAGTATAATTTAATTCGAGAAGTTCGAGAAGACAAGTTTGAGACTGGATATCGTGGAGATGATAATCATATCCGAGTGAAAATGCAAAAGAAAGGTCTTGGCCAGGATCGAACCGGCCACCTTCTCCGTGTGAAGCAGACGCGATAACCACTACACCACAAGATCGCATTAAAGAATGACACCGAACAGAGATATTCAAAGAAGATGCAAGATAACGTTGACTCAGCGATCAAATTATAGAAGAAGAAGTTATTTGATAGTGACTGGATCGAGGAGAAAGAAATGACCGTCTTTCTACAGTATTCTGTATCTACCGTAATCCCCCGTTATGCAATCGACAAATATGCCACAATCATATCTTTCATATCTGAATAGATTGAAAGATATGATTGTGGCATATTTGTCGATTGCATAACGGGGGATTACGGTAGATACAGAATACTGTAGAAAGACGGTCATTTCTTTCTCCTCGATCCAGTCACTATCAAATAACTTCTTCTTCTATAATTTGATCGCTGAGTCAACGTTATCTTGCATCTTCTTTGAATATCTCTGTTCGGTGTCATTCTTTAATGCGATCTTGTGGTGTAGTGGTTATCGCGTCTGCTTCACACGGAGAAGGTGGCCGGTTCGATCCTGGCCAAGACCTTTCTTTTGCATTTTCACTCGGATATGATTATCATCTCCACGATATCCAGTCTCAAACTTGTCTTCTCGAACTTCTCGAATTAAATTATACTAGAAAGTACATTTTCAGTAGTCCGTTAAACTCTCCGTTAAACTTTATCGGTCAAAGAAACGATAGTGTCAAAATGAGGAGAGTCGAAAATCGAAACAGCCTCACTACGAGAATTATTTTCTGATCATTTTGGTATATGGTGAGAGGCATTTATCTTTCCACAAAGTAGTTTCGCATTCGATTTTGTGACGCCAACTCGCGTTTTTTGCAGTTTTCCTGGCACAACTTTTTTGAAACTACGTTTCATAACCTGTAACATGGAAATTCGGTTTCTACATGCAAAAATACGTCAGAAAATCCTATAGTCAGGTATTTTCTTGAGAAAATTTCTTTTTGACCCAAAATGGGACAAAATAAGGTCGAAAAAGTAATTTTCTCAGAAAATTCAAAACTATAGGATTTTCTGGCGTTTTTTTTCGCATGTATAAACCGAATTTCCATGTTACAGGTTATGAAACGTAGTTTCAAAAAAGTTGTGCCAGGAAAACTGCAAAAAACGCGAGTTGGCGTCACAAAATCGAATGCGAAACTACTTTGTGGAAAGATAAATGCCTCTCCCCATATACCAAAATGATCAGAAAATAATTCTCTACAATTATGTTAGTTGCTAAGCTCACACTTGTTTGGGTCAAAAATCGATTGTAACTCGAAAACGAAAAAAGGTAGAGCCTCAATTTTTTTCATTTTGTAGAGAATTAAATTCTGGTCGGGTACGCGAGATTTGTGGCCAATCCGACGTTTCCCGGACCAGTTTTTATCGTAGAAAACGAATTTGGGTAAATCGACGTCGCGTCGTACCGGGATTCTGGAGCTTCTGATCGAAAAACGGAAAACGCCAGTCGATTCAGAATCAAAAGTTACCCTTTGGGCCAACTTTTGAGCATAGGTCATTTTTGACTGTGCCAAACCCTTTTGATTTTGCTCGAAAATTAGGCAAACGGCCTCATATATTTGCGTTCAGAAAATAACCTCAAACGCGTCTTTCTCCAAACCTTGAACATAATTCCAGTCAATTTTCGTCGAAATTTTGACACGCTACTTTTAGGAGTAATTTGCCTACACGAATATTGCGCTCACATACCACCGCATGCCGGATCTCTGACATATAATGTGCCTTTGGAAGCGCAACACATCGATCGCGGAGAATCCTTGCCTAGTAGGGCGCACGTTGAAGCGGGAGAGTAGCTAGCTGCGGCGCACTGCGAAATACGACTAGAAATGAATCAGGGCTCTCTCAATTTTAAATTCATACTGTCTCGACCGCTCCATTGAGATAGTGTACATTCTATCTCATCAAACACCTAATAATCAGCAAAGCAGCAACAAACCTCCTCATTTTGGAGACATGAATCCTGACAGGCCTCGAGATTAGGCATTTTGATGATGTCACCGACGAGAGGTCGCAACCGGTCCCATGAAGCAGCAGTGAAGCACGACGAACCGGTCTACGTGGGCAGTGGTAAAGTAGACTTGGGACCATATTTTCCCCATTTCAAACTCTCTCGCTGGTTTCTTTCAACCAGCGCGAGAGAGTTGAAGAAAGTCAGCTTGAATCGACATCACTATTGTACAGTATCCCGGAGCAAGATGGTTGCTTACCGAAAATGTAACCGATTCAAGCATCAAAACGAATGAGAACAGTATCATGCCAGTGCAGTGACTAAGGGGAAAGAAGTTTGGCTCCCTTCTAGTTTCTCCAACAAAGTGAGACACCGTGGTGTATGAACAAATGGTTGCTGGGTAAGTTGTTGGTTGCGAGGAGTGGCAAAAACTGCGCGAGATGTTTAGCTCGAATAAGTTAAAAGGTGCAGAGAGATCAGGGGCAAGAAATAAGAGCTATGTTATTATGGTTTCGATTGCAATTAGATTCACGCTATTTTATCGGCTCACCCAAGATAATCGTTGTTGACAGAGAGATACACTACTACATATTTAGTGAGACCAGGCGGAGCCGTGTAAACGCCCGAGATATCGAGGCTGTAAAACAACAAATTATAACTATCAGCAAATTTTCGAAAACGATCGCACCCGTTCGCAAACATTGTGAAGCTCTCGTCGTATCCGTTAAGAGCCATGTTGTACATTTGACCAACTACGACCGGACACCCGACGTGTCCTAAACACAACAAATAACTCCAGTATCTTAATTAAAAACAATACGAAAGATGAAGTCTCTAATAAAAGTTTATCATTGGCTTTTCTCTTGATATTTTGTTCTCGGTTTGCTTATGTGGGAGTTGCGGCCGTGATCTCAAACATTACAAAGACATTTTCGAAGTTTAAATTTTTAACTCGCCTGGCGACATGTACACGACAGACGAGACAGGCGATGCGGGAGATTTCACGCCTGCATTTAATTTATAGAAAACACGAATGTCACAATAAGCCCTAAATCTTCCACCCCGAAGTACTTGGGCCGAACTCCGTCACCCTACTTCTAGGATTTGAGTTGGGCGATAGAGTGGTCGAGAATTAAAGGGCTGTGCGACGCTTCACTCACCGCCCTTAACATTAGCTGTTTCCACCGACACGCTGTGGTCGCCTTCGTAGCCGAAATCGTCAGTGACAATGGGCGATAAAATGGTCAACACCGACTCCTCAGCACTCGACTGTGATCTGTATATCACATCGAATGTTCAATGGTCGATAAAAGAGAAGAGAGGACGATTGATTTATGATGAAATGTCGCACCTCGCTTCGTATACGGGAGTGCAGCTGGAAATGCCATAGATTCCATCCACTGCGTCTAAGCCGGTTGTGTTGGGAGTTCTTGTCATATGAAAGCACTGTGAAGAAGCGACCTGGGCCACTGGCAGTGATTTGGTCTTGTGCTGACATGACTGAGGTGCCGTAGTTAGCTGAAAAATGACTATTCAATTTCTGAGAAACCGTTTTTTTTTTCGCGGAATGATTTGTCTTTCAAATATAACTCGAAAAATAGAAAAAAAAGAAAAATGAATTTGAGCATGCTTACGGGCATCTGTTCTCACTGTGTAGAATACGAACGGATCTGCATACATTGGCGCATACGTGGGTAGACCCGGCGTGTTAACTTCCGGTCCTCGTATGTAACAGTGAGAACAACAACAAAAAAAGGTAACAATCAAAATTGTTCCAGCCGGTCCCAGCCTGGAACAATTTTGTTTAAAAATACTTTTACCAAAAAATACAAATTTACCGGCAACCCATATCCGTCAAGTGCCAGAGGATCGACACTCACGATTTCAGAGAATCTGGGAATGTTAATTTTAGACTTTCAGCGAGGAAGCAAACCTACTTCGCAATGACATTTCCGTTCTGGGCAATCCTCAGGTCGTCTGTGTTCAAATTCACATTTACTTTGCACCCCAGATCGCAGTTGAATTTCGCTTGGTACCACTCAGCGACCACAGTGCCATGATCATTCTGAAAAAAGAAGCATTAACGGACTCTGTGTTATTTTCTGCAGAACAGATCAGTCTTTCTAATTCACCAATTTTTGTTGCTTCACGAGATCATCTTGCTGAAGCACCTCAGAGAAGGGGAACGTGAATCGGGCGTCTTAAATTAAGAAAAGAATCGAGCTACTACAATTCCGTTTCTGCTAACTTACCGGCAATCGCAATCACGGCTAAGAGAAGAAGCATGAGCATCCCGACTGATTAGGGAAAAGTGGGAGACAACGAGCGAAGTGAGCCTTTTAATGCGCAAGCCTCACCTTATTTGTGCTATAGAGGAGACAATTCTGCGCATAGCGAGGCTGAGGGAGTGACTCACGATGTAAGAATACTCTCAAAATTCGACTCTCCCGATTTCACGATCGTGATATACGAAGATAATCAATGTGAGATACCATGAACGATCATACCCAACGTGGTGATTGAATAGAGGGATACAAATTCAATGGCAACTCTGATTACTTTATGAAAGGTGCATTCACCTATATTATAATTGTAAATGGTTCAATCAGAGAGCCTCTACTGATACATGTGATAGACGTTCTATCTCTCATGTTTCCCATTCACTCTCAACTGCTTTGTATCATCAACTTAAATTTTCAGTTCAAGATTCAGGTGATCATTTTGATCAAGCGATCAGCGCGTTATGATATCTGGAAATGATGTGCGGCCTCACATCGTGATGTCTTTAGCAATCGTTATCAGTTGCAAGCACGTATCAGCTAATGAAAATAATAGCTCTCCATCAAGATGTGTACCTTGCACACTCGGCGTTTCTTTTCCATGAAAGCCCCATAATACCGCACATCGGGAAATAAACAAAATTTCAGTGTATGCTGCTGAGTGAAAGACGCGGAGGAAATGTGTACGCTGAACTCTGCGATATCCTGCCCACCTCCCAGAAGAAGGAAGCTGATCAAACGAAGAAGGTTTCACACCATCAAACGAGAGAGGAGAGAGCGGACACTAAAGATGAATGGTGTGCGTTAGTGAATATGAAAGAGAGAGAGAGTGTGTTAGAGATGAAAGAACGGGAAAAGAAAATAACACATGAATAAACAGAAAATGAGAGGCTGGTATTTAATGGATAAACGAGGGGTATTCATCGTACGCTCTCATCTTCCATTTTCGGCTTATCAATTTATGTTCTTTCGAAATTCTATTAATTTAATATTTTTCAGATGAAATCACTTTCTTTCCTCTTCCTCCTTGTTATCCATGTGATTCATTCGGAATCGTACTTCACTCGAATCCCCATCATTCGTCGTGAGAAACTTGCAACTACTACTGAGCTCTTCATCAACAAAACAGGACCACAGGTACATTTCAACAATGCTCAACACAATCCGAGAAAAATTAACAGATGATGAATGACAAATATATCACTTTTGTCAATTCATATCACACCATCACCGAAAACAATATTAATGATATATCGGAATGACTGTTTGAGAATATTTTTTGACATGTCTTTGATGGCGCATACATTGCCGATAATGTTTGCACATTACTCTACATTGCACAAAACAGTCTGACAACGATTCTTCATTCCACTTTCGATTGCTAAGCTTGCTGTTTTTTTCCTATTCGCTCTCTTGCTTAACCTCAACACTGCAAATGTTAATGAATAAGTGGATTATTTTATCATAATTACAAAATAATTCGTGTGTATATTTTGTGGCTAAAATAGCAGGGATATGGAGGTGGTTGTCCTCTTCGTGAACTGGAAATCAAGATGGTTTTGGGGTGCGGAATAATCAGTGAAATTTATCAAACTACCAAAATTATTATTGATTCAACAGTGATAAACATCAGATAATCAGCGGAACACCTGTAAATGATGAAGAACTCCATTCCATCGTCAAACGTGAAACTCCTCTGGAGCGATGCAAGAAACAGTTTGTTTTATTGTATTGTTCCCTCTGCGAATAATCAATGTCTTTCAAGGTGTACATTCAATGTAGGCTCCTACAGAGATGCGTGCTACATGAGTTGTCTGAGACAGTACTGCAATTACAATGACGGATACGTTCACGTTTGTCAATAAACATGTTTATCAGCTCGGAACATTTTGCTCCGTTGTATATATCCGTTTAATTGATTGAATAATCAGTTTTTTTTATTGAACAAATATTTCACATTTTCCTTTTGAGAATATGAAGTATTGAAAACATTTGCTCATGTATTTGGTATTTTTTATTTCTTAGATTATACTTTCCTATATGCTCAAAAATTCAACGATATTCGGAAATCACGTTATTATCAGTGATAACTCAAATATAATCCGATAATCAAATAGCACCCTCTTCGAATCGTACGGAAATTCTGACATATTTCACTCACCCATGATTATGTCGTTAACATACAGATATTGATATGCCTCTCCAAGCAAATAGCTGAGTCATACTCAAACAATAGTTGTCTGCAGAAAACCACACCACACGATACAATCTTAAACGTCGAATCATGGTTTGTTAGTCGATTTTTTGGTTGTGTTCATAACAAACCGTTAGGTTAGTCACACTCTTCGTGACTCGCAGTATAAAACATCATTCTTCAAAAGAGTGATAAGGTACTTGTGTGATGAAATTTCTACTGGCCTGTTTGATTCATGCAGCAAATGCGGTAAATCTCCTTTATATTTTGATTATTGTTCTTTTCTGGAAATGGGTCTTTTATTTGAAAAACTTACTGGATGTGCTACTTTTTTCTAGTGAAATACTTCAGGATGGGCAATCTTCATCGTGTGCTCGAATGAACGATGGATTCCTTGGAGAGATGGTTTCCAAAGGCGCTTGCATGATCTCGTGTCGGCTCAGAGTGCGAAATATTTTCTATTACAATTTAAAACGCGTTCTCTGTACTATCAGAGGAGGGGTCTCACAGTTGGTTGAAAATGATCGTACGGGGCTCATACTTTGGGTGTGTGACCCCTATGGGTCGAAAAAACTTTTTTCATAAAATTTTTGGTCTTTGATCTCCAAAAATCGATAATTTAAAATTTGAGATTTCGGCATCATGTGACATACCGTTCGAAAGAGCATCAAAAGCTATGTAGAATCGTAGAAGGAAACTTGATTTGAGCTATTTCGACGCGAGTTACAGCTCAAAAGGTAAAAATTTTGACCACTTTTGGTAAAAATCGATATGACTTTACTTGAAGATATGATTTGCGGGGTCCAATTTTCAGATATTTTGTGTATTTTCCATCGCAGAATTCGATGAGACTCTTTGCGAGACGAATCGATTAGGCCATTTTATCGAAATCATCCGTTATCCGTCACCTACTCATGGCCGGATTCGATACCCATCGACAGATTTTCGTGCATAACTTTTTTTGCACATTTTTTGATGAGCTCTAGTATCGAAATTCGGGATTAGTGTCCAAAAATACACCAGAAACTCCTATAGACATATTTTTTTCGAGATGAAATTTTTTCGACTTTTTCATTTTTTCACTATGTGGTCCGTTTGGTCCGATTTTCAGTCAAAATGTCAAATTCTCAGAATGATGTTTGACATTGTCGACAACGTTGACGGCGCGCTGAAAGGCTACAGTGTCGAGAACGAGCCGACCTGCTTCGTGCAAGCATACAAGCAGAGGATGGCCAGCAACAAATATCTCGAGTAAGTAGTTGTTGCCGATATGGAAAACCACAGAAAAACCCCTTTCGCCAAACCTAAATATTCACAGCAACGACAATCTGTTGGCCACGTGCGCCGACTTCTTCCTCGCAGGTAATCGATCTCGAGCCCAAACCCGGACAGATTCTGCTACCGAAAGAGCAGACGCTGCGCATTCAGAAAGTCTGATACCATGTAATATTTTTGTAATTTGCAATATAAATATGTAACACTTTGAAGATGAATAAACACAATTTTCTGGTTTGCAATGGTGAATTCCGTTATGACTAAGCAGCACATTCCTCCTTTCCACATCCTTTCTCACCTCTCCAACTCCATGATCTCTCGCTCGATTGAACCCGGTGGTCTCCCTCTCTTTCTCTGACACACACAAACACACCCTCTTTCTCTCCTGGGGTAGCACACAAAGCGGCTGGTCAGCAAATCCCATCGCCCTTTCCACTAAAAAAATTCTAATTATGACACATTCCCTCCTGCCAGAAGGCGCGAATCTTCTTTCCTGATTACTATGATCATGATATTGAGATTGGTTAATAGTAAATAATTTATAGCATATTACTGTCCACAAAAAGTTCCTCGCATTCTCAGCCGATTTGAAATCTCACTGAACAAATGTGCGTTCGCTGTCTTCTTCTCTTGTAAAATCGCCGTTCACCCTTTGAGTGCTTGAATTGTGCTGTATTTGTAGTCACCAGATAGCACGCCAATTGCAGAGACGCGGCAGAGAAAGAGAGGGCGTGCGCGCGCCAACGTGTGTTACTCACATCCCACTGCCCCCTTCCCTACTCTTCCCGCCGCTTTTCGCCATTTTCCGCCAGTTGTATTTGTGTTTTTCAAAGCTTTTCTAATGACTGACGATCACACATCTGGCATTTGCCTAATCTGCTCGACACCAAATACTGTAATTCACTTTGGAATCGACGCTTGCAGGTAACGATTAGTTGTTATTTCTCCCTGTACCCTGCGCTTTTCAGAGCGTGTACCGCATTCTTCAAGCGCGCCAAGCTGTCAGGCCGACGCTTTCCGTGCAGAAGGGGTGATCACGAATGCAATGTACAGCGAGGTTGTTTTTGCAAATAAAACTTTTTACTTTGGAGATTTCAGCCGATGGTACAATGTGTAAGGGTTGCCGCCAGGACAAGTGCATTGCGATTGGAATGAAATACGACGGACCGATGAGAAAGTACAACCCAAAGTGCGAGGTGGGTCCTGATAAGGGCTGACAAGTGAAGGGAATAGCGAAGAATGATGGAGAGAATTTCACTCCCTCCCATTCCTCCTTCAAGAATCCTCCCTCATTCCCCATTCGTCATCCTTCATTTGACTTGCAGGATGGGGAATCGTCACCTTCGTCGACTCTTGGTGACGAATCGTTGCTGTCCCGCATCAGAAGTGAATACATGTATGATTTTTCAACGATTCACACTGATAGGAACACTCGTCTTTAGGGCTTGTATTAAGCGTCGACGCCGTCAGGAGCAGGAGATTGTCAGCACTCACAATCTCACACGTCTACCGGATCTCACCGAAGTGAGACACTGTCTTTGCATATTCACGACACTGATTCAACGGCGCGGCTCATTCAGGATGTCTACCTTGCCAACAAAACCGCTGCCCTCGCCTGCTTCAATCTCACCGTAGTTGACTCGTGGCGGTATTTCATAGCGATCTTTCCTTGGGTCGACAGCCTTGCTATTGATGATCAGGTAAACCGATTGACTTCTGGCAAAAAAACATGGTAACTCAGCGTGAATTCTTTCGTCACTGCATTCCGCAATTTGTAATGGTCGATAGCTTCTGTCACACGAAGAAACTCTTTGGCGGCATCAACAAATAGTGAGTTTAATCAATTTTCACAGCGCTACCTGCCTCGCATCTTGCAGTTCAATGTGTTCGATACTTCTTTGTTTTGGCGAAGAACAGGAGAATCGGGAGGAGTTGATCGAGTGAGAGCCTAACCTAACCTAAGCCTAAGCCTAACCTATTCTGCTCGAACTTCTCATGTCGTAATTGTTTCAGATCCGTACGTGCATATTCCCATGAGCAGATGTCGCTGGTGGTACCCTCGTTTGAGAAAGCGGACATTTGTGACAGCGAGAAATACGCGCTTCTAGTGCTACTGCTCTGTGAAGCTGGTGAGTAATCGCGATAAAAGTAAATGTAAAATCAATTTTCAGACCTAAGCGACGACTTTAGCGAGTGATTCAAGCCGTTTCTCGACGACGTCAGACATCGAATTCTGGAAGATCTGCACCGTTTCTACACCGAAGAAATGGGTCTGAGCGAGTACTCGACACGGCTTGGCAACCTGTACACGATCTGTCACACTTTTCGAGTGAGTTCAAGTGAGCAAACCAATTCAAATAACCAATCGTTTCATCAGGAGGGAAACGCGCTTTTCCAAGAGAACTTCCGAATGCAAGTGACCGTCTTCGATCTGTACGAAACGGAGAAGATGTTGCAAGATCTAATTTTGTAGATTTATCGTTGTGGAAAGATGTTTATATTTGGTGCTGCTCTCGCTTCATGTTCATATCGACCTGAAACCTATCAAACCTCAACCATTCACTAAATGGTTAGACGTTTACTGCTTTAGACATTCAATAAATGCTACTAGCCAATTTGTCGTCGTCGGAATACTTTTAATTATTCTTTTAATTACTCTTAATTAAAACTGCTTACTCGTGTGAACACCGTTCGTAGAGTCATAACGGCTCCATAAAAGACACTGTCATTTGTCTAAAATCGACGTGAATTGTTCCCTTCGGTAACACATGTCTTTCGAACCCGGGTGCAAATTCCGGTTAATGAAATTTTTTCGGTGTTTTAAAGTGTGACATGTACTTCACGAACTGAAACACCACCACTCTACTTATCACACATTTACACAACTATCCCTAATTTGATGCAATCGATACTCAAGTTAAATCAAGTCTCGTTTAGAAAGAAACCATGGGAATAATGCCGATGAGTGCGAATAACCCAAATAAGTAGATGGTGTGAAATGTGAGAGTCTGATTAGCTACTAATAATGTTTCATTGTTTGAGATGAGTACTCTTCCTCTTCCTCTTTCTCCTCACCATAACAGGTACACATATCCATATGAGACACAGATCGGCAGTTCTCAGAGAAGCTAAGAAGCATGTGTTCAGAATGGGTAATGAGATAAAGTCTGGTCCTCGTAATGGCAGACTTCTGAAGGTTATACTCCCGAGTTCTAAAATACAGAGACAGGTTATGTCAAGAAGACACCAGCTGTCTAGTCTCAAAGATGAACTCGGAGTGGGTGCACGTGCGTGGCTGCGAGAATCGCTGACGAAAGAGGAGAGACAAGTGAGTAAGGAGAGGCCATTCACATATGGTCCTCCTCCTTCCCGTACTCATCGGAAGCAATATTACGGTAGAAGCACGCACCCTCTAGGCATCGCTCAGACTACGACTAGGACCGATAATAACGTCTCGTCTAACTACTACTATCCAGAAGACGTGACCCAGGCATGCTCACCCATCTCACAATACGGCCAGCCCCCTCTTCCTATTCACTATCCCCATTCCCCTCAGTATTCACATCCCCCCTCTCCTTCGCTCAATACCGGTGTCCCGTTCTCTCCCAATCAGCCTAACAATTACTTCTACTCTTTTTAAAAAGGGATGAATGTCTGGACAAGGAATTCCCTAAAATTCATGTATTATATTCAAATATTCGTTCTATTTTAAATGTAAATAATCACAATCATATTAAAATGTTACTTGATGAACAAAAATACTCGATTCTTTCCTTTTCAGAAACTTGGTTGAAGTCAAACATCCCTGATGGAATGACCCTAGGTGATAATGCGAAAACATACCAAATACTTCGATGTGATAGAAAGAGAAAAAGAGGAGGAGGTGTATGCGCTATCGTTCATTGCAGTATTGAGACTAAACTTGTTTTCGAAGAATCAGTAAACGACTCATATGAAGTGCTTATTTTTGATGCCAACATTAGTTCAATCTTAATGCGTATTTTCGTGGTCTATAGAATTCCTGCTCTTTCACAAAGCGAAAGTGAAAAATTGTGGCAAACAATGAAAGACTTCATGGTTTGTCAACATTCGAGTGTGATAATGGGAGACTTTAATATACCTTCTTTAAAATGGCCACTAGATGACAAAATTGAATACAAAGGGATTGGTGGAGATTTCAAAGATATAATAGATGTGTGTAACCTCCAACAGGTTGTTATATTGCCAACACGTGATACAAACTTTCTTGATTTGGTTCTAACAAACGATAATAAACTAATAAACAATGTTCAAGTCACACCTCCGCTAGGAAACTCTGATCATCAAACATTGACTTTTGAACTACTGATAGATCACAAACCTCCTAAATTTCGATCAAGAAAAAACTTCTCTAAGGGAAATTACGAGCTTATAAACTCAGCTCTTGCTAGAATTAATTGGTTTGTTTTTTTCCGGCCAGATGACAGTGTGAATATTATGTATGAGAAACTTCTTATCATACTTGAACAGATGATAGAGTTACATGTTCCGATGGTAAGAGTAAACTTGAATGGAATCCCTATTCCATCCTATATTGAGAAAATGATGAAATTTAGATTCCTCTATTGGCAAAAATGTGTAAAATCAAATGATCCAATGTACAAGCTTGAATTTGAAAGGGCTCATAAACTTTGTACGAAAAGTCTCCAAAAATACGCACAAAATCGAGAAAAAGTACTCTTAGCAAGTGCTGACAAAAAAGGGTTTTATCGCTATATAAAATCAAAATTGCATGACACCAAGGGAAATAATATCGATCCCTTGATCGATGCACAAGATACTTTGTGCGAGTCTAATCATGGCAAGGCAAATGCACTTGCAGACGCATTTTCGAGTGTTTTCACGAAAGATAATGGAACTACCCCTCATTTCATTCATGAAAGAGAGTTGATTGTGGGACGAGAATATGATGAACTTTTCAATAGATACGAAATATGTAATTTGATCGAGAAGTGGAAAAATTCATCGTGTAGAACACCAGATAACATAAACATTTATTTCATTAAGAAAATTGCAGTCCCTCTATCGATACCTCTCGAAATGATTTTCAATAAGGCCTATGATAACTGTGAGGTACCTAAACGATGGAAACATTCAATAATAACTCCTTTACGGAAGAAACCACCGTATAGTGACCCGCTGAACTATCGACCTGTTTCTATTACGAGCTTTTTCTGCCGAGTTTTTGAAAAATGTCTCTCTAAGAAAATGATAGAAGACTGTGAGATGTTTGATATTTTCCCACAATCTCAATATGGATTCAGGGAAAACAGGAGTGTTGAAACTCAAATGCTTGAGGTTTTCAATTGTTGGTCTAAATCGATTGACAGAGTGAAAGCATTGACGTCGTTTATTTCGACTATGCTAAAGCCTTTGATACTGTCAGCCATCCAAAATTGATACAGAAAATCTCCAAAATGGGCTTTCCGGATAAGGCTACAAAATGGATAAGAGAATACCTCACGGGGAGAACGTTTCAAGTACGCGTTGAAAATATTCTTTCTGAATCCAAAAATGTAACGAGTGGTGTTCCTCAAGGGTCAGTATTGGGACCAATTCTTTTCAATCTTTACATATGGGATCTTCCTCAGATATTGATTGAAAATAACTGTAACAATTACTCGTTTGCTGATGATTTAAAAATATTCAAATGCTTCTCAGACGAGATAGAAACGGTGAGTTTACAAAAAAGTGTTGACGATATATTGGAATGGAGTAATACATGGCAGCTAGACATTGCAAATCATAAATGCAGTGTTATCCATCTAGGTAAGAAGAACCCAAAGAAAATATATTACGTGGGTAATCAACTATTGGATTGCGAAAATTGCGTTAGGGACCTTGGGATAATTGTTGATACCAACCTCTCAATGAGAAACCACACAAAAACAATTTGTAAAAATGCTGAAACTAGATCTAACCTAGTTTTTCGAGCACTACTCACTAACGACGTTAAAGGAGGAGTAATGGCAAATCTGGCGAGGGTAAACTGGCGAATGTGCCCGATGGGGATCTTAAACCATGTTACGAATCCGAAGTTTGAAGTCTCTATGTTGCCTTTGAGCCGAGATACACGCTCTCAAAGATTCTACAGGGCACAGGAAATATCAAGATGCGCGGTGCGACAGGGAAGGAAAGGGCCTGATACGTGCCGATCAGGGAAGGGAAGGGGCAGACACACAGAACGAGGGGAGAGCAGGGGATCACTCTGCTCGTCTGCCGTCGTGCTGACCCCGTTCTCTGATCTACCGTTTCCCTATCATTGTACAGGGTTTTCGTTACGGGAGTCTCCGCCATTCCTCCTTCTTTAAGACGCTTGTAAATGCATACTGTATTTACGCGCGCCCTACTCTTGAGTTCAGTTCTAGTGTTTCGCGCCCGATCAACTCAACTGATCGTCATAAAATTGAAAAAGTTCAAAACTCAGTGACTCGAAGGATATTCTACAGAGCGCTAAACTATACCTACCATAATAAACCAAGTCATTATGAGAGGAACAAGGAATTACAACTACATACTCTTGAGTATAGAAGAACGGCTAATGACGCGAGATTAGCTTACCAGATGATTTTTGGTAATGGAAAGCTCGCATCATCTATGCGTGATTTTTTCACACTTGTAAAAACAAGAACTCGTGGTGCTAGGTATAAAGTTGTCGTAGATACTGCGCGTTTAAAACTAAGAGAAAATTCATATGTGCATAGAATCACTAAACGTATAATATCCATGTTGCAGAAAGGTAATCTTCCTACGTCTCATTCAGAGTTCATGATGGCAATGCTTGATGAGAAGAAATGATACATCAAAGCACCTTCTCCCGTATTTCCCCATTTATAATTACCCCCAATTACATGTGATATCGCATGATAAATCTATTTTATTCTATATGTGTACTGTCTGTTGTCTTGTGAAATGAGGGTTGATTGCAGCAGCCGAAGCAGCACTCGATCAGTGAAGCCAACTGCTTCGCGTTGCGATCGATTGGAAGTGCCTCCTTCGGGATACTCGAGGTCAGTGACGTCGTTCTTACCTCCTTTTTCCACTCCTTTATTTATTTATAAAATTGATCTACCCTCGGTAGAATTCTATGAACACATCCGTTGCGGCGTCGTCGTATTCTCTTGATGTGTACTGTCTGTTGTCTTGTGAAATGAGGGTTGATTGCAGCAGCCGAAGCAGCACTCGATCAGTGAAGCCAACTGCTTCGCGTTGCGATCGATTGGAAGTGCCTCCTTCGGGATACTCGAGGTCAGTGACGTCGTTCTTATCTCATTTTCCACTCCTTTATTTATTTATAAAATTGATCTACCCTCGGTAGAATTCTATGAACACATCCGTTGCGGCGTCGTCGTATTCTCTTGATGTGTACTGTCTGTTGTCTTGTGAAATGAGGGTTGATTGCAGCAGCCGAAGCAGCACTCGATCAGTGAAGCCGACTGCTTCGCGTTGCGATCCATTGGAAGTGCCTCCTTCGGGATACTCGAGGTTAGTGACGTCGTTCTTACATCCTTTTTCCACTCCTTTATTTATTTATAAAATTGATCTACCCTCGGTAGAATTCTATGAACACATCCGTTGCGGCGTCGTCGTATTCTCTTGATGTGTACTGTCTGTTGTCTTGTGAAATGAGGGTTGATTGCAGCAGCCGAAGCAGCACTCGATCAGTGAAGCCAACTGCTTCGCGTTGCGATCGATTGGAAGTGCCTCCTTCGGGATACTCGAGGTCAGTGACGTCGTTCTTACCTCATTTTCCACTCCTTTATTTATTTATAAAATTGATCTACCCTCGGTAGAATTCTATGAACACATCCGTTGCGGCGTCGTCGTATTCTCTTGATGTGTACTGTCTGTTGTCTTGTGAAATGAGGGTTGATTGCAGCAGCCGAAGCAGCACTCGATCAGTGAAGCCGACTGCTTCGCGTTGCGATCCATTGGAAGTGCCTCCTTCGGGATACTCGAGGTTAGTGACGTCGTTCTTACATCCTTTTTCCACTCCTTTATTTATTTATAAAATTGATCTACCCTCGGTAGAATTCTATGAACACATCCGTTGCGGCGTCGTCGTATTCTCTTGATGTGTACTGTCTGTTGTCTTGTGAAATGAGGGTTGATTGCAGCAGCCGAAGCAGCACTCGATCAGTGAAGCCGACTGCTTCGCGTTGCGATCCATTGGAAGTGCCTCCTTCGGGATACTCGAGGTTAGTGACGTCGTTCTTACATCCTTTTTCCACTCCTTTATTTATTTATAAAATTGATCTACCCTCGGTAGAATTCTATGAACACATCCGTTGCGGCGTCGTCGTATTCTCTTGATGTGTACTGTCTGTTGTCTTGTGAAATGAGGGTTGATTGCAGCAGCCGAAGCAGCACTCGATCAGTGAAGCCAACTGCTTCGCGTTGCGATCGATTGGAAGTGCCTCCTTCGGGATACTCGAGGTCAGTGACGTCGTTCTTACCTCATTTTCCACTCCTTTATTTATTTATAAAATTGATCTACCCTCGGTAGAATTCTATGAACACATCCGTTGCGGCGTCGTCGTATTCTCTTGATGTGTACTGTCTGTTGTCTTGTGAAATGAGGGTTGATTGCAGCAGCCGAAGCAGCACTCGATCAGTGAAGCCGACTGCTTCGCGTTGCGATCCATTGGAAGTGCCTCCTTCGGGATACTCGAGGTTAGTGACGTCGTTCTTACATCCTTTTTCCACTCCTTTATTTATTTATAAAATTGATCTACCCTCGGTAGAATTCTATGAACACATCCGTTGCGGCGTCGTCGTATTCTCTTGATGTGTACTGTCTGTTGTCTTGTGAAATGAGGGTTGATTGCAGCAGCCGAAGCAGCACTCGATCAGTGAAGCCAACTGCTTCGCGTTGCGATCGATTGGAAGTGCCTCCTTCGGGATACTCGAGGTCAGTGACGTCGTTCTTACCTCATTTTCCACTCCTTTATTTATTTATAAAATTGATCTACCCTCGGTAGAATTCTATGAACACATCCGTTGCGGCGTCGTCGTATTCTCTTGATGTGTACTGTCTGTTGTCTTGTGAAATGAGGGTTGATTGCAGCAGCCGAAGCAGCACTCGATCAGTGAAGCCGACTGCTTCGCGTTGCGATCCATTGGAAGTGCCTCCTTCGGGATACTCGAGGTTAGTGACGTCGTTCTTACATCCTTTTTCCACTCCTTTATTTATTTATAAAATTGATCTACCCTCGGTAGACTTCTTTGAACACATCCGTGGCGGTGTCGTCGTATTCCCTTGATATGTACTGTCTGTTGTCTTCTGAAATGAGGGTTGATTGCAGCAGCCGAAGCAGCACTCGATCAGTGAAGCCAACTGCTTCGCGTTGCGATCGATTGGAAGTGCCTCCTTCGGGATACTCGAGGTCAGTGACGTCGTTCTTACCTCATTTTTCCACTCCTTTATTTATTTATAAAATTGATCTACCCTCGGTAGAATTCTATGAACACATCCGTTGCGGCGTCGTCGTATTCTCTTGATGTGTACTGTCTGTTGTCTTGTGAAATGAGGGTTGATTGCAGCAGCCGAAGCAGCACTCGATCAGTGAAGCCGACTGCTTCGCGTTGCGATCCATTGGAAGTGCCTCCTTCGGGATACTCGAGGTTAGTGACGTCGTTCTTACATCCTTTTTCCACTCCTTTATTTATTTATAAAATTGATCTACCCTCGGTAGACTTCTTTGAACACATCCGTGGCGGTGTCGTCGTATTCCCTTGATATGTACTGTCTGTTGTCTTGTGAAATGAGGGTTGATTGCAGCAGCCGAAGCAGCACTCGATCAGTGAAGCCGACTGCTTCGCGTTGCGATCGATTGGAAGTGCCTCCTTCGGGATACTCGAGGTTAGTGACGTCGTTCTTACCTCCTTTTTCCACTCCTTCATTTATTTATAAAATTGATCTACCCTCGGTAGACTTCTATGAACACATCCGTTGCGGCGTCGTCGTATTCCCTTGATGTGTACTGTCTGTTGTCTTGTGAAATGAGGGTTGATTGCAGCAGCCGAAGCAGCACTCGATCAGTGAAGCCAACTGCTTCGCGTTGCGATCGATTGGAAGTGCCTCCTTCGGGATACTCGAGGTCAGTGACGTCGTTCTTACCTCATTTTTCCACTCCTTTATTTATTTATAAAATTGATCTACCCTCGGTAGAATTCTATGAACACATCCGTTGCGGCGTCGTCGTATTCTCTTGATGTGTACTGTCTGTTGTCTTGTGAAATGAGGGTTGATTGCAGCAGCCGAAGCAGCACTCGATCAGTGAATTTATTAGTAAGTGATGAAGGTTTTGCCGTGAAGCGAATAATATCTGCTAAATCTAACGCAGAGATACCTTCTTTGAATAAGATGAGTAGAAACCCAGAAATGTATGAAAAAGAAATGAATGAATACTATGAGAGACAGAGAAACCAACAAGAAGACATTAGAAAACGAGAAGAAAAAATGAAGCAAGAGAAAGTAAAACAAGACACATTATATGAAGAGCAAATAAGACTAGAAAAATTAAAACAAGACGAAGAAAAATTGAGACAAGATACATTGATTGAAGAAAAAGTAAGACAATATGAAGAACAAATGCGACAAGAAAAAGGCTGACTTCCTTGGGGTCGACCAAAAAACTGCCGTGAATGGACTTCACGCGATTGGAAAGAAGTGGAAACTCGGGAAATGGATCCCCCATGACATGACCGACTATGACAAGGATCGCCGAGTGGACATGGCTTCGACTCTTCTCACTCTGCATCGCCTGTTTGATTGGCTGGACAATGTCATCACAGGTGATGAAAAGTGGGTGCTCTACGACAACCATGAGCGCATGAGACAGTGGGTCGGAGAGGACCAAAAGCCAGCAGATGTCCCTAAACCCGATTTGCACCCCAAAAAAGTGATGTTGTGCATCTGGTGGTCAGTGCGGGGAGTGGAGTTCTGGGAACTCCTACCCGAGGGGACGACTATCACGGCAGAGGTCTACACTCTTCAGCTACGGAAGCTGAGACTCGCTGTCGAACAAACACGCGGGAAGGACGCTCGAATCTACTTTCAGCACGACAACGCCCGCCCGCATGTCGCAAGAAAGACCAAGGCTGAGCTGGCGGGCTATGGCTGGAATGTCCTCCCCCACCCTCCCTACTCACCCGACCTTGCCCCCTCCGATTACCACCTCTTCTCAGACCTCCAGCGTTTCCTCAAGGGACAGAGCTTCAAAGACCGAGCCACTATCCAGACCGTACTGACCAACTATTTCAAGAACCAGCCCCAGTCCTTCTATCACGAGGGCATCCACAAGCTGCCTGGTAGATGGCAGAAGGTCATCGATGCGCATGGAGAATCTTTTTAGATTCTATCGTGCTTTGTAAAGTTTTTATGATAAAGTGAAAAAAAATTCAAAAACGAGCGTTACTTATTCCTCAACCCGATAGTTACAGTGTGACAACTTTCATTGAACATGGTCAACTCACCTCCGAACTGTATTCCGTTGCTATTTTGTCGGTTGCTGTTTTGTCACCCCCCCCCCCCCCAAATTAACTCAGTAAAACATCTTTTCGATCGAACCCAGAGAAACAATCATGGAAAAGGAGAGACTAAAAATAAGAAAACCTGGTGTTGCTTAGATTCACCTAGTTCTCAAACACCGAACATGCGATAAAGAATGGAGCCCATTCAAGGGTTGTACTCGATGGGGAGGTTCTTTCGGCGGACCATGCCGTCTCCCTGGAACCACTCGCGGCGGAACTGCTTGGCGGCGCCGTCGGGGGTGTTGGTCCACTCGATCGTCACACGGTCGTTGTTGACGTCCTGAAGAGAATATAGTATTGATTGAAAGGATACTATAGGACTACGGTAGGTGGATTACGGTAAGTGGTTTAGAGACTACATTAGCAAACCACGTGCAGTATCTACAGCAAGAATGGGAATCGACGTACGACGGAGGGTCCTGAGGGGAGGGGCTACCGTACCTCCTGTCCGTAGGCGAAGGCGTCGCAGGAGACGGCGATGAGGGCGTTCTCCTTGGGGTCGAGCACTCCGGATCCGGGGTCGAGCACTCGTCGCTCGGTCAATCCTCGTACGTCTCTCATCGCTCTTTCTCTCGTCAGTTGATGGCTGCTATGATCAATGGAGATGTGAAGCAGATTGAGAAGACATACAAGGATGAGAAGTGAGGGATTACGGTTGATATTTATTTGTAAATTGAGGGATGAGGGGCTTGTATTTCAAGAAAAGTTCGGTGTTTGAGAACTAGGTGAATCTAAGCAACACCAGGTTTTCTTATTTTTAGTCTCTCCTTTTCCATGATTGTTTCTCTGGGTTCGATCGAAAAGATGTTTTACTGAGTTAATTTGGGGGGGGGGGGGGGGTGACAAAACAGCAACCGACAAAATAGCAACGGAATACAGTTCGGAGGTGAGTTGACCATGTTCAATGAAAGTTGTCACACTGTAACTATCGGGTTGAGGAATAAGTAACGCTCGTTTTTGAATTTTTTTTCACTTTATCATAAAAACTTTACAAAGCACGATAGAATCTAAAAAGATTCTCCATGCGCATCGATGACCTTCTGCCATCTACCAGGCAGCTTGTGGATGCCCTCGTGATAGAAGGACTGGGGCTGGTTCTTGAAATAGTTGGTCAGTACGGTCTGGATAGTGGCTCGGTCTTTGAAGCTCTGTCCCTTGAGGAAACGCTGGAGGTCTGAGAAGAGGTGGTAATCGGAGGGGGCAAGGTCGGGTGAGTAGGGAGGGTGGGGGAGGACATTCCAGCCATAGCCCGCCAGCTCAGCCTTGGTCTTTCTTGCGACATGCGGGCGGGCGTTGTCGTGCTGAAAGTAGATTCGAGCGTCCTTCCCGCGTGTTTGTTCGACAGCGAGTCTCAGCTTCCGTAGCTGAAGAGTGTAGACCTCTGCCGTGATAGTCGTCCCCTCGGGTAGGAGTTCCCAGAACTCCACTCCCCGCACTGACCACCAGATGCACAACATCACTTTTTTGGGGTGCAAATCGGGTTTAGGGACATCTGCTGGCTTTTGGTCCTCTCCGACCCACTGTCTCATGCGCTCATGGTTGTCGTAGAGCACCCACTTTTCATCACCTGTGATGACATTGTCCAGCCAATCAAACAGGCGATGCAGAGTGAGAAGAGTCGAAGCCATGTCCACTCGGCGATCCTTGTCATAGTCGGTCATGTCATGGGGGATCCATTTCCCGAGTTTCCACTTCTTTCCAATCGCGTGAAGTCCATTCACGGCAGTTTTTTGGTCGACCCCAAGGAAGTCAGCCTTTTTCTTGTCGCATTTGTTCTTCATATTGTCTTACTTTTTCTTCAATCAATGTATCTTGTCTCAATTTTTCTTCGTCTTGTTTTAATTTTTCTAGTCTTATTTGCTCTTCATATAATGTGTCTTGTTTTACTTTCTCTTGCTTCATTTTTTCTTCTCGTTTTCTAATGTCTTCTTGTTGGTTTCTCTGTCTCTCATAGTATTCATTCATTTCTTTTTCATACATTTCTGGGTTTCTACTCATCTTATTCAAAGAAGGTATCTCTGCGTTAGATTTAGCAGATATTATTCGCTTCACGGCAAAACCTTCATCACTTACTAATAAATTCACTGATCGAGTGCTGCTTCGGCTGCTGCAATCAACCCTCATTTCACAAGACAACAGACAGTACACATCAAGAGAATACGACGACGCCGCAACGGATGTGTTCATAGAATTCTGCCGAGGGTAGATCAATTTTATAAATAAATAAAGGAGTGGAAAAATGAGGTAAGAACGACGTCACTGACCTCGAGTATCCCGAAGGAGGCACTTCCAATCGATCGCAACGCGAAGCAGTCGGCTTCACTGATCGAGTGCTGCTTCGGCTGCTGCAATCAACCCTCATTTCACAAGACAACAGACAGTACATATCAAGGGAATACGACGACGCCGCAACGGATGTGTTCATAGAAGTCTACCGAGGGTAGATCAATTTTATAAATAAATGAAGGAGTGGAAAAAGGAGGTAAGAACGACGTCACTAACCTCGAGTATCCCGAAGGAGGCACTTCCAATCGATCGCAACGCGAAGCAGTCGGCTTCACTGATCGAGTGCTGCTTCGGCTGCTGCAATCAACCCTCATTTCACAAGACAACAGACAGTACATATCAAGGGAATACGACGACACCGCCACGGATGTGTTCAAAGAAGTCTACCGAGGGTAGATCAATTTTATAAATAAATAAAGGAGTGGAAAAAGGATGTAAGAACGACGTCACTAACCTCGAGTATCCCGAAGGAGGCACTTCCAATGGATCGCAACGCGAAGCAGTCGGCTTCACTGATCGAGTGCTGCTTCGGCTGCTGCAATCAACCCTCATTTCACAAGACAACAGACAGTACACATCAAGAGAATACGACGACGCCGCAACGGATGTGTTCATAGAATTCTACCGAGGGTAGATCAATTTTATAAATAAATAAAGGAGTGGAAAAATGAGGTAAGAACGACGTCACTGACCTCGAGTATCCCGAAGGAGGCACTTCCAATCGATCGCAACGCGAAGCAGTTGGCTTCACTGATCGAGTGCTGCTTCGGCTGCTGCAATCAACCCTCATTTCACAAGACAACAGACAGTACACATCAAGAGAATACGACGACGCCGCAACGGATGTGTTCATAGAATTCTATCGAGGGTAGATCAATTTTATAAATAAATAAAGGAGTGGAAAAAGGATGTAAGAACGACGTCACTAACCTCGAGTATCCCGAAGGAGGCACTTCCAATGGATCGCAACGCGAAGCAGTCGGCTTCACTGATCGAGTGCTGCTTCGGCTGCTGCAATCAACCCTCATTTCAGAAGACAACAGACAGTACATATCAAGGGAATACGACGACACCGCCACGGATGTGTTCAAAGAAGTCTACCGAGGGTAGATCAATTTTATAAATAAATAAAGGAGTGGAAAAAGGATGTAAGAACGACGTCACTAACCTCGAGTATCCCGAAGGAGGCACTTCCAATGGATCGCAACGCGAAGCAGTCGGCTTCACTGATCGAGTGCTGCTTCGGCTGCTGCAATCAACCCTCATTTCAGAAGACAACAGACAGTACATATCAAGGGAATACGACGACACCGCCACGGATGTGTTCAAAGAAGTCTACCGAGGGTAGATCAATTTTATAAATAAATAAAGGAGTGGAAAAAGGATGTAAGAACGACGTCACTAACCTCGAGTATCCCGAAGGAGGCACTTCCAATGGATCGCAACGCGAAGCAGTCGGCTTCACTGATCGAGTGCTGCTTCGGCTGCTGCAATCAACCCTCATTTCACAAGACAACAGACAGTACACATCAAGAGAATACGACGACGCCGCAACGGATGTGTTCATAGAATTCTACCGAGGGTAGATCAATTTTATAAATAAATAAAGGAGTGGAAAATGAGGTAAGAACGACGTCACTGACCTCGAGTATCCCGAAGGAGGCACTTCCAATCGATCGCAACGCGAAGCAGTTGGCTTCACTGATCGAGTGCTGCTTCGGCTGCTGCAATCAACCCTCATTTCACAAGACAACAGACAGTACACATCAAGAGAATACGACGACGCCGCAACGGATGTGTTCATAGAATTCTACCGAGGGTAGATCAATTTTATAAATAAATAAAGGAGTGGAAAAAGGATGTAAGAACGACGTCACTAACCTCGAGTATCCCGAAGGAGGCACTTCCAATGGATCGCAACGCGAAGCAGTCGGCTTCACTGATCGAGTGCTGCTTCGGCTGCTGCAATCAACCCTCATTTCACAAGACAACAGACAGTACACATCAAGAGAATACGACGACGCCGCAACGGATGTGTTCATAGAATTCTACCGAGGGTAGATCAATTTTATAAATAAATAAAGGAGTGGAAAATGAGGTAAGAACGACGTCACTGACCTCGAGAATCCCGAAGGAGGCACTTCCAATCGATCGCA
Organism: Pristionchus entomophagus; assembly: GCA_036245825.1. Lineage (NCBI taxonomy): Eukaryota > Metazoa > Nematoda > Chromadorea > Rhabditida > Neodiplogasteridae > Pristionchus > Pristionchus entomophagus. Next base: position 4,232,827 of record BTSX01000001.1, read on the forward strand.
ACGCGAAGCAGTTGGCTTCACTGATCGAGTGCTGCTTCGGCTGCTGCAATCAACCCTCATTTCACAAGACAACAGACAGTACACATCAAGAGAATACGACGACGCCGCAACGGATGTGTTCATAGAATTCTACCGAGGGTAGATCAATTTTATAAATAAATAAAGGAGTGGAAAAAGGATGTAAGAACGACGTCACTAACCTCGAGTATCCCGAAGGAGGCACTTCCAATGGATCGCAACGCGAAGCAGTCGGCTTCACTGATCGAGTGCTGCTTCGGCTGCTGCAATCAACCCTCATTTCACAAGACAACAGACAGTACACATCAAGAGAATACGACGACGCCGCAACGGATGTGTTCAAAGAAGTCTACCGAGGGTAGATCAATTTTATAAATAAATAAAGGAGTGGAAAAAGGATGTAAGAACGACGTCACTAACCTCGAGTATCCCGAAGGAGGCACTTCCAATGGATCGCAACGCGAAGCAGTCGGCTTCACTGATCGAGTGCTGCTTCGGCTGCTGCAATCAACCCTCATTTCAGAAGACAACAGACAGTACATATCAAGGGAATACGACGACACCGCCACGGATGTGTTCAAAGAAGTCTACCGAGGGTAGATCAATTTTATAAATAAATAAAGGAGTGGAAAAAGGATGTAAGAACGACGTCACTAACCTCGAGTATCCCGAAGGAGGCACTTCCAATGGATCGCAACGCGAAGCAGTCGGCTTCACTGATCGAGTGCTGCTTCGGCTGCTGCAATCAACCCTCATTTCACAAGACAACAGACAGTACACATCAAGAGAATACGACGACGCCGCAACGGATGTGTTCATAGAATTCTACCGAGGGTAGATCAATTTTATAAATAAATAAAGGAGTGGAAAATGAGGTAAGAACGACGTCACTGACCTCGAGTATCCCGAAGGAGGCACTTCCAATCGATCGCAACGCGAAGCAGTTGGCTTCACTGATCGAGTGCTGCTTCGGCTGCTGCAATCAACCCTCATTTCACAAGACAACAGACAGTACACATCAAGAGAATACGACGACGCCGCAACGGATGTGTTCATAGAATTCTACCGAGGGTAGATCAATTTTATAAATAAATAAAGGAGTGGAAAAAGGATGTAAGAACGACGTCACTAACCTCGAGTATCCCGAAGGAGGCACTTCCAATGGATCGCAACGCGAAGCAGTCGGCTTCACTGATCGAGTGCTGCTTCGGCTGCTGCAATCAACCCTCATTTCACAAGACAACAGACAGTACACATCAAGAGAATACGACGACGCCGCAACGGATGTGTTCATAGAATTCTACCGAGGGTAGATCAATTTTATAAATAAATAAAGGAGTGGAAAATGAGGTAAGAACGACGTCACTGACCTCGAGAATCCCGAAGGAGGCACTTCCAATCGATCGCAACGCGAAGCAGTTGGCTTCACTGATCGAGTGCTGCTTCGGCTGCTGCAATCAACCCTCATTTCACAAGACAACAGACAGTACACATCAAGAGAATACGACGACGCCGCAACGGATGTGTTCATAGAATTCTACCGAGGGTAGATCAATTTTATAAATAAATAAAGGAGTGGAAAAAGGATGTAAGAACGACGTCACTAACCTCGAGTATCCCGAAGGAGGCACTTCCAATGGATCGCAACGCGAAGCAGTCGGCTTCACTGATCGAGTGCTGCTTCGGCTGCTGCAATCAACCCTCATTTCACAAGACAACAGACAGTACACATCAAGAGAATACGACGACGCCGCAACGGATGTGTTCATAGAATTCTACCGAGGGTAGATCAATTTTATAAATAAATAAAGGAGTGGAAAATGAGATAAGAACGACGTCACTGACCTCGAGTATCCCGAAGGAGGCACTTCCAATCGATCGCAACGCGAAGCAGTTGGCTTCACTGATCGAGTGCTGCTTCGGCTGCTGCAATCAACCCTCATTTCACAAGACAACAGACAGTACACATCAAGAGAATACGACGACGCCGCAACGGATGTGTTCATAGAATTCTACCGAGGGTAGATCAATTTTATAAATAAATAAAGGAGTGGAAAAAGGAGGTAAGAACGACGTCACTGACCTCGAGTATCCCGAAGGAGGCACTTCCAATCGATCGCAACGCGAAGCAGTTGGCTTCACTGATCGAGTGCTGCTTCGGCTGCTGCAATCAACCCTCATTTCACAAGACAACAGACAGTACACATCAAGAGAATACGACGACGCCGCAACGGATGTGTTCATAGAATTCTACCGAGGGTAGATCAATTTTATAAATAAATAAAGGAGTGGAAAAAGGAGGTAAGAACGACGTCACTGACCTCGAGTATCCCGAAGGAGGCACTTCCAATCGATCGCAACGCGAAGCAGTTGGCTTCACTGATCGAGTGCTGCTTCGGCTGCTGCAATCAACCCTCATTTCACAAGACAACAGACAGTACACATATAGAATAAAATAGATTTATCATGCGATATCACATGTAATTGGGGGTAATTATAAATGGGGAAATACGGGAGAAGGTGCTTTGATGTATCATTTCTTCTCATCAAGCATTGCCATCATGAACTCTGAATGAGACGTAGGAAGATTACCTTTCTGCAACATGGATATTATACGTTTAGTGATTCTATGCACATATGAATTTTCTCTTAGTTTTAAACGCGCAGTATCTACGACAACTTTATACCTAGCACCACGAGTTCTTGTTTTTACAAGTGTGAAAAAATCACGCATAGATGATGCGAGCTTTCCTTTACCAAAAATCATCTGGTAAGCTAATCTCGCGTCATTAGCCGTTCTTCTATACTCAAGAGTATGTAGTTGTAATTCCTTGTTCCTCTCATAATGACTTGGTTTATTATGGTAGGTATAGTTTAGCGCTCTGTAGAATATCCTTCGAGTCACTGAGTTTTGAACTTTTTCAATTTTATGACGATCAGTTGAGTTGATCGGGCGCGAAACACTAGAACTGAACTCAAGAGTAGGGCGCGCGTAAATACAGTATGCATTTACAAGCGTCTTAAAGAAGGAGGAATGGCGGAGACTCCCGTAACGAAAACCCTGTACAATGATAGGGAAACGGTAGATCAGAGAACGGGGTCAGCACGACGGCAGACGAGCAGAGTGATCCCCTGCTCTCCCCTCGTTCTGTGTGTCTGCCCCTTCCCTTCCCTGATCGGCACGTATCAGGCCCTTTCCTTCCCTGTCGCACCGCGCATCTTGATATTTCCTGTGCCCTGTAGAATCTTTGAGAGCGTGTATCTCGGCTCAAAGGCAACATAGAGACTTCAAACTTCGGATTCGTAACATGGTTTAAGATCCCCATCGGGCACATTCGCCAGTTTACCCTCGCCAGATTTGCCATTACTCCTCCTTTAACGTCGTTAGTGAGTAGTGCTCGAAAAACTAGGTTAGATCTAGTTTCAGCATTTTTACAAATTGTTTTTGTGTGGTTTCTCATTGAGAGGTTGGTATCAACAATTATCCCAAGGTCCCTAACGCAATTTTCGCAATCCAATAGTTGATTACCCACGTAATATATTTTCTTTGGGTTCTTCTTACCTAGATGGATAACACTGCATTTATGATTTGCAATGTCTAGCTGCCATGTATTACTCCATTCCAATATATCGTCAACACTTTTTTGTAAACTCACCGTTTCTATCTCGTCTGAGAAGCATTTGAATATTTTTAAATCATCAGCAAACGAGTAATTGTTACAGTTATTTTCAATCAATATCTGAGGAAGATCCCATATGTAAAGATTGAAAAGAATTGGTCCCAATACTGACCCTTGAGGAACACCACTCGTTACATTTTTGGATTCAGAAAGAATATTTTCAACGCGTACTTGAAACGTTCTCCCCGTGAGGTATTCTCTTATCCATTTTGTAGCCTTATCCGGAAAGCCCATTTTGGAGATTTTCTGTATCAATTTTGGATGGCTGACAGTATCAAAGGCTTTAGCATAGTCGAAATAAACGACGTCAATGCTTTCACTCTGTCAATCGATTTAGACCAACAATTGAAAACCTCAAGCATTTGAGTTTCAACACTCCTGTTTTCCCTGAATCCATATTGAGATTGTGGGAAAATATCAAACATCTCACAGTCTTCTATTATTTTCTTAGAGAGACATTTTTCAAAAACTCGGCAGAAAAAGCTCGTAATAGAAACAGGTCGATAGTTCAGCGGGTCACTATACGGTGGTTTCTTCCGTAAAGGAGTTATTATTGAATGTTTCCATCGTTTAGGTACCTCACAGTTATCATAGGCCTTATTGAAAATCATTTCGAGAGGTATCGATAGAGGGACTGCAATTTTCTTAATGAAATAAATGTTTATGTTATCTGGTGTTCTACACGATGAATTTTTCCACTTCTCGATCAAATTACATATTTCGTATCTATTGAAAAGTTCATCATATTCTCGTCCCACAATCAACTCTCTTTCATGAATGAAATGAGGGGTAGTTCCATTATCTTTCGTGAAAACACTCGAAAATGCGTCTGCAAGTGCATTTGCCTTGCCATGATTAGACTCGCACAAAGTATCTTGTGCATCGATCAAGGGATCGATATTATTTCCCTTGGTGTCATGCAATTTTGATTTTATATAGCGATAAAACCCTTTTTTGTCAGCACTTGCTAAGAGTACTTTTTCTCGATTTTGTGCGTATTTTTGGAGACTTTTCGTACAAAGTTTATGAGCCCTTTCAAATTCAAGCTTGTACATTGGATCATTTGATTTTACACATTTTTGCCAATAGAGGAATCTAAATTTCATCATTTTCTCAATATAGGATGGAATAGGGATTCCATTCAAGTTTACTCTTACCATCGGAACATGTAACTCTATCATCTGTTCAAGTATGATAAGAAGTTTCTCATACATAATATTCACACTGTCATCTGGCCGGAAAAAAACAAACCAATTAATTCTAGCAAGAGCTGAGTTTATAAGCTCGTAATTTCCCTTAGAGAAGTTTTTTCTTGATCGAAATTTAGGAGGTTTGTGATCTATCAGTAGTTCAAAAGTCAATGTTTGATGATCAGAGTTTCCTAGCGGAGGTGTGACTTGAACATTGTTTATTAGTTTATTATCGTTTGTTAGAACCAAATCAAGAAAGTTTGTATCACGTGTTGGCAATATAACAACCTGTTGGAGGTTACACACATCTATTATATCTTTGAAATCTCCACCAATCCCTTTGTATTCAATTTTGTCATCTAGTGGCCATTTTAAAGAAGGTATATTAAAGTCTCCCATTATCACACTCGAATGTTGACAAACCATGAAGTCTTTCATTGTTTGCCACAATTTTTCACTTTCGCTTTGTGAAAGAGCAGGAATTCTATAGACCACGAAAATACGCATTAAGATTGAACTAATGTTGGCATCAAAAATAAGCACTTCATATGAGTCGTTTACTGATTCTTCGAAAACAAGTTTAGTCTCAATACTGCAATGAACGATAGCGCATACACCTCCTCCTCTTTTTCTCTTTCTATCACATCGAAGTATTTGGTATGTTTTCGCATTATCACCTAGGGTCATTCCATCAGGGATGTTTGACTTCAACCAAGTTTCTGAAAAGGAAAGAATCGAGTATTTTTGTTCATCAAGTAACATTTTAATATGATTGTGATTATTTACATTTAAAATAGAACGAATATTTGAATATAATACATGAATTTTAGGGAATTCCTTGTCCAGACATTCATCCCTTTTTAAAAAGAGTAGAAGTAATTGTTAGGCTGATTGGGAGAGAACGGGACACCGGTATTGAGCGAAGGAGAGGGGGGATGTGAATACTGAGGGGAATGGGGATAGTGAATAGGAAGAGGGGGCTGGCCGTATTGTGAGATGGGTGAGCATGCCTGGGTCACGTCTTCTGGATAGTAGTAGTTAGACGAGACGTTATTATCGGTCCTAGTCGTAGTCTGAGCGATGCCTAGAGGGTGCGTGCTTCTACCGTAATATTGCTTCCGATGAGTACGGGAAGGAGGAGGACCATATGTGAATGGCCTCTCCTTACTCACTTGTCTCTCCTCTTTCGTCAGCGATTCTCGCAGCCACGCACGTGCACCCACTCCGAGTTCATCTTTGAGACTAGACAGCTGGTGTCTTCTTGACATAACCTGTCTCTGTATTTTAGAACTCGGGAGTATAACCTTCAGAAGTCTGCCATTACGAGGACCAGACTTTATCTCATTACCCATTCTGAACACATGCTTCTTAGCTTCTCTGAGAACTGCCGATCTGTGTCTCATATGGATATGTGTACCTGTTATGGTGAGGAGAAAGAGGAAGAGGAAGAGTACTCATCTCAAACAATGAAACATTATTAGTAGCTAATCAGACTCTCACATTTCACACCATCTACTTATTTGGGTTATTCGCACTCATCGGCATTATTCCCATGGTTTCTTTCTAAACGAGACTTGATTTAACTTGAGTATCGATTGCATCAAATTAGGGATAGTTGTGTAAATGTGTGATAAGTAGAGTGGTGGTGTTTCAGTTCGTGAAGTACATGTCACACTTTAAAACACCGAAAAAATTTCATTAACCGGAATTTGCACCCGGGTTCGAAAGACATGTGTTACCGAAGGGAACAATTCACGTCGATTTTAGACAAATGACAGTGTCTTTTATGGAGCCGTTATGACTCTACGAACGGTGTTCACACGAGTAAGCAGTTTTAATTAAGAGTAATTAAAAGAATAATTAAAAGTATTCCGACGACGACAAATTGGCTAGTAGCATTTATTGAATGTCTAAAGCAGTAAACGTCTAACCATTTAGTGAATGGTTGAGGTTTGATAGGTTTCAGGTCGATATGAACATGAAGCGAGAGCAGCACCAAATATAAACATCTTTCCACAACGATAAATCTACAAAATTAGATCTTGCAACATCTTCTCCGTTTCGTACAGATCGAAGACGGTCACTTGCATTCGGAAGTTCTCTTGGAAAAGCGCGTTTCCCTCCTGATGAAACGATTGGTTATTTGAATTGGTTTGCTCACTTGAACTCACTCGAAAAGTGTGACAGATCGTGTACAGGTTGCCAAGCCGTGTCGAGTACTCGCTCAGACCCATTTCTTCGGTGTAGAAACGGTGCAGATCTTCCAGAATTCGATGTCTGACGTCGTCGAGAAACGGCTTGAATCACTCGCTAAAGTCGTCGCTTAGGTCTGAAAATTGATTTTACATTTACTTTTATCGCGATTACTCACCAGCTTCACAGAGCAGTAGCACTAGAAGCGCGTATTTCTCGCTGTCACAAATGTCCGCTTTCTCAAACGAGGGTACCACCAGCGACATCTGCTCATGGGAATATGCACGTACGGATCTGAAACAATTACGACATGAGAAGTTCGAGCAGAATAGGTTAGGCTTAGGCTTAGGTTAGGTTAGGCTCTCACTCGATCAACTCCTCCCGATTCTCCTGTTCTTCGCCAAAACAAAGAAGTATCGAACACATTGAACTGCAAGATGCGAGGCAGGTAGCGCTGTGAAAATTGATTAAACTCACTATTTGTTGATGCCGCCAAAGAGTTTCTTCGTGTGACAGAAGCTATCGACCATTACAAATTGCGGAATGCAGTGACGAAAGAATTCACGCTGAGTTACCATGTTTTTTTGCCAGAAGTCAATCGGTTTACCTGATCATCAATAGCAAGGCTGTCGACCCAAGGAAAGATCGCTATGAAATACCGCCACGAGTCAACTACGGTGAGATTGAAGCAGGCGAGGGCAGCGGTTTTGTTGGCAAGGTAGACATCCTGAATGAGCCGCGCCGTTGAATCAGTGTCGTGAATATGCAAAGACAGTGTCTCACTTCGGTGAGATCCGGTAGACGTGTGAGATTGTGAGTGCTGACAATCTCCTGCTCCTGACGGCGTCGACGCTTAATACAAGCCCTAAAGACGAGTGTTCCTATCAGTGTGAATCGTTGAAAAATCATACATGTATTCACTTCTGATGCGGGACAGCAACGATTCGTCACCAAGAGTCGACGAAGGTGACGATTCCCCATCCTGCAAGTCAAATGAAGGATGACGAATGGGGAATGAGGGAGGATTCTTGAAGGAGGAATGGGAGGGAGTGAAATTCTCTCCATCATTCTTCGCTATTCCCTTCACTTGTCAGCCCTTATCAGGACCCACCTCGCACTTTGGGTTGTACTTTCTCATCGGTCCGTCGTATTTCATTCCAATCGCAATGCACTTGTCCTGGCGGCAACCCTTACACATTGTACCATCGGCTGAAATCTCCAAAGTAAAAAGTTTTATTTGCAAAAACAACCTCGCTGTACATTGCATTCGTGATCACCCCTTCTGCACGGAAAGCGTCGGCCTGACAGCTTGGCGCGCTTGAAGAATGCGGTACACGCTCTGAAAAGCGCAGGGTACAGGGAGAAATAACAACTAATCGTTACCTGCAAGCGTCGATTCCAAAGTGAATTACAGTATTTGGTGTCGAGCAGATTAGGCAAATGCCAGATGTGTGATCGTCAGTCATTAGAAAAGCTTTGAAAAACACAAATACAACTGGCGGAAAATGGCGAAAAGCGGCGGGAAGAGTAGGGAAGGGGGCAGTGGGATGTGAGTAACACACGTTGGCGCGCGCACGCCCTCTCTTTCTCTGCCGCGTCTCTGCAATTGGCGTGCTATCTGGTGACTACAAATACAGCACAATTCAAGCACTCAAAGGGTGAACGGCGATTTTACAAGAGAAGAAGACAGCGAACGCACATTTGTTCAGTGAGATTTCAAATCGGCTGAGAATGCGAGGAACTTTTTGTGGACAGTAATATGCTATAAATTATTTACTATTAACCAATCTCAATATCATGATCATAGTAATCAGGAAAGAAGATTCGCGCCTTCTGGCAGGAGGGAATGTGTCATAATTAGAATTTTTTTAGTGGAAAGGGCGATGGGATTTGCTGACCAGCCGCTTTGTGTGCTACCCCAGGAGAGAAAGAGGGTGTGTTTGTGTGTGTCAGAGAAAGAGAGGGAGACCACCGGGTTCAATCGAGCGAGAGATCATGGAGTTGGAGAGGTGAGAAAGGATGTGGAAAGGAGGAATGTGCTGCTTAGTCATAACGGAATTCACCATTGCAAACCAGAAAATTGTGTTTATTCATCTTCAAAGTGTTACATATTTATATTGCAAATTACAAAAATATTACATGGTATCAGACTTTCTGAATGCGCAGCGTCTGCTCTTTCGGTAGCAGAATCTGTCCGGGTTTGGGCTCGAGATCGATTACTTGACCGGGACGAGGCGTGATCTTGAAGTGTTGGAAGGTCGACGTGAGACCGATGAACAGTTCGACGCGCGCGATCGCTTCACCAGCACAATTCCTCTTGCCAATCGAGAAGGGAATCGTGCGCTCGACCAGCTCCTGCAAGTCGACCATTGTTGTCGTGAATCTATTCCAGGTTGTTGTTGTTGTTGTTGCCGTGAGATTAGGAGCCGTAGTCAAAAAAAGGCTCTCAGCACTACTGCAACTGAGGGCCGGAACTTTTTTGGTCTACCGCTCCTAATCTCACAGTACCCTAGGTTCTGTTCTATCTACCAATAGATCGCTCATCACACCTTTCTCAGTGTCTGCCCATCATCGGCAATGTATCTCTCAGACCGGAACTCCTGTGGATTGTCGAATTGCGGATCGTTGGCCATCAGATAGTGAATGTCGGCGTTGACCCAGGCGTCTTTCGGAATCTTATGACCCTGGAAACGATCCTGTTGCTTTCGCCAGTTCTCAACGAAATCATTGATTTTACCGATTTCTCCATCCAACGCTCGCCTGAGTCTTATCCCTGCTGCATATCCCATTGGTGAATGAAGAATGAATTAATGAACAATCACTCACGCCAATCTCAGTGTCTCTCACTGCTGCCCGCTGTACATTTGTGGCCAGAATGTTGGCAACTCGCTGAAGCTCCAGCACACACGCTCGAGCATACGGCATCTGTTGCAATTATTTTTGTTATTTTCATACATCAACGATTATGTACGTCGTGTACAACTTGCTCGAAAACCCCAATACGACTGTTTCAGAAATTTGGACGTTTTGAACTGCGCCAACCCTTGCTCGACTCTATCACAAACGGCCTCATATGAATGGTAACCGGAAAACCTTATGCTGATCGGCCATAAACGGGATGCGGTCCTTGCCAACGACGGTGAGCACCTCCTGACGCAGTTTCTCCTGAATTTGCACGAATCTCTCAAAGTTCTCTTGCTAGCAACTGATCATTGTTTGCTGCTATGGGGAAAGCACCTGAATCGCTTGGTGCTTCGCGAACAGCAGCATCGCCCATCTCAGCGTTGTCGTCGTCGTTTCCTGACCTGCGAGGAAGAAGTCGGCGCACGTGGCCAACAGATTGTCGTTGCTGTGAATATTTAGGTTTGGCGAAAGGGGTTTTTCTGTGGTTTTCCATATCGGCAACAACTACTTACTCGAGATATTTGTTGCTGGCCATCCTCTGCTTGTATGCTTGCACGAAGCAGGTCGGCTCGTTCTCGACACTGTAGCCTTTCAGCGCGCCGTCAACGTTGTCGACAATGTACTGGTTGATCTGAACACTTTTGATTCGTTTGCTATGCTGAACTTGAAGCAGATTGGACGAGAGATTATCTCTTCGAATACGACATAACCCATTGCATGAGCATCGATCAAAATGAGAGAGTTATTTTTTAAAAAATTAGACAATAATAATATAAAACAAGCAATTCACCTTGGCCATGCCGTCCTTGAACACATCAAAGGTGTACCATCTGATGAGCGGAATCGTGGTGAGAATCGGGAAGGCAATGCCGAGTAGAAGCGCCTTCGACGCGTCCGTTGCTGACGCTATCTGAACACTTGTGTTGGTAAACGAATCGAGTAGCTACAGCATACATCGTTAAAGTCATGGACGTATTTCATCAGCGGCGCGCACTCGCCGTGCTTGTAGCGATAGCCGAAGAGCGCCTCGTTGATAATGTTGGCGACCATCACCTGGACACGGCTGGACTTGCGGGCTACTTGTTACCAATGCACGCTAATCACGTGACGTCGCGTTTCATTAATTACCTGCACAGGCCACCGCATGTTCACATTGTCCTTGTCTGCAATGGAGTGAAGATGCTCCAGATAGTCAGCGGCCGACGATCGAATCTGAAGCATTTCGCAGTAAATTGAAGCTCTATCATTCAGCGAGATCAACGAGATCAGAGATCACCGTCGGATGATAACCGACTGGATGATCACCGAAGCGAAAATTTAATCACCCATTTCATTACTAGAATCTACTGTGAGAGTGCTGGAGAAGTAAAACATATTTTTTGGTTATCATCCAGTCGGTGACCATCCGACCTAGTACCCCGGCACGTGGAAACAGCGGCCTGCCCACCTGTTCCTCCATCAGGTTCCTGCCCATGCCGAAATCGCGCAGAATCGTCATCGCTGCGCGCCTCTGCTCGCGCCAATTGTCTCCGTTCGATTTGGTCACTCCTGCAAATACCGCGGGATATACGAGCACCTTCGATATAAGGAAGCAGATAAAGGGCTGTTAGCACGAGCAATAACTCTCCATATTTCACACCCCCTCTCGGCACTCTTACCGGTTAGATAGCGCGTGAAATGAGGAGTCAAGCATCCTCATTCTTCATTTTCTACAACCATACCTGCATTCGGCGCGATAGTGAACACCTCCTCCATGATCTTGTTGGTCGGGCGAGCTACGAAGTCGTCGCCTAAGAAATTTTGTATATTGCGAACAGTCTGCGCAGCAAAGCGCGCAAGGCATGGCACTCACCCTTCTCAACGAAAGCCTCCTTGATCAGCTCGAAATCGGTGATCTGCACGAAGGGAACGGGCGTGAACACGGTGTAGATGCCGCCGAACTGCTTGCCCAGACGGCCGAACGTCTTCTGCTGGCTCTTGAAGTCGAACTGCAACGAAATTGTTCGATCAGTTACTGTGACATTAGAAGCCGTAGTCCAAAATAGTTCCGGCTTTCATCAGTTTTGTAACTGAGAGCCGGAACTTTTTTGGACTACGGCTTCAGTAATACGATTCACTGAAAAATGTGCAAAAACGGCCTCTAACCTCGAGTAGATTGCCAATGAAGGGCAGTGGAGTGGGCCCTCTCGGGTAGCGGGCCGTGAACTGGTAGTAGCGAACGACCGAGTAGATGAGGTAAGAGATGCCCGCTATGAGCACGAAGGCCAGCATCTTGAGCAGAAAACGCTGCCAGTGAACAGTCGAGAGCGCGCAGCTATTTATCGTCCGTGAGGAGGTGAGAGGGTCGAGAGAGTGAGGGGAGTGAGACAGTGGACTACACCCAAGGACGAAACAGCAGCGCGCTATTTGAGAGATTGAGAAGAGGCACAGAGGGGAAGAGACAACGAGAAAATAAGAGAGAAGAAAAGAAGAAGAGGCGCAGCATCTGTCCTTCCGTGGAGTTGTCTGCTGTACGCCATCTCCGAGCGATTAGTCGAAAGGAGAATAGTGAATCATAAGCGTCTTACCTCTCGGATGACAAGGATTTCAGTGTGTGGACGATCCACCGATTCGGTTTGCACATATTTTATCGCGAGTGTACAGAGCTTTTCAATACAAAAGAAATACTGTGTCTACATGAAGGGGAGAGGAAAGGGAGCTGAAGCAAAGAATAGGGGACGATTCCTCCCGGGGAATAAGACAAAACTGCCTCGGAGTTCGCACAAATGTGCCATCATTATCAGCTCCGTGCTCTTCTAGTTGAAATGATCGTTTGTGAACGTTGCAAACTCGAGAAGGGCAGAAATCTGGTGAAGTATCCCTTCGCTATCTGAAATTGCGCTCAGCTAATTACTGAGAGCGATGTTTGAATCCAACCTCCTTGAATTTCTTCGACATTGACAGGTAGATGAACAGATTGCAAGCTGATGTGACCACTATGATTGTCATGAGAAGGTCTCCTGCATTTTTTTGCCAAAGGATGGGTATTAGATGGGTACTTTTGTAAACCGTTCAAATTTTCAACGTTTTAGGATACCTATTCGATCTACGACATTCGCTCTGAATCCATTCGGAAGAAAGGTGACGAGAATGTTGAGAACAGCTAAACGTATGTCCTTTGAGTAATATATACAGTAGCGAGCAAAACTCTATCACCTTGTATGTTTTCGGCCATAACTTCTTTCAATCTGAACCGATCTTCATAAAATTTTGGCTGCACTAATATTTTATAATTCATAACAACATATGAGCACTTTTTGAACCAGCTTCAAAGTCTAAGGTATGCACTCAAAATCAGTAATTTCTCTGAAAAGTTCAATTTCGGAACAAATTGCATTAATAAATTCAGATCGGAATCAAACTGAGTTTCACGTAACAGTTCCGAAAGAGCGATTCTTGAGCATCCCAATCCACTTTTGAGAACTAACCAATATCGATTTCTGCTGTTAGTACGGTATGTGGAAAATACAGTATTTGAAGAAGCTTATGAAATTATAGTTTTCTTCGTTGTGGAGATTTCGATCTCAAATTCATATGATAACATCAAATGATGGTATCCAAGCTTCAGTAATGTTTTGGGAGCGATACGGCTTGTGTTCACGGTGATCATCATTTTGCGTAGTGGTTCCGGAGATGAGCTGTATCTTACGATTCGATTTTTTCCGGATGTCAGGAGTCTAGCTGGAGAATCTGCAATACTTTTACAAATAACACGTGAAATTTCATGAAGATTGGTTTAAAATAAACAAAGTTGTGATACTTCTAATTTGGACAAAATGAGCGAAGTCGATGTTTTTACAAAAAATGGAACAAAATGGATCATTTTTACTGATTTTGCGGGATTTCAATGGGTTGTAGTTCAGTTGTCCGTAAAGCAATCTTCATGAAATTTACGTAGTATTTGTACAAGCATTGCAGAGTCTCCTGCTAGACTCCTGACATCCGAAAAAAATCGGATCGTAAGATACAGCTCATCTCTGGAACCACAACGCAAAATGATGATCACCGTGAACACAAGCCGTATCACTCCCAAAACATTACCGAAGCTTGGGTACCATCATCTGATGTTATCATATGAATATGAGATCGAAATCTCCACAACGAAGAAAGATATGACTTCATAAGCTTCGTCAAATACTGTATATTACACATACCGTACCAACACCAGAAATCGATATTGGTTAGATCTGAAAAGTGGATTAGGATGCTCAAGAATTGCTCTTTCGGATCTGTTACGTGAAACTCAGTTTGATTCCGATCTGAATTTATTAATGCAATTTGTTCCGAAATTGAACTTTTCATCGAAATGACTGATTTTGAGTGCATACCTTAGACTTTGAAGCTGGATCAATATGTGTCTTATGTTGTTAGGAATCATAAAATATTAGTGCAGCCAAAATTTTATGAAGATCGGTTGAGATTGAAAGAAGTTTTGGCCGAAAACATACAAGGTGATAGAGTTTTGCTCGCTACTGTACATATCCGAAACACAATAGAAATAACTGACATTGTGGCATCTCGGCAACAATAGTCGTGATCAGAATCGCAGCATCTTGGTTACGCGATCTTCGCCACTAAAGCATCGATATCTTGCAACGTTGCCAATTATCAGTTAACGATTGCCAGTGAATTGCTGGCCGGGCTGCGATAAATGTACGTGAATAGCCCAAAGTTCGCAAAATATTTCGTAAATTGGTCTTTTCGCAATATATCTCCGGGTTCGAATAGTATCGGATTCGTTCATTGCGGATTGCATGCGAGAAAATGTTTGCGAAAAATATATTTGCTGATTTGCAATGGCTGATACCATCCGTCAGGGCCATGTTTACGTGATTTTCATGCTTGCAAAAATAGGCTCACTCGCACGCGGACGACAAGTATGTCGATCTGAGCACCGAACCCACTAGACAAGCGACGACAATTGTCTGATCGAGAGTCATGAAGAAGAACAGATTTCTGTAGGCGCCGCGCAGCTCCTTTCTGACATCACAGGCTTGCGGTGTAAATAATCGACAAACAAACTCTAACCTCGTTAGGATAAACATGCTCGTCACATTGGCGATTATATTGATAGGTCCGAAAATCAGCGCGAAATACACGTAGAATTGGCGGTAGACAGAGATAATGAGCCTGAAAAGTGGTTGTCTGTGCAGCTTCTCACGTGCATGTGACTAGGGCTGTCAAAATGAAACACGACTCTCCTCATTTCACACAGTCTCTCGCCTTGCTGACCAGTAAGAGAGTCTGTGCGTTCAGGAGAGTAACTCTTCATTTTGACAGCCCTACTTGTGACCGTACCTTGCCACAGCGTGCACTTCCTTGTCGTTTGACTGGTTGTCGTGCGAGTGGAATTGGCAGGAGTTACTCATGGATACCAAAGAATCTCAAAAATCCTCGAAACCTGATAACACACGTATCACTGCCGCGTGTTCGTATGCCGGAAGAGATGCGTGCAACTAGGGAGATTTTGAGAATTAGCCGCCGGTTGATGAATACGAGGTTGATGAATAGAGTCGTGGAAAATCCGATTGCAGACACCGCACTGGGCAGCGAAACAGATTCAATATTCATACATCATCGTGAGTATCGTGTCTACGCGGATTCTACGAGGATGCATCGTGAATATTGCTATTCATACCACAAAAGCCAAATGCTCGCTTGACTAATCCTCGAGCTCCGATGATCGGAATGTAGTGGAGTTTCGCACATCCGAGCAGCAGAACAGTCTGCTTAGCGCCAGGTCGCGCGTACACACACGCGCTGAGTCAGCATTAACAGAGGCCGAAAGAATGGGTGCAATCGCGCTATTACTGCCCCCTCATCGCTGTTGCAGAGAGAAATATAAAAAGGGAATGAATCCGCAACTATTACCGGATAAATCCGTCAATATCTGTGGAATTGCAACTGCCTGTTCAATTCACTGAGCCAATTTTACGGATTTTTTGTATGTGAAAATAATGTTATTTGTGTGTTGCATGAAACTGTTCGGCGAGTTGAAAAGATATGACGATTTAATTTGTAGGCTCAAATCAAGAGAATGAGATGGTTTTGTAAATATTGAATAAACTCAATTCTGCACACTCGTATTCATCCAATATTCAATTTATCTGATTCGCTTGGGAAGCACGATCGAATCAGGTAAAGGAGAACCTTCAGATCCCACGAATCGTAATGTCGTGGCAGCTAACTCTTGGTAAGAACAGACGTAGTGACGCTCTCATTTTCATGCTCAAATCGTGTTATGTGGGAAGACATCGAGCGGTCCAAATTCTCAAATGGAGATCTCAAAACGGTCGTGTGTTGATCTCGAAATGGCTACAACCTGTTTGCGTTACTATAAACAGAAATTTCGCTCCTCTTTTTTGTAAACCTGAACCAGTAGCGAGCAAACACCATGTTCTCAGTTTCAGTATTCATTTTGAAATGTTCGAAAGAAAAATGGGATTGATGTGTTCAGAATTGGAAGTGAACTGAACAGCGCTGAAGTGACGCTTTTGTTTTCATTCTCTAGTCAAGATGCGTGCGCTGACATCGAGACATCCAATTTCTCAAGTTTATTTCTCAAATTGGTCGTGAACTGATCTTGAGATGAATATTCACACTTGTTATGGTTGCTGAAACAAGAAATCACGATCCACATCTCGCACAATATCTAGACACTCAGATCGGAAGGATCGTGTGATTGGAGGAAGCGCGCTCGTAAACGTTGTGAGCGATGTAGGATGAGGCTCAGTGTTTCACAAACTCCCTCGACTCATTCATTCATTTATCATGTAAAAGTCTGTTTGGCGATAATGAGATACAATTAGTTAGTGGGGATACATGACAGTACGATGTCACTTCTGGGTGACAAAGATAAGACAATATTGACAATATTATTAATAGGCATTGTAATCAATAGGGAAAACAAGTTTAGATCGAGCAGAAAACAAATCACTATTTTTAGAAAGAACAATGTTATTGGGGATGCGGTTCCATTGGGGAACTACTCTGTTGGAAAGGAAGTGGTGGTAAAGGGAAGAGGAGGAGCGGTGCTTGTGTAACTGGAAAAGGTTAGGGCGTCTAGCACGAGTAGGGGCAGAACAAAGAAAGTCGGGGAAGCCAAGTTCAACATCATTATGAATAACTTTGTAGATGAATGCTAGATCAATAATTGAGCGACGGTATTCTAGGGGCTCTAATTCGAAGAAACGTAAACGATCCGGATAGGATCGGTATGGAAGACCACATTTATAAAGTACAGATCGGGTATATTTGCGTAATACATGTTCAATGGCAGATGATAGTTCTCTACTGTGAGGTGACCAAAGTTCACTAGAATGGGGCGAACGTACGTTACGAAAAGACTAGAGTACATCTTGGGACTTTTAGAAACGAATGAGCGTAATATGTAGCAACAACGACATTCTGCGAGACTCTCGCGCCAGCGAAAGGTCTCGCAGAATGAAGAGACCATGCTCGTCATAGCCCCTACCAACTCCCCCCAATGACCTCGGACATGTTGTTCACCTTCGTGTTGTGCACCCCAGTGAAGCAGAGATCGCGCGGCTGCGCACTCACTGCCCCTTCCTACTACGCCGTCTCTACTAAAAAGGCAGGTACTGAAGCGCTCTGACCGGTCACACTCTCGCAGTTTTGCGGGTTCTCTGAGCGGTCGAGGCATTGAGTAGACGGGCTCGGCAGTTTTTGCAGTGATCACTCCGATTGCGGAGGGCTCACTCTGACGACCCCGGTTCAAAAAATAGTATAAAATGGGGGCAGCTTGGCTCAGATCTCCATCGGATCTCCGACAAAAGCAACACCGCAACAATGAAGCTCCTGCTGGTCCTTCTTCTCGCGATTGGCCTTCTCGCCATGACCGCCAACGGTGAGCAGGACAATCTTTCTGTTTCAGTTAGGCGGGAGGAATGGTGACAAAACGGTATGGGAGGTGGCTCGTTTTGAATGTTACGTTATTTGTGCACAGCCTCGATTCGTTCCTTTCAGCGGGCCCGACGGATCCGCTGGTCGCCGAGGCTAGCGGCCTGCTGGCGAGGCTGAAGAGGGGAGAAAGACGAGGAAGAATGAGCATGGACAGAAAGAAGCGAGACGACTTTGACGCGCGCGTTATGGCCAACATCGGACGGAAGAGGAGAGACGCTGGACTGGACATGGCCATGAGACTGAACGGGAGAAAATAGAGAGACAGCCGTTCGGGCTTGACTTCTACCCAGAGACTCAGCATTGTTAAATTCATTTTCTGGTGATAAAGATTCTCAGGAACTGAGAATGCCCTCTCTCTCTCCTACGCCCATCCGTGCTTGCCACCTGACAATATAAGAATTGCTCTCTTCACAGTTCCGAACAAACGAGGTGATAACAGATGATGGATTGTAGGATGTTTACAATAACGTCCAAGGCGAATTATATGGCCAAAGAACAGAATAGAACATACTTGTTTCACTACTATTATCATTCCTCTTTCTTGCAGCCCCGTTGAGAGGAATTCATAAATTTTCCATTTTCCATTTACTTGACAATGTTTATTATTAAACATTTTTGATATGCATAGCTCATTTAACCCTTACAGTTGTTTACCAAGAATCATAATCAATTCTATGGGTGAATATTAGAAATTTAGAAGGAAACTAGCAATACTCCACTATTTTCCGTGGCCGCTACTAATAAGGTCCATAGCATGGCCACCTTTTCACCCTGGCATCTGAGGGAACCGTGTGAGGGAGGCGCCCTCCCCTGCCTCTCCGAAGGGGGAATTTCAGGGGGAGAGGGTGAAATTTTCGGGAGCTTCGTACGGGCACTGAGCAGCGAAAAAGTATGCACAACGGAGAGAAATTCGATTCGAAGACGGTCCACTCCTGTGATCTTGTTTTTGCCAACTTTAGAGTGAAACTAACAGATCATGCTCGGCTAAAGCTGTCTCTCATGTCGATTCGGTGAAACTTACGCGGTCTAACTCTATCCATTCACGGCGATCCTTTCACAAAACACGCCCTCACACTCATTATTCTCGTGTCTGCTAGAGAAATCACAAAAACGAGATAGCACGCAGCGCTGTGAGAGAAGCAGTACCATAGACACCGGAAGGGAGAGTCAAGTGGTGCACCGTGAACTCGCAGTGGTCATACCCGCTTGGTTTGTTGAGCTGTACAGTTGGCAATAACAAGGTCACACGGACAATCTGAAAAGTTCGGAAAGTTCAGAGGGGACAGGTTTGCCGCCCATGGAGAACACAAAGCGATCGCGGCTTTCACTTAGCGAGAGAACAAATAAATTGTCAACACTCTGGACAATGCGAGAGGGTTCGTCAACACCCCGGAAATATCGGAAATGGAACAAAATTGCGAAATGTATTGCAAAATAGGTTAAACATGTCGGAAAACTGTTTTGAGCACATCCGCAGACAATTTAAGACATTATATATGAGGAATATACTATCACAGGGAAAGAAAAAATGAGAAAAGATTACTGAACGAATTGGATTGGAATTGGAAAAAAAGGAACGAGGGAGCGAGGATGATTGCCATTTCCATCCCTCCCACAAAGCAATAAAAATGAGATAATAGAGCTCTCCTCGTTGCTCATAGGCCAGTCCGGGTTCTGAGTGATCGTTCTCTGAATCAAACAATTTTGATTGAGCAATACACGAAATTACGAAAAAATGTGCCGTTGGTTAGCTCTCAGCCTTTGTTGCAGAAGATTGGCGGATAAAACAGCTCTGCTGTGTCACACTCATCTGGACCATTTATCACACGTGGGAGGCTGGAATATTAGTTGTTGCTTTATATCGTTAATTTTTTCTTGCTTTAAATCATGTTTAAATTGCGAATGGGCATTGGGCATAAGAGGAAAGACATTGGACTGGTTGATTTTATTTTTTTTTCGATGATTGATTTTTCATGCAACCAACCTCTGTTTCTCGGTCGGAATTTTGTCGAGGAGACTGTTGCTCGAGCGATGATCGAGCGAGTGTCTCAGAGTAGATGGGACAGTCTGAAAAGTTAGAAAATCCCAGAGGTGACCGAAATGATCTCGCATCTTTCAAACATCAAAATATAATATAAATTTGCAGCATGGATCGGGATCTGACAACCAGGAATGAACTATTTGTCGATTGCGAAAGCCGAACTAGTAACACGTGGAACAACCTCCCATACGATATTGTATCCTCACCATTCAACCTTTACCGTAACCATATTCTCTCCCTCGTACCAAAATACCTTCCCCCTGTCCCTTGTTCGCATTAATCCCACCCCTACTGCCTCGACTCCCCCCCCCTCCAAACGAATCGCCAAGGAGCGACGTACCTTCCATCAACAACTTCAAGCTACTTACCAAATCTCCCTAATACCCTTAATGGATGTAATAAATATTTGTATTTTGTATTTGAAAGAAAAGATAGAGTGAGGAAGAAGAGGGAAGGACTCATTGGATGTAGAGAGATGAAAGGGTGGCCGATCCCTCCCATAAAGGCTTATGATAAAGAAATAAAGATAAAAAGAGCGAACTCTCCTCGTCCCTCACAATCTCTCGATAAAGCGGAATGGCACTAGGTCAGACTTGTAACAGCAACAACAAATCTTTTGATATTTGCTCGTATTGTTATTACTTTGCATTATTTTATTGTATTTCATCAACACTCTCAATAACGTAATATTGTTTCTTGGTCATGGTGAGTCGACTCATCGAAATTCCTCTTCCTTTATGATTCGAGTTCTTTCCCGTAATCACGTGAACATGATCGCTCGCTGTTTTCTGCTTCTCGACTGCATGGATAAATGCTTGAGCGACTTCCCAGCGCACAGTAACTTGTACGTGCTGGCACTTGCATTCGATGAGTTTCTGAATTCATAATTTGATATAGAAGAAAATATTCAAATTTAATAATATTATTAATAAATATCTATAGAACCTCAATCAATCAATCAGTATTTATCATGTCAAGCGACAGACGCTAGATGAGGATGGGTCTGAATTCTTCAGTCAATTGGCGCACACTGGTGGTCGGCAACGACTGAAGATTTCAGACCCATCCTCAGTAGTGTCTATCGCTTGACATGATAAATATTGATTGATTGATTGATTGATCGAACCTCATAAACAGCTAGTAGTCCCTGCAGTGAGCAGTCTCCCTCTCCAACTAGCAGATCTTCCGTACAGCGATCAACGAGATAAAGCATAATAGCATCGGTGATCACTTCAGTTTCCAGGGAGTTGACGCCCTGAAACTTATTGCAATCTTCCGTCGAAAATCTGTATTTGATCAATACTTCTCGCTTTCGATATTTTAAAACCACGTATTATGCCACATCTGATCGACCACGATGCTCACTAGAGTGCGCAATTCGGGTAATCGTCTCTTCATTTCGCGTGCTCTCTCACCGGTCAGAGTGTCGAGAGAGTGCACGAAATGAAGAGACGATTGTCCAGATTGCACACTCTAATGCTCACCCAATAGATCCAAGTTAGATGCAGGTTCTTGACGATTGGAAACTCCATCAATAACTGTCGAGTGTCGCCAATGTCCTCAAGTACCGCACGACTCCACTGAATCCTCAGCGAAGAATTCCTCAGAATCCTCCCAGTTATCAAACTTCGCAACAACCTGCAAAAGTGCACCACTGATCGCTAGACTCAGAATCATGCTGTGGAAAAAGTCAGGGGAGATTTTCTCCTGGGGTGGAAAAAGTCAGGGGAGATTTTCTCCTGGGGTGGAAAAAGTCGAGGAGAGGAGAGAGGAGAAAGTTTGAAATTTGAATTCGCGCAAAACTCAATCGGTTGAGTTTGAGAGGAGCTATACAATTTCCACTAATTTTCTCCTGCGATTCCAACTTTTACTTTTACTTCGCGATCAATATCTCGCGTCCCCGTGAAGCTAGCGACTTAAAACTTTGACAGGAGGTGAACAATAACCTCTTAACCTTGTAAACGAAGTTTCAAGTGCCTCACTTCATTGGGAATTGAGATAGAACCAAAAATGTAAAAAGGCGCGAATTTAAATTTCAAACTTTCTCCTCTCTCCTCTCCTCGACTTTTTCCACCCCAGTTTCCTCCTCTTCTCCTTTCTCCCCCCCCCCCCCACTTTTTCCACAGCATCACTCACGGAGTGTTATTTCTCTCCGAAGCACGAAAATCGATTTCCAGCGAGGTGTACTGTAGGGTTCTGAACAGAGGAGATAGCAGGCGAAATGGTCGGACATCACGAGCATTGATCTGCAATGTTTCCTATTGTCGCAATTTGAACAGAATTGATTGTATTGTAAAATTCAAAAACTTAGTTAAAGACATTCAGCGTTTAGCATAGAGGAGGAATTTTGAGTTCAAACGGCACGCGGAACGTTTCATTCACGGGGAGGAGGAGACACGCAACGCGTCCTCAAAAACGCGTCGCGTGCCCCAGCGAACCGCTGTGACGTGCCGGAATGGTCGGACATGTGTGAAACGGAATATTTTCTTACAGTAAATGACGGCTCACTGCGATTTCCAATATGTTCGTTCGGGCTTTCGCGAAGAAGCTCTCATCAATCTCAAACTCCTCCGTTTCTGTTGGTCTCCAGCTTCTCATCCAGCATCTCGCCTTCCTCAGATCCTTGTAGGAGTCGTAAGTGTTCACATAATGGTAATTGTCGCCCTAAAGTGAAATACAGATAATAAACAATAGAGGTCCCACACGGCGTTCTACATGGGGTCAGCGAGAGACGAGAGATCGGTCAGAGGAATGGCGAGATAGCACGCGCAAGTGAGAGAGCACGAGAGAGGTCTCGACAGGAATTCGTTTTTACGCATCGTTTGAAAAAACGCCCCAGTCGTTGTCACACATGTTGAAAGGGAGTGTGAAATGAATATACAATGAAGAGACGATGCTTTTGTATGGAAAGGCGATGAAATAAAGCAACTAACCCAGAAAACTACGACCGCGTCGAGATTTCTTGGTGCTTTCAAGCGATTGAGCGTGTGAAATCGAGAACAACTGGCGCCCAGTCGAGTCTGATCGCGTAGGTTCAGATGGTGAAATATTCCAACAAGTGGGTCTTCGGGCAGAGTGTCGAGAGTGATCGATGGGGCGAGATTCAATGAAAGACTGTTGATGTTCTCCACAAGTTCGGTTGGCTGACCCATGGATGAGAACTAGTGGGGGAGGGATAAGCGATGTGAGGGAAGAGCAGGTTGTAAAGCGTCTGGGAGAGGGCAAAGCGTTGACGCTCACTTTTCTCACGCTAGCTTTCAGTGAAGCGAAACTCAGTTGCTGGGTCAGGTAGATATAAATACATGAGGAAAGTGGTTAGAAAATAAATACTCCGGTTTTTTCGCGACTTTTTTCCACTTCTCACTTCTCCTCACTTCTCGTGAGGCACCGAAAGGAAGAAGAGAGACGGAAGGACTGAAAATGTTGTGCATTTTATCATTAGAATAATGATATTACACGAAATCCAAGGATCCGTTCATGGTTTGTCGTTCACCAAATAGACAGAAGAATGGATTCTTGAAGCCTGGACAGTTTCCGAAACCTCGTCTTTTCTGTCTCAGCTATGTTGTCCAAGATTCGTCTCGGAATAGCTGCGTTATCCATTCCGCGCACCTTCTGGTCGATCTGATCGGCTAGAGAGTGTGCAGAATGGAGATACCTACAAACGCCTACAATTTGTTCCGGGTATACTAACAGAAATACTTGTGAGTATGAATTGCTCAAGCAAAGAAAATGAGAAAAGGAAGTTATTTCCTGTTCGAGACAGGGCGATTCGAGAGAACGCCATACCCACGGTACAGCACTTTAGGCGAGAATCGTTCATTCGATGGAAACTGAATAATATAATTAATTGAGTTTTTTCGGACTCGTGACCGCTGAGATACGGTAGAGCCGGAATCGCGACCGGATATTTCCTAAAAGCCGGCTCTGGAACTCATGACCGGCATTGTTCGAATACTTGTTCCCAGGGTATTCACCCATCATAGTATGGAAGGCTTGAAATGGGTTTGAAAAAATAAATTTTCTGGACTGCTCTCCCGGATCGTGATTCCGGTGTTATAGCGTGGATGAATTAATATTATTAATAATATAAGGAAAGCAATAATTGATAATTTGTAATCCATTCTATAATGTGTTTGGGTCTTCCGAACACTATTTTGATTGAATTCGCATTTATCGATCATGTGTTGCAAACATCAGCATGGAGAAGAAATAATTAATGGAAACAACTGTCTACTCGAGCTGCTTTCTAATATGGGAAACAATTCGATTGAACAAATTGGGTATATGTGTAGGGATGAGGCCGAGTTGTGATTCAATTTCGTTAACCTCACTGGGGTCTGTCTCGGTACCACCGCTAGTCTTCTCCGGCACATGAGCTTGCTGGGGAGGAATTTCAATTGCATTCTCGAAAAGCTCCACTGCTTCCGACATTTTCCTACAGAGTGGACAGGCGATGCGCGATTGGCGCGCGTCTTTACGCATCTGCTGCGCGCAGGCGAGGCAGATTACGTGGCCGCACGCGGTGAAAACCGCGCGGCGACGCGGCGAGTCGGCGAAACAGACGAAACACGCGCGAGAGAAGTGAAGATTGGGACTGAAATGAGATAATTCAAAAGATTTTTGTTTGGAATTTCAAAAATGTAAAATGAAATTAGCAATTCTAACCTCTTCTCGTTTTCGGTACGCAATTCCGCGATGGATTCATCTGTCGGAAGCACAAATGATGGCTCATGCTCGGCGGGTGTGGTAGGAGAAGTGGGAGCGACGGGTTCATCGGGAATGTCATCATCTAACCCATCGAGTCGGAAAAGTAGACCATCAAGAATCCTATCGATTCTATCCAAATTAGCATTCGTGGCATCCGCAAGACCGGTGATTTCAGTGGAGGGCATGAAAGAAGCCTGCAGAAGAAGAAAAAACATATTTGGAGAGGTCAAAGATGAAGGTGAGAATACAAATGAGTGAGCATAACAAGATGTAGAGATAACATGGGAACGTTGTGATCGAAAGAACTATGAGAAGTGTGCGTCTGTTAAGGAAAAAAGACGCAGGCCCAGTGGGCAAGCTTAACGTTCAGTTTTTAAAAGCGATCTAATGATATGCATGAGGTTTGCGTAGCTGCGATCAGGGTCAACCACAAGGAACTAATGATGCCAAATCGGCATCCGACTCGCCTCATTTCGCTTGATCTCTCGCCGGTCAGACAGACGAAAGAGAGTGCAGAGAAGAACAAGCGTTGTATTGATTAGGCTCGCCCACAGGGCACACTTTCGTGGTATCTGAGCGTGTATTTCTAAGAGCAAAGAGTAGATCATCCTCATTCCTCCAGCATTCCTTCATCACTGCACTCCTTTCCGTCTAAAATGTCTCTGCTAACGTTTGACGAATACATTCGACAGCTGGAATCGTCTATCAAATACTATACGAGGAAACATGAGAAAAGGTACGTATAGTTTTCATTCCATAATATTTTGTTATGATTTTGTGTTTAAAAAAAATTAAATATAGGTTTGCTTTATATTCAGCGCAAAACGCGGATATATTTTCCCTCGCTCATGTTGCTTCTGCTATTGGAAAAATCCCGAGCAGCGATTCGCTTGCGCCGAATGCAGAGAAGTTTTCTGCTCAAAATGCGCTAATGGGAAGACAGTTTGCCCGAGCTGCGATGCAACAACAAACTTAGTCAAGCTCTTTGAGGTACGCAGATGGTTTCCACTGAACTGAAACACATGAATGTTACCGCTACAATCAGAATATATAGAGCCTTTATCATTCATTTTCAGTATTTTTTCACACTCATAATATGTCTTATCCAGGATGATCAAGGCTCTCGTGGCTGCGATATCTGTCTGGTCGATTCGCCTCTCCATCGGGCCGTCTTCCCTCCGTGCGGCCACATTGTCTGCACACCATGCGGTTTTCAGATGGTTTTGGATGCAACTAAGGCGCAAGCAGGAGCTGTATTTTGCCCTTTCTGTCGCACTCCTTCAGGTGTTGTGAGCCGTATAGCAGAGAAGATCGTTGATCAAGACCAACAAAATGCCAAGTGCAGCGAAATGGTTCCGAATGTTCGCGAGAAACGCACTTTTCAGCATCTTCCAATTAAGCATCACAACCTAAAACGTCAAAAAAATCGTCTGAACCAGCCCCAGAAGCGGTAGAATCTTCTTGTTTTCACTTTGTTTATTGATAAATTCGTGTTTTATTCAAGTTCAGATTTCAAGTAGCACTGAAAGTTCAATATTTCTATCGTTGTATATATAGTAGTTTTGATTTTGTTTGCAAAACTGTTCACATTATTCAATTTGCCGATCAGATGAATAATGTAATCGCATAATTCTGCGTATCGTTTCGCCGCAAAGCTCAAATGATTTTAGAAAGAGTGACATTAGAAGAATGTTAATTTCAATTTAGAATGCTCTGCATTATAAAAAAAGCATTGATCAACGTCAATTCAATCTTGAATGACCTTTGTCATATGCGTCGCTTCGATCGAGATCAACCTCCTAGATCCCAACCAGTGGGCATGATTGTCACATATGTTTTTGCGTTCAATCAAGATGGCTAGGGTGCAGATCGAGAATAAAGTGAGGCACACCCAGAGGCTGTGCTGTCTTTGAACAAGCGTCTATTTCGAATTTAAAGACATAGACAACTCAATCCGAAGTCATTCAAAACTCATTCATTTTCCTCACTTTCTCTTACTACCATGTCTCCACCATCAAATGGCGATTACACTCACATTATTTGTTGATTTGTATCAAATAAGTCAAATAATTTCTCATCTTGAACTTTCTTTTTTCTTCTAAAGAGGTAAATAATTTATTGTTTGCCAAGAGACAACCGCTTGAAAATTTTGCAGTGTTGTTATTTTTTTAAATCTTTAATAACGAACAAATCCGTTTTAGAAATAAAATTGTCAGTCATTCACGTATATCTTTACAACTCTCGAGATTTGCAGGCAACCCAAAATATGTATTTGAACATAATGACGCTTCCTTTTTTATGCGTATCATCCTTTCGATGCTAATGCATTGCCACTGGGTCTGCCGCATCTTCAGAGAACGGACGCCGCTTTCTGCTTCGGGAATGCGAGATCAGGCGAGAGAAATAACGAGAGAGCATGCAATAGTGAGATAGTGAGATCACGAAAGATACTGTTGGACGCCGTGATCGTATGCACCCTTCCATCTGTCGACTAGAGACGCGATTGAGATCAGTCTGTATTTTATTTCACCTATATCGCTCCCTTTTCTAGTTAGCTATCTCAAATGTGTTCTTAATCGAGTTATGTGAACTGCTGATACCTCTCATTTCACGCTATAATTTAAGTTCTCACAAATGCTCACCACTTCTGCTACTCCGTCTCTGCTCACTCTGTACCGCTCGGACACGTATGATGATCTCTTTGAAAAGCTCTATGTAGAAATCGAACATCTGGAGAAGGATAATGCGGAAAGGTCAGTACTTCCCTTCACAGTAAGGACGCTGTATCGACAGATCGAGCGGCAAAAAATGCACAAAATTTCGATAATCATTTATTGCGAAAAATATGCGAATTGCTCGTTTGTACTTAGTTTACATACGACGAAAGCACTCTCCGTATGTTGCGAGAGTCGGACCACAAATATCTATTATGAAAAGGATTAAACCAACTCTACAGCACAACTCGGGATGACACTCGCTACTCTCGCACCTGTCCCCACTGTCACTCGCAGAAGCCTGGTCGACGCGTGGTCGTATCCGGCTGTGGACACGTCATCTGCGGCAAGTATGTGAATACATAAATAAATATATAGAAAAAATAATTAATTAATTAATAGGTGCGCCGACGGGATGAGATACTGCAAGCTCTGTTGGCCGCTCATTTGCACACCACTTTGGCTTGGTCACGAAGTCAAATTCGAAACCGTCCGACTCTTCGAGGTAATATATCTTTGTTGAATTACGTAATTAATTATATGGTTACATATGTTATTCAGCACTTGTTCAGAAATAAGTGTGCAATCAATTGTATTCTTTTCGTTATCCGAAAACTTGAGATAAACTAGAGATAGTGCAAAAGTAAGATAGCATAGTGTCTCCGCTCGCTTCTTTGGCGCGCAATCTTTTTTTTTCGTTCAAGACCCTATAACCCCTCTCCCCATGCTTCTGAAAGACTGTGCGCTTGCTCCGATAGTTTCCGGATCAACGACGATATTTCAGGGCGATAAGGGCTCGCGTGAGTGCGCCATTTGCTTGACCGAGCACCCCCGTCATCGGTCCGTCTTCCCTTCGTGCGGTCACATCTGCTGCCAGGTATCGTATAGTGATGACAAATGGGAATCGGATTCTCCTCAAATCGCATGTTCTCTCGCCGGTCAGAGGAATGAGAGAACGCGCAGAATGAAGAGAGTCGATTTCCGATTTGTAATCCCTAGTATTGTAGTATCAATCCCGGAATTGCAATAGCACGACAAGGATAGTCTACACACAAAATTTCGGACTTTTGAGTTGATCTGGCAGCTATGAGCTGCTCAACCCACAGCAAAATACGATCTAAGCAATCCTGAATTCACCAATAAACACATCAATTAGTGGTGTATTAAGTATGATAAAACTACCGTGTTCGATAAAACAAGAAGATACCAGACTATTAGATCTTTTATCTATTATCCCACTCCTTTCTCGTTTCCTCTCCCTTCCTTCCATCCAATGAGAGTAGTTTTAGAAATCACATATTATTCAAATGTATCATTATTTCGTTGCGCCCCGGGGCGTAGATAAAATACATAAATATAACATTACGCCAGGCCTGCACACTTCGTCTTGTAGCGGAGGCAGTCAGATGGATCGACGAGGAGAAAGATGAGGTATATTATATTATTATTAATATTATATTATATTTTTAATAATACTATTATTAATATTATTAAGATTATTGAGGTCGTGTGTCCCTTCTGCCGCACACCATCACCCAGGGAGTACCGACTGGAGGAGGAGGTAATTGCAATTAATAAAATACTATAATCGTAAGATTACTGTTATAAGTTGCTATTTTAAGATCGTCCATGAGCAGAAGAGTCGTCGAAAGACAACGAACTTTAGTTCGAGAAGCACCCACAAAAATCTTCCGATCAAGCGTCTCTCGTTCAATCAGCAGAAATATCGTTGCGATCGTCTAAACCAACCTCAAAAGCGCTAAAATCGATCAAATTCTAGCCTGAGTTTTATTTCCGCAAAATATTTCTGACGATATCGATTTTCACTTCATTAATTCCGCGAGTCACTGATAATGATTGATCGTTTAGTAATCAATTGTGATACATTTGTGAAAAGATAAAATATTTGTTTGATATTCAAGAAAGCGCAATATTCTCTTGTGATGAAAGTGCGAAAATATGTTTAATAAAAATTCCCTTTTAAAGTTTATCCCCAACATTCGTGATCATCACTTCAAGCATAATGATTATTACTTGAGAATCAAAGCGATTTAACAACCAAGAAGGAGCCGTGAATAACTCGATTCTGAGCTCTCGAACTGGTCAAGGACCACTACTCACTGAATTATCATTTCCAGTCAGCATATGACGTCGTTTGCCTTAATTTCGGATGAATCTGGCACAGCTCATAAAGATCGATTTTCTGAAACTGTGTGATTTGGGGTTATCGAGGGTGCTGAAGACGATAGGCATATTCATTTTGTTCCTAGAAGCCTCGTCGGCTCCATACGGCGTCACGTCGCGATCACTGAATTATCATTTCACAGTCAGCATCTCTTTGTCCACACCCTTTCCTGCTATCTCCCATCACTTGTTATCATTTGCCTCTTTATCTCCATACTTTTTAATGATCGATTTGTGGAATTATATG
The DNA here is from genome assembly GCA_036245825.1 of Pristionchus entomophagus. Taxonomy (NCBI): domain Eukaryota; kingdom Metazoa; phylum Nematoda; class Chromadorea; order Rhabditida; family Neodiplogasteridae; genus Pristionchus; species Pristionchus entomophagus. The sequence goes on from BTSX01000001.1 coordinate 4,262,670, forward strand.
CTTGGCATTTACTGAAGCAAACGTTCAAACTCTCGACTCTTATCTGTGCCTCAAAGGCTTATCTGACTGGTCATGACAAATCGATCACTACTTTCTCGTTCCTCGTGTTCTCTCGTTTCTCTAACCGACGAAAGATTTAGGACACACGTGGCGTATTCGTCATCCCCATAACCTTCATAAGCTCATTTAGGCATTCATAAGTCTTCGGGATCTCTCGAAACGGTCCTCATAGTTGAGGACGGACACTATGACGTCGTCGTGGAAATGAGGAAGCGAGGTAGCAACAAGGTACCAGAACGTTATGTTCTTCTGCACGCATACACTGACAATATGGGCTTGGGCATCCATAAGAGTTCGAAATACGGGTAATTGTCTCTTCATTTCACACACTCTCTAGACCGGTTGAGCAGCGAGAGAGTGTGTGAAATGAAGAGACGATTACCCGTAACTCTAGTATCCATTGAAAACTCTCATCAATAAACGATCAAATGGTTCAATGATCAGTTCATTGCGCCAAGTATCATAGAACGGTGAGTCGATGATACTATTTGTTTATATTTGTAAAAAATACAAATTTCAGAGCCTCATCATCATCCTCGCTACAGTAATCGGGATCAGTGCCGTGATTAGAATTGTGGGCGGCCTTCTCATGTCTGATACGGAGAACGAAGACGGACAGGGTGCGTTTCATCTTACAAGCCAAGTTTCCGTGAGCTTTTCAGAAATGGTTGAAACTGTGACGTGAGGTATGTCCAGGGATGCAGGAAACTGCTTGTGTCATCACTATCATACCATTCAGTTTCAGCTGTTCAACGAAACTTTCGAACGTTTCTGAAACTTTCCAAACTTTCAAGCTGAGTGTGCGCTTCCAAGCCATTTTGGCCAAATTTGCTTCTTTTCATATTTTTCTCCATGCTCGATTTGTTTAAAGTCGCGAGTAATTAAGCGCAATACTCAATATTCATTGCGATAGAAGCTCGAGAAAATTTCAATGAAAATTTAGCGTTATCGCGCTCGCCATATTGGAAGAGTGGGTAAATGCCGGTTTCTTTCAGCGGCTCACCTTCCAACCGACTGTGCTGTTAGTCGCTTCTCCTTTCTTTCCAATCTTATTGCGCCCTTTGTATCGCTAATTGTATTAATATTTTGTCTCACAATGGTAACTGGTACTCAGGAAACGCTACGATGTCGAAGTTATCGAGCCCACGCCGTTCGGACGCTCGATATTGGGTGGTCAGTTGGAGAAGCCTTCTCCCTTTCAATCGTGGCTGCTTTGTAGAGCCTCAATTAGCGTTCTTGCACTCATTTCCTACAATTCAAAGTGATTCCGCAGGCTCGGTCGGTCGGGTGAATCGCCTTTCGTTGGGAATCGGCTGCCGCCGCCGCGAGGTCAGTGTTTTCTCACTTTACGAACTTACAATGAGCGATGTTGGCTTAGTTTAGGCTGTGCTCTGTTACTTGAGCGCGGCGAACTATTGATTGTTGCCTTGACCATCTTTTTAAAGCTAAACTTGATTTATATCAGCCGAAAATTGCGAGTAAAGGGTCAGGTTCATGGCTTTGATACAGATTTGATCAATTGCAGGCTAGTTTTTAATTTAAAAGATCGTATGTGAGTAGATACTACTGCTAATTATTTACACTGAGGTGCGGAACGTCGGTCGATCGATGTCGGAGAGGATTCACGTCGATTCGTCGTCTGAGGTTAGCATTAACGGTCGTCTATCTCTTCTAAAACTACTCACAAGTAAGCTTGTTATTTCTTGCAACTGAATGTATCTTTATCATGGATGCTCTTTACGAGGAATATATTATCAAATGAGCTGTTTGTGGATCTATTCGAACGCGATAGAACCGAACTAAACGGGGTTTATTTATTGAAAGCAATTGCGTTTATGGGCTATCAAAAAATGCGAAGAAACATATGGGTCAAAAAATGTGCCAACCATCCCCCCATTTTATTCGAAAATTAGGCGACACGCGTGATACGACAAATGTCAGTCATGGAGTCGTTCCGATGACCTTTCACGATGGCAAATCGGCACCCGACACTTCTCAACTCGTATACTCTTCTGTTTCCCTGGCCGGCGAATGACGATACAATTGAGTTGAATGTATGGGATCTCACTATGACACTCTATCAATGCGAGGTATCGTTCAAACTATGCATACCGAGTCCTTATCAGTACCAAGGACATATGGGACGTTCCCAGTGTCCTCTCACTCTGCTCGGCCAAACATGGTTGCTATCAATACCCATCCTGGTAAGATGATTGACTTCATTGATCCCTGTTCCATTATTAGTGCTACATAAAAATAGACGGATTTATCGATTTTTGATTAAAGTTTTCCATCCAAGCCTATATCATTGTTCAGGCAAACTCTCGACGACTTCATCAGATGGGCGCAAGGTTGTCCTCGTCGTTGAGGACGATGAAGACGAGCTCATGGAGAAGAAGACTGGGAGGTGTATCAGGGTACGGTGTTTGCATTACTCCCAATTATGAAGATTTAGAAAATTTCGTGTATGACGCTTCTTGTTTTTCTTATAGCTATGATAGTCGGGAGATGCAATGTTCATACGGAACAATGCCGTCCTTAGAAAGTCCGCTCGTACCAAAATATGCAAGATATAGCACTCATAGCCGCCGAATTGAGCCATTCCGCTCTCCTTCACAGACGAGGAACAGCGTTTTCGCCGTGTGAAAGTTCATATGTAGTTGTCTCCATAGTCTTACCTGAAGTTGTCTTGAAAATCGTCTTAAAGAATCAAAATCCTTCTCAGATACTGCTCATCCTTCTGGCGGCGTGTTTTGTGATCTGTGTTCTGATCGGAGTGGCGGCGATTCTGCTCTATCCCATGACTATCGGAGCCAATGAAGTTACCGTGATCGACTTTCGTGAGTATCTCTACCAAAGGGAGACCAAAGGGTCGAGTTCAATCTCTATCCCTCCCAAGTGGGCGGAGCCTGTGGTCTCTAAGTATCTCATGCAATCTCACATTTGAAATTCAGGTTCTTCTTTTATTTAGTAATATTTCTCAAATTTTGCTAAAACGATTGATTCCTATTAGTGATGGCAAACCGGCACCCTACTCTCCTCAATTCGCATGCTCTCTCGTCGGTCAGAACAACGAGAGAGCACGCGAAATGAGGAGCGTCTAGTTCCGATTTGCTATCATTAATTCCTATTTTCAGTGTCCAGCCCCAACTGGACTCGCTGCCTCCACTCTTCCAAATTCGCATGCTGAGAGAGAGAAATAAGCGAACTCCCCTCATTTCCGCACTTATCTCGAACCCCCTCCTCTCACCAAGACCACTTTATTTCTGATATGCTATTCACCTGATATTTTTTGGTGTACCGATTCAATAAATAAACATTCTAGTGGGTACGGAATGAATCAGTGTAAAGCGCTCGTGCTCGATATAAAATGGGCCAAACTAATCTTTCCGAGAGATAAGGTCAGTTTAGAAAAACTGATGTTGTGTGAAACGCATTTGCTAAGAATAATTGGTATTGCTCAACTTCCCGGAATTCACGCTAAACGTGAATTTATTTGCTTTAAACAAATTCAAACATATTAGGGTAATTGATTAGTGAAGAGGACTATATCTTATCATTGGTTTGGTACCGTTCACACAACATTTTTCCAGTGGCCACTCCACGGACAAGCATGGTTGGTATCAACTGTAATAAATGTGAGGCTTTGTGATTCCCAGTTCTAATCCCTCAAATATCTCTGGCCACACCAGTGCCGGCTAATTTTGATCACTTGTTATCACTCTTGCCTCTCTCGCCTCACTGTATAGACAAGTTCGAGAGCGTGGAAGTCGCTTTATCTCAAACTTGGATAAGTTGGGTGGTGGTGTCGAATCATAAGTGGAATGGTGCTAATGAGAAATGTGCGAGATCTATCTATTGTGTAAAATACCGTGGAATGGATTTCACGACACTCTTACTATCTCCATACTCTTCACTTTTGATGATCGATTTGTGGGATCATATGCTTGGCATCAAGGTTCCCATGGGACCCCATACGACAAAATTAGACCTGTCGGCAGACCCAAAGTCCGATGGAGAGATGATATAACTAAGCTACTCGGCGCATAATGGCAAAATATATGCAGAGAAGATCCAAATGAGTGGAAGAAAAGCATTGATCGACAAGCCCAAACCTTGATGCTCGAATAAAGATTGATTGATGCTTGGCATCGACTGATGCAAACGTTCCAAACCATCAACTATCGACTCTTATCTGTAACTGAAAGCCTTATCTGGCTAGTCATGGCCAATCGATCACTACTTTCCTCGTTTCGCGTGTGCTCTGGTTTCTCTGACCGGCGAAAGATTGGCGAGACTCGTGGCCGATCCGTCACCCTCATAAAAGCCTCACCTCTCCTCTCCCTTCTCATCCAAAGATGGTCGCAATCCAAACTTATCCTGGTAAGCGATTTTCAATCTTGGTTCGGTATTGTTTCCATACTAAGAATAATATTTCAAGTGCTTCAAAAGTTCATTCAGGCTTTCATAAGGCTTCGGACCCTCTCGATCACGTCGTCTTTGAAGAAGGACACTATGACCTCGAAGTCGTGGGGAAAAGGAAGCGAGGAAGCGTCAAGGTATCTTGCCATTATATTATCCCCTTTCTGTTGTTGTCGTACGCGCAAAAACCGAAAATTGTAGGTCCAGAAAAAAATGATGTCAGAGAGTGGGGTAGAAAGTGGGGTGGGGCTTTGCTGATAAACAATTAAAATTGTTGAACGGGTGGCTCTAAATACATGATGTTATGAACAAATATGCTAGTAGTTATGGTGTCTGACTGAAGTCCGCTATATCACCGGTTCGAGCCCCACGATCGACCATGTTTTGCAAGATGGTAGAAGAAATCGTGATTAATAAAGCGAAAATAGAGAGCATATACCTATGGACACCTGACAAGGATGTTTCTTACTAAGTTTTTTTTAATACGGGTTCATTTACGTCTGTTCAAACAATCCTTCCAGAGCCTCATCATCATCCTCGCTACAGTAATCGTCATCAGTGCCCTGATCGGAACTGTGGGCGGGCTGCTCATGGCTGATCTTGATAACGAAGACAATGCGAGTGAGTCGCATTTATTTATTTATTCATTTATTTATTCATTTATTTTACACCACTGTGGGTTTCGACAAGCATAGGATACAAGATATGAGAATTTAAGTTAGAAATACTGAAAATATAGAAATGCAGGTAAAAGAGTTGAAACATAACTGGTGTTTGGAATAATCGAGTTGAATCGTAGTCATGGTTATTTTGTAGGAATGATAATCCGACAATTAGTCGAACAAAGGAATTGGAAGAATGATGAGAGATAATTACAAATTGTAATACAATCTTAATTACATAATCATATTTCAGAAATGGAAACAGAAAATCGGCAGCTGAGGTGGAAAGGTCTCTCTGACGATTCGGAGTTCTTCAACGACAAAGTCAGTTAAAATATTCCTAAAACTTTAATTGAAAATTTGTAATTTCAGTTCGCATATCTCGGTGCTCCCCCTATGACAAGATGGTCTCAAGTGTTCGAAAGATGCAATGCACTCGCGGGAAGAGGTTGGAAGACTCCTAGAAGACACAAGGAAAGAACTTACCTCGATCAAGGTACTATACATCGCATTCCGTGACCTCGTACAGGGATTCAGAAGGTACATAAAAATAGACAAATCGATCCAGAACGTAAAGTTAACTCAAGGGTATTTTTTGATATTCCAGACCTCGATCGACTATTCGGGAAACAAGCATTTCAAGAGGAAGCGGAGTCCACTCAAGATTGTATTTCCGCTCTTAAGCCGAAGTGCGAAAACTACTGGACTTTTCGATTATAATCTACACCTACAATCATCAAGTAAAATACGACTTTTCAAAATAAAAACCATCTCACAATATTTTTGAGGTATAATTTGATATCCACATAGAACAAAAGAGTATGCAATTCCAAATATAATAGATGTTCGGAAACAGTAAATAAAAGTAAACGGTAAACATGATAATTGACTAGTGGAGGGGACGGGAATAATTCCCTATTGCGATATGAGCCCTTAGTTCGCCTAAGAGTCAGCAAATGTCCAACCAGCTCAAGAACATTTTTTTTTTTAATGTATGCTCGGAAGTCTGCGATAAAAAATGCAAAATGGGACAAAATCTCGAGTATCCGAATGGAAGTTGAAGCATGGAAAAATCGAGGTTCTATCTTCTCTCGTTATCTCAGCGAATTCTCCACACTGTATCGATCTTAGGCGGAGAAATAACATGCGGATATAAAAGCATCATTTATCTTGTCATCATGAATTAACAATTTTACAAACAACAGGAAAATGCACAGGAACGTTGGATACACTATGTGTTCGATGCGAACAAAAATATGCAAACTTTATTTTTGACATATTTTTGAACTATTTTAACGCCTTTGGGGCTGATTCAGACGATTGAAACGTTTCTGTTGACGGTTGTTGTGGTTGATCGGATAACGCTGACGAGCTGGCTTCTGCTTCTCTCTTTTCAAGGTCGCGAACGTTCCATTCCCGCAAGGACGTCGCTCAAGGAACTGCTCGATCAGTAGGAGCACACTCCTGGACGGAGTGCGACCATACCTGTGCGAGTGGTATCCTTGCGGCGACCCGTTCTTCAGACTCCCCCACTCTCCCCCCCCCCTCCGCTCTCTCAAACCCGTTGCGCCTAGAGCGCGCGTTGTCGACAATAGAAAGGATGCGGGACCTCTTCGCCTCGTGTCCTTAGAGATCCGTATGGACATTCGCACGCAGGTATGAGTGCGACAGAACGGGCAGGCGAATGCGCCCGTCGCGCCGCTTTCCCAGTCCAGCGCAATCTGCATCGCACAGACTATGCACGTGATATGGCCGCAAGGCGAGAAGAAGGCCTGAAAGTGAGGCCGCTCCGTCAGACAGATTGCGCACTCGCGAGAGCCTTTGCTGTCCTGAAAATGCACAAATTTTAACTAGAAAACGGCCACAGATCCAAAAAATAATTGCAAATGATTTCCCAAAAACTCCGACAAGAACAGGCGGAGATCTGTTGGACTAAATGCTCCACCTCGAAAACCCGGATGAATGCGCTTTCGCATCGCCGACACTTCTCCTGCGCGCATTTGCCGCAAACAATATATTGACAGGTGGCGCAAACTGCTCGCTGGGCCGAATTTTGCTTGCGACAGAGGACGCAGTTTCGTAGGAAGCGAACGCAATGATCGGCCCTGTGAAGAGAATGCGATTAGTATTGGCAAATCTGCATCGACCCTCCTCGTACTCTCTCGTCGGCCAGAGAAGCGAGAGAACGCGCAAAACGAGGGGAGTCGGATGCAGAATTGTCATCACTAAATGCGATCGATGCATTTTATTTTCGAGGAAGAAATCATGAAGGATTAATGCTCGACAAAGATCGAGATAACGAACCATCGCGCTTCTTCCAACTTGAAGTGATCAATTTGCGATGTGAGCAGGGCAATGACATCCGTGCTGCACAGATAAGGCATGGCGGACGAGACAACAAAGAGATGCAAGGTGAATGAGAATGAGCTAATCTCTCTCTTCTCATACATACACGCTTCCAGTCAGCAATGGAGCATGCCCTTTGGCACCGCCTAGTGATGACAAATCGGCATCCTACTCTCCTCATTTCGCGTGATCTCTTGCCTCTCTAGCCGACGAGAGATCACGCGAAATGAGGAGGGTCGATGCCGACTTGCCATCCTGATCGGAGATACGTCATTTCTCCCGCACATCATTAGCAGGGTTGACAATTCAAGGATGATTCTCCTCATTTTGCATAATCTCTCACCGGTCAGAGAAGGGAGAGAGTGCGCGAAATGAAGAGAGTCATCCTTGAATTACCAACCCGTATCATTAGATCGCTATTCAAGCATGACCACTGGGCCTGCGTGTTCTTTGTGAACGGACCATCTCTTCCTATCGTCTTGATATTAGGGTTCCCTATCCAGGTATTTTAACATGATCAGGTAATTCAATCAATTCTGATAGAATGTGTTTCCTTTGTCATCCTTTGTGACCCGATCAGTTTAGGTTAATCAGGTTTTGTTCATCCCATTGTCTGAGTTGATAATTGTTTTCATGCGGCCTAGGCGAAACCTGAAGTGGGAACTTGATATTGCGGGAAGTTAGGAGGATTTGTTCGAATCGTTGTCAACAGATCGAGGTCATTGTCCAAATATTGCCCGATGTGATACGTTATTTTATTTTTGAGAATAATTCATCGTCATACATTACCCAAATAATCGAAGCTAGAAATAAAAAAACGCAGAACCTTGCTATTCTCGCACTGCATGCTCTCATCCAACATCCATGATCATCGTGTTTGGCCAGTGATAACAAGAGACTCATTATCAGGTCAATCAAGGTTTATAGCGTCTAATCATGAGACAAACGCATGAAATGGAACGAAAGTCCAAAGTTCCATTTTTCCAAAATGACAAACTTCTCTTGAGTGTCGTTTTTGTAGTGTCCACTTCAAGTTTCGAGTCTCTATGATTTTCAAAGAAACGTTCGGCTAAAAATAACGCTTTCTACTTGAGAAAGTTATTAGTATTTCTAAAGGATGCATACGCATGTTAGGAAATGTTTGACTGAAAGGGATGAATCGTCTAGAAGAAACCACAACTCATGACACAGTGCAAACATCCGCCTCACTCTAGTAGAAAACATTCAGTATTTTCGAAAGTCGTATTTATGAACTATCCAATCAAAATATCAAAATGTTTCTACATTTCTCGTCACCTTATGTAGGTATACTCTTGAAGAACTCAAGTACATCTTTATGCGTTTTTTCTGCAACATCTCGGCACTTTCTGTTCTCTTTCCACACCATTCCCTGCCCTTTCTCATCATTTCCCTATCACTTACCACTCTCTCTCCCGCCGCCTCTCCCTACCCTACTCAATCAATCACCAAAACTGACCTTGCTTCTCACTTCACTCTCCCCCTTTTTTCTCTTCTCTCCTCTTCATTTCTTCTCACTCTCGAGAGAACGGCTCGTCATCGAGAGTAGGGAAGAAGTAGAACGGTGATGGGCTTACTCATAGCAATTTAAAACGCCTGTGTTTCTAGCTTTCATCTTATCATCATTGCATTGCGAGTTTTTAGTAGGAACTAGAGATGTGTTTACTGCGCACTTTTGTTCATTACAATGTTAGAACTTTCGAGAATCTCAAGGAACTTCTCATACTTTTTCTACTCTCCATTTTTTTCTAATTGAGCGATTCTCGCGTCATCGAGAGTAGAGAAGAAGTAGAAGTAGAACGGTCATTCAACTCATCAAGCGTATGTCCCTCTCCTAAAGATTTATTCTATGCAAATGCACCCTAATCATCATTTTTTTGGGACATTCACTTATGTTTCTGTGCACATTTCATATATACGACTTTTCGAGAATCTTCTCATTCTTGTCTATCCTCTCCATGTCTTCTCACTCTCTCAAGATCGTTCCTATCGTGATAAAGAGTAGTGAAGAAGTAGAACGGTGATGCAGCTCTGGAGAGGGTGCACAAGTTGTAAACAAGTAGATTACAAGTAGGAAACAAGTCTGCGCAACATCGTGGTTATCGTCCCTCCCCCTACGCTTTTTACATTTTCACAAGTTGTAAACAAGTGACGGTCTGTTTTACATCTTGTAAACAAGTGGACGATGTTCAATTGTTTACAACTGTTGGACACGTTTTACTTGTTTGCAACTTGTAAACCGTGTTTAGCGTAGGGGGAGGCTAGCGAGCGAAAATACAAGTGTTCCGCAGACTGTTTCTATACTTGTAAAGTCAAAAGCTGGCTTGTTTACAACTTGTGCGCTACCACCAGAGAGTGTATCACGCTTTGGCCCTATCATCACTGTCTATCATATGCAAATATAAACAATTGATAATTTTGGGAACTTTACTATTTTTATGCGCATAATGGCCTATTTTTTTTATTCTAAGCCATGCTTCTCAAGAATTCTACCTATTTCTACTCTCCATTGCTTCTCGATTGAGCGATTCTCTCGTCATCGAGAGTAGAGAAAAACTTGTGATGAGCTTACTCATTGCACATTCGGCTGCAAAGTGTTTTTATTAACCTTTTTTTCACCACGATTTAGTCATCCCCGTTAGATTTTCGCATCTCTGAACTCTCGCTTTTATGTCTTTCCTTCCTTATAAATTCAAATACAAATACAAATATTTATTCCATCCTTTAAGGGTTTTAGGAAGTTCCGTGATTTGTGCTATTGTCGGCACTTATTCACGTTTATCTCAACGTGTACTCTTCCTTCAAAAATCGTATCGTTTCCTGTCAATCAGCCCTAATACTAAAGCTGTTTGTTTCCCACCGGGTTTGTGACCCCTGCGCTATTGAGATGATAACAATTGATAAGGTGGTGGTGATAAGAACAACTTGCCCTCTCCCTCTTGACATTTTTTGACCGATCACATTTTGCGGCTACACTACTGCGCCCTTTCCTTCATTTAGCGAAAAATTTCTCGTTCTCATTACTCTTATCTGTACCCATCTTAATTCGAACAATCTTGAAGTGTTTCTTGTGTCATTTTCTAATAATTCTTTTTTTTTCTCACAGCTCTTGTCGGCATATGAAGCTGTCCTAATTGCATTTTCATGCGAGCAGGACTGTACAGTCTCGTCACAGCATACTACTATGATTCCCACTGATATTCCCCCATCTCAACTCTCATTCAATTACCTCCGAATCCTATTCTTGAGCCATCAGGAAATGCCCCTCATCTCCTTGTTTTGCTCGCTCTCTCGTTTCTCTGACCGACGAGAGAGAGGAAGAGATGGGCTAGAAAGGGAGAAGGGGGGATTTTTACTGACTCACTTCATTCAAATGCTCACTCATTTCTCTAGCTGACGAGAGAGCGGGGAAAATGGAGAGACTCGTTATTATATCTTAGGCTAGGGAGCAGAGCGGGGATTTGAAAGGAGCAAAGGATAGAGAGAGGTGAACAATCCGTCTCTTCCTTCCACACACTATCTTTGCCTTTCTGACAGCTGAGTGAGAGAATTCTTTCCTTAGGGATGTAATTTCGGTTTTTCGCTCTCTCCATTCAGCACACTATCTCGCCGGTCAGAGAAACGAGATAGTGTGCAGAATCAAGAGAGTCGAAACCTGAAACTACATCGCTATTAGGATAAGGGTGGGAGGAGATGAAAGTGTGTGTGTGTGTGTGAAAGAGAGAGAGAGGGGAAAGAGAGAGAGAGAGAGAGAGAGAGAGAGAGAGAGAGAGAGAGAGAGAGAGAGAGGAGAGGGATTTGAATGGCTTCAGGAAAGGCCCCCGTAAATTCGATTGAGTCGCCGATTGTCTAATCCTTCCTCTCTAGCCGTTTCTGAAGGGGGGCGAAAGGGAGGATGGTATTTAGTCCCTCCATCCTGTCAAACATAAAATAGACGAAATATCGTTTATTTGTTATCTCTGATTTTCGTACTTTTTCTGATGCATGATATCAAGAATGTATTGCTCTCATTTCCCTCGTTCCCATACGGTTTGTTATGTGTTTCACCAGTTTCATAAATCTAAGACTCTGCGTTAAAGTGCATTGTAGATGAGTTTCGCAGTAGAAAAATCATGAACTCAACCTGACTTCCACGACTAGATCGCTTTGGTCGCAATTTTCACATTTTCCTCACATTATTTTGCGGGAATGCGAAGTACGCATTGCGCAATTCGGGTAATCGTCTCTTCATTTCGCGTGCTCTCTCAGCGGTCAGAGTGACGAGAGAGTGCACGAAATGTAGAGACGATTACCCGAATTGCGCACTCTAGCACACAGCTTTCATTGTTCGTGAATGTGAGTAATCTCTCCAAATTCATTGTATCTATTGAAGGATGGTCCTCCGATCATCGCTCATTCTGCTTCTCCTCCTCCTCCACGGCGCACAGTCGACCTACTGCCCGACCGCGTGCTCTTGTCAGCCGAGAGAAGGGATTGTGAGGTTGGTTTTTATTTAATAATTTATTTGGTAAAAATACTTTTTATTATTATTTAGAAAAGACATGAAAAATGAGAGTCAGCCGAGAGCGGGCATCGGGTGGTTGGTTTATATTTATTATTTGAAATACTTACGATGAAATACTTTATATTATTATTTCGAGTATTTCGAGTATAGTAACCCTATTGGACTACTTTCTTCTAAATGAAAAAAAAGTGTTCGAAATGCGGTGCTATCAACGAGCGGGTCAATAACTCGAGCAGAACAGAGTTGCGATTTCTTATCTCTCGGATCTTTTTATCAAACCGAGCGACGAAAGGGGGATGATCGAGAGCATTACTCTCTCTCCGTTCCGCACACTACCTCGCTTTCTCTGACGGACGAGATAGCATGAGAGGAGTGGAGAGCGATAACGAGAGAGAGCTCTCTCATCTGACAGTGTTCTCTCGCCGGTTAGAGAAGCGAGAGAGCATAGAGAATGAGGAGGGCACTCGGCATCACTAGTGAGAACGCGATGAGCACAGCTGTAAATTAGGGGGGAAGTGGGTCGGGAAAGGAAAAAAGGGGCAAGAAAGTGATCAGAGCGGTGCCGATTTCGGTTTGATGTAACTGGTGATGGGACGTTTAGGCTTTTAGGAACTTTTAGGAAAAAAAGGAACTTTTAGGAAAACGTTTAGGAACTCGCGTTTAGGAACCCTTTCAATCTGTGACGTTTAGGAACCCTTTCAAAACATCGGGAAGATGGATTAGATCTCTCATTTGAATACCGGTGGATAGTTTTTCGATATAATATAGTTTTTAAACATCATCTGTTTTCAAATTAGGGGTCTAAACCGTTTTCCCGACCTTTTGAAAAGGTTCCTAAACGTCAGCGAACGAGAGTTCCTAAACGCGAGTTCCTAAATGTCCCATCACCATGTAACCGCATGAGTCATTCAAATCCAATGAAGAGTTTGCAAATAGGGATTCCGAACATGAAAACTTCGAAAGATACTAGAAGAAATATGGAGAAGGACAATATCACATTATGTTTCGGAGTTTTCTTTCGAAATTTGCGTGCGCGATTGAATAAGTTCCATGAAATGAACATGTTCAATTGTTCCCAGTCACAGGTTTTGTCAAAATGAAAGATTTCCAGACAATTGAGAGAAAAAGTGCCGCATGGGCGGAAACATATTTTACAAATTAATTAATAATCTATTATCTGTAGATGCGAGGGCCCACAGCGTCTCTTCTCCGTGCCTCTCTCGCTGCCCGAGAACACGACCGTACTCCATCTGAAGGTACCGTAAACCGTCAGCAAACCCTGAAATACTGTACCTACTCGTTACTGTAACCTGAATGCTCTCGCTACCTTCTTGGGTACCTCGCGGTTGTAGTAGGAGTAGTGGTATGCCTTTGATTGCCTCCAGAACCTTTACACGAGATTACTGTATCAGTTACTGTAATTTCGTGGTTACTGTAACTGCACGACTACAGTACTCCGCCTTCAGGGCAACAGCATCCGCTCCATCTCATCTCTTCCGCCCCTCCGACAACTGACCGCTCTCTTCCTCTCCCACAACCGGATCCAGAGCCTGCCTGAGGTGCTGTAATCGATTGAAATACGGTAGCGGAAAGGTTACAGTAGCCAAGATGTTACTTTAGTCAATGGAAAATTCACTGAGATTCAAAGCTACATCTGAAACCAGGCAACGGAACTTGATTTTGTCACATAAATTCATTCTTTCTCAATTATGATTTGATGAGTTTCACAAGCACCTCATCTTTGAGAGATTGCAGTGGAGATCAGTAAATTGCTGGTCGTATTCACAAAAAGTTGATAGCTCGTTTAAAAAATATTACCGTTTGAAGTATTGTTTTGAAGTATTGATATTGTAAACTTTTTATTCAAAATTAAATATAATATTTGGAAAATATTTTTTTAATATTAAAAAAAATTTATTTCAGAACTTCCTCGACTCCTTCCCCGCTCTCGAGCATCTCGCCCTTGGCCATAATGACATCACATCGGTTGGTACTAGTGATGACAAATCGACATCCGACTCTCCTCAATTCGCTTGATCTCTCGTCGGTCAGAGAAACGAGAGATTACGCGAATTGAGCAGAGTCGGATGCCTATTTGGTCATCACTAATTGGCGTTCCTATCCATTCAATAGATATAATGTACTCAAACCGACAATTACTCTAGCATTATTCCCTTCGGCAATCGTGGAAAACAACGAATTTGCCGAATAAGTCCGAATAAGTCTACAGTCCAAAATCGAAAGTGGTGATGCCTTGCAGGTGCACTCCCTCGCTCTGAGGACATCGAGAGTGAAGATTTTGGAGTTGAGGCATAATAAGTCAGTTTGTGGTAACATTTGAATCATATATTATTGTATTCTGACTCGTTATTTCTTCTGCGTGATTGGATGAGTTTCATCCGTTCCTTATCTCTGGGAGGCGGCGTTGAAAATAATAGTTCACACACTGACTTTTTTCATAAAAACACAAATAATATAATGATTTTCGCACACTGTACCACATGGAAACGATTCCCATTCAATGGTCAATCAATGCCCACTGTATCCCGACCTACCGTATCCCAATCATTCCCCTCAGGATCACCCATCTCTCCTCCTCCGCTCTCGATGCCCTCTCCTCCCTCCACTCGCTCGACCTCTCCCACAACCATCTCCATTCACTGCCGACGGACCTGCTGGTGAGTTTGGATACGTTGTCTAGTGATGATGTAAATATCATCGAGCTAAAAAATAATTAAAAATTGAGCAGTCATTAATATATAGAGTTGGTAATTCAAGAATTGACTCTTTTTTTTTATTTCGCGCGTTCTTTCGCTTCTCTGTCCGGTGAGAGCGTATGCAAAAAGAAGAGATCCTTGAATTGTAAAACCCCCTCGATCATAGCAGATTCTAGTATTGTTTTCGCTATTCGTTATGGTCTTAGGAATAATAAGTTATTTATCGATCCGTGGTTGCATGATATGAATGTTATTTTGGTGTTGGCTCTCTCCATTCTGCACACTGTCTCCGGCGGTCACAGAAACGAGCGAATGTGCAGAATGAAACGAGTCGATAACCGAAACGACATCACTAGGGTTCTCTTGTTGGAAAATTTTCCATTTTCCAATCACGTCGAACAAAGGAATCACGCTCGCGAGAGAGTGTGGCGAATGACGATACTATTGGAAATCCAATAAACAAATGACCACTATTGGAAAATCGTTTTCCAATAAGAGAACTCTAGACATTGCCATTATATGATATCGAACAGCAGCATGATCGGAACTTGCTCAGGTGAACACAAAACGGCTGGAGCTCTTCCGCATCAACGGCAACCCCATCCACTGCGATTGTCGGTGAGAATCCTTTCTATCGACAACCGTAGTCTTGAGAGTTCGGCGGGTCAGAATAAGTGTTCGCTGGGCCGGAAACCTGATCCACTGCGATTGCCGGTGAGAATCAGTGCTATCGACTACCGTATTCTGAGAGTTGTCCGGGTTATAACAAGAGTTCGCTGGGTCAGAAACGTGATTTTGTGACTAGAAGAATAGAATTAGAGCAAAATCAAAAATGGAAAATCACCACTGCAAATGCCGTTGAGAGTACAGAGGGAAATTCGTTAGCTATCTATTAGTGATGACAAATCGGCATGCGACTCTCCTCGTTTCGCGTGATCTCTCGCTTCTCTAACCGACGAGAGATAGCACAAACTGAGGAGAGTTGGATGCCGGTTTGTCACCACTACTATCTATTGAATGAGCCCATGTGGGAATGATTACGGCATGGGGCACGATGCCCCGCTCAAATAACCCACCGCGTTTTGCATGGGGTAAGCGAGAGAGGAGAGAGCGGTCAGGGGAATGGCGAGAGAGCATGCAAATACGAGAGAGTGCGCAAAGTTCTCACCACGAAAGCTCACTTGGCGTTATGCCAGTAGAACGCCGTGATAACCCATTCCCTTGTCTAACACCCAATTGCATCGCATTTTGCGTTCTTTTGTTTATGCCGTTTCGATCTCTTGAGTTTGCCCTATGTTTTACCGGTGCTTGACATCTCCGAGGAAACAAGGGAGGGCCACTACATTTTGTCTGAAAAAAGTTTGAAAAAAAAAGCAATAAGTGTCGATAGCGAACATGTTTCCGAACGAAACTGTCAACAGACACAACAATTTAACAAGAGCAAGTAATGGTTTATTATTTATTGCTAATAAGACTAATATTGCGTCCAAACCACTGCTCTTCCCAAAGCCCCTGCGTTTCGAGAGAGGACAAGAGTTAAAGAAGCAGAGAAAAACTAGAGATAAGGCAAAAGTGAGAGAGTGACGCGCGCCGCGACGCATTGCTACTTTGGCTCCGCTCGCTCTGTTGATGTGCAATCTTTCTTTTCCGTTCAAGACCCTATGTCCAATCTCGCCATACTGCTGAAACGTTGTGGCCCCCTCCAACCACCGGTTGGTCGAACAAGGCGACGGACCTCCACATGTTATGTTAATGACGATCGGCGATATTTCCCTCTCAATACCCTGGTGAATAAATAAGTGAATTTAATTTAATTTAATTTAATTTAATAACAGATTGAAGCCGTTCCTCGACGTGATCAGGAAGGACTCCTCAAAAGCCAGTCATTGCCACTCGCCCAAGAAACTGTCGACCAGAGAGATTGCGTCATTGGAGGTGAGGAATAGGGGTGACAAATGGAGAGAGTGCTCTCCTCATTTCACACACTCTCTCGTCGCTCTGACCGGTGAGAGAGCACGAGGAATGAAGAGGCGAATTCTTCGTTTGCCAGCCCTAGTGAGGAATACTGCCGCGTAGGGATGTGCAAACGATAAACGATATATCGCAATCGACGAATGAAACTCAATTACGAATGCGATATTCCCCTCACGATGCGATATATCGCATTCGAAATTATAATCATTTCATTTCTCGTCTCACGACCATTGTGTAGCGTTCGCTCACTCGGTGAAATCAGTTAAGTTTCAATTGGCTCAGATAAACCGGCGATGCGATATATCGCATCGAAATTGATCTTGTTAAATATCGCATAAATATCGCTATCGTTATCGTTTGCACATCCCCACTGCCGCGGTGCCAATTGAGGTCGCTATACAGGTCCCTATAGAAGCGAGATAGTGTGCGAAAGTGAGAGGGACTCTCTTCCCTTTCCACACTCTCTCGCTTACCATGACCTTTTACAATGAGCTCAATTGGTACCGCGGCTGATATCGAAACGGAATCGAATCTCCTCAATCTGGCGAGGTCAGAGAAAGGAGTGAGTGCGTGAAATGAGGAGAGTCCCGATCAGGTGCACTCCTCTTTTCTCATGCTCTCTCGTTTCTCTAATCAGTGAGAGAGGAATGTTGAGTGCATGCAATTATACGCACGTCCCGATTTGCCCTCTCTTATGAGAAGTGAGACAACTTCTCGTTTTCAGTACGAATTATCCAAATCTGATTATTGTAAGGAACACTCTCGAATCCGATTTTTTTCTTCAAATTCATGATTATTTTTCAGACGTCCGACCTCTCCTGCCCCCAGCCTGAAGTCGAGAGCACAACCAGGTAATATTATTAATATTTATATTATTTTCAAAATAATACAACATTTGTATCAGGGATGGCCGAGTGCTCCAGTGTCCCTACGCGGAGACGTCCCTCTGGTTGTTCAAGTATGTTTCAACCGAGTTTTAAAAATCGGATTGAGTAGAGAGAGAATCAATTGTTGAGCCCGAGCCGATAAAAAACCAAACAAATGACATCGCACTACCAGTTTCTACATAGTTTTCAGGCTCTGATACAGATGAAAGATTGGTCACCTCAGAGCATATTTATTATGAATATCGGTCCCATCTATTTGTTTGAGACGATTTTATGATTTTATTTTCCCTACACGATGTTTCACCCGACTGTAAAAAAAATTTGTCCCTATTTTTTTAATGATATTTTTGTTTTATGACATTTTTATTATATTTTATTTTATGCTATGATTTTATTTTATGACATTTTATTTTATAAAATTTTATGATATTATTGTCCCTACGCGGAGACGTCCCTCTGGTTGTTCAAGTGAGTTTCAGTCGTGCAGTTTAAGTTTGAAAGAGTGCGGTAAATCAATGAGTTTGACGATGCCTTTTCAAAAAAAAACTATTTTATTGACTGTGCATGCAATGATTCTCACGAACATTAGTAGTGATGACACATCGGCAGAGACCCTCCTCATTTTGCATGCTCTCTCACCGGTCACAGATACGAGAGAACTCGCGAAATGAAAATAGTAAATCCTTGAATTTTCTACCGTACTTACGGACCCCGCTGCTGCTCTTGATCTACAGTAGCCATCGGATGCCAAATCATCGATTTTCCAAGCTGATTATCTATTTTTTTTCAGGGAGCAAGAGATGGACGAGTCCTTCCCCGACGCATACACTGCCTTTCCCAACGGGAGCCTGGCAGGTACGGTACAATTCAAAACAATATATATCCTGCACTCAAGGCACTGAGCGTGCATGTTCGGTAGCCCGATCGATACTGTAACCTTCTCAAGATACTATATTTCCCAATACAAATCAGACAGGACGACTGCCGATAGAATTGCCACTATTTGCATGTTCATCTGACTCGTGCTGCGTTTTCGTACTGTTTCGAAATAATTCTTCTTCCGAACAGGAATATGGCTAGTAGTGATGTCGTTTCGGTTTTCAACTCTCTCCATTCTGCACACTCTCTCGTTTCTCTGACCGATGAATGAAATGGAGAGAGCCAAAACCGCAATTTCATCCCTAATGGCTACAATCCTTGCCATTAGGGATGACATTTCACCACCTGCGCCTCTTTTCCCTCCACACTCCTCGAAAGCGAGCTCGAGGGAGCAAAAAGTTAATTCGCAACGAGTTTCAGTACCCGCATCCACCGATCCGACCCAGTTCTCCTGCACGTTCGAGCGACGACCGATGGCTGTCAGGTGAGATAAACTTTAAAAAAAATATTTCCATGTTGCATTTCAAGCAGAACAATGCGTTTGAGTGCGTCTACGTTGCGTTGAATTCAAGGCGTTTGAGTTTGAAATATATTTCATAAACCTTAGAAATATCTTCCGCAATGGGGTTATCTAGTTTTGCTTCGGATACTTTGGGTGATTAAAAAACTTCAAACTGGATTATCATAGCTCAGTCACGTAAATTTTAGAAACCACTATCAGAGCTGAAAATCAGTTATCAAAGACCAAAGATCATCCCAGAGCTCAGCTCTTCTCCGCACAAGGAAATCCTTTAGGCATAGGATTGTGTCGACCTGTCGGCAAAAGTACAAAAATCAAAGATCAAAGATCAAAGATCATCCTAGGGCTCGTCGCCAGCTGTCTTCTTCTCAAAGAAGCGCTCCCGTCTTCACCTTCAAGTCCGTCGATAACACCTACAGAGAGGGAACAGCAGTAAAGATGCACTGCGAGGTGAGAGATTGATCTTTGCTAATTTTTCCAACCACGAAAGGAAAAAAGAAAATTCCCACCGAATTGCGAATTTATCTCCAGAAACATACACTCTGCGCGGATTACTGAAATTGCTCATGCCTGAAGTTTCTACAATATTAAAAAGTGTATTCGCCTTCTGAGCTAATTCGAGATTCACACAGGTCACCAGCTCGCCCCGCACATACATAGAGTGTTCAAAAGACCAAAAAAGAGTCAATCAATTAGCAATGTTCACTGCTCTTTCCTAATTCTGAATAAACACAGGTCACCGGCTCGCCCCGCCCACACATCGAGTGGTGGTTCCGGGGCGTTCGCCTATCTCATTCTCGCAAGTACGAGATGTCCAATGGCGACCAGATCATGAAGGTGTACCCCTTCCTGGAGGGAGATGTCGGCAGGTGATCTTTGACGGGTGATCTTTGATCTCTGAATGATCTTTGATCTCTGGAATACATTAGCTAATAATATATTTTAGTTACATCTGTCGCGCTGCTAACGCTCACGGCCGCATCGAATCGTCCGTGAGGATTGATCTCATCAGCAGGTTACTGTAGATTACCGTATCGATCGTTACGGTAGATTGGTCTGGTGCATAACAACATTTGTATTATGCAAACTGTATTGTTTCGATGTAGGTATACACTAGTGATGACAAACGGAATTCCGTGCCTGCTTGAAGCCGGCTTCGACCCGGCATTTTCAACGGTGATGCCGGCATTAACCCTAGTCGAAGCTGGCATGCCGAGTTCGTTTTGTTATCTCTATAGATAGAGACCACAGGGTCGAGAGCCGATTTCACTTGACAGTCATTAGAAAACCAGTGCTAATGTACCCAATGATTTTTGGCAACTCTCTATCCCATCCGAGTGGGCGGAGCCTGTGATCTCATCGTTTTGGTAGTTTGGTCCGTTGCACAATACCTTCACGCTGTAGGTTAACTGAAGCCATGCAAAATCGTCTGATGATCTTTGATCTCTAATTTTCATTCAGTGTACCTCCCTCCATTTACGACGCGCCGCACTCGGTCGCTGTTAACCCCGGAGCGCAGGTAGGGTAGCGGGTTGCGGAGGGTGTTATCGAATACTGGTTTTTATCGATCACGATAGCTTCTTAATCTAAGATGGGAGGAATACCGTATTCGTCGGTCAATATTCCATGTTGGTCTCAAAAGTCGCCTGTCCGAATAGTGCGATTTATTTTAACTTATCCATCTAATGGTCGGAATTAGTGATGGGAAATCAACCTGCTCTCCTAAATTTTTCATGATATTTCGTTTCTCTGACTGACGAGAGAGTAAGCGAAACGAGGAGAGTCTAATGCCGATTTGTCATCACTAATTCCGACCATTAGATGGATAAGTTAAACTAAATCGGACTATTCGGACAGGCGACTGTTGAGACCAACATGGAATATTTTTTGCCATCACTACTCGGAAATTCCCGTAGGTCACACTCCGCTGCAAGGGCTTACGGTAGCTGTTATAAGTATTGTGACTGAATACAGTAGGCCATCAGACTACAGTAGAATTTTCAAGAATGATAATAAACTATCAAAATCAGTGCCGTCTACCATAACCTGACTGTCTTGACTCTCCTCCAATCAATATTTCCCGTAGGTCACGCTCCGCTGCAAGGCGCGCGGCGTCCCCCGTCCCTTTATCGCCTGGTTCTTCGACGGATCTGAGATCCCGCATCTGAAGGGACGATTCGCCGTGAGTTGATCTTTGATCTTTGATCTTTGATCTTCGATCTTCGATCTTTGATTTGTTGAAAAAGTGAACGGGGCTAGAAAGAAGGCGAACGTTTTTTTTCCTAAGGGGTCCTGTACGAATTACAGTCGAAGTTTTCCTCGGCCATTAGGCCAATATCTGAAACTCAACATGACTCGAGAGCAGAAACGAAAATGCTTAGTCGTCACAGCATTTTGCTTTTTCGCCATGCAAATGACCAAGATGGAAGCAAGATGATTCGAGTGGGCGGTGATCTTTGATCTTTGATCATTGGCGATTAAGAATTGTATGAAATGATGACTATCTGATTGTGAGTTAGTTTTTTAAGCCATATGAAGGACACTAAAATTAATTATCTCACAATCAGTCAAACTCAAAGATTAGGACTGGCGCTGAAGCCTATCTCACTCAATGATATTTTGTGGCTGAAATTTACCGTAAAAAATACTGCACGCCCAACTGTGCACAACTGATATTGTGCAGAAGACGTACAGTCTGATTAATTATGGTCTTGATTAGAGATGACAAATCGGCATCCGACTCTCCTCATTTCGCTTGCTCTCTGGTCTCCCTGACCGACGAGAGAGAGCATGCAAATGAGGAGGGTCGGTGCCGATTTGTGATCACTCTCAATCAATCGATAGCGGAACGGCACCTAATCGCTAGTCTATTTCCAGGTTTCGGCCGACGGCTCCGAACTCACCATCTCGCCCGTCAGCAGACAGGACGACGGCATGTTCTCGTGCATGGCAGGTGAGATCGATCGATACGCTGAGTGTACTGTAGTCTTCAAATATGATATTATCATAATCGATCGAATACTGATGTTTTACACGTGTTACTCGCGCTCACTGAGCAAAAATCGATCAATAATCGCAGCGGCGATGACAATTCGGCATTAACCCTGCTCTTGTCGCCTGCTCTCTCGTCGGTCAGAGAAACGAGAAAGTATTAGAAATGAGGAGAGTCGAATGCACATTTCTCACCTCTAAATCGCAGGCAATACGGTCGGCTCGATGATGGCGGAGGCGCGGCTTACGGTAAGGGGCGTGGCGGCGATCGATAACGCGCTGCAGGACGCCACCCTGAGGAGCATCGTGGACCGGGCGAGGGACAATGTGGACAGGTATACGGTAGACACAGTATTCTGCCACATAAATCAGAACCGGTAACAGAAAATATATTTATTTTTCAAAGGATATGAGACAACAGCAGCAATCTTTATTTTATTCTACGTTTAAAATCGTTGTGAAACCTAACAACACAGTACTAGAAATAAACCAAATTTCCGACGAAATGATCACTTTTGTAGCATCTCATGATCAATAAATTGATACAGTAAATATTGGAGGAAAAAATCTAATTCAGAGCAATAAACTCTACTCGACTCGCCCTCACGCAAGACGGCGTCAAGTCCGTGGCAGACATGAAGAAGCTGTTCCGCTTTTCCATCCCCGCTCAGGTTAGTGGTGCGGATTAGCGATCACAAACCGGCATCTGACTCTCCTTAATTTGCGCACTCTCTCATCTGTCAGAGAAATTAGGGAGCAAGCGTAAGTGGGATGCCGATTTGGCATCGCTAGTGGGGATGTCAATGTTTACGATGGCATGACATTCATCGACGCTACATGAGACCCACCGCTCCTCGCTCAGGTTCGGTGGATTTATAAATGCGCTGATGGCATCATTGAGTGAAGGCAACACAACTAGCCTCTGAAGTTCAGATTCCGGTATTTTTGACCAAGAGAAATGCAGGAAAATGACAATTTACATAGACATAAAATCGATCGAATCAATAGACATGAATGAATAATTAAGATGCCAAAAATGCAATCGTTTCAGGCAGTCGAGTTATCCAAGGCGCGCGAGATCTACGAGGAGAGCATCAGGCTGGTGAACGCGCATGTTGATAGTGGTGAGTTTCACTAGGTTTTAGCACTTTAAAAATAGTTTAGAAACTCACTTCCGGTTCTAAACAGTCCTCGAAAGCGGGTCAACTGTGAGAAGATAATTAACATTGTGTAGCTGAAGGGCATAGTCTTACCTTCGCTTTTCCCAGAATGCTGAAAATCTTAGATTTTCGCAAATAAATCGATAATCAGGTCTGAACCTCGCCGGTGTAGATATCTCGGGCGCCAATGTCTCGTTCGAGTCCGTCCTCGCTCCATCACACGTACAGACGATCATGGAGTTGTCTGGATGCCAGGTACGATCGATAAATATGTGGGTACTAATGATGTCGTATCGGTTTTCGGCTCTCTCCATTCTGAAAATGCTCTCGTTTCTCTGACCGGCGAGAGATAACGCAAAATGATGAGAGTCTGATGCCGATTAGTCATCACTAGTTTCAGGTATTATCGATAGAAAACTAGTTGGGTACTGTAATGACATGACAAGTAGTTAATCGATATCAGGCCGGCCTCTTCAAGAACAACCCCTGCACGAGCATGTGCTTCCACAGCAAGTACAGGTACGGTTTTAGAAAATACTTAGCCAATCTATGATATAAAATTTCCGGTATGCCAATCGATTGTAATGCAGTAGGTGAATGACCTGGATGGGTAGAGAACAAATCCGAAACGGACGCCAATAACTCGCTATCGTACCCGACACTCAGGTCTTACGATGGTCAATGCAACAACCTCGACCAGCCGACATGGGGCGTGGCGCAGTGGCCACTGAGGAGACTCCTGCCTGCGAGATATGAGGTACGGTAGTTCAAAGATCCGTCAGAACTATCGGTTGAACAAGATAGAGCTGAAGATATTAGCATCTGATCCATCAATTTCTTGCTCAACGGTTGCATTTCAGAATGGCTTCAACACGCCATCCGGGTGGAACCGGGACAAGCTCTACAACGGGTTTCCGTTGCCGAACGCGAGACTGGTAAGGAGAACTACCAACTGAATTGGAAAAGTTTGGCCCAATGAACTACAGTAATATGACCCCTAGCAGCTTGATAGAAATGCAGAATTAAGTTGATGCAGGTGCATTATTTGAATCCGCATAATTCGGAAACCCTCACTTCTTGGTGACGGCAGATCTGACCAACTGTACTACTGTAATCTGCGAGTACCCTGAGTCAAATTCACAATTGCCGGTCTCCCGAAAACTCGTCGCAACTCGCGAAATCACCACGCACACCTCACTGTCCTCCTTCGTTATGCAGTGGGGACAACTCGTTGGTGAGGGTTAATATCTGACCTAGGGAACCTGCAGTATTCCGTCGTACATCGTGCTCGTAGCGTTCTAACCTTCCAACAGTAGGCTAATCGTGTGTGTGTTTTCTGACCCACAAGAACTACCGTATCCAGACGAGTCTACTGAAACTACAGTAATCCTACCGTAGTCTCACCTTCTCTCGTTCAGACCACGACATCACGCACACCCCGATGGCGCTGTCACGCAACGCCTACACTTCCGGAGCCATCTGCAATCGGTGAGAGTTACTGTGCAGGGAACATAGACTTACAAAAGTGAAATCTGCCGAAAACTGTATCAGTGGACCCGGGTGCCTTAGTTTTGACACTTTTTCGATTTTTGTGACTTTATAGCACCGTTGATCTGCTGTTAAGATATATTTTTTTGAGAAACATTTCCCCGCAAAATTGATTCGTCTCTTTGGTTTGTTTATTTGTAACTTCTTGGAAACGAATTTTAAGCGTGACGCTCACACTGTCTTCGCTATTCGGGCGTATTTCACGCACTTTCTGATAAGAGCGGACACAAAATGATGAGAACAAG
This sequence comes from Pristionchus entomophagus, assembly GCA_036245825.1. Classification (NCBI taxonomy): domain Eukaryota; kingdom Metazoa; phylum Nematoda; class Chromadorea; order Rhabditida; family Neodiplogasteridae; genus Pristionchus; species Pristionchus entomophagus. The sequence goes on from BTSX01000001.1 coordinate 4,287,603, forward strand.
TTATGATCCCCTTGCAGCACGTGCGACAACGTCGACCCGTGCTTCAACATCCCGCTGCTTCCCGACGACCCCAAGCTGCAGAGGGGCAAGTGAGTGAAACGGTAGCTTTGTGCAATCGATTCCAAATACATTCCAAGCTTCTACCATTAACTGGTTTGTGTATTGAATGCGTATTTCTATTCAAGTGACTTCAAAAAATCTCAAAACTCGGAAAACACAGAAAAGTGATGATTTTCTGCTTCAACTTGTGCCGCAATTCAGTGAGCACCACCGCAAGTTCCCCTGCATCGAGTTCGAGCGGTCGGGCGCCATTTGCGGATCGGGCGAGACCTCCCTCCTCTTCCAGCGAGTCACCCAGAGGGAGCAGATGAACATTGTGAGCGGTGATCTTTGAACTTTGATTAATATTTTATCCATTCAAGTGATATACAATGTACTTGCCCATTAAAAGTATAGAAAAATGAATTTATTTTTGAGAGTAGGCTATACTCGTATCAGTTTTCTCATATTTGAACTGTTTCCGTTGACGCCCTGACTATCTAGTGTGCATTTTAGAGTTTCATTTATTTATATTTTACATCTACTCTCTCCACTTTCCTACCCTTTTACAAAATCATTGATCTTTAGTGCTCTACAATGGATCGTAGAATGTTCCTGGTCGTTAATCGTTGATCTTTGATCTTTGATCTCTCAGCTCACCTCCTACCTCGACGGCTCCTTCCTCTACGGTAGCACGGAGGTGCAGGCGCTAGAGCTCCGCGATCTCTTCGGCGACCATGGACTCCTTCGGTGAGCGATTTCAGCATTAATTCCGGAAAAATAAGAATAGTTTCGTATTCGCGGTGGAACGCCACTGGCAGTGTTCAACGCTTTGCGTTTCAAATAGGCTTAGTTAGCTTAAGCTTAGATTCTGTGTTGCTAGGACGTCCATACCGGACAGACACACAGATAAACGTTTGCGCTTTATATATAAGGATATCGCAGGTTCGACATCGTCTCCTCCGCGCAGAAACCGTATCTGCCCTTCGAGAAGGATTCGATGATGGACTGCAGGTTAGATTTATTTTATAATTGTTTTTTGTGTTCTTTTTATACGTTAGAGAGAGAGTCTGGTTGGAAAGGTATTACGAAACGTAGCGATTCAAGTCAAATCTCAAAATATGTATTTCAAAATATGCAGGAAATATTTCGTAAATAACCATGCGATGATGAAAGTTTGGATAGAGAAGTAAACCAATTGACGAAATGTCGCATTTCACGTCATATTTCAAAATATTTGTTTTCAGGAGAAACAACTCGGCGGACAACCCTATTCGGTGCTTCCTGGCGGGAGATCTGCGAGCGAATGAACAGGTAATTGTATCGATAAAATCAGTCCGTAATCAATAATGGTGTCGTTTCGGTTACGCATCTCCTTATTCTGATATCAGCAGAGCCGCTGACTTTTCAAGCAGAATGATTTGTTAATCAAAATATTTGCAAAAATCTGCTGAACTACAGCGCGATTTGCATGTCGAAATAAACGAGGAAGATGCGCTCTTCTTTTAGATTTTCGATGGTCTTGAAGCTTTCATGGTATGATTAACCTCCGAGTTCAATAGAAGCAGGTTGCTCATGAACGCATTTTCTAATGGGGGAAAATGCTGAATCAGCACAGGGTGCTTTCTTCGGGAAAAGTAAAGCTTCAAACATGAAAATCCTACTAATTCCTAAACTTGAAGACAAATAAATAATCAATAAACAGCCGTATTTTGAGTTGACTAATTAGTTAATTAAATAATCAATTAATAATAATATTTCGCAGTTGGGTCTCACCGCGATGCACACGCTCTTCCTGCGGGAGCACAATCGATTGGCCGCCAAACTGCTCGAGATCAACCCACTCTGGGACGGAGAGAAGATCTTCCAGGAGGTTCCGTTTTTACTAGTGATGGCAAATCGGCATCGACTCTCTTCAATTCGCACGCTCTCTCGCCGGTCAGAGAAACGAGTGAGCGTGAGAAAAGAGGAGATGCCGATTTGTCATCAATAGGCTCAGCCATTTTTCTCACTTTTAATTCAGAACAAGACTGCATTGATGAAAAATGCAATGAAATTATTGTAATAAAAGCTATAATTATGCACTGTGTTATAGCGAGCATACAGTTTCCGAAGCTCAAAGCTATCGCGCCGTTTAATTCGCCTACTGTAATCTCAACCTCTCAGTCCTGAAAGATCATAAACGACCTTACTGACCTGCTGTGTCATATTCTACTGTATTTTAATCTACCGTAATCCAATTTCAGTCCCGCAAGATCATCAGCGCTGTCATGCAGCACATCACGTACGCGCACTGGCTGCCGCTCGTGCTGGGCAAGGTAATTAATTAATTAATTAAATCAATTAATCAATTATTTAATTAACGTATTGATTGATTAGCTTATTATCAAATTGTGCACGGGAAAATGTTGAGTTTCACACCGTTTTGAAATTAGTGAAATGAAGAGCCAATCAATATTGTTTAGTTCGTTTCGAGAAAACAACTACAATTTACTTAGAGACCGCAGAGGGGCATTTTCAGAAAAATGCTGGGATCATCCCGTATAATTTTGCCTATATACTCGCTGCTGCTGAATCGAATAGAAACAAAATATTGTTTGAAATTATTAAATAAACAACCTACGACAATTAATAAAATTAGCGGCTTGAACGGACCCACAGCAATTCTTTCATGTGTAGAGACGTGTCAAACTTATTATTGCAAAAAAATAATCCGTTTCACTTGTTATTACGAACGGTCGAAACTACTGTGTTTAGCAATCATTAATAAGGGATTCTATGCTTCAGTGTTTGTATTTTTAAATATGTGATCCTGGACGCAAAATGCACTTATTAAAATCAGTGCATTTTGCGTCCAGGATCACATAGGAGAAAGATCGGGAATATTGGAAAACTAAATAAATAATTAGCGAATATTTTGTTCCGCTCATCATGCCTACTGTATGCAAAACAGTCCATGACTCTAACTGAGTTTTTGAATCTTACAATACCCACAACCCTTCCCATGATTTAAAAATCATTTTACTGATTTTAAAACACTTTTATTGATTTCTTTGTTGAGCAAGTTATTCTACTATACATGCGGGAGTGGGTATGAGCACAGTTTGGTTATAAGTTCACTATATTTTCGAACGTGACGATTCACTGACTTCGAGGCTAGAAAACCTTCTTCCGTGAAAACCCCAGGAGCCCTAATTAGCATCAAAAAAAAGAAAGATATCGGCCATGATTTTAAGAACGCGTTAGACGTGCGCCACTTGAAATAAACGAATGATTTGCCGGAAAAGTGAAAATATTGAGTTTTCGACTTTTTAAGCTCGTTAAGTCAGCTCCGTGAAAAGGCGCAGTGTCCTGCTTAGTACTAAAATATGCACGATGGTCATGATCATGATTGGCAAAAGGAGCTAGACACGCGCCACTTAACGGAAAAGAGTTGTTGGTCAAAATGATGTTTCAACTTGTGAGCTGTATTTATGAACACTGCGAGAGCATAGAAGCAAATAAAGTAACGCATCATACTAACTGCGTTTTGATGAACGCATTCCAAGCATTAAAATATATAATTTTAAAGTAATAAAAGATACGAAAAAACGATAAAACAAAAAGCACCTTTGTGTAAAGGATGCATGGCCACGGCCCGAAGAACCATAGAGCGCGAGGAGAGGGCAGCCGAGTACGGGGGTATAGCTCAGTGGTAGAGCATCCGTCACGTGATCGGAGGGCCGTTGGTTCGACATGAGAGATGTTGGCCAGGGGCCTATCTCTTCATTTGGAAGTGGTGTAGATGGTCGACATTTGCGAAAACGTAGAACAAAATTCCATAACTTCCATAAAAAAAAATTCCATAAGTCTCTAAATTTACTACAAAAATCGAGTTTCAGACCGGATACGCGGAGCTCATCGGCGAGTACAAAGGATACAATCACGAGGTGAGTGATATGGATGACAAATCTTCATAATATTTCAATAATATAATGTGCTCGAAATTCTTCGCAATAAACGAAATAATGAGAATTAATTTGAGTCGAAATCATGCCTACGGCAATTCTAGGAATCAGTAATTAGGACAGGCACATTACAACTAGGGATTCCACTTCAACACAGCTGATTTGGAAATCAAAGCACATGAGGTATCAGTGTGATGCATAAGTTTTGGACTTTTTTCTTCATTTGCTTACAACTTCTCTATAAATTGGAATTATCAAGTGAGTATAGGAGTGATTTGATGTGCATCTAATGTGCTTTCGATCGCGAACTTTGATATTCTGACGGCACTCTGGACTTGAACATTGTGAGTCTTCAAATGCGGTCGACTCATGAAGGTCAGAATCGGGTTTCCATCATTACCCTTGCCTATGGGTTAATCTAATGGATCAATTTCAGTACTCATTTTTAAGATTGACAATGTTGGCACAACTCACAGTTAGATTAGAGTACAGTTCTCGACGACATCTGTCTGGCATAATTTTTCACAGACCACTATATAGCGATTTTTATGCATTATTTTGCATATTTTACGCTTTTCAGATTTTCAATTTATTTGACCTGTGACCAACGCTGAGTCAATTATTTCCAATGATAGTGTGGACGTAACATGTGAGAATATAGCGCCCCACACTAGACCCGTGCCACTCTTTATATACACAGATGAGAACAATTCGTGAAAGCATCAATGAGGTAAATTTATGTTGGTTTCCGAGTCGTCAAGGCTTTAATAGGTATCGTGGAGCCTAGATCTGAAGCGCATTCGAAAGACAATAATGCTAGGTACTGATTTATGTATGTTAGATATCCAGGGAAAATTTCCTAATAACCCAAAGTCCATCCCTAAATGATGTATTGGTAATATGGCTGCATGATCTCTCTCGGCTGAATGCCAGTATATCAAACTCACCAATGAAAAAAGTCCAAAACTTATGCATCAGCCTAGTAGATTATGAGCTCGATCGTGGAAGTCAAAAAATAAACTAAATCAGTCGTTTCAAGTCAAATCGCATGCAATGAAGACGAATTCTTATGCATCGTGCCCTCATAGCTACAGTACATATCACAATACTTCTCTCCTCTCCCTCAGGTTGACGCCTCGGTCTCCAACGTCTTCGCCACTGCGGCTTTCCGTTTCGGTCACACCCTCATCAATCCCAAGCTGAGAAGACTGGATGAGAACTTTACGACCATCCCTCAGGGAGATATACCGCTGCACGAAGTTTGTAACTAGGGTTGTCAGTTTGGTCTGCTAATGCGGCGCCGCATTCCCCTCTCCCTCGCGTATTGCGAAATTTGGGGAAGGGGAGGGAATGCGACGCCGCATTAGCAGACCGAACTGAAAAAAAAACTATCAGCAACAACATTGATCAAACTGGTGAAAAAAGATAAGACTACATGCTGAAGTTAAAATGACGTGATTATTTTGCAAACAGGGGAATATTTGAGATTATTGTATTCCTAAGTTTTACAGTAAATTTTAGATTAATAAAAAAATCTATTTCAGGCCCTTTTCGCACCCGAGCGCATGTTGTCTGAGGGAGGTGTCGATCCGCTTCTGAGAGGCAATTTATTTTTATTATTTTTTAGACAATTTACATGTTCTCCATTCTACATACTATTTCGTCCGTCTGATAGACGAGTCAGTGTGCCGAATAATGATGCCAAATCGGAACTGACTCTCCTCCATTCGAGTGCTCCCTCGCTTCTCTGGCTGGCGAGATAGTATGCAGAATAGAGAGCCAAAAACGAAATAGCATCCCTAATGGAGAGCGGGAGATGAAATTAATCGGAATTCCGGATTTCAGGTCACTAATTTCAGGTCTCTTCGCGTCTCCTCTCAAACTGCCCAAGCCCGACCAACTGCTCAACACCGAACTAACCGAGATGTTGTTCAATAGGAATGTTGAGGTAGTTAATTTATTTATTGAATTTAGTGGTGTGTGTTAAATTTTTGGGAGAACAGCGTTGTGGATAATTTCTTTTTTATTGTGAAAATTTGAACTGATCTGGAGAAAAATTAAACCATGATTTTTAGATCGCTCTCGATCTCGCTTCTCTTAACATTCAGCGAGCCCGTGATCACGGACTGCAGAGGTTAGAGAGATCATAGATCAAAGATCAACATTTTTGAGCTTTTTTCACCCGTTTGTCGAGTTTCGAAAAACAATGAGTTTCTCCTCACTCGCAAAGGCCAATTCAAAAAGAAAACAAATGTCAACGATTTTTGCACACAGTAGATTGAAAGTAGAAGACGATATCTTTTGAATATTATACATTCGAGAAGCTGGCATAAGTTCATCGATCAGAGATCCGTCTCTTTCCTTTCAGCTACACCGAATATCGTCGATTCTGCAACCTCTCTGTACCGACGAACTGGGAGGAGATGGGAACAGTGATCAAGGTAATAATAGACAAATATGCGATTAATAATTGGATATCGAAGTACATAGATCAGAAGCCAAATATTGTTTTTAAAAAGGTTAAAAAATCAATAATCAAATTTAACGATTACTCTTTGTAGGACACCGACGTCGTGCAGAAGCTGAGGAATTTGTATGGACATCCTGGTTGGCGATTAGACCATTGAATGACTGTTTTTGTTCATATCCATAATCAGCGCATCCTTTACCTTCTTCTGTTTGTGTCTGCATTTCACTTCCATTAGAGCTCTGAATCCTATTCTGCCCAGTAATCGATTAACGATACAGTAGCTTGAAATCATACCGTATCACCGTAGCAAACATCGACGTGTGGGTTGGTGGCATCGTCGAACGCCGGCTGTCCGAGGGTCTGGTCGGCCCGCTGTTCGCCTGCATTATCGCAGAGCAATTCAAGAGAACGAGAGATGGAGATCGATTCTGGTAAGGAGTAGTGATGACAAATAGGAAACGACAATCCTCAATTCATAGGAAAAGACTATCCTCAATTTGCTGTTATATTGCCCACGTCAGCCTGATTATTCATTCATTCTCACTGTAATCATAAGCGATCAGTGAAACTCATCCCAGTTCAGATTTGAAGCAGAAATACGAGAACAAAATGAAAACGATTTATCTTTGATCTCTGCAGGTACGAGAACCCCGAGGTGTTCACGCCCACGGAGCTGCAGCAGATTAAGAAGGCATTTCATATTTTTATTATTTTGATTATACAAAAATTAATAATATTATTTAATTAATTCAGGCGACACTAGGAAGGTTGCTGTGCGACAACGGAGATAATATAACGAGAGTGCAGGCAAGATTTTAGAATTGAGCGTATTTGAGCTTATATTATGCTGTCTGGAGCTAGCGAAGTTGACAAATAATTACATTTCTGGCGTCAACGAGTGGGAAAATAGGACCATTTTGCAGAAGAACGTTTTCATGTACCCCGGGAACTCGTCGCAGCTCTACGAGAGGTGAGCTTCTCCATTCTTTTATGCGTTTCGACGAGCTAAATAGTAGCTCTCTACACTCTGCGAGATCTCGCGTCAGCCAAAGCAAGATGTCTAAAATCGATATAGTTCGTCCCACAGTATCTACTTTCGCAATTATCGATTATTTTCCCAGATGTGACGCCCACCCCTCCATCAACCTGGCCGTCTTCTCCTCCTGCTGTGACTCCTCCGTTTGCGAGGGACTACCACAGGCAGAGCTGCCAAGGTGAGAAGGAGAGATGATATTTTAAATTTGACTATATTTTTGATTATTTTATTTTCTAATTCAGACTGTTTGATTTGAGCTGAACGATGGGTTGATTATTTGATCATGAACTCCTTTTATGACACATACCGAACATGCCGAAACATCGCTGATATTTTACTCACAATTACAGTTTTTTCAAGGCTTTTTATCAGCTTTGATTGGTAAATTATCTTTGGCCTTTGATCTCAAAATCGCTCAGACGTCGTCGCACCCTGAGGGCCTGCCTCACCGACGACGGTAAGCATTGGAAGCACGGTGACTCATGGAGCCAGGACGAGTGCACCCGGTGCAAGTGCGAGGTACGGTAGTTGGAGAGATTCCGTGTGGGACTCAGCTCTCATTCAAATAAATGAAGGCTAACTTAATCAATATTGTCTGCATGGATTCATACTTACTTATGAAGGTACAGTAGTCGGAAACTGCCGCTCCAGACGTTGCGTTTATATCAATGTCAATCACGAATCGAAGTATAAACTACAATTATAAACTAATAAATTGCAGAACGGTGCGGTCTGGTGCTCGGTCGTTTGCAAATAACCTCTTCCGAATCCTCCAAGGTTTGATCTTTGATCTTTCATTCCCGACTGATCTTTGATCTTTACAGCCATAAACACTCCCTTCCTTCCTTCTCAGCGAACGAATCTCACTGCCAATAATGATTAACGATATTGTTATATGTTTTCAAAGGGTTTAATAAATGCTAAATTGTATTGAAAAGAATAATACTCAAATCAGAAAGCCAAAGTACGTTTGTGAAAGTTTCAAATTTTTCGGTTAACCGGCCCCGGACTTATGCGCGAAAATGTGTGTGCAGCCTAGATGCAGCCTGGCCCAACCGGCCAAGTTGGTGCAAAATAAAGAAGACTACGATAATCAGCACCCTCGAACACCCATTTCTACAGATTTCGAAAATTCACTGTGCCAACAACTTCGGGGCATTGTCCGACTATAAGGCAAACGGCCTCACTCCCTTCTGCCTTCTGTCTATGATATCATCGATCATTGTCTCATGAACTTCAACAGTATTATTATTATTAGATTTAAATTGTTTTACAATACCTCTCAAAACCCAGTCATAGAGTACTCCGATCAGGGCGATCATGGACCAGACTACGGTATTCCAGTCGGGACCAAACACTCACTTGAAGTACGGTATTCACCGTAACCAGGGAAGGAACGTGATCATCGCTATTTGCTCCATCAACTCGGTCGTTGTGGTCAGCCGGTCGTTGTGTTTCGAAAAGACAGAAATTGAATTAGCTGTTGCATTTTGGAATGTGTTTCACGAACACATTATGAGCATGCCGGCTCGTTAGAACTTCGATCAGCCTTGGATGGCACATTCTTAGAAAACAACAAAAAAAACACTTTTGATCTTACGGATTTGTCTGATCTTCGATGTTCCGAACATCAATGATACAACAATAATGCAACAACGATTTTCGAAAATAACATACTTTAATAACAATGTAATCTCAATGTGAATCGAATCTAGGAAGGGGGAGGTTAACCCGTAATTAGTGATTATATTACTCGTGAGTATATTTAGTCTGTGTATATAGACTAACTGGTCCATGGTTTGAACTAGTGAAGGGGGAAAGATTGAGATCGGAGTGGGAATAGTTATATCTGAATACGCTGTAATTCTAATTGGTCACCGTGAGATGGCAAAGGTACTGGGATCTAGACAAAAACCGGATTTTGCAGAGCCGACGAATAGAATCAGGCCAGGCCAATCCTCAGCCTGTACTTCTTGGACTGCAAATGAAGAATTCGCCTCTTCATTCCTCGTGCTCTCTCACCGGTCAGAGCGACGAGAGAGTGTGTGAAATGAGGAGAGCACTCTCTTCATTTGCCAGAACTACTCCTGATATCATCAATCATTATCTCATGAACTTCAGCAGCTTTTCGCTTGATGTCAAAGTACCTACATGTGTTTCTGAATTGTGCAAGGTGATCTCGGCTCTTTGATCTGAACTCTGAAGCCAATGATCGAAATTCTTTTGAGATCAAGCGAAAGGATGCTGAAGTTCATGAGACAATGATCGACGATATTCAAAGCAGAAGGAAAAGTGAAGGTGAATATTTTATTTATTTTGTCCGACTAAGCAATGCTCATCAATTCGAACCGAATCATCTCATTCTCATACAACTCTTGAAACATATCCAATTGATCGATCCTATGATAGATATCTCAGGAAACTTACGCTGTTTAGCCACGTTATTGCAGACTACCTCGACCATTCGCTATCCCCTATAGCGCGCCTTTCCGGATGTCAGTGCCACGAATTCTCACGGATCCTCACAAAAAGCATCTTTCCAGATGCGCGACGGCCAATAATTGATGAGGTGTATAGCAGGGGTCGGGATGGGTAGATCAGTGAAGGAATGCACTATCGATTGGTTGATGCCCATCTCGCCTTTCAGGCCGAAAGTTCTCACAGTTCCTCTGAATCTACCCCAAAATGGACTGATCACACCTCAAACAAGACTGAGAAATGAGAAATTGACCAGCTTCTGCAAAAAATTACATCTCTTTTAATTTCGATAATCATTAGGGCGGGGATAGAGAGCACGCGAGTGATATGAGAGAGGAAGCCATCCCACCAGTTTCTCGTTAGTTTAGTTACCCAAGTTGGAAGTAAAGATTCGATCGCTCTCCTGTCCGATCTGTCAGATTAAGCACGGAATGTGAGTCTTTTCTCTGGTCAGGGAACAGTTAAGCTTGAAAAAAGTGACAGAATGACACATCTATAAAATGGATATTTTCACTATCACCTAGAAGTGATTCCGACTCGCCGGTTAGACAGACGAGAGAGAGTGCTGATTGGAGAGGGAATCTTTTCGACCAGGCGTATCCATTAGTGTTGTTAGCTCGAGCATTGCTCGTCGAGCGCTCGCACTCGACGAGTTGTTTTTCGACCCACTCGAATCAGTAAACAACTCGCGAGTGTAAACAACAACTCGACTCGCGAGTACGAGCGCTCGCACGTAATCGCTCTCGAGTTGTTTACGCTCGCGAGTGCTTTTGAATCTCTTCTCCGGTCTCATTTGGGATAGTTTCCATTGTTTGGGATGTTTACAACGAAACGAACTCCCTCGATTGAGAAGAGAACGACTGCGCAGGGGAAACGTGTAGGAATGAAAAATGCTCGCGAGCAAGTACTCGCGAGCGTAAACAACTCGCGAGCGATTACGTGCGAACGCTCGTACTCGCGAGTGTTTTTGCATAGGAATTCGCGAGTTGTTTACGCTCGAGAATTGTTTTCTCATTTTCGCTCGCGAGCGACGAACGAGAAATAACATCACTAGTATCCATTATAATATCAATACTCATCGCAATCAAGGATTTTCTGAGGAGTACGGTAGGTGATAATTGATAATCAAGCAGATTCCGCTATCCTATTCTTGTGACTGGTTCACTCGACTATCAGACATGTGATCATCGGGTCTGCGATGAGTTTACGGTAGGTTACGGTAACTTAGTGCCATCAACTTGGAATGGCTTTGAGACCGAGTGGAGTACTCAGCCGTGTTCTTTTAATTTCGCACACTCTATCGACTTTCCGAGTGGAAAGAATGAGGGTTCGAACTGGAGAAACTTCCGATTCCGGGATATCTGGGACCGATAATACTCCGTCCTACCGTAACTTACAGTACACAACGGGACAGACAGGGATGAGTGTGCCCATATGAAGAGCATAATATCGATTTGAACAAATTCACAATTAATTCAATTCTTGTTCTTGTTCAATTCGCGAGATCTGAACTGCCAACAAATGTCTTTCACTGGCCATCGAATCGCTGTTAAATCGCTATTAATCGCTGTTAAAATTCGAACCACTGAACTACGCCCCCTCTCCCTGCTGGTGCATTCAGGGTTGAAATTCGTGCATTTGGTGCATTCCGGGTTGAAATTCGTTCATCGAAAATCGCACTTTAGACATTACCCTGTCCTCCGTGAACCTTGAACAACAGATATTTCATGATTAACTGAACAAGCAACCCTTCCCCTATCATTCATAATGAAGAGATAGGCACCCGGGCCAACATCTCTCATGTCAGAGGAGTTCGCAAAACATTGATGGAGGCTGAGGGATTCGAACCCTCGACCTTTCGATCACGTGACGAACGCTCTACCACTGAACTACGCCCCCTCTCCCTGCTCACCTCTAGAGGATTGCTATGGATCACAGGCGTGACCATCCGCTTCCTCTACATGCCAGCCTTCCATTAGTCAATGTCCACATTGGGCCTTTTGCATTACGGGGAGAGGTTGATTACGGCAGCAGCTCGTACTCGGCTCTGCTCATCACATCAGTTCTGGACTCTTGACTTTCCAAGGATCGGGGTTAGCGCTATTGAGGATTTCTCCCACCGTCCCAGACGGTCGCTTCCCTACCGTGGTCGCCATGAAGAGATAGGCACCCGGGCCAACATCTCTCATGTCAGAGGAGTTCGCAAAACATTGATGGAGGCTGAGGGATTCGAACCCTCGACCTTTCGATCACGTGACGAACGCTCTACCACTGAACTACGCCCCCTCTCCCTGCTGGTGCATTCAGGGTTGAAATTCGTGCATTTGGTGCATTCCGGGTTGAAATTCGTTCATCGAAAATCACACTTTAGACATTACCCTGTCCTCCGTGAACCTTGAACACCAGATATTTCATGATTAACTGAACAAGCAACCCTTCCCCTATCATTCATAATGAAGAGATAGGCACCCGGGCCAACATCTCTCATGTCAGAGGAGTTCGCAAAACATTGAGGAAGGTTGAGGGATTCGAACCCCCGACCTTTCGATCACGTGACGAACGCTCTACCACTGAGCTACGCCCCCTCTCCCTGCTCACCTCTAGAGGATTGCTATGGATCACAGGCGTGACCATCCGCTTCCTCTACATGCCAGCTTTCCATTAGCCAATGTCCACATTGGGCCTTTTGCATTACGGGGAGAGGTTGATTACGGCAGCAGCTCGTACTCGGCTCTGCTCATCACATCAGTTCTGGACTCTTGACTTTCCAAGGATCGGGGTTAGCGCTATTGAGGATTTCTCCCACCATCCCAGACGGTCGCTTCCCTACCGTGGTCGCCATGAAGAGATAGGCACCCGGGCCAACATCTCTCATGTCAGAGGAGTTCGCAAAACATTGGTGGAGGCTGAGGGATTCGAACCCTCGACCTTTCGATCACGTGACGAACGCTCTACCACTGAACTACGCCCCCTCTCCCTGCTGGTGCATTCAGGGTTGAAATTCGTGCATTTGGTGCATTCCGGGTTGAAATTCGTTCATCGAAAATCACACTTTAGACATTACCCTGTCCTCCGTGAACCTTGAACAACAGATATTTCATGATTAACTGAACAAGCAACCCTTCCCCTATCATTCATAATGAAGAGATAGGCACCCGGGCCAACATCTCTCATGTCAGAGGAGTTCGCAAAACATTGATGGAGGCTGAGGGATTCGAACCCTCGACCTTTCGATCACGTGACGAACGCTCTACCACTGAACTACGCCCCCTCTCCCTGCTCACCTCTAGAGGATTGCTATGGATCACAGGCGTGACCATCCGCTTCCTCTACATGCCAGCCTTCCATTAGTCAATGTCCACATTGGGCCTTTTGCATTACGGGGAGAGGTTGATTACGGCAGCAGCTCGTACTCGGCTCTGCTCATCACATCAGTTCTGGACTCTTGACTTTCCAAGGATCGGGGTTAGCGCTATTGAGGATTTCTCCCACCGTCCCAGACGGTCGCTTCCCTACCGTGGTCGCCATGAAGAGATAGGCACCCGGGCCAACATCTCTCATGTCAGAGGAGTTCGCAAAACATTGATGGAGGCTGAGGGATTCGAACCCTCGACCTTTCGATCACGTGACGAACGCTCTACCACTGAACTACGCCCCCTCTCCCTGCTGGTGCATTCAGGGTTGAAATTCGTGCATTTGGTGCATTCCGGGTTGAAATTCGTTCATCGAAAATCACACTTTAGACATTACCCTGTCCTCCGTGAACCTTGAACACCAGATATTTCATGATTAACTGAACAAGCAACCCTTCCCCTATCATTCATAATGAAGAGATAGGCACCCGGGCCAACATCTCTCATGTCAGAGGAGTTCGCAAAACATTGAGGAAGGTTGAGGGATTCGAACCCCCGACCTTTCGATCACGTGACGAACGCTCTACCACTGAGCTACGCCCCCTCTCCCTGCTCACCTCTAGAGGATTGCTATGGATCACAGGCGTGACCATCCGCTTCCTCTACATGCCAGCTTTCCATTAGCCAATGTCCACATTGGGCCTTTTGCATTACGGGGAGAGGTTGATTACGGCAGCAGCTCGTACTCGGCTCTGCTCATCACATCAGTTCTGGACTCTTGACTTTCCAAGGATCGGGGTTAGCGCTATTGAGGATTTCTCCCACCATCCCAGACGGTCGCTTCCCTACCGTGGTCGCCATGAAGAGATAGGCACCCGGGCCAACATCTCTCATGTCAGAGGAGTTCGCAAAACATTGGTGGAGGCTGAGGGATTCGAACCCTCGACCTTTCGATCACGTGACGAACGCTCTACCACTGAACTACGCCCCCTCTCCCTGCTGGTGCATTCAGGGTTGAAATTCGTGCATTTGGTGCATTCCGGGTTGAAATTCGTTCATCGAAAATCACACTTTAGACATTACCCTGTCCTCCGTGAACCTTGAACAACAGATATTTCATGATTAACTGAACAAGCAACCCTTCCCCTATCATTCATAATGAAGAGATAGGCACCCGGGCCAACATCTCTCATGTCAGAGGAGTTCGCAAAACATTGATGGAGGCTGAGGGATTCGAACCCTCGACCTTTCGATCACGTGACGAACGCTCTACCACTGAACTACGCCCCCTCTCCCTGCTCACCTCTAGAGGATTGCTATGGATCACAGGCGTGACCATCCGCTTCCTCTACATGCCAGCCTTCCATTAGTCAATGTCCACATTGGGCCTTTTGCATTACGGGGAGAGGTTGATTACGGCAGCAGCTCGTACTCGGCTCTGCTCATCACATCAGTTCTGGACTCTTGACTTTCCAAGGATCGGGGTTAGCGCTATTGAGGATTTCTCCCACCGTCCCAGACGGTCGCTTCCCTACCGTGGTCGCCATGAAGAGATAGGCACCCGGGCCAACATCTCTCATGTCAGAGGAGTTCGCAAAACATTGATGGAGGCTGAGGGATTCGAACCCTCGACCTTTCGATCACGTGACGAACGCTCTACCACTGAACTACGCCCCCTCTCCCTGCTGGTGCATTCAGGGTTGAAATTCGTGCATTTGGTGCATTCCGGGTTGAAATTCGTTCATCGAAAATCACACTTTAGACATTACCCTGTCCTCCGTGAACCTTGAACACCAGATATTTCATGATTAACTGAACAAGCAACCCTTCCCCTATCATTCATAATGAAGAGATAGGCACCCGGGCCAACATCTCTCATGTCAGAGGAGTTCGCAAAACATTGAGGAAGGTTGAGGGATTCGAACCCCCGACCTTTCGATCACGTGACGAACGCTCAACCACTGAGCTACGCCCCCTCTCCCTGCTCACCTCTAGAGGATTGCTATGGATCACAGGCGTGACCATCCGCTTCCTCTACATGCCAGCTTTCCATTAGCCAATGTCCACATTGGGCCTTTTGCATTACGGGGAGAGGTTGATTACGGCAGCAGCTCGTACTCGGCTCTGCTCATCACATCAGTTCTGGACTCTTGACTTTCCAAGGATCGGGGTTAGCGCTATTGAGGATTTCTCCCACCATCCCAGACGGTCGCTTCCCTACCGTGGTCGCCATGAAGAGATAGGCACCCGGGCCAACATCTCTCATGTCAGAGGAGTTCGCAAAACATTGGTGGAGGCTGAGGGATTCGAACCCTCGACCTTTCGATCACGTGACGAACGCTCTACCACTGAACTACGCCCCCTCTCCCTGCTGGTGCATTCAGGGTTGAAATTCGTGCATTTGGTGCATTCCGGGTTGAAATTCGTTCATCGAAAATCACACTTTAGACATTACCCTGTCCTCCGTGAACCTTGAACACCAGATATTTCATGATTAACTGAACAAGCAACCCTTCCCCTATCATTCATAATGAAGAGATAGGCACCCGGGCCAACATCTCTCATGTCAGAGGAGTTCGCAAAACATTGATGGAGGCTGAGGGATTCGAACCCCCGACCTTTCGATCACGTGACGAACGCTCTACCACTGAGCTACGCCCCCTCTCCCTGCTCACCTCTAGAGGATTGCTATGGATCACAGGCGTGACCATCCGCTTCCTCTACATGCCAGCCTTCCATTAGCCAATGTCCACATTGGGCCTTTTGCATTACGGGGAGAGGTTGATTACGGCAGCAGCTCGTACTCGGCTCTGCTCATCACATCAGTTCTGGACTCTTGACTTTCCAAGGATCGGGGTTAGCGCTATTGAGGATTTCTCCCACCGTCCCAGACGGTCGCTTCCCTACCGTGGTCGCCATGAAGAGATAGGCACCCGGGCCAACATCTCTCATGTCAGAGGAGTTCGCAAAACATTGATGGAGGCTGAGGGATTCGAACCCTCGACCTTTCGATCACGTGACGAACGCTCTACCACTGAACTACGCCCCCTCTCCCTGCTGGTGCATTCAGGGTTGAAATTCGTGCATTTGGTGCATTCCGGGTTGAAATTCGTTCATCGAAAATCACACTTTAGACATTACCCTGTCCTCCGTGAACCTTGAACACCAGATATTTCATGATTAACTGAACAAGCAACCCTTCCCCTATCATTCATAATGAAGAGATAGGCACCCGGGCCAACATCTCTCATGTCAGAGGAGTTCGCAAAACATTGAGGAAGGTTGAGGGATTCGAACCCCCGACCTTTCGATCACGTGACAAACGATCTACCACTGAGCTACGCCCCCTCTCCCTGCTCACCTCTAGAGGATTGCTATGGATCACAGGCGTGACCATCCGCTTCCTCTACATGCCAGCTTTCCATTAGCCAATGTCCACATTGGGCCTTTTGCATTACGGGGAGAGGTTGATTACGGCAGCAGCTCGTACTCGGCTCTGCTCATCACATCAGTTCTGGACTCTTGACTTTCCAAGGATCGGGGTTAGCGCTATTGAGGATTTTTCCCACCGTCCCAGACGGTCGCTTCCCTACCGTGGTCGCCATGAAGAGATAGGCACCCGGGCCAACATCTCTCATGTCAGAGGAGTTCGCAAAACATTGGTGGAGGCTGAGGGATTCGAACCCTCGACCTTTCGATCACGTGACGAACGCTCTACCACTGAACTACGCCCCCTCTCCCTGCTGGTGCATTCCGGGTTGAAATTCGTTCATCGAAAATCACACTTTAGACATTACCCTGTCCTCCGTGAACCTTGAACACCAGATATTTCATGATTAACTGAACAAGCAACCCTTCCCCTATCATTAATAATGAAGAGATAGGCAACCGGGCCAACATCTCTCATGTCAGAGGAGTTCGCAAAACATTGAGGAAGGTTAAGGGATTCGAACCCCCGACCTTTCGATCACGTGACGAACGCTCTACCACTGAGCTACGCCCCCTCTCCCTGCTCACCTCTAGAGGATTGCTATGGATCACAGGCGTGACCATCCGCTTCCTCTACATGCCAGCCTTCCATTAGCCAATGTCCACATTGGGCCTTTTGCATTACGGGGAGAGGTTGATTACGGCAGCAGCTCGTACTCGGCTCTGCTCATCACATCAGTTCTGGACTCTTGACTTTCCAAGGATCGGGGTTAGCGCTATTGAGGATTTCTTCCATCGTCCCAGACGGTCGCTTCCCTACCGTGGTCGCCATGAAGAGATATGCACCCGGGCCAACATCTCTCATGTCAGAGGAGTTCGCAAAACATTGATGGAGGCTGAGGGATTCGAACCCTCGACCTTTCGATCACGTGACGAACGCTCTACCACTGAACTACGCCCCCTCTCCCTGCTGGTGCATTCAGGGTTGAAATTCGTGCATTTGGTGCATTCCGGGTTGAAATTCGTTCATCGAAAATCACACTTTAGACATTACCCTGTCCTCCGTGAACCTTGAACACCAGATATTTCATGATTAACTGAACAAGCAACCCCTCCCCTATCATTCATAATGAAGAGATAGGCACCCGGGCCAACATCTCTCATGTCAGAGGAGTTCGCAAAACATTGATGGAGGCTGAGGGATTCGAACCCCCGAACTTTCGATCACGTGACGAACGCTCTACCACTGAGCTACGCCCCCTCTCCCTGCTCACCTCTAGAGGATTGCTATGGATCTCAGGCGTGGCCATCCGCTTCCTCTACATGCCACCTTTCCATTAGATAATGTCCACATTGGGCCTTTTGCATTACGGGGAGAGGTTGATTACGGCAGCAGCTCGTACTCGGCTCTGCTCATCACATCAGTTCTGGACTCTTGACTTTCCAAGGATCGGGGTTAGCGCTATTGAGGATTTCTTCCATCGTCCCAGACGGTCGCTTCCCTACCGTGGTCGCCATGAAGAGATAGGCACCCGGGCCAACATCTCTCATCTCAGAGGAGTTCGCAAAACATTGATGGAGGCTGAGGGATTCGAACCCTCGACCTTTCGATCACGTGACGAACGCTCTACCACTGAACTACGCCCCCTCTCCCTGCTGGTGCATTCAGGGTTGAAATTCGTGCATTTGGTGCATTCCGGGTTGAAATTCGTTCATCGAAAATCACACTTTAGACATTACCCTGTCCTCCGTGAACCTTGAACACCAGATATTTCATGATTAACTGAACAATCAACCCTTCCCCTATCATTCATAATGAAGAGATAGGCACCCGGGCCAACATCTCTCATGTCAGAGGAGTTCGCAAAACATTGATGGAGGCTGAGGGATTCGAACCCTCGACCTTTCGATCACTTGACGAACGCTCTACCACTGAACTACGCCCCCTCTCCCTGCTGGTGCATTCAGGGTTGAAATTCGTGCATTTGGTGCATTCCGGGTTGAAATTCGTTCATCGAAAATCACACTTTAGACATTACCCTGTCCTCCGTGAACCTTGAACACCAGATATTTCATGATTAACTGAACAAGCAACCCTTCCCCTATCATTCATAATGAAGAGATAGGCACCCGGGCCAACATCTCTCATGTCAGAGGAGTTCGCAAAACATTGATGGAGGCTGAGGGATTCGAACCCTCGACCTTTCGATCACTTGACGAACGCTCTACCACTGAACTACGCCCCCTCTCCCTGCTGGTGCATTCAGGGTTGAAATTCGTGCATTTGGTGCATTCCGGGTTGAAATTCGTTCATCGAAAATCACACTTTAGACATTACCCTGTCCTCCGTGAACCTTGAACACCAGATATTTCATGATTAACTGAACAAGCAACCCCTCCCCTATCATTCATAATGAAGAGATAGGCACCCGGGCCAACATCTCTCATGTCAGAGGAGTTCGCAAAACATTGATGGAGGCTGAGGGATTCGAACTCTCGACCTTTCGATCACGTGACGAACGCTCTACCACTGAACTACGCCCCCTCTCCCTGCTGGTGCATTCAGGGTTGAAATTCGTGCATTTGGTGCATTCCGGGTTGAAATTCGTTCATCGAAAATCACACTTTAGACATTACCCTGTCCTCCGTGAACCTTGAACATCAGATATTTCATGATTAACTGAACAAGCAACCCTTCCCCTATCATTCATAATGAAGAGATAGGCACCCGGGCCAACATCTCTCATGTCAGAGGAGTTCGCAAAACATTGATGGAGGCTGAGGGATTCGAACCCCCGAACTTTCGATCACGTGACGAACGCTCTACCACTGAGCTACGCCCCCTCTCCCTGCTCACCTCTAGAGGATTGCTATGGATCTCAGGCGTGGCCATCCGCTTCCTCTACATGCCACCCTTCCATTAGATAATGTCCACATTGGGCCTTTTGCATTACGGGGAGAGGTTGATTACGGCTGCAGCTCGTACTCGGCTCTGCTCATCACATCAGTTCTGGACTCTTGACTTTCCAAGGATCGGGGTTAGCGCTATTGAGGATTTCTTCCATCGTCCCAGACGGTCGCTTCCCTACCGTGGTCGCCATGAAGAGATAGGCACCCGGGCCAACATCTCTCATCTCAGAGGAGTTCGCAAAACATTGATGGAGGCTGAGGGATTCGAACCCTCGAGCTTTCGATCACGTGACGAACGCTCTACCACTGAACTACGCCCCCTCTCCCTGCTCACCTCTAGAGGATTGCTATGGATCACAGGCGTGGCCATCCGCTTCCTCTACATGCCACCCTTCCATTAGCCAATGTCCACATTGGGCCTTTTGAATTACGGGGAGATGTTGATTACGGCAGCAGCTCGTACTCGGCTCTGCTCATCACTTCAGTTCTGGACTCTTGACTTTCCAAGGATCGGGGTTAGCGCTATTGAGGATTTGTCCCATCGTCCCAGACGGTCGCTTCCCTACCGTGGTCGCCATGAAGAGATAGACACCCGGGCCAACATCTTTAGAGGCCACTCATTCAGGATTCTGAATGGCCTCATTCAGGACCTCATTCATTCAGGATTCCTTTAGAGACCTCTCATTCAGGATTCCTTTAGAAGCCACTCATTCAGGATTCTGAATGGTCTCATTCAGGATTCTGAATGGCCTCATTCAGGATTCTGAATGGCCTCATTCAGGATTCCTTTAGAGGCCACTCATTCAGGATTCTGAATGGCCGCATTCAGGATTCTGAATGGCCGCATTCAGGATTCTGAATGGTCTCATTCAGGATTCCTTTAGAGGCCACTCATTCAGGATTCCTTTAGAGGCCACTCATTCAGGATTCTGAATGGTCTCATTCAGGATTCTGAATGGCCTCATTCAGGATTCCTTTAGAGGCCACTCATTCAGGATTCTGAATGGCCGCATTCAGGATTCTGAATGGCCGTATTCAGGATTCTGAATGGCCGCATTCAGGATTCTGAATGGTCTCATTCAGGATTCTGAATGGCCTCATTCAGGATTCCTTTAGAGGCCCATTCAGGATTCTGAATGGCCGCATTCAGGATTCTGAATGGTCTCATTCAGGATTCTGAATGGCCGTATTCAGGATTCTGAATGGCCGCATTCAGGATTCTGAATGGTCTCATTCAGGATTCCTTTAGAGGCCACTCATTCAGGATTCTGAATGGCCTCATTCAGGATTCTGAATGGTCTCATTCAGGATTCTGAATGGCCGCATTCAGGATTCTGAATGGTCTCATTCAGGATTCTGAATGGCCGCATTCAGGATTCTGAATGGTCTCATTCAGGATTCCTTTAGAGACCTCTCATTCAGGATTCCTTTAGAGGCCACTCATTCAGGATTCTGAATGGTCTCATTCAGGATTCTGAATGGCCTCATTCAGGATTCTGAATGGTCTCATTCAGGATTCTGAATGGCCGCATTCAGGATTCTGAATGGTCTCATTCAGGATTCCTTTAGAGACCTCTCATTCAGGATTCCTTTAGAGGCCACTCATTCAGGATTCTGAATGGTCTTATTCAGGATTCTGAATGGCCTCATTCAGGATTCTGAATGGTCTCATTCAAGCGTTCGTCACGTGATCGAAAGGTCGAGGGTTCGAATCCCTCAGGCTCCATCAATGTTTTGCGAACTCCTCTGACATGAGAGATGTTGGGCCGGGTGCCTATCTCTTCATGGCGACCACGGAAGGGAAGCGACCGTCTGGGACGGTGGGAAAAATCCTCAATAGCGCTAACCCCGATCCTTGGAAAGTCAAGAGTCCAGAACTGAAGTGATGAGCAGAGCCGAGTACGAGCTGCTGCCGTAATCAACATCTCCCCGTAATTCAAAAGGCCCAATGTGGACATTGGCTAATGGAAGGGTGGCATGTAGAGGAAGCGGATGGCCACGCCTGTGATCCATAGCAATCCTCTAGAGGTGAGCAGGGAGAGGGGGCGTAGTTCAGTGGTAGAGCGTTCGTCACGTGATCGAAAGGTCGAGGGTTCGAATCCCTCAGCCTCCATCAATGTTTTGCGAACTCCTCTGACATGAGAGATGTTGGCCCGGGTGCCTATCTCTTCATTATGAATGATAGGGGAAGGGTTGCTTGTTCAGTTAATCATGAAATATCTGGTGTTCAAGGTTCACGGAGGATAGGGTAATGTCTAAAGTGTGATTTTCGATGAACGAATTTCAACCCGGAATGCACGAAATGCACGAATTTCAACCCTGAATGCACCAGCAGGGAGAGGGGGCGTAGTTCAGTGGTAGAGCGTTCGTCACGTGATCGAAAGGTCGAGGGTTCGAATCCCTCAGCCTCCATCAATGTTTTGCGAACTCCTCTGACATGAGAGATGTTGGCCCGGGTGCCTATCTCTTCATTATGAATGATAGGGGAAGGGTTGCTTGTTCAGTTAATCATGAAATATCTGGTGTTCAAGGTTCACGGAGGACAGGGTGATGTCTAAAGTGTGATTTTCGATGAACGAATTTCAACCCGGAATGCACCAAATGCACGAATTTCAACCCTGAATGCACCAGCAGGGAGAGGGGGCGTAGTTCAGTGGTAGAGCGTTCGTCACGTGATCGAAAGGTCGAGGGTTCGAATCCCTCAGCCTCCATCAATGTTTTGCGAACTCCTCTGACATGAGAGATGTTGGCCCGGGTGCCTATCTCTCCATTATGAATGATAGGGGAAGGGTTGCTTGTTCAGTTAATCATGAAATATCTGGTGTTCAAGGTTCACGGAGGACAGGGTAATGTCTAAAGTGTGATTTTCGATGAACGAATTTCAACCCGGAATGCACCAAATGCACGAATTTCAACCCTGAATGCACCAGCAGGGAGAGGGGGCGTAGTTCAGTGGTAGAGCGTTCGTCACGTGATCGAAAGGTCGAGGGTTCGAATCCCTCAGCCTCCATCAATGTTTTGCGAACTCCTCTGACATGAGAGATGTTGGCCCGGGTGTCTATCTCTTCATGGCGACCACGGTAGGGAAGCGACCGTCTGGGACGATGGGACAAATCCTCAATAGCGCTAACCCCGATCCTTGGAAAGTCAAGAGTCCAGAACTGAAGTGATGAGCAGAGCCGAGTACGAGCTGCTGCCGTAATCAACCTCTCCCCGTAATGCAAAAGGCCCAATGTGGACATTGGCTAATGGAAGGGTTTTAGAGGCCACTCATTCAGGATTCTGAATGGCCGCATTCAGGATTCTGAATGGCCTCATTCAGGATTCCTTTAGAGGCCACTCATTCAGGATTCTGAATGGCCTCATTCAGGATTCCTTTAGAGGCCACTCATTCAGGATTCTGAATGGCCTCATTCAGGATTCTGAATGGCTTCATTCAGGATTCTGAATGACTTCATTCAGGATTCTGAATGACTTCATTCAGGATTCCTTTAGAGGCCACTCATTCAGGATTCTGAATGGCCTCATTCAGGACCTCATTCATTCAGGATTCCTTTAGAGACCTCTCATTCAGGATTCCTTTAGAGGCCACTCATTCAGGATTCTGAATGGCCGCATTCAGGATTCTGAATGGTCTCATTCAGGATTCGGAATGGCCTCATTCAGGATTCGGAATGGCCTCATTCAGGATTCCTTTAGAGGCCACTCATTCAGGATTCTGAATGGCCTCATTCAGGATTCTGAATGACTTCATTCAGGATTCTGAATGACTTCATTCAGGATTCTGAATGGCCTCATTCAGGACCTCATTCATTCAGGATTCCTTTAGAGACCTCTCATTCAGGATTCCTTTAGAGGCCACTCATTCAGGATTCTGAATGGCCGCATTCAGGATTCTGAATGGCCTCATTCAGGATTCCTTTAGAGGCCACTCATTCAGGATTCTGAATGGCCTCATTCAGGATTCCTTTAGAGGCCACTCATTCAGGATTCTGAATGGCCTCATTCAGGATTCTGAATGGCTTCATTCAGGATTCTGAATGACTTCATTCAGGATTCTGAATGACTTCATTCAGGATTCCTTTAGAGGCCAATCCTGAATGAGTGGCCTCTAAAGGAATCCTGAATGAGGCCATTCAGAATCCTGAATGAGGCCATTCAGAATCCTGAATGAGGCCATTCAGAATCCTGAATGAGGCCATTCAGAATCCTGAATGAGTGGCCTCTAAAGGAATCCTGAATGAGACCATTCAGAATCCTGAATGAGTGGCCTCTAAAGGAATCCTGAATGAGGCCATTCAGAATCCTGAATGCGGCCATTCAGAATCCTGAATGAGTGGCCTCTAAAGGAATCCTGAATGAGAGGTCTCTAAAGGAATCCTGAATGAATGAGGTCCTGAATGAGGCCATTCAGAATCCTGAATGAGTGGCCTCTAAAGGAATCCTGAATGAGTGGCATCTAAAGGAATCCTGAATGAGGCCATTCAGAATCCTGAATGCGGCCATTCAGAATCCTGAATGAGTGGCCTCTAAAGGAATCCTGAATGAGAGGTCTCTAAAGGAATCCTGAATGAATGAGGTCCTGAATGAGGCCATTCAGAATCCTGAATGAAGTCATTCAGAATCCTGAATGAAGTCATTCAGAATCCTGAATGAGGCCATTCAGAATCCTGAATGAGTGGCCTCTAAAGGAATCCTGAATGAGGCCATTCAGAATCCTGAATGAGGCCATTCAGAATCCTGAATGAGACCATTCAGAATCCTGAATGAGGCCATTCAGAATCCTGAATGAGACCATTCAGAATCCTGAATGAGACCATTCATCCTGAATGAGGCCATTCAGAATCCTGAATGAGTGGCCTCTAAAGGAATCCTGAATGAGGCCATTCAGAATCCTGAATGCGGCCATTCAGAATCCTGAATGAGTGGCCTCTAAAGGAATCCTGAATGAGAGGTCTCTAAAGGAATCCTGAATGAATGAGGTCCTGAATGAGGCCATTCAGAATCCTGAATGAAGTCATTCAGAATCCTGAATGAGTGGCCTCTAAAGGAATCCTGAATGAGGCCATTCAGAATCCTGAATGAGGCCATTCAGAATCCTGAATGAGTGGCCTCTAAAGGAATCCTGAATGAGGCCATTCAGAATCCTGAATGAGACCATTCAGAATCCTGAATGAGGCCATTCAGAATCCTGAATGAGGCCATTCAGAATCCTGAATGAGGCCATTCAGAATCCTGAATGAGTGGCCTCTAAAGGAATCCTGAATGAGGCCATTCAGAATCCTGAATGCGGCCATTCAGAATCCTGAATGAGAGGTCTCTAAAGGAATCCTGAATGAATGAGGTCCTGAATGAGGCCATTCAGAATCCTGAATGAGTGGCCTCTAAAGGAATCCTGAATGAGTGGCATCTAAAGGAATCCTGAATGAGGCCATTCAGAATCCTGAATGCGGCCATTCAGAATCCTGAATGAGTGGCCTCTAAAGGAATCCTGAATGAGAGGTCTCTAAAGGAATCCTGAATGAATGAGGTCCTGAATGAGGCCATTCAGAATCCTGAATGAAGTCATTCAGAATCCTGAATGAAGTCATTCAGAATCCTGAATGAGGCCATTCAGAATCCTGAATGAGTGGCCTCTAAAGGAATCCTGAATGAGGCCATTCAGAATCCTGAATGAGGCCATTCAGAATCCTGAATGAGACCATTCAGAATCCTGAATGAGGCCATTCAGAATCCTGAATGAGACCATTCAGAATCCTGAATGAGACCATTCATCCTGAATGAGGCCATTCAGAATCCTGAATGAGTGGCCTCTAAAGGAATCCTGAATGAGGCCATTCAGAATCCTGAATGCGGCCATTCAGAATCCTGAATGAGTGGCCTCTAAAGGAATCCTGAATGAGAGGTCTCTAAAGGAATCCTGAATGAATGAGGTCCTGAATGAGGCCATTCAGAATCCTGAATGAAGTCATTCAGAATCCTGAATGAGTGGCCTCTAAAGGAATCCTGAATGAGGCCATTCAGAATCCTGAATGAGGCCATTCAGAATCCTGAATGAGTGGCCTCTAAAGGAATCCTGAATGAGGCCATTCAGAATCCTGAATGAGACCATTCAAAATCCTGAATGAGGCCATTCAGAATCCTGAATGAGTGGCCTCTAAAGGAATCCTGAATGAGGCCATTCAGAATCCTGAATGCGGCCATTCAGAATCCTGAATGAGTGGCCTCTAAAGGAATCCTGAATGAGAGGTCTCTAAAGGAATCCTGAATGAATGAGGTCCTGAATGAGGCCATTCAGAATCCTGAATGAAGTCATTCAGAATCCTGAATGAAGTCATTCAGAATCCTGAATGAGGCCATTCAGAATCCTGAATGAGTGGCCTCTAAAGGAATCCTGAATGAGGCCATTCAGAATCCTGAATGCGGCCATTCAGAATCCTGAATGAGACCATTCAGAATCCTGAATGAGGCCATTCAGAATCCTGAATGAGACCATTCAGAATCCTGAATGAGACCATTCATCCTGAATGAGGCCATTCAGAATCCTGAATGAGTGGCCTCTAAAGGAATCCTGAATGAGGCCATTCAGAATCCTGAATGCGGCCATTCAGAATCCTGAATGAGTGGCCTCTAAAGGAATCCTGAATGAGAGGTCTCTAAAGGAATCCTGAATGAATGAGGTCCTGAATGAGGCCATTCAGAATCCTGAATGAAGTCATTCAGAATCCTGAATGAGTGGCCTCTAAAGGAATCCTGAATGAGGCCATTCAGAATCCTGAATGAGGCCATTCAGAATCCTTAATGAGTGGCCTCTAAAGGAATCCTGAATGAGGCCATTCAGAATCCTGAATGAGACCATTCAGAATCCTGAATGAGGCCATTCAGAATCCTGAATGAGTGGCCTCTAAAGGAATCCTGAATGAGGCCATTCAGAATCCTGAATGCGGTCATTCAGAATCCTGAATGAGTGGCCTCTAAAGGAATCCTGAATGAGAGGTCTCTAAAGGAATCCTGAATGAATGAGGTCCTGAATGAGGCCATTCAGAATCCTGAATGAAGTCATTCAGAATCCTGAATGAGGCCATTCAGAATCCTGAATGAGACCATTCAGAATCCTGAATGAGGCCATTCAGAATCCTGAATGAGACCATTCAGAATCCTGAATGAGACCATTCATCCTGAATGAGGCCATTCAGAATCCTGAATGAGTGGCCTCTAAAGGAATCCTGAATGAGGCCATTCAGAATCCTGAATGCGGCCATTCAGAATCCTGAATGAGTGGCCTCTAAAGGAATCCTGAATGAGAGGTCTCTAAAGGAATCCTGAATGAATGAGGTCCTGAATGAGGCCATTCAGAATCCTGAATGAAGTCATTCAGAATCCTGAATGAGTGGCCTCTAAAGGAATCCTGAATGAGGCCATTCAGAATCCTGAATGAGGCCATTCAGAATCCTGAATGAGTGGCCTCTAAAGGAATCCTGAATGAGGCCATTCAGAATCCTGAATGAGACCATTCAAAATCCTGAATGAGGCCATTCAGAATCCTGAATGAGTGGCCTCTAAAGGAATCCTGAATGAGGCCATTCAGAATCCTGAATGCGGCCATTCAGAATCCTGAATGAGTGGCCTCTAAAGGAATCCTGAATGAGAGGTCTCTAAAGGAATCCTGAATGAATGAGGTCCTGAATGAGGCCATTCAGAATCCTGAATGAAGTCATTCAGAATCCTGAATGAAGTCATTCAGAATCCTGAATGAGGCCATTCAGAATCCTGAATGAGTGGCCTCTAAAGGAATCCTGAATGAGGCCATTCAGAATCCTGAATGCGGCCATTCAGAATCCTGAATGAGACCATTCAGAATCCTGAATGAGGCCATTCAGAATCCTGAATGAGACCATTCAGAATCCTGAATGAGACCATTCATCCTGAATGAGGCCATTCAGAATCCTGAATGAGTGGCCTCTAAAGGAATCCTGAATGAGGCCATTCAGAATCCTGAATGCGGCCATTCAGAATCCTGAATGAGTGGCCTCTAAAGGAATCCTGAATGAGAGGTCTCTAAAGGAATCCTGAATGAATGAGGTCCTGAATGAGGCCATTCAGAATCCTGAATGAAGTCATTCAGAATCCTGAATGAGTGGCCTCTAAAGGAATCCTGAATGAGGCCATTCAGAATCCTGAATGAGGCCATTCAGAATCCTTAATGAGTGGCCTCTAAAGGAATCCTGAATGAGGCCATTCAGAATCCTGAATGAGACCATTCAGAATCCTGAATGAGGCCATTCAGAATCCTGAATGAGTGGCCTCTAAAGGAATCCTGAATGAGGCCATTCAGAATCCTGAATGCGGCCATTCAGAATCCTGAATGAGTGGCCTCTAAAGGAATCCTGAATGAGAGGTCTCTAAAGGAATCCTGAATGAATGAGGTCCTGAATGAGGCCATTCAGAATCCTGAATGAAGTCATTCAGAATCCTGAATGAAGTCATTCAGAATCCTGAATGAGGCCATTCAGAATCCTGAATGAGTGGCCTCTAAAGGAATCCTGAATGAGGCCATTCAGAATCCTGAATGAGGCCATTCAGAATCCTGAATGAGACCATTCAGAATCCTGAATGAGGCCATTCAGAATCCTGAATGAGGCCATTCAGAATCCTGAATGAGGCCATTCAGAATCCTGAATGAGTGGCCTCTAAAGGAATCCTGAATGAGGCCATTCAGAATCCTGAATGAGACCATTCAGAATCCTGAATGAGGCCATTCAGAATCCTGAATGAGTGGCCTCTAAAGGAATCCTGAATGAGGCCATTCAGAATCCTGAATGCGGCCATTCAGAATCCTGAATGAGTGGCCTCTAAAGGAATCCTGAATGAGTGGCCTCTAAAGGAATCCTGAATGAGTGGCCTCTAAAGGAATCCTGAATGAGGCCATTCAGAATCCTGAATGAGGCCATTCAGAATCCTGAATGAGACCATTCAGAATCCTGAATGAGACCATTCAGAATCCTGAATGAGGCCATTCAGAATCCTGAATGAGTGGCCTCTAAAGGAATCCTGAATGAGGCCATTCAGAATCCTGAATGAGACCATTCAGAATCCTGAATGAGGCCATTCAGAATCCTGAATGAGGCCATTCAGAATCCTGAATGAGGCCATTCAGAATCCTGAATGAGTGGCCTCTAAAGGAATCCTGAATGAGGCCATTCAGAATCCTGAATGCGGCCATTCAGAATCCTGAATGAGTGGCCTCTAAAGGAATCCTGAATGAGTGGCCTCTAAAGGAATCCTGAATGAGTGGCCTCTAAAGGAATCCTGAATGAGGCCATTCAGAATCCTGAATGCGGCCATTCAGAATCCTGAATGAGTGGCCTCTAAAGGAATCCTGAATGAGAGGTCTCTAAAGGAATCCTGAATGAATGAGGTCCTGAATGAGGCCATTCAGAATCCTGAATGAAGTCATTCAGAATCCTGAATGAAGTCATTCAGAATCCTGAATGAGGCCATTCAGAATCCTGAATGAGTGGCCTCTAAAGGAATCCTGAATGAGGCCATTCAGAATCCTGAATGCGGCCATTCAGAATCCTGAATGAGACCATTCAGAATCCTGAATGAGGCCATTCAGAATCCTGAATGAGACCATTCAGAATCCTGAATGAGACCATTCATCCTGAATGAGGCCATTCAGAATCCTGAATGAGTGGCCTCTAAAGGAATCCTGAATGAGGCCATTCAGAATCCTGAATGCGGCCATTCAGAATCCTGAATGAGTGGCCTCTAAAGGAATCCTGAATGAGAGGTCTCTAAAGGAATCCTGAATGAATGAGGTCCTGAATGAGGCCATTCAGAATCCTGAATGAAGTCATTCAGAATCCTGAATGAGTGGCCTCTAAAGGAATCCTGAATGAGGCCATTCAGAATCCTGAATGAGGCCATTCAGAATCCTTAATGAGTGGCCTCTAAAGGAATCCTGAATGAGGCCATTCAGAATCCTGAATGAGACCATTCAGAATCCTGAATGAGGCCATTCAGAATCCTGAATGAGTGGCCTCTAAAGGAATCCTGAATGAGGCCATTCAGAATCCTGAATGCGGCCATTCAGAATCCTGAATGAGTGGCCTCTAAAGGAATCCTGAATGAGAGGTCTCTAAAGGAATCCTGAATGAATGAGGTCCTGAATGAGGCCATTCAGAATCCTGAATGAAGTCATTCAGAATCCTGAATGAAGTCATTCAGAATCCTGAATGAGGCCATTCAGAATCCTGAATGAGTGGCCTCTAAAGGAATCCTGAATGAGGCCATTCAGAATCCTGAATGAGGCCATTCAGAATCCTGAATGAGACCATTCAGAATCCTGAATGAGGCCATTCAGAATCCTGAATGAGGCCATTCAGAATCCTGAATGAGGCCATTCAGAATCCTGAATGAGTGGCCTCTAAAGGAATCCTGAATGAGGCCATTCAGAATCCTGAATGAGACCATTCAGAATCCTGAATGAGGCCATTCAGAATCCTGAATGAGTGGCCTCTAAAGGAATCCTGAATGAGGCCATTCAGAATCCTGAATGCGGCCATTCAGAATCCTGAATGAGTGGCCTCTAAAGGAATCCTGAATGAGTGGCCTCTAAAGGAATCCT
The DNA here is from genome assembly GCA_036245825.1 of Pristionchus entomophagus. Lineage (NCBI taxonomy): Eukaryota > Metazoa > Nematoda > Chromadorea > Rhabditida > Neodiplogasteridae > Pristionchus > Pristionchus entomophagus. The sequence goes on from BTSX01000001.1 coordinate 4,317,895, forward strand.
GAATGAGTGGCCTCTAAAGGAATCCTGAATGAGGCCATTCAGAATCCTGAATGAGGCCATTCAGAATCCTGAATGAGACCATTCAGAATCCTGAATGAGACCATTCAGAATCCTGAATGAGGCCATTCAGAATCCTGAATGAGTGGCCTCTAAAGGAATCCTGAATGAGGCCATTCAGAATCCTGAATGAGACCATTCAGAATCCTGAATGAGGCCATTCAGAATCCTGAATGAGGCCATTCAGAATCCTGAATGAGGCCATTCAGAATCCTGAATGAGTGGCCTCTAAAGGAATCCTGAATGAGGCCATTCAGAATCCTGAATGCGGCCATTCAGAATCCTGAATGAGTGGCCTCTAAAGGAATCCTGAATGAGTGGCCTCTAAAGGAATCCTGAATGAGTGGCCTCTAAAGGAATCCTGAATGAGTGGCCTCTAAAGGAATCCTGAATGAGGCCATTCAGAATGCTGAATGAGGCCATTCAGAATCCTGAATGAGGCCATTCAGAATCCTGAATGAGGCCATTCAGAATCCTGAATGAGTGGCCTCTAAAGGAATCCTGAATGAGGCCATTCAGAATGCTGAATGAGGCCATTCAGAATCCTGAATGAGGCCATTCAGAATCCTGAATGAGGCCATTCAGAATCCTGAATGAGTGGCCTCTAAAGGAATCCTGAATGAGGCCATTCAGAATCCTGAATGAGACCATTCAGAATCCTGAATGAGGCCATTCAGAATCCTGAATGCGGCCATTCAGAATCCTGAATGAGTGGCCTCTAAAGGAATCCTGAATGAGTGGCCTCTAAAGGAATCCTGAATGAGTGGCCTCTAAAGGAATCCTGAATGAGGCCATTCAGAATCCTGAATGAGGCCATTCAGAATCCTGAATGAGGCCATTCAGAATCCTGAATGAGGCCATTCAGAATCCTGAATGAGTGGCCTCTAAAGGAATCCTGAATGAGGCCATTCAGAATCCTGAATGAGACCATTCAGAATCCTGAATGAGGCCATTCAGAATCCTGAATGCGGCCATTCAGAATCCTGAATGAGTGGCCTCTAAAGGAATCCTGAATGAGTGGCCTCTAAAGGAATCCTGAATGAGTGGCCTCTAAAGGAATCCTGAATGAGGCCATTCAGAATCCTGAATGAGACCATTCAGAATCCTGAATGAGGCCATTCAGAATCCTGAATGCGGCCATTCAGAATCCTGAATGAGTGGCCTCTAAAGGAATCCTGAATGAGTGGCCTCTAAAGGAATCCTGAATGAGGCCATTCAGAATCCTGAATGCGGCCATTCAGAATCCTGAATGAGTGGCCTCTAAAGGAATCCTGAATGAGTGGCCTCTAAAGGAATCCTGAATGAGTGGCCTCTAAAGGAATCCTGAATGAGTGGCCTCTAAAGGAATCCTGAATGAGGCCATTCAGAATGCTGAATGAGGCCATTCAGAATCCTGAATGAGGCCATTCAGAATCCTGAATGAGGCCATTCAGAATCCTGAATGAGTGGCCTCTAAAGGAATCCTGAATGAGGCCATTCAGAATCCTGAATGAGGCCATTCAGAATCCTGAATGAGTGGCCTCTAAAGGAATCCTGAATGAGTGGCCTCTAAAGGAATCCTGAATGAGTGGCCTCTAAAGGAATCCTGAATGAGGCCATTCAGAATCCTGAATGAGGCCATTCAGAATCCTGAATGAGGCCATTCAGAATCCTGAATGAGGCCATTCAGAATCCTGAATGAGTGGCCTCTAAAGGAATCCTGAATGAGGCCATTCAGAATCCTGAATGAGACCATTCAGAATCCTGAATGAGGCCATTCAGAATCCTGAATGAGTGGCCTCTAAAGGAATCCTGAATGAGGCCATTCAGAATCCTGAATGCGGCCATTCAGAATCCTGAATGAGTGGCCTCTAAAGGAATCCTGAATGAGTGGCCTCTAAAGGAATCCTGAATGAGTGGCCTCTAAAGGAATCCTGAATGAGGCCATTCAGAATCCTGAATGAGGCCATTCAGAATCCTGAATGAGACCATTCAGAATCCTGAATGAGACCATTCAGAATCCTGAATGAGGCCATTCAGAATCCTGAATGAGTGGCCTCTAAAGGAATCCTGAATGAGGCCATTCAGAATCCTGAATGAGACCATTCAGAATCCTGAATGAGGCCATTCAGAATCCTGAATGAGGCCATTCAGAATCCTGAATGAGGCCATTCAGAATCCTGAATGAGTGGCCTCTAAAGGAATCCTGAATGAGGCCATTCAGAATCCTGAATGCGGCCATTCAGAATCCTGAATGAGTGGCCTCTAAAGGAATCCTGAATGAGTGGCCTCTAAAGGAATCCTGAATGAGTGGCCTCTAAAGGAATCCTGAATGAGTGGCCTCTAAAGGAATCCTGAATGAGGCCATTCAGAATGCTGAATGAGGCCATTCAGAATCCTGAATGAGGCCATTCAGAATCCTGAATGAGGCCATTCAGAATCCTGAATGAGTGGCCTCTAAAGGAATCCTGAATGAGTGGCCTCTAAAGGAATCCTGAATGAGTGGCCTCTAAAGGAATCCTGAATGAGGCCATTCAGAATCCTGAATGAGGCCATTCAGAATCCTGAATGAGGCCATTCAGAATCCTGAATGAGGCCATTCAGAATCCTGAATGAGTGGCCTCTAAAGGAATCCTGAATGAGGCCATTCAGAATCCTGAATGAGACCATTCAGAATCCTGAATGAGGCCATTCAGAATCCTGAATGAGTGGCCTCTAAAGGAATCCTGAATGAGGCCATTCAGAATCCTGAATGCGGCCATTCAGAATCCTGAATGAGTGGCCTCTAAAGGAATCCTGAATGAGTGGCCTCTAAAGGAATCCTGAATGAGTGGCCTCTAAAGGAATCCTGAATGAGGCCATTCAGAATCCTGAATGAGGCCATTCAGAATCCTGAATGAGACCATTCAGAATCCTGAATGAGACCATTCAGAATCCTGAATGAGGCCATTCAGAATCCTGAATGAGTGGCCTCTAAAGGAATCCTGAATGAGGCCATTCAGAATCCTGAATGAGACCATTCAGAATCCTGAATGAGGCCATTCAGAATCCTGAATGAGGCCATTCAGAATCCTGAATGAGGCCATTCAGAATCCTGAATGAGTGGCCTCTAAAGGAATCCTGAATGAGGCCATTCAGAATCCTGAATGCGGCCATTCAGAATCCTGAATGAGTGGCCTCTAAAGGAATCCTGAATGAGTGGCCTCTAAAGGAATCCTGAATGAGTGGCCTCTAAAGGAATCCTGAATGAGTGGCCTCTAAAGGAATCCTGAATGAGGCCATTCAGAATGCTGAATGAGGCCATTCAGAATCCTGAATGAGGCCATTCAGAATCCTGAATGAGGCCATTCAGAATCCTGAATGAGTGGCCTCTAAAGGAATCCTGAATGAGGCCATTCAGAATCCTGAATGAGACCATTCAGAATCCTGAATGAGGCCATTCAGAATCCTGAATGAGTGGCCTCTAAAGGAATCCTGAATGAGGCCATTCAGAATCCTGAATGCGGCCATTCAGAATCCTGAATGAGTGGCCTCTAAAGGAATCCTGAATGAGTGGCCTCTAAAGGAATCCTGAATGAGTGGCCTCTAAAGGAATCCTGAATGAGGCCATTCAGAATCCTGAATGAGGCCATTCAGAATCCTGAATGAGACCATTCAGAATCCTGAATGAGACCATTCAGAATCCTGAATGAGGCCATTCAGAATCCTGAATGAGTGGCCTCTAAAGGAATCCTGAATGAGGCCATTCAGAATCCTGAATGAGACCATTCAGCATCCTGAATGAGGCCATTCAGAATCCTGAATGAGGCCATTCAGAATCCTGAATGAGGCCATTCAGAATCCTGAATGAGGCCATTCAGAATCCTGAATGAGGCCATTCAGAATCCTGAATGAGTGGCCTCTAAAGGAATCCTGAATGAGGCCATTCAGAATCCTGAATGAGACCATTCAGAATCCTGAATGAGGCCATTCAGAATCCTGAATGAGTGGCCTCTAAAGGAATCCTGAATGAGGCCATTCAGAATCCTGAATGCGGCCATTCAGAATCCTGAATGAGTGGCCTCTAAAGGAATCCTGAATGAGTGGCCTCTAAAGGAATCCTGAATGAGTGGCCTCTAAAGGAATCCTGAATGAGGCCATTCAGAATCCTGAATGAGGCCATTCAGAATCCTGAATGAGACCATTCAGAATCCTGAATGAGACCATTCAGAATCCTGAATGAGGCCATTCAGAATCCTGAATGAGTGGCCTCTAAAGGAATCCTGAATGAGGCCATTCAGAATCCTGAATGAGACCATTCAGAATCCTGAATGAGGCCATTCAGAATCCTGAATGAGGCCATTCAGAATCCTGAATGAGGCCATTCAGAATCCTGAATGAGTGGCCTCTAAAGGAATCCTGAATGAGGCCATTCAGAATCCTGAATGCGGCCATTCAGAATCCTGAATGAGTGGCCTCTAAAGGAATCCTGAATGAGTGGCCTCTAAAGGAATCCTGAATGAGTGGCCTCTAAAGGAATCCTGAATGAGTGGCCTCTAAAGGAATCCTGAATGAGGCCATTCAGAATGCTGAATGAGGCCATTCAGAATCCTGAATGAGGCCATTCAGAATCCTGAATGAGGCCATTCAGAATCCTGAATGAGTGGCCTCTAAAGGAATCCTGAATGAGGCCATTCAGAATCCTGAATGAGACCATTCAGAATCCTGAATGAGGCCATTCAGAATCCTGAATGAGTGGCCTCTAAAGGAATCCTGAATGAGGCCATTCAGAATCCTGAATGCGGCCATTCAGAATCCTGAATGAGTGGCCTCTAAAGGAATCCTGAATGAGTGGCCTCTAAAGGAATCCTGAATGAGTGGCCTCTAAAGGAATCCTGAATGAGGCCATTCAGAATCCTGAATGAGGCCATTCAGAATCCTGAATGAGACCATTCAGAATCCTGAATGAGACCATTCAGAATCCTGAATGAGGCCATTCAGAATCCTGAATGAGTGGCCTCTAAAGGAATCCTGAATGAGGCCATTCAGAATCCTGAATGAGACCATTCAGCATCCTGAATGAGGCCATTCAGAATCCTGAATGAGGCCATTCAGAATCCTGAATGAGGCCATTCAGAATCCTGAATGAGGCCATTCAGAATCCTGAATGAGTGGCCTCTAAAGGAATCCTGAATGAGGCCATTCAGAATCCTGAATGAGGCCATTCAGAATCCTGAATGAGACCATTCAGAATCCTGAATGAGGCCATTCAGAATCCTGAATGAGTGGCCTCTAAAGGAATCCTGAATGAGGCCATTCAGAATCCTGAATGAGACCATTCAGAATCCTGAATGAGGCCATTCAGAATCCTGAATGAGTGGCCTCTAAAGGAATCCTGAATGAGTGGCCTCTAAAGGAATCCTGAATGAGTGGCCTCTAAAGGAATCCTGAATGAGGCCATTCAGAATCCTGAATGAGGCCATTCAGAATCCTGAATGAGACCATTCAGAATCCTGAATGAGGCCATTCAGAATCCTGAATGAGTGGCCTCTAAAGGAATCCTGAATGAGGCCATTCAGAATCCTGAATGAGGCCATTCAGAATCCTGAATGAGTGGCCTCTAAAGGAATCCTGAATGAGGCCATTCAGAATCCTGAATGAGACCATTCAGAATCCTGAATGAGGCCATTCAGAATCCTGAATGAGACCATTCAGAATCCTGAATGAGGCCATTCAGAATCCTGAATGAGTGGCCTCTAAAGGAATCCTGAATGAGACCATTCAGAATCCTGAATGAGGCCATTCAGAATCCTGAATGAGTGGCCTCTAAAGGAATCCTGAATGAGGCCATTCAGAATCCTGAATGAGGCCATTCAGAATCCTGAATGAGACCATTCAGAATCCTGAATGAGGCCATTCAGAATCCTGAATGAGTGGCCTCTAAAGGAATCCTGAATGAGGCCATTCAGAATCCTGAATGAGACCATTCAGCATCCTGAATGAGGCCATTCAGAATCCTGAATGAGGCCATTCAGAATCCTGAATGAGGCCATTCAGAATCCTGAATGAGGCCATTCAGAATCCTGAATGAGTGGCCTCTAAAGGAATCCTGAATGAGGCCATTCAGAATCCTGAATGAGGCCATTCAGAATCCTGAATGAGACCATTCAGAATCCTGAATGAGGCCATTCAGAATCCTGAATGAGTGGCCTCTAAAGGAATCCTGAATGAGGCCATTCAGAATCCTGAATGAGACCATTCAGAATCCTGAATGAGGCCATTCAGAATCCTGAATGAGTGGCCTCTAAAGGAATCCTGAATGAGTGGCCTCTAAAGGAATCCTGAATGAGTGGCCTCTAAAGGAATCCTGAATGAGGCCATTCAGAATCCTGAATGAGGCCATTCAGAATCCTGAATGAGACCATTCAGAATCCTGAATGAGGCCATTCAGAATCCTGAATGAGTGGCCTCTAAAGGAATCCTGAATGAGGCCATTCAGAATCCTGAATGAGGCCATTCAGAATCCTGAATGAGTGGCCTCTAAAGGAATCCTGAATGAGGCCATTCAGAATCCTGAATGAGGCCATTCAGAATCCTGAATGAGACCATTCAGAATCCTGAATGAGGCCATTCAGAATCCTGAATGAGACCATTCAGAATCCTGAATGAGGCCATTCAGAATCCTGAATGAGTGGCCTCTAAAGGAATCCTGAATGAGGCCATTCAGAATCCTGAATGAGACCATTCAGAATCCTGAATGAGGCCATTCAGAATCCTGAATGAGTGGCCTCTAAAGGAATCCTGAATGAGTGGCCTCTAAAGGAATCCTGAATGAGTGGCCTCTAAAGGAATCCTGAATGAGGCCATTCAGAATCCTGAATGAGGCCATTCAGAATCCTGAATGAGACCATTCAGAATCCTGAATGAGGCCATTCAGAATCCTGAATGAGTGGCCTCTAAAGGAATCCTGAATGAGGCCATTCAGAATCCTGAATGAGGCCATTCAGAATCCTGAATGAGTGGCCTCTAAAGGAATCCTGAATGAGGCCATTCAGAATCCTGAATGAGACCATTCAGAATCCTGAATGAGGCCATTCAGAATCCTGAATGAGACCATTCAGAATCCTGAATGAGGCCATTCAGAATCCTGAATGAGTGGCCTCTAAAGGAATCCTGAATGAGACCATTCAGAATCCTGAATGAGGCCATTCAGAATCCTGAATGAGTGGCCTCTAAAGGAATCCTGAATGAGGCCATTCAGAATCCTGAATGAGGCCATTCAGAATCCTGAATGAGACCATTCAGAATCCTGAATGAGGCCATTCAGAATCCTGAATGAGTGGCCTCTAAAGGAATCCTGAATGAGGCCATTCAGAATCCTGAATGAGACCATTCAGCATCCTGAATGAGGCCATTCAGAATCCTGAATGAGGCCATTCAGAATCCTGAATGAGGCCATTCAGAATCCTGAATGAGGCCATTCAGAATCCTGAATGAGTGGCCTCTAAAGGAATCCTGAATGAGGCCATTCAGAATCCTGAATGAGGCCATTCAGAATCCTGAATGAGGCCATTCAGAATCCTGAATGAGACCATTCAGAATCCTGAATGAGTGGCCTCTAAAGGAATCCTGAATGAGGCCATTCAGAATCCTGAATGAGTGGCCTCTAAAGGAATCCTGAATGAGTGGCCTCTAAAGGAATCCTGAATGAGTGGCCTCTAAAGGAATCCTGAATGAGGCCATTCAGAATCCTGAATGAGGCCATTCAGAATCCTGAATGAGACCATTCAGAATCCTGAATGAGACCATTCAGAATCCTGAATGAGGCCATTCAGAATCCTGAATGAGTGGCCTCTAAAGGAATCCTGAATGAGGCCATTCAGAATCCTGAATGAGACCATTCAGAATCCTGAATGAGGCCATTCAGAATCCTGAATGAGGCCATTCAGAATCCTGAATGAGGCCATTCAGAATCCTGAATGAGTGGCCTCTAAAGGAATCCTGAATGAGGCCATTCAGAATCCTGAATGCGGCCATTCAGAATCCTGAATGAGTGGCCTCTAAAGGAATCCTGAATGAGTGGCCTCTAAAGGAATCCTGAATGAGTGGCCTCTAAAGGAATCCTGAATGAGTGGCCTCTAAAGGAATCCTGAATGAGGCCATTCAGAATGCTGAATGAGGCCATTCAGAATCCTGAATGAGGCCATTCAGAATCCTGAATGAGGCCATTCAGAATCCTGAATGAGTGGCCTCTAAAGGAATCCTGAATGAGGCCATTCAGAATGCTGAATGAGGCCATTCAGAATCCTGAATGAGGCCATTCAGAATCCTGAATGAGGCCATTCAGAATCCTGAATGAGTGGCCTCTAAAGGAATCCTGAATGAGGCCATTCAGAATCCTGAATGAGACCATTCAGAATCCTGAATGAGGCCATTCAGAATCCTGAATGCGGCCATTCAGAATCCTGAATGAGTGGCCTCTAAAGGAATCCTGAATGAGTGGCCTCTAAAGGAATCCTGAATGAGTGGCCTCTAAAGGAATCCTGAATGAGGCCATTCAGAATCCTGAATGAGGCCATTCAGAATCCTGAATGAGGCCATTCAGAATCCTGAATGAGGCCATTCAGAATCCTGAATGAGTGGCCTCTAAAGGAATCCTGAATGAGGCCATTCAGAATCCTGAATGAGACCATTCAGAATCCTGAATGAGGCCATTCAGAATCCTGAATGCGGCCATTCAGAATCCTGAATGAGTGGCCTCTAAAGGAATCCTGAATGAGTGGCCTCTAAAGGAATCCTGAATGAGTGGCCTCTAAAGGAATCCTGAATGAGGCCATTCAGAATCCTGAATGAGACCATTCAGAATCCTGAATGAGGCCATTCAGAATCCTGAATGCGGCCATTCAGAATCCTGAATGAGTGGCCTCTAAAGGAATCCTGAATGAGTGGCCTCTAAAGGAATCCTGAATGAGGCCATTCAGAATCCTGAATGCGGCCATTCAGAATCCTGAATGAGTGGCCTCTAAAGGAATCCTGAATGAGTGGCCTCTAAAGGAATCCTGAATGAGTGGCCTCTAAAGGAATCCTGAATGAGTGGCCTCTAAAGGAATCCTGAATGAGGCCATTCAGAATGCTGAATGAGGCCATTCAGAATCCTGAATGAGGCCATTCAGAATCCTGAATGAGGCCATTCAGAATCCTGAATGAGTGGCCTCTAAAGGAATCCTGAATGAGGCCATTCAGAATCCTGAATGAGACCATTCAGAATCCTGAATGAGGCCATTCAGAATCCTGAATGCGGCCATTCAGAATCCTGAATGAGTGGCCTCTAAAGGAATCCTGAATGAGTGGCCTCTAAAGGAATCCTGAATGAGTGGCCTCTAAAGGAATCCTGAATGAGGCCATTCAGAATCCTGAATGAGGCCATTCAGAATCCTGAATGAGGCCATTCAGAATCCTGAATGAGGCCATTCAGAATCCTGAATGAGTGGCCTCTAAAGGAATCCTGAATGAGGCCATTCAGAATCCTGAATGAGACCATTCAGAATCCTGAATGAGGCCATTCAGAATCCTGAATGAGTGGCCTCTAAAGGAATCCTGAATGAGGCCATTCAGAATCCTGAATGCGGCCATTCAGAATCCTGAATGAGTGGCCTCTAAAGGAATCCTGAATGAGTGGCCTCTAAAGGAATCCTGAATGAGTGGCCTCTAAAGGAATCCTGAATGAGGCCATTCAGAATCCTGAATGAGGCCATTCAGAATCCTGAATGAGACCATTCAGAATCCTGAATGAGACCATTCAGAATCCTGAATGAGGCCATTCAGAATCCTGAATGAGTGGCCTCTAAAGGAATCCTGAATGAGGCCATTCAGAATCCTGAATGAGACCATTCAGAATCCTGAATGAGGCCATTCAGAATCCTGAATGAGGCCATTCAGAATCCTGAATGAGGCCATTCAGAATCCTGAATGAGTGGCCTCTAAAGGAATCCTGAATGAGGCCATTCAGAATCCTGAATGCGGCCATTCAGAATCCTGAATGAGTGGCCTCTAAAGGAATCCTGAATGAGTGGCCTCTAAAGGAATCCTGAATGAGTGGCCTCTAAAGGAATCCTGAATGAGTGGCCTCTAAAGGAATCCTGAATGAGGCCATTCAGAATGCTGAATGAGGCCATTCAGAATCCTGAATGAGGCCATTCAGAATCCTGAATGAGGCCATTCAGAATCCTGAATGAGTGGCCTCTAAAGGAATCCTGAATGAGGCCATTCAGAATCCTGAATGAGACCATTCAGAATCCTGAATGAGGCCATTCAGAATCCTGAATGAGTGGCCTCTAAAGGAATCCTGAATGAGGCCATTCAGAATCCTGAATGCGGCCATTCAGAATCCTGAATGAGTGGCCTCTAAAGGAATCCTGAATGAGTGGCCTCTAAAGGAATCCTGAATGAGTGGCCTCTAAAGGAATCCTGAATGAGGCCATTCAGAATCCTGAATGAGGCCATTCAGAATCCTGAATGAGACCATTCAGAATCCTGAATGAGACCATTCAGAATCCTGAATGAGGCCATTCAGAATCCTGAATGAGTGGCCTCTAAAGGAATCCTGAATGAGGCCATTCAGAATCCTGAATGAGACCATTCAGCATCCTGAATGAGGCCATTCAGAATCCTGAATGAGGCCATTCAGAATCCTGAATGAGGCCATTCAGAATCCTGAATGAGGCCATTCAGAATCCTGAATGAGTGGCCTCTAAAGGAATCCTGAATGAGGCCATTCAGAATCCTGAATGAGGCCATTCAGAATCCTGAATGAGACCATTCAGAATCCTGAATGAGGCCATTCAGAATCCTGAATGAGTGGCCTCTAAAGGAATCCTGAATGAGGCCATTCAGAATCCTGAATGAGACCATTCAGAATCCTGAATGAGGCCATTCAGAATCCTGAATGAGTGGCCTCTAAAGGAATCCTGAATGAGTGGCCTCTAAAGGAATCCTGAATGAGTGGCCTCTAAAGGAATCCTGAATGAGGCCATTCAGAATCCTGAATGAGGCCATTCAGAATCCTGAATGAGACCATTCAGAATCCTGAATGAGGCCATTCAGAATCCTGAATGAGTGGCCTCTAAAGGAATCCTGAATGAGGCCATTCAGAATCCTGAATGAGGCCATTCAGAATCCTGAATGAGTGGCCTCTAAAGGAATCCTGAATGAGGCCATTCAGAATCCTGAATGAGACCATTCAGAATCCTGAATGAGGCCATTCAGAATCCTGAATGAGACCATTCAGAATCCTGAATGAGGCCATTCAGAATCCTGAATGAGTGGCCTCTAAAGGAATCCTGAATGAGACCATTCAGAATCCTGAATGAGGCCATTCAGAATCCTGAATGAGTGGCCTCTAAAGGAATCCTGAATGAGGCCATTCAGAATCCTGAATGAGGCCATTCAGAATCCTGAATGAGACCATTCAGAATCCTGAATGAGGCCATTCAGAATCCTGAATGAGTGGCCTCTAAAGGAATCCTGAATGAGGCCATTCAGAATCCTGAATGAGACCATTCAGCATCCTGAATGAGGCCATTCAGAATCCTGAATGAGGCCATTCAGAATCCTGAATGAGGCCATTCAGAATCCTGAATGAGTGGCCTCTAAAGGAATCCTGAATGAGGCCATTCAGAATCCTGAATGAGGCCATTCAGAATCCTGAATGAGACCATTCAGAATCCTGAATGAGGCCATTCAGAATCCTGAATGAGACCATTCAGAATCCTGAATGAGGCCATTCAGAATCCTGAATGAGGCCATTCAGAATCCTGAATGAGTGGCCTCTAAAGGAATCCTGAATGAGGCCATTCAGAATCCTGAATGAGACCATTCAGCATCCTGAATGAGGCCATTCAGAATCCTGAATGAGGCCATTCAGAATCCTGAATGAGGCCATTCAGAATCCTGAATGAGGCCATTCAGAATCCTGAATGAGTGGCCTCTAAAGGAATCCTGAATGAGGCCATTCAGAATCCTGAATGAGGCCATTCAGAATCCTGAATGAGACCATTCAGAATCCTGAATGAGGCCATTCAGAATCCTGAATGAGTGGCCTCTAAAGGAATCCTGAATGAGGCCATTCAGAATCCTGAATGAGACCATTCAGAATCCTGAATGAGGCCATTCAGAATCCTGAATGAGTGGCCTCTAAAGGAATCCTGAATGAGTGGCCTCTAAAGGAATCCTGAATGAGTGGCCTCTAAAGGAATCCTGAATGAGGCCATTCAGAATCCTGAATGAGGCCATTCAGAATCCTGAATGAGACCATTCAGAATCCTGAATGAGGCCATTCAGAATCCTGAATGAGTGGCCTCTAAAGGAATCCTGAATGAGGCCATTCAGAATCCTGAATGAGGCCATTCAGAATCCTGAATGAGTGGCCTCTAAAGGAATCCTGAATGAGGCCATTCAGAATCCTGAATGAGGCCATTCAGAATCCTGAATGAGACCATTCAGAATCCTGAATGAGGCCATTCAGAATCCTGAATGAGACCATTCAGAATCCTGAATGAGGCCATTCAGAATCCTGAATGAGTGGCCTCTAAAGGAATCCTGAATGAGGCCATTCAGAATCCTGAATGAGACCATTCAGAATCCTGAATGAGGCCATTCAGAATCCTGAATGAGTGGCCTCTAAAGGAATCCTGAATGAGTGGCCTCTAAAGGAATCCTGAATGAGTGGCCTCTAAAGGAATCCTGAATGAGGCCATTCAGAATCCTGAATGAGGCCATTCAGAATCCTGAATGAGACCATTCAGAATCCTGAATGAGGCCATTCAGAATCCTGAATGAGTGGCCTCTAAAGGAATCCTGAATGAGGCCATTCAGAATCCTGAATGAGGCCATTCAGAATCCTGAATGAGTGGCCTCTAAAGGAATCCTGAATGAGGCCATTCAGAATCCTGAATGAGACCATTCAGAATCCTGAATGAGGCCATTCAGAATCCTGAATGAGACCATTCAGAATCCTGAATGAGGCCATTCAGAATCCTGAATGAGTGGCCTCTAAAGGAATCCTGAATGAGACCATTCAGAATCCTGAATGAGGCCATTCAGAATCCTGAATGAGTGGCCTCTAAAGGAATCCTGAATGAGGCCATTCAGAATCCTGAATGAGGCCATTCAGAATCCTGAATGAGACCATTCAGAATCCTGAATGAGGCCATTCAGAATCCTGAATGAGTGGCCTCTAAAGGAATCCTGAATGAGGCCATTCAGAATCCTGAATGAGACCATTCAGCATCCTGAATGAGGCCATTCAGAATCCTGAATGAGGCCATTCAGAATCCTGAATGAGGCCATTCAGAATCCTGAATGAGGCCATTCAGAATCCTGAATGAGTGGCCTCTAAAGGAATCCTGAATGAGGCCATTCAGAATCCTGAATGAGGCCATTCAGAATCCTGAATGAGACCATTCAGAATCCTGAATGAGGCCATTCAGAATCCTGAATGAGTGGCCTCTAAAGGAATCCTGAATGAGGCCATTCAGAATCCTGAATGAGACCATTCAGAATCCTGAATGAGGCCATTCAGAATCCTGAATGAGTGGCCTCTAAAGGAATCCTGAATGAGTGGCCTCTAAAGGAATCCTGAATGAGTGGCCTCTAAAGGAATCCTGAATGAGGCCATTCAGAATCCTGAATGAGGCCATTCAGAATCCTGAATGAGACCATTCAGAATCCTGAATGAGGCCATTCAGAATCCTGAATGAGTGGCCTCTAAAGGAATCCTGAATGAGTGGCCTCTAAAGGAATCCTGAATGAGTGGCCTCTAAAGGAATCCTGAATGAGGCCATTCAGAATCCTGAATGAGGCCATTCAGAATCCTGAATGAGACCATTCAGAATCCTGAATGAGGCCATTCAGAATCCTGAATGAGTGGCCTCTAAAGGAATCCTGAATGAGGCCATTCAGAATCCTGAATGAGACCATTCAGAATCCTGAATGAGGCCATTCAGAATCCTGAATGAGTGGCCTCTAAAGGAATCCTGAATGAGAGGTCTCTAAAGGAATCCTGAATGAATGAGGTCCTGAATGAGACCATTCAGAATCCTGAATGAGGCCATTCAGAATCCTGAATGAGTGGCCTCTAAAGGGATCCTGAATGAGAGGTCTCTAAAGGAATCCTGAATGAATGAGGTCCTGAATGAGACCATTCAGAATCCTGAATGAGTGGCCTCTAAAGGAATCCTGAATGAGTGGCCTCTAAAGGAATCCTGAATGAGTGGCCTCTAAAGGAATCCTGAATGAATGAGGTCCTGAATGAGGCCATTCAGAATCCTGAATGAGTGGCCTCTAAAGGAATCCTGAATGAGAGGTCTCTAAAGGAATCCTGAATGAGAGGTCTCTAAAGGAATCCTGAATGAATGAGGTCCTGAATGAGGCCATTCAGAATCCTGAATGAGGCCATTCAGAATCCTGAATGAGACCATTCAGAATCCTGAATGAGGCCATTCAGAATCCTGAATGAGTGGCCTCTAAAGGAATCCTGAATGAGGCCATTCAGAATCCTGAATGAGACCATTCAGAATCCTGAATGAGGCCATTCAGAATCCTGAATGAGTGGCCTCTAAAGGAATCCTGAATGAGTGGCCTCTAAAGGAATCCTGAATGAGTGGCCTCTAAAGGAATCCTGAATGAGGCCATTCAGAATCCTGAATGAGGCCATTCAGAATCCTGAATGAGACCATTCAGAATCCTGAATGAGGCCATTCAGAATCCTGAATGAGTGGCCTCTAAAGGAATCCTGAATGAGGCCATTCAGAATCCTGAATGAGGCCATTCAGAATCCTGAATGAGTGGCCTCTAAAGGAATCCTGAATGAGGCCATTCAGAATCCTGAATGAGGCCATTCAGAATCCTGAATGAGACCATTCAGAATCCTGAATGAGGCCATTCAGAATCCTGAATGAGACCATTCAGAATCCTGAATGAGGCCATTCAGAATCCTGAATGAGTGGCCTCTAAAGGAATCCTGAATGAGGCCATTCAGAATCCTGAATGAGACCATTCAGAATCCTGAATGAGGCCATTCAGAATCCTGAATGAGTGGCCTCTAAAGGAATCCTGAATGAGTGGCCTCTAAAGGAATCCTGAATGAGTGGCCTCTAAAGGAATCCTGAATGAGGCCATTCAGAATCCTGAATGAGGCCATTCAGAATCCTGAATGAGACCATTCAGAATCCTGAATGAGGCCATTCAGAATCCTGAATGAGTGGCCTCTAAAGGAATCCTGAATGAGGCCATTCAGAATCCTGAATGAGGCCATTCAGAATCCTGAATGAGTGGCCTCTAAAGGAATCCTGAATGAGGCCATTCAGAATCCTGAATGAGACCATTCAGAATCCTGAATGAGGCCATTCAGAATCCTGAATGAGACCATTCAGAATCCTGAATGAGGCCATTCAGAATCCTGAATGAGTGGCCTCTAAAGGAATCCTGAATGAGACCATTCAGAATCCTGAATGAGGCCATTCAGAATCCTGAATGAGTGGCCTCTAAAGGAATCCTGAATGAGGCCATTCAGAATCCTGAATGAGGCCATTCAGAATCCTGAATGAGACCATTCAGAATCCTGAATGAGGCCATTCAGAATCCTGAATGAGTGGCCTCTAAAGGAATCCTGAATGAGGCCATTCAGAATCCTGAATGAGACCATTCAGCATCCTGAATGAGGCCATTCAGAATCCTGAATGAGGCCATTCAGAATCCTGAATGAGGCCATTCAGAATCCTGAATGAGGCCATTCAGAATCCTGAATGAGTGGCCTCTAAAGGAATCCTGAATGAGGCCATTCAGAATCCTGAATGAGGCCATTCAGAATCCTGAATGAGACCATTCAGAATCCTGAATGAGGCCATTCAGAATCCTGAATGAGTGGCCTCTAAAGGAATCCTGAATGAGGCCATTCAGAATCCTGAATGAGACCATTCAGAATCCTGAATGAGGCCATTCAGAATCCTGAATGAGTGGCCTCTAAAGGAATCCTGAATGAGTGGCCTCTAAAGGAATCCTGAATGAGTGGCCTCTAAAGGAATCCTGAATGAGGCCATTCAGAATCCTGAATGAGGCCATTCAGAATCCTGAATGAGACCATTCAGAATCCTGAATGAGGCCATTCAGAATCCTGAATGAGTGGCCTCTAAAGGAATCCTGAATGAGGCCATTCAGAATCCTGAATGAGGCCATTCAGAATCCTGAATGAGTGGCCTCTAAAGGAATCCTGAATGAGGCCATTCAGAATCCTGAATGAGGCCATTCAGAATCCTGAATGAGACCATTCAGAATCCTGAATGAGGCCATTCAGAATCCTGAATGAGACCATTCAGAATCCTGAATGAGGCCATTCAGAATCCTGAATGAGTGGCCTCTAAAGGAATCCTGAATGAGACCATTCAGAATCCTGAATGAGGCCATTCAGAATCCTGAATGAGTGGCCTCTAAAGGAATCCTGAATGAGGCCATTCAGAATCCTGAATGCGGCCATTCAGAATCCTGAATGAGTGGCCTCTAAAGGAATCCTGAATGAGGCCATTCAGAATCCTGAATGAGGCCATTCAGAATCCTGAATGAGACCATTCAGAATCCTGAATGAGGCCATTCAGAATCCTGAATGAGTGGCCTCTAAAGGAATCCTGAATGAGGCCATTCAGAATCCTGAATGAAGTCATTCAGAATCCTGAATGAAGTCATTCAGAATCCTGAATGAGGCCATTCAGAATCCTGAATGAGTGGCCTCTAAAGGAATCCTGAATGAGGCCATTCAGAATCCTGAATGAGGCCATTCAGAATCATGAATGAGACCATTCAGAATCCTGAATGAGGCCATTCAGAATCCTGAATGAGGCCATTCAGAATCCTGAATGAGTGGCCTCTAAAGGAATCCTGAATGAGGCCATTCAGAATCCTGAATGAGACCATTCAGAATCCTGAATGAGGCCATTCAGAATCCTGAATGAGTGGCCTCTAAAGGAATCCTGAATGAGGCCATTCAGAATCCTGAATGCGGCCATTCAGAATCCTGAATGAGTGGCCTCTAAAGGAATCCTGAATGAATGAGGTCCTGAATGAGGCCATTCAGAATCCTGAATGAAGTCATTCAGAATCCTGAATGAGACCATTCAGAATCCTGAATGAGGCCATTCAGAATCCTGAATGAGTGGCCTCTAAAGGAATCCTGAATGAGGCCATTCAGAATCCTGAATGCGGCCATTCAGAATCCTGAATGAGTGGCCTCTAAAGGAAT
This sequence comes from Pristionchus entomophagus, assembly GCA_036245825.1. Taxonomy (NCBI): domain Eukaryota; kingdom Metazoa; phylum Nematoda; class Chromadorea; order Rhabditida; family Neodiplogasteridae; genus Pristionchus; species Pristionchus entomophagus. The sequence goes on from BTSX01000001.1 coordinate 4,335,200, forward strand.
CCTGAATGAGTGGCCTCTAAAGGAATCCTGAATGAGTGGCCTCTAAAGGAATCCTGAATGAGGCCATTCAGAATCCTGAATGAGGCCATTCAGAATCCTGAATGAGTGGCCTCTAAAGGAATCCTGAATGAGGCCATTCAGAATCCTGAATGAGACCATTCAGAATCCTGAATGAGGCCATTCAGAATCCTGAATGAGTGGCCTCTAAAGGAATCCTGAATGAGGCCATTCAGAATCCTGAATGAGGCCATTCAGAATCCTGAATGAGACCATTCAGAATCCTGAATGAGGCCATTCAGAATCCTGAATGAGTGGCCTCTAAAGGAATCCTGAATGAGGCCATTCAGAATCCTGAATGAGGCCATTCAGAATCCTGAATGAGTGGCCTCTAAAGGAATCCTGAATGAGTGGCCTCTAAAGGAATCCTGAATGAGTGGCCTCTAAAGGAATCCTGAATGAGGCCATTCAGAATCCTGAATGAGGCCATTCAGAATCCTGAATGAGTGGCCTCTAAAGGAATCCTGAATGAGGCCATTCAGAATCCTGAATGAGACCATTCAGAATCCTGAATGAGGCCATTCAGAATCCTGAATGAGTGGCCTCTAAAGGAATCCTGAATGAGGCCATTCAGAATCCTGAATGAGGCCATTCAGAATCCTGAATGAGACCATTCAGAATCCTGAATGAGGCCATTCAGAATCCTGAATGAGGCCATTCAGAATCCTGAATGAGTGGCCTCTAAAGGAATCCTGAATGAGGCCATTCAGAATCCTGAATGAGGCCATTCAGAATCCTGAATGAGACCATTCAGAATCCTGAATGAGACCATTCAGAATCCTGAATGAGGCCATTCAGAATCCTGAATGAGTGGCCTCTAAAGGAATCCTGAATGAGGCCATTCAGAATCCTGAATGAGGCCATTCAGAATCCTGAATGAGACCATTCAGAATCCTGAATGAGACCATTCAGAATCCTGAATGAGGCCATTCAGAATCCTGAATGAGTGGCCTCTAAAGGAATCCTGAATGAGGCCATTCAGAATCCTGAATGAGGCCATTCAGAATCCTGAATGAGGCCATTCAGAATCCTGAATGAGTGGCCTCTAAAGGAATCCTGAATGAGGCCATTCAGAATCCTGAATGCGGCCATTCAGAATCCTGAATGAGTGGCCTCTAAAGGAATCCTGAATGAGGCCATTCAGAATCCTGAATGAGGCCATTCAGAATCCTGAATGAGACCATTCAGAATCCTGAATGAGGCCATTCAGAATCCTGAATGAGTGGCCTCTAAAGGAATCCTGAATGAGGCCATTCAGAATCCTGAATGAAGTCATTCAGAATCCTGAATGAAGTCATTCAGAATCCTGAATGAGGCCATTCAGAATCCTGAATGAGTGGCCTCTAAAGGAATCCTGAATGAGGCCATTCAGAATCCTGAATGAGGCCATTCAGAATCCTGAATGAGACCATTCAGAATCCTGAATGAGGCCATTCAGAATCCTGAATGAGTGGCCTCTAAAGGAATCCTGAATGAGGCCATTCAGAATCCTGAATGCGGCCATTCAGAATCCTGAATGAGTGGCCTCTAAAGGAATCCTGAATGAGGCCATTCAGAATCCTGAATGAGGCCATTCAGAATCCTGAATGAGACCATTCAGAATCCTGAATGAGGCCATTCAGAATCCTGAATGAGTGGCCTCTAAAGGAATCCTGAATGAGACCATTCAGAATCCTGAATGAGGCCATTCAGAATCCTGAATGAGTGGCCTCTAAAGGAATCCTGAATGAGTGGCCTCTAAAGGAATCCTGAATGAGTGGCCTCTAAAGGAATCCTGAATGAGGCCATTCAGAATCCTGAATGAGGCCATTCAGAATCCTGAATGAGTGGCCTCTAAAGGAATCCTGAATGAGTGGCCTCTAAAGGAATCCTGAATGAGTGGCCTCTAAAGGAATCCTGAATGAGGCCATTCAGAATCCTGAATGAGGCCATTCAGAATCCTGAATGAGACCATTCAGAATCCTGAATGAGGCCATTCAGAATCCTGAATGAGTGGCCTCTAAAGGAATCCTGAATGAGACCATTCAGAATCCTGAATGAGACCATTCAGAATCCTGAATGAGGCCATTCAGAATCCTGAATGAGGCCATTCAGAATCCTGAATGAGTGGCCTCTAAAGGAATCCTGAATGAGGCCATTCAGAATCCTGAATGAGGCCATTCAGAATCCTGAATGAGACCATTCAGAATCCTGAATGAGACCATTCAGAATCCTGAATGAGGCCATTCAGAATCCTGAATGAGTGGCCTCTAAAGGAATCCTGAATGAGGCCATTCAGAATCCTGAATGAGGCCATTCAGAATCCTGAATGAGGCCATTCAGAATCCTGAATGAGTGGCCTCTAAAGGAATCCTGAATGAGGCCATTCAGAATCCTGAATGAGACCATTCAGAATCCTGAATGAGGCCATTCAGAATCCTGAATGAGTGGCCTCTAAAGGAATCCTGAATGAGGCCATTCAGAATCCTGAATGAGACCATTCAGAATCCTGAATGAGGCCATTCAGAATCCTGAATGAGTGGCCTCTAAAGGAATCCTGAATGAGGCCATTCAGAATCCTGAATGCGGCCATTCAGAATCCTGAATGAGTGGCCTCTAAAGGAATCCTGAATGAGGCCATTCAGAATCCTGAATGAGGCCATTCAGAATCCTGAATGAGACCATTCAGAATCCTGAATGAGGCCATTCAGAATCCTGAATGAGACCATTCAGAATCCTGAATGAGGCCATTCAGAATCCTGAATGAGTGGCCTCTAAAGGAATCCTGAATGAGGCCATTCAGAATCCTGAATGAGGCCATTCAGAATCCTGAATGAGGCCATTCAGAATCCTGAATGAGTGGCCTCTAAAGGAATCCTGAATGAGGCCATTCAGAATCCTGAATGAGACCATTCAGAATCCTGAATGAGGCCATTCAGAATCCTGAATGAGTGGCCTCTAAAGGAATCCTGAATGAGGCCATTCAGAATCCTGAATGAGACCATTCAGAATCCTGAATGAGGCCATTCAGAATCCTGAATGAGTGGCCTCTAAAGGAATCCTGAATGAGGCCATTCAGAATCCTGAATGCGGCCATTCAGAATCCTGAATGAGTGGCCTCTAAAGGAATCCTGAATGAGGCCATTCAGAATCCTGAATGAGGCCATTCAGAATCCTGAATGAGACCATTCAGAATCCTGAATGAGGCCATTCAGAATCCTGAATGAGTGGCCTCTAAAGGAATCCTGAATGAGGCCATTCAGAATCCTGAATGAAGTCATTCAGAATCCTGAATGAAGTCATTCAGAATCCTGAATGAGGCCATTCAGAATCCTGAATGAGTGGCCTCTAAAGGAATCCTGAATGAGGCCATTCAGAATCCTGAATGAGGCCATTCAGAATCATGAATGAGACCATTCAGAATCCTGAATGAGGCCATTCAGAATCCTGAATGAGGCCATTCAGAATCCTGAATGAGTGGCCTCTAAAGGAATCCTGAATGAGGCCATTCAGAATCCTGAATGAGACCATTCAGAATCCTGAATGAGGCCATTCAGAATCCTGAATGAGTGGCCTCTAAAGGAATCCTGAATGAGGCCATTCAGAATCCTGAATGCGGCCATTCAGAATCCTGAATGAGTGGCCTCTAAAGGAATCCTGAATGAATGAGGTCCTGAATGAGGCCATTCAGAATCCTGAATGAAGTCATTCAGAATCCTGAATGAGACCATTCAGAATCCTGAATGAGGCCATTCAGAATCCTGAATGAGTGGCCTCTAAAGGAATCCTGAATGAGGCCATTCAGAATCCTGAATGCGGCCATTCAGAATCCTGAATGAGTGGCCTCTAAAGGAATCCTGAATGAGTGGCCTCTAAAGGAATCCTGAATGAGTGGCCTCTAAAGGAATCCTGAATGAGGCCATTCAGAATCCTGAATGAGGCCATTCAGAATCCTGAATGAGACCATTCAGAATCCTGAATGAGGCCATTCAGAATCCTGAATGAGTGGCCTCTAAAGGAATCCTGAATGAGGCCATTCAGAATCCTGAATGAAGTCATTCAGAATCCTGAATGAAGTCATTCAGAATCCTGAATGAGGCCATTCAGAATCCTGAATGAGTGGCCTCTAAAGGAATCCTGAATGAGGCCATTCAGAATCCTGAATGAGGCCATTCAGAATCCTGAATGAGACCATTCAGAATCCTGAATGAGGCCATTCAGAATCCTGAATGAGTGGCCTCTAAAGGAATCCTGAATGAGGCCATTCAGAATCCTGAATGAAGTCATTCAGAATCCTGAATGAAGTCATTCAGAATCCTGAATGAGGCCATTCAGAATCCTGAATGAGTGGCCTCTAAAGGAATCCTGAATGAGGCCATTCAGAATCCTGAATGAGGCCATTCAGAATCATGAATGAGACCATTCAGAATCCTGAATGAGGCCATTCAGAATCCTGAATGAGGCCATTCAGAATCCTGAATGAGACCATTCAGAATCCTGAATGAGGCCATTCAGAATCCTGAATGAGTGGCCTCTAAAGGAATCCTGAATGAGGCCATTCAGAATCCTGAATGAGACCATTCAGAATCCTGAATGAGGCCATTCAGAATCCTGAATGAGTGGCCTCTAAAGGAATCCTGAATGAGGCCATTCAGAATCCTGAATGCGGCCATTCAGAATCCTGAATGAGTGGCCTCTAAAGGAATCCTGAATGAGGCCATTCAGAATCCTGAATGAGGCCATTCAGAATCCTGAATGAGGCCATTCAGAATCCTGAATGAGTGGCCTCTAAAGGAATCCTGAATGAGACCATTCAGAATCCTGAATGAGGCCATTCAGAATCCTGAATGAGTGGCCTCTAAAGGAATCCTGAATGAGGCCATTCAGAATCCTGAATGAAGTCATTCAGAATCCTGAATGAAGTCATTCAGAATCCTGAATGAGGCCATTCAGAATCCTGAATGAGTGGCCTCTAAAGGAATCCTGAATGAGGCCATTCAGAATCCTGAATGAGGCCATTCAGAATCCTGAATGAGGCCATTCAGAATCATGAATGAGACCATTCAGAATCCTGAATGAGGCCATTCAGAATCCTGAATGAGTGGCCTCTAAAGGAATCCTGAATGAGGCCATTCAGAATCCTGAATGAGACCATTCAGAATCCTGAATGAGGCCATTCAGAATCCTGAATGAGTGGCCTCTAAAGGAATCCTGAATGAGGCCATTCAGAATCCTGAATGCGGCCATTCAGAATCCTGAATGAGTGGCCTCTAAAGGAATCCTGAATGAATGAGGTCCTGAATGAGGCCATTCAGAATCCTGAATGAAGTCATTCAGAATCCTGAATGAGACCATTCAGAATCCTGAATGAGGCCATTCAGAATCCTGAATGAGTGGCCTCTAAAGGAATCCTGAATGAGGCCATTCAGAATCCTGAATGCGGCCATTCAGAATCCTGAATGAGTGGCCTCTAAAGGAATCCTGAATGAATGAGGTCCTGAATGAGGCCATTCAGAATCCTGAATGAAGTCATTCAGAATCCTGAATGAGACCATTCAGAATCCTGAATGAGGCCATTCAGAATCCTGAATGAGTGGCCTCTAAAGGAATCCTGAATGAGGCCATTCAGAATCCTGAATGCGGCCATTCAGAATCCTGAATGAGTGGCCTCTAAAGGAATCCTGAATGAGTGGCCTCTAAAGGAATCCTGAATGAGTGGCCTCTAAAGGAATCCTGAATGAGGCCATTCAGAATCCTGAATGAGGCCATTCAGAATCCTGAATGAGACCATTCAGAATCCTGAATGAGGCCATTCAGAATCCTGAATGAGTGGCCTCTAAAGGAATCCTGAATGAGGCCATTCAGAATCCTGAATGAAGTCATTCAGAATCCTGAATGAAGTCATTCAGAATCCTGAATGAGGCCATTCAGAATCCTGAATGAGTGGCCTCTAAAGGAATCCTGAATGAGGCCATTCAGAATCCTGAATGAGGCCATTCAGAATCCTGAATGAGACCATTCAGAATCCTGAATGAGGCCATTCAGAATCCTGAATGAGTGGCCTCTAAAGGAATCCTGAATGAGGCCATTCAGAATCCTGAATGAAGTCATTCAGAATCCTGAATGAAGTCATTCAGAATCCTGAATGAGGCCATTCAGAATCCTGAATGAGTGGCCTCTAAAGGAATCCTGAATGAGGCCATTCAGAATCCTGAATGAGGCCATTCAGAATCATGAATGAGACCATTCAGAATCCTGAATGAGGCCATTCAGAATCCTGAATGAGGCCATTCAGAATCCTGAATGAGTGGCCTCTAAAGGAATCCTGAATGAGGCCATTCAGAATCCTGAATGAGACCATTCAGAATCCTGAATGAGGCCATTCAGAATCCTGAATGAGTGGCCTCTAAAGGAATCCTGAATGAGGCCATTCAGAATCCTGAATGCGGCCATTCAGAATCCTGAATGAGTGGCCTCTAAAGGAATCCTGAATGAATGAGGTCCTGAATGAGGCCATTCAGAATCCTGAATGAAGTCATTCAGAATCCTGAATGAGACCATTCAGAATCCTGAATGAGGCCATTCAGAATCCTGAATGAGTGGCCTCTAAAGGAATCCTGAATGAGGCCATTCAGAATCCTGAATGCGGCCATTCAGAATCCTGAATGAGTGGCCTCTAAAGGAATCCTGAATGAGTGGCCTCTAAAGGAATCCTGAATGAGTGGCCTCTAAAGGAATCCTGAATGAGGCCATTCAGAATCCTGAATGAGGCCATTCAGAATCCTGAATGAGACCATTCAGAATCCTGAATGAGGCCATTCAGAATCCTGAATGAGTGGCCTCTAAAGGAATCCTGAATGAGGCCATTCAGAATCCTGAATGAAGTCATTCAGAATCCTGAATGAAGTCATTCAGAATCCTGAATGAGGCCATTCAGAATCCTGAATGAGTGGCCTCTAAAGGAATCCTGAATGAGGCCATTCAGAATCCTGAATGAGGCCATTCAGAATCCTGAATGAGACCATTCAGAATCCTGAATGAGGCCATTCAGAATCCTGAATGAGTGGCCTCTAAAGGAATCCTGAATGAGGCCATTCAGAATCCTGAATGAAGTCATTCAGAATCCTGAATGAAGTCATTCAGAATCCTGAATGAGGCCATTCAGAATCCTGAATGAGTGGCCTCTAAAGGAATCCTGAATGAGGCCATTCAGAATCCTGAATGAGGCCATTCAGAATCATGAATGAGACCATTCAGAATCCTGAATGAGGCCATTCAGAATCCTGAATGAGGCCATTCAGAATCCTGAATGAGACCATTCAGAATCCTGAATGAGGCCATTCAGAATCCTGAATGAGTGGCCTCTAAAGGAATCCTGAATGAGGCCATTCAGAATCCTGAATGAAGTCATTCAGAATCCTGAATGAAGTCATTCAGAATCCTGAATGAGGCCATTCAGAATCCTGAATGAGTGGCCTCTAAAGGAATCCTGAATGAGGCCATTCAGAATCCTGAATGAGGCCATTCAGAATCATGAATGAGACCATTCAGAATCCTGAATGAGGCCATTCAGAATCATGAATGAGACCATTCAGAATCCTGAATGAGGCCATTCAGAATCCTGAATGAGTGGCCTCTAAAGGAATCCTGAATGAGGCCATTCAGAATCCTGAATGAGTGGCCTCTAAAGGAATCCTGAATGAATGAGGTCCTGAATGAGGCCATTCAGAATCCTGAATGAGACCATTCAGAATCCTGAATGAGGCCATTCAGAATCCTGAATGAGGCCATTCAGAATCCTGAATGAGTGGCCTCTAAAGGAATCCTGAATGAGGCCATTCAGAATCCTGAATGAGGCCATTCAGAATCCTGAATGAGTGGCCTCTAAAGGAATCCTGAATGAGGCCATTCAGAATCCTGAATGAAGTCATTCAGAATCCTGAATGAAGTCATTCAGAATCCTGAATGAAGTCATTCAGAATCCTGAATGAGGCCATTCAGAATCCTGAATGAGTGGCCTCTAAAGGAATCCTGAATGAGGCCATTCAGAATCCTGAATGAGGCCATTCAGAATCCTGAATGAGACCATTCAGAATCCTGAATGAGGCCATTCAGAATCCTGAATGAGTGGCCTCTAAAGGAATCCTGAATGAGGCCATTCAGAATCCTGAATGAGACCATTCAGAATCCTGAATGAGGCCATTCAGAATCCTGAATGAGGCCATTCAGAATCCTGAATGAGTGGCCTCTAAAGGAATCCTGAATGAGGCCATTCAGAATCCTGAATGCGGCCATTCAGAATCCTGAATGAGTGGCCTCTAAAGGAATCCTGAATGAATGAGGTCCTGAATGAGGCCATTCAGAATCCTGAATGAGACCATTCAGAATCCTGAATGAGGCCATTCAGAATCCTGAATGAGGCCATTCAGAATCCTGAATGAGTGGCCTCTAAAGGAATCCTGAATGAGGCCATTCAGAATCCTGAATGCGGCCATTCAGAATCCTGAATGAGTGGCCTCTAAAGGAATCCTGAATGAGTGGCCTCTAAAGGAATCCTGAATGAGTGGCCTCTAAAGGAATCCTGAATGAGGCCATTCAGAATCCTGAATGAGACCATTCAGAATCCTGAATGAGGCCATTCAGAATCCTGAATGAGTGGCCTCTAAAGGAATCCTGAATGAGGCCATTCAGAATCCTGAATGAAGTCATTCAGAATCCTGAATGAAGTCATTCAGAATCCTGAATGAGGCCATTCAGAATCCTGAATGAGTGGCCTCTAAAGGAATCCTGAATGAGGCCATTCAGAATCCTGAATGAGGCCATTCAGAATCCTGAATGAGACCATTCAGAATCCTGAATGAGGCCATTCAGAATCCTGAATGAGTGGCCTCTAAAGGAATCCTGAATGAGGCCATTCAGAATCCTGAATGAAGTCATTCAGAATCCTGAATGAAGTCATTCAGAATCCTGAATGAGGCCATTCAGAATCCTGAATGAGTGGCCTCTAAAGGAATCCTGAATGAGGCCATTCAGAATCCTGAATGAGGCCATTCAGAATCATGAATGAGACCATTCAGAATCCTGAATGAGGCCATTCAGAATCCTGAATGAGGCCATTCAGAATCCTGAATGAGTGGCCTCTAAAGGAATCCTGAATGAGGCCATTCAGAATCCTGAATGAGGCCATTCAGAATCCTGAATGAGGCCATTCAGAATCCTGAATGAGACCATTCAGAATCCTGAATGAGTGGCCTCTAAAGGAATCCTGAATGAATGAGGTCCTGAATGAGGCCATTCAGAATCCTGAATGAGACCATTCAGAATCCTGAATGAGGCCATTCAGAATCCTGAATGAGGCCATTCAGAATCCTGAATGAGTGGCCTCTAAAGGAATCCTGAATGAGGCCATTCAGAATCCTGAATGCGGCCATTCAGAATCCTGAATGAGTGGCCTCTAAAGGAATCCTGAATGAGTGGCCTCTAAAGGAATCCTGAATGAGTGGCCTCTAAAGGAATCCTGAATGAGGCCATTCAGAATCCTGAATGAGACCATTCAGAATCCTGAATGAGGCCATTCAGAATCCTGAATGAGTGGCCTCTAAAGGAATCCTGAATGAGGCCATTCAGAATCCTGAATGAAGTCATTCAGAATCCTGAATGAAGTCATTCAGAATCCTGAATGAGGCCATTCAGAATCCTGAATGAGTGGCCTCTAAAGGAATCCTGAATGAGGCCATTCAGAATCCTGAATGAGGCCATTCAGAATCCTGAATGAGACCATTCAGAATCCTGAATGAGGCCATTCAGAATCCTGAATGAGTGGCCTCTAAAGGAATCCTGAATGAGGCCATTCAGAATCCTGAATGAAGTCATTCAGAATCCTGAATGAGGCCATTCAGAATCCTGAATGAGTGGCCTCTAAAGGAATCCTGAATGAGGCCATTCAGAATCCTGAATGAGGCCATTCAGAATCATGAATGAGACCATTCAGAATCCTGAATGAGGCCATTCAGAATCCTGAATGAGGCCATTCAGAATCCTGAATGAGTGGCCTCTAAAGGAATCCTGAATGAGGCCATTCAGAATCCTGAATGAGGCCATTCAGAATCCTGAATGAGACCATTCAGAATCCTGAATGAGGCCATTCAGAATCCTGAATGAGGCCATTCAGAATCCTGAATGAGTGGCCTCTAAAGGAATCCTGAATGAGGCCATTCAGAATCCTGAATGCGGCCATTCAGAATCCTGAATGAGTGGCCTCTAAAGGAATCCTGAATGAGTGGCCTCTAAAGGAATCCTGAATGAGTGGCCTCTAAAGGAATCCTGAATGAGGCCATTCAGAATCCTGAATGAGGCCATTCAGAATCCTGAATGAGGCCATTCAGAATCCTGAATGAGACCATTCAGAATCCTGAATGAGGCCATTCAGAATCCTGAATGAGTGGCCTCTAAAGGAATCCTGAATGAGGCCATTCAGAATCCTGAATGCGGCCATTTAGAATCCTGAATGAGTGGCCTCTAAAGGAATCCTGAATGAGTGGCCTCTAAAGGAATCCTGAATGAGTGGCCTCTAAAGGAATCCTGAATGAGGCCATTCAGAATCCTGAATGAGGCCATTCAGAATCCTGAATGAGGCCATTCAGAATCCTGAATGAGTGGCCTCTAAAGGAATCCTGAATGAGGCCATTCAGAATCCTGAATGAGACCATTCAGAATCCTGAATGAGGCCATTCAGAATCCTGAATGAGGCCATTCAGAATCCTGAATGAGTGGCCTCTAAAGGAATCCTGAATGAGGCCATTCAGAATCCTGAATGCGGCCATTCAGAATCCTGAATGAGTGGCCTCTAAAGGAATCCTGAATGAGTGGCCTCTAAAGGAATCCTGAATGAGTGGCCTCTAAAGGAATCCTGAATGAGGCCATTCAGAATCCTGAATGAGGCCATTCAGAATCCTGAATGAGGCCATTCAGAATCCTGAATGAGACCATTCAGAATCCTGAATGAGGCCATTCAGAATCCTGAATGAGTGGCCTCTAAAGGAATCCTGAATGAGGCCATTCAGAATCCTGAATGCGGCCATTTAGAATCCTGAATGAGTGGCCTCTAAAGGAATCCTGAATGAGTGGCCTCTAAAGGAATCCTGAATGAGTGGCCTCTAAAGGAATCCTGAATGAGGCCATTCAGAATCCTGAATGAGGCCATTCAGAATCCTGAATGAGGCCATTCAGAATCCTGAATGAGTGGCCTCTAAAGGAATCCTGAATGAGGCCATTCAGAATCCTGAATGAGACCATTCAGAATCCTGAATGAGGCCATTCAGAATCCTGAATGAGGCCATTCAGAATCCTGAATGAGTGGCCTCTAAAGGAATCCTGAATGAGGCCATTCAGAATCCTGAATGCGGCCATTCAGAATCCTGAATGAGTGGCCTCTAAAGGAATCCTGAATGAGTGGCCTCTAAAGGAATCCTGAATGAGGCCATTCAGAATCCTGAATGAGGCCATTCAGAATCCTGAATGCGGCCATTCAGAATCCTGAATGAGTGGCCTCTAAAGGAATCCTGAATGAGGCCATTCAGAATCCTGAATGAGGCCATTCAGAATCCTGAATGAGACCATTCAGAATCCTGAATGAGGCCATTCAGAATCCTGAATGAGTGGCCTCTAAAGGAATCCTGAATGAGGCCATTCAGAATCCTGAATGAGACCATTCAGAATCCTGAATGAGGCCATTCAGAATCCTGAATGAGGCCATTCAGAATCCTGAATGAGTGGCCTCTAAAGGAATCCTGAATGAGGCCATTCAGAATCCTGAATGCGGCCATTCAGAATCCTGAATGAGTGGCCTCTAAAGGAATCCTGAATGAGTGGCCTCTAAAGGAATCCTGAATGAGTGGCCTCTAAAGGAATCCTGAATGAGTGGCCTCTAAAGGAATCCTGAATGAGGCCATTCAGAATCCTGAATGAGGCCATTCAGAATCCTGAATGAGGCCATTCAGAATCCTGAATGAGACCATTCAGAATCCTGAATGAGGCCATTCAGAATCCTGAATGAGTGGCCTCTAAAGGAATCCTGAATGAGGCCATTCAGAATCCTGAATGCGGCCATTTAGAATCCTGAATGAGTGGCCTCTAAAGGAATCCTGAATGAGTGGCCTCTAAAGGAATCCTGAATGAGTGGCCTCTAAAGGAATCCTGAATGAGGCCATTCAGAATCCTGAATGAGGCCATTCAGAATCCTGAATGAGGCCATTCAGAATCCTGAATGAGTGGCCTCTAAAGGAATCCTGAATGAGGCCATTCAGAATCCTGAATGAGACCATTCAGAATCCTGAATGAGGCCATTCAGAATCCTGAATGAGGCCATTCAGAATCCTGAATGAGTGGCCTCTAAAGGAATCCTGAATGAGGCCATTCAGAATCCTGAATGCGGCCATTCAGAATCCTGAATGAGTGGCCTCTAAAGGAATCCTGAATGAGTGGCCTCTAAAGGAATCCTGAATGAGGCCATTCAGAATCCTGAATGAGGCCATTCAGAATCCTGAATGCGGCCATTCAGAATCCTGAATGAGTGGCCTCTAAAGGAATCCTGAATGAGGCCATTCAGAATCCTGAATGAGGCCATTCAGAATCCTGAATGAGACCATTCAGAATCCTGAATGAGGCCATTCAGAATCCTGAATGAGGCCATTCAGAATCCTGAATGAGTGGCCTCTAAAGGAATCCTGAATGAGGCCATTCAGAATCCTGAATGCGGCCATTCAGAATCCTGAATGAGTGGCCTCTAAAGGAATCCTGAATGAGTGGCCTCTAAAGGAATCCTGAATGAGGCCATTCAGAATCCTGAATGAGGCCATTCAGAATCCTGAATGAGGCCATTCAGAATCCTGAATGAGGCCATTCAGAATCCTGAATGAGGCCATTCAGAATCCTGAATGAGTGGCCTCTAAAGGAATCCTGAATGAGGCCATTCAGAATCCTGAATGAGGCCATTCAGAATCCTGAATGAGTGGCCTCTAAAGGAATCCTGAATGAGGCCATTCAGAATCCTGAATGAGGCCATTCAGAATCCTGAATGAGACCATTCAGAATCCTGAATGCGGCCATTCAGAATCCTGAATGAGTGGCCTCTAAAGGAATCCTGAATGAGGCCATTCAGAATCCTGAATGAGGCCATTCAGAATCCTGAATGAGACCATTCAGAATCCTGAATGAGGCCATTCAGAATCCTGAATGAGGCCATTCAGAATCCTGAATGAGTGGCCTCTAAAGGAATCCTGAATGAGGCCATTCAGAATCCTGAATGAGGCCATTCAGAATCCTGAATGAGTGGCCTCTAAAGGAATCCTGAATGAGGCCATTCAGAATCCTGAATGCGGCCATTCAGAATCCTGAATGAGTGGCCTCTAAAGGAATCCTGAATGAGTGGCCTCTAAAGGAATCCTGAATGAGGCCATTCAGAATCCTGAATGAGGCCATTCAGAATCCTGAATGAGACCATTCAGAATCCTGAATGCGGCCATTCAGAATCCTGAATGAGTGGCCTCTAAAGGAATCCTGAATGAGGCCATTCAGAATCCTGAATGAGGCCATTCAGAATCCTGAATGAGACCATTCAGAATCCTGAATGAGGCCATTCAGAATCCTGAATGAGGCCATTCAGAATCCTGAATGAGTGGCCTCTAAAGGAATCCTGAATGAGGCCATTCAGAATCCTGAATGAGGCCATTCAGAATCCTGAATGAGTGGCCTCTAAAGGAATCCTGAATGAGGCCATTCAGAATCCTGAATGCGGCCATTCAGAATCCTGAATGAGTGGCCTCTAAAGGAATCCTGAATGAGTGGCCTCTAAAGGAATCCTGAATGAGTGGCCTCTAAAGGAATCCTGAATGAGGCCATTCAGAATCCTGAATGCGGCCATTCAGAATCCTGAATGAGTGGCCTCTAAAGGAATCCTGAATGAGTGGCCTCTAAAGGAATCCTGAATGAGTGGCCTCTAAAGGAATCCTGAATGAGGCCATTCAGAATCCTGAATGAGGCCATTCAGAATCCTGAATGAGGCCATTCAGAATCCTGAATGAGTGGCCTCTAAAGGAATCCTGAATGAGGCCATTCAGAATCCTGAATGAGACCATTCAGAATCCTGAATGAGGCCATTCAGAATCCTGAATGAGTGGCCTCTAAAGGAATCCTGAATGAGGCCATTCAGAATCCTGAATGCGGCCATTCAGAATCCTGAATGAGTGGCCTCTAAAGGAATCCTGAATGAGTGGCCTCTAAAGGAATCCTGAATGAGGCCATTCAGAATCCTGAATGAGGCCATTCAGAATCCTGAATGAGGCCATTCAGAATCCTGAATGAGTGGCCTCTAAAGGAATCCTGAATGAGGCCATTCAGAATCCTGAATGAGACCATTCAGAATCCTGAATGAGTGGCCTCTAAAGGAATCCTGAATGAGGCCATTCAGAATCCTGAATGAGACCATTCAGAATCCTGAATGAGGCCATTCAGAATCCTGAATGAGGCCATTCAGAATCCTGAATGAGTGGCCTCTAAAGGAATCCTGAATGAGGCCATTCAGAATCCTGAATGCGGCCATTCAGAATCCTGAATGAGTGGCCTCTAAAGGAATCCTGAATGAGTGGCCTCTAAAGGAATCCTGAATGAGGCCATTCAGAATCCTGAATGCGGCCATTCAGAATCCTGAATGAGTGGCCTCTAAAGGAATCCTGAATGAGGCCATTCAGAATCCTGAATGCGGCCATTCAGAATCCTGAATGAGTGGCCTCTAAAGGAATCCTGAATGAGTGGCCTCTAAAGGAATCCTGAATGAGGCCATTCAGAATCCTGAATGAGGCCATTCAGAATCCTGAATGAGGCCATTCAGAATCCTGAATGAGGCCATTCAGAATCCTGAATGAGGCCATTCAGAATCCTGAATGAGTGGCCTCTAAAGGAATCCTGAATGAGGCCATTCAGAATCCTGAATGAGGCCATTCAGAATCCTGAATGAGTGGCCTCTAAAGGAATCCTGAATGAGGCCATTCAGAATCCTGAATGAGGCCATTCAGAATCCTGAATGAGACCATTCAGAATCCTGAATGCGGCCATTCAGAATCCTGAATGAGTGGCCTCTAAAGGAATCCTGAATGAGGCCATTCAGAATCCTGAATGAGGCCATTCAGAATCCTGAATGAGACCATTCAGAATCCTGAATGAGGCCATTCAGAATCCTGAATGAGGCCATTCAGAATCCTGAATGAGTGGCCTCTAAAGGAATCCTGAATGAGGCCATTCAGAATCCTGAATGAGACCATTCAGAATCCTGAATGAGGCCATTCAGAATCCTGAATGAGTGGCCTCTAAAGGAATCCTGAATGAGGCCATTCAGAATCCTGAATGCGGCCATTCAGAATCCTGAATGAGTGGCCTCTAAAGGAATCCTGAATGAGTGGCCTCTAAAGGAATCCTGAATGAGTGGCCTCTAAAGGAATCCTGAATGAGGCCATTCAGAATCCTGAATGAGGCCATTCAGAATCCTGAATGAGGCCATTCAGAATCCTGAATGAGTGGCCTCTAAAGGAATCCTGAATGAGGCCATTCAGAATCCTGAATGAGACCATTCAGAATCCTGAATGAGGCCATTCAGAATCCTGAATGAGTGGCCTCTAAAGGAATCCTGAATGAGGCCATTCAGAATCCTGAATGCGGCCATTCAGAATCCTGAATGAGTGGCCTCTAAAGGAATCCTGAATGAGTGGCCTCTAAAGGAATCCTGAATGAGGCCATTCAGAATCCTGAATGAGGCCATTCAGAATCCTGAATGAGGCCATTCAGAATCCTGAATGAGTGGCCTCTAAAGGAATCCTGAATGAGGCCATTCAGAATCCTGAATGAGACCATTCAGAATCCTGAATGAGGCCATTCAGAATCCTGAATGAGTGGCCTCTAAAGGAATCCTGAATGAGGCCATTCAGAATCCTGAATGCGGCCATTCAGAATCCTGAATGAGTGGCCTCTAAAGGAATCCTGAATGAGTGGCCTCTAAAGGAATCCTGAATGAGTGGCCTCTAAAGGAATCCTGAATGAGGCCATTCAGAATCCTGAATGAGGCCATTCAGAATCCTGAATGAGGCCATTCAGAATCCTGAATGAGTGGCCTCTAAAGGAATCCTGAATGAGGCCATTCAGAATCCTGAATGAGACCATTCAGAATCCTGAATGAGGCCATTCAGAATCCTGAATGAGGCCATTCAGAATCCTGAATGAGTGGCCTCTAAAGGCTCATTCAGGATTCTGAATGGCCTCATTCAGGACCTCATTCATTCAGGATTCCTTTAGAGGCCACTCATTCAGGATTCCTTTAGAGGCCACTCATTCAGGATTCCTTTAGAGGCCACTCATTCAGGATTCCTTTAGACGCCACTCATTCAGGATTCTGAATGGTCTCATTCAGGATTCTGAATGGCCTCATTCAGGATTCCTTTAGAGGCCACTCATTCAGGATTCTGAATGGCCTCATTCAGGACCTCATTCATTCAGGATTCCTTTAGAGGCCACTCATTCAGGATTCCTTTAGAGGCCACTCATTCAGGATTCCTTTAGAGGCCACTCATTCAGGATTCCTTTAGACGCCACTCATTCAGGATTCTGAATGGTCTCATTCAGGATTCTGAATGGCCTCATTCAGGATTCTGAATGGCCTCATTCAGGATTCTGAATGGTCTCATTCAGGATTCTGAATGAGGCCATTCAGAATCCTGAATGAGGCCATTCAGAATCCTGAATGCGGCCATTCAGAATCCTGAATGAGTGGCCTCTAAAGGAATCCTGAATGAGTGGCCTCTAAAGGAATCCTGAATGAGTGGCCTCTAAAGGAATCCTGAATGAGGCCATTCAGAATCCTGAATGAGGCCATTCAGAATCCTGAATGAGGCCATTCAGAATCCTGAATGAGTGGCCTCTAAAGGAATCCTGAATGAGGCCATTCAGAATCCTGAATGAGACCATTCAGAATCCTGAATGAGGCCATTCAGAATCCTGAATGAGTGGCCTCTAAAGGAATCCTGAATGAGGCCATTCAGAATCCTGAATGCGGCCATTCAGAATCCTGAATGAGTGGCCTCTAAAGGAATCCTGAATGAGTGGCCTCTAAAGGAATCCTGAATGAGTGGCCTCTAAAGGAATCCTGAATGAGGCCATTCAGAATCCTGAATGAGGCCATTCAGAATCCTGAATGAGGCCATTCAGAATCCTGAATGAGGCCATTCAGAATCCTGAATGAGTGGCCTCTAAAGGAATCCTGAATGAGGCCATTCAGAATCCTGAATGAGGCCATTCAGAATCCTGAATGAGACCATTCAGAATCCTGAATGCGGCCATTCAGAATCCTGAATGAGTGGCCTCTAAAGGAATCCTGAATGAGAGGTCTCTAAAGGAATCCTGAATGAATGAGGTCCTGAATGAGGCCATTCAGAATCCTGAATGAAGTCATTCAGAATCCTGAATGAAGCCATTCAGAATCCTGAATGAAGCCATTCAGAATCCTGAATGAAGCCATTCAGAATCCTGAATGAGGCCATTCAGAATCCTGAATGAGTGGCCTCTAAAGGAATCCTGAATGAGGCCATTCGAATCCTGAATGAGTGGCCTCTAAAGGAATCCTGAATGAGTGGCCTCTAAAGGAATCCTGAATGAGAGGTCTCTAAAGGAATCCTGAATGAATGAGGTCCTGAATGAGGCCATTCAGAATCCTGAATGAAGTCATTCAGAATCCTGAATGAGGCCATTCAGAATCCTGAATGAAGTCATTCAGAATCCTGAATGAGGCCATTCAGAATCCTGAATGAGGCCATTCAGAATCCTGAATGAGGCCATTCAGAATCCTGAATGAGTGGCCTCTAAAGGAATCCTGAATGAGGCCATTCAGAATCCTGAATGCGGCCATTCAGAATCCTGAATGAGTGGCCTCTAAAGGAATCCTGAATGAGTGGCCTCTAAAGGAATCCTGAATGAGAGGTTTCTAAAGGAATCCTGAATGAATGAGGTCCTGAATGAGGCCATTCAGAATCCTGAATGAAGTCATTCAGAATCCTGAATGAAGTCATTCAGAATCCTGAATGAAGTCATTCAGAATCCTGAATGAAGTCATTCAGAATCCTGAATGAGGCCATTCAGAATCCTGAATGAGGCCATTCAGAATCCTGAATGAGTGGCCTCTAAAGGAATCCTGAATGAGTGGCCTCTAAAGGCTCATTCAGGATTCTGAATGGCCTCATTCAGGACCTCATTCATTCAGGATTCCTTTAGAGGCCACTCATTCAGGATTCCTTTAGAGGCCACTCATTCAGGATTCCTTTAGAGGCCACTCATTCAGGATTCCTTTAGACGCCACTCATTCAGGATTCTGAATGGTCTCATTCAGGATTCTGAATGGCCTCATTCAGGATTCTGAATGGCCTCATTCAGGATTCTGAATGGTCTCATTCAGGATTCTGAATGAGGCCATTCAGAATCCTGAATGAGGCCATTCAGAATCCTGAATGAGTGGCCTCTAAAGGAATCCTGAATGAGGCCATTCAGAATCCTGAATGAGGCCATTCAGAATCCTGAATGAGACCATTCAGAATCCTGAATGCGGCCATTCAGAATCCTGAATGAGTGGCCTCTAAAGGAATCCTGAATGAGAGGTCTCTAAAGGAATCCTGAATGAATGAGGTCCTGAATGAGGCCATTCAGAATCCTGAATGAAGTCATTCAGAATCCTGAATGAAGCCATTCAGAATCCTGAATGAAGCCATTCAGAATCCTGAATGAAGCCATTCAGAATCCTGAATGAGGCCATTCAGAATCCTGAATGAGTGGCCTCTAAAGGAATCCTGAATGAGGCCATTCAGAATCCTGAATGAGTGGCCTCTAAAGGAATCCTGAATGAGTGGCCTCTAAAGGAATCCTGAATGAGAGGTCTCTAAAGGAATCCTGAATGAATGAGGTCCTGAATGAGGCCATTCAGAATCCTGAATGAAGTCATTCAGAATCCTGAATGAGGCCATTCAGAATCCTGAATGAAGTCATTCAGAATCCTGAATGAGGCCATTCAGAATCCTGAATGAGGCCATTCAGAATCCTGAATGAGGCCATTCAGAATCCTGAATGAGTGGCCTCTAAAGGAATCCTGAATGCGGCCATTCAGAATCCTGAATGCGGCCATTCAGAATCCTGAATGAGTGGCCTCTAAAGGAATCCTGAATGAGTGGCCTCTAAAGGAATCCTGAATGAGAGGTTTCTAAAGGAATCCTGAATGAATGAGGTCCTGAATGAGGCCATTCAGAATCCTGAATGAAGTCATTCAGAATCCTGAATGAAGTCATTCAGAATCCTGAATGAAGTCATTCAGAATCCTGAATGAAGTCATTCAGAATCCTGAATGAGGCCATTCAGAATCCTGAATGAGGCCATTCAGAATCCTGAATGAGTGGCCTCTAAAGGAATCCTGAATGAGTGGCCTCTAAAGGCTCATTCAGGATTCTGAATGGCCTCATTCAGGACCTCATTCATTCAGGATTCCTTTAGAGGCCACTCATTCAGGATTCCTTTAGAGGCCACTCATTCAGGATTCCTTTAGAGGCCACTCATTCAGGATTCCTTTAGACGCCACTCATTCAGGATTCTGAATGGTCTCATTCAGGATTCTGAATGGTCTCATTCAGGATTCTGAATGGCCTCATTCAGGATTCTGAATGGCCTCATTCAGGATTCTGAATGGTCTCATTCAGGATTCTGAATGGTCTCATTCAGGATTCTGAATGGCCTCATTCAGGATTCTGAATGGTCTCATTCAGGACCTTATTCATTCAGGATTCCTTTAGAGACCTCTCATTCAGGATTCCTTTAGAGGCCACTCATTCAGGATTCTGAATGGTCTCATTCAGGATTCTGAATGGCCTCATTCAGGATTCTGAATGGTCTCATTCAGGATTCTGAATGGCCTCATTCAGGACCTCATTCATTCAGGATTCCTTTAGAGACCTCTCATTCAGGATTCCTTTAGAGGCCACTCATTCAGGATTCTGAATGGCCTCATTCAGGACCTCATTCATTCAGGATTCCTTTAGAGGCCACTCATTCAGGATTCCTTTAGAGGCCACTCATTCAGGATTCCTTTAGAGGCCACTCATTCAGGATTCCTTTAGAGGCCACTCATTCAGGATTCTGAATGGTCTCATTCAGGACCTCATTCATTCAGGATTCCTTTAGAGACCTCTCATTCAGGATCCCTTTAGAGGCCACTCATTCAGGATTCTGAATGGCCTCATTCAGGATTCTGAATGGTCTCATTCAGGATTCTGAATGGCCTCATTCAGGATTCTGAATGGTCTCATTCAGGACCTCATTCATTCAGGATTCCTTTAGAGACCTCTCATTCAGGATTCCTTTAGAGACCTCTCATTCAGGATTCCTTTAGAGGCCACTCATTCAGGATTCTGAATGGCCTCATTCAGGACCTCATTCATTCAGGATTCCTTTAGAGACCTCTCATTCAGGATTCCTTTAGAGGCCACTCATTCAGGATTCTGAATGGTCTCATTCAGGACCTCATTCATTCAGGATTCCTTTAGAGACCTCTCATTCAGGATTCCTTTAGAGACCTCTCATTCAGGATTCCTTTAGAGGCCACTCATTCAGGATTCTGAATGGCCTCATTCAGGACCTCATTCATTCAGGATTCCTTTAGAGACCTCTCATTCAGGATTCCTTTAGAGGCCACTCATTCAGGATTCTGAATGGCCTCATTCAGGATTCTGAATGGTCTCATTCAGGATTCTGAATGGCCTCATTCAGGATTCTGAATGACTTCATTCAGGATTCTGAATGGCCTCATTCAGGATTCTGAATGGTCTCATTCAGGATTCTGAATGGCCTCATTCAGGACCTCATTCATTCAGGATTCCTTTAGAGGCCACTCATTCAGGATTCCTTTAGAGGCCACTCATTCAGGATTCCTTTAGAGGCCACTCATTCAGGATTCCTTTAGACGCCACTCATTCAGGATTCTGAATGGTCTCATTCAGGATTCTGAATGGTCTCATTCAGGATTCTGAATGGCCTCATTCAGGATTCTGAATGGCCTCATTCAGGATTCTGAATGGTCTCATTCAGGATTCTGAATGGTCTCATTCAGGATTCTGAATGGCCTCATTCAGGATTCTGAATGGTCTCATTCAGGACCTTATTCATTCAGGATTCCTTTAGAGACCTCTCATTCAGGATTCCTTTAGAGGCCACACATTCAGGATTCTGAATGGTCTCATTCAGGATTCTGAATGGCCTCATTCAGGACCTCATTCATTCAGGATTCCTTTAGAGACCTCTCATTCAGGATTCCTTTAGAGGCCACTCATTCAGGATTCTGAATGGCCTCATTCAGGACCTCATTCATTCAGGATTCCTTTAGAGACCTCTCATTCAGGATTCCTTTAGAGGCCACTCATTCAGGATTCTGAATGGCCTCATTCAGGACCTCATTCATTCAGGATTCCTTTAGAGGCCACTCATTCAGGATTCCTTTAGAGGCCACTCATTCAGGATTCCTTCAGAGGCCACTCATTCAGGATTCCTTTAGAGGCCACTCATTCAGGATTCTGAATGGTCTCATTCAGGACCTCATTCATTCAGGATTCCTTTAGAGACCTCTCATTCAGGATCCCTTTAGAGGCCACTCATTCAGGATTCTGAATGGCCTCATTCAGGATTCTGAATGGTCTCATTCAGGATTCTGAATGGCCTCATTCAGGATTCTGAATGGCCTCATTCAGGATTCTGAATGGTCTCATTCAGGATTCTGAATGGCCTCATTCAGGATTCTGAATGGTCTCATTCAGGACCTCATTCATTCAGGATTCCTTTAGAGACCTCTCATTCAGGATTCCTTTAGAGACCTCTCATTCAGGATTCCTTTAGAGACCTCTCATTCAGGATTCCTTTAGAGGCCACTCATTCAGGATTCTGAATGGCCTCATTCAGGATTCTGAATGTCCTCATTCAGGATTCTGAATGGTCTCATTCAGGATTCTGAATGGCCTCATTCAGGATTCTGAATGGTCTCATTCAGGATTCTGAATGGCCTCATTCAGGATTCTGAATGGCCTCATTCAGGACCTCATTCATTCAGGATTCCTTTAGAGACCTCTCATTCAGGATTCCTTTAGAGACCTCTCATTCAGGATTCCTTTAGAGGCCACTCATTCAGGATTCTGAATGGTCTCATTCAGGACCTCATTCATTCAGGATTCCTTTAGAGACCTCTCATTCAGGATCCCTTTAGCCACTCATTCAGGATTCTGAATGGCCTCATTCAGGATTCTGAATGGTCTCATTCAGGATTCTGAATGGCCTCATTCAGGATTCTGAATGACTTCATTCAGGATTCTGAATGGCCTCATTCAGGATTCTGAATGGCCTCATTCAGGATTCTGAATGGCCTCATTCAGGATTCTGAATGACTTCATTCAGGATTCTGAATGGCCTCATTCAGGATTCTGAATGGCCTCATTCAGGATTCTGAATGGTCTCATTCAGGATTCTGAATGGCCTCATTCAGGATTCTGAATGACTTCATTCAGGATTCTGAATGGTCTCATTCAGGATTCTGAATGGCCTCATTCAGGATTCTGAATGGCCTCATTCAGGACCTCATTCATTCAGGATTCCTTTAGAGACCTCTCATTCAGGATTCCTTTAGAGACCTCTCATTCAGGATTCCTTTAGAGGACACTCATTCAGGATTCTGAATGGCCTCATTCAGGATTCTGAATGACTTCATTCAGGATTCTGAATGGCCTCATTCAGGATTCTGAATGGTCTCATTCAGGATTCTGAATGGCCTCATTCAGGATTCTGAATGGCCTCATTCAGGACCTCATTCATTCAGAATTCCTTTAGAGACCTCTCATTCAGGATTCCTTTAGAGACCTCTCATTCAGGATTCCTTTAGAGGCCACTCATTCAGGATTCTGAATGGCCTCATTCAGGACCTCATTAATTGAGGATTCCTTTAGAGACCTCTCATTCAGGATTCCTTTAGAGACCTCTCATTCAGGATTCCTTTAGAGGCCACTCATTCAGGATTCTGAATGGCCTCATTCAGGACCTCATTCATTCAGGATTCCTTTAGAGACCTCTCATTCAGGATCCCTTTAGAGGCCACTCATTCAGGATTCTGAATGGCCTCATTCAGGATTCTGAATGGTCTCATTCAGGATTCTGAATGGCCTCATTCAGGATTCTGAATGACTTCATTCAGGATTCTGAATGGCCTCATTCAGGATTCTGAATGGTCTCATTCAGGATTCTGAATGGCCTCATTCAGGACCTCATTCATTCAGGATTCCTTTAGAGGCCACTCATTCAGGATTCCTTTAGAGGCCACTCATTCAGGATTCCTTTAGAGGCCACTCATTCAGGATTCCTTTAGAGGCCACTCATTCAGGATTCTGAATGGTCTCATTCAGGATTCTGAATGGCCTCATTCAGGATTCTGAATGGCCTCATTCAGGATTCTGAATGGTCTCATTCAGGATTCTGAATGGTCTCATTCAGGATTCTGAATGGCCTCATTCAGGATTCTGAATGGTCTCATTCAGGACCTTATTCATTCAGGATTCCTTTAGAGACCTCTCATTCAGGATTCCTTTAGAGGCCACTCATTCAGGATTCTGAATGGCCTCATTCAGGATTCTGAATGGTCTCATTCAGGATTCTGAATGGTCTCATTCAGGATTCTGAATGGCCTCATTCAGGATTCTGAATGGTCTCATTCAGGATTCTGAATGGCCTCATTCAGGACCTCATTCATTCAGGATTCCTTTAGAGACCTCTCATTCAGGATTCCTTTAGAGGCCACTCATTCAGGATTCTGAATGGCCTCATTCAGGACCTCATTCATTCAGGATTCCTTTAGAGGCCACTCATTCAGGATTCCTTTAGAGGCCACTCATTCAGGATTCCTTTAGAGGCCACTCATTCAGGATTCTGAATGGTCTCATTCAGGACCTCATTCATTCAGGATTCCTTTAGAGACCTCTCATTCAGGATCCCTTTAGAGGCCACTCATTCAGGATTCTGAATGGCCTCATTCAGGATTCTGAATGGTCTCATTCAGGATTCTGAATGGCCTCATTCAGGATTCTGAATGGCCTCATTCAGGATTCTGAATGGTCTCATTCAGGATTCTGAATGGCCTCATTCAGGATTCTGAATGGTCTCATTCAGGACCTCATTCATTCAGGATTCCTTTAGAGACCTCTCATTCAGGATTCCTTTAGAGACCTCTCATTCAGGATTCCTTTAGAGACCTCTCATTCAGGATTCCTTTAGAGGCCACTCATTCAGGATTATGAATGGCCTCATTCAGGATTCTGAATGTCCTCATTCAGGATTCTGAATGGTCTCATTCAGGATTCTGAATGGCCTCATTCAGGATTCTGAATGGTCTCATTCAGGATTCTGAATGGCCTCATTCAGGATTCTGAATGGCCTCATTCAGGACCTCATTCATTCAGGATTCCTTTAGAGACCTCTCATTCAGGATTCCTTTAGAGACCTCTCATTCAGGATTCCTTTAGAGGCCACTCATTCAGGATTCTGAAAGGTCTCATTCAGGACCTCATTCATTCAGGATTCCTTTAGAGACCTCTCATTCAGGATCCCTTTAGCCACTCATTCAGGATTCTGAATGGCCTCATTCAGGATTCTGAATGGTCTCATTCAGGATTCTGAATGGCCTCATTCAGGATTCTGAATGACTTCATTCAGGATTCTGAATGGCCTCATTCAGGATTCTGAATGGTCTCATTCAGGATTCTGAATGGCCTCATTCAGGATTCTGAATGGCCTCATTCAGGACCTCATTCATTCAGAATTCCTTTAGAGACCTCTCATTCAGGATTCCTTTAGAGACCTCTCATTCAGGATTCCTTTAGAGGCCACTCATTCAGGATTCTGAATGGCCTCATTCAGGACCTCATTAATTGAGGATTCCTTTAGAGACCTCTCATTCAGGATTCCTTTAGAGACCTCTCATTCAGGATTCCTTTAGAGGCCACTCATTCAGGATTCTGAATGGCCTCATTCAGGACCTCATTCATTCAGGATTCCTTTAGAGACCTCTCATTCAGGATCCCTTTAGAGGCCACTCATTCAGGATTCTGAATGGCCTCATTCAGGATTCTGAATGGTCTCATTCAGGATTCTGAATGGCCTCATTCAGGATTCTGAATGACTTCATTCAGGATTCTGAATGGCCTCATTCAGGATTCTGAATGGTCTCATTCAGGATTCTGAATGGCCTCATTCAGGACCTCATTCATTCAGGATTCCTTTAGAGGCCACTCATTCAGGATTCCTTTAGAGGCCACTCATTCAGGATTCCTTTAGAGGCCACTCATTCAGGATTCTGAATGGCCTCATTCAGGACCTCATTAATTGAGGATTCCTTTAGAGACCTCTCATTCAGGATTCCTTTAGAGACCTCTCATTCAGGATTCCTTTAGAGGCCACTCATTCAGGATTCTGAATGGCCTCATTCAGGACCTCATTCATTCAGGATTCCTTTAGAGACCTCTCATTCAGGATCCCTTTAGAGGCCACTCATTCAGGATTCTGAATGGCCTCATTCAGGATTCTGAATGGTCTCATTCAGGATTCTGAATGGCCTCATTCAGGATTCTGAATGACTTCATTCAGGATTCTGAATGGCCTCATTCAGGATTCTGAATGGTCTCATTCAGGATTCTGAATGGCCTCATTCAGGACCTCATTCATTCAGGATTCCTTTAGAGGCCACTCATTCAGGATTCCTTTAGAGGCCACTCATTCAGGATTCCTTTAGAGGCCACTCATTCAGGATTCCTTTAGAGGCCACTCATTCAGGATTCTGAATGGTCTCATTCAGGATTCTGAATGGCCTCATTCAGGATTCTGAATGGCCTCATTCAGGATTCTGAATGGTCTCATTCAGGATTCTGAATGGTCTCATTCAGGATTCTGAATGGCCTCATTCAGGATTCTGAATGGTCTCATTCAGGACCTTATTCATTCAGGATTCCTTTAGAGACCTCTCATTCAGGATTCCTTTAGAGGCCACTCATTCAGGATTCTGAATGGCCTCATTCAGGATTCTGAATGGTCTCATTCAGGATTCTGAATGGTCTCATTCAGGATTCTGAATGGCCTCATTCAGGATTCTGAATGGTCTCATTCAGGATTCTGAATGGCCTCATTCAGGACCTCATTCATTCAGGATTCCTTTAGAGACCTCTCATTCAGGATTCCTTTAGAGGCCACTCATTCAGGATTCTGAATGGCCTCATTCAGGACCTCATTCATTCAGGATTCCTTTAGAGGCCACTCATTCAGGATTCCTTTAGAGGCCACTCATTCAGGATTCCTTTAGAGGCCACTCATTCAGGATTCTGAATGGTCTCATTCAGGACCTCATTCATTCAGGATTCCTTTAGAGACCTCTCATTCAGGATCCCTTTAGAGGCCACTCATTCAGGATTCTGAATGGCCTCATTCAGGATTCTGAATGGTCTCATTCAGGATTCTGAATGGCCTCATTCAGGATTCTGAATGGCCTCATTCAGGATTCTGAATGGTCTCATTCAGGATTCTGAATGGCCTCATTCAGGATTCTGAATGGTCTCATTCAGGACCTCATTCATTCAGGATTCCTTTAGAGACCTCTCATTCAGGATTCCTTTAGAGACCTCTCATTCAGGATTCCTTTAGAGACCTCTCATTCAGGATTCCTTTAGAGGCCACTCATTCAGGATTCTGAATGGCCTCATTCAGGATTCTGAATGTCCTCATTCAGGATTCTGAATGGTCTCATTCAGGATTCTGAATGGCCTCATTCAGGATTCTGAATGGTCTCATTCAGGATTCTGAATGGCCTCATTCAGGATTCTGAATGGCCTCATTCAGGATTCTGAATGGCCTCATTCAGGACCTCATTCATTCAGAATTCCTTTAGAGACCTCTCATTCAGGATTCCTTTAGAGACCTCTCATTCAGGATTCCTTTAGAGGCCACTCATTCAGGATTCTGAATGGCCTCATTCAGGACCTCATTAATTGAGGATTCCTTTAGAGACCTCTCATTCAGGATTCCTTTAGAGACCTCTCATTCAGGATTCCTTTAGAGGCCACTCATTCAGGATTCTGAATGGCCTCATTCAGGACCTCATTCATTCAGGATTCCTTTAGAGACCTCTCATTCAGGATCCCTTTAGAGGCCACTCATTCAGGATTCTGAATGGCCTCATTCAGGATTCTGAATGGTCTCATTCAGGATTCTGAATGGCTTCATTCAGGATTCTGAATGGCCTCATTCAGGATTCTGAATGGTCTCATTCAGGATTCTGAATGGCCTCATTCAGGATTCTGAATGGTCTCATTCAGGACCTCATTCATTCAGGATTCCTTTAGAGACCTCTCATTCAGGATTCCTTTAGAGACCTCTCATTCAGGATTCCTTTAGAGGCCACTCATTCAGGATTCTGAATGGCCTCATTCAGGACCTCATTCATTCAGGATTCCTTTAGAGGCCACTCATTCAGGATTCCTTTAGAGGCCACTCATTCAGGATTCCTTTAGAGGCCACTCATTCAGGATTCTGAATGGTCTCATTCAGGATTCTGAATGGTCTCATTCAGGATTCTGAATGGCCTCATTCAGGATTCTGAATGGTCTCATTCAGGACATCATTCATTCAGGATTCCTTTAGAGACCTCTCATTCAGGATTCCTTTAGAGACCTCTCATTCAGGATTCCTTTAGAGACCTCTCATTCAGGATTCCTTTAGAGGCCACTCATTCAGGATTCTGAATGGCCTCATTCAGGATTCTGAATGTCCTCATTCAGGATTCTGAATGGTCTCATTCAGGATTCTGAATGGCCTCATTCAGGATTCTGAATGGTCTCATTCAGGATTCTGAATGGCCTCATTCAGGATTCTGAATGGCCTCATTCAGGATTCTGAATGGCCTCATTCAGGACCTCATTCATTCAGAATTCCTTTAGAGACCTCTCATTCAGGATTCCTTTAGAGACCTCTCATTCAGGATTCCTTTAGAGGCCACTCATTCAGGATTCTGAATGGCCTCATTCAGGACCTCATTAATTGAGGATTCCTTTAGAGACCTCTCATTCAGGATTCCTTTAGAGACCTCTCATTCAGGATTCCTTTAGAGGCCACTCATTCAGGATTCTGAATGGCCTCATTCAGGACCTCATTCATTCAGGATTCCTTTAGAGACCTCTCATTCAGGATCCCTTTAGAGGCCACTCATTCAGGATTCTGAATGGCCTCATTCAGGATTCTGAATGGTCTCATTCAGGATTCTGAATGGCTTCATTCAGGATTCTGAATGGCCTCATTCAGGATTCTGAATGGTCTCATTCAGGATTCTGAATGGCCTCATTCAGGATTCTGAATGGTCTCATTCAGGACCTCATTCATTCAGGATTCCTTTAGAGACCTCTCATTCAGGATTCCTTTAGAGACCTCTCATTCAGGATTCCTTTAGAGGCCACTCATTCAGGATTCTGAATGGCCTCATTCAGGACCTCATTCATTCAGGATTCCTTTAGAGGCCACTCATTCAGGATTCCTTTAGAGGCCACTCATTCAGGATTCCTTTAGAGGCCACTCATTCAGGATTCTGAATGGTCTCATTCAGGATTCTGAATGGCCTCATTCAGGATTCTGAATGGTCTCATTCAGGATTCTGAATGGTCTCATTCAGGACATCATTCATTCAGGATTCCTTTAGAGACCTCTCATTCAGGATTCCTTTAGAGACCTCTCATTCAGGATTCTGAATGGCCTCATTCAGGATTCTGAATGGCCTCATTCAGGATTCTGAATGGCCTCATTCAGGATTCTGAATGGTCTCATTCAGGATTCTGAATGGCCTCATTCAGGATTCTGAATGGTCTCATTCAGGACCTCATTCATTCAGGATTCCTTTAGAGACCTCTCATTCAGGATTCCTTTAGAGGCCACTCATTCAGGATTCTGAATGGCCTCATTCAGGATTCTGAATGGTCTCATTCAGGATTCTGAAAGGTCTCATTCAGGATTCTGAATGGCCTCATTCAGGATTCTGAATGGCCTCATTCAGGACCTCATTCATTCAGGATTCCTTTAGAGACCTCTCATTCAGGATTCCTTTAGAGGCCACTCATTCAGGATTCTGAATGGCCTCATTCAGGATTCTGAATGGTCTCATTCAGGATTCTGAATGGTCTCATTCAGGATTCTGAATGGCCTCATTCAGGATTCTGAATGGCCTCATTCAGGACCTCATTCATTCAGGAT
This sequence comes from Pristionchus entomophagus, assembly GCA_036245825.1. NCBI lineage: Eukaryota > Metazoa > Nematoda > Chromadorea > Rhabditida > Neodiplogasteridae > Pristionchus > Pristionchus entomophagus. The sequence goes on from BTSX01000001.1 coordinate 4,364,618, forward strand.
TCCTTTAGAGACCTCTCATTCAGGATTCCTTTAGAGGCCACTCATTCAGGATTCTGAATGGCCTCATTCAGGATTCTGAATGGCCTCATTCAGGATTCTGAATGGTCTCATTCAGGATTCTGAATGGCCTCATTCAGGATTCTGAATGGCCTCATTCAGGACCTCATTCATTCAGGATTCCTTTAGAGACCTCTCATTCAGGATTCCTTTAGAGACCTCTCATTCAGGATTCCTTTAGAGGCCACTCATTCAGGATTCTGAATGGCCTCATTCAGGACCTCATTCATTCAGGATTCCTTTAGAGACCTCTCATTCAGGATTCCTTTAGAGGCCACTCATTCAGGATTCTGAATGGCCTCATTCAGGACCTCATTCATTCAGGATTCCTTTAGAGGCCACTCATTCAGGATTCCTTTAGAGGCCACTCATTCAGGATTCCTTTAGAGGCCACTCATTCAGGATTCTGAATGGTCTCATTCAGGACCTCATTCATTCAGGATTCCTTTAGAGACCTCTCATTCAGGATCCCTTTAGAGGCCACTCATTCAGGATTCTGAATGGCCTCATTCAGGATTCTGAATGGTCTCATTCAGGACCTCATTCATTCAGGATTCCTTTAGAGACCTCTCATTCAGGATTCCTTTAGAGACCTCTCATTCAGGATTCTGAATGGCCTCATTCAGGATTCTGAATGGCCTCATTCAGGATTCTGAATGGTCTCATTCAGGATTCTGAATGGCCTCATTCAGGATTCTGAATGGCCTCATTCAGGATTCTGAATGGTCTCATTCAGGATTCTGAATGGCCTCATTCAGGATTCTGAATGGCCTCATTCAGGACCTCATTCATTCAGGATTCCTTTAGAGACCTCTCATTCAGGATTCCTTTAGAGACCTCTCATTCAGGATTCCTTTAGAGGCCACTCATTCAGGATTCTGAATGGCCTCATTCAGGACCTCATTCATTCAGGATTCCTTTAGAGGCCACTCATTCAGGATTCCTTTAGAGGCCACTCATTCAGGATTCCTTTAGAGGCCACTCATTCAGGATTCTGAATGGTCTCATTCAGGACCTCATTCATTCAGGATTCCTTTAGAGACCTCTCATTCAGGATCCCTTTAGAGGCCACTCATTCAGGATTCTGAATGGCCTCATTCAGGATTCTGAATGGTCTCATTCAGGACCTCATTCATTCAGGATTCCTTTAGAGACCTCTCATTCAGGATTCCTTTAGAGACCTCTCATTCAGGATTCTGAATGGCCTCATTCAGGATTCTGAATGGCCTCATTCAGGATTCTGAATGGCCTCATTCAGGATTCTGAATGGTCTCATTCAGGATTCTGAATGGCCTCATTCAGGATTCTGAATGGTCTCATTCAGGATTCTGAATGGTCTCATTCAGGATTCTGAATGGCCTCATTCAGGATTCTGAATGGCCTCATTCAGGACCTCATTCATTCAGGATTCCTTTAGAGACCTCTCATTCAGGATTCCTTTAGAGGCCACTCATTCAGGATTCTGAATGGCCTCATTCAGGATTCTGAATGGTCTCATTCAGGATTCTGAATGGTCTCATTCAGGATTCTGAATGGCCTCATTCAGGATTCTGAATGGCCTCATTCAGGACCTCATTCATTCAGGATTCCTTTAGAGACCTCTCATTCAGGATTCCTTTAGAGGCCACTCATTCAGGATTCTGAATGGCCTCATTCAGGATTCTGAATGGCCTCATTCAGGATTCTGAATGGTCTCATTCAGGATTCTGAATGGCCTCATTCAGGATTCTGAATGGCCTCATTCAGGACCTCATTCATTCAGGATTCCTTTAGAGACCTCTCATTCAGGATTCCTTTAGAGACCTCTCATTCAGGATTCCTTTAGAGGCCACTCATTCAGGATTCTGAATGGCCTCATTCAGGACCTCATTCATTCAGGATTCCTTTAGAGACCTCTCATTCAGGATTCCTTTAGAGGCCACTCATTCAGGATTCTGAATGGCCTCATTCAGGACCTCATTCATTCAGGATTCCTTTAGAGGCCACTCATTCAGGATTCCTTTAGAGGCCACTCATTCAGGATTCCTTTAGAGGCCACTCATTCAGGATTCTGAATGGTCTCATTCAGGACCTCATTCATTCAGGATTCCTTTAGAGACCTCTCATTCAGGATTCCTTTAGAGACCTCTCATTCAGGATTCCTTTAGAGGCCACTCATTCAGGATTCTGAATGGCCTCATTCAGGACCTCATTCATTCAGGATTCCTTTAGAGACCTCTCATTCAGGATTCCTTTAGAGGCCACTCATTCAGGATTCTGAATGGCCTCATTCAGGACCTCATTCATTCAGGATTCCTTTAGAGGCCACTCATTCAGGATTCCTTTAGAGGCCACTCATTCAGGATTCCTTTAGAGGCCACTCATTCAGGATTCTGAATGGTCTCATTCAGGACCTCATTCATTCAGGATTCCTTTAGAGACCTCTCATTCAGGATCCCTTTAGAGGCCACTCATTCAGGATTCTGAATGGCCTCATTCAGGATTCTGAATGGTCTCATTCAGGATTCTGAATGGCCTCATTCAGGATTCTGAATGGCCTCATTCAGGATTCTGAATGGCCTCATTCAGGATTCTGAATGGCCTCATTCAGGATTCTGAATGGTCTCATTCAGGATTCTGAATGGCCTCATTCAGGATTCTGAATGGTCTCATTCAGGACCTCATTCATTCAGGATTCCTTTAGAGACCTCTCATTCAGGATTCCTTTAGAGGCCACTCATTCAGGATTCCTTTAGAGGCCACTCATTCAGGATTCTGAATGGTCTCATTCAGGACCTCATTCATTCAGGATTCCTTTAGAGACCTCTCATTCAGGATTCCTTTAGAGACCTCTCATTCAGGATTCCTTTAGAGGCCACTCATTCAGGATTCTGAATGGCCTCATTCAGGACCTCATTCATTCAGGATTCCTTTAGAGACCTCTCATTCAGGATTCCTTTAGAGGCCACTCATTCAGGATTCTGAATGGCCTCATTCAGGACCTCATTCATTCAGGATTCCTTTAGAGGCCACTCATTCAGGATTCCTTTAGAGGCCACTCATTCAGGATTCCTTTAGAGGCCACTCATTCAGGATTCTGAATGGTCTCATTCAGGACCTCATTCATTCAGGATTCCTTTAGAGACCTCTCATTCAGGATCCCTTTAGAGGCCACTCATTCAGGATTCTGAATGGCCTCATTCCGGATTCTGAATGGTCTCATTCAGGATTCTGAATGGCCTCATTCAGGATTCTGAATGGCCTCATTCAGGATTCTGAATGGTCTCATTCAGGATTCTGAATGGCCTCATTCAGGATTCTGAATGGTCTCATTCAGGACCTCATTCATTCAGGATTCCTTTAGAGACCTCTCATTCAGGATTCCTTTAGAGGCCACTCATTCAGGATTCTGAATGGCCTCATTCAGGACCTCATTCATTCAGGATTCCTTTAGAGACCTCTCATTCAGGATTCCTTTAGAGGCCACTCATTCAGGATTCTGAATGTCCTCATTCAGGACCTCATTCATTCAGGATTCCTTTAGAGGCCACTCATTCAGGATTCCTTTAGAGACCTCTCATTCAGGATTCCTTTAGAGGCCACTCATTCAGGATTCTGAATGGCCTCATTCAGGACCTCATTCATTCAGGATTCCTTTAGAGACCTCTCATTCAGGATTCCTTTAGAGGCCACTCATTCAGGATTCTGAATGTCCTCATTCAGGACCTCATTCATTCAGGATTCCTTTAGAGGCCACTCATTCAGGATTCCTTTAGAGACCTCTCATTCAGGATTCCTTTAGAGGCCACTCATTCAGGATTCTGAATGGCCTCATTCAGGACCTCATTCATTCAGGATTCCTTTAGAGACCTCTCATTCAGGATTCCTTTAGAGGCCACTCATTCAGGATTCTGAATGGCCTCATTCAGGACCTCATTCATTCAGGATTCCTTTAGAGGCCACTCATTCAGGATTCCTTTAGAGGCCACTCATTCAGGATTCCTTTAGAGGCCACTCATTCAGGATTCTGAATGGTCTCATTCAGGACCTCATTCATTCAGGATTCCTTTAGAGACCTCTCATTCAGGATTCCTTTAGAGGCCACTCATTCAGGATTCCTTTAGAGGCCACTCATTCAGGATTCTGAATGGTCTCATTCAGGACCTCATTCATTCAGGATTCCTTTAGAGACCTCTCATTCAGGATTCCTTTAGAGACCTCTCATTCAGGATTCCTTTAGAGGCCACTCATTCAGGATTCTGAATGGCCTCATTCAGGACCTCATTCATTCAGGATTCCTTTAGAGACCTCTCATTCAGGATTCCTTTAGAGGCCACTCATTCAGGATTCTGAATGGCCTCATTCAGGACCTCATTCATTCAGGATTCCTTTAGAGGCCACTCATTCAGGATTCCTTTAGAGGCCACTCATTCAGGATTCCTTTAGAGGCCACTCATTCAGGATTCTGAATGGTCTCATTCAGGACCTCATTCATTCAGGATTCCTTTAGAGACCTCTCATTCAGGATCCCTTTAGAGGCCACTCATTCAGGATTCTGAATGGCCTCATTCAGGATTCTGAATGGTCTCATTCAGGATTCTGAATGGCCTCATTCAGGATTCTGAATGGCCTCATTCAGGATTCTGAATGGTCTCATTCAGGATTCTGAATGGCCTCATTCAGGATTCTGAATGGTCTCATTCAGGACCTCATTCATTCAGGATTCCTTTAGAGACCTCTCATTCAGGATTCCTTTAGAGGCCACTCATTCAGGATTCTGAATGGCCTCATTCAGGATTCTGAATGGCCTCATTCAGGATTCTGAATGGTCTCATTCAGGATTCTGAATGGCCTCATTCAGGATTCTGAATGGCCTCATTCAGGATTCTGAATGGTCTCATTCAGGATTCTGAATGGCCTCATTCAGGATTCTGAATGGTCTCATTCAGGATTCTGAATGGCCTCATTCAGGATTCTGAATGGCCTCATTCAGGACCTCATTCATTCAGGATTCCTTTAGAGACCTCTCATTCAGGATTCCTTTAGAGACCTCTCATTCAGGATTCCTTTAGAGGCCACTCATTCAGGATTCTGAATGGCCTCATTCAGGACCTCATTCATTCAGGATTCCTTTAGAGACCTCTCATTCAGGATTCCTTTAGAGGCCACTCATTCAGGATTCTGAATGTCCTCATTCAGGACCTCATTCATTCAGGATTCCTTTAGAGGCCACTCATTCAGGATTCCTTTAGAGGCCACTCATTCAGGATTCCTTTAGAGGCCACTCATTCAGGATTCTGAATGGTCTCATTCAGGACCTCATTCATTCAGGATTCCTTTAGAGACCTCTCATTCAGGATCCCTTTAGAGGCCACTCATTCAGGATTCTGAATGGCCTCATTCAGGATTCTGAATGGTCTCATTCAGGATTCTGAATGGCCTCATTCAGGATTCTGAATGGTCTCATTCAGGACCTCATTCATTCAGGATTCCTTTAGAGACCTCTCATTCAGGATTCCTTTAGAGACCTCTCATTCAGGATTCCTTTAGAGGCCACTCATTCAGGATTCTGAATGGCCTCATTCAGGACCTCATTCATTCAGGATTCCTTTAGAGACCTCTCATTCAGGATTCCTTTAGAGGCCACTCATTCAGGATTCTGAATGTCCTCATTCAGGACCTCATTCATTCAGGATTCCTTTAGAGGCCACTCATTCAGGATTCCTTTAGAGGCCACTCATTCAGGATTCCTTTAGAGGCCACTCATTCAGGATTCTGAATGGTCTCATTCAGGACCTCATTCATTCAGGATTCCTTTAGAGACCTCTCATTCAGGATCCCTTTAGAGGCCACTCATTCAGGATTCTGAATGGCCTCATTCAGGATTCTGAATGGTCTCATTCAGGATTCTGAATGGCCTCATTCAGGATTCTGAATGGTCTCATTCAGGACCTCATTCATTCAGGATTCCTTTAGAGACCTCTCATTCAGGATTCCTTTAGAGACCTCTCATTCAGGATTCTGAATGGCCTCATTCAGGATTCTGAATGGCCTCATTCAGGATTCTGAATGGTCTCATTCAGGATTCTGAATGGCCTCATTCAGGATTCTGAATGGTCTCATTCAGGACCTCATTCATTCAGGATTCCTTTAGAGACCTCTCATTCAGGATCCCTTTAGAGGCCACTCATTCAGGATTCTGAATGGCCTCATTCAGGATTCTGAATGGTCTCATTCAGGATTCTGAATGGCCTCATTCAGGATTCTGAATGGCCTCATTCAGGATTCTGAATGGTCTCATTCAGGATTCTGAATGGCCTCATTCAGGATTCCTTTAGAGACCTCTCATTCAGGATTCCTTTAGAGACCTCTCATTCAGGATTCCTTTAGAGGCCACTCATTCAGGATTCTGAATGGCCTCATTCAGGACCTCATTCATTCAGGATTCCTTTAGAGACCTCTCATTCAGGATTCCTTTAGAGGCCACTCATTCAGGATTCTGAATGTCCTCATTCAGGACCTCATTCATTCAGGATTCCTTTAGAGGCCACTCATTCAGGATTCCTTTAGAGGCCACTCATTCAGGATTCCTTTAGAGGCCACTCATTCAGGATTCTGAATGGTCTCATTCAGGACCTCATTCATTCAGGATTCCTTTAGAGACCTCTCATTCAGGATCCCTTTAGAGGCCACTCATTCAGGATTCTGAATGGCCTCATTCAGGATTCTGAATGGTCTCATTCAGGATTCTGAATGGCCTCATTCAGGATTCTGAATGGTCTCATTCAGGACCTCATTCATTCAGGATTCCTTTAGAGACCTCTCATTCAGGATTCCTTTAGAGACCTCTCATTCAGGATTCTGAATGGCCTCATTCAGGATTCTGAATGGCCTCATTCAGGATTCTGAATGGTCTCATTCAGGATTCTGAATGGCCTCATTCAGGATTCTGAATGGTCTCATTCAGGACCTCATTCATTCAGGATTCCTTTAGAGACCTCTCATTCAGGATCCCTTTAGAGGCCACTCATTCAGGATTCTGAATGGCCTCATTCAGGATTCTGAATGGTCTCATTCAGGATTCTGAATGGCCTCATTCAGGATTCTGAATGGCCTCATTCAGGATTCTGAATGGTCTCATTCAGGATTCTGAATGGCCTCATTCAGGATTCTGAATGGTCTCATTCAGGACCTCATTCATTCAGGATTCCTTTAGAGACCTCTCATTCAGGATTCCTTTAGAGGCCACTCATTCAGGATTCTGAATGGCCTCATTCAGGATTCTGAATGGCCTCATTCAGGATTCTGAATGGTCTCATTCAGGATTCTGAATGGCCTCATTCAGGATTCTGAATGGCCTCATTCAGGATTCTGAATGGTCTCATTCAGGATTCTGAATGGCCTCATTCAGGATTCTGAATGGTCTCATTCAGGATTCTGAATGGCCTCATTCAGGATTCTGAATGGCCTCATTCAGGACCTCATTCATTCAGGATTCCTTTAGAGACCTCTCATTCAGGATTCCTTTAGAGACCTCTCATTCAGGATTCCTTTAGAGGCCACTCATTCAGGATTCTGAATGGCCTCATTCAGGACCTCATTCATTCAGGATTCCTTTAGAGACCTCTCATTCAGGATTCCTTTAGAGGCCACTCATTCAGGATTCTGAATGTCCTCATTCAGGACCTCATTCATTCAGGATTCCTTTAGAGGCCACTCATTCAGGATTCCTTTAGAGGCCACTCATTCAGGATTCCTTTAGAGGCCACTCATTCAGGATTCTGAATGGTCTCATTCAGGACCTCATTCATTCAGGATTCCTTTAGAGACCTCTCATTCAGGATCCCTTTAGAGGCCACTCATTCAGGATTCTGAATGGCCTCATTCAGGATTCTGAATGGTCTCATTCAGGATTCTGAATGGCCTCATTCAGGATTCTGAATGGTCTCATTCAGGACCTCATTCATTCAGGATTCCTTTAGAGACCTCTCATTCAGGATTCCTTTAGAGACCTCTCATTCAGGATTCCTTTAGAGGCCACTCATTCAGGATTCTGAATGGCCTCATTCAGGACCTCATTCATTCAGGATTCCTTTAGAGACCTCTCATTCAGGATTCCTTTAGAGGCCACTCATTCAGGATTCTGAATGTCCTCATTCAGGACCTCATTCATTCAGGATTCCTTTAGAGGCCACTCATTCAGGATTCCTTTAGAGGCCACTCATTCAGGATTCCTTTAGAGGCCACTCATTCAGGATTCTGAATGGTCTCATTCAGGATTCTGAATGGCCTCATTCAGGATTCTGAATGGTCTCATTCAGGACCTCATTCATTCAGGATTCCTTTAGAGACCTCTCATTCAGGATTCCTTTAGAGACCTCTCATTCAGGATTCTGAATGGCCTCATTCAGGATTCTGAATGGCCTCATTCAGGATTCTGAATGGTCTCATTCAGGATTCTGAATGGCCTCATTCAGGATTCTGAATGGTCTCATTCAGGACCTCATTCATTCAGGATTCCTTTAGAGACCTCTCATTCAGGATTCCTTTAGAGGCCACTCATTCAGGATTCTGAATGGCCTCATTCAGGATTCTGAATGGTCTCATTCAGGATTCTGAATGGCCTCATTCAGGATTCTGAATGGTCTCATTCAGGATTCTGAATGGCCTCATTCAGGATTCTGAATGGCCTCATTCAGGACCTCATTCATTCAGGATTCCTTTAGAGACCTCTCATTCAGGATTCCTTTAGAGACCTCTCATTCAGGATTCCTTTAGAGGCCACTCATTCAGGATTCCTTTAGAGGCCACTCATTCAGGATTCTGAATGGTCTCATTCAGGACCTCATTCATTCAGGATTCCTTTAGAGACCTCTCATTCAGGATCCCTTTAGAGGCCACTCATTCAGGATTCTGAATGGCCTCATTCAGGATTCTGAATGGTCTCATTCAGGATTCTGAATGGCCTCATTCAGGATTCTGAATGGTCTCATTCAGGACCTCATTCATTCAGGATTCCTTTAGAGGCCACTCATTCAGGATTCCTTTAGAGGCCACTCATTCAGGATTCCTTTAGAGGCCACTCATTCAGGATTCTGAATGTCCTCATTCAGGACCTCATTCATTCAGGATTCCTTTAGAGGCCACTCATTCAGGATTCCTTTAGAGGCCACTCATTCAGGATTCCTTTAGAGGCCACTCATTCAGGATTCTGAATGGTCTCATTCAGGACCTCATTCATTCAGGATTCCTTTAGAGACCTCTCATTCAGGATCCCTTTAGAGGCCACTCATTCAGGATTCTGAATGGCCTCATTCAGGATTCTGAATGGTCTCATTCAGGATTCTGAATGGCCTCATTCAGGATTCTGAATGGTCTCATTCAGGACCTCATTCATTCAGGATTCCTTTAGAGACCTCTCATTCAGGATTCCTTTAGAGACCTCTCATTCAGGATTCCTTTAGAGGCCACTCATTCAGGATTCTGAATGGCCTCATTCAGGACCTCATTCATTCAGGATTCCTTTAGAGACCTCTCATTCAGGATTCCTTTAGAGGCCACTCATTCAGGATTCTGAATGTCCTCATTCAGGACCTCATTCATTCAGGATTCCTTTAGAGGCCACTCATTCAGGATTCCTTTAGAGGCCACTCATTCAGGATTCCTTTAGAGGCCACTCATTCAGGATTCTGAATGGTCTCATTCAGGACCTCATTCATTCAGGATTCCTTTAGAGACCTCTCATTCAGGATCCCTTTAGAGGCCACTCATTCAGGATTCTGAATGGCCTCATTCAGGATTCTGAATGGTCTCATTCAGGACCTCATTCATTCAGGATTCCTTTAGAGACCTCTCATTCAGGATTCCTTTAGAGACCTCTCATTCAGGATTCTGAATGGCCTCATTCAGGATTCTGAATGGCCTCATTCAGGATTCTGAATGGCCTCATTCAGGATTCTGAATGGTCTCATTCAGGATTCTGAATGGCCTCATTCAGGATTCTGAATGGTCTCATTCAGGACCTCATTCATTTTTTCCTTTAGAGACCTCTCATTCAGGATTCCTTTAGAGGCCACTCATTCAGGATTCTGAATGGCCTCATTCAGGATTCTGAATGGCCTCATTCAGGATTCTGAATGGTCTCATTCAGGATTCTGAATGGCCTCATTCAGGATTCTGAATGGTCTCATTCAGGACCTCATTCATTTTTTCCTTTAGAGACCTCTCATTCAGGATTCCTTTAGAGGCCACTCATTCAGGATTCTGAATGGCCTCATTCAGGATTCTGAATGGTCTCATTCAGGATTCTGAATGTCCTCATTCAGGACCTCATTCATTCAGGATTCCTTTAGAGGCCACTCATTCAGGATTCCTTTAGAGGCCACTCATTCAGGATTCCTTTAGAGGCCACTCATTCAGGATTCTGAATGGTCTCATTCAGGACCTCATTCATTCAGGATTCCTTTAGAGACCTCTCATTCAGGATCCCTTTAGAGGCCACTCATTCAGGATTCTGAATGGCCTCATTCAGGATTCTGAATGGTCTCATTCAGGACCTCATTCATTCAGGATTCCTTTAGAGACCTCTCATTCAGGATTCCTTTAGAGACCTCTCATTCAGGATTCTGAATGGCCTCATTCAGGATTCTGAATGGCCTCATTCAGGATTCTGAATGGCCTCATTCAGGATTCTGAATGGTCTCATTCAGGATTCTGAATGGCCTCATTCAGGATTCTGAATGGTCTCATTCAGGACCTCATTCATTTTTTCCTTTAGAGACCTCTCATTCAGGATTCCTTTAGAGGCCACTCATTCAGGATTCTGAATGGCCTCATTCAGGATTCTGAATGGCCTCATTCAGGATTCTGAATGGTCTCATTCAGGATTCTGAATGGCCTCATTCAGGATTCTGAATGGTCTCATTCAGGACCTCATTCATTTTTTCCTTTAGAGACCTCTCATTCAGGATTCCTTTAGAGGCCACTCATTCAGGATTCTGAATGGCCTCATTCAGGATTCTGAATGGCCTCATTCAGGATTCTGAATGGTCTCATTCAGGATTCTGAATGTCCTCATTCAGGACCTCATTCATTCAGGATTCCTTTAGAGGCCACTCATTCAGGATTCCTTTAGAGGCCACTCATTCAGGATTCCTTTAGAGGCCACTCATTCAGGATTCTGAATGGTCTCATTCAGGACCTCATTCATTCAGGATTCCTTTAGAGACCTCTCATTCAGGATCCCTTTAGAGGCCACTCATTCAGGATTCTGAATGGCCTCATTCAGGATTCTGAATGGTCTCATTCAGGATTCTGAATGGCCTCATTCAGGATTCTGAATGGTCTCATTCAGGACCTCATTCATTCAGGATTCCTTTAGAGACCTCTCATTCAGGATTCCTTTAGAGACCTCTCATTCAGGATTCTGAATGGCCTCATTCAGGATTCTGAATGGCCTCATTCAGGATTCTGAATGGTATCATTCAGGATTCTGAATGGTCTCATTCAGGATTCTGAATGGCCTCATTCAGGACCTCATTCATTCAGGATTCCTTTAGAGACCTCTCATTCAGGATTCCTTTAGAGACCTCTCATTCAGGATTCCTTTAGAGGCCTCTCATTCAGGATTCCTTTAGAGGCCACTCATTCAGGATTCTGAATGGCCTCATTCAGGATTCTGAATGACTTCATTCAGGATTCTGAATGGCCTCATTCAGGATTCCGAATGACTTCATTCAGGATTCTGAATGGCCTCATTCAGGATTCTGAATGACTTCATTCAGGATTCTGAATGGTCTCATTCAGGATTCTGAATGGCCTCATTCAGGATTCTGAATGGTCTCATTCAGGATTCTGAATGGTCTCATTCAGGATTCTGAATGGTCTCATTCAGGACCTCATTCATTCAGGATTCCTTTAGAGACCTCTCATTCAGGATTCCTTTAGAGGCCACTCATTCAGGATTCTGAATGGCCTCATTCAGGATTCTGAATGGCCTCATTCAGGATTCTGAATGGCCTCATTCAGGATTCTGAATGGTCTCATTCAGGATTCTGAATGGCCTCATTCAGGATTCTGAATGACTTCATTCAGGATTCTGAATGACTTCATTCAGGATTCTGAATGGCCTCATTCAGGACCTCATTCATTCAGGATTCCTTTAGAGACCTCTCATTCAGGATTCCTTTAGAGGCCACTCATTCAGGATTCTGAATGGCCTCATTCAGGATTCTGAATGGCCTCATTCAGGATTCTGAATGGTATCATTCAGGATTCTGAATGGTCTCATTCAGGATTCTGAATGGCCTCATTCAGGACCTCATTCATTCAGGATTCCTTTAGAGACCTCTCATTCAGGATTCCTTTAGAGACCTCTCATTCAGGATTCCTTTAGAGGCCTCTCATTCAGGATTCCTTTAGAGGCCACTCATTCAGGATTCTGAATGGCCTCATTCAGGATTCTGAATGACTTCATTCAGGATTCTGAATGGCCTCATTCAGGATTCCGAATGACTTCATTCAGGATTCTGAATGGCCTCATTCAGGATTCTGAATGACTTCATTCAGGATTCTGAATGGTCTCATTCAGGATTCTGAATGGCCTCATTCAGGATTCTGAATGGTCTCATTCAGGATTCTGAATGGTCTCATTCAGGATTCTGAATGGTCTCATTCAGGACCTCATTCATTCAGGATTCCTTTAGAGACCTCTCATTCAGGATTCCTTTAGAGGCCACTCATTCAGGATTCTGAATGGCCTCATTCAGGATTCTGAATGGCCTCATTCAGGATTCTGAATGGTATCATTCAGGATTCTGAATGGTCTCATTCAGGATTCTGAATGGCCTCATTCAGGACCTCATTCATTCAGGATTCCTTTAGAGACCTCTCATTCAGGATTCCTTTAGAGACCTCTCATTCAGGATTCCTTTAGAGGCCACTCATTCAAGATTCTGAATGGCCTCATTCAGGACCTCATTCATTCAGGATTCTGAATGGCCTCATTCAGGATTCTGAATGGCCTCATTCAGGATTCTGAATGACTTCATTCAGGATTCTGAATGGCCTCATTCAGGATTCTGAATGACTTCATTCAGGATTCTGAATGGCCTCATTCAGGATTCTGAATGACTTCATTCAGGATTCTGAATGGCCTCATTCAGGATTCTGAATGGTCTCATTCAGGATTCTGAATGGCCTCATTCAGGATTCTGAATGGTCTCATTCAGGATTCTGAATGGTCTCATTCAGGATTCTGAATGGCCTCATTCAGGATTCTGAATGGCCTCATTCAGGATTCTGAATGGTCTCATTCAGGATTCTGAATGGCCTCATTCAGGATTCTGAATGACTTCATTCAGGATTCTGAATGACTTCATTCAGGATTCTGAATGGCCTCATTCAGGACCTCATTCATTCAGGATTCCTTTAGAGACCTCTCATTCAGGATTCCTTTAGAGACCTCTCATTCAGGATTCCTTTAGAGGCCTCTCATTCAGGATTCCTTTAGAGGCCACTCATTCAGGATTCTGAATGGCCTCATTCAGGACCTCATTCATTCAGGATTCTGAATGGCCTCATTCAGGATTCTGAATGACTTCATTCAGGATTCTGAATGGCCTCATTCAGGATTCTGAATGGTCTCATTCAGGATTCTGAATGGCCTCATTCAGGATTCTGAATGGTCTCATTCAGGATTCTGAATGGCCTCATTCAGGATTCTGAATGGTCTCATTCAGGATTCTGAATGGCCTCATTCAGGATTCTGAATGGTCTCATTCAGGATTCTGAATGGCCTCATTCAGGATTCTGAATGACTACATTCAGGATTCTGAATGACTTCATTCAGGATTCTGAATGACTTCATTCAGGATTCTGAATGGCCTCATTCAGGATTCTGAATGGTGCCATTCAGAATCCTGAATGGCCTCATTCAGGATTCTGAATGGTCTCATTCAGGATTCTGAATGGCCTCATTCAGGATTCTGAATGGTCTCATTCAGGACCTCATTCATTCAGGATTCCTTTAGAGACCTCTCATTCAGGATTCCTTTAGAGGCCACTCATTCAGGATTCTGAATGGCCTCATTCAGGATTCTGAATGGCCTCATTCAGGATTCTGAATGGTATCATTCAGGATTCTGAATGGTCTCATTCAGGATTCTGAATGGCCTCATTCAGGACCTCATTCATTCAGGATTCCTTTAGAGACCTCTCATTCAGGATTCCTTTAGAGACCTCTCATTCAGGATTCCTTTAGAGGCCTCTCATTCAGGATTCCTTTAGAGGCCACTCATTCAGGATTCTGAATGGCCTCATTCAGGATTCTGAATGACTTCATTCAGGATTCTGAATGGCCTCATTCAGGATTCCGAATGACTTCATTCAGGATTCTGAATGGCCTCATTCAGGATTCTGAATGACTTCATTCAGGATTCTGAATGGCCTCATTCAGGATTCTGAATGGTCTCATTCAGGATTCTGAATGGCCTCATTCAGGATTCTGAATGGTCTCATTCAGGATTCTGAATGGCCTCATTCAGGATTCTGAATGGTGCCATTCAGAATCCTGAATGGCCTCATTCAGGATTCTGAATGGTCTCATTCAGGATTCTGAATGGCCTCATTCAGGATTCTGAATGGTCTCATTCAGGACCTCATTCATTCAGGATTCCTTTAGAGACCTCTCATTCAGGATTCCTTTAGAGGCCACTCATTCAGGATTCTGAATGGCCTCATTCAGGATTCTGAATGGTATCATTCAGGATTCTGAATGGTCTCATTCAGGATTCTGAATGGCCTCATTCAGGACCTCATTCATTCAGGATTCCTTTAGAGACCTCTCATTCAGGATTCCTTTAGAGACCTCTCATTCAGGATTCCTTTAGAGGCCTCTCATTCAGGATTCCTTTAGAGGCCACTCATTCAGGATTCTGAATGGCCTCATTCAGGACCTCATTCATTCAGGATTCTGAATGGCCTCATTCAGGATTCTGAATGACTTCATTCAGGATTCTGAATGGCCTCATTCAGGATTCTGAATGACTTCATTCAGGATTCTGAATGGCCTCATTCAGGATTCTGAATGGTCTCATTCAGGATTCTGAATGGCCTCATTCAGGATTCTGAATGGTCTCATTCAGGATTCTGAATGGCCTCATTCTGGATTCTGAATGGTCTCATTCAGGATTCTGAATGGCCTCATTCAGGATTCTGAATGACTACATTCAGGATTCTGAATGACTTCATTCAGGATTCTGAATGGCCTCATTCAGGATTCTGAATGGTCTCATTCAGGATTCTGAATGGCCTCATTCAGGATTCTGAATGGCCTCATTCAGGATTCTGAATGGTCTCATTCAGGATTCTGAATGGCCTCATTCAGGATTCTGAATGACTTCATTCAGGATTCTGAATGACTTCATTCAGGATTCTGAATGGTCTCATTCAGGATTCTGAATGGCCTCATTCAGGATTCTGAATGGTCTCATTCAGGACCTCATTCATTCAGGATTCCTTTAGAGACCTCTCATTCAGGATTCCTTTAGAGGCCACTCATTCAGGATTCTGAATGGCCTCATTCAGGATTCTGAATGGCCTCATTCAGGATTCTGAATGGCCTCATTCAGGATTCTGAATGGTATCATTCAGGATTCTGAATGGTCTCATTCAGGATTCTGAATGGCCTCATTCAGGATTCTGAATGGTCTCATTCAGGATTCTGAATGGCCTCATTCAGGATTCTGAATGGCCTCATTCAGGATTCTGAATGGTCTCATTCAGGATTCTGAATGGCCTCATTCAGGATTCTGAATGGTTTCATTCAGGATTCTGAATGGTTTCATTCAGGATTCTGAATGACTTCATTCAGGATTCTGAATGACTTCATTCAGGATTCTGAATGACTTCATTCAGGATTCTGAATGACTTCATTCAGGATTCTGAATGGTCTCATTCAGGATTCTGAATGGCCTCATTCAGGATTCTGAATGGTCTCATTCAGGATTCTGAATGGTCTCATTCAGGACCTCATTCATTCAGGATTCCTTTAGAGACCTCTCATTCAGGATTCCTTTAGAGACCTCTCATTCAGGATTCCTTTAGAGGCCACTCATTCAGGATTCTGAATGGCCTCATTCAGGATTCTGAATGGTATCATTCAGGATTCTGAATGACTTCATTCAGGATTCTGAATGGCCTCATTCAGGATTCTGAATGGTCTCATTCAGGATTCTGAATGGCCTCATTCAGGATTCTGAATGGTCTCATTCAGGATTCTGAATGGCCTCATTCTGGATTCTGAATGGTCTCATTCAGGATTCTGAATGGCCTCATTCAGGATTCTGAATGACTACATTCAGGATTCTGAATGACTTCATTCAGGATTCTGAATGGCCTCATTCAGGATTCTGAATGGTCTCATTCAGGATTCTGAATGGCCTCATTCAGGATTCTGAATGGCCTCATTCAGGATTCTGAATGGTCTCATTCAGGATTCTGAATGGCCTCATTCAGGATTCTGAATGACTTCATTCAGGATTCTGAATGACTTCATTCAGGATTCTGAATGGTCTCATTCAGGATTCTGAATGGCCTCATTCAGGATTCTGAATGGTCTCATTCAGGACCTCATTCATTCAGGATTCCTTTAGAGACCTCTCATTCAGGATTCCTTTAGAGGCCACTCATTCAGGATTCTGAATGGCCTCATTCAGGATTCTGAATGGCCTCATTCAGGATTCTGAATGGCCTCATTCAGGATTCTGAATGGTATCATTCAGGATTCTGAATGGTCTCATTCAGGATTCTGAATGGCCTCATTCAGGATTCTGAATGGTCTCATTCAGGATTCTGAATGGCCTCATTCAGGATTCTGAATGGCCTCATTCAGGATTCTGAATGGTCTCATTCAGGATTCTGAATGGCCTCATTCAGGATTCTGAATGGTTTCATTCAGGATTCTGAATGGTTTCATTCAGGATTCTGAATGACTTCATTCAGGATTCTGAATGACTTCATTCAGGATTCTGAATGACTTCATTCAGGATTCTGAATGACTTCATTCAGGATTCTGAATGGTCTCATTCAGGATTCTGAATGGCCTCATTCAGGATTCTGAATGGTCTCATTCAGGATTCTGAATGGTCTCATTCAGGACCTCATTCATTCAGGATTCCTTTAGAGACCTCTCATTCAGGATTCCTTTAGAGACCTCTCATTCAGGATTCCTTTAGAGGCCACTCATTCAGGATTCTGAATGGCCTCATTCAGGATTCTGAATGGTATCATTCAGGATTCTGAATGGTCTCATTCAGGATTCTGAATGGCCTCATTCAGGACCTCATTCATTCAGGATTCCTTTAGAGACCTCTCATTCAGGATTCCTTTAGAGACCTCTCATTCAGGATTCCTTTAGAGGCCTCTCATTCAGGATTCCTTTAGAGGCCACTCATTCAGGATTCTGAATGGCCTCATTCAGGACCTCATTCATTCAGGATTCTGAATGGCCTCATTCAGGATTCTGAATGACTTCATTCAGGATTCTGAATGGCCTCATTCAGGATTCTGAATGACTTCATTCAGGATTCTGAATGGCCTCATTCAGGATTCTGAATGGTCTCATTCAGGATTCTGAATGGCCTCATTCAGGATTCTGAATGGTCTCATTCAGGATTCTGAATGACTTCATTCAGGATTCTGAATGGCCTCATTCAGGATTCTGAATGGTCTCATTCAGGATTCTGAATGGCCTCATTCAGGATTCTGAATGGTCTCATTCAGGATTCTGAATGGCCTCATTCAGGATTCTGAATGGTCTCATTCAGGATTCTGAATGGCCTCATTCAGGATTCTGAATGACTTCATTCAGGATTCTGAATGACTTCATTCAGGATTCTGAATGACTTCATTCAGGATTCTGAATGACTTCATTCAGGATTCTGAATGACTTCATTCAGGATTCTGAATGACTTCATTCAGGATTCTGAATGGTCTCATTCAGGATTCTGAATGGCCTCATTCAGGATTCTGAATGGTCTCATGCAGGATTCTGAATGGTCTCATTCAGGATTCTGAATGGCCTCATTCAGGATTCTGAATGACTTCATTCAGGATTCTGAATGGCCTCATTCAGGATTCTGAATGGTCTCATTCAGGATTCTGAATGGTCTCATTCAGGATTCTGAATGGCCTCATTCAGGATTCTGAATGACTTCATTCAGGATTCTGAATGGCCTCATTCAGGATTCTGAATGGTCTCATTCAGGATTCTGAATGGTCTCATTCAGGATTCTGAATGGCCTCATTCAGGATTCTGAATGGTCTCATTCAGGATTCTGAATGGCCTCATTCAGGATTCTGAATGGTCTCATTCAGGATTCTGAATGGCCTCATTCAGGATTCTGAATGACTTCATTCAGGATTCTGAATGACTTCATTCAGGATTCTGAATGGTCTCATTCAGGATTCTGAATGGCCTCATTCAGGATTCTGAATGGTCTCATTCAGGATTCTGAATGGTCTCATTCAGGATTCTGAATGGTCTCATTCAGGACCTCATTCATTCAGGATTCCTTTAGAGACCTCTCATTCAGGATTCCTTTAGAGGCCACTCATTCAGGATTCTGAATGGCCTCATTCAGGATTCTGAATGGCCTCATTCAGGATTCTGAATGGTATCATTCAGGATTCTTAATGGTCTCATTCAGGATTCTGAATGGCCTCATTCAGGACCTCATTCATTCAGGATTCCTTTAGAGACCTCTCATTCAGGATTCCTTTAGAGACCTCTCATTCAGGATTCCTTTAGAGGCCTCTCATTCAGGATTCCTTTAGAGGCCACTCATTCAGGATTCTGAATGGCCTCATTCAGGACCTCATTCATTCAGGATTCTGAATGGCCTCATTCAGGATTCTGAATGGCCTCATTCAGGATTCTGAATGACTTCATTCAGGATTCTGAATGGCCTCATTCAGGATTCTGAATGACTTCATTCAGGATTCTGAATGGCCTCATTCAGGATTCTGAATGACTTCATTCAGGATTCTGAATGGCCTCATTCAGGATTCTGAATGGTCTCATTCAGGATTCTGAATGGTCTCATTCAGGATTCTGAATGGCCTCATTCAGGATTCTGAATGGCCTCATTCAGGATTCTAAATGGTCTCATTCAGGATTCTGAATGGCCTCATTCAGGATTCTGAATGACTTCATTCAGGATTCTGAATGACTTCATTCAGGATTCTGAATGACTTCATTCAGGATTCTGAATGGCCTCATTCAGGACCTCATTCATTCAGGATTCCTTTAGAGACCTCTCATTCAGGATTCCTTTAGAGACCTCTCATTCAGGATTCCTTTAGAGGCCTCTCATTCAGGATTCCTTTAGAGGCCACTCATTCAGGATTCTGAATGGCCTCATTCAGGACCTCATTCATTCAGGATTCTGAATGGCCTCATTCAGGATTCTGAATGACTTCATTCAGGATTCTGAATGGCCTCATTCAGGATTCTGAATGACTTCATTCAGGATTCTGAATGGCCTCATTCAGGATTCTGAATGGTCTCATTCAGGATTCTGAATGGCCTCATTCAGGATTCTGAATGGTTTCATTCAGGATTCTGAATGGCCTCATTCAGGATTCTGAATGGTCTCATTCAGGATTCTGAATGGCCTCATTCAGGATTCTGAATGGCTACATTCAGGATTCTGAATGACTTCATTCAGGATTCTGAATGACTTCATTCAGGATTCTGAATGGCCTCATTCAGGATTCTGAATGGTCTCATTCAGGATTCTGAATGGCCTCATTCAGGATTCTGAATGGTCTCATTCAGGACCTCATTCATTCAGGATTCCTTTAGAGACCTCTCATTCAGGATTCCTTTAGAGGCCACTCATTCAGGATTCTGAATGGCCTCATTCAGGATTCTGAATGGCCTCATTCAGGATTCTGAATGGTATCATTCAGGATTCTGAATGGTCTCATTCAGGATTCTGAATGGCCTCATTCAGGACCTCATTCATTCAGGATTCCTTTAGAGACCTCTCATTCAGGATTCCTTTAGAGACCTCTCATTCAGGATTCCTTTAGAGGCCTCTCATTCAGGATTCCTTTAGAGGCCACTCATTCAGGATTCTGAATGGCCTCATTCAGGACCTCATTCATTCAGGATTCTGAATGGCCTCATTCAGGATTCTGAATGACTTCATTCAGGATTCTGAATGGCCTCATTCAGGATTCTGAATGGTATCATTCAGGATTCTGAATGGTCTCATTCAGGATTCTGAATGGCCTCATTCAGGACCTCATTCATTCAGGATTCCTTTAGAGACCTCTCATTCAGGATTCCTTTAGAGACCTCTCATTCAGGATTCCTTTAGAGGCCTCTCATTCAGGATTCCTTTAGAGGCCACTCATTCAGGATTCTGAATGGCCTCATTCAGGACCTCATTCATTCAGGATTCTGAATGGCCTCATTCAGGATTCTGAATGGTCTCATTCAGGATTCTGAATGGCCTCATTCAGGATTCTGAATGGTCTCATTCAGGATTCTGAATGGCCTCATTCAGGATTCTGAATGGTGCCATTCAGAATCCTGAATGGCCTCATTCAGGATTCTGAATGGTCTCATTCAGGATTCTGAATGGCCTCATTCAGGATTCTGAATGGTCTCATTCAGGACCTCATTCATTCAGGATTCCTTTAGAGACCTCTCATTCAGGATTCCTTTAGAGGCCACTCATTCAGGATTCTGAATGGCCTCATTCAGGATTCTGAATGGTATCATTCAGGATTCTGAATGGTCTCATTCAGGATTCTGAATGGCCTCATTCAGGACCTCATTCATTCAGGATTCCTTTAGAGACCTCTCATTCAGGATTCCTTTAGAGACCTCTCATTCAGGATTCCTTTAGAGGCCTCTCATTCAGGATTCCTTTAGAGGCCACTCATTCAGGATTCTGAATGGCCTCATTCAGGACCTCATTCATTCAGGATTCTGAATGGTGCCATTCAGAATCCTGAATGGCCTCATTCAGGATTCTGAATGGTCTCATTCAGGATTCTGAATGGCCTCATTCAGGATTCTGAATGGCCTCATTCAGGATTCTGAATGGTCTCATTCAGGATTCTGAATGGCCTCATTCAGGATTCTGAATGACTTCATTCAGGATTCTGAATGACTTCATTCAGGATTCTGAATGGTCTCATTCAGGATTCTGAATGGCCTCATTCAGGATTCTGAATGGTCTCATTCAGGACCTCATTCATTCAGGATTCCTTTAGAGACCTCTCATTCAGGATTCCTTTAGAGGCCACTCATTCAGGATTCTGAATGGCCTCATTCAGGATTCTGAATGGCCTCATTCAGGATTCTGAATGGTATCATTCAGGATTCTGAATGGTCTCATTCAGGATTCTGAATGGCCTCATTCAGGACCTCATTCATTCAGGATTCCTTTAGAGACCTCTCATTCAGGATTCCTTTAGAGACCTCTCATTCAGGATTCCTTTAGAGGCCTCTCATTCAGGATTCCTTTAGAGGCCACTCATTCAGGATTCTGAATGGCCTCATTCAGGACCTCATTCATTCAGGATTCCTTTAGAGACCTCTCATTCAGGATTCCTTTAGAGGCCACTCATTCAGGATTCTGAATGGCCTCATTCAGGATTCTGAATGGCCTCATTCAGGATTCTGAATGGTATCATTCAGGATTCTGAATGGTCTCATTCAGGATTCTGAATGGCCTCATTCAGGACCTCATTCATTCAGGATTCCTTTAGAGACCTCTCATTCAGGATTCCTTTAGAGACCTCTCATTCAGGATTCCTTTAGAGGCCTCTCATTCAGGATTCCTTTAGAGGCCACTCATTCAGGATTCTGAATGGCCTCATTCAGGACCTCATTCATTCAGGATTCTGAATGGCCTCATTCAGGATTCTGAATGACTTCATTCAGGATTCTGAATGGCCTCATTCAGGATTCTGAATGGTATCATTCAGGATTCTGAATGGTCTCATTCAGGATTCTGAATGGCCTCATTCAGGACCTCATTCATTCAGGATTCCTTTAGAGACCTCTCATTCAGGATTCCTTTAGAGACCTCTCATTCAGGATTCCTTTAGAGGCCTCTCATTCAGGATTCCTTTAGAGGCCACTCATTCAGGATTCTGAATGGCCTCATTCAGGACCTCATTCATTCAGGATTCTGAATGGCCTCATTCAGGATTCTGAATGGTCTCATTCAGGATTCTGAATGGCCTCATTCAGGATTCTGAATGGTCTCATTCAGGATTCTGAATGGCCTCATTCAGGATTCTGAATGGTCTCATTCAGGACCTCATTCATTCAGGATTCCTTTAGAGACCTCTCATTCAGGATTCCTTTAGAGGCCACTCATTCAGGATTCTGAATGGCCTCATTCAGGATTCTGAATGGTATCATTCAGGATTCTGAATGGTCTCATTCAGGATTCTGAATGGCCTCATTCAGGACCTCATTCATTCAGGATTCCTTTAGAGACCTCTCATTCAGGATTCCTTTAGAGACCTCTCATTCAGGATTCCTTTAGAGGCCTCTCATTCAGGATTCCTTTAGAGGCCACTCATTCAGGATTCTGAATGGCCTCATTCAGGACCTCATTCATTCAGGATTCTGAATGGTGCCATTCAGAATCCTGAATGGCCTCATTCAGGATTCTGAATGGTCTCATTCAGGATTCTGAATGGCCTCATTCAGGATTCTGAATGGCCTCATTCAGGATTCTGAATGGTCTCATTCAGGATTCTGAATGGCCTCATTCAGGATTCTGAATGACTTCATTCAGGATTCTGAATGACTTCATTCAGGATTCTGAATGGTCTCATTCAGGATTCTGAATGGCCTCATTCAGGATTCTGAATGGTCTCATTCAGGACCTCATTCATTCAGGATTCCTTTAGAGACCTCTCATTCAGGATTCCTTTAGAGGCCACTCATTCAGGATTCTGAATGGCCTCATTCAGGATTCTGAATGGCCTCATTCAGGATTCTGAATGGTATCATTCAGGATTCTGAATGGTCTCATTCAGGATTCTGAATGGCCTCATTCAGGACCTCATTCATTCAGGATTCCTTTAGAGACCTCTCATTCAGGATTCCTTTAGAGACCTCTCATTCAGGATTCCTTTAGAGGCCTCTCATTCAGGATTCCTTTAGAGGCCACTCATTCAGGATTCTGAATGGCCTCATTCAGGACCTCATTCATTCAGGATTCCTTTAGAGACCTCTCATTCAGGATTCCTTTAGAGGCCACTCATTCAGGATTCTGAATGGCCTCATTCAGGATTCTGAATGGCCTCATTCAGGATTCTGAATGGTATCATTCAGGATTCTGAATGGTCTCATTCAGGATTCTGAATGGCCTCATTCAGGACCTCATTCATTCAGGATTCCTTTAGAGACCTCTCATTCAGGATTCCTTTAGAGACCTCTCATTCAGGATTCCTTTAGAGGCCTCTCATTCAGGATTCCTTTAGAGGCCACTCATTCAGGATTCTGAATGGCCTCATTCAGGACCTCATTCATTCAGGATTCTGAATGGCCTCATTCAGGATTCTGAATGACTTCATTCAGGATTCTGAATGGCCTCATTCAGGATTCTGAATGGTATCATTCAGGATTCTGAATGGTCTCATTCAGGATTCTGAATGGCCTCATTCAGGACCTCATTCATTCAGGATTCCTTTAGAGACCTCTCATTCAGGATTCCTTTAGAGACCTCTCATTCAGGATTCCTTTAGAGGCCTCTCATTCAGGATTCCTTTAGAGGCCACTCATTCAGGATTCTGAATGGCCTCATTCAGGACCTCATTCATTCAGGATTCTGAATGGCCTCATTCAGGATTCTGAATGGTCTCATTCAGGATTCTGAATGGCCTCATTCAGGATTCTGAATGGTCTCATTCAGGATTCTGAATGGCCTCATTCAGGATTCTGAATGGTCTCATTCAGGACCTCATTCATTCAGGATTCCTTTAGAGACCTCTCATTCAGGATTCCTTTAGAGGCCACTCATTCAGGATTCTGAATGGCCTCATTCAGGATTCTGAATGGTATCATTCAGGATTCTGAATGGTCTCATTCAGGATTCTGAATGGCCTCATTCAGGACCTCATTCATTCAGGATTCCTTTAGAGACCTCTCATTCAGGATTCCTTTAGAGACCTCTCATTCAGGATTCCTTTAGAGGCCTCTCATTCAGGATTCCTTTAGAGGCCACTCATTCAGGATTCTGAATGGCCTCATTCAGGACCTCATTCATTCAGGATTCTGAATGGTGCCATTCAGAATCCTGAATGGCCTCATTCAGGATTCTGAATGGTCTCATTCAGGATTCTGAATGGCCTCATTCAGGATTCTGAATGGCCTCATTCAGGATTCTGAATGGTCTCATTCAGGATTCTGAATGGCCTCATTCAGGATTCTGAATGACTTCATTCAGGATTCTGAATGACTTCATTCAGGATTCTGAATGGTCTCATTCAGGATTCTGAATGGCCTCATTCAGGATTCTGAATGGTCTCATTCAGGACCTCATTCATTCAGGATTCCTTTAGAGACCTCTCATTCAGGATTCCTTTAGAGGCCACTCATTCAGGATTCTGAATGGCCTCATTCAGGATTCTGAATGGCCTCATTCAGGATTCTGAATGGTATCATTCAGGATTCTGAATGGTCTCATTCAGGATTCTGAATGGCCTCATTCAGGACCTCATTCATTCAGGATTCCTTTAGAGACCTCTCATTCAGGATTCCTTTAGAGACCTCTCATTCAGGATTCCTTTAGAGGCCTCTCATTCAGGATTCCTTTAGAGGCCACTCATTCAGGATTCTGAATGGCCTCATTCAGGACCTCATTCATTCAGGATTCTGAATGGCCTCATTCAGGATTCTGAATGACTTCATTCAGGATTCTGAATGGCCTCATTCAGGATTCTGAATGGTCTCATTCAGGATTCTGAATGGCCTCATTCAGGATTCTGAATGGTCTCATTCAGGATTCTGAATGGCCTCATTCAGGATTCTGAATGGTCTCATTCAGGATTCTGAATGGCCTCATTCAGGATTCTGAATGGCCTCATTCAGGATTCTGAATGGCCTCATTCAGGATTCTGAATGACTTCATTCAGGATTCTGAATGACTTCATTCAGGATTCTGAATGACTTCATTCAGGATTCTGAATGGCCTCATTCAGGATTCTGAATGGTGCCATTCAGAATCCTGAATGGCCTCATTCAGGATTCTGAATGGCCTCATTCAGGATTCTGAATGGTCTCATTCAGGACCTCATTCATTCAGGATTCCTTTAGAGACCTCTCATTCAGGATTCCTTTAGAGGCCACTCATTCAGGATTCTGAATGGCCTCATTCAGGATTCTGAATGGCCTCATTCAGGATTCTGAATGGTATCATTCAGGATTCTGAATGGTCTCATTCAGGATTCTGAATGGCCTCATTCAGGACCTCATTCATTCAGGATTCCTTTAGAGACCTCTCATTCAGGACCTCATTCATTCAGGATTCTGAATGGCCTCATTCAGGATTCTGAATGACTTCATTCAGGATTCTGAATGGCCTCATTCAGGATTCTGAATGGTATCATTCAGGATTCTGAATGGTCTCATTCAGGATTCTGAATGGCCTCATTCAGGACCTCATTCATTCAGGATTCCTTTAGAGACCTCTCATTCAGGATTCCTTTAGAGACCTCTCATTCAGGATTCCTTTAGAGGCCTCTCATTCAGGATTCCTTTAGAGGCCACTCATTCAGGATTCTGAATGGCCTCATTCAGGACCTCATTCATTCAGGATTCTGAATGGCCTCATTCAGGATTCTGAATGGTCTCATTCAGGATTCTGAATGGCCTCATTCAGGATTCTGAATGGTCTCATTCAGGATTCTGAATGGCCTCATTCAGGATTCTGAATGGTCTCATTCAGGACCTCATTCATTCAGGATTCCTTTAGAGACCTCTCATTCAGGATTCCTTTAGAGGCCACTCATTCAGGATTCTGAATGGCCTCATTCAGGATTCTGAATGGTATCATTCAGGATTCTGAATGGTCTCATTCAGGATTCTGAATGGCCTCATTCAGGACCTCATTCATTCAGGATTCCTTTAGAGACCTCTCATTCAGGATTCCTTTAGAGACCTCTCATTCAGGATTCCTTTAGAGGCCTCTCATTCAGGATTCCTTTAGAGGCCACTCATTCAGGATTCTGAATGGCCTCATTCAGGACCTCATTCATTCAGGATTCTGAATGGTGCCATTCAGAATCCTGAATGGCCTCATTCAGGATTCTGAATGGTCTCATTCAGGATTCTGAATGGCCTCATTCAGGATTCTGAATGGCCTCATTCAGGATTCTGAATGGTCTCATTCAGGATTCTGAATGGCCTCATCCTGAATGAATGAGGTCCTGAATGAGGCCATTCAGAATCCTGAATGAGTGGCCTCTAAAGGAATCCTGAATGAGAGGCCTCTAAAGGAATCCTGAATGAGAGGTCTCTAAAGGAATCCTGAATGAGAGGTCTCTAAAGGAATCCTGAATGAATGAGGTCCTGAATGAGGCCATTCAGAATCCTGAATGAGACCATTCAGAATCCTGAATGATACCATTCAGAATCCTGAATGAGGCCATTCAGAATCCTGAATGAGGCCATTCAGAATCCTGAATGAGTGGCCTCTAAAGGAATCCTGAATGAGAGGTCTCTAAAGGAATCCTGAATGAATGAGGTCCTGAATGAGACCATTCAGAATCCTGAATGAGGCCATTCAGAATCCTGAATGAGACCATTCAGAATCCTGAATGAAGTCATTCAGAATCCTGAATGAAGTCATTCAGAATCCTGAATGAGGCCATTCAGAATCCTGAATGAGACCATTCAGAATCCTGAATCAGGCCATTCAGAATCCTGAATGAGGCCATTCAGAATCCTGAATGAGACCATTCAGAATCCTGAATGAGGCCATTCAGGATTCTGAATGGCACCATTCAGAATCCTGAATGAATGAGGTCCTGAATGAGGCCATTCAGAATCCTGAATGAGTGGCCTCTAAAGGAATCCTGAATGAGAGGCCTCTAAAGGAATCCTGAATGAGAGGTCTCTAAAGGAATCCTGAATGAGAGGTCTCTAAAGGAATCCTGAATGAATGAGGTCCTGAATGAGGCCATTCAGAATCCTGAATGAGACCATTCAGAATCCTGAATGATACCATTCAGAATCCTGAATGAGGCCATTCAGAATCCTGAATGAGTGGCCTCTAAAGGAATCCTGAATGAGAGGTCTCTAAAGGAATCCTGAATGAATGAGGTCCTGAATGAGACCATTCAGAATCCTGAATGAGGCCATTCAGAATCCTGAATGAGACCATTCAGAATCCTGAATGAGGCCATTCAGAATCCTGAATGAGACCATTCAGAATCCTGAATGAGGCCATTCAGAATCCTGAATGAATGAGGTCCTGAATGAGGCCATTCAGAATCCTGAATGAGTGGCCTCTAAAGGAATCCTGAATGAGAGGCCTCTAAAGGAATCCTGAATGAGAGGTCTCTAAAGGAATCCTGAATGAGAGGTCTCTAAAGGAATCCTGAATGAATGAGGTCCTGAATGAGGCCATTCAGAATCCTGAATGAGACCATTCAGAATCCTGAATGATACCATTCAGAATCCTGAATGAGGCCATTCAGAATCCTGAATGAAGTCATTCAGAATCCTGAATGAGGCCATTCAGAATCCTGAATGAATGAGGTCCTGAATGAGAGGTCTCTAAAGGAATCCTGAATGAATGAGGTCCTGAATGAGGCCATTCAGAATCCTGAATGAGACCATTCAGAATCCTGAATGATACCATTCAGAATCCTGAATGAGGCCATTCAGAATCCTGAATGAGGCCATTCAGAATCCTGAATGAGTGGCCTCTAAAGGAATCCTGAATGAGAGGTCTCTAAAGGAATCCTGAATGAATGAGGTCCTGAATGAGACCATTCAGAATCCTGAATGAGGCCATTCAGAATCCTGAATGAGGCCATTCAGGATTCTGAATGGCACCATTCAGAATCCTGAATGAGGCCATTCAGAATCCTGAATGAAGTCATTCAGAATCCTGAATGAAGTCATTCAGAATCCTGAATGAAGTCATTCAGAATCCTGAATGAGGCCATTCAGAATCCTGACTTGGTTGCCATCTAGGAACGTTCAGAGATCAAAGATTAGGCGCTCACTCCTTTTAAAATGTTGCATAGAGATTTGCCTCCGTAGCCTGCTAGCAGCGGGTTGACAAGCGTCGAAAGGGACGAGCGAGAGATCGCGTTAATTTTAAACGACTTTCATCCTCGGTTTCACCCCTGATCCGATTTAGACCGATAAAAATACAAATAATTCGTCAATTTAATAATAAAAAAAGATAAAATATCAGAGACCAAAGATCAACTATTTCAATGTCTACTATTAAAGAAAGAAATTCAAAAATAAATAATAGAACGTTAGAGAAGAGGCAGAAAAAATATTTTTTTTGTTCCGAGAGTAACAAGAGAATAATACTATTAGGTCGATTCAGTGCATCTCGAATTCGTCGCTCTACCCGATCAGAGATCAAAGATCAGAGAAAAAAGATTAAAGATCAAATGTCAAAGATTTTATTTGCTTGCTTTTGGAATGATCCTGGAAATGGTTTGATTCTAAGAAGTTCATCCCAATATTGGGACCGGATTTCATAAAGATTTTTGAATTGATCAATCCCTTAATCCATGCAAAATCCTCTCCAAATCCATTCCAAGCTGATCCGATCCAAGTACTATAAATTACAAAGATGAAATATCAGAGACCAAAAATCAGAGACCAAAGATCAAAGATCAAACTGAGTACAAAGACTAGTGCACCTATTTCCCCTCTGTACCGCGTAAAGGCTCGCCTCTTTGCCTCTTTATAGCCCCGCCCATTTAACATCTCTCATTATGATTTCGTTTTGACCTAAGACCGTCCTCTCACGCTGCAATTATTTACTCGCGGAACGAAATACAGTATCGTGCATAAGTCATGGGTCACTTTTTCATTCTTTCATAACTTTTGACTCGTATGAGATTTCTTGCTCATACTTGGTCATGACACAGCACACCCTCCGAGTGTTAGGGATATGCCATTGGGATATCACAGAACTCCCTGGTTGTTGCGTAGTGAAGACGCAATCAAGCAATACTTTTTCAAACAATCAAAATTCTTACATGGATTTTTCCTCAGCCTTCCTACTCGGTATTAATAGAAGGCCTCAATACCTTTTCGATGAAAATATGTACTCATAGGAGGATGACGTACAGTGGCTTTAGACTGTCTCAAATTAGGGTCCCAAAAAAAAAAGATTTTCGTTCACAGACCTGCTAGAGACTCATTCAAAAGCTTAAAATGATCCTTATCACAATTCCTGATGATCCCCAAAGTTTTATAATAATAGCTCTTAATTTGACCTCAGGGCATGAGAAAGACGAATTTTTCACTTTATCACATAACCCTACTTTGGATGTTTACAGTTCTGAGGGTGATTTTCGTTCAAAGGTCATTCCAAGGCACAATGGTAGCATATCCATGGAATATACGATTCACAACTTTTTAGGGAATTTGGATACCTTTCCCACCCGCGGCAACCTAAAATCTGAGGTCAATCGATTTTCAACCCAAAAAATTACCATGATACCCCATCATTAGTCGAAAAAAATTGTCTCTCAGAACTTCCTGACTAAATTTTTTTCTGGTATATCTATGTGTACTGAATCCGAATTTCGATATGAGAGCCCATGATATGATTAATGAATAAAAATAAAATTCAATATGTCGAAAAATAGCCGATTTTGAAATTCGATTGACTTCGGATTTTAGGTTGCCGCGGTCGGGAAAAGTGTCCTTATGCTCTAAAAAGTTGGGAATCGTATATTCCAGGGATATGCTACCATTGTGTCTTGGAATGACCTTTGAACGAAAATCACCCTCAGAACTGTAAACATCCAAAATAAGGGTATGTGATAAAGTGAAAAATTCGTCTTTTTCATGCCCTGAGGTCAAATTAAGAGCTATCGTTACCAAACTTTGGGGATCATTAGGAATTGTGATAAGGATCATTTTGAGCTTTTGAACGACATCCGTCTGGACATCCGTGAGCGTCGTGAGGATAGCACCGATCTGGAGGTTCTTCCACGATGAGGAGATTTTGATGACGGATATTTGGATTGGATTACATATCTCTCCACTCTGCACACTCTCTTGTCTCGCTTAACGGTGATGGAGTGTGCAGAATGGAGAGAACTAGAGAGAAACAGTCGAACCATGAAATTTGAATGACTTCAGAGGTTAGAGATCAAAAATCAGACTTGATTGCTTTGGAATGATCTTGGAATTGATTCATTCTAAGATAGGAAATTTCGGGAAAATCGGAAAATTGTTCAAAATTTCTTTGACATTAAGAAAGCATCGTTGATCTTTTGATCTTTGATCTCTGATCTATGATCTCTCGTCGTGATCTTTGATCTCTAATCTATGATCTTTGATCTCGTGCCACCCATTGTATTTGACTACTCCCCTCCCCCCCCCTCGTTGTCATATCTAATTGAGTCATGGTCTAAACAGTGGTCTCGTCTCGTGGCTGACGGTTAGAAGAGGAGGAGGGGGAGCGATGCCCGCACAGCCAGAAGTGAGGGGTGATGGGATAGGAGCGCTCTAGACGCGCCGGGTTAGAGCGAGGCGGGAGAGACGGGGAGCGAGGAATAAAAGTTCGCGACGAGACGGCCCCGCACGATGATTCTCGCCAAGCGACTAAGACACCGGGAAGTTTGTCGCACCGGCCCCATCCTGACCCCTTCATCCGGGCGCGAGACGGGCGGGGATCAAAGATCAAAGATCAGAGATCAAGGATCAGAGATCAGAGATCAAAGATCAAAGATCAGAGATCAAAGAGATAAGATGCGAGAGATTCATCTTACCGTATCTTTCCACTCGTTTCTCGTTTCCGAGTCTTCGAGTCTGAAGACTCGTCATTCTCTCCTTCTCTCGCTTGCTGACAACCGCTCTCTATTCCGCACCCCGGGTAGAATGCTCGCGTGCTCTTAGTCGCTTGGCGAGAATCATCGTGCGGGGCCGTCTCGTCGCGAACTTTTATTCCTCGCTCCCCGTCTCTCCCGCCTCGCTCTAACCTGGCGCGTCTAGAGCGCTCCTATCCCATCACCCCTCACTTCTGGCTGTGCGGGCATCGCTCCCCCTCCTCCTCTTCTAACCGTCAGCCACGAGACGAGACCACTGTTTAGACCATGACTCAATTAGATATGACAACGAGGGGGGGGGGAGGGGAGTAGTCAAATACAATGGGTGGCACGAGATCAAAGATCATAGATTAGAGATCAAAGATCACGACGAGAGATCATAGATCAGAGATCAAAGATCAAAAGATCAACGATGCTTTCTTAATGTCAAAGAAATTTTGAACAATTTTCCGATTTTCCCGAAATTTCCTATCTTAGAATGAATCAATTCCAAGATCATTCCAAAGCAATCAAGTCTGATTTTTGATCTCTAACCTCTGAAGTCATTCAAATTTCATGGTTCGACTGTTTCTCTCTCGTTCTCTCCATTCTGCACACTCCATCACCGTTAAGCGAGACAAGAGAGTGTGCAGAGTGGAGAGATATGTAATCCAATCCAAATATCCGTCATCAAAATCTCCTCATCGTGGAAGTACCTTCTTCTCGCAGATGTCTTCGGATCTGTCCTCCACCTCGATGCGTGTAGTCGGCGGCGGATCACGAATGTCGATTACAGTAGCCTGGAAACGATAGGCAAATTAAATACAGTAACTAATTCACTCATTTAATGATTGGTCCCTCTCCGCTCCCACTCGCGTTTCCATCCGAGCGTAACCTATTCCATGGCACGTCGATTCAGCACCCAGCCAAAAAAAGCATTTCTGCATAGGCTACCCCTAGCGTGAAAGCTGAGAGAGGTGAGGAGGGAGGCAACTTCATGAACTCGGCGCTCTCTACACGAGACGGGATAGAAAAAGGCGTTCGGAGAGCGGGAGGAGGGGAAGGATGGGAGAGCGAGAGGTAGAAGAGTACCGTATCGTGAGCGGGTTATGGTAGAAGAGTATTGAAGTCTGCGCGTGGTACGGTGAAACGGTACTGTAGCTAGAGCGGGGTACTGTAGAATAGTACTGTAGCGCGTTTTAGAACACGTTTTAGCCCTTCTTGGAAGAGATGGGCCTGATCTTTTTACTCTGATCTTTGATCTTTGATCCTTGATCTTTGATCCTTGATCTTTGATCTCTGATCTTTGATCTTTGATCTCTGATCTTGTTTGTGCACGCGAGCATTCTACCCGGGGTGCGGAATAGAGAGCGGTTGTCAGCAAGCGAGAGAAGGAGAGAATGACGAGTCTTCAGACTCGAAGACTCGGAAACGAGAAACGAGTGGAAAGATACGGTAAGATGAATCTCTCGCATCTTATCTCTTTGATCTCTGATCTTTGATCTTTGATCTCTGATCTCTGATCCTTGATCTCTGATCTTTGATCTTTGATCCCCGCCCGTCTCGCGCCCGGATGAAGGGGTCAGGATGGGGCCGGTGCGACAAACTTCCCGGTGTCTTAGTCGCTTGGCGAGAATCATCGTGCGGGGCCGTCTCGTCGCGAACTTTTATTCCTCGCTCCCCGTCTCTCCCGCCTCGCTCTAACCCGGCGCGTCTAGAGCGCTCCTATCCCATCACCCCTCACTTCTGGCTGTGCGGGCATCGCTCCCCCTCCTCCTCTTCTAACCGTCAGCCACGAGACGAGACCACTGTTTAGACCATGACTCAATTAGATATGACAACGAGGGGGGGGAGGGGAGTAGTCAAATACAATGGGTGGCACGAGATCAAAGATCATAGATTAGAGATCAAAGATCACGACGAGAGATCATAGATCAGAGATCAAAGATCAAAAGATCAACGATGCTTTCTTAATGTCAAAGAAATTTTGAACAATTTTCCGATTTTCCCGAAATTTCCTATCTTAGAATGAATCAATTCCAAGATCATTCCAAAGCAATCAAGTCTGATTTTTGATCTCTAACCTCTGAAGTCATTCAAATTTCATGGTTCGACTGTTTCTCTCTAGTTCTCTCCATTCTGCACACTCCATCACCGTTAAGCGAGACAAGAGAGTGTGCAGAGTGGAGAGATATGTAATCCAATCCAAATATCCGTCATCAAAATCTCCTCATCGTGGAAGAACCTCCAGATCGGTGCTATCCTCACGACGCTCACGGATGTCCAGACGGATGTCGTTCAAAAGCTCAAAATGATCCTTATCACAATTCCTAATGATCCCCAAAGTTTGGTAACGATAGCTCTTAATTTGACCTCAGGGCATGAAAAAGACGAATTTTTCACTTTATCACATACCCTTATTTTGGATGTTTACAGTTCTGAGGGTGATTTTCGTTCAAAGGTCATTCCAAGACACAATGGTAGCATATCCCTGGAATATACGATTCCCAACTTTTTAGAGCATAAGGACACTTTTCCCGACCGCGGCAACCTAAAATCCGAAGTCAATCGAATTTCAAAATCGGCTATTTTTCGACATATTGAATTTTATTTTTATTCATTAATCATATCATGGGCTCTCATATCGAAATTCGGATTCAGTACACATAGATATACCAGAAAAAAATTTAGTCAGGAAGTTCTGAGAGACAATTTTTTTCGACTAATGATGGGGTATCATGGTAATTTTTTGGGTTGAAAATCGATTGACCTCAGATTTTAGGTTGCCGCGGGTGGGAAAGGTATCCAAATTCCCTAAAAAGTTGTGAATCGTATATTCCATGGATATGCTACCATTGTGCCTTGGAATGACCTTTGAACGAAAATCACCCTCAGAACTGTAAACATCCAAAGTAGGGTTATGTGATAAAGTGAAAAATTCGTCTTTCTCATGCCCTGAGGTCAAATTAAGAGCTATTATTATAAAACTTTGGGGATCATCAGGAATTGTGATAAGGATCATTTTAAGCTTTTGAATGAGTCTCTAGCAGGTCTGTGAACGAAAATCTTTTTTTTTTTGGGACCCTAATTTGAGACAGTCTAAAGCCACTGTACGTCATCCTCCTATGAGTACATATTTTCATCGAAAAGGTATTGAGGCCTTCTATTAATACCGAGTAGGAAGGCTGAGGAAAAATCCATGTAAGAATTTTGATTGTTTGAAAAAGTATTGCTTGATTGCGTCTTCACTACGCAACAACCAGGGAGTTCTGTGATATCCCAATGGCATATCCCTAACACTCGGAGGGTGTGCTGTGTCATGACCAAGTATGAGCAAGAAATCTCATACGAGTCAAAAGTTATGAAAGAATGAAAAAGTGACCCATGACTTATGCACGATACTGTATTTCGTTCCGCGAGTAAATAATTGCAGCGTGAGAGGACGGTCTTAGGTCAAAACGAAATCATAATGAGAGATGTTAAATGGGCGGGGCTATAAAGAGGCAAAGAGGCGAGCCTTTACGCGGTACAGAGGGGAAATAGGTGCACTAGTCTTTGTACTCAGTTTGATCTTTGATCTTTGGTCTCTGATTTTTGGTCTCTGATATTTCATCTTTGTAATTTATAGTACTTGGATCGGATCAGCTTGGAATGGATTTGGAGAGGATTTTGCATGGATTAAGGGATTGATCAATTCAAAAATCTTTATGAAATCCGGTCCCAATATTGGGATGAACTTCTTAGAATCAAACCATTTCCAGGATCATTCCAAAAGCAAGCAAATAAAATCTTTGACATTTGATCTTTAATCTTTTTTCTCTGATCTTTGATCTCTGATCGGGTAGAGCGACGAATTCGAGATGCACTGAATCGACCTAATAGTATTATTCTCTTGTTACTCTCGGAACAAAAAAAATATTTTTTCTGCCTCTTCTCTAACGTTCTATTATTTATTTTTGAATTTCTTTCTTTAATAGTAGACATTGAAATAGTTGATCTTTGGTCTCTGATATTTTATCTTTTTTTATTATTAAATTGACGAATTATTTGTATTTTTATCGGTCTAAATCGGATCAGGGGTGAAACCGAGGATGAAAGTCGTTTAAAATTAACGCGATCTCTCGCTCGTCCCTTTCGACGCTTGTCAACCCGCTGCTAGCAGGCTACGGAGGCAAATCTCTATGCAACATTTTAAAAGGAGTGAGCGCCTAATCTTTGATCTCTGAACGTTCCTAGATGGCAACCAAGCACCTTCCCCTGTTTCCGTCCCATCGTAGGAGGGGCGGAGACAAGCCCAACCCATCAAGGGCGGAGCTAACTCCCTTCAAAAATTAGCCTAGAGGTTTACCCCCATGATGGGCATCACGACCCCGAGAGGTAGTTAGAGAGAGGAAGACGCGCATGTGTAGACGGCGCGCGCTCTCGACGCGACGGGTTAGAGAGAGGGCGAGAGATCACGCGGAAAGAGGAGGGTGCTCTCCCCCCTTTCGCACTTCACGCATTTGACATCCGCTCTCTCCATTCTGCACACAATCTCGCCGGTCAGGCAACCTAGCGAGTAGGATGCCGATTTGACATCACTATGATGTACCTCCGGCGCATTCTCAAGAAGCTTCTCGCCCGTTCCCTCACGACGACGCAACGCCGACGCCACGTATACCTGGAATTCGATAGATTGCGTAAATCAGTGTTACGTGCGAATCCCCGAATGGCGCTTCCCCTCTGTTTTTTTTCGTTCCTCACCTTCAGTTTTCCGGCGAAGAACTCTCCGTAGCCCTCGACTAGTTGAGCGACGCGGAGAGTGCTCTGGCACTCGGGCCACGGGCAGAACACGGTGTCGTTGTTCACGATCTTCAATTCGCTCAGTCGCTCGCCGTAGCAACAGCTGCACATTGCGTGAGTGGCTGCAAAACGAGAGATCAACGGCGTACACTCGGTGTAATGTGCGTACCATCGCCACAATGCGGTGTGGATGACTTGATTCCTTTTCCGCACACGTCACCCGTGGAGAAGGGCATCATCTGGCGTCTGTATACTGTAGTCGCGTAGGCACATTTGCCCTGAAAAAACGGGCGAATTATTTAGGCCAACAACAGTGCTGATACAAATCGGGGCATCTGACTATCCTCAATTCGCCTGCTCTCTCGTCGGTCAGAGAAACGAGATAGCAAGAATGAGGAGAGTCCGAAGCAGATTCAGTTAAATAGTATTGTTTATTTATCAAAATAGTCGTCAATTTATTGTTCGTTCTACTCAAAATTATTCCCAGATTCATAAAATTATCGGAAAAAGGCAGATGATGTCATTTTGCACGGTGGTTTGCTTGGGAGGCGAGAACTAGTGATGACAAATCGGCCGCGACTCTCCTCAATTTGCATGCTCTCTCGCCGGTCATCGATATTTTGACTTGGGAATGCTCACAATCAGAACTCGTTCGACAGCGATGTCGTTGATTGGAATGTCCATCTCGCCCGTTGCCGTTGAAGGAGAAACCCGAGTGGATTGCCAACCCTGGAATATTTATTAATTAGTCTTTTAATTACTCAATCGCAATTGTTGGTACGCGAATTGAGGGTTTGATCTTTGATCTCTGATCTTTGATCCTCTCAATTCTACAACTTCAGATATTCCGTCGTCCGTCCGAAAACTAATGGGCATGGTGTCTGACTGGCATGCCGACGCAGGCAGGTTCGACTCCCGCCCGCAGGTGATGTTTTGCAAAATGTTTTCTAAAATAAAATAAAATTGCAAGACGAACTATCAAGCAAAC
The DNA here is from genome assembly GCA_036245825.1 of Pristionchus entomophagus. Lineage (NCBI taxonomy): Eukaryota > Metazoa > Nematoda > Chromadorea > Rhabditida > Neodiplogasteridae > Pristionchus > Pristionchus entomophagus. Next base: position 4,401,477 of record BTSX01000001.1, read on the forward strand.
GACTGTTTTTGTATGAACAATAAGGAAACAGAAGTGATGTTGTTTCGGTTTTACCTCTCTTCATTCTGCACACACTTTTTCTGGTCAGAGAAACAAGACAGTGTGCAAAATGGAGAGAGCAGAGTTTACATCTTTTTATTTTATTTACCAAGCTGCCCTTGAGTGGTGACATCACGTCATTATTCAAATTATTTTAATGATCCAACTATCTCCCTCTCTCTATTAAAGGTAAAGTTTCACCCGACTTCGAGACTGGGCTCGCGGGAGATCACTGCTAGGCCAGTGATACATTGGGCTTGTCAGTCTGGAGTGCCCACCTTTTCGCCAGACCCAAATATTTACCATTTACCACGTGATCTTGTGACTACCAATTTCCCGTCCCCAATGGGTGGGCGCCTTGGTGAGGCGGAGACGGTTTCACGATCGGGAATCGAACCCGTGGGGATGGAATGGGAGGGCGCGCCATAGACCGCTACACCACTTCGCCTCTACACCTCTCTCTATTACTATGCATGATCTATCATCGATCAGAGTGACGAGATATTGTGCAGAGTGGAGAGAGTCCAACCCTCTCCTCTGTCTCTCCATTCTGCACACTCCCTCATCCCTAATCTATCCCATCATTTTGGAAGTACCGTCTGCTTGTTGTCCTCCTCCTGCTGTCCTGACGTCGAATCCGGCGAGTTGGAATGAAGAGATGCTTGATGGAAGCGGAGATGTGCACATCCCAACTGGAAAAGAAAGGCAAATTAAATACAGTAACAAATTCACCCATTGAAATTCCATAGTTCGACTGTTTCTCCCCCGCTCTCTGCGTTCTGCATTCTGTGTAACCGGTAAATAAGTACAGTATCTTGATACGCTCAAGGTACCGTAACCCTAGACCATCAATCGATACAGTACACGCCCCCGGATACAGTACCTCAGGCGGTTTGTCCTCCTTCTCTGGTTCCTCCTTATTCTCGGAGTCAGGGTCGTCGAAGGGTAGCGTAGGCGAGTGATTATCGGCTTCGAACTGCAATCGAGGACTGATTACAGTACTCAACATCCCATTTGGACCCTGAGTAGCGTGTGCGGGGTACGGTAGAGGATTACTGTAGCGTGCGCGGGGTACGGTAGAAGATTACTGTACCGTGCGCGGGGTACGGTTGAAGATTACTGTAGCGTGCGCGGGGTACGGTAGATGATTACTGTAGCGTGTGCGGGGTACGGTAGAGGATTACTGTAGCGTGCGCGGGGTACGGTAGAAGATTACTGTAGCGTGTGCGGGGTACGGTAGAGGATTACTGTAGCGTGTGCGGGGTACGGTAGAAGATTACTGTAGCGTGCGCAGTCAGTTCAAAACAACACTAAAAGGGGCTCTTTGTCTGTCCAAATTCAATTAACGAAGTTCGAAAACATGTTTTTCGCGCAAGTCATTCTACTAGTGGTGCGGCGTAATGATTGGTCGGTAATGTTTTGCACCAGGCGAGCGAAGGAGAGAAACGACTAGAGATCTTTGATCTCTGATCTCTGAGATTTGATTTGTCTCTGATCTCTGAGCTTTGATTTGATCATCGGTCGGCAGTGTTTTTGCATCAGGCGAAAGAAGGAGAGAAATGACGAGAGATTACGCGCAAATGAGAGAAAGTAGGCCTAGACAAGCAAGGTAGAGAGCCCAATTCAATCAGTCTCTAGATAAGCCAGTTCTCGACAAGCACAGACTACAGTAACCAAGAGAGAGAGAGAGAGAGAGAGAGAGAGGAGCATCCGAGGGTATCTCACATTGACTGCAGTGGCGCTGTCCACGGCCTCTGATTCGGATGGTTTGTCCGGCGCTTCTCGCGCCTTCAGGCGCAAGGTCGAGCTGGAAGGTGTGCAGGTTACGGTAGATGCTCTCTCGAGTTACGGTAGATAGAGAGGAGCCACTTACGCTACGAATTCGTACATGAATTAACACACGACCGGAGGAGGCGACGGGTCGGAGAAGAAATGAAAAAGTGAAAAGGAGATTCGCACGTCGCAATCGTCAATTGAATTTGTCCGAATGCAAATGGAGAATAACAATTAGGGCAAATGGATTAGAGCGAATTGATGCAAAGATCAGCGAATCGATAGTTCAGCAGGGTGTTCTGCTGGCAGCGCGCCAACACGAATTCCCGTGTCGTGACCTAACCCTCTCACTTTCGCGTGCTATCTCGCCCACCTTGTCCCCGATGATGGTGGTGTCGTCGTCGGAGATCTTCAGGATTACGGTAACTTATCGATCGATTACTGTAAGTAGGCCAGTTATCGATCTATGGACTCCCGCTACCCCATGCAGCACGCTGTGAGCTGTCAGTACGCTATTGGCTGAACAAAGTGCACACCATGGCTGTCGCCTCGGCTTTCGACTCTCTTCATTCCACACACTCTCTGGTTTCTCTGACCGCCGAGATAGAGTGCGGGATGGAGAGAGTCAACACGGAAATTACATCCCTCTCCTCTATTCGCGTGTCCGACCAGGGTGGGTTTCCACTTGATTCTCTCACTGTTCCAATATTGGCAACGACTGAGAGCTAGAATCCGTTCGCCAACATGGCCTGATGGATAAGGCGTCTGACTTCTAATCAGAACATTGTCGGGTGCGATCCCGGCCTTATTTCTCTAAATTTCTTTGATGCATCGAATCTTGAGGCATACGGTACTTCACTCAATCCTACTGTAACATACAACATCAGCTGCACCAGTCGCATAGCATGAAGCACACTGTGCGCGCATAAATATTCGAAGGTGTTGGTACTCATAAAATCATACAAAAATCGATATCAAGAATTGCTAATCAAACTCGGTTCCCGAAACGTCGTTAATAGTGGAGGGCATTACGTCATACACACACAAATAGGAAAGTGGGCGGAGCCAGAAAAGTGGGCGTGGCCAAAAGGGGCGGAGTTAAGTGCGCTGATGAGTCATCAGCTCATGCTTGATAGCTTTCTCGTCCAGATCGGAGAGGTCAGAAGCTTGTACCTGGAATGGGGTCGGAGTCAAAGGGGGTGGGCGGGGCCAGAAGGGGCGTGGTCTAAAGTATGCGGAGCTACCGTGTACCTGCATGAGCGACTCGAGACCCTAATGCAGCTCTTGCACCACACAGCTCTTGCACCACACGACACGGTTAGAGCGAGAGCCCCGTTCAAGGAGTCAACACTACTCTAGATAATCCAGTTATCGATAAACACTGATTACGGTAACCAGGATTACTGTAGTCGAAACCGTACCTTGAAGATGATGTATGCGTGAGCGTGCTTGCTGTGCAGCAACTCGTACACATTCTTGCAATTGGCATCGATCTTGACTGCGGAGGCCTGAGTTACCGATCGAGTACGGTAAGTATTGGGTTGAGGAATAAGTAACGCTCGTTTTTTCTCTCTGACTTTAGAACCCTCGTGCTCGCTCTTTTGTTGTTGCCGTCTGCCACCCTGTTTACACTGGAGAGAGGGCCCCTCGGGCATTCCACACATGTTTTCGATTCAGTTCTCCCTAGTCTCCCAGGCGAGAATGCCGCACAATTTCGTCCCCGACCGAATTCACATTCGGAACGTGATGCTATTTCTCTTTCTATCTGGCTTGAAACCGCTCGCCATTCATGAACAACTGGAGCAGGTTTACCCCACACATACCCCGCATGTAACCACCGTGAGAAAGTGGGTAGTCAAATTCGAGAAACACGACTTTTCCCTCGAAGATGAAGACCGACCCGGTCGCCCCATGGAGTTGGACCTCGTTCGACTGCGTTCTGAGGTGGAGGCTGACTCGTATCTCACTACGCGCGATCTTGCTGACTTCCTTGGGGTCGACCAAAAAACTGCCGTGAATGGACTTCACGCGATTAGAAAGAAGTGGAAACTCGGGAGATGGATCCCCCATGACCTGACCGACTATGACAAGGATCGCCGAGTGGACATGGCTTCGACTCTTCTCACTCTGCATCGCCGGTTTGATTGGCTGGACAATGTCATCACAGGGGATGAAAATTGGGTGCTCTACGACAACCATGAGCGCATGAGACAGTGGGTCGGAGAGGACCAAAAGCCAGCAGATGTCCCCAAACCCGATTTGCACCCCAAAAAAGTGATGTTGTGCATCTGGTGGTCAGTGCGGGGAGTGGAGTTCTGGGAACTCCTACCCGAGGGGACGACTATCACGGCAGAGGTCTACACTCTTCAGCTACGGAAGCTGAGACTCGCTGTCGAACAAACACGCGGGAGGGACGCTCGAATCTATTTTCAGCACGACAACGCCCGCCCGCATGTCGCAAGAAAGACCAAGGCTGAGCTGGCGGGCTATGGCTGGACTGTCCTCCCCCACCCTCCCTACTCACCCGACCTTGCCCCCTCCGATTACCACCTCTTCTCAGGCCTCCAGCGTTTCCTCAAGGGACAGAGCTTCAAAGACCGAGCCACTATCCAGACCGTACTGACCAACTATTTCAAGAACCAGCCCCAGTCCTTCTATCACGAGGGCATCCACAAGCTGCCTGGTAGATGGCAGAAGGTCATCGATGCGCATGGAGAATATTTTTAGATTCTATCGTGCTTTGTAAAGTTTTTATGATAAAGTGAAAAAAAATTCAAAAACGAGCGTTACTTATTCCTCAACCCGATAGATCAGTTATCGATTACCGTAACCCATAGTCATCCGCCGATAAAAGGAGATTCGAATATCGCCAACCATAACTCCCCCTTTACTATGATCTTCTATCACGCAAGGCAACTCATCACTCTTATCAGATAACCACAGTGATCTACCGTCTAAGACATTCCGAAATCAGATACGGTGAGAGCTATTAAGATACAGTTGAAGCAACACCCATTGTCACTATCCCATTCATGCTCGCCTAGTTCAAACTCATGGTAAACTGATTGTGGTTTACAAAAGCACATCTTTATCTTCGTATTCCACATTACCTTATGATATTACACGATAAAGTATTTCAATAACTTAGGGGCATCTCTACAGAGAATAAGGCGAGCAAAGTGGTGAGAGAGACAAATGCTTGGGTGGTGTATTGTGTCAACTGATAATCGTCGGCTATCTTACTACTAGAGTAGGAAGCTCATAGAGGGGAGAAGGAAGGAAGGGAATAAGCGAGAGCCCGTCAGATAAGAGAGCGGAGATAATTGAGAGAAGTTTTGGGTTTCGCAAGAGGTTTACAAAATTTTATTGGCCAAGCGACAAAAGATGGATGGATTGACACCTACTGAGAGATGGAAACCAGTGTGTTTAGTAGTAGTCACAAAGCACAACTCAATCAATCATCACTCAACAAAGTAGATTACGGTAGTAGGAATGGGGGGGGGGAGGGTGAGTATCCCTGACACACGCGGGTGTTGTGGTGTAAAGTGAGAAACGGCAGAAACACTCGCACACAAGAGACACGGAATCGGGCACACAACGGATAAGGAAGGGACAGGGGAAATGGGGTTACAGTTCTCTCGACGATGACGTTCTAGTTGTCAGCGTACTTCTCCGTCAGCTTCGACAGCAGCTCCTTGTGCGACATCTCAGACTCATCGGACACCTGGAACGAAAGAACATCAGTTTTGCACAGCCAGACCTACACAATTAGAGTTTCACCCATCGATCATATCACTGACCAAACAAAGCTAAACAATTACATCCCCAACTTCGAGCGAAATTTAAAACTTTCAGCGCTAAACTACAACCATGAATCAGCCTTCTCCCTCACTATTCGATCGACAAATGACTACAGTCATCGATACCGTACCCCGCACCTGATGTCCCTGATTACCGTACCTGGAACTGGAGGATCTTGCCGGTTCCGAGCGAGGCCTTGATGGCGGAGGCGGAAGAGGCGTACACCATCTTCTTCTTGATCGAGGCTCCATCGGGGCACCTGCGAATAAGAAAGTCAGTTCGTAACCGTTCTCCCAGATCACCCCACCTAGTTACTGGCTTCACCTCTCTCGCCATTCAGCAAACGCATTCGTCCGGCTGATCGAGACAGGAATGTGCAAAATTGATAGCGCCCGAGACAACCCTATTAGTGATGAGAAAACGAACTCGGCAAGCCGACTTCGATTAGTGCTTCAAGCCTTTACGAACAGCCGTTTGCCATCACTAATTCCTATCCGAAATTAAGTAATTGAATCTCAAACAGCCTGCGCGATTCGTGGTAGAGGAAACGGCATCAAAAAATAAAGTCAGTTCGCGATCGGTGGTTCTCGTGCGCTCCCAGGATTACGGCAGTCGACTTGTTACTCACAGCTGGATGAAGATGATCTTGTCCATCTTCGAGGCGCCGGCGCCGACTCGCGAGCACGTGAACTTGAAGTCGAAGACGGCGTAGCGACAGTCCGAGTAGCCATCGGTACGCGCCTGAGAGAGAAATCGATAAATCAATAAATCAATCGATATTTGCAAGAGCTCGTAACCCTCTGATGCGCTGAGCGCAGTCATGTTCCACTGTTTAATTCCGAATGCTTTCAAGCCACCTGCCCGATTCACTTGAGTTTCAAAGGAGGCTCACGAGAACCACCCATCGCGAAGGACTTTCAACACTTCATACCGCTAACAGGAAGCTGTTCGGAACTTCTAGAACCTTGCCATGGTCAGTCACAGCAAACAATCAATCAATCGATATTGCACGTTAATCAATAATATTCACTAGAGGCATTAGAGTATCAAAGCAGCGTATACATGTGATGGGTGATGGGACGTTTAGAAACTCGCGTTTAGGAACCCTTTCAAAAGATCGGGGAGACGCTTTAGACGTCTAATTGGAATACAGGTGACGTTTTGAACCCCTATTATAGAAAAAGGCTATCCGCCGGTGTTCAAATGAGGGGTCAAACTCATCTTCCCGATGTTTTGAAAGGGTTCCGAAACGCCATCGATTGAGAGTTCCTAAATGTCCCATCACCGTCCCAAGTCATTCCCCGCTGAAATCTGAACATGATTGATCAACGTTCGGCACTTCTTCCGTTTCTGGCCCGGATAATTCTGTGATTGCTTTCCCTCCCTCTCCTATCTCGATTTCCATTCCACCCCCCCCCCTCTCGTTTCAACCTGCGCGATCGCAAGGTGGGTCAGAAAACGAACAAGTTCCCAACGCTCAATATCGATAGATTGGGCACTTCTTTACTTTAGGAGACAAGCTCCGCCCCCTTTCATTAGACTTGTCTAAGAATGTATTTGTCATCATTTTTCGTTTGCTTAGATTGCTTAAGCTTAGGCTTAGTTTGCTTAGGGTCTCACCGTTTTTTACCGATCTTTTTGACCGGAAAATTTCAGTTACCGAAATTTTTACCGGTTACCCATTTCCTCCCGACCCTGCTACCGTAATCTAAGCTTCCGTATCCTCCCGTTTCTCATTTCGTAATCTAATCTACCGTAATCTAATCTACTGTAATATATTGTACCGTAATCTAAGCTACCGTAATCTAATCGATTGTAATCTAAGCTACCGTAATCTAAGCTACCGTAACCTCCCGCTTGTCATTGCAGACGATCGAGACCATAATCGCAGACGATTATTGCTTCGTGTCCCTCATGAATATCCCTCAGGACTATCGAGAGCTCGACGAGTGCACACTTTCTCCTTGATCATCCTCTTTGATCTTTGATCATTGATCTTTTAACTTTTGCAGACCGTTCTCTAAATGTCTCCAGTCGATACTGTTGCACGACACCAGAAGATGTCTCGTCATTCGGCACTAGCCACAATTGGAGGAAGCGATCGTAAGTACCGTACCCCTCGCCTTACCGTAACTCAGTGTTACCGTAACCTCGATTTCCATGAACTAGTCACCCGATCGAATCACAACTTTTGAATTCCCCATTAGGGATATTTCGGTCTTCGCTCTCTCCATTCTGCACACTATCTCGCCGGTCAGAGAAACGAGATAGTGTGCAGAATGAAGAAAGTCGAAAACCGACATCACAACTGCTCATGTGAGTGATTCGCCCGAATTAGGGCTAGTTAGCTGAATGGGCAAGCTTTCATCTGACCGACTGACCAATGTGCTCATCTGGCTCAAAATCGCATTTGAAATTTGATTTTAGTAAGAAAGATGATTTTGATTTTTTTGTAAAACTAGAATTAAATTCCTTGTAAATAATAACTGATTATTTCTCCAGCTGTTCATGCATCCTCGTTGGATGATCGATCTCACCGCCGATGACAAATGTAAGCCCTCCTTTTATCTTTGATCTTTGATCTTTTGCTCCAAAAATGAAGAGAGAATGGTAATTATGCAGATGCCATCGTTGGCCCATCGAATTGCCGAGGAGATCCGGCGTCCAATCGATCCTGGAACGAGAATTTCTCGCCGTATGTCTTTGATAGTGGCGTCTTTCGGTGTTGACTCTCTCATTTCTGCACGCTCTCTCGCCTGTTAGAGACACTAGAGATCGAAACGACATCACTAGTGTTTGAACAATTTACCGAAGCTATTGTCTCAGTAATTTTCCTAAAAAATCTGAAAAAAAGAACAATTTTTCACTCATAAATTGGTCGTGGAGTTGAATTTATCTATGATTTTTTAAATGCTACTAAAAATATAGATTAAAATATTCCTAGCGATGATTTCGCCTTTAGCGTTTTTATTATACATCTGCTTATGTAATTTATACAATTATGCTTTGGAAATTTAAAAGTTAATTTTTTTTATATCACAGGCTATGCGTACGCCAGAGTGGGAAGCGAGTTCCTTCGCGTCGCGGCTACTACCAAGAGACAGGAGCTACTGGGCCAAGGTGCGCTTTAAAGATCAAAGATTAAAGATCACAGACCAAACGCAGTTTTGTCACTTAAGCACCTCGCGAATGGAGACTTTGGAGTGTCCATCTACAGATCGTAAGTGTGTTGCACTTTGTTGAACGATGGACAATTAAGAATAATACTATCATCTTATTGGTGATGACAAATCGGCATCCTACTCTCCTCGTTTCGCCTGCTCTCTCGCCTCTCTGACCGGCGAGAGAGTGTGCGATTTGAGGAGAATCGGATGCTGATTTGTCATCACTAGCACTAATGCATTCAGGATACTCCGCGAGTTCCCCGAATGGAAGAGAAAATTCAAGTCGCTGACGCAGGGTGGGACGGGCATACTCGGCATCTATGGACCAGGCCTGCAGACCAGGTACGTGCAGTGTCTTCTCAGTCTTTGCCCTCTCCATTCTGCACACTATCTCATCTGTCTGATCGGCGAGATAGTGTGCAGAATGGAGAGAGGCAGCCCCGAAGCGAGATCTCTTGTGAAATCTCACTTTTCTCTTAAAAGTAGTTGAGGAGATATGAGAGGTCATCGTAGCAGGTGCGGGTTACTGTATGCTACTGTACCTTTCAGATCGTTCAGCAGTCTCTTCGGTGCTGTCTAGAGTCATACAAAGAGCACGAGACAACGGTACCAAAGTTCAAGAGTGAGAAAGATCAAAGATCAAAGAGCAATGATCAACGCATTCATTCAGCCCCGAGTTGAGATGAGTGCTCAAATTCTTCGAGGAGCTGGTTATTCGCGATGTGAGTGCAAAAAAATATCACGGTAGTCATGGAAGAACACATTCGACTCTCCTCATTTCGCATGTTCTCTCGTGTCCCTTACGGGCAAGAGATAACATGAATTGAAGAGACCACAGCTTGTGAAAATACCGTACCTACAAAACATCTCACCCTAATCCAAGCTACCGTGCAGGGTCGGGCAGAAATGTTTTCCGTTTCCAATTTTTTAACAGTTTTACCGGTCTGTAGACGGAAAATTTTTTCTCATTTTTAATTTTTCTCATTTTTAAACCAAAGATCAAAGATCAAACTATAAAGTTCAAACTGCAAACTACAAAGTACATAGTTCTCTTCATGCTAATGGAAAAATCCGCCAAATCTTTCCATACAAAGAAACATGCACATATTTGATTTGAATGTTACATCATTGCGTACCACAATTGTTGAATAAAACTGTTACATCAACACCCTGATGCTTGAAAATGTCTCAGCTTTGCGATAAATCAATCCGCGGAAACCGCGGTCCGCGGCAGGCCGCCGGGGCTGCCGATACCCAATGCGATTAGCCAGTACTGTATGCTATGAGGCTGAATAGTCCTCCACTACAGAATTTGTATCGCGTTTTGATGAGACGATGTATTACTTCAGTTTCGGAGGTCGACGTTTATTTCTGTGTCTATGAAAAGTCTGCTCAATTTGTGCCTGATCAGGACAATAAATAATATGATTTTGTTTGTCTGATTACAACTTCAAGCGAACAATTCAGACGTTTTCCAGACACGATCATGCACTAATATATTTTATGACAGTTGCACAAATAGAATATAAAAACGGGATTTTCAAGCAAAAAATAATCTCTCTGAAACTCAAACTCATCTTCTCAAAACCGAATTACACTAATCATTCTTTACTTTGTATCGCTTGATTATCAATTTGCATCTATTCCCCTCCTTCCTTTATTTCCCCATGGGCGAAGAAGTTTTTGGACAGATTGGACTGATGGGACGGGATAGGACGGATTTTCTCTTCTCTTTTTCTCAAAGCGGAACCTGACACTCCTCATCTCTCGTTCTATCTCGTTTCTCTGACCGGCGAGAGATCGTTAGAACTGAGGAGAATACTCGGAATGGATCAAACTCCGAAGGGATTGTATGAAATTCGATTTATTTTCAATGCCTCTTCGTGAGATTGAAGCACATCGATGGGATAATTCGGCTCTGTTGTGAAATTCGTGTCCCAAAAACCGTGAGTTCATGGCTAGCAGATCAAGAAAAAAAGTTACACGAGAGAATCTGGCCGTCGCGGCTGCGGATAGCCAATGCGATTAGCCAGTACTGTACGCGTAAAGTTTTAATATTACCAGCTAGCGAAGGTAATTGAATTTAATTGAAACGTGACGTTTCGAAGTTGTTTTGACATTAAATTGGCCTAAAGGATCACCTCATTCTGACCAGACCCATAGCGGCATACAGTACTGGCTAATCGCCTTGCATAAGCGCGGCCGCGGATTGCGCGGATTGATTTTGCACAAAGCGGAAACATTCTTAGACTTCGAGATGTTGATTTTCGTATTCACCAGTCAATTCCCTATCGAAAATACTATATGATCATATTTTAGTAATCGATCTATGAGTTTTGAGATTTTGTCTGACCCAGCGAACAATTCTTGACCCACTTGAACAAGTCTTCCCAGAAGCCCAATTCTTGTTCAATCTTGCTATAATTGATACCATCCATTATCGTACTTGGTGGGCAAACCGTGACAGATGATCATTTTGGGCAATTTTTGACTTTTTTGACTTCCAGCGAAAGTTGACTTATAAATTCCAATTTTTCTTTCTTATTTTTTGTCCACCCTTCTTTACTGGAATTGGCCTGGAATGTCCTGGTGAAATATTTCTCTAACATGGAGAAAATGAGAGCTGAAATTCAGTGATTACGGTAGTATGGAGTAGGTAGGTAATTCCTACCGTAATCCCTCGTTTATTTTCAATTTTCATATTTATTAATTCGTTATTCCCATTTTAGTGAAATATTTTACCAGGACGTTCCAGGCCAATTCCAGCAAAGAATGGTGGGCAAAAAATAAGAAAGAAAAATTGGAATTTATAAGTCAACATTCGCTGGAAGTCAAAAAAGTCAAAAATTGCTCAAATGATCATCTGTCACGGTTTGCCCACCAAGTACGATAGTCTATTGAAGAGAAACATCATGGCATGTCTAGTTCATTGGGTCAACTTTTGTTCGCTGAGTCAGGCTTTTTCAGAGAATAATTCTAAATCTCGTATATCAAAGTGTAAAATATGATCTTATAGTATTTTCGATAGGAAATCCAATGGCGGATACGAAAATCAACACCTCAAAGCCTGAAAATGTCTCCATTTTATGCAAAATAAATCCGCGCAAGCCGCGGTCCGCGGCAGCGCCTATGCAAGGCGATTAGCCAGTACTGTAATGAGAAGAATTGGCGGAATCTATGGTAAAAGCAAATGGACAATGTCGGCAAACTTGTTGGGGAAACCTAGGCACATCGGCATAAAATCCTCACACCATTGTCCAACCTTTACCCAGGTTTCAGAACTTTAAGTGAGCACGAAACATATTGCAATCCGAACTGGTTCGCTTTTTTTTCGAATTGCATCGTGAAACTCATCCCTCGTTTCCCCACTACGTCTTCCCTCTCCCTGGCCAAAAACAACATCTGAAAGAACACTGTAAAAATGAGAAAAATTAAAAATTGTCATATGGCTATGCAAATTTAAAAATCTGAAGCAACCACTGTGAGAAGCATGATCTCAAATTTTCACTTGATTTTGTCGATTTTCAAGGGACTTGTGGCCTTAAGAATTTCTGAGAATCCATGATTCTGAGAATCGCCGATTCTCAGGCACGAACCCTTCCGAATGATAAGAATAAATTGTGTCTCCGAATCGTCAAAGAATCAAATCGCCATCGCTAAGCAGAACCATACAACAGAGGGATTAGTGTGCTTTTGTTTCAAAAATCTCAAAACCATTCAATATCAGAAATGGATTTGTAAGCATTTTCAGAGATGTCCGAAACATATCATTAAACTCAATGAATCGAGAGCCCTTATGTTCGATCCGAACAAAATTTGAGCGGGGGATTCTCTTTAAATTTTTCTTCCCTGATTTTCGCTTATGTTTCACAACGTATTCAAGTTTCCAGTATTCGATTGTGGGCGATTTCAGTCCTCGACTATGTGTGAAAAATACTTTGAAAAACTGCAACAACGGCGTATCAGTGCTAGGGTTCCCGTTTCGGTTTCGTTTACGGAAGTTTCGAGACCTCGCACGAGCGCGCTCTCTCTCTCGTCGGTTTAATTGAATTTAATTGAATTTGATAATTGAAGATAATTGAATTTAATTGAAACGTGATGTTTCGAAATTGTTTTGACATTAAATTGACCGAAAGGATCACCTCATTCTGACCAGACCCATAGCGGCATATTGAGAAGAATTGGCGGAATCTATGGTAAAAGCAAATGGACAATGTCGGCAAACTTGTTAGGGATAAAATCTTCTCTTCCCTGATTTTCGCTTACAGATCCCTCAAAATTTCATGTTGAATGAACACCTTTGAGGAAATTTATAGATCGAGAACTTGGGTATAAAACCGTGAGACACCATCACCGGTATAAATTTGGGCACCGACTGCGCTTCCTGTAGAGTCAAACACACCACGGGAGACTCGCTTGAAGTGAGTTTCGGTTTTACCGGATCGATAAGTGCTCTTTCTATTCTGCACACTCTATCGCCAGTCAGAGTGATGAGTGAGTGTGCATAATGGAGAGAGCAACTCTTCGTTCTGGCATCAATAGTGGGTGAGAAGGGAACCTGGTAGCTTGTGGCTTTTGGATGGGTCAGTAGATCCGCCCCTGTCTATTTGTGTTTCACAGCTCGCATAACTCCCGAAGGAGTCAGCGCGGATCAATGAATCGTCGAGAAATCTTGAAAATTCAATTTACTTCACCATACTAGCCATATAAGTTGTCTATATTAATGCGCGTATCTCAATGCGCGCGAGTGAAGCGGTACCTTCAGACTATTTCTGCCTACAATGTTATTATTGCCTGGTAATTCAACAAATTTGAAAAAAAGCAATGAATGCAGAGACGTGCATTGATGTTATGAAAACAGTCTCTCGTACCTAACAATGATTCAATTTCATTGTTTAGGTCGCAGTTGTCGACTGGAGGACTTACCGTTCCTTCCTCGCTCCTTTCTCTCTCTCCGGTTGCTTCTGCAAACGAAATTTTTAAAAAGAAACGAAATTTCTGCAGAAGCGAGCCGATCACAGTGAAGAGTTCCGTCCTGAAAAGAACCGGGAATTAAGAGGCCGGGAAATCTCAGACCGGGTTTTGACAGCCGAGAAGCCGTGACCGGGAATTCGCGAAATCCGGAAAATGTCTCACCCGACGATGATCTCTCCCATGCAGACTCTGGATCCGACGCCGTAGGGAACGGATCTTTTCATCGCTCGTTGATCGATTTCCCCTGAGGGCGAGAGGAAACGATCGGGTTGGAAGGAGCGAGGGTCTGGAAATAGCCGGGAATTTGAAATGGGTGAGAACCGGGGAAAAGCTAGCGAGAAGGTGTGAACGCACACCCCGAAATTCCTTCATCTTCGCCCATGTTCTTCTTCGCATTTGAATCTGCGTTTCGAGATGAGTTTCATTCGCAATTCAAAGGCTGACGCTCTTCTCGATTTCAATGTGTCTATCCCAGCATTCGCAATAAAACATTAACCAATCGACAGTACCTTCAAGAACTGTACTGACTTTCCATGAATGTCAGTTCCCAAACAACCAAATATGTTTCTCGTATGCCCCGGCGACAACTCATATGTCAGTCGCCAGCCCCGGCGACAACTCATATGTCTGTCGTATACCCCGGCGACTTCCTCTTCAAGATTCCATGTCTTCTAAACTCCATGAACACCACACACTGAATTACACGTAATTCAATTACCAAACAACCATTTAATTAAATAATAATAATATTTAAACCAAGTCCATTATTTATTTATTTATTTATTTGATACGCCCCAAAGGGTGTGACAGCATGTGAATTAACATATACAGTAATAAGAAGAGTTGAGGGAAGGAGGAAGGGACAGGGATCGATGTAGATGAGGGGAGGGAGGGGGGAGGGAACTTCGTATATTGCACATTCCCAGAGTTGCTCTTGATTGACGAGGTGGACGAAGCCTCGGAACGGGAGGAGACCGTTCGATCCATGTATATCGTATGGATCAGAGCAAGGGAGGGAAGGGAGGAATGAAGCTACAGTTTTGGAATCTCTATCTGGAGAATGTGGGTAGTGTCGGGGTTAGACAACAGGCGAAGTTTGATAGTAGACAGAGATAACTTGGGATCAACAATTTTATGGATCTTACAAAGAAAGCGAATAGAACGGTGAGAAAAGGAAGATCGCAAATTCTCTCTTCGAGCAATGGGAATATGAAGAGAGAAAGCATTATTTCTAGAAGACACATTACGAAATGAATAGAAACTAGACATAGGAAGATTTACAATCCCATTAACAATCTTTAGAGAGAATACAATATCAGCTACTACACGGCGAAGGTACAAAGATTTTAAGTGTGACTGGGCTAGTCTCTGATCATAAGAAGGCGGGAATGAAATATGAGGAGATGTACGATAGTGCAACAGTCGCGTGAAGAGATGCTGGCATTTCTCTAATTGTCTAATGGGGCCTTTAGCGGAAGGGGACCAGACTGGTGAGGCGTATTCGAGAATGGGTACAATGAATGAACGATAAGCTCTAATGTAGGGATCATTGGACGTACATGATACAGATCGAAAAAGCAGATAAATTAGCTTTAGTGCTTTTTTACAAATGAGATCAATGTGTGGAAGGAAAGAGAGAGTTGAGTCGATATAGACTCCAAGGTCCCGAATAGGTTCGGGGGGAGACACTGCAACCTCTTCGCCTGTCTTTCGCTTTATTGGGATCGAAAATGCATAGCGACTGTATACGTCGATCATAGTCAGACAGAACCGATGACCACTATTCATTTTCGCAAATTTACATATCAATCAGATCTATTTGCAAATGAGAAAGGACACATTCACTGGTGGTCAGTAAACGGGGGAAGCGCGTAACGAATTGTTTATGTTTTGAGTAAACATGCTGTTTTTCGAGAAACTGTAACATTAGCATTTGTTTTACCACTTGCTTTAGCCAACGGATTACTGGAGGTAAAAGCAGTAGGGAAATATCATAGAATCGTTTATTCAGTTCCATCTTCGAATATACAATCGATTGGGACGTCCAGTACCACTTTGTCTGTTTTTATGAGACTCGGTCGCAAGCATGAATGATGGCATCCCTCCGGGAGACATTGATTTTCTAGAAGCAAGCGATGTCCTTGGAGGCAACGATTCCTTCGGAGCCAACGATTCCTTCGGAGCCAACGGTTCCCTTACCGATCTCGATCTGGTTTTCATTGGAGAGGCAACTATTTGTGCTACATTCTTTTGTCTAGATTTAACTGACAGGAATTCATCCGGAAGTTTAAAACTTTCAAAACTTTTGACTGATTTTATTGATTTTTGTTTGGTGATCGACTTCTTGATCGACTTCTTCTTCTTCTTCTCCTTACTTGAAGATATTCTCACCCCTGAAGGTCATCTTAGATCAGAGGCGAAGCATCGTCTTCTGCCAATCCATTTTCTAGTCTAAAATTACGAACGCGAGCAAGAGTAGTAGTTACGGCATCAGCCTCGGGCTTTGACGCCGTAACTACTACAGATGGAGCAAAGGGACGAACACGAGTAGAATATTTCATTGATGCAATGCTGCTCTTGCAATGATACAAATGAATAGCGAACCAAAGATAGAAAGGAAATCGCGAGCCTTTTCTGCATCTCGACACTTGCCTATATACCGAATGATTGCGAGGTACTTTACGATGGCATTACGTTCGCTTCGGTTCAATCCTAATTTATGAACATTGAAACATAATTCTACCAGACATTCAATTTGTTTGTTGGTTGCAGATGATATAATTCTAAAATTGCGAGATACTTGTTTGAGGAATGACTCATTTTGTCGAATCCGCTCGTTCATTGTTGCGGCGCGGGTCTTAGCACGATCGAGTTTCCGTCCTTGCAGATTAGCAGCGTTCATATGACGTCGTTGTTGTCGGCGAGAATGAGAGGAGATACTGAAGCAACTGGCATATTTATATCTTTTTTATGGACCTTATCTTCATGTCTCTTGCGTGAGAAAATCATGAATGGTCTGGCCCAACATATCCGAATGGATAGACTGTTTTTTCATCCAGCTTTCCTTTTCTATAAGTTGGGAAATAGCGTTTTCGTTGAACGCATGACGTGATTCCGGTATTCTTACGACGAAGACTCGTTCTAGTCGTCGTGAGCTTCTCGTTAGAGATCTCCGGCTCTTCTTCTTCTTCTGTCTCATTGGGGATCTCTGTCTCGTTAAACTCGACAGGCTCGAAAGACTCGACAGACTCGTAAGACTCAACATCCTCATTCGACTAAACAGTTTTCGTTATACTATGTCGAGCCTTTCGAAACTTGTTGAGTTTAGCGAGACTGTTGGTTCGTTACACTCTGTCGAGCCTAGCGACAACAAACAGTCCAAAACAAATCGTATTTCCTAACAATAGAACAAGAATCGCTGTCATGAGCAGCGTTTGATTTCTAGATTTTACGTTGTATTTTGAAGCCAAAGTGACTCACGTTCCGGTAATCACAAACTTTGTATGGGTGTTCGTGACACTGTGTAAAGACAAGACGATTATCCGCATTTTCGAACTTTATTCTACGCGCCTTGTAAATACGTTTCCTTGTACGAATAACATTGCGTTTCAGACAGCTGCGAATGTCCCTGCACTTCCCTGGGACCGCCGGCGGACTTTGCCGGCTGCCTCGCGCCCGCTGCACTCGAGATCAACGGCGCGTGCATGACCAACTTCCTGCGGTTAGCGTCCGACGCATTTTTTCGCCCGATGCACACCACATCTTCAGATATACGCAAGACGACGGTGCACCATCGAGACAGATGAACGGGCCCCTGTCAAGAATATTGTGCAAGGTGCGAGGAACCAATATTTATTCTCCAATTATTTGATGATTTAGGCCGGTCTTTGGGTCGTATCAAACACTGGCGCTAACTTCAACACGCGGTCCATCACGTCCGCGTGTTGCTTCAATTGATTTGGTAAAGCAGCATAATGATAAACATCGTTATTCTGTTTTTGTGTGTGGCAGCTGGAAAAAAACAACGCTTGGACGTTACGCAAGTCACAGAGTTTTCATGCAGTTCTCCGGAGACTACGTGCTACACGATCTTGTATTTTGTCGTCTGGCGTCCAAATAACAGGCTTCTTAGGCGCCAAAGAACAGTGCCGTCAGCTCGAAAACAGAAAGCCATTAGTTATACGCACACCTGCGCCCTGGTACAAGCATTTTGCTCAATCGCCTAGTTTCTTGCCAATCATGCAGAACACGAGCGAACTGCGATATGGCTGGGAATTCGAGCTGTCGTATGGACATGATGCTTTCTTTCTGTATGTTTCCCTCTCTACGCATTTTAAGAAATATATTTCAGATTCACAACATTGATGGACATTTGCTTGGGCATTCCCGTGCACATTTGGGTAATTGCGATTATTACGATGAAGCCGCGCGTGCTGAGGAGCGATATTCGCAGGGCCTACATGGCAGATCAGGTTAGGAAGATCGAACTATTTTTTAGACGTATGCAAACATAGGTCGTCATGATGCTGTATGGATTCGTTATGCGCGTGTTCCTGCGGCCGTATCCGACGTTTCCGTGGCCAGGGCGAGAAGAAAATGCCCTTCAATAGGGTTGGCAAATGGAGAAAACGTATTTTTGTTTCACACGCTTCCGCATCACTCAGACCAGTGAGGAAGTATGCGTAATAAAGAGGCGGATTCTTCATTTTCATCACTACTTTCAATGCGAAAACGTTTCGTAGGTACTACTGCGCGGGCTTCCTCTGCCAACTCAATCTGCGCGGGCTTCCTCTGCCAACTCAATCTCGATCCTCGATTGTTCTCGGTGAGTTTTTTTGCTGTCGAATACATCTAAATATCGTTTCGAACGTTTCAGACATCATTAGGCGCCACTTACAGCTCTGTTGTGCCGTTTTTCGTCTACTTGATGATTCGGTTCTTCCTTTTGTTGAAAATTCGGTGACGTATGTCTTCAGATTGCACAATCAAGTCACTTTCGGAACCCATACAAAGTTTGTGATTACCGGAACGTGAGTCACTTTGGCTTCAAAATACAACGTAAAATCTAGAAATCAAACGCTGCTCATGACAGCGATTCTTGTTCTATTGTTAGGAAATACGATTTGTTTTGGACTGTTTGTTGTCGACGGCGACAACAAACCTCTGATCAAAGAAGTGAGTAAATCAATTTCTATTTTCAAAAGTTTGAACCTTCGAAAAATGTTTTTGCAAAGTTATAATTTTTTAATGAGTAGGAACCCGAAATCGCTTCTCTAATGCTGCGTGCGGGCACCGTAGTGATTATCGGACTACCTGGGCAAGCGCATCGTTTTGTTTACGGTAAAAACGGTTTACATTTTCAATATATTTTCAATTTATCCTTTCCAGAGGTCGCTCTGCTCTTCTTTACTTGCTTCTTCGTTGTCATTCTGCTCATTTTCCTGACAACCCATTCGCTTTACATTATCGCCAACAGAGATGTATTTTTTCTTCTGCGGAAAGTCGAATGAGTTATTTCTTTCCAGCGATCATCCTATCTGTCTCAGAAGACGCTCAAGGCGCAAGACCGCCTCACATTCATCTTTTTCCTGCAGGTATTTTTCCTGCCGGTCATGCCATTGCTGAAAAAAAAACAGTTTCCAGATTTTCGCCGTACTTATTTTCTTCGTCGTTCCAATGCTTTCATGGGTGTATTTGTCATCTTGCGACATCACTTCGTGGTCTGCCGCCCAGCTTGTAGCCCTACGAAGCAGCATCATTTTGCGTTGGCGGAAATTCCAAAGCCGCCTAACTTTTTCTCCAGATCTCGTTATCACTCAAGCCCCTCGCTCAATCGCTGATATTCCTGGGCAAGAACCCGGCACTTCGGCCGGTGAGATGAACATGACAACAATATTTCAAAACATGTTTATTTCAGCAGTCACTGCAGCGCATGAAGGCATTGCTTGTCAGAAAAAGTGAAGTCTCGCAAGTGAAGTAGTTCGGAGTGTACTTTTTCTCAGACGTGCGACCTGTGAGCCGAGCAATAATCGCCATAGAAGTTGTACTATTGTTTTCGCATCACAGACTGAAAATAAAGTCGAGAGTAAAGTTTGATTACAGTTTGATTACTAGAGAGCGATTGGGGATGCGACTTTCCTCTGGGAGAAACGATAGAGGAATGAGAAACGATAGAGGAATGACCTGCAGTTCTGCTTACTCTGGCCTATACTGAAGCGTCAATTTGGTCGATAATTTGTGAAAGTTGAGCAGATAAATGTATTTTTCTGGATACGATCTGAATATTTTAACGCATCAAATAGACCAAAAAATCACGAATGATAATTGTCGCAACAACAAACAAACAATCTGCTCTTGTCGCTATCTCATTCTCACTGAGATTGTTGCGATTGATTCGCTGGTCTCTGCAGCGAAACGCTCCTACTGAATTGCTCAAAGTTTGTCACATCACATGCTCCACACGTGCCTTCCCCATTGTTGTGCATCTGCCAGTCCCTCCATTTGGCATTCCCTACGGTGCGAAAAAAAAAATCTGTTTTGAATTCGCGCTGGTACGCGATGCTACATTTGGAAACAGCGTCGTTCGCTAGCGTGGCTTTCGAAATCATCAAATACTTTGACTTTTTTTAATTGAAAAAATGGTTGTCGGCTAGGATTTTTCTCTTAGCCTCACCAACATTCCTCCCGATATCGTTTTATCACGTTCTTAGAAACGTTGAATCGCCTAAGGACAAACTGAGATTGGTAAGGCATTTTCGTCCTTTGATTTTTTTTAATGATTTTCACATTCTTATTCGGCAATTTTGCATTCACATTTTTTGAACGTTAATGGGCATGGTGTCTGACTGGCATGCCGACGCAGGCAGGTTCGACTATCGCTTTGGGGCGCGCGCCTTTTTCTTCCTCTTGCAAAACATCACCTGCGGGCGGGAGTCGAGCCTGCCTGCGTCAGCATGCCAGTCAGACACCATGCCCATTTTTATTTATTATACATTTGTGTATGTTTTATTGATTGTGCACATACAAATATATTTTCTCGACGTTTTCGTCCATTTTTTTTTCCAGATTTCACCCATTTGGAATAACGTGCTGGTACACCATCTCTCATTTCGCAAGAACAACCCTGAATTGAGCTTTCTCGAGATAAAAAGGGCCAAGAATGATGGAGAAGAAATTAGAATGTTTGCAACCGTCAAAATCGAGCATCTCAAAATTGGAAACTTTTGCGGAACATTTAATGGATGGTTTAGACAACCATTGACCAGTGAAGTGAGATTGATTATTTTTAAAAAATTTTTAAACTTATTTAGAAACTCGTCTTCGAATCTCCTGCTTTGCTGCATAGTTCGATGCAAAGTCGTGTGACATCTTCGCAAGCAATCGAAAATGTCTCAACTCTATCAAAAGCGGAGACGTGTTTGCTTGAGCTTTAAAAGTTTGCAGCTCAGTATTCTTCAATGACAGCGCTCCGACTTTTCTATCTCGACCGAGATATAATGATAGATGTTAGAAAGATGCTCGATAATATTCCGGTTAAGTACTTGTACATAGCTCAGAGCACGTTCGATGACCAGCTTGGGTATGGTCACAAAAGCAAACCAAAAAAACGAAGGAAGCGTTGCAGATCTGATGTCATCGAGTTACTACAGAATCACGGTGTAAAACATATAAATTTGTTAATTTGGCAATTCGAATATACGAGTTTGCGTGAGTTCGATTTTTCAAATTCAGAAAAGTTCGTAATTTCAGATGCTTTCTTCGCAGCCGTTACTCGATTGGGATGTAGCCTGAGTTTCTGGGAAAGCGTGGAACATTTTTCGGCTAGCACTATCTTTCAACGCCGGATAGAATACTGGAACAATTTCATACGAGAGACCGCAAGTGAACCGTTCAAAATCGGCTTAGACGATCGTTTGAGTGATGGTAAACTGTGGCGACATAGAATACAAGCCGTCCTCGATAGCTTTGATATATTCGTAATGTTTTCTCACAATTTTCGAGGGCGTTATTGACCTACTAAAGGAAATCTTCCTTATATAAATAAATGTTTTGTAATGTCTTCTTGGCATCAGACCAGTTATCCGACAGAAGGACGAAAGCACAAGGATGATCGGTACCAATCGAAAACATGGCAAGATCCCTTTAGCGTGACACAAGTTGTTTGATTTCGTGATTTCGCGGTGATGTACGAAATACACGCGTCATTATTAGCGTTGAATTTTTAAATATTCAAAAACTCATCAAACACATTAGATTTTTATTGTTGCCAGTCACGAAATGATTCGAGCGATCGCTGTTAATCTCGCTACCCTTCCTCCCGATATCATTTATCACATTCTACAATGCGTCGAGGAACCAAAAGACCCGCAAAGATTGGTGAGATATTGCAAATGCATAGGCTTCTCTTTTTGGAATTGAAACCCCCTCTCTATTATTTACAAACAACGACCGAAAATGAAAAGTAATTGCAAAACTTTTAAAAAAAACTAATACGTCGTTCAGATTTCTACCAGCTGGAACGTTTTAGTTTTAATCAACTCTTGAAGAATGGAATTAGGAATTTAATCTCTGCCCTAGAGGAAATTCTACTCCAACATTTCCTTGGACGTGCGAACTACTCATAGGGGGAATACTCTTTATCTGCGGATGCTCCTCACAGGGCGACCATTCCCTGTGAGAGCGGAACGAGAGACTGGCTCTAGGCATAAACAGATGGTGATCTAGAACGCTCTCTCTCTCCAAAGGGAGAGATGAGAAAGGGGAAAGATAGTGTAAACAAGATAGATCTGAGTATGGGTGCCACGATTTCATGGACTGACCTTTGCTCCCTGCTAAGAAAGGAGTGGCGAACAAATTCGTTGATTGATAAATAAGATTTTTCCTTCATCAAGCGTATCGGATCTCTGAATTTAAATACGGAAATTATTTATTGAAAATATTGAGAATGGATAAGATTCCATTTTCTCTGTCAATGACGAGATCCAATCCAGCGACAAGTGCAAACACGAAAACTGTCGATATTTATCACGAATTTCATGAGTACTACATCTATGAGATTCGGAGCGCTCGTTAGTTACTTGACATTAATGTCATCTACGAACTAACTAAAATATTGCCCTTCAGAGGTTGTCTATCCGGATTGGTGCTGTTTCCGATCGACGTTCTTGCTGTGTTTCGGCAATGTCTAGACCCAGAATTCGAATGGGTACTACACTATTTATCGGAATAACACTGACTGCAATTTCAAAATTACAATTGACAGAAGTCTGCGATTTTCAGGGTCCTGTGATGGTTCGGCTCGCTAAATGGGAAAACGTGTGCAAGAAGATAATATTAAAAGGCTTATCGGAAGGAAAATTCACTGTGAAGGTATGACTCCTCAACAAGCTGAGAATCGACTATCGAGTTCCAGGAATTTGAGATCAACCCTGAAAGAGATTATGAATTTCGTGCTCACCTTTGGTTTCGGGACGATTACAAACAAGAGGATGATTGTATTCCCTATCACGTCGATGAATACGCACTGGGTGATTGATCGTAACCCAGATTGGATGGAACAAACCATCGAAATGTGATAAATGATTGCTACACGGTATCCTGATCATCTTCAAATTCACCTCTGCAATCATAATAGTAGAAATCGAAGGGCAAACTTGCTAGTGTTTGATAAAGTTCCAATATTTGAGCATCAGTATCATACTTTACTTGAATCTTGTTATGCTTGTCACGAATAATACCGAATGACGCCATTTATGTTTTTGAAGTTTTTTAGTTGCTCACTCCGACCAAAGGAAACAAGTCGCACCCGATTTATTGATTATTTGAACGGCATGAATAATGACAATGGCGAGATCAATTTAATTAGACACCAGGAATCTGGCATCTGACTCCGTACCATCCAGGGTTGCATTTACAGATTGTAGCTCCCTCCTCGTCTTCAGCACAAACTCGGGGTTATTGCAGGCGAATCGGCCGGAACACTTGGCTTCTGCAATACAAAGAAAATAATGAATTTGTCGCAAAATTCTAGGAATTCAAGATCTGAACAAGAACGTACCTAGTGATTTCTTGACTTGTGCTTCTTCTTGGCATCTCAATCCGAAATATCCGGCCTTGCAAATGCAGAAACATCCCTCCTCAGAGTCGGGAGATCCAGCAACGAGTCCATTGCCGTTGCATCCGAGGATTCTTTGGCAGGAGTTGGCTGGAAAGAAGAACTTTACTGACCACTGGAAAACTATACAAGAAATTGTTGAGATGAACTAACCAGTTTCTTTCTTCTGACCATTCTGCATGGGGATCTGACATCTGACTCCCATCCAACCAGGGTTGCACTTGCAAACAGATGCTCCCTCCTCGTCTTCGGACAAACTCCGTGGTTATTGCAGGCGAATCGACCAGAACACTTGGCATCTGCAATACAAAGAATGATTCAATCGGAATTCAACAATTGAACATGAACGCACTAAGAGATTTCTTCTTAGGAGCCTCCTCTTGGCATCTGAGTCCGCAGAAACCGGCCTTGCAAATGCAGAAAAATCCCTCCTCAGAGTCGGGAGATCCAGAAACGATTCCATTGCCGTTGCAGCCGAGAATTCCCTTGCAGGAGTTGGCTGAAACGTAAAATATATTTTCCATGCTGAGGCTGATTGAAGAAATTTTTGTGATGAACTCACCAATCGCTTGTTTCTTCTCGGTTCCCACAGCGATTTGACACCTGACTCCCATTCAACCAGGGTTGCACTTGCAAACAGATGCTCCCTCTTCATCATTGGCACAGACGCCGTGGTTATTGCAGGCGAATCGAACACTGAGCATCTGGAATGAATTCACAAATTACTGATAAGACCAATCAATAATCTCACCTTTAGACTTCTTCGCAGGTTCCTCCTCAGGAAGTTGACATCTCAGTCCAAAGTATCCTTCATCGCAGACGCAATAGCATCCCTCCTCTGAATCCGGAGTTCCAGCGACGGAGCCGTGATTATTGCATCCAAGGATTGCCTCACAGGGGTTTCTTGAGGTCTCAAAATGATTGGGATAAGACTAATTATTGTTAATCAGCTAATTAGACAAATCTTACCGGAAGAGCGAAAGTCGAGGCGAGCAAAGGCAGGAGAATGAGGGCAGTTTGCATTGTGAGATTGCGACTGTTGGTGATCTGAGTGAGCCTTATCTTCGTATTTATACGCCGATTCTCCGGGTCATTGGGGCGTGGTGATTCGTAGGACCGGAAGAAGGGACTGTTGCTGATCGAATGAGTAATCTGTTATCAATTGGAATCGAATCCGACCTGAGAGACCACACTCAACTCAAGTGAGAGCGTGATAACAGAGATAAGAGGTTGGTGCCTGCACATCAACATGAACTAACCAAAAGATCCGCATTGAGAATTTCTCGATGACGCAATGACCAAAGAACAATGAATAGTAACGAAATATCTTTATTTCACGGGTATCAGACATCGCACACCGTACCAGCCGGGATTGCAATCACAATAGTACCCATTCTGCCCGTCACTTGTACAGACTCCATTGCCGTTGCAGGAGAACCGTCCCTGGCAGGGTGCTTCTGGAAGGTAGGAATCTGTTTTCATGATCTTCTTTGCGTGTTTGTAAACGTATACGCAAAAAAATCACGTTTTCTCACCCTTAGCAAGCCGTCCGTTCCATATTTCCTCCGGGACTTGGCACCTCACACCGAACCAGCCCTGGTTACATTGACAGAAGTATCCATCCTGTCCGTCCGACGTGCTGACGCCGTTACCATTGCAGGAGAAGATACCCGAGCATGGCTCGTCTGTTGCCAACTGAAAACACGGAATATTTGTGAAACTTCGATTATTTCTGTTGGAAAGTGTGTTGAAAAAGCAGATACTATAAAAATGATGATATTCACTTTAAGAGCTAGAGCAGTGGCGATGAGTGGAAGAAGAAGTAGAGCAGTTCGCATGGTGAGAAAACAGGTGCTGATCAGCTGTCGTGACTGACCCTTTTATACCCGGATTACATTGTGATTTTGTGATCGACGGAGCCAATAAAACAGGACCGGAAGGAGAAATTTGATGCTGATCGAGTGAGTTAGTCTCAACAGAAAGACGCAGCGAGCGAATCGAAATTAACAAAGGATTACTGATCACGGAACTTCTCAACGTGAAAATTATTTTCTCTGTGAAAGTCCTACCGGAAATAATAATTGACAGAACATTAAAGATAGTGTAAACACAAAAAATTCGACTCCAATTTTATTGTTTTATTGGAAGCCCACTGTACTGCTGAGTATGGAAACAAGAATGAAAAAGTTTGAAAATAGCTAAAAGAGCAGAATTCGATTTTAAAAAGTCGGGATTGAGCTCAGGGAATTTGTAGATTACCGTAGCTGCGTGAGTTATTGATTACTGTAGCTCACTTTGCTCGCAGCCGCAGTTGAGTGTTTTCCGCTATTTGTTTTATTATTTTTGTCGTTCATTTCGCATAATTTGATTTCTATGGTTTAGAAGCGACCATATTAGAGCTTCTGTCAATATTCACTTCTCTCTGTCAAGCTCAAATTTGTTGTTACTCCATCGTTTGCATTCGTGTACTTTTTGAAATAGTTTAGAATAATTTTTCAGACTTTGAAGAACGTCAGGCGCACTTCGGGAAGGATCATGAGCGGCGAACGCCGCCAGGCCAGTTGCTTCTATATTTACAAAATTTAAATGAGTGATTAGGACTCTATTTTTGTTACGTGTTGCTAATATTTGTGCGGGAAACCACTGAATATCAAGTTATATGTGTTATTAAGGCTGAACTTAATTTATAACTGTCGAGAACAGGATGAAACCTTGAGCAAAACCAGTTTGTTCGATAGATTTCTTTACGTTTGACTTGATAGCAGTTGATTAAGAGCAGGTTGCTACTGATAAATAAATACATTGAGGATATCAGTGTCCCTTGATCTACTCGGAAGATGACTGAACTGCGTTTCCCCTGAAAGGTTGGCTTAACTCTCATCCTCTTCTCCCTCCTTCTCAATCTCCCCCATTCCTTCATCCGTTGCCATTGACAGTCGGTGAAAAGGAGGCAGATGTGAAGAGAGTTGAGAGGATCCCTTTCATTCGTACTCACTCTTTTCCGCCTCTTGTGGTCTCTGTATTCTCTTGTTTATTTTTCAAACTAAATAAATTTCAGTTGTCTACGCCAACTCTTCAGGAATCAATAGTCGACGGAAGTATACACTACAAGTACTGTGAAAGATTTTTTGCCCCCGATCTTGTTTTTATTTCCAAGTGGACACCTGAAAGTGTACTTTATTACTCAGGCTATGAGATGGTGGAACTTATGGAGGTTCGGACTGGCCCAGACTGCGATCCAACTCCACCCAGACTAGTTCTCCGATGCAATCAGCACGACGAGCATGTTCCATTCAATACAAACGAGCTTCATCGGTCTGCGTATAGGGTACATGGTCCGAAATGCAAAGCCGATGCATCGCAATTGAGAAGAAGCAAAAATCAACTTTACGTGATCAAGTTCTGTTATTTTCATTTCCATCGTTTTTTTGTGCTGCCAAGTATTCATGATATGGGAATCGTAATGAAGCGAACTCCCAAGCACTCAACTATCCTCCTCACGATTCCTTCCACGCGTTGCTCTTGTCAATAGGAAGCAGATTGATGGATGAAGAGAAGAGCGCAACTTGACATCTTTCCTGACGAGCAGTACGGTTTCCGCAAGCATAGGTCCCGCGAACTCCAGATGCTTGAGGTTCTTGAACACTGGACAACATCGATTAGCGATGGGAAGCCAGTTGACGTCATCTACTTTGACTTCGCAAAAGCATTCGACCGCGTTTCCCAACCAAAACTACAACTGAAGTTGCGCACAATAGGGCTCTCGAGTAGAACAGTTGACTGGATCTCCCGCTACCTCGAAAACAGAACCTTCCAAGTAAGAGTGAAGGACCAACTCTCGATTTCCCTCCCAGTTACCAGCGGTGTGCCACAGGGTTCAGTCCTCGGGCCCCTCCTTTTCCTGATTTACACCTCCGAAATCCCCTCATTAGTTCAAAAGAGCGGTGTCGTTGCGCGCATGTACGCTGACGACATCAAAATCTACCGCTCCTTCCGCAAAGGGACCTCCCCCCTTCCCCTACAAACTGTAATTGACACAATCGCGAAATGGTCCGAGCAGCTAATCATATCTTCACACTATTACAACATCACTACTTAATCCCATCGATACACTTCAATATTAGATCGCTTAGATCCTACCATACTATCCAATCTCATCTTCACACTATTCTTCCCTAGCCCATCCTACTCCTGCACGCTGCCCCTCCCTCACTCACCAGCTTCTGCAGTCTCGGCTCTCTTCTCTTGTCGGCGAGGGCGAATCCGTCCTCGACGAGCGCCTGGCCGACGTCGACGCGCTCGCCGTTGATCTCCACCACCACCCGGACAAGGAAGGATTACCGTAATCGCCGCCTCTTCAGACTACCGTAACCTTTTCTAAGAATACAGTAACCCTCCGCTAACTACAGCACTCCTGACTATCGTAATCCCTCTGATCCTGCTACCGTACCTGTGCGTGCTGCGCTCCTCCGAGCGTGTACTCGACGTTGACCTCGGCGGTGGCGGCCGAGCCGAGCAGTCGCTGCAGCGCACTGCAATTCACTCGATCAATTCATTTTTTCTCGCATACAAACGTTCGCACTATTACTCCCGATAAAAAAATCAGTGAGTTTGTAGTCAGTTTGAAACTCCAAACTGATAACCTCGTTTCCTAGGGAAAGACTAGAGACACTTTCCCTCTTTTTATTTCCAACAACTCCTTTCAGCCAATATTATCCCCAATCCCAATTCAGCGTTGTTGAAGTCAACCTGAAACCCAACACTCACGCGATGGCGAATCCGGCGTAATCCTCGTCCGCAATATCCGCGGTGGGGATAGTCTCGCACTGAAAAAGGATACCAATTAGGCCAGGAATATCAAGGTTTCAACCAGTTCTATTATTCCTAGAAATTGCTGGATCATGGTTACTTAAGACTTGCATCGTTCAGAAATTAGGCAAACGTATTCGCGCTGAACGAGGGAGGATCGGTAAGCGAATTGGATTAGTGACATCTGTGTTTCAACCAGTCCTCTTATTTCCACAACTATCTGGAGCATTGTTATTTGCGCTATAGATCGAGCAAAAACTGTAAAAATAAGAAATCGCGCTGCAAGGTGGAGAACCAATTCGCCAAATGGATCAGAGACATCAGTGTTTCACCTAGTGCTATTATTCCCACACATAGCTAGAGCATTGATACGTGCCACGTGAACAGATAAGAATCATTTTTTCCAAGATTTTTGAGACAGGAGAGTCAGGAACGACGTATTTATCTGTGCTTTTCCTCCTCCTCAATTTTCCGACATCGGACACGGCCACCTTCTTGTAGGCGACGGTCCTCTCCGTCTTCTGGTTCGCCGCCTCCTCCTCCTTCGCCTCGGCGTCCGTGTCCGTCCACATCGCCCAGATGTTGCGCCTGCAACAGCGTGAATAAGTTACCTTAAGCGCTAGCCTTAACCCTAAGGTCCTCCCTAATGTCGCGTATAGTCGTAGTAGTAAGTAACCTTAAGCGCTAGCCTTAACACTACAGCCCTAAGGTCCCTTCTATCTTCTCAACTTTCTCGTCATGCCCCTCGCTCTTATTGCGTGTGCACGTCGTCGTTGACGTCATCTCGCTATTCCCGTGTCTCCTTCCCTCCTTCATTTTCTCCTCTCCTCCCACTCACTAGCCCTGCAAGATCTATTCCGAGAACTATTCCGCCTATGCTTACCTAGGCGGGAATATAATTGGGGCTGTCAAAATGACTACCCTCATTTCGCACACTCTCTAGCCAGTAGGAGAAGCGAGATAGTGTGCGAAAAGAGGAGAGTCATTCCGTCAGCCCCGCACTCACTTGGCATTCTTGGCGCGCTGCTCCGCTGCGAACATGTGGTTGTAGTGCGACGACTTCTCGGCCGTGAAGTGCAGCGTCGCCAGTCCTGATAGGGAAAACTATCAATCAATCAATAGATACAGTAACCAAGTAACAATAAACTAAAAAGTCAGTAGTCGATAAGCAATCATAGCCATTCAATTGATAGATGCCATAGCCCAAACAAACTAAAAAGTCAGTAGTCGATAGCCAATGTCGCGCATTGCTACCGTACCCTGCTCGAGCAGTAGCTCGCTCAGGTTCTGGTGGCGACCGCCGTCTTCCGGCCGCACCCACAGGTAGCCGATGAAGGCGCCCAGCTTGTCCAGACCCTCCACCTCCAGCTCCACCTGACGAACAAATTGCATTTATTTTTGTTCGACCAGAACTCAGGAATCGATCAGTCTCAAGAAATCACTAGCCGCATAATACTAGCGTAAAAGCTGGAATTCACCTGGCTCAAACCCATTTTCCTTACAGATTTGCGAAAAACCGTCGCATTTTCGTTTCAGATTCCCTATAACACGCGCGTACCTCTCTGTGCATGCACAGCTTGCGCGTGAACTTGGAGGCCTCGTCGGTGAAGGGCTCGGCGGCGGCGGCCGTCTGGCCGTTGAGACCCGCAAGGGCGCCCTGAGATGTCAAACTTAGCGTCAAAACAATAACAATAACAACAACAAGGAGTGATCAAAACAAAAACAACAACAAAACCGCACCTTGGGGCAGTTGATGCCTCCCAGCAGGAAGGTGAGCAGGCACGTCTCCTTCGGCACGTAGATGCGCATGCGCGAGCCCGACGTGAGGAACTCGACGATGCCCTCGGCGCTGCAGGAGGGGAATATTACAATTTCAGCCTCTTCTAACCCGTTAGACTCCGGTTTCACCGTTCCTAGTAAAAGGTACTGGATTAATCACCCTTTTAGATCGCCCCCAATGACCCGTCAGACTCGTGTTTTATCGCCCCTTCTAAGCACTCACCGTGCGCCCCTCTGGAGGTAGGAACTGCTTGGAGCGCGCCAGGTCGCCCTGCAGCTCCTGCACGCGCTGCGTATGGCTGCCCTCCTCCTTGCCGGCGACCGCGAACAGGCCCTGTAATGGAGGAATTCATCAATTTGATCGGCATTTGATAAATACAGGAGGTGAAACGGGAAAGTGCCTGTTCGATCGAGCATGCGCTTTTGTGTTTCATGATTCCAATAATACCAACCTTGGCCTCGGCGGCGAGCAGCGCGTCGTACTGCGAGGAGCTGCAAGTGCAATCAATGATTTTTTTTCAGTCGGGAAACAACACACAATTGAACTAGGAAGAAATTAGCAAAAATGTAACCATGTTGCAACTTCAATTCACGAGGACATTGAATTAAGATTTTTTTTCTGATTCTCACCATGAGTCACATCAACTCCCAACGGAAACACCCACTCTTATCAATGATCCAAATCCCCAATTCACTTGGCAACTTTATTTTTGCTCGACTTCATCTAATCAAAACCCACTCAATACTTTCACACATCTAGACCTCCCGAATCCCCGATTCACCTAGCTCCCCCTTCATACCCTTACTCTTCAGTCTACCCAGTCTCTCGAAGGTCGTTCAGGCGAGAGACTGCGTCAAATGAGGAGAGTTAATCTTACCTTTGAAAACCCCCTTATCACAACTCACCGATTCTCATCGTCGTTCCTGTGTCGGACGACCTTGGATAGGCCTCGCTCGAGCAGGCCGATGGCCACATTCTGTCCGCCCGCCTCCACCGTGCAGCACGTCTTCTCGGGGAACTGGTCCGACTTCGGCTGCAGGTAATCCACCGTCACCGACACCTTCTTGCCGATCAGCCTGCGAATGGGTGGCGTAAGTTTTCAGCCGGACGAATCAGAATTTACGAGAAACCAGAATGCGCCGGGCAAGTGGCAATGATGGAACGCTTCATCTGATAGAATTTTAGAATGCGATCGCTGATATAATCAAATTGGTGCTGCACAGCTTGGATAAAGACCAATAACGAAAACCAGGATACGCCTGGCTAGAAAATAGCACCGCTATTCATAGAAACGGTGCCAGCCAAAGGCGAGTGTTCCCCGGGTGGGAGGGAGGAGGAAACAGCAACTCACTTCTTCCTGAGGTACTCCCTGCACTCGTACATTTAGGGAATGTCGTAGTGCGGGCGGAACTGGCGGCCGGCGGTGGCAGGTCTGTCGGCGGCGTCTCTGTAATTGATAAATTATTTTCAAATACGGTGAAGTATTTAATTTTTTTTCGAAAAGTGGCCGAAAAAGCACTAAACAACAGCAGAAACATCGGCTGACAAGATCTGATGAAACGCTGATCTTTGTTAATTTTTTTTTACAACATGGGTCAACGGCATACTAATCAAGCCAGCCATCGACCCTTTACCAGAACCGTCTACAACACTAATCTCACCGAACAATCCGAATTCACAGTGAATTGTGTTTTGGAAAAGGAGCACGACGTAACACTGATTTCGACAACTTTTTATATCTGTGTACCCCTCTTGCAACCCCAATCTCACTTGTGCAATTCGGCACTAACTCCCCACTTCCAAACCCGGCTCACCTAGCGCGCAGCTTCTTGCCCCAATCTAATCTCCTCACCTGGGCAGTCTGACGGACGACAGGTACACCTTGCTCTCCTCGACATTGTCGCGCACGACGATGAGCGCGTCGTTCAGCACGATCTCCACCACCTTGGTTGCAAAATAGTCGGATTATTAGAGTTCCTTTGGAACTCAGAAGCGCCGGGTTCCGAAGACCAGGGAGGTCTACGTTTCAGACCATCATCATCAGCCACTCACCCTCAAACTTCTTCTTCTCGGCGAGCGAGCCGGCCGATGGCTTGTACGTCGCCCAGATGCGCTTCTTGTTGATCTTCGCCGTGCTGCAAAACGATTAATTAATTAATTAACTAATAACTTGTTATAAATTAATATAATTTATAACAAGTGAAACCTACTTCTCAGTGGCGCGCAGCTTCTCGGATCCTCCCGTGCACAGTCCGATGGACCAGTCGACGCACTTGGCGAAGCCCTCGCGCACCAGCGCCTCGGCGATGTTGCCCTGCACAGGGAATGAATGATTCACAAGGAAAAATGGGTGATTTATTGTTACGCATGCTGGCTTGGAAGAGTAATTCAATAGTGACTTGGCTCGACACAGTAAACCAAAAAATTCAATTTCGAGCAAGTGAATTGCCGCTTCGCGCATCCTTCGTTATCGAACCAGCAAGTCAAATTCAATCTTCGACCCTTTTGCTTCGCAAAAATCAAACCTTGGGATGGATGATCGATCCGACAAAGTTGGCGTTCGACGTCGACTCGAGCACGATCTGCACGTCCTGCTGCAGAAGGCGCGACTCGGCGAAAAACTGCGCCTCCTTGCAGAACGGCTGAAACGGATTGCATCATGGCTAGCTAATAGACTGAAAAGGAGGATTGCATCATGGATAGTTAATAGACTGAAAAGGAGGATTGCATCATGGCTAGTCAATGTATTCTCCCATTTGTAGAGCAATGGACGGGGGATAACTGCCCACTGCGCGTCCCTTGCACACACACAATTCAAGGTCAGCAGTGGTGTTCAATGATGAAATTGCGCAACACCTAGCAAAGTAGCCAGTTGATTCCCCGTTTTCGTCACTAGGGATCAGGGGAATAATCTGTCAATCGAATCAGCGGAGTTGCCTCAGCGATGAAAGCGAATTTTCGCTCGCAGTTTCCCGCTGAGTCGTGAGGCGCTGATGCTTGACGATCAACTTTTCTTAATTTTTTTCAAAAGTGTACACAAGAAGAACCAACGCCTCTCAATTGAAGGAGATGTTCGAGAAGATGAGGTGAGTAGTAGTATACCATTGTCAAGGAAGGTTCAACTGGTCACCTGAAATCAATCGAAAGTGCCTCGTTCGCATCTTTGTGAACCAAATATTCCCACATCGGGAAATAGTCAAGCAGTGATTTGTGTTTTTGTCACCTTTTATGAGAAATAATGCAATCAAAATAGTAAATCAAAATCGAAATAGTAGTTTCTTTGTGGCGAATAAAGAAATAAATTTTTATAATTTCAGACAGCACACTCTCGCTGATCGTCACTCGATCGTCAACTGGGTCGCCGATGGATTCGTCAACACGCTCCAGTTATTCATCGATGACGATTCGTCCACGATTCCCACCTTCGAAGCACTCGATCTTGTCTGTTCGTTGTTCGAACAGGCTGATAATGTCCATGGACTCTTCGAGTTCGCTCTGATGGTGAGATCTCTGCTGAGTTTCAGTGTTCTTGAAAAAATTGCTGCCATGCTGACGAGTTGTATGAACTGTTCATCATCAAAAGGATCAATTTAGTTGCTGCCTCTGCTCCGCCCAATTGAGCTGTGTGATGGATGAAGAAGAATGGTACTTTTGAAAATATATTTTCATTTCTGTGTTGAACAGCACTCGATGTTCATGGAAGAGAATATGTTATCTCAATTTATGCTTGAATCTCTCAAAAACGGGCTTGTAGGGTACTTATTGTTGAAGCGAAACAATGTATTCTAGGGACAGACTGTTCGACGAGAACACAGTGCGAGCTCAAGATGCGGACCTCATCAATGTCTTCGAGCATGGAGAAAGAGCGTCCGATGGAAAGAAGCAGGAGTACAATCCGAAGTTCATGATGGACAACTTCCAGCAAATCACATTGTGAGATAATTTACTGTGAGATTAGGAGCCGTAGTCCAAAAAAGTCCCGGCTCTCAGCACTTTTACAACTGAGAGCCGGAACATTTTTGGACTACGGCTCCTAATCTCACAATAGTTCATTAAAAGACTATTTGGTTAATTAATTAAATTCAGGAGGATCGACATGTATCACGAGTTCAAGAAGCGCCTGCCATCGTTTGAACATTCGGGCAACCAATACTCTTTTGTTGTCAACGCGTTTGTTGCCGCATCGAAACTGGGACGGTGAGTAAATTATTTTCAAAAAGATCCTGTGAAAGACGTTGGCAATAACGTAAACATGCACACCGAAATTGCCGAATCTTACTGAACTTGGATTTTCTGAATTCACACACTCTATTACCGAGAAAATGTGTTGAACTAGGATGAGAAGTACAATACATAATTTTCTTCTTTTCAGCGATTTCGACGCGTTGGGCGAGCTGGCCTCCTTCTGTTCCCATTGGACTGCTCACTATCCGGAGATTGCGGCTGACTGGATGGGCGCATTCAGGGCGATCTGTAGCGGAAAAATGGGCAACTACAGCTTCGCGCATCTAATGGAACAGATTGATGTAAGTTCCGGGGTGCTCTCAGATCACGCTGACTACAATTTCACAAAAAATAACCCAAAAAGTAGTATCTTTCACAGTCTGAAGAGGCGCTTGATCAAAGATCATGGAGCAGTGATGCCAGCCCGGATGATAGGAAAGAAGAAATTTTGTGAAGCTCAAAATTAGAAATTTATGACCATGCTTTGCAGGTGTCCGACTGTACCGTGCACTACTCCATCTCAACATTCGCTGTTCTTCTCGCATCGAAGTACTGCTATTCCGTGCCCAAGGTGATCGCAGAACTCATCAACTCCGTCTTCAGCACGTTTATCGCGAAAGAAAGTGGAAAATCTGGCAAAGGAGGTACGCTTCATCTCCACTAGGAAAAAGTATTTTCACAAGCTCCACGTATGCATCAAATCACTCTTAGAGAATATTTTTGTCTTCTCAGGTTCCTCGTCCAAGGACAGCTACGAATCGGAACCGAACGTCTGCATCGCACTACTGTATCTAGCATAGATCAGCTGCGCCAACGATGAACCATTCATACGTGAGTGGCAATTCGAATTGATCCCTATTCTTTCTCTGAATCCCAGTGTCTTGCAGCAAGTTTGCCGAATTGAATTGAGTATTGAGGCCCCGTGAAGCAATAAGAATTAGCATCGTCTATTTCTCTACTTTTCATTTTCTGAGCACTACCGCGGCAGCGCGCCTGTGAAGAAGTTGTTGGAATGCGGCAATGCCGACCTGAACATACTCAACATTCTGCATCTGCATCGGTGAGCCTTTTTTGTTGAAACATTTGCAAGGAAATACCTAAACATGTTCAAAATGATAATTTTCTCAGGTGCGAGTTGGATCGAGTAGTATTTCCGATGCTTGTCAATGTCGGACTCATGAATGACATACTGGCGAAGAGAGTGAGAAACATCGAGTGAGTCAGAACAACACATTCATTAGCTGATATCGACTAAAAGGAGAACAATATCGAGAAATTTACAACCAGAAACCTTAATTATTTGCAGCGTGAAAATGGAGGTCCATGAAGGACCAGAACCATCCACTCGCGAGTACAAAAAGGAGTTCTTGCCAGCAATCTGCAGACAAGTCCTGATCTCCATCTGCGAACAGGTTTGGCATCATAAAATTATGATTATTGAAGAAGCAAATTCAGGACTGGACGAAGGATCGCATTCGACGATGAGGACATGGTCGCTTTCACTCACGAGCGCTTGAGAGCGAACGGACTGGTAAGCCTCCCATTTATAACTCGATTAAAAATATTTTTACTGCATTTTCTAGCAAAAAAAAGAAAAAAAAACATTATAATTATTAAAAATTGTCTTCGTGTCAGGGCCAACAGCTGCTCCGCTTTGGCACCCGCCGTCGTTACGAACGGGCTCTACTGGCCGAGTTGTCCGTCTGCGCCGGCAACTGGAAGAAAGCCTTGATCGACAAGCTTCTCGCCTCCCTCAACATTTGGAACTTCCATGCGACCATGGCCGATCTGACGCTGATGATCAAGGAGGTTGGGCTGGCCGGGTTTGAGGGGTACCGAGCTCACGATCACTAGGTTACGAAGTCACGGACAAAAGCCGATCATCAAACAACAACAGATACAAGGCTGCGACAAAAATAACAAATACGTTTCAGATCTCCCCGGAGGCTTCAAGTAAGCCCATGTCTCAGCAGCAGTCGGCCATTCAAGCGGAGGCACTGATGGGAGAGATCGCCAAGTGCTGCAGGGAGTTATTTTTGCAGGCGCACAAGAGAGACGAGATAATCATGAAGGTCTGTCTCATGGTATTTTGCAGATTTCTTACACTCTCAAATGTCCCTCTTTTCCTACGTGAATTTTCTGTGGAAAAAAACTGCTTTTCGAGCATGGAAAAACATCATTTAGTTTTTATAAAATACTTCGTTTTAGAAAGACGAGCGCTTCACCTTCACCGCCCTTTCCAACTTGATCTTTATTATGGATATCACTTTTCTCCAGTCAATTGTTAATAACCGGTATTCTATGGATGTTTCCTCTCTGTTTACTTGTACTCCTCTTACTCGCACTCTTCGTAATTGTCACAATTTTCGTATCTCTTTGCCTTTTATTCCGCATAACTCTTCTTCCACCCTTGCCTCTAGAACCATTTCAATCTGGAATTCCCTCCCACCCGAAATTGTTAATACTTCTCACAACGTTTTTCGTAACTATATTCGTTCTCAACCCCCCTCATTCTACCCCAACTCAATTATTGGTAACTGGCTTGATCTTTAATCTTTCTTCACCCCCCTCCCCCCACCCTCCCCCTACCCAACCCTTGCTGCCCGGCAAAAAACCGATTCGACACCATCGACGGACCTCCGTTTCTTGCACTCTTCTCGATAATCTCTTGTACATTACCAAAAGCAACGGAATAAATGAATGAATGAATGAATGAATGAATCTCGACCACGTCGAAGAGACGAAGCAGAGGAGTCACCTGGATATTATCGATTGAAAACTGAGAATTTCCAAAGAGTAATAATAAATGCGAAACCTGAATCTAGTGGGTCAGTTTATCAGAAGTGAAAGAGGGGCATTATGATTCAGCGCTTTATCACCGACTCTGCACAGAGCATCAACTACCTTTTATGGTTAAAACTCTAATCTACCGTGACATGCAGTACTCCATTTACCGTATCCTATATCCATCGTATCTCCACTCTACCGTACCTACGCATCTCTCACACTACCGTAACCCGGTGATCTACCTTGGCGACATCGAAGAAGAGCGAGTCATTGAAGATCATGGTCGGCAATCAGAAACAAAAGGTTAAATTATTGTTGAGAACTGAATGACAATAATACTGAAGAAGAAAAGCAGCCGTAATTCTAATGAAACCATGCAACATCAGTTCGCCTGGTCCCTATCAAAGATGCAGCCCAAGAGCGTACACATCGAATTTATTTGGAATTTAAAAATTATTTTTCTACGTGAAAGTGAAATGGCATTGTTAACGAACAGATTCAGCAAACATGACCAAACTGAGTGACCGAAGTTCACCTGGTCACAATGGCCGTTCTTTCGGGAACAAGAAAAGCGCGGGATTGATGAAAAAGTGGAATTTTCTGCTAAATACCAGGCCGATAAAAATTCATCATCAATCGTCAACTGCTCATCTACATCAGGTACTTTCATGTTTCGGTTTCTTGTATTATCTTCCTCCTCTGTATCTCTGGTAATGATAGTGTAATGACAAGTATAAAACTCTCTCCAATGCTTGCTTACCAGTAGTAGGATATCACCAGAGTCAATTTAATTTTCTTTCGCACGGATGAGAAGCGGGGAAGCAATTAGGAGGGCACCGTTTGTTCGCTGTTTCACATTTCCTTTAAATTTCGAGGCGAGTGAGGTGTTTCAATGAAGATGTAGGCTAGAAAAAAAAGGAAAATATCACCCCTTCTCTGTTTCAAATTCCCATTTAAATTATGCTTTAGTGATGCCTCGATAAATGTGGCCTGAATGGACTTAGTCAATAAATTCTCTGTATGCACGTCGGTTTTGATTCTCTATTGTGCTCACTCTCTTGCCGATCAGACAAATGAGACGGCGTGAAAGGTGCAGACCAGAGGTGTGCAAAAAAATTCCCGCACTCCTCATTTCTCATGTTCTCTCGTTTCTTTAATCGACGAGAGAGCATACGAAATGAGGAGTGCGGGAAATTTTTCGCGCACTTTTGGTGCAGATGTGCAGAATGGAGAGAGCAAAAATCAAATTCATAGATGGGCTGAAAAACAAAACAACAAGAACGTCCGTCTATGTTTCAAATTCCCATTACATTGTAAAGATGGAGGGGTGTTTCAATCTCTCTCATCAATACGGTCAAAGAATCAATAAACTCTCCTCATTTCAGCGAGTTCCAACTGTTCCTCAAGAGTATCTGTGTGATGGAGAGAGACGGAAAGTTCAAGTCGCTCAACGCCAAAGTGAAGGTGATACGGTATTTAGCTATTGTCGATCGAATACGGTAGGCTACGGTAGATGACAAAGCGATGAGCTCTCTATTTCGCACACTCTTTGCCTTTCGGCATCGGAGAAAGAGCACATAAGGAAGAGCCATGAAACATCAGATCTGGTCGACCGGTTACTGTAGAGGCGATAAAGCGGCTTAAATACGGTAGATCTAGTGGGATCCAAAACGAATAAATTTCAGGTCGCTCAAATCGGCCAACTTGTTACCCTGAGGATCGGGTCGGTTCGAATTCGATTCGAGGATGAATTTCGGGCTCTCGAATTCAGAAATTGAACAAGCTAAGTATACTGTACAAAATTCGTTATGCCTCTTCTCTTTTTGAAAAGTTGCTTCCCTTTGAGTGCAATAATCTGATTCCTCAAGGCAGTTTCCCTAATCCTTCATTTCCCGAACCTCCTTGTTTCATTATAATCCATCAATCTGTTACTTGTTGAGAAGTTACTGTACAAATTGTGACACGTTCCATGTTGCTAAAATGAATCCTTCGTTCTGTGGATTTGTCTTCCGCATAATACAGTAGCTCTGGAAAAGTGAGCGTTACAGTAAATTTAGATACTGTAAATTAGGGTTGCGGTATCTCGAGAAATGGCTGATACGAATGATTGTACAATGGAAACTAGTGATGTCGTTTCGGTTTTCGGTTAACCGAAATTTCGCGCACATTTTTCGGTTAACCGACAAATTTTTTTCTAAGTTTTCGGTTTTCTGTAGAAATGTTTCGGTTAACCGAAATTGATTGAAATGTTGTGTTTCGGTGAAATGTTTTGTTTCGGTTAGTTGGTCATATCTCGCTTCAAAATCATCTTTTCACTTCTCCCAAGGTTCTCCACCTTGGGAGAAGTGTCAGTCCACCTCCCATGCAAAGATTTACAAATTTTGAGACTTCGTCATCACTATGAAATCGTCACATTTTTGATCATAACTCACTTCAAAATCATCGGAGAGACTTGGGAAAGGTACACATCGACTTCCCATGCAAAGATTAACAAATTTGAGATTTCGTCATCAGTAAGTAATTTTTCACATTTTCATATTTTGGTTCATAACGCGCTTCGAAATGATCGTCTGAGGTCAATTTCAGCACCATTCGAACCCCCTCGACGAACTTTAAAAAATGATGCTAAAATCGGCCTCGGGCGATCATTTTGAAGACAGATATTAGCGAAAATGTGAAAATTACGTAATGATGCTGAAATCTCAAATTTGTTAATCTTTGCAATGGAAGTCGTTGTGTACCTTTCCCAAGTCTCTCCGATGATTTTGAAGCAAGTTATGAGCGAAAATGTGACGATTTCATGTTTAACGACGCTGCACTTTTAAGGTGAACGTAATAGGGCCCGGACTACGGTAGGTAGATCACTTACTATATTACCCGAATTTTTTCTAGCGAATGGACTAATTAGAGATAATGCGAATTTTTGAACCCCTTTTTAATGATCCCCCATCATGGGAAGTACGGTAACCGGCATAAGGTACGGTAGGTAGATCACCACTTTCGATAAAACTCCTCCAAAGTGATAGATATCGCAATTTTCTTTAAGAAATGGACAAATTAGATGAAAAAAATTTGAAATGATGCGAAAAAACCGTTTTACGAAAGTTAATGGATTGGCTAAAAGGCGGTTCCGGTCGAATTTTTCTCAAAATTGACTTCTGAAAATTTAATTCTGAAAATGCGGTTCTGGAAATAAATATCTGAAACAGATTTTTTAAAATATACTTTTCTGTAAATTTATTTTCTCAAATATTTTTTTATCAAATATTTTGTCCCAAACATGAATTTCTGAAAAGTAAAATTCTGAAAATTTATTTCACACCAAGATCTTTCTGAGAAATACATTTCTCAAGTGGAAATTCTTAAGCAAAATTTCTAAACCGGGATACTCCCAAATTTCGGTTAACCGAAAAAAAAAACGAAATGACATCCCTAATGGCAACCACTCCTCAATTCGCATGTTAGTGAAACGAGAAAACATGCAAATTTTCTTCACATCTATTTCGCTGACATTCTCTTCCGTTCTGGGTAATTTGTGTTTCTCCGCTTGTGTAAGGCTGGTTAAGACAAGGGCGAATTAATAGTTTGTTTCTACATCTGGAGCAAAAAAAAACAATTTTCCAATTTAACATTACTTTGAAAGTTGCGATAGATAGATCGCATACTCTCTTTCCTCAAAGCCAAATTATTGTGATTGACAATTTTTGACAAATGCATTTTGATTGATCTCCATTCTGCACACTTTTGGCGGGTGTGCTGAAAACCGATCAAACTTCGCTAAAGATATTGAGAATCATATCGCTCCATTTACCGTACTCAATCTGGACCCCGAACCGCAACCGAATCCTATAATTCGGTGTGATCTAGTGTACTCCCGAATCGGTCCCGATCTCTCCACACCTACTTTGACTGCGCAAATTAGATCTCGCAACTAATCCCCCCCCCCCTTGTCTTCCTCTGAGCCCCCACTTTGACTGGGAATCGACAGTCAAATCGATTCATTCCGCCCTATAAAAGCGGGCCCTCGCGGTCTCCTCCTCACAACCAAGTCGTCGACATGGCTCAGTCCGTTCCTCCCGGAGACATCGCCTCCCAGCCCGGCACCAAGATCGTCTTCAACGCCCCCTACGATGACAAGCACACCTACCACATCAAGGTACGGACCCCCTCCCTTCCCCCACCTCCCATGTAGGATCCCTGACCGTACCCTCCTCATCTGTCCAACCTTCAGTAATCCCACCATTTCCGGTGACCAACTCCTCCGCTCGTCGCATCGGATGGGCCTTCAAGACCACCAACATGAAGAGACTCGGAGTCGACCCCGGATCCGGAGTGCTCGACCCCAAGGAGAACGCCCTCATCGCCGTCTCATGCGACGCCTTCGCCTACGGACAGGAGGTACGGTATTCCATCCCTCCCTCAGCCCCATCTACCTTCCCATCTGTGATCTACCTAGTCTACTGTAGTTCATCTCTACTGTAGTATTGACCTACCGTATCGTACAGTACCCCTATCATTCCTCTAATTTCTCCCCCTCAGGACGTCAACAACGACCGTGTGACGATCGAGTGGACCAACACCCCCGACGGAGCCGCCAAGCAGTTCCGCCGCGAGTGGTTCCAGGGAGACGGCATGGTCCGCAGAAAGAACCTCCCCATCGAGTACAACCCTTGAATAAAGTTGGTTGCTGATCAGACTGATTGTTGCATCATCACATTGAAATGAATACAGAAAGAAGGGAAGGAAGGGGAGGGGATCTGGGATCGGTAGGGAAAGGGATCTTCTAGAGCCTGCTTGTGACTTTGTATCTGTCTCCTCTTGTTTCTGTGGAGTCTATTCAACCATTTCGAGTTGAGGAATGATGCACTTTATCAATCGATCGATACAATACAGTACCCTCTCCACTGATAAGATCAGAATTCCTTTTTTATCGCTTGTTGTTACATCATCACATTGTAATGAATACAGAAAGAAGAAGGAGGAGGCTGGGATTGGAAGGGAGATCTTCGAGAAGCTGCAAGTAACTTCCTGTCTCTGTAGAAGATGCATCATTGCTCAATATGAAATGTGAATAGTAGTGACCTCTGAAGTTGGAAGTTTGAAACTCTCTCCTTTTCGCACACTCCCTCGTATTTCTGTCTGGTCAGAGTGTGCAGAGGGGAGTTTGTGTGGATAGAGCTTCTATTCGATGTAGGCCATACAAAAACCGTTTCTCTTTAGTTACAGTACTCCGTAGGTCGGTAAGATACCACCGTAACCTACTGTCATTCGTATGATGTATACGTAAGAATTTTCTCTTTTCTTTGACCGGCAAAAGATATTGCGCAGAATTTTTAGATAACAACTGTTCGATCCGACAAGAACATCACATCTGACGGTCTCGATTTCGCTTAGGACTTCATCTCTCTCCAATCTGCACACCATCTCACCGATCAAACGAACGAGAAAGTGCGCAGAATAAAGATAGCTGGAAGCAGAAACATCATCTCTAGTAAAGCTGTGCCTATGATACGGTGGATTTTTTCTTTATTTATCGAATCGACTGGAAAGGGAAGTACAGTAGGTAGGTCAATCCAAAACCGCTTGTGGCAAGGTAACTACAACAGATAATACTATGCTAATACGAACGACTACGAAATACGGTAGCCCAATTGATTATGGGATACGGTAGTCAGTAATCGATCAATCAAGGTAATCTTGAATGGCTAATTAGCCAACTCGACGATAACCAGAAATTAGAAGGATGCAACTTTTAATTTCAGCTCTCTCCATTCTGCACACTCTGTTGAATCTCTGACTGCCAAGAAATCATGCAGACTAGAGAGAGCTATATTTCAATTAGGCAACAATGAAACGCAACATTTGGCTCCTCGATCGTTAGTTATCGTAATCGATATATAAGAGACAGAGAAATACAGCCTACGACGCTGTAGAATCTTTTGGGATTTATTTCAACCTTGTGCTCCTCGATTGCTCTAGTGACTTGAGCTTTGATCTCTAGTCGATCAGGCCGTTGTCAGCAATGAATATCACCCTCTTAAGCGCGGAGGGCGTCCAAAAATAGGCACCGGGTCTCGTTCGAGGCCCTGTATCTTTCACAAGAGCACGCTGGCAAAGAGCCAAAATGCGTTTAACAGTCCGTGCTTGGCTCTAGACGAGCCGGGTTGAAGCGAGATGGGAGAGGGGACGGAAAAAGAGCAGAGTTCGCACACGTATGATGTTTACGTAGGAATTTTAGGCTACCGTAATCTTCGCTCCAGGACCTTACAGTATTTTACAGAGGTTACTGTACGGATAGCTGGTGCTACACACTCGCGAAGCTCCGCCCACTCTGCTGCGCCTCCGCCGCCCGTTCAAACCCGTCGCGGGTAGGGAGCACCAGGTCCATATCCTCTGCCGATTCACATCCGTCTTCGGGGATTGGAGAGTCTGATATTGAGTTAGTGCGCGGTTTCAAAAATCCTACCGTAATCAGCCCCGTCCGTACCCTGGTGGTCCGCCGAGGCAGTGATACCCCCACACTGACCCCCCGCGGGAAAATTTTGATGAAGCTACCACCGACGTGGCAACAGGAACATAATTTTTAAAGAATAGTTCGAACTTTTTTTTTTAATTAAAAAAATATCGATTGATCCATTCCGAACTTTGTCGCCCTGACAGTATACCTACAGTACCTCTCCACTTATAGGATCCTAATCCCCTTTATCGATTGTGCTGGTAGGTCAAGGAGTTCTCCTATTAGCGCCTTTCACTCTTCTTTCCGTTTCTCCGATTCAGTAAGCAACCGGTTATCAAGTCATGCAATCTCGGTGGTTTGAGAGGCGCTACTCTCTCCATTCTGCACACTCTCATTACTCTGACCGTTGAGATAGTGTGCAAAATGGAGAGAGACGAACCCTAAGATACATCACTGTCTCTAACAAGGAAAGTGGCTAAAGAAGGAGGAAAGGGGAAAAGTTTCTGTCTAAGGATGCATCTATCTCTTCAATCATTGTGAAGTAGGGGTGTGCAGAATGGAGAGAGCCAAAATGCATCGGTATTGTGCAATTTTTCTTCTAAAAAGGAAAATGGGGGCTAGAGACAGGGAAAAGGGGGAGAAATAGTGCATGCTGCTTATGGATGAAGAATTACTCCTGCGCGCTATCTCGAAGGCTCTACTGATGAGGTAGTGTGCAGAATGGAGAGAGGGGGCTCCGCTTCTGTCATTCTTTGCCCCCAAGGAAGGGCAGAAGAACAGTCGCCTCACCCACTTGGCCGCGGGGGCCCTAGCGGGTCAGAGGACTCTCTCCATTCTGCACACTCCCTCGTCAGAGGCGAAGGGGGGTATATAGGGGAGGACCCGTTAGGGGGAAGGCAGATCCCATCAGCCCCCTTTCACACCTATTCCCTCCTTTGTACAGTGGCAAGCGTTTCTG
This sequence comes from Pristionchus entomophagus, assembly GCA_036245825.1. Taxonomy (NCBI): domain Eukaryota; kingdom Metazoa; phylum Nematoda; class Chromadorea; order Rhabditida; family Neodiplogasteridae; genus Pristionchus; species Pristionchus entomophagus. Next base: position 4,446,357 of record BTSX01000001.1, read on the forward strand.
ACTCAGCGCACCTGACTTTTGATCTACCTCTCAATCCTCTCTGTTCTACTACTAGTAGGGCACTTACTTGTCCTTGTTCAGCATCTTAAACACTCTCGAGTAGTCCTAGTCACTCTGTTCTTCAGCACACCTATTGCAGTAGTGGCCCACCATTTAGCTCTCCGAACCCTGTTACCGCATTGACTCTTCTGATCGACTGCACTTCTACCGTAGCTATTCAACACGAGATAACGCATTTATCAATCTGACCTACCGTACCCCCTTCTGACCCTCCGACCTACCGTAATCTCAGATAGTGTGCACCTCATTTTGACTCTCCTGCCTACTTCATTCATTAATCTGACCCACCCACCTACCGTATCCCAGATGGTGTTCTCCTCGGCGTCCTCCGCCGGTTTCCTGGCGGTTGGCTGCTCGCTCACGGCCGTGCTGCTCACAATGGCCTACGTGCCGGCGCTGGTCATGAAGATCAACAACATCTCCTACCAGGTGGGTGGGAGACGGTAGTCGCACCGCGATGGTCAATCGACGACTGACTTTATTAGATTTCGGTAGTCCCACTACAGTATCTACAGTATATGTGTAACAGTCCGCCTTGCGTGGAGAAGCTTAACGTTTTCAGATGCCGATAATCTAGCGAGCACTGACTTTATTGTGCGATTACCGTACTAGGTTTACGGTGTTCGATTATCAATCGACAACTGATGTTATTACGGTATTCCATGATCGATCAACAACTGATCATAATTCCAGCTACAAATCGACTCTGACGAGTTCCGAGCCCTTGCCGACTCGACGTGGTCGGAGTTGGTGCGCGCCAGACAGGCCGGCAGAGGCAAGAGACAGGTACGGTATTGGCTACAGTACCCCCCACACCGCCTACAGTAGGCTACAGTATCCACACCTACAGTACCCCTCACTCGTCTTGCTAGTGTACAGTAGTGTGGCCGGATCAAGCTCTCTCCATTCTGCACGAGTGTGCAGAATAGAGCTGACACTATTCGCTCCGTCAATACTAGCCTACAATGTTCATCACGGGCTATGATAGAAGCCTACAGAATAGTGACGTAGTCTCGGTTTTAGCTCTCTCCATTCTGCACACTGTCTCGCACTGCTGACAGACGAGAGAATGTGCAGAATGGAGAGAGCTTAAGCGACACCAACATAACCGATCAGCGTAGGCAAGCCAACACCATTAGTCCACACGCTCACCTACCGTATCCCTCGGCTCACTCTCACAACGCTTTCCCTGCCCTCCTACCGTATCCTCAAGGTGTATCAGGTGTATGGTGGATCGGCCGTGCCCCGACCGACGACCTACCCCCTGCATAATGCCTACGCGAATGAGGATCAGTTCGTCGAGGCGGCCCCGACTTGTGGTGAGGAGGGGGTTACGGTAACTATGGGCGACTGCCCAGGCTAGGTTACTGTAGCTCTGGATTACTGTATACTTTTATCGAATCGATTTATGCTGACGAAGCTGAGTAGGGATGGCGAAAAAAGTCAAAATAAAAAAAACCGGGCGAATTGATTCTAGTGATGGATCGAATTGAAGGAATTGTGAGATTGAGTTGGATTGTGATGACGTAATAGATCAAAGATAAAAGACGAAAGATCAACTTCTAGCTTGCAACGCGCGCAACTCGTGCCCCGCCGGCCCACCCGGAGGACCCGGCAAACCGGTGAGAACTAGGAGTCAGCTCTCTCCATTTTGCACACTCCCTGGTTCTATCCAACGAGGGGAATGTGCAGAATGGAGAGAACACTATCAGGCAACACTAGTCCTCAGTCTCTTCGTTTCCCATGCTCTCTGGACAGTTAGAGCAGGCGAGACAGCACGCATTATGGAGAGAGTCCAGAGACCACCAGAAGAGTATTTTCCACCTTGCGAATTCTGTCTCATCTCTCTGATCGAGTTGAGAGTAGTGTTGCTGGGTCAAACAATACTCTCTCCAATCAGCACGCTATCTCGCTTTTCTGTCTGGCCGACTAGAGAGCAGGGGAAAGTGAGAGAGTTTCCCACTCGCCTCTCTAGACCAGCGATGAAAGGGAAGGAAGGGGAAAGGCCGGGGGGGGAGAAAAGGGAAAAGAGAAAAGAGAAAAGTGGGGCTGATTGATCCACTTAGAGTGAGAGGGGGCTGTATTTTATCTGGTTCCGCCACTTTGGCCGGCCCATGGCCGATGCAGCCAGGCTAGATAGTCATGGAAGCCACAGTAACATATCTATATTAGGCGGCTACCGTAATCAATCAATCGGTATTCAGGGAATGGACGGCACTCCCGGTCTGCCCGGAAACCAGGGAGCTCCCGGACTTGCCGGAATCGCGCCGCCCGTGACAATCGACCCGGTAAGTGCATACAGTAACCCAAGGAGCTACCGTAACCATGGATCTACATTATCCCTGAATCTACCGTAACCTAACGCTGCCGTAACTCACACTCCTTGCAGAACCAGGGCTGCCGTGTGTGCCCGCTGGGTCCACGCGGTCTCCCGGGAGCACCCGGAGAGCCAGGACAGTCCGGAGCCGAGGGACCCATCGGATTGGTCGGACGCGGTGGAGATCAGGTAACGCGATCCAACCGTACCCTACCGTACCTTCACCTACCGTAACTCTACCGTAACCTCGTTCAGGGACGCAAGGGCTACCCCGGACAGCAGGGAATCCCCGGCGAGCCCGGACACGCTGGCAAGTCCGGAGAGCAGGGAGTGCCCGGTAGAGACGGAGTCAGAGGACAGAAGGGACCCCAGGGCAAGCGAGTGAGTACTGTATCCTACCGTACCCCGTAGAGGTAACTGTAATCGATCGATACACTCCTCCACTGTATACAGGGGATTGTTTCCGGATCGAATGGTAGCTTTCTCCACTTTGCACACTCCCTATCACTGGCGAGAAAGTGTACACAATGGAGCGAGAACTATTCGATCTGGCTAGTCCACTGTAATGTAGTATGCCTACAGTAAGCCAGCAAACAATACCGTCACCCTTTACAGGGAGACTCCGGCCCCCAGGGACCCAAGGGCCCGCCCGGCTACCCCGGACAGGACGGCAGCCGCGGATCCGACGGAGACGCTGGACCCGTCGGACCTCCCGGCCTCCAGGGCATCAACGGAGACGTTGGAAGACCCGGACTTCCCGGCATCCCTGGTACTTCCCGGGTACTGTAGGGTACGGTAGCAGGATGTTACTGTAGCTCTAGAGTCCTCTTCTCGAGTGATAGACGTGATTCTGATAAACAGGAAACTGTAGTGCACGTGGTGGCCAATCAATACCGTAACCCCGATCTACCGTACCCCTGGCTCAGGCAACCCCGGAGCCGACGGACAGTACTGCAAGTGCCCCGAGCGCACCGCGGGAATCAACCGAAACCAGCCTTCCTACGGTCCCGCACCGGCCTACGAGGTATACTGTGGTCTCAAGAGTACGGTAATCTAGCCAATCAATACTGGGCTAGATTGGCTAGCACTCTCTATTCTGCACACTTGCCCTTACCAGCAAGAGTGTAGACGTTCGATCTAGCTACACTAGTGCACGATATGCCCAGAGTACTGTAGCGTATCCTCGATAGTGGGCGGAGTCTGACCTACCGTACTCCTGTCAGGCGCCCTCGGCCGACGTCGTTGTTGTCTCGCAGCCGCCCGCCTACGAGCCTCGCGCCTACGACAATGCCGCTGTCCATCGTGAGTCTGACACGTCGAACAAAAAGACTGACCCACCGAACCGTCTACCGTATCCTAATCTCTGACTCACCGAACTACCGAACTACCGTAAGCCACCGTTTTCCAGAGGCACCTCCCACCTACAGCGAGCCCCAGCGCAGCCCCTACAGGAAGTGGAAGTGGGCTTCATAAGGAGGTGTACTGTAGGAGTACAGTACAGTATCGATCGATCGATAAAATCATTGCCAAACACGAATTGGTTGCAAAGACATTCAAGAGAAAACGAGGAAGATTCCAATACAATGAGGCTATCGAAGAACTACCGTATACCGATCTATCCCTGATCCATTCCCCTCCCTTCTTTCCGTATTCATTTCAATGTGATGATGCAACAATCAGTCTGATCAGCAACCAACTTTATTCAAGGGTTGTACTCGATGGGGAGGTTCTTTCTGCGGACCATGCCGTCTCCCTGGAACCACTCGCGGCGGAACTGCTTGGCTGCTCCGTCGAGGGTGTTGGTCCACTCGATCGTCACACGGTCGTTGTTGACGTCCTGAGGGGGAGAAATTAGAGGAATGATAGGGGTACTGTACGATACGGTAGGTCAATACTACAGTAGAGATGAACTACAGTAGACTAGGTAGATCACAGATGGGAAGGTAGATGGGGCTGAGGGAGGGATGGAATACCGTACCTCCTGTCCGTAGGCGAAGGCGTCGCATGAGACGGCGATGAGGGCGTTCTCCTTGGGGTCGAGCACTCCGGATCCGGGGTCGACTCCGAGTCTCTTCATGTTGGTGGTCTTGAAGGCCCATCCGATACGGCGAGCGGAAGAGTTGGTCACCTGGAAATGGTGGGATTACTGAAGGTTGGACAGATGAGGAGGGTACGGTAAGGGATCCTACATGGGAGGTGGGGCAAGGGAGGGGGTCCGTACCTTGATGTGGTAGGTGTGCTTGTCATCGTAGGGGGCGTTGAAGACGATCTTGGTGCCGGGCTGGGTGGCGATGTCTCCGGGAGGAACGGACTGAGCCATGTCGACGACTTGGTTGTGAGGAGGAGACCGCGAGGGCCCGCTTTTATAGGGCGGAATGAATCGATTAGACTGTCGATTCCCAGTCAAAGTGGGGGCTCAGAGGAAGACAAGGGGGTGGGATTAGTTGCGAGATCTAATTTGCGCAGTCAAAGTAGGTGTGGAGAGATCGGGACCGATTCGGGAGTACACTAGATCACACCGAATTATAGGATTCGGTTGCGGTTCGGGGTCCAGATTGAGTACGGTAAGTGGAGCGATATGATTCGCAATATCTTTAGCGAAGTTTGATCGGTTTTCAGCACTCTCCATTCTGCACACTTGGCAAAAGTGTGCAGAATGGAGAGCAAGCAACATGAATTTGTCCAAAAGTACAGCCAGCCCGTGGCGCAGGGAACGCAGCGCAGCTGCAAATTATTTAATTATTTATTTATTTATTTAAATATTCAAATTAATTAAATATTCAAATTAATTATTTTATATCTGTTGAAGCTGATATGACCAGTGGGTAATGTCCAAATGAAAAAATTTTTTTTTTGTTTCTGAAAAACCGCTACTAACGATCGCTCCCTGTCGAGCTTCGCTCATATGATCCTTATGAAACCTGGCAGGTGCTACAAACTCGTCAATATCACACCTCATCTGGTTCTGTTAATGTTTATTTAAATAATTTAAATTAATTAATTAATATCTGTTGAAGCTAGTATTTCTTCCTGTCGACCTTCACTCAGATAATCCTTACGAAGCCCCTACCAGACAGGTGCTACACACTCGTTAATATCAGGCCTCAACTGGTTTTATTCACGTTTCCGGGCATCCCCCTTAAAATCGAGTACGACAATGCCTCCATCAATCGGGAGTCTGACCTACCAAACTAAACACAGACTCGTCGAACTACCGTATCCTACCGTATCCTCACCGGGCCAGGCATCTCCCTTCTAATGACGGCCTTCCTCTTGCAGCCACGCCACTCGTTGGCCAGCGACTCCAGTCCCGAGCGAGCAGCTACAATAATAATATTATTTTTAAAAGATTTTAATTAGTTATTTTACATCTGTTGTGGCTGCAATGACCAGAGGCTCCTAGTCCTAGTGATAGGTTAACATATTCTGAATATTGCCACTGAAATACAAAGCAATGGACAACGACAGAGGGGCAAATATTTTAACGAGATTATTTTTTGACCATGATGAAAAGAACCGATTGTTCATGGTTTGCGCTACAGTTTTCCAAGCTTGTGTGAAGCACAAGTGTACGGTCCTTTTTTTTAGAAAATTTTGTTATCTTACAAAAAGAATTGGTATCTATTGTCGCCACTTGCAACTAGTCTACCTACGACCCACCAGTGAAACCAGGAACCGCTGCGGCAAACTATCGCACTGTTTAACCAGCGAAAAATCAAGCGGAAACAAGTTAGAGGCCATTGCACAAGGAATTATTATTTTTTCAATACATAGCTGTCGACTGAATATTGACGCTCTTTACCACTCGTCCCCTTTACAATATAAGTAAAAACCCAAAGTTGTGCGGGAAAACACTCCTTGTCTAGTGAGATGATAGCATGTGCAACGAAGAGTAAAATATAAACCAGGATTTTTTTGAAGTAAGCGGAACCCTTTGGACCATTGTTGCATCTTGCAATTTTCTACATATACCGCACTCTCGAAACGTAAAAGTTACCGTCATCGAAAATGCAAGTTATGGCAAACAATCGAACACGTGAGCTTAGCAAGACTCATTCCGTCATTATCTTCTCCCACAGTACTCCCTACTTGTAAGTGCAACTAGATTTCTCACCAGAGCGAAATGATATACGAAATCAGTATGTTCGCGGAATAACATCACCCAATATTGGAACGAATGGAGGTGCGTTTGGCTAATCTACAAAAAACACAGAGTCAGAAAATTCTCCTCGATGACATCACCTAATATTAGAGCGATTGTTGCGGGAAGGCGAGTGCGTTCTCTCTCTCAGTTCTCAGTTCTTAGTTCTGCTGTGTGATTAGCGAATTAGCTCTCTCACTCGATAAATCACCGTTCAAGTTGCGCAAGGAAAATACGACTCGCTATTTGGAGTTCGATCGCCATTCCGAGCATGAAACGGTTAGATATCTGACTGGAAAATCCTAAATGGAAAATGGTCAAGGAGGCAAACATCGTTGTCTCAATATTTAGATCTTTCTGACCGATAAGAGTGCGTGATAAGAGGGAGATCGAGGAACGATAAAGTCGATGTATCTGGGAGAGGGCGTGCTAGGGATCGTAAAAAGAGCAAGGTGCATCTTCGTCCTATCTTCTAGATTACGTTAATTTCAATCTTGTTTATTGAAATAATCGAAGGCTCACCGGCACGGAAATCCTCACAAATCCTCATTATCTTAATGCTTTTCAATTCAGGGGATTGCGAAAACAAAATAAGAATTTATTCACCAAAAACCGTTTATGATTCGAAACACTTCTTTCATTCATCACTGGTGACAGCTAATCGGCGTACGAGACGCTTTGAACAGGACTAGCGAGTGCAATACAGTCACGGATTGGGATTGCAATGGAATAACAATAAAAAATAAGTTAACTGGGTGAACAACTGATATCGGAATTCTCAGAAGCGTGAAACTCAACAGGGTAAGCGAGAGGGAAAGAGCGAAAGAGCATCGAGTAAGACAATAGCAGGGAAGAGTTGGCCAGGCATCAGGAGATGAGGGCGAGGGTAAGGGACTTGCGTGCGAAAGATGCCTCCTCTCCGTTCGTTGTCTATAGAGGAGAAATCAGGCATAAGGGGGACATTCCCTCTCGTGTCCGCACTCAATTCCCGAGCCAGGGAAACTAATTTCTGATACACCCCTACTAAATTCATCGTATCATCCATCTGATCTCTCTCCATCCATTCCTTTCCTGAATTGTATCATGTTCAACGCTAGATCCCTCTGTAACAAATTACCAGATTTACACTGTATCTTGTCACTTGATCGTCCGGATGTTATCCTTATTTCTGAATCTTGGCTTACTTCTCGAATTATGGACTCTGAGATTCTCCTTTCTTTTCCCTACCGTATCTTTCGTGCTGATCGCGCCAGAAGGGGTGGTGGTGTATGTGTAATCATTCGTGATCACATTCCTTGTTCTCGTATTTCCCTCCCCACCACTGTCTCGTCTGACGTTATCTGTCTCGACATCCTTCCTCCTCTTGGTCTATCTGCTATTCGACTCATTCTGGCCTACCGTCCCCCCAACACTGTCTCTAGTGACAACTTAGCTTTGTTCGACCAGTTATCCATTCTATCCTCTGTTGATAAGTCTGTTATTCTTACTGGAGATCTGAATTTGCACACTGATTGGGCCAATACTTCTCTGGCCACTGGGCAATCAGTTTCTCTTGTTGACTTCGCCTCATCCCTTTCTCTTCACCAATTTGTTTCTTCCCCTACTCTCGGCACCAAGATTCTAGACATTGTCCTTGCTCCTCCTGACCTCATCTCTAACTGTCATGTATCTTCTCCGTTCAAGAACTCTGACCACTCCAGTGTTACTTTCCGTCTTTCTTGGCCATTCTGTGCTCCCATATCCATTCCTTCCTTTGACTTTCGAAAAACCGACTTCATAGGTCTCAACTCTGCTCTCTCTGGCACTGATTGGTCTTTGATCTTTGACAATTTCTCCGATATTTCTCAGATGTATTCTCAGTTTGTTGATTACCTTGTACATCTATTCTTTTCGTTTGTACCCTTCAAGAAGGAATTCCTTCCCTTTGACAACTACCCTCCTCACATCAAGTCCCTTCTAAAGCACAAACGTTGTCTCTTTAACAAGCTATCTCTTGCTCCCGTTAGATCTCAATTCGCAAATGTATCATCTAAACTTGATTCGGAAGTAAGGAAATTCATTCGTAACAAAGAAAACAAGTTGTTATCTGGCAATCGCAGCCGTTCTTATTATCGTTACATCTCCACTCGCTTTAAACCCCGTTCATCGATTGCTCCTTCTCTATTTGACTCTCATGGTAATAATCTGACCAATGACACTGATAAGGCCGAGGCATTTGCTTCATATTTTGAATCTGTATTTACTGCCGATGATGGACTTCTCCCTACCTGCCCCCTCACTATTCCTCAGTCCATTCCCTTCTCTATTATTCTCCCAATTGATATTGCTTACCACCTTAGACGTGTTTCTGATTCGTGCTCTCTTCCTTCCGATGGAATTCCCTCTGTTATTTTCAAGAAGTGTTATTTGACTCTATCTGAACCACTTGCTCATATTATGAACTACAGTTTGATGTTGGGTCAAGTCCCTTCTCTCTGGAAACTTTCTGTTATTGTCCCAATTCCTAAAGTCACGTCTCCTTCTTTGTTATCCGACTACCGTCCCATCTCACTCACTCCCATTCCTAGTAAAGTCATGGAACGAATCATCAAGCCCAAATTAGTCCGCTGGTGCGAAATCCACTCCATAATTCCACCTGAACAACACGGATTCGTCCGTGGCAAATCTACCGTATCCCAACTTCTTGAGTGTACCCAATCTTGGCGTGATTCAATGGATAGGAATGATTGTGTTGACGTTGTTTATGTTGACCTAGCTAAGGCATTTGATACTGTTTCTCATTCTAAACTCCTCCATAAATTGAATTGTCTTGGTATTCGTGGTTGTCTGTTTAACTGGATTTCGGACTTCTTGCTCGATCGTCACTTACAGGTAAAAGTTGGCTCCTCTCTCTCTTCGGAGAGAGTGGTTCTCAGTGGTGTCCCACAAGGCACTGTATTAGCTCCGATTCTATTTCTCATCTACCTTTTCGATGTCCCTCGGGCTCTCTCTCCATTCCCTTTAGTCAACTTCCGTCTCTTTGCTGATGACATCAAACTGTACATCACTCACAAACCTGACCAACATTCATCCACCCCCTCTCAACTTCAACAAGGGTTACAGGGTATCTTAGAATACTGCGAAACTTGGCAGTTGACGGTCGCTGAAAAGAAGTGCACCGCCCTTTACATAGGCAAAAACAATCCCCTCTTCCAATACTCTCTCAACTCCATACCCCTCTCTCTTCCTTCCATTGTGTCTCCCCCCGAACCTATTCGGGACCTTGGAGTCTATATCGACTCAACTCTCTCTTTCCTTCCACACACTGATCTCATTTGTAAAAAAGCACTAAAGCTAATTTATCTGCTTTTTCGATCTGTATCATGTACGTCCAGTGATCCCTACATTAGAGCTTATCGTTCATTCATTGTACCCATTCTCGAATACGCCTCACCAGTCTGGTCCCCTTCCGCTAAAGGCCCCATTAGACAATTAGAGAAATGCCAGCATCTCTTCACGCGACTGTTGCACTATCGTACATCTCCTCATATTTCATTCCCGCCTTCTTATGATCAGAGACTAGCCCAGTCACACTTAAAATCTTTGTACCTTCGCCGTGTAGTAGCTGATATTGTATTCTCTCTAAAGATTGTTAATGGGATTGTAAATCTTCCTATGTCTAGTTTCTATTCATTTCGTAATGTGTCTTCTAGAAATAATGCTTTCTCTCTTCATATTCCCATTGCTCGAAGAGAGAATTTGCGATCTTCCTTTTCTCACCGTTCTATTCGCTTTCTTTGTAAGATCCATAAAATTGTTGATCCCAAGTTATCTCTGTCTACTATCAAACTTCGCCTGTTGTCTAACCCCGACACTACCCACATTCTCCAGATAGAGATTCCAAAACTGTAGCTTCATTCCTCCCTTCCCTCCCTTGCTCTGATCCATACGATATACATGGATCGAACGGTCTCCTCCCGTTCCGAGGCTTCGTCCACCTCGTCAATCAAGAGCAACTCTGGGAATGTGCAATATACGAAGTTCCCTCCCCCCTCCCTCCCCTCATCTACATCGATCCCTGTCCCTTCCTCCTTCCCTCAACTCTTCTTATTACTGTATATGTTAATTCACATGCTGTCACACCCTTTGGGGCGTATCAAATAAATAAATAAAAATGAACTTCCTTAAGGGAAGAATCGTGCCTTGACTGCTGCCGGATTGTCGTAATCGGCATCAGTAAGAAGATCTCTGTGCTGTGAGACGATGTGGAAGAACAGATCATCGTCCCTGGCGTTGTCCGCACGAGCCTGAAATTTCTGTATTTGTAGGTTTGGTCTAATCAGGATTTTTTTCGATGATTGCGATTTCGCGACTTATGTGAAAAAAGGGGCAGTGAAAAAATTCTCTGGTTTCGCTTAAATTTGCAGATGTCTGTTGAGATGTTGAAAACAACGACTTGTCTAGGATAATTTTAAATATTAGAACATCTCACTTGAACAATCTGATGGCAGAGTTACTTTTATAGAACCACACAAACATAGTGTGTACAACAATCATTCTCTGTGAAATGCATTTCAGTCACATTACTTACTTTTTGTCAGGAAACCTTCCACTGTGGACTTGTCAGTTCGTCAATGTCGCTGGAGTAATGTGCGGCATAACAGTCGATTCTGGCCGAAAGTTTGTTTTCTTTCGAAAATAAACGCTTCGATAGTTTTTCAATAGATATTCGTTTGTGACATAGCCAGCACTGGATTAATCTGGTGACATTTGTACTTTTGGAGGCAATTGACATTTTTTTTCAAAGAAATATTTACATCAGAATATTTTTCAGCAAATCTGGAATGGAGATCCATGCTAGCAAACATCTCACGAATCAAGAGAGACGATATAGATGCCCACCATGTGCATTCAGCTCTTATTTTTCGAAGGATGTCAGATTTTATAATGTTGATCTATAAATAGATGTAAATGGACTGTTATTGGCAAAATGTTCCTATTATTTTAGGCATTAATTGTTTTTATTCGTTCGAAAGTCTATGGTGTTTCAGATAAAGACTCACATGAGAACCATGTCTCACTCTGGAACAATAATCGATAGGAAGTTGGGAAACCAACTGATTCGTTCCCTACTCCTGAAGACCACTTTCGAGTGCTTCCCTGGAGCTCCGACCATGTCATTCTTCCGCGAGAGGCCACCAGGAGTGGAACTGCAGCGCATTCCGGCAACATGTGCACTCTGCCATCAGATTGTTCAAGTGAGATGTTCTAATATTTAAAATTATCCTAGACAAGTCGTTGTTTTCAACATCTCAACAGACATCTGCAAATTTAAGCGAAACCAGAGAATTTTTTCACTGCCCCTTTTCTCACATAAGTCGCGAAATCGCAATCATCGAAAAAAATCCTGATTAGACCAAACCTACAAATATAGAAATTTCAGGCTCGTGCGGACAACGCCAGGGACGATGATCTGTTCTTCCACATCGTCTCACAGCACAGAGATTTTCTTACTGATGGCGATTACGACAATCCGGCAGCAGTCAAGGCACGATTCTTCCCTTAAGGAAGTTCATTGTCTTACTCGATGCTCTTTCGCTCTTTCCCTCTCGCTTACCCTGTTGAGTTTCACGCTTCTGAGAATTCCGATATCAGTTGTTCACCCAGTTAACTTATTTTTTATTGTTATTCCATTGCAATCCCAATCCGTGACTGTATTGCACTCGCTAGTCCTGTTCAAAGCGTCTCGTACGCCGATTAGCTGTCACCAGTGATGAATGAAAGAAGTGTTTCGAATCATAAACTGTTTTTGGTGAATAAATTCTTATTTTGTTTTCGCAATCCCCTGAATTGAAAAGCATTAAGATAATGAGGATTTGTGAGGTTTTCCGTGCCGGTGAGCCTTCGATTATTTCAATAAACAAGATTGAAATTAACGTAATCTAGAAGATAGGACGAAGATGCACCTTGCTCTTTTTACGATCCCTAGCACGCCCTCTCCCAGATACATCGACTTTATCGTTCCTCGATCTCCCTCTTATCACGCACTCTTATCGGTCAGAAAGATCTAAATATTGAGACAAAGATGTTCGATTCCTTGACCATTTTCCATTTAGGATTTTCCAGTCAGATATCTAACCGTTTCATGCTCGGAATGGCGATCGAACTCCAAATAGCGAGTCGGTTAACTTGTGAGGCAAGAGATTGATCGAAGAAGAAAGGAACAAGATAAAAGAAACGCCGCTGTGTGCAGCAAAGAGAGCAACATGTGCTATCTGTGTGATCGGGATAGGGAAGCAGGGTGAGTCACTTGTGGGCTAATGGGGTCGTAAAACAAGAGATGGAGGATGGCCTAGGGAGAAGCCAAAACTCGTAAATAGTGTAAATAACACGACGTTAACAACGTGTGTCACGTATTGCGCTTGAGAAAGGCTCGTGATTGCGATATGGCAAGGATTGCCATATCATTATCTGTCTCCATCATTATTTCCCCTCCAGACACGTGAACTTGCTAACTGAAGAAGATAATATCATCAGCGAAGAGAAAGCCGCTGTGTCTCGGTAGTTCGATATGCGGGGAAAGGTGGTCCAGCTGATGTGTAGTGTAGGGGGTTCTGGGAGTGCAGCTCGCTATTGGAAAAGGAGCAAGGCGCGACAGCTGCTGTGCGAAAGGAAAGACTTCATTTTAGATTATCATCCCAGACGTTTTAATCTGCCAAGATATTATTTGTAGTTTTTCAGTCGAATGCCGTACACTGAGCATTGCTCTCACTTCGTACGTATTGGGTTGAGGAAAAGCGTTACGCTCGTTTTTGAGCATCGTGTTTGGGCTCATATATCTCCCGCCAATCAAATCTAAACGAGCTGACTTTATAGCATTTTTTCAGGGTATGCTCGAGTATCATAGCCGTTATTATTAGAAATATCACGCTTCCTGTGTAGGAGAGAAATTTAGATTTCAATGTACCTGATAATTTTCGAAAATTTTAGATTTTTTTCGAAATTGTGTAATTTAACGTGGAAACTGTTCGGTAAATTCACACATTCTCAGGTGAGCAGCCCGATACTACACCTCTTTCATGGTGAAGTGAGAATGGTGCTCGATTCATTGATGTATTTTTATAGACGTTTCAAGGGGAACGTTCGTGAAAAATTGCAGTTCACTTAACTTATTTGTCTACCTTGAGGATCGAAGGTGCTGGCCTATACACTAGTGCGCTCCAGTCACTCACTATGGAGCTATATTATCACTATAAACATTTGGTGCTACTTATGCTCCTATTTGAAAAATAACAGTTTTCCAAAAATATTATTTTGTGACGGAATCAAAAGAAATGCGTGTTTTAAGGACTTTGGATTAAACCATACCCAAGACATAGTAGCCAGTCTATAATTGTGGCCACTTGGTGGATGATAGTGCAAAAGTTGCTCGTCCATTTAACCATCTAAGGCCTTACATTCAATTAGTACGGTTTACAGGAAATAGCAATAAATGTCGATTTCGAGGCTTGTTTTTCTATATCGGACTTACGAGCAATTTAACTCATAAAGAGAATGCTCCACACTTAGCTAAATTAGTCCATATTTTCAACAGGAAAGGTACTCCACATTCAAGCATAATTGAGGTCTTTAGATCTATTGCTAAGAAAACGCGGCTAGCAAAACTTCTTTCGGTCAGTAACTGAAAATCCTACACTCTCGTTAGGCGCATATCTCACACAGGCCTTTACTTGGATATTCCTCTGAATATCATCAGTGCAATGTATAACCATGATACTTTACTACTGCAGCTTAATTGTGGCTCAATAATTCTTCTTCCCTCAGTGCTGACCTGTCAAAATCTCAGGGTGAGGTGCGACAACTTTGAATTGAGCCAGCCATTGTGATCGCCTAAATGATCGGAGATATATGATATAGTGTGCGCTAAAGAGAGTATCCAAGCCCTTATCGATCATCAAAAACCGGAATATAATTGCACAATTTAGAAAGACGGGAGAGGTCATAATCTGAAATTGGAAAAACGAGCGTTACTTATTCCTCAACTCGATATAACGAAGCGATGGTGAAACATATCCGAAGCAATCATAAAAACTGGGAGAACGCGGAAAATTACAAAAAAATACATTATTTATCCCGAAATGCGATCACTGGCTGCCAATAATTACCCTCTTCCTCACTGCTTTCTTCGCTCTCATCACCAGCTTGGCTGCGGAGGGAAATTTTTTTGTATTTTCAAACCGGATGCAGTAGGATTAACATTGCTCATACAGCTAACACATAAATAAGAGAAGGTGAAACATATTCGGAAAGAAACACATTCTTTAAAAAAAATGAAAAATTATACAATATTTATTGATGATACACAGCGTGTCAGAGAGACAAAATCCTTTGTTCTCCGCGTCCGACCCCCTATTCATGGTTACTCGAACACATTGGTTAAGAAATACTTGTGAAGCATATCCCATATCTCATTGATAACGATAAAACATGCAAATCTAAAATATCAGGATCTTAATTAACGTGCCTAGGGGCACACCACTTGATAATGACTTGTTTAATTAAATTTGAATATTATAATGAGATGCTTCCGGAATCGCATTGTTTCCCGGAGAGTTTCTCAACAACCGATACTAGAAACCCCTACACTATTATTATGTGAGAATATGTTCAGGAATAGCCCGACAAGGCTCCTTGATTCGATTTTTAATATTTTTTTGTTTGCTCGAGTTAAGCATGAAAATAGGGTGTTTTTCGCATGTTTCTCGAATACAACGTATTTTTTAAAATCGAATCCAGGAGCCTTGTCGGGCTATTCCTGAGCATATTCTTACATAATAATAGTGGGTTTCTAGAAACGGTTGTTGAGAAACCCTCGGCCCCGTATTTAGAGACCGCAACGTGATTCGCCAATGTATCCGAATCGACCAATTTTTGTGCCTAATGTGTCCCTCTAGGTCTGAATAAGGCCATACTTTTTGCCGTTTAACGATATCTCATTTTTAGACCGAGTTATGGATCAAAAACCATGCTCGCGGGGCACACCGGGAGAGAGGAGGAATCCAGGACGAGGCAAAAGTGGGCGGAGCCTAATTCAGCCCTTTTCTGAATTTCGCCGGGCATAGATTCAGCGAGTCGTGAGAGACGAAGAGAAAGGGACAGGGAGACCTTCAAGCCAGCGCGCGCGCTAGTCACGCCGAGATAGAGAAAGGGAGCGCAGACAAGGAGTGGGGGAATCGCGCGTGCTGCAAACTTCAAACAGCTGGTACTATTCGGAGAAACATTCAATCTTGGTATACTCTTCACTAAAAATCGTCTAAAATCCTAGAGAACAACTTACCAAACGAGCAAATGCGCACGATCACTAGAACCTACTAAAACCCCTATCCTGAGACTCTTTTTCCCATTTTTGACCTACTCAGAGTAGTAATACCAATTTGCTGGTTGGGTCATTTGTAGAGAATGGTAATAGCTACAAAACGAGCCCCTACTCGTCTCATGGCGTTGCGAATCCGCATAGTACCGCCACCATCCCACTTTTTCACGATTCCCTGTCCCTCCCAAGGGGGCGTGGCTTGTGGTCTCTACCCGTATTACTATTGATTGGAAAGGACACCGCTCACAATGGAATGACTCATCGAATGAATTGTATAGGTTTCATTGAGACTGTTTCACAAAACGGGTGATTTTGAGCTAAAAGATCTCCCATTCTTTCAAATTCTCATTCACGACCGCGCAACTTACTCGAGATGGACGAAAATGGTTGAGAGAGAAAATTGAGACAATCATTGACCTCGGACGCGAAATTTGGACTTTGACACGCTGTGTGATATTATTCCCGATAATCACTGGCTGCCGACAGTGACTCTCTTCCTCTCCGCACTCTTCGCTCTCATCACCAGTTCGGCGGCGGAAGGAGAGGAGGGAGCGGCGGTGATCTGAGTGGGGTGTTATTGAGTCAGCTCGTATAAATGAAATATGTTTCAATACCGAACACTGTATTGAAAAGAAGCGAAGCTAGAAGTGCATTACTTTATCATCTCACAGCTTTTTTTTCTCGAGGGAGAGTATCTTTGTATTTTTTGAGTGGGAAGCCGGACAATTAACATTTCTGACACGGCGATCGCATAACGAACAGATGGTGAAAGATATTCGAAATTTGTGTGAATCGCGAAAATTATACAATATTTATTGAGATTATTACTCCGGAAATATTCACTGGCTGCTAACAGCGACCCTCTTCTTCTCCGCACTTCGCTCTCATCACCAACTCGGCGGCTGAGGGAGAGGAGGGAGTGGTGGTGATCTGAAAGAATAAAATTATGGGTCAGAACGGATATAAAAACAATGCGATTCAAAACTAGAGGAAGTACAGGTCGATTTTTTTTAACAAGAAGTATGTATCGCGTGATAAAATATTTACAATGATCAATCGCTTACCACGCTCGTATCCACAATGCCAACTTCGAAGAAGCCATCGTGTTTGAGGGACATGGGCCTGTGAATCTCTGTCATTGACAATGACATTGGGAGCTTTCTATTTCTCTCTGAATTCTTACTTGTTCACAGTCATTATAGTAAATGATTCGAGAGGAATGATGCCGGAAGTCGATTTGTTATCCTTGGATAAAGTGACAGCTCGGGTTTCGTACATCTCAAGAGCACAATGATTTTAAAAACGAGCAGCATTGTTAAAGTACCATGTAAGCCTTTCTGTTTCCAGAGAAGTTCACTAGCACAACCTTTCTTTCGGCCGTTCCAGGCTTTTCTTCTTGTCTGAAATCAGAGTTACGAAAATATTCAAGCTCTTTGATTAGACAGAACCGAAAAGGGCGCGAATAGTAGATGAAAGTAGATCAATGTACCTGAATCGCAGCCTCGGCGGGTACACTGCAACCACGCTCTTGGCCGTCTCGCGGTCCGATTTCTCACTCAATCGAACAGTGAATGCACTGCACCGACTGCCGAGTACGTTCCAGGGTCAGTAGTAGTCTGGGGCCTGCAAATAAAAACAAATAAGTGAGGTCCTAGAATCAAGTAGAGGAGTAATGCATGATAGACGGTACAGTAAAACTTTATTAACTACGAAGATTCATGATGGATATTCTGATTTAGCGAAGAAAAACGTACATTACAGAACTCCACTCGCACCGTGCCGTCCTTGATCGACGCTGCGCTGTTCTCATCGCAATGGCTCCGGCTTCCACAATTCCCGATGATGGATGCACGGAGCATTCCGCGTCACGGATGGATGCCTGAATGATCAACTGTGCTCGGATACATTCGAATGTCGTGGACCGATAAATATATTGGGGCAATAGCAAGAACGAATATTCACAGAAACGATTGCTCAGCCCATCGCAAAAATACAAAGAACGCATCAATGGACTCTTTCCATACCCTGTACATCTTCCTCCTCCCTCCCACATTCATCATTCTCATCGTCGCCTCTCGATTGATTTCGACGACGAGCTCTTCCGTCTCGGCGACGATGACGTCGATATTGGAGTCGTCGATGAGAAGGGATTCTGAAGGGAGACTGGTTGTCAATCCATAACAGGTTTACTTCGAATAACGCAAAAAATAGTTGACCTTTCACTATGATCGCATCGGTTGTGGGAGCAACAGATGGTTCCTTCTTATCCCTATTAGTATCGGAAGTGAACTTTAGGAGTGGACACAGATCTCGATGGGGCGATAACATTCGCTCGATCACTCAGAATGGGGTTCAAGTTGAATGAAGAAACGACGAATGAAACGATGAGGAAATGGAGAGTCAACTTCAATCAACAGGTCAATTGCTTTTTCAACGAAGACAACGAGGTTGCTTTCAGGTGGATACTGAATCAGCGACGAATGTCAATCTGGCAGTCGATAAGTGTAGTTACGCTGACTTCGTCCACTCTTCCATATCAACTCTTCGGTATTTTTCTAACTCTACGATCCGTAAAATCCGACCATCATCATCCTTGTCAATAACACTCCCTACAGCGATTCGTACTACTCGTGGTTGCCCATCTCAGCTGCTATTCTTATAATTTTCTGCGTTCTTTCAGTCTTCGGTCGCAATGCATACCAGGTGACCCTTCCCTATTCCTATCATCCCTCTCCTTCCCTCCAGTCCAAACCTCTAATCGGTTTCTCGATGGCTCTCGTTCTCATCTCAGTTTGCACTGCAACGGCGTCCATTCACTTCATAGGTTGGACAAACAAATCAATTCATTATTCATAATCCATTTTAGTAACCGGTCGATTCCAGCCTCTCATTATACCCATTTTCTTCGTGATCTTTGGTAAGTTGAGCGCAATGAAGAGAATGTATCATGGAATTTCTCAGGAATTGGAATAATTTTCATTTATTCCTTCCATCTCTCATGGGCTAAATTCTCTGCGGCTGCAATGCATCCCGGTACTAATTGAGACGATTATCGATTGATTCATCATGATTGCAGGGGAGAAATTGGCTTTCCTCATGGCCCATGACCTACCCGGTCCTGTTCTCACTGCCGTCGGAATCTCCCTCTCATTCTGTGAGATATTTGATATCACTGTTCATATTAGCCCAACACTCTTAAAACATACATTATTCTGCACATAACTAGCCAGGCTTCAAGTCCATATGATATATTACGTAACGACTCAATAAGGGAGGAAACCTGTGAATGGAAATGACGTCCTGAGAGAGGGAAGCCCCTCCTAACAACAACGTCGTTGTCAACCTTCCCCTTCCTTTGCCCTCCCCCCTCCCTCCCTCATTCCTTTCATTGCAGTGGCAGCGGGTCTCTTCTCTTCCATCTCTCTTATCAGAGACTCCTTCCTCCTTCTCTCCTCCGGTCTTCTCCTTCTCATTCCTCTCACAGTCCTTCTCATTTCTGTCGTCGTCTATCGATCAGGTGAGCTCAGTCAGCTTTCTTTTCGTTCCTTAAGGAAGATGTGTAACGAGGAATTTGCCATTTGAGGGAAGCGTGAATCGCAAGGAATCAAGTGGTTCGAATTGTGTCGAACGGGAGACAGCCAATTCTGTGGTGAGCATCAAACTTCCACATGATCTCGAATACTTAGTATACGCATTTTCATACAATCTTAAAAACTTCTGTAAATGCCTTCAATGGTCTTTCGGAATGATTTCTCTATGAGTCTCATCAAAACGCTTGTCTCACTTCCTCTCTCACGTAAAAACTCCGAACTAAATTTCCGTTGTTCAACCTGCGTATTCGCATCTATTTCCAGCCCCTCAAATGTCCATCTTCGATTCCTTTTCAATGTTTTCTCTGCACGATCGACTTCTCGACTCTCGTCCTTCCATCACTCGATCCATCGGTGAGAGAAGGAATTCATCTCAATTGTAATTCACAGTCTTTAGCAATTGTATTTGTAGATGGAATAAGCAATGATGAACGGCATTCTTAATTTTCCAATGGCACTAAGAAAAAAAATCTATTCTTCCTTCGTTTCAGGAGCTTTCCTCGTCCATCCTCACTTCCGATATCCAATCGTCATTCTCTGCTCCGTCTATCTATTCGTCGCCGTCTTTGGATGCATCAATGCCAATGTCGATCTCAAGTATGGTCTACCTGACTCATTACCGTAGTCCATTTCAACCACTGATTCCAGAGAGGAGTTCTTCCTTCCCTCTTCCTCCACTCCTTCCAAATACATGCAACATTTCCGTGGTCATTTCCGTGGTCTCCTCGAAATTGAGAGATTCAGCGAAAAACGAAAATGACCCCGAAAAGAGTCAATTTGATAAGAACATCATCGAAGCAATGGAGAGTGAACCAGGAAATTAAATTATTTTTTGAAATCCAAGGGCTTCAGTGAAAACAAGCGAAACCATGCATTGGGGGCGAATCTAGTGCTTTGATTCAGGAATATCTCGAATTGAGTTTCGATCGATCGATCGACTATTGGGACGACCACAATCGACACGCAATCATCTCTGATCTACTCGAAGCTCCCGTAGTGAGTATCCATTCCATCCTCGATCAGTCCCCATTCGACTCAATTCCTTCACAGAACGATCAATTTGCTGCTCGCGCCGTCTCTTGGCTCACTGAATTCACTCGATTCGAGAAATCGAGCATCTACGATATTTCCCACGTTAGTTTTCCTTCTCTCTTTTATTCTTTTTTTTGCTCCCTCAGGAAACGTTCGTGCCAGTGGTCAATCTCGTCTTTCTCCCTTCTGATCAGTACAAGAGATTCTCGAGTGACGTCATCTTCGATCGATTCCAGACACAGATCATTAGATCGAGAATGTACCTCGAATTGACACAGAAGGGAGTCGCCAGAAGGTTTGACGTCGAGTGAATGAATGGTGATGATGGGATTCCTTCAGATCTGAGTTGATCAATACTCTATTGACTGCAGCGAGGAAAGCCAATCATCCTCTCTCCATCAAAGCGCCGTTCATATTCTCACTCAAACACGATATCCAGGTAGTCATTGATTAACTAGCAACCTTCGGTTGCTACGTTCTTCGCCGGGTTGCGTGCAACGCTTACGGATGCGCATTGGCATCTACGCTTGAAAAAGGCTTGTGAGGCCACGCAATGGCTCCATCGAAACTTTTTTGGATCCTTCTCGGCCTCACGAGCCTTTCTCAAACGCATCGCTGGCTTGGCTTATTTTTGAGTGCTCTCCACACGTGATTCCGATGACTTCCCTTCGCTTTTTACTCCCTTGAAGGCTCGTTAGAACTCGAGCGATTCTTTCTAAACCTGCGGGCTGCGCAGTTCTTAATGGATACTTAGTGCATTTTTTTTTTCACACAGTAATCGAAAATCCAGCGTGTGACCAAAGGAAAAATGGCAACTGAAGGTTATTGAATATTCAAGGACCCATATGTAGGTGATTCGCTGGGGATGCGCATTAGCATCTTCCCTTGAAAAAGGCTGCGCCGTTCTTAAAGGTTACTAAGTGCATTCACGCCGAGTCGTTTGGTGATTCCCACGCGCTATTTGGTTGAGAAAACGCTGCGAAAAAAAACGGTGACGGTGCGAAAAACGGATTTCGTCATATTGCATAGTGATGACGAAATACGCAAAAAAATGAAAACTTTGCTCACGGGAAGTCGTTTGGTGGTTCGTATGGCCATTTTGGTCGAGTTAAAGCCGAGATATACGCGAAAAACATATTATTGCTTAAGAATTACGAAATATGACGTAATGATGACGAAATACTTTCTTGGCTAATTTAACAGAGCTCGTCGAGTGGGTTCGATTGGTACCGGTCCTGGGTCTGTGCGATCATTTTGAAGCGAGTTATTAGCAAAAAACGGATTATTGCATCATATTGCGTAGTGATGAAGTAATGATGACAAAATACTTTTTGGCTAATTTAAAAGAGCTCGTCGAGTGGGGTTGATTGGTACCGGTCCTGGGTCTGTGCGATCATTTTGAAGCGAGTTATGGGCAAAAAACGAAAAAAAGCGAGACGGACAAACAGAATGACAGAGAGAGAGACAGACAGACAGACATCTTGATTTTTTTTCTTCTCCCGAATTACCATTCCATATATTCCATTTCCCTCAGATGCTCACTACAACTACTTCGACTTTCCTCATCTTCCTATCTCTTCTCTTCCTTCTTTCTCTTCTTCTCTTCGCTCAACCCGCCCTTTCCCTCATTCTCATCTTCACTTCAGGTTTGATATTTGATCTCTCCTCTCCTATCATTCTTCCTCGTTCAGTCGCAGTCATCGTTGAGACTCTGGCCTATTCTTCCTTCTGGGGAGTTCCCCTCAATGTTCTCACTGCAACAGTTGCAATGGGAGGTGAGTGAAGAGAGGAAGAGGAGAGATCAAAGATCAATTACAGCCAATGCCCTCACTTGTGTAATAGTTCTTGCCTTCTGTTTCCACTATTCGATGTCCGGTCGTGGTCATATGTCTCCCAAGGAGAGGATTGAGTACACGTATCAGGTACTCGCTGCTCCTCCCTCTCCCATCCCTCTCCTCTCCTTCAGTCGACTCTCGCTCCCGTCACCTTCGCTTGTTTCGTCCCCGTCATCACTTTCATTCCCATTCTCAGTGTGGATGCACCAGTGATTGAACACATGTGGAAGGTAGGTCACTCCCCCCTCTTCGAATCGAACCTCCCCTTCAGGTACTTCTCATCTCATCCATCGCCTCCTTCATCCACTTCATCTTCTTCCTTCCCAAGTAAATATCCCTTATCTATCTAACTTTAGCATGCTAACATTTGGAAATTCCGAGCAATCGGAGTGTCGAATGGGGATAGTTGGATATCCATTTCAGTCTGCTCCTCCTCACGAAATCATCTTCGGAATCCTCCATAGATTCAACAATCTTCAGATATTTCCGAGTAATTCTTGACGATCTTCTTCGATTCTCCACTTCATCATTCTTGAAATAGCATAGCAATAAAATCATAAGTAAGAAATTTCAACATCACCAATAACATCCACATTTGGAAAGCTAGACAAACCTTCAGAACCTTTTCAGTCTCTCCTGCTTCTCCAATAAGATCATCGAATGATGGCTCTTGACGATTTCCATGATGAATCTGTATATTTCATTTTAAGAAACGATTAAACCTTTGAAAAATTAACCTCAATTTGATCAGTTTCATTATCGAAGTTCATTGGGAGATCATTGAGTGTTGGAAACGAATCATGATCATTAGAGATCTGAATAAAAATAAATTATAAGATAAATGTTCTCCATTAAATTATTATGAGTGACTTTCTGAGTCAGTGAAAATATTTGTGCAGACCCTTGGCAAAGTGAAAAAAAATGGAATTCCTCCAAAATGTGTGGGTGTAGAAAACCGAGTGTAGCTCACCTGCAACTTATTTAGTGATTTGGATCGCTCTCCGCCGAATGGCGCAAGTTTTAAAAAGCTACCGTAACCCAACCGACTTTGCTATTTCGCAATCGTTTGAAACGAGTGATATCACAAAAAATGCGCGATATTCTAGTGATCATACTCCTCTAGTTTCATGCTCGTCAGTTTCCAATTCGTTGAGAAAAATTGAAATTTTCAATTTTTTCGAAACATTTTATTTTTTTAGCTCTTTTGTTTATATGGAGAACAACCATTTTTATTCTATTAAATTAAAGAGCAACCATTCCTCTAACTATGGAGCAAAAATTAAGAAAATCAAAAAATACATTTTTTGCCGAAATGTTAAAAAGAGTGAGCTCGATTTGAAATAAAGTCAGTTTTAGATAAGCCAGGTATCGTAACCCAAATCGACAGATAAGCTTCCAATAGGCTGCTAATGCAGGTGCAGGTTATTCGATATCTACACACTACGTAGAGCCAAAACATAATCTTTATCGGCTCTCTCGGGGAATCGAACGAGTCTTTTCAAGCATTCATTCTACGGCTGTTACGAAACGTGGCTCTTATCTATTTTGCCATAAACCAGCTCTCACCTCCCATGGTCGGATTCCTCGGTCCTCTTGGCCTCGGGAACTTCTCCCGCTGCGCACGATTGAAGCGCGCCTTCTGCACGTAGATCTGGAAACGAAGGTTGGTTTGTGTTTCAGAGTTGCTCTAACCATCGATAAATCTTTTCAAAAATTAATTTCTGTGAAAGCGTCTATACTCAATCAACACTTCCAACCCAATCCGAGTTTCTCGCGCACTGGAAACAGTTTGGTCTGCGTTTCAGGGCAAGCATAAACATTGCTGAAATCTGACAGATCTAATGATACTGTGAAAACACTTATGGTCAATAAGTTATTGTTAGTACGTACTCATACCCCCGCCAACCTAAACAGAAATCCAACCATACCTGTCTATCCTCCGAGCTGAGTCCCCTCCACGTCTTGTGGATGAACTTGGCCCTTTCACTCCAATCGGGCATCGACTGCCGCAGCTGCGGGTAGCTGATGTTCACGTACAGCACCGCGGCCTGCAAATTACTTGGTGCTAGAAGAGTTTGTTGATCTAAAATATAACCTGCCTATTAATCGCTGATCGCGATTCACACCGAGGATAACCTTCTAGTGCAACAGGCAACGGACAGGTCCAACAATTCATCGTGACTAATATTTCCTTTCCTTTCCGTTTATCACACATATAAATTCACAAAAGCGATATATTTTCAGTGCAACACGCAATCTCTTAGATCAACAACAATTAGAGCCGTTTCCCGATATTTGCTACCGTATCCTCTTGAAACCTAAACGCACCCGATCAGAATCTCGAGTACACCCCCCCTCTCTCTAACCCGGCGCGGCTAGCTCGCGCGCTCTCCCAAAGATCAAGTCGAACCACCGTTTCCTCACCTCATCATGCCCGGCTCCTGCTTGATCATCATCCCTCCCGGGCCCATCATCGGATGGTGCGCGTGCTGCTGCATCATTGCGTGCTGCAAAATATTATTATTATCAATGTTAATAATTTAAAAAATCATAAAATGTTCCAACTAACTGGTACATCAACACATTCCTACTAAATCATGCTCATAATCAGAAATAATTTTGTTTCAGCACTCAAAGCTGCAATAACAACTGGTTTACGAACCAGCCGTCCTACTCACCGGATGCATCATGCCCGGCTCCTGCTTTTTTGCACGCAAACATTCTACCCATGGCACTTTATCGAGAGCGGTTGTCAGCGATTTTCAGCCAGCGACCAAACATCTAGGCAACGTTTTAGGATGAGGGTGCGCGTGATCTTTGATCTGAGATCTCTGATCGCTGCCCATCTCGCGCCCGAATGAAGGAGTGGGGATGGGCAGAGCTGCTTCTGGATGCCTTACCGAGTACGATGCGATTTCCTTGGTGCCACTTCCTCCGCCCACAGTCGATGTCTCTTCATGTTCTTGACCGTTGCCTCCTGGTTGTTGGCCGTCCTGGGTGCCTCCACCTGGATCCTTCGCGGTAGTGGATCTGCAAAGTATGTAGGTTACGGTAGATGATCAGCATACGGTAGATCGCATCTGCGATAGGAGGGAGGGAAAGAAAGAGCACTCACTGAGATCCAACCATCCTTGACGACCACTTGGGAGAAAGAAGAAGAGCAGAAATGAGGAGAGGAATGAAGAATGCCTCATCCTCTCGTCCCAATTACATTTACATTAATTGCATTTACATTATTCGTTGAATCGAGAACAACAACTAGAACAAGGGAATGAGAGAATTGATGCAAAATCAGCGAAATATTGATAATTCAGCACGGTTTTCGACTCTCTCCATTCAGCACACTCTCTCGTTTCTCTGATCGGCGAGATAGTGCACGCAATGGCGAGAGTCAACACGGAAATTACATCCCTTGTGAGCACTAGTGACGCCTAATCGTAACCAACTCTCCTCGATTCGCCTGCAGTCTCGCCGGTGAGAGTAACGAGACATCAGGCGACTTGAGGAGATTATAATGGGACAAGGTTCGGGGAAGGGAAGATTAGGAAACTGCCTAGAGGAATCAGAGGGAATAGACAAAAACACTTCCTGGATAAGGCGGCCTTATGTTTCGGATCATTAGGTCGTAGACATCCGCCACGTTCTGATATGCTATCAATGAATCGACATTACCTCACAACGTTTCAGCAGTATGGCGAGATTGGACATAGGGTCTTGAACGGAAAAGAAAGATTGCGCATCAAAAGAGCGAGCGGAGCCAAAGTAGCAACGCGTCGCGGCTCGCGTCACTCTCTCACTTTTGCCTTATCTCTAGTTTTTCTCTGCTTCTCTAACTCTCGTCCCCTCTCGAAACGCTGTCTACCTTTTCATTTCTCTTGTCAGCGCTGTATTTCATTGAATAGGTGTACGGTATCTTGAGGTGTACGGTATTTTAATCAATATTGCTGTAGGAGACATGTATCAGCTGCACCAGTCGCATAGCATGAAGCATTTATCAGTCCGTGGGCACTGTGCGCTCATAAATATACGAAGGTGGCGGTACTCATCAAATCATACAAAAATCGATATCAAGAATTGCTAATCAAACTCGGTTCCCGAAACGTCGTTAATAGTGGAGGGCATTACGTCATACACACAAATAGGAAAGTGGGCGGAGCCAGAAAAGTGGGCGTGGCCAAAAGGGGCGGAGTTAAGTGCGCTGATGAGTCATCAGCTCATGCTTGATAGCTTTCTCGTCCAGATCGGAGAGGTCAGAAGCTTGTACCTGGAATGGGGTCGGAGTCAAAGGGGGGGGGGGGGGGGGGGGGGGGGCAGAAGGGGCGTGGTCTAAAGTATGCGGAGCTACCGTGTACCTGCATGAGCGACTCGAGACCCAGCGTGGCCTTCAGGGCGCGCACCGACGAGGCGTAGAGCATTCGCCGTCTCACCGGGGCGTCATCGGGGCAGCTGAGAAGATTACGGTATCGTCAGTTATCGATCGGGAAACGTCAGTTATCGATCGGTGTTGGGTGTGTGCATTGATTATTGTAGCCGACTAGCTCGTGATAAATATTTCTAGACCGAAAAGTAACTCTGACCACTCGTTACACTAACGTAGCTCTCAGATGAGATAGTGCGCAAAATAGAGAGAGCACCTCCGCTTACTGGCTCGAAGTATTGTATTTTGATAAATAATTTGCATAGAAAGTCAGTCACTCGATCGATCGATGGAGTACGTGTATCGGATTACGGTAGTCGGTAGGCGGGGAAAACTCACAACTGCACGAAGATGACCTTGTTGAGCTTGGACGAACCGTCGGTTCCCTGACGCTGCACGGATACCTCGACGTCGACGGCGGCGTATCTGCGAGAGATTATCAATTGACTACCGTAATCATAGGAGAAATAGTCAGTTATCGATCCGGGTGTGGAAGCTAGTATGGATCTGCCATCTCTGCTGCTCGCGTACCGTAGCCCCATTTCGAGAGTAAAGTCAGTCCTCGATCCCTGGCGCCTTCCCCCTACCGTAGTCACCTGCACTGCTTGCCGCCCTCATTCGCCTTCTTGATCTCCTCGACGAACTCAGCGTATGGCGCACCCTTCTCACCCACCTTATCGACGATGATCGTGGTGTCGTCGTCGGAGATCTGGAGGAGAGTATTACGGTAATTTATCAATCGATTACGGTATGTAGAGCAGCTACCGATCGATTACGGTAGGTAGATCAGTTATCGACTATGTTGAACTGCCGGATCGAATCATATCTGTCTCTTCAATCCTCACTCGTTCTCATTGCTCTGTACAGTATGCAGTATACACGGTTTCGCAAAGGATGTCTGCAGAGGTTCCTCCTAGAGAGAAAGCCGAGAGGGGGGAGGAGAGCTGCGACTTCATTGACCCGGCGCGCTCTACACGCGACGGGATAGAAAAAGGGAAGAGATGAGGCTGTCTCAATAATGCAGCTCTTGCACCGATGTGTTTAGAGAGAGAGCCCCGTTCAATCAGTCAACACTACTCTAGATAATCCAGTTATCGATAAGCACTAATTACGGTAACCAGGATTACTGTAGTCGAAACCGTACCTTGAAGATGATGTATGCGTGAGCGTGCTTGCTGTGCAGCAACTCGTACACATTCTTGCAATTGGCATCGATCTTGACTCCGGAGGCCTGAGATATCGATCGAGTACGGTAAGTAGATCAGTTATTGATTACCGTAACCCATAGGTTGAATACAGTAATCCGCCGATAAAAGGAGATTCGAATATCGCCAACCATAACTTCCCCTTTACTATGATCTTCTATCACGCAAGGCAACTCATCACTCTTATCAGATAACCACAGTGATCTACCGTCTAAGACATTCCGAAATCAGATACGGTGAGAAGCTATTAAGATACAGTTGAAGCAATACCCATTGTCACTATCCCATTCATGCTCACCTAGTTCAAACTCATGGTAAACTGATTGTGGTTTACAAAAGCACATCTTTATCTTCGTATTCCACATTACCTTATGATATTACACGATAAAGTATTTCAATAACTTAGGGGCATCTCTGCAGAGAATAAGGCGAGCAAAGTGGTGAGAGAGACAAATGCTTGGGTGGTGTATTGTGTCAACTGATAATCGTCGGCTATCTTACTACTAGAGTAGGAAGCTCATAGAGGGGAGAAGGAAGGAAGGGAATAAGCGAGAGCCCGTCAGATAAGAGAGCGGAGATAATTGAGAGAAGTTTTGGGTTTCGCAAGAGGTTTACAAAATATTATTGGCCAAGCGACAAAAGATGGATGGATTGAAACCTACTGAGAGATGGAAACCAGTGTGTTTAGTAGTAGTCACAAAGCACAACTCAATCAATCATCACTCAACAAAGTAGATTACGGTAGTAGGAATGGGGGGGAGGGTGAGTATCCCTGACACACGCGGGTGTTGTGGTGTAAAGTGAGAAACGGCAGAAACACTCGCACACAAGAGACACGGAATCGGGCACACAACGGATAAGGAAGGGACAGGGGAGATGGGGTTACAGATCTCTCGACGATGACGGTCGTCTTCTCAACGTCGACGACGTCTAGTTGTCAGCGTACTTCTCCGTCAGCTTCGACAGCAGCTCCTTGTGCGACATCTCAGACTCATCGGACACCTGGAACGAAAGAACATCAGTTTTGCACAGCCAGACCTACACAATTAGAGTTTCACCCATCGAACATATCACTGACCAAACAAAGCTAAACAATTACATACTTCGAGCGAAATTTAAAACTTTCAGCGCTAAACTACAACCATCAATCAGCCTTCTCCCTCACTATTCGATCGACAAATGACTAGTCATCGATACCGTACCCCGCCCCTGATGTCCCTGATTACCGTACCTGGAACTGGAGGATCTTGCCGGTTCCGAGCGAGGCCTTGATGGCGGAGGCGGAAGAGGCGTACACCATCTTCTTCTTGATCGAGGCTCCATCGGGGCACCTGCGAATAAGAAAGTCAGTTCGTGACCGTTCTCCCAGATCACCCCACCTAGTTATTGGCTTCGCCTCTCTCGCCATTCAGCAAACGAATTCGTCCGACAGGAATGTGCAAAATGGATAGCGCCCCAGACAACCCTATTAGTGATGAGAAAACGAACTCGGCAAGCCGACTTCGATTAGTGCTCAAGCCGGCTTCAAGCCGGTACGAATAACTGTTTGCCATCACTAATTCCTATCCGAAATTAAGTAATTGAATCTCAAACAGCCTGCGCGATTCGTGGTAGTGGAAACGGCATCAAAAAATAAAGTCAGTTCGCGATCGGTGGTTCTCGTGCGCTCCCAGGATTACGGCAGTCGACTTGTTACTCACAGCTGGATGAAGATGATCTTGTCCATCTTCGAAGCGCCGGCGCCGACTCGCGAGCACGTGAACTTGAAGTCGAAGACGGCGTAGCGACAGTCCGAGTAGCCATCGGTACGCGCCTGAGAGAGAAATCGATAAATCGATAAATCAACCGATATTTGCAAGAGATCGTAACCCTTTCACTTGAGTTTCAAAGGAGGCTCACGAGAACCACCCATCGCGAATGACCTTCAACACTTCATACCGCTAACAGGAAGCTGCTCGGAACTTCTAGAACCTTGCCATGGTCAGTCACAGCAAACAATCAATCGATATTGCACGTTGATCAATAATATTCACTATATGCATTAGAGTATCAAAGCAGCGTATACATGGCCCGGTGATGTAGGGTTTCAGTGGGGGGGGGGGGGGGGGGTGTATTGAAGCTGCGCAAATGTTTTGAATACTTTGCCAGTGAACCTCACGCTCAACCATAACCGTCCCAAGGGTGATGGGACGTTTAGGAACTTGTGTTTAGGAACCCTTTCAAAAGATCGGGGAGACGCTTTAGACGTCTAATTGGAATACAGGTGACGTTTTGAACCCCTATTATAGAAAAAGGCTATCCGCCGGTGTTCAAATGAGGGGTCAAACTCATCTTCCCGATGTTTTGAAAGGGTTCCGAAACCGATTGAGAGTTCCTAAAAGTCCCATCACCGTCCCAAGTCATTCCCCGCTGAAGTCTGAACATGATTGATCAACGTTCGGCAATTCTTCCGTTTCTGGCCCGGATAATTCTGTGATTGCTTTCCCTCCCTCTCCTATCTCGATTTCCATTCCACCCTCCCCCTCTCGTTTCAACCTGCGCGATCGCAAGGTGGGTCAGAAAACGAACAAGTTCCCAACGCTCAATATCGATAGATTGGGCACTTCTTTACTTTGGGGGACAAGCTCCGCCCCCTTTCCTTAGACTTGTCTAAGAATGAATTTGTCATCATTTTTCGTTTGCTTGCTTAGGCTTAGGCTTAGTTTGCTTAGGGCAACGCTAAGGATACCAAGGACACTAATTGTCATCATTTTCCAGCATAGTGTTGGGCTAAGACTAAAAGTGGGCGGAGCTTGTCCCCTAAAGTAAAGAAGCTCCATAGATTGTTTGCAGCGACTGACCATGACATGAGTCTAGAATTTCCGAGTTTAGAAGATTCACATTAGCATCCTTTGCAACGCAAATGAACCGGGCACGTGGCTTGCAATCAATACCGCTACGGTAATCCTCCCTCCCGCCTACCGTACCTTGAGGTCGGAGACGAACTTCTCGTAGGCGGCCTTGCTGCAGTCCTCGTAGTCGTCGCCGTCGAGCGCGAGGTCCTCCTGCGAAACCGCCGACTCGACGACCACCTCGCGGTCCTGAAAGGATTGTCAGGGTTACGGTAGGTTATCGCGTTCTTATCCTCGAGGGTCACTCGGCGAGTTGTTTTCCGACCCATTCGGATTGGTAAACACTCGCGAGTGAAAACAACAAAAACACTCGCGAGTTGTTTAGCAATTCCATTGTTCTCACTCGTGGAAATTGGTTCGTGTTCGAGTGGTAAATCTTCCCTCTTCGTACTCAGCCCGAATTGTGGGACGAGAACGACGAGACAGAAGCTACAGTGATCAGACAATCGTGTCGGGATCCGCGCCGCTCACCTCAATCTTGAAGATGATGTACCGGAACTCCTTCTTGCCCTCGGACAGCTTCATGAAGGTGGACTGCACGTCGGGGTTCACCAAGACGCCCGAGGTCGACTGAGAGGGGGTTATCGATTGATTGGTTAGTGGGGCACTCTGGTCTCGGACGGAAGAATGAGGGGCATTCGGTATCGATTGATAGTCAATCGATAGTCACACCATGCATCGATTTTTCTCACTTGGACTCGAGGAAAGGACGGATGAAAGAGAGAAACACAAAAGTTACTGGTTGGTTCATCAGGGTTTCAATCGGAAACGAAAATCACTCGACGGTCGTTTAATCATGCACAAGAGATCAAGGGTAGAGGAGAGATTTCTCAGAGCATCCTAGAATGCATTTTAGCTCCTAAAAGGCTTTTCCTCCATTCATTTTTAGGTCGCGACCCTGCCGCACCTAAATCACTCACCATTTCTGACGGGGTTGGAAGTGGGGAAGGGGCGAGAAGAAGAAGTAGAGGCTTGAACGAGCCTGCAACAACAAATCGATTGCTTAGTGATGACGCAACGGGGGAAAACAATAACAACGACGCCGAAAGTGCGTCAAGCCACACACAAAAAAAGTGCGAGGGCGTGGATTGACAGGAAATCGATTGGCGGAGCACAAGACAACGAGTGTCATCGGAGGGAAAGAAGAGAAGGAGAAGGGAAGGGAGTATTCAGAACAGAGACAGCGAGAGAGCAGAAAGAGAAACAGATAGAAAAGGGGAGAAAGATAACGAGCCGATTGGATCCAGGAGGGATTAGATGCGGTCAATAGCCCTGATCGATACTGTCAAATGGTGCAACACATCGTGTCCATATCAATAATTGGTAACGCTTGGCCATTGGTGAAATTGGATCAGGCACCTGACCAGGAGTCTGAATGAACCCGTACCAGCACATCCAAGCAGTCACCGTGCATCGTACCGCTACCATGCGGCGGCACCCGGCACATGCGGGTTCCAGCACCAATTGATGGCACCTGACAATTGGTGCGATTGGATCCATCGAGAAAAAAAGCGAAGGTATTAACGCCTGATCATGAGTCTCAATGGAGCCCGTACCAGCGAAATTAAGCAGGCACCAGAATACGTGATTCATACAACAAAATATCGATCTTTAGGCGATCTAAAATATTGATCGATAGACGGATCTAAAATATCACCACTACCCGGCACATTCGGGTTCCGCTAATTGATAGCACCCGGCGATTGGCGATCCCCCCGGAACGAGGCGCATCGGTCAGCACCCCTCCCAACTGATCAAGTGACTCAGCCCCAACCACATCGTGCCTGATAACCAACTCCAAAAATCCATCCCAACTCCATAATCGGGCGGCGCTGACTCAACTCCCCATCATGATAGCCGCCCCGTTCTCGTCGTCGAGTCCCCCCCCCCGCCCCCTCACCCTTTTCACGATCCATTCCAACCCTAGGCGATCCATCCCAAAACCATTTCCAAATAATACCCGAGTGTAATCGTCGTCAATATCGACGTCGTCTGGAGGGGGTGAATGATGTGCGCGCGCCCAGAGAGAAAAGCATGAGTCACCACACCATCTATTCGCCCTTCTTCCTCCTCTGGATGAGATCATCTCCACACACTTTCCTCCCCCCTCCTCCTACTAGGGGTAGGCAATACGAGGCGCGTACCAGAATACGTGATTCATACAACAAAATATTGATCGATAGGCGGATCTAAAATATCGATCGATAGGCGGATTTTAAAAAATCGATCGATAGGCGGATCACAGCGGCCAGCGAAACTATAGTGTGCTGAATGGAGAGAGAGTGTTACTAATAGATCCGGCAATACTAATCGATATCCTCAGAATATCTCTCCAGTGTCCTAGTCAGCGGTAGTGAGAGAGATCGGCCGACGAGAAGACTAGGAGAGACGAAGAGGGGGGAGGGAACAGTGTAAAGAGTAGGAGGAGGAGAGTGGGCACTGGTGCCCTGCCCTCGGGGGAGGAGGGAGGGAGGAAGGAGTAGTGGAGGCGGGCGGGGGACAGGGGGAAAGACCCTTGCGAAATGTTCCGGTCAATCGATCGAGGGGGGACCCTCCTGGACCAAACGCGTAGCCCCCGTTCACTTTAGCGAGCCACACGCTAGAGGGGAGGCGAAATGGGAGGAAAAGGGGTGAATATGAGTCACCGTGAATAGCGAGAGATAGCGGGGGGAGGCAAGGACGGAAAGGGATGCAGGGAGCGAGAAGAGCCTCCCTGCTCTGACCTGCGAAGGGGGAAGAATCCTAGCCAAACAATGTGTGTATCGATCAGAGCGAAGGGAGGGGAGTGAAGTGACCAGGGATGAGATGGCGAAAAAAGCGAGCGAGTGAGTGCGGAAAATCACCCGAGATAAGCACACTCCGGCTTTTTCCCGGAGAAGGATCAACAATAAATCGCGGCTCGCATGACTGCTCGGTTCCTAACCAATCCCTCAAGACAGCGCGGCGAAACACAAGATAACCAGGAGCATTTTCCTTCACAAGTCCAATAAGCACGGCGAAGCGCACAACTAGCGGATGCGACAGCCGCGGTTCCCATTGGTTCCCGGTAGAGCAAGGCCGCACTCGATTCATCACGCTAATTCTAGCGGAGAATCGATCGAGGTGGCGCCGACGCCGATTGGTTGCGCGGCAGGAGCGTTTCTGTTTCAAGGTTCACACAATTCCAATCAAGAAAGTAAGATGAAGCGCAGAGCCAGGGGGTGAACTAGGAAGGTTTGTGTTTCTGGTTCACATAATATCGATCGATTAGGATCAGGCCCTCGGGCGCGTCTGGCACCCATCCACCCCCTTCGCGCTAGCTCACCCGTCAATATCCATCTGTCCCCTTCTCTCGCTCCCCATCCACTGCACACTCTGCCCTTCTAACCGCCATTCCTCAGCCTTACAGGTGCTTCCATAGTCACTCAGGATCCCACCGGTCCTTAGTCCTACAGCGACTTTCAAAAGGACAACTGACCTTAACCTTACAGCGTCCTAGGCTCCCACTGTTCCTTTGTCTTACAGCGGCTCTTAGGCCCAGGCAGTATCCCCTCCTAGCTGTCATTGCCTTACAACGCCCCCTCCTTAGATGTGATCTGGCAAGAAATGATCGGCTCTCCAATCAGCACACTCTGCTCTTCTAGCCGCAATTCCTCGGTCTTACAGCGGCTTCCTTAGGCGCACACTGGCCCGAGGATTACACCGACTCTGAAACTGTCATTCGTCCTTAGCCTTACAGCGCCTTCCTTAGGCTCTCACTAGGGATGGCTCAGCAAGAAATGGGCGACTCTCCAATCAGCACACCCTTTCGTCGCTCTGGCAGGCAAGACTCTACGGAGATGGAAGACATCTCTTGTGCGCACTACGGGCAGTAAATATGTGACAGCGAAGGCTCGGGTGACAGCTGCTCCTGCCTTAAACAGTGACAAACGAAGCACAAAGCAACCGGTGGGAACACTTGTTTCGAAAACACCCCGCGGTGCATCTCGCGGTACATTTCGAAAACATCTCGCCCATCAATATCCATCTGTCCCCTTCTCTCGCTCCCCATTAACTGCACACTCTGCCCTTCTAACCGCCATTCCTCAACCTTACAGCTGCATTCCTTAGGCTCCCACTGGTCCAAAGCGTTACAGCGCCTTTCCTAGGCTCAAAGGCTCGGCAAAAATGAATGACTCCATTCGGCACACTCCCTCGACACTCTGGCAGGCAAGACTCTACGGAGATGGAAGACATCTCTAGTGCGCACTACGGGCAGTTCATTTGTGACAGCGAAGGCTCGGGTGACAGCTGCTTCTGCCTTAAACAGTGACAAATGAAGCACAAAGCAACCGGGGGAATGTTTGTTTTGAAAACATCTCACCCGTCAATATCCATCTGTCCCCTTCTCTCGCTCCCCATCCACTGCACACTCTGCCCTTCTAACCGCCATTCCTCAGCCTTACAGGTGCTTCCATAGTCACTCAGGATCCCACCGGTCCTTAGTCCTACAGCGACTTTCAAAAGGACAACTGACCTTAACCTTACAGCGTCCTAGGATCCCACTGTTCCTTTGTCTTACAGCGGCTCTTAGGCCCAGGCAGTATCCCCTCCTAGCTGCCATTGCCTACAACGCCCCCTCCTCAGATGAATCTGGCAAGAAATGAGCGGCTCTCCAATCAGCACACTCTGCCCTTCTAGCCGCGATTCCTCGGTCTTACAGCAGAATTCTTAGGCTCGCACTAGTCCAAAGCGTTACACCGACTCTGAAACTGTCATTCGTCCTTAGCCCTACAGCGCCTTCCTTAGGCTCTCACTAGGGATGGCTCAGCAAGAAATGGGCGACTCTCCAATCAGCACACCCTTTCGTCGCTCTGGCAGGCAAGACTCTACGGAGATGAAAGACATCTCTAGTGCGCACTACGGGCAGTAAATATGTGACAGCGAAGGCTCGGGTGACAGCTGATCCTGCCTTAAACAGTGACAAACGAAGCACAAAGCAACCGGTGGGAACACTAACACACACTGTTTCGAAAACACCCCGCGGTACCAATTGCGAAACAGCACGATGACAATAGATTCCATAAGCGATCAACCTTCCAGGAACCGTCCCAACCAGCAGAGTGGGCAGCCAGTCCCCCCTTTCAAACTGTGGGAGAGCCGCGAATGGAAGAGAGGGGAAGGGGGAGAGGCAAGGGGGGCGAGAGACAAGTCCGAAACGAGAGAGCGCCAGGCTCCAGAGCGGAGAGTGGGGAGAAAGTGGCTAGAGGGGGGAGGGATGCGAGGGGGGGGGGGAGAGGAGAGGAGAGTGCACCCCTCCCTCTCCCCGCTCCCTTCCTTTCGACCAATGGACGGGGCTGGGCGAGAGCGCGCGCCAAATTCAAACGCCGAATATGAGAGCGGGCTCCGTTTCGAATCGTTTCCGGAGCGCTCTTTGACATGGGGAAATAGTGGGTGGGGAGAGGGACGAGAACCGGTGAATCATCCGCGCCATTTCGCCCGCATTGTCAATCGATAGTGGGTGTCCGATCAATCGATATTCGGAGAGAGGTAGATCAGCTGACTACTGGAATTGACGTCAGGCTCGAGAGCCTCCACCTACACACGAATGAGAGGGGGGAAGGTGATAAACAACAGCCGTGTCTTGCCTCTCCTTCCGCTCGTCTAAAGTTATCGCCGAGCCGGCACGGAACACATTGCGAAAATCGTGCGCGCGCATGATTCACCCCGGAATTTGCTGATTGTCGAAAAGACCCGGTAAATATAGGCTGATAATGAACGATTCATAGGGTCGGCAACGCATCACGAGGGCGGCTCCTACTCGGGGTTTTCCGCGCTGCCTGCGCGCCACTTTTGCGAATCTGCGTAGCCACCCTCTCCACTTTTCACGTGCTCTCTCGCCTGGGAGAGAGTGTGTGAAAAGCGGAAAGGGTGGCTGCGCAGCTTCGCAAGTGGCGCGCAGGCAGCGCGAGAATACCCGAGTAGCGCAATTTCAACATAGCATCCTCCCACACAAACTGAACGACCGGTAATGCGAACGGCAAACTCTCCCTTGAACCTGCGTTACTGAACACAGTATTAGGCATAACCTTTGGCGAGTAAATGCTAGAACGAAGCGCTATTGGAATAGCAGCAAATTTCAGAGAACTTGAAAGCCAACAAGTCAAAAGTTTCAAATGACGAAAACCAATGTGAAACGAACTCAAACCCAATGGCCGAGTGATCGCTAGATTCGCATCGATTAGTAACAAAATAAGAGGAAAATAATTTAAAACGCAAGGAGCTAATCGATAAACAGAATTAGGATGAAAAATGCGCTGCAAAAAAAGAGCTTTGAAATATTTGCAGCACTATCACTAAATGTAGAAAAAAATTGAAAAATAAGCCACGCCTCTCCGCTAAACAAAGGAATTGTATAATCGATTTTCCGTGCATTAATCGTTGTTTTTATATTTATATAGTTAAATAAATATGGGAAACGAACCATGTTGAATAAGTAACATCGCGAAAGGCTGAAAATTTATTTTTCAATTTTATTACAGTATCTTTCCAGGAGCAAATGTTCAGACCAACGGAAGATGGAGCGCTTTGGGTGGGACGAAAGTGTAAAGAGAGACTGATACAGTTGGCAGCGATCTAGATTGGAAGGCATTTAGAATGTCGATGCGGTTCTCCGCGCTCTCTCCATTCTGCACACTCCTTCATCGCTCTGACCGGCGAGTGAGTGTGCAAAATGGAGAGAGCAGGCGACATCGCTTAGCCAAGGACCGCCGCTCTTCCCCACAGTGTAATCTCCCCCGCCATTCTCTGAGAGAGATAGAGAAATTGATCCATCGGAATTCCAGTTGCTAAAGGCAAATCGATAAAGCAAGATGTGAATCTCATTATTCACGGAACTATAAAATGGAGATTTATAAAATATTTATGAGATTATTAAGTATGTTGTAATAAACAAAATATACAATACTACCTCCCTAACGGTGATAAATGTACAAATGTGCATTGCAAATCTGCCGATCTATTAGTGATCTAGACCGGCCTCTCCTCATTTCTCTGACCGGCGAGAGGACATGCGAGGAGAGGAGAGTCGATTATCGATTTATCATCACTGCTATGTACCAATATTGTCTGCTGTGAGTAATACATTGAGTAGATGTAAGGCATTCTAATAGTGTTACCGTATCGAGCAGTACGTTCCCCAATCTTCACACAGGTACCATGAGTGTGCTGAATGGAGAGAGCCAATATTCTAGCCGGCAACACTAATGTAAGGCATGCTAAAAGGGGGTCAAGCGAGGGAGAGTTGTCACTAGCATAGCACTAGCGCGCAGAAAGTATTCGGCCTTGGTGCTCTCCATTCTGCACACTCTACCGAACGCACCCTCCAAAGAATCAGGGCATAGATTATGAATGGGACTAGCCGAGGGTGCGTAGTAGAGATGCCAGATCTAGTTGGAGTCTCTCCATTCTGCACACTATATTGTCAGTCAGAGAAACGAGAGAGTGTGCAGAATGGAGAGAGCGAAAACCGAAACGACATCACCACTGACAGACCAGCGCGAGAGTGTGAGAGAGCTTCTAGTCGACACGAAAAACGTAGAATATAGTATGTACAGCAAGCCAAGGGAATCGTGAATCTACTGAATGTCT
This sequence comes from Pristionchus entomophagus, assembly GCA_036245825.1. Lineage (NCBI taxonomy): Eukaryota > Metazoa > Nematoda > Chromadorea > Rhabditida > Neodiplogasteridae > Pristionchus > Pristionchus entomophagus. Next base: position 4,484,805 of record BTSX01000001.1, read on the forward strand.
AATCCATGTTGCCAGATCAAATAGAAGCTCTCTCTAATGTGCACACTCCCTCGCCAGTGAGACAGGCGATAGAGTGTGCAGAATGGAGAGAGCTACTATCCCAGGCATTACTAAGATATTTACAGAAAGAGCAACGACAAGGATTCAAATCGTCGCCATTCCACGAATTCGCCCGAGGGAAAAGAGAAGAGGGATGAGAATGAGAGATAGCGGAGAGAAGGGGACAAATAGATGATGGGAGAGAACGGGGGAAGAGACGATCAATGGGTGAAGAATAGGGATGCCTTTCGGATTTCAGACTCTCCATTCTGCCCACTCTAAAGAAGGAAATTGTAAAATCAATTGATCAAGATGATGCGAATCTGTCACACTCAGCAATAGGCCACGAGAATATACAATCAAGAGTGTGCGGAATAGAGAGAGTCGAATCAATCGATAATCGCTCAATCCATATGTCCATTGACCACTTATTCTCCGGAAAAGAAAAAAAGTCAGAGAAAGGGAACAAAAGTGCGCAAAACGGAGCTGGTGGAGAACAAATGGGGTAGATAAAAGGGGGATAGATCAATCCCAAGGGAAGTAGATCAATCCCAAGGGGAGTAGATCAATCCCAAAGGGGGGGGGGGGGGGGTGGGTAGATCAATCCCTATCCATCGGCCCTCCATTCATGACTTCGGCATGGATATTCTCCGCGAATCGATCCGCCTCCTGCTGGGTGTTGCCGAGCGGCATGGGCAGCGTCATCGTCATGAACATCTGGAATATTGAATACAGTAACCCGCATACCGTAATCTGCGGTTATCACAAACTGACTTTTTTCCTTCTAAATAAGCTATGGCTACCAATATGTAACCTTCCAGAATCATTGAAATGATCAAGATTGGAGATTAGTGATGATAAATCGGACCTCGACTTTCCTCATTTCGAATGTTCTCGAGGATCAAAGAAATGAGAGTCGGTCGTGATTTGTGACCCCTATTATCCAGGAATGTTGTTGCGGATTTTCTCTCCATTCTCCACACTAGCTTCTGGAGATGTCGGTTTTTGCTAGCTCCTGTTTGCATACCATCTCGCCAGAGATACGACTGAGTGTGTAGAATGGAGAGAGCAAAAATCGATACGGCATCACTACTGCCCACCTTCATCTTGAACATGGTCTCGACGCGCGAGCAGGTCAGCTTGCCCTGCTCTTTGAGCACGGCGATGTTGATCGTCTCGGCGACCTGATATTGCATTTCAGTATTATATTTGTTGCCGGATTGGTTAGTTTCTTTCTCCAATTCTTTTGATTGCTGGACCGGCGAAAGAGTGCGCAGATTAGAGAGATCAAGCCGGAATCGAAGCCGGAAATTGTAGAATCATAAACTCTCAAGGATGCAATCGAAACCTCTACACGTAAACTCTCGTCGGTCAGAGAGTCACTTGGTCAACCCCAATCTCGAAACGAAACCAAGTCCAAGTCAAGCCCAATCTCGAAACGAAGCCATGTCCAAACCAAGTCCAATCTCACCGAGTCTCTCTGGCCCTGCTCGAGCAGCTCGTAGTACTTGCACTCGGTGGGGTCACTGAAGGCAGCGAGTGCGCATGCTTGTTCGAGACGAGTCATCTGGAATGAGGGATAACGATCCATTCCAAGTTTATTCCAAAATCCAGTCGATATTTTAGAAATCTGGATATAATCTCTCTCGATAGTACATTGCTCTCTCCATTCTGCACACTCGCTCGTCTCTCTGCCGGATTATAGATTGATAAAATTGGATAAAGCACTATACGTTCCGGCAACACCACTTCACGGTTTTCCAGCCTACATTTTTTTAAGCAAATGTGCCTAGTATAAACTAATACCTTCTCATCATCGAGGTCCTCACTCGACAGCTTCTCCCCACTCCACTCCAGCGCGTTGATGATGTCACTGAACGATGGTAGGCTTGTTTGGAACGGATTCGGAAGATATTTGGAATGGATAAGCTCTCTCCATTCTGCACACTCTCTAGTCGGTCAACGAAACTTGGGAGTGTGCAGAATGGAGAGAGCAGCTATTCGATGCTGCTGTAGGAGACGTATGATACATCCGTTATTGAGTTCGAAAAATATTTTTATCTCTATTATGTACTATCGCTGACGAATGTGTGAGGCTATGCGAAGCAATCTATTTCATATTTTGATTATATATTATAAAAATTAAATTAAATAATTTAAAATTCATTTAAATTGCGCACTCCTCTCTGATCAGCTCGAGGAACCGCTGTAGGTAGAGATCGAAGCGCACCGACGCATCCTTATCGATCATGCCGGGACAGAGAACGTTGAGCTGGAGAGATCAAAGATCAAAGATCATGCGTCAATAAAGATCAAAGATCAGGACAGAGAACGTTCAGCTGGAATTAGGAAGATCGTATCGGTTTTCACTTCATTCTCGACCTCTATTCGGCACACTTTCTGCTGCGGAAAAAAAATCTGCTTTGACATCGGAAATCTCCGGATAGAAATATGTTTCACATTGACTTGAAAGATATAAATGATTAGATCAGAATTATTCAGTCTGCCTTTCTATGTTCGCAATAACTCTAATTTATGGACTTATCGATTGCTAGATTGCATTTTCGAATCAATAGTTGATAAGCTATTCGCAGCTAGGATCCGCACTAGTGTTTCCGGATCGAATAGTGCTCTCTCCATTCTGCAATTCAGAGAAACTAGAGTGTGCAGAATGGAGAGAGCAAATTTTCGATCTGGTCAGCATCCTACTCTCCTCATTTTGCGTGTTCTATCGTCGATCAGAGAAACGAGAGCACAATCGAAGTGGGAAGAGTTCTGTTCCGATTTGGCATGGACTGGCATGGACTGACCTTCTCAATCGCCTCGGCCACTTTCCCTGCCGATATATCCTTCTTGATCGATACTCGTTTATCGATCTCCGCCCAGTCATGCTCGTCAAGTTGGACGTTTGCCTCTGAATAAATGATGTAATTTTCATGTTTTGAATGCAGCTCTCTCCATTCTGCACACTATCTCGCCGATCGGCGAAACAAGAGAATGTTCAGAATGGAGATAGATGCAAACCGAAACGACATCACTAATGTGAAGTGATGTGAAAATGGCTTGAAGAAAATTGAATACGGAAAATTTACCGCACTCCTCATTTTGCATGCTCTCTCGTTTCTCCGATCGACGAGAGAGAGAGCATGCGAAATGAGGAGTGCGGGAAATTTTTCGCACACCCCTGATACCGACCCGCGGCCAGAGCCTTGGCTGAATCCGGATAGCCCTCAGTCACGAGGTACTCAATGACGAGATGCGTCATCTCCAGCGGACTGGGCTCCTCGATTTTGAAGTCTGAAATGATCTTTGATCCTGCGCGTGTTGAGCTTTTTCAGTTCTGCGCACTATGCCTTCGATCAGGGAAAGGCTGAGAGATTGAAATGATGACTCTAGTCTGTGATGAGCAATCCTAATTGGGGTTTGTAGCTCTCTCCATTTTGCACACTCATCAGCACTTACGCTGTTAATTGATAGACTGAATGAATGACAATTTCCAAAATGCAGCAAAAAAGATAGAGAAAGTCCTCTAAAGACTATCGAACCTCTTTTGACGGCGTACTTGGGCCGTCTTTTCGATCCGGGTCGCTTTCTGGTGATATTGTGCAGGCTATTGTCGGATTCCTGGAGTTTAGAGATGTAATTTCGGTTTTGTCGCTCTCCATTCTGCACAGTCTCTCCATTCTGCACTCTCTCCATTCTGCACACTGACCGATGAGACAGTGTGCAGAATGGAGAGAGTCATTGTTCATTCCGACATCTGGTTCTGACAGTTCCTAGACAAAGAAACGATCCGGGCGCTAGGAATCGCAACCCAACTTAGTCTCCCTCTCGATCTAAGGCATTGGATCAGGATATTGCTTGCGGTGTATTGTACGAGTAGAGTGCCCCTATCGATCAGTGCTCTCTTCATTTTGCACACTTCCTCCGGCATGACTAAGGGTGATTCCGGCCCGATAACCCTAGCTTGGACTTATCTCCAATTTGGAATGATCCCTAGCTTGGACTGAATCCCAATTTGGACTAACCCCTCCATCGTCCACTCGATACGGGAACAGCGGCTCGTACATTCCCTCCTCTAGTGCGTATTCGTCATCCTCCTCGGAGAACTCCTCTTCGTCGGTTGTCTCTCGGAGATCCTGAATTGGGAAGGATCAGAAAATTTTTGGGATGTATTGGGAAGATGTTGCGATGTATTGGATGATTTTTGGAATGGATTGAATGATATTTGGAATGGATTTGATGCATTCTGCACAATTGCTGAGGTTGGATGAGTAAACAGTAGTGTTGCCGGATCGATTTATGCTCTCTCCATTCTGCACACTCCTTCAACGAGTGAGTGTGCAGAACAGAGTTCATTTGATTGTGTCATTACCTTCGAGCAGAGTCCATTACGCTTGGTCAACGTTTTTGAGAAGTAGGAAATAAAAAAATTTAAAAAATAAATAAAGATACCCTAATGCTAAATAACACGTGGAAGGGATGGATGATCGATTAGCAGCTCTATCCATTCTGCACACTATAGTTTATCTGATCTCTGTGAGTGTGCAGAATAGAGACAGAGCTACTAATCGATCCGGCAAGACTCGCACTATCAAGTATGGAAGTTCAAGTGCTCGTAAACAACTCTAAGTGAAGTAGCTCACATCTCTGATGTCCATGTTGTTGTGGCACTTGTAGAAAATGAGTGGTGACTGACCTACTGTAAATGCCGTAATCGATTATGGTAAACAAAAAAACAACAATATTGCAAGGTTCTTAGGGTCACGAGAGGACGCCATAGAGAGGGACACTCACTATTAGTGACTTGCACACACCCCGGCATCGATCGAATCGGAAACTGGCTTATTTTTAGTGTGATAATTGTAATAATTATGAGGTAATCGATGATTTTAGCTGAAAGTGAATATATAATGTGTGAGAGTATAGAGCAAAAAAATTTAAAGATTGAAACAATAATGTCTATTGAAATAAAATGAGAGATTGGAAAAGCCGTAAAAATTTTTTTCGATGTTTTCAAAAGATCGATTCAGTACGAGACATCACATAAGCAATAGTTTCGCACCACTAATTAGTTAGATTTAATTTAAAAAGTGGCAAGAATTAAAAAGCAGGAAAATTTTAAATTCGCGCTTTTCGACGTTTACCGACAACACGACCAAAAATACACTTTGACGGCTCTCAAGTCGCAATTCCCGGGTTTTCCCTGGTTTTCTTCGTTCCTTATTTTTTTATGAAGTGTCCGCATTATGAAGTGTTATTATGGACTCAATTTATCGCGATTTAGGTGATGACGACTCAAGAGCCCAAGGAGGATTACGAGCCTGTGGCCAAGAAGACCAAGGACGACGACGCGAATGGGGAGAACACGCACAGCGTGAGTTGATTTCGCCTAACTCGCCCTATTCTAGTTTAAATTTATTGAATATTTTGCCTTTGACTGTTAGTTTTAGTTTTGTTCTTACCCAGCCGTGTGCCTATTCTGCCATTCCTTTCCACCAACCATGGGCTTCCCAGTTCCTTATGTGGAGTTAATCCAACTTATTTTATTTTGACCATGCCTAGCAGCAGAACCAGCCAATAACAATATAATTATATTAATTTAATTATATTATATTATATTGTATAAATTTTTATTAATATCTATTTTTTGGATAACAACATCCAAATAATCCAGGAAGAACCGAGTACCTCGATGAAGCGTCGCGAGCCCCTCGACAAGACCCACAAGATCAGTCGTACAGGAGGAAAATACCACCTGCTGATCGGTGAGCTTCTAACTGGTTTGCAAACCCTAAGACGTGATGGTTGAATGACGATCGATTTTTTATATATGAAACTATTTCTGCATAATGTTTCACTGCAATGAAGTATTTGGCAAGGTTTAATTAATTTATTTGCGAACGAGCTCTAATTCAATCAAATGTTCTCAAAGCTATTTGAAATAATCCCTATCGATTGGGTTTACCTGCAAATTGTTGTGATGTTTCTTGAGCTTTATTCCCTCATTAGGCAGGTTTTTAATTATTTACATAATTATTTATCCAGGAGTAACCGGTTCTGTGGCGGCAATCAAGCTGCAAGAGCTCATAGAGACGCTCAACAAGATGTGCAAGGAGGAGCGACTGTGGATCAAGGTTTGTATTGTCTTGCTGGCACTAGGTCGGATGATATCCAAAAAAAGTTCGTCTCCTGTATTTTCTCAGATGGTTCAGTGCATCATATTGACCATGCTGACAAAATACTGCGAGACAATTTTTTTTTGGTTCTCAGCCAGTCGGTAATCATCTGACGGTGATCATCCGACCTAGTGCCGTCTTGCTAATAATAGTATCTCTACTGTGCAATGAGCAGTAGTCAAGTGTGCATTCGCCTCATTACACTTTAGTCTCAATTGTTTCCGTAATGCTCTCCAATTTGCACACTCCCATAATAATATGGTTTGACCCATGTTAAATTTATTTAGTATTATTTACACACAAGTTTAAGACAAGGAAGTCCGTAAACTGGTAAGCTAATACTTCTAGCATTTGTTAGAGGCTTGATAAATCTCTATCATTTATGCTTATTTATTGTTATTTAAAGTATTTTACGCATTTTCCAGATCGTGGCCACCGACAACGCCATCCGGTTCATCGAGAAGGCGGATCTCCAGGTACTATCCGAGATCGCCGGGAAACGGATATGGGAAAATGGGCGTGGCCTAAAGGGGGCGGGCTCTCCTATAGAAGATGGGATCTGTTTCTGAAATAAATATCTCTGCCCTTGTCATGTCTAGATCACTTCCTCAATAGATCATATTTAGTCATTCTTGCCAGTCCTAAATGTGAATCAAACGGTCTGTGAAAATGAATAAATTAGCGGGGATTTCGGCCATCTGGTAAAGTGAGAATCTCCAGATCGACGACGTCATCTACGAGGACAGAGACGAGTGGAGCATGTGGCAGGGCAGAGGAGATCCCGTCCTGCATATTGGTCAGTTGAGAATCATGGCTGGAAAAAGTCAACGGAGAAGAGAAAACATTTAAATTCCCGCCATTGCGTATCTCAGTTCCTAGTGAAGCTAGCGACTTGAAACTTGGAGTATGGGGTGGAAATCATGTTTCCACCCCAAAAACGAAGTTTCAAGTATCTAGCTTGACTGGGAGCTGAGATACACAATGGCGGGAATTCAAATGTTTTCTCTTCTCCTTTGACTTTTTCCACTCCATCAATCAGCATTGATAATTGTAATAGTTGCTGGTATCTATTCAGAGGTTACTTGCAATTGTTCGGTGCCAACATGCACTACTCTATTATCCTTCTTGAAACCCTAAGCAGACTGGCAGAGATGGCAGAAAGTTTCGAGATCTTTCAATATTGGAAAGAGTATTTGACATGCCATCTGATTCATGAATCTATCTGATAGCAACGAATTGTGGCTGGAAAACTCATTCTCTTCTCAAAATCTGGTAGATTTATGGTTGGAAAAATGATCGACTAAGAACGATTAGACATGATTTCTCAATGCGATCTGAAACGGCGACTCACCTGTCATCCCTTACATCTTCGAAAACCGAAATCCGGCTGTTACAATAATCCTACAGTAACCTTCTCCTGTTCAGAGCTGCGCAAGTGGGCGGACGCCATGCTCATCGCGCCTCTCGACGCGAATTCTCTGGCCAAGGTACGGTAACTTTCAAAATTTAGTGATTGATTCGATCGATCGTAGAGGCCATGACACCCACTATTGCTTGGCGATGGTATCGCCGATATTATACTTCGCCTTTGTCATTGAGTTTTGGATATTTTATTACTGACAAAAGACGGAAATTGCTGTTATTGGCTGAAAAAGTACGATATATCTGCCTTTCTATTCTATGCTTCATCTGGTAGTTAGTATGCGGAACGCATTTGAGAATAATGTTGTATACTATTATGGGCGAAAACATAAAGTTGCTGATATTTGTTCTCGAATTTCCGCAAATTAGATGGATGGATAGAACTGAAATAATCTAAAGGCTATAATGGTTGTGTAATTCGTTATTATTATCTATTTATTATATTTAGATCTCCAACGGCATCTGCGACAACCTGCTGACGTCTCTCGTGCGTGCGTGGGACACCTCGAAGGTACGTCCAAACTCCTCGGGAAATTGCTGATTATTTCTCGGTTTATCGAACTTATTTTTTCAACTAATTAGTGGGGTCAAGCCAGTAAATATAATGAGTTTGTGGTGTGGTTCTGATCACTCCGGACAAAATACGCACTTTTCTCCCCGAGATCTGGACCCCGTGTCTGATTGTGAGTGAACCCGGGACATCAATGTTTGACTGGTAGAACTTAGCATGCACTAGTCAATTTTATTTTGGTGCGTGGCCGACCTTCGCTTTGTAAAAATTCTAAATGCACTGTTTATCTCGAGCAGACTTTAGGGTTGCTGTTTTCGCAATAATTTTTATGTTTTTATTAATTAATTAATATAATTAAATATTTATTCTCAGCCACTCCACTTCGCTCCCGCCATGAACTCCTTCATGTGGGAGAGCACGCTGACCTACCAGCAGCGAGCCACACTCAGGGATCTGCTCAGGTTCAAGGTACGGTAGTTGTAGAGTACTATAGGTTCAAGGTACTGTAGCTATAAAATACTGTAGGTTCAAGGTATTTGAGATATCGTTGCATTACGCTTAAACCGCGAATTCGTTGTCTCATTCTTGACTCATAGGCTTCCGTTTTTAGTGCGGGTTCGATCTGATTGAGGCTACATATTCTCATTACATAAACAATTTCGAATTTCGCTAACTGCTAAATAGGCCAATCGTGGTTTCACCGGCGAGACACAACAGTGACAAGTTGCTTCAGTTTGATTGGATGCAGAGATACTCCTAAAAAAAACAAAAATCTAATGAGAAGAGGAGTAGTGGTTCCTCATTGCAACGTACGCTACATTTTGGTTGCAATTCTGATCTGTTCGACGTTGATCTGAAATATTCACAAGAAAAGAAACTGACATCGCTCGTTCGATTTGTGTTTCACTGTCAAAACTTTGCCATGGCGCTTGTCCCAGGTTCGATGGACATTTCACTGTTGTCGCAAAAAAATCTCTCTTGTTAGGGTCGATTAGTCTATAACCTCATAATAAATTGTAGCATACTGTCAATTCAAGTACGGTAGCAGAATCGAGATTACTGTATCAAGACTGGATATTGATTTTTTTCCAGGAAATTCCGCCGATCGAGAAGGATCTCATGTGTGGCGACCACGGCATGGGAGCGATGGCGACGATCCAGGTACCGTAATCGGGGACGAGACTATAGTATTCCCCGGTAATCGAGGACTGATTATTTCAGTTGTACTTCTCTTTCGTTTATCCAAGGAGGTTCCTGATTTTTTAAAGAACACCGAGGAGCTAGACATGAGATCACAAATAGAGATTTATTTGCTTATCTTTGTCTCTATTAACTAGAAAGTGGGAGAAAATGGTGAGGTTTGCTGATACGATAGGGATTATAATTGTGGTGCTGGCTTTCTCCATTCTGCACACTCTCGACGGCCAAGCATATGAGTGTGCATAATGGAGAGACCTTAACTATATTCCTGGTGTATAGTCGATCTTCCCTTCTCACACGTTTTCCCTCATTCACGTTACGTGGATACAAGCAATGCCGAATCGAATAGTAGCTCTCTCCATTCTGCACACTCTAGTTTCTCTGACCAACGAAAAAAAGTATATAAAAAAATGGAGAGATCTACTATTCGATCCGGCAACTCTAATAGACACAACGATGAGAAACAAACTACTGTCTGTTTGAGGGGCTGACGTAATACGATTGTAAAATTGAGTGATTGACCCCGCCCCCTCTCATTCCAGCTAATCGCCACCATCATTGCTTCGGCTGTCAAGAGCAAGTTCGCCGTCTACACCTCTTGATGATGGAGAGAGTCGGACGGTTACTTACCCTGTGAATTTTCACTAATTTTTAATACGCTCATAATTTATATGTTCTCACCGTATAATTGATGTTTCACCGTTAATATGCGCTGTTGTTATTTTGACGGTTAGAAAGAGTTTGTGCATTGGAGAGACGATTGATCTGTTATTGTATCGTGTATTTCGTGATAATCTCAGTCGGTGTCGAGTTGGTTGATAAACTTGAATGCTAAGTTGTTTTTCTCGCCGTTTCAACCACTGGTCGGATCCCAGTTTCAATACCTGCATATCTGCCTTCAACAATAACCAAGCTGTACGCTGTCCTAATTGCTGTCCTGTCCTGATTATGTAACTAGGCGAATCGTAGTTTCACCAGCGATCCATACCATTGACAAACGGCTTCAATTTCGAAATTACCTTCTGCGAAACAAAACAAAATCATTTCTTTCAATGACAGCGAGAATAGCCGTTTCAATTTAGCTTCATAGGTTGTATTTTCGGGTTCAATCACGATCTGTCTCGCTTCGGAAATGGCGCGTAGGATTTAAAAAAAAAACAGTGAAACACAAACCGAACGACTCGGCTGGGCGCGAATTTCTTTCTCATGCGATCATGATAGTACTGCGCTGTAAAAATAGGCTTCATTATAGATAATAAGTGGTTTATTATAGCTATGATTTTGTTTTCGCACAGTGATTATAATAGCGATACCGCATGAGAAAGAAATTCGCACTCAGCAGAGTCGTTCGGTTTGTGTTTCACTGTCGATACTTAGACTAATCGCTCGTCCCAGGTTCGATTCTTTGCAAGAACTGTGGTCAAAAAGTACTCTCAAAATATCTCAGTTGTAAGGATCGACTAATCTATCAACTCATTATAAATTGTAGCGTAGTGTCAATACCTGAATAGTTGCCTGAATCAGTGGTCAATATTAATCACTTCTTTCTGTTCCGTGAAAATTTAGCAATATGTCCTAATGAAATAGCACTTAATGTTGACTCTGTTTGAAAGGCTTCAAATGTCTAGCATTTTTTTGCGCGCGTACTTCAGTTTTATATTTTTTGTCCGTAATTTTTAAAATTTTATAGTTTGTAGCTTCGATAATTTTAGATGTGGATTTTCGGGTACGGCTCGCTGCTGTGGTACACCGACTTTCCCTACGAGCGCGTGCAGGGAGGTGAGACTACAGTATCCCGAGTTACAGTAACCCTCCCTCCTATCAATACTCGAGAACCCTGCCGTACCACTTAAATCGAGGCTCCACTTTAACGTTGCCCCTCTGATTGATATGACGCTCATTTCGCTACCGTATCCCTCCTATCGTTAACTAACTGTAGTACTACCATATCCCTACAATCGATAGCTGACCGTAACCCTACCGTACCCTCAGGACACGTCGAGGGATTCCAGCGTCGCTTCTGGCAGCTAAGCCCCGACCACAGAGGCACGCCCGAGGCGGTGAGTATCGGGGATCAGTTGTCGATAGACAGAGGGGTACGGTAGTAAGATCGCTCTCCATTCTGCACACTATATCGCTGGTCAGAGAAACGAAGAGAGTGCAGAATGAAGAGAGGCGAAAACCGAAACGCCATCACTAATAGACAGATAGTTACGGTAATCAGCTCTCTCCATTCTGCACACCCCCTTTCCCAATAGAGATATGAGATAGTGTCGAGGGTGGAAAATGCCAAAAATACATCCATAGGGTGCTCCATAGGTCTGAGACCGATCGTTAAGGTAGTGGTGTCGTTTTTTTGGATACGGCTCTTACTCCATTCGCCAAACTCTAGCTAGTCGTAGAGATGATGGAGTGTGTACTTAAAATGAAGACAGCTAGTAGCTAATACTTGGTCTGACAATAGCTGTGAGTAGCGATAAAATTTTGCGTTTGTCTCTCTCCATTCTGCACACTCTCAAACAGACGGACGAGAGAGTGTGCAAAAAGGAGAGAGTTGAGCGCCCAAATGACATCCCTAAGGGTGCCTGTGATAGACCACTGGACAGCGCAGTCAGCTAGGAATCGATCTGTATATAGAAAAATAATATCATTAAAAAAATAATACAATAATATAATAGATGGCATAGAATTGAATGCATGCAAGATTAATTGAATCGCCACAAAGTGTCAGACTGCGGTTTCAACATTGGATCATAGGTTTCTCAATTGGAGCCAGTTTTAATTCCTTTCAGTGTGCTCATTGGCGAAATTTTTTTTAAATACGTAAAGCGCTATCATCGAAACAGAGGTTTCGTAACGTCAGTCGATTGCAATCTATCACTTTTTTAAATATAAAGTGAAAGTAAACGATACGGTATGTGCCTACCAAGCCTTCCTAATCAATCGATATTCCAGCCCGGCCGTACCGTAACCCTCATCCCTGCCCCGAAGCAGGCGTGCTGGGGACTGGCGTACAAGGTTCGATATTGTTTCAAACATTTCTCATATTTCTGTGTTCCAGTGGGATTGTTGTTCCACCTCTAGTACGAAGGCTTGTGCTGTCTATCATCATGACTACTGTCATTGATAGTGATATCAATGAGAGATCCGAATCTGGAGAATATTTTCTTCGATGATAGTGAAAAATAGCCGAACACAAGCTTTCGTACTAGACGTGAAACATTCATCCCACCGGAATAGTGTATTTTGTGAACGAGTTTTTAAAAATCTCTTGGTGCGTGCGGTTTGCTGTTTCACCATTGAGTCATAGGTGTCGCATTCGGGTTCAGTGTCGATTCGAAGTACGATTGTATGAGATAAAATTGACATCTCGAAAACGTATATGGAAAATAAAATAAAATATAAATATAAATGTATTAATATTAATAAATTGAGGTACCCGAGGAGCATCAGAAGGCGACACTCGCGTACCTCGACCATCGCGAGAAAGCCGGGTATACGGTGAGCAGTTTTATTAATTAATTAATTACAATAATTAAGTAATTATGCATCCATAGCGTTTGGTTGATAATGAGGTGCCAGAGTTTTTGTGTTGGGTGTAATAGGAAAATTGCGGTTTCAAGTGAGCAATTAATTATCGCGTTCGGTTACAGTTTAGAAAGGTGTGATTAATTATTATTATACAGGTGATTACTATTATTTTTTTTAAGAAGGCGTCTAGGTAATTTGAGACCACTCCCTGGACACGTTTCTCTAGCAATGAGAACCAGAAGCCCATACTGGGTTGCTGGAAGGGTCTTGGTACCATGATGCACAATCCATGACTTATTTGTTGTTACAGCCGTGGCAGAGGGAGAAACATGATTTTAAAGGTAAAATGGTCGAAAAATCAAATTTTCACAACCGATCGAGATAGACCCAATTTCTCTTTTGCGTTAATTTAGGGGTGCCCTAAGAGTCTTAAATACATGTTCTGATCGATTACTGCTCATTGCGAAATTCACTTTTTAGAAATGATTTTTTGTTTTTCTTTACCATGATGCCCACTATATACGTTTGTAGCCCTTTAAATTCTACATTGAATCCTACTTTTGAAATGTTCTGGCAGGGCCGCCGAAGATGTACTTTTTCGATTGAATCCAAAAAAGTGCCAATTTTGAAGGTTTTTCGCGCATATCTTTTTTCTTTTGAGTTAAAATGAGCTCTAATAGCAAAATTCGGATTCTACTCGTCAAAATACACCAGAATCACGTATAGTCAGATTTTTCCGAGATAAAATTTTTTCGACTTTTTTATGATATCATGGTCATTTTTTGGGTCAAACAGTCGAAATTTCAAAACTATCTTACTATAGGTGTTCAGGCGTATTTTTGCGCCTAGATGCCGATTTTGCATGTTAGAGCTCACGAAATTGTGAAAGAAAAAAGTTAAGGCCAGAAAACCTGAATCTCGCTGTTTTTCGAGCGTAACTTTTTTCTTTCACAATTTCGTGAGGTCATGAAAAAGTCGAAAAAATTTTATCTCGGAAAAATCTGACTATACGTGATTCTGGTGTATTTTGACGAGTAGAATCCGAATTTTGCTATTAGAGCTCATTTTAACTCAAAAGAAAAAAGATATGCGCGAAAAACCTTCAAAATTGGCACTTTTTTGGATTCAATAGAAAAGGTACATCTTCGGCGGCCCTGCCAGAACATTTCAAAAGTAGGATTCAATGTAGAATTTAAAGGGCTACAAAACGTATATAGTGGCCTTTGGGACTTTTTCCGAAAATGGGCATCATGGTAAAGAAAAACAAAAAATCATTTCTAAAAAGTGAATTTCGCAATGAGCAGTAATCGATCAGAACATGTATTTAAGACTCTTAGGGCACCCCTAAATTAACGCAAAAGAGAAATTGGGTCTATCTCGATCGGTTGTGAAAATTTGATTTTTCGACCATTTTACCTTTAAAATCATGTTTCTCCCTCTGCCACGGCTGTAACAACAAATAAGTCATGGATTGTGCATCATGGTACCAAGACCCTTCCAGCACCCCGGTATGGGCTTCTGGTTCTCATTGCTAGAGAAACGTGTCCGGCCAGGGGCCAAAATGCTTGCAAATTACCGAGACGTCGTCTTAAAGCATCTTGGTAAAGGAGGGTTGCAGCTTCACCATTAAAACATATGTTTGGCATAATGGTCTAGTTTCGATCATGCTGAGACCGATATAATTCATTTTAAAATAATAATAATTTAAGACACGAAGTTTGCAGTTTCACCACTGGGGTATAATTTTGGCTTTGATCACTTGGAGGAATTCGTTTGAAAAAAACAAGAAAAGGAAAAAGAAAAAAGTAACTACAATCCGATGAGAAGGTAACGAGTTTGGCACCTTTGGTTTCTGGCTCAAACAACGCTGCTATTGCTTTCCCTTCCTTCCTCTATCTCAATTTTCATTCAATCCCTGTTATTTCTAACTGCTCTGCCACATTGTGCGCCAATTAGTCTAGATTTATTTGAATAAAATATGTAATCTGATGAGAAGGAGAGTTGCGGTTTCACCACTAGGGTATAGGTTTCGCATTCGGTTGCAACTTAGATAGGTTGTTCAAAAATTTCGAATAAAAATTAAATAATCTTATGAGAAACATGACAGACTAGAGAGAATAGAATAGAATAGAATAGAGAAATGCAGAATAGAGAGAGTCGAAAACCGAAACGACATCACGAAATAGCACCATAGCAGTGGCATGCTTTCCATTTTCGTTTTTTTAAAATAGAATCGTGATAGTAAAAACCACCCAACTGTTTTCGATAATACCGGAGGGTTGCGGTTATACCTTTTCTACATATGTATTGCATTCGTGTTCAGTTTCGATCACATCGTGTGCTCTTCGTGCAAAAAAACAACTATTATTTCTCTAACAATAAAGCGAGTATGCATTTAGACATTATGCCATCGCAGTGACGTGCTCTTCTGTTTCACTACTGCTCAGCTCAGCGCGAACGACAAAATATCAAAAGGTGCCGAAAGGCACAAGAGGGTTGCGGTTTCACTTTTACGACTTAGCCTGCACACTCGGCTGCGGCTTTGATTGCCGTCATCCCGGATGTCCTGTTAGTGAGGACAAATCTGCTTTTTCAACGGTGAAGCCGGCTTGCCGAGTCCGTTTTGAGATCCCTAGTCCTGATACTAGAAAAGCATCATGTTCAGCATAGAGATAGGGTAGGTGCTGCAACACAGTTCACTCCCAAGGTGTGCACAACTTTCCCGCACTCTTAATTCAGTGTACTATCTCGCCGATCAGAGATGACGAAAGAGAAGAGAAAGGAGCGCGGGAAATTTTTGCACATCTCTGGTTCACACTCTAAGACATTTATTTCGGCAGCGCGCATCTTCCGGAAAGGAAAAAAACTGAAATTTACACGAGAATTTCGTCTCGCCCATCTTCAGGAGATTACTCAAACGATGCTTGGACAAAATATTTTCATCTGGGAGAACCCGCAGGTTGCTGCTTCACTTATGAGACATAGGCGAAGAGTTCAGCCGTAGCTCGATTTGATCGGGTCGGTTATGGTAAAATAGAGCTTCTGAATAGACGTCAACGATTTAGTGTTTCATATGTATTATTTAGGCAGCCTCGAATTCGGTTGCATTTATAATTTCTCCGAACGATTGTGGAGCAAAAAATATATAAAACGTTTGATCCAGTGTGGAGTGTGGATTGGTGTTTCACCTCTACTACCTAGCCTCACGTTCGACCTACTAGCCAATTCCACTTGGATCCGTTCGATTAAAAGTAGCCACTTGCTCTCAAGTCTTTAGTTACTCAGGGGATTGCGGTTTCAGCATTATTACTAATCGCCAGCTTGCCGATGCAAACTCGATCACCCGTAGACACTATTTATAATATTAATAAAATATTTCTAATAATAAATATTTCCAAACAATGGGTCACTGTCATTTTAATTAATTAATTTAAAAGTGTATTCATTAATTAACCATAATTCCAGTGCGAGCGTGCCTCGTTCCGTCCGGATGACGGCTCCGCTCCCTTCACCGTCCACGGTATGTTGAGAGTACGGTAGATATTATAGATTGAGTATACGATGGAAGACGATTATAGATTGAGAGTACGGTAGGAGACGAAAATAGACTGAGAGTTCTATAAGAACATTTTTTTTCTCAATTTAGAATACGTTAGAAGAAGATTGCTTGTAGCGCTCTTCATTTTGCACACTATCTCGCTCTGATCGGCGAGGGAGTGTACAAATTGGAGAGTAATGACCGAAATCTTTTTAGTGTACATCTCCGCCACCGAGGACAACGAGTTCCACGCGGGGCCCACGGAGGACGAGGAGATCGCGAAGGAGGTCAGATTATTGATTGGCGGGTATACGATAGATGGGCATTATTGATTTTGGAATACGGTAGCTCCAAGAATGGTTAATACGCGGAAAGGAGGTGTAGCTCTAAATAATACATTTAATAAGTGCTATAAATTATTTTTATTGAATCTTACGTATGCGGAATACGAGGGCGTCGGTTTTTCAGATTTGTTTTCTGATTTCAATACGTAAATGGCTGCTAACCTTTTAACTGGCACAAATTGCTCTCTCTACCGGGAGGTTCGTCGTTTCAGCAATACTACTAAGTTTCGATCGGTTGGTAAATTCAATTCGGGATCTATCTCCATGAGAAATTTAAGATACGTAGTGCAGTGCGATTTGCTGTTTCAGCATCATCATCAAGCGTGCATTGATACTCTCGATCGCTGAGGGATGTCACTTAAAAAATTATAATACAACCAGAATCAGCGCTTGCGTTCTATATGTGCATCATATTTTAGTACTGTATCCCACACTCGATAATCAATAATGCGGTTCCAGATCCTTATCCGACACGGCCCCTCCGGTCCCAACGTGGAGTACGCGCTCAAGCTTGCGCTGGTGCTACGGTAAGTAATTATCGATCTACCGTACCCTATTCGATTTTGTCCGAGGTTAAAAATTACAATCACACCCTCTGGTATGTTAGGGTGGAGATTTGATGTTTCACCTCTGTCACGAAAACTTGACACTTGGCTAAGTTTTCAATTTGTCTGACATTGTCTCTAATAAAAAATACTACTGGGTCTACCGTCTTTGTTTGTTCTTCTTCTGCACTCTTTTATCATATACCGTACCTCCAATTTCCGTAACTCTAAAACCGTACTCTTAATAGATCTACCGTAACCCTCCTTACAGTAACCATTCGCCGCACTCGGACGACGATCACGTCTACTCGATCGAGCGGAGGTCAGTGATATGGGTGTCCTTTTGATACTCAACCCTCTCCATTTTGCACACTCTCTCGTGTAACTTTAGCGGTTAGAAAGTAGGTCTGTAAAGTGAAGAGGGTGCTATCTTATGTTCACACTCTCTGCGCAGCTCGGTTGGCGGGAGATTTAAGAGACGAATTCTTCATTTGACAGCCCATCTAGACAGTGTGCTGAATGTAGAGAGTCAAACCGAAACGATAGGATGTATAGATATCAAGGAGTATGGTAGATGAATACCCACTGATTACTGTAGGATTAAGAGAGTGATGTACGGTAGGTCAATCAATGGTTACTGTAGGATTCTGGAGTTGGCGGAGCGAACGGGACAGGGCAAGGAGTCACTGGAGAGACTCGGCTATCGACTAATGGATGGCAAGTGGACCCCGCCCCATTCCAATGAGTTCTCCCTGCTGAAGAGGGAATAGAGATCAAAGATCAAGTGTTCATTGAATAATTACTATCAATTCACTATCATTTATGGATATTTGACTTATCGCTGTTGATAGAGATCACAGTTCAGTTATAGGCAACAGAAAGATCTTTGATTGACTCTTGTATTGTAATCATTCCCCATTTGCATATCTTTCGTCCTGATTTTTGCTAGCTAGAATTGTGTTTCATGTTCCATAGTAGACACAAAAAATAAAGTATAGGCACAATCTTTTGCAGATCGTATCGATCCTACAGTTCTTTCCACCGTAATCTTACCATATCATGTTGTTATTTGCTAGTCATCATTTTGTGTTTTCTAGTCTCGAATTTGCCTAGTCAGTCATACTGACAATTCCCCGTTCATAAAGCGTGCGTCGTTTCCGGTCGTGGTTGTTTAGATAAGGAGGTGTCGAGTCACCTCGCCAAGGGTTTCGCAATCCCTGTTGAATACCGTACTCCTCCCCCCCCTCGACCCGCAGTTTGAATGGCTCTTGAGAGATAAGAGTGTTGACTGGTGATTTAGTTTCGACTTTCGGCTCTCTCCATTCTGCACACTCTATTTATCTGTCTGATCGGCGAGGGAGTGTGCAGAATGGAGAGAGTAGAATGACATCCATAGGGCTGACGGGAATTTCGCTCTCGCTATCATCGCCCCTTGCGAATCGTGTGTGCAGAAAAGCGACAGCGGCGCGAATTTTGATACGATTAGAGGTGGCGGATTGTTGAAATTTAAATCTTATTTAGGGGAAAAATCAATGGATGAGCCTTCAAGAGAAGATTGTGAGCTGTGTGGGATCAATGATGCGTCAGAAATATTTGCAGTTGCTTGGCTGCATTTAGTGTGCGTTTGAAACACAAAAATGAATGAATGAAAGACAAATTTGCCTTTTGCAACAGCCATTCGCCTTTTGATCAACTGAACTTTAGTGGCAGAATCGAGGTTGCGTTTGAAGTGCAAGCGGGTAATTCAGGGTTTCGGATGCCATTAAAAGATCGGCTATAGAGGGTGAGGTTTTGCTAGTATTTGCACAGTGCCACAGAGCGAGAGAGAGGTAAACTCGGCACTCATCCCCTCTTTCCGCATCCCTTACCTTCTTCTCCCCCATCGATCGATATCCCTAGTGGACCAGAGAACGACCAGGGCAAGATCAAAATTACCGTAATCCAGATTTCTGTAATCACGCACGAGCAATGCCGCTATCGTCCCTCTCGCAAGTTCCCGTCTCATTTATTTCTAAATTGTGCATCATTTTCGAAACCTTTCTCAATTTTGAGACATTTTGTAAAGCGCCCTGAAGTATATGCTTCTTAGCACAGCGTCAGGAACCGGAGCCAGAACCGGGGAATCGCCTCTTGTCATCGGCCGGTAGTGCGGGGAAGAATCCGGAATCGCGTCGGTCTCCTGTTTGCGCACGCGTTCTGGTATCGTCCAGTCGATGACCCATCAGTGTTGTTCGCTGAAAACTAGGCGAGCAAATAAAACAGAAGACATACGGAGATAGGAAGACCCCAGTCATTATGACCTACTCCGCTCTTGATTAGCGATTCGAGTCGAGTCCATTAATCATAGTAAAGATGTTATTTCGGTCTTAGCTCTCTCCATTCTGCACACTGTTTCCTGGTCAAGGAAAGGAGATAGTGTGCTGAATGGCCGAAAATCAAAGCGATGCCTCCAATCCATCCGCGATAATTCACCTTTCAGTGGTCGACTGGGTATTTATCTGTTGTTGGTTCTTTGCTCTGAATGTTCCAGTCGTGACCTACTCTCTTGATTGCAGCCTTTCCATCATTCCTAGGTGGTGGTTCTCTGCTTCATCACCGTATCTTGTTTGGCGCCCTCCCGTCTATTAATATCCGTTCCCCTCCCCCTTCCCCGACCCGTTTGACCTACCCCTGGCCTTGCTCACTGCTCGCCGTACAGCCTCTCTCACCCTCTCTCTTCCCATCTCCCCTTTCCCTTCTTTTCTTCTTTTCCCTTTGCTTCCCTACTTCTTGTAAATACAGCCGAACATGACTCATCGTGCGCACGCTTTTCTAGAGCTGGGAGGTTCTTAGGTTACCGATAGTGATTTAGTGACTGCCGTGTGACCTAAAGTATGCGCGATATTCGTTGTCACCCAGGATCTACAATATTTTGTTTGTTTTCAAATTAACGCATCGGGATTACTGTTCTGCTATTTTGTGACTGTCCTGTGACTTGGCTGCTGTAACGTTGGACCAATATTTGGGTCCTACCACGACTTTCCGGGTTCACTGTTTCATCCGCAAAACTAGGCAAGATTGTGCACGGTTGATGCTTTGTGTTCGAAATTGTGACCCTAGTGCAGATCTTTTGGGTGCGATTGATGGCGCGATGCGAGATCAGCCCCATAAAGATGTCAGCTATGCCGATGCCTGCCTGACACTCTCTAAATTCTGCATACTATCTCGTCGATCAGAGCAGCGGGAGAGTGTGCAGAATGGAGAGAACAAAAGCCGTTGTTGCCTCCTGATAAGCAAGGATCCTACCCTCTTTCCCTCCCATCCCGTCATAGAGTCTGGTGACAGTGGGAAAAAAAGAGGGAAAATGTGACTATCTGTGAGTTTGAGCCTCCTTTCACTCACACAGACTTCCAATCGATCGATGGAGGGAGCTAGGGATGTAAATTTGGCTTTCTCCATTGTGCACACTCTCTCGTTTCTCTGACTGGCGAGACAGTGTGCAGAATGGAGAGAGACCAAAGACCTCCAATCGATCGATGAAGGGACCATTTCCCCCTCCACTCTTGCGCGTTCCTATGTGTGTTCCCCCCTTATCAGAGTTGAGAGGAGAAGGGAACGAGAAGAGTTCTCTTCCGGTGTTTAGCTACAGTAGTCCCCTGTTCTCTGGCTACCGTAATCAGTGTGCGGAAATCACGATTTTGTCGCTTTGTTCTTGCCCTCCGATTTCCTTCCGTACCTTTTCCTGCATTGATTCCTCACCATCGAAACCCTAACTATTCCAGGCTACAGTACTCCTCTCTCCCGCTCCTACAGTACCCCTGCTACTTCCCGGATGTCGGAAAACGCCGCAGCCGCAAGATTGACGTCGCCGCTGCAGCGGCAGAACGCGCACGACAGCGCGGACTCGCGCGAGGATCACGCGGATGGACCACGCGAGGTGGCGGACGCGGACTCCTCCTTCGCCGAGGTCTCGGTGGCGGAGGAGTACGAGGAGCGATCGGAGGCAGTGCGACTGGTACGGTAGGCAGCCGGGGGGAGGTGTACGGTAGATCGATAGTACGCGGATTCTCCATTGGAAAAATGGGAACTTTTTCGGTTTCTGGCCCAGATTACGACCGCGCAGATTTAAATGAGAGGGGCGGATTGGAAATCTTGATAGGGGAGGACGAGAATGTAATCACAGAATTGTCTTGGCACTTATGAAAGGGCGCACGAGTGGGTCGTCGTAGATAGGATGCTGCTTTCGAGTATCAAATAAATAAAACAAAATATCTGTGTGGAACAAACCGATCGCTACTTCACTAGGGTACGGATTAGAGGTACGGAAGGTCAAAAGTACGGTAGATCAAACGTATGGTAGATTAGGGGTTCGGTAGGCCATAGCTGCGGTAGATTATCGATTTTCCAGCTGCCAGTCGCCGGTCCGCCCCGTCGCCTGGTCGCCGATGCCCTGCACAGAAGGTGAGAAAATCGTTTATCTTAATTAATTAATTAATTACCTTGTTATCGGCAATCCGCATTTGCACGATAGATTTGAAATCTGTTCGTCTCTTTCCCCCTCCATTGATGTTCCTGGAGCGGACAGGTTTCAGATGTTGCACTTACGCACATTGGTTATCGTGGCTGCAATATTGCTTTCAAACAATAGCTGAAAAATTCAAATATATTATGTTTATTTATTTATTGATTTATATTAATTTAATTATTTAAATATTTATTTATCTCAGGAATCACTCAGTGGGCGAGCAGCGAGGCGCAGAGGAGGCGAAGAAGGACGCGTACCGGAAGTGCAGCGAGGGCAATCGTGAGTGATATTACAGTAATCGGAAAGTCGTGGTAGGACCCAGCGCCATTTGAAATCGAGATTACCTTCGCCCCTACAGTAATAGCGAGTGATACAGTAAGCGAAAAAAGAGATGAGACCCAGCGCCATTTGAGTTTCAGTATAAGTAGAATAGGAATGGTTTGGCGATCGGCGCATCGACTGGAGTGGAAAAAGAAAAGGATCCTTACTCACCGACTAAATTGGCGTGACTCGCGCACAGAGAGCCTATCGAGTTGGTCTATCTAGTTCCTCCTTCCTTCCTTACCTCCTCCCTTTCCTCAATGTTGCTCCTCTCCACTCTGGTGGAAGTGCCATATAACGTAGGGATGTCGTTTCTGTTTTGGATCTCTCCATTCAGCATACTCTGTCGTCTGTCTAACCGGCGAGAGAGTGTGCATAAACGAGAGAGGCAACACCGAAACGACATCGCTGAAGTGCCATATAAAGTGACCAACCAGCAGTCGTAATGTTGAATGTTTAGTCATTGGTCGAACAGACCGTACTGGGATAGATTGTTCGTTTCCACCGGCGGCAACTATTGGTTCTCGACGTTCGCGTTGGCTTCTTGTCCGCGGCTCGAAACCGCTGATCCGCGGGTTCCCTCATTTGGGCGATTTGATCTTGTACCGCGGATATATAATACTATGGCGCTTTCTATCCGATCGTATTGAGTTTCGTGATTCCATCCTGAAGGTTAGCAACTGATTTCCGATGCATGACGTCGACGGCCTTTCCTTGCGAAGTGGCATTTCCGGGTTTTCCCGAATACCGCTCCATTTAGTGAATTGCCCCCCATGTTTTTCGCCCCATTGCTTCTTTTTTCCCTTCTTCTTTCTTCTTCTGAACAAAAGATGTTCCAAATCGATCCATTCTCACGCAAATTTCCCCCCATTTTCTTGTTCTCTGATTTTCTGCGATTACGTCTTTCGATCAAGTGTAGGTACCATCAATCTGACGAGATGATTTACCCAATGATTTAGTGGAGTTGGAGGGGGGGGAGGGGTTGAGTGCCGACTCGAGTTCTATCCTATTCTCCGTCTATTTTCCCATCACAAACTCTCGCATCGCTGAACTACTCGAGCACACGAAACCGTCTCGCTTTGTAAAAATGCCCCGGATCGAATTGTCGCTCTCTCCATTATGCACACTCCCTCGTCTGTCTGCCCGAAGAGAGAGTGTGCGGAATGAAGAGAGCTACCATTCGATGCGGTATCACTTTGCGTTCGCTTTAGTTAGTTAGGCTGACGAGTGAGTCAATAAACACAAATAGACCATTTGGCTGTGATACCACTATTCGCTAGCTCGACCCGTTGATTTAGTGATTGCTAGCTTAAATTTGTATTTAATTTTAATTTTTTTTTCTTTGCGTTAATAATTTGGATTTGTATGGATCAAGTTGATCAAGTTAATGTTTATTGACGTAACCCGTGAACTCTTGTCCGGGTTTCGAAACCGCCGATCGCCGGGTTTCTGGCGAGAGTGATGCAACATTGGGTAGCGATTACGAATTTTGTTTTTCAAAGTGATTCCAGCGCGAGATAAGCAGAGGAAGTGATGAAATGGTGAGAGTGAGTCACCCATAGATCATGAGATGGCAGTAGGTAACACTTAGACGGGCCGTCGCGCCGTTATCGCTCTCTCCATTCGGCACACTCTCTCGCCGGTCAGACAGTCAGGCAAAGTGTGCAGAATGGAGAGGGTGAGTGACGCAGGGCAACACTTAGAGAAAGCGAGCAACAAGGGAGAGAATAGCGAACACAACAAGCAGAATTGTAGGGCGATTGTTGGCAAATATTGATAATATTTTGATTTTCACTCTCTCCATTCTGCACACTTTATCAGCAGTTCGACAAAAGAGAGTATGAGAGATGGAGAGAACTAAACACTGCCATCGCGCCATCACTATCGGCAAAATGCCATCACTATCGGCAAATACTCGAGGGTTTTCCGGGAAATTGAGGGGATTCTGAAGTGGATTGTGGTGTTCGTCTGCCGATTCCTTGTAGGAAAGCCAGGAGCAATGCTCCATGCGCTGCTTCAGTTGTCAGTTTGATATCTCAATGGCAATTTTTGAACCGGGAACATTTTGGTTTCAGATGTTGGATGTAGGAAACTCTGGCATGACGATTCAATTAAGAATTGAGTGAACGTAAATCTAAATAAATTCCTTCCTTTATTAGTTCAGTTTCCGCACATTCTCATTATGGGAGGGTATTGGTTTCGCATATTGTATGTAGAAGTCCCTAGCAAGGCGATTGCAATGGCCTGTGGCTAGGGAAAATTGAGGTTTTAAAAAAAAAATGTTCTCCTTTTATCTTGAACGGGCATTGTCTCGGGCAACAGTATTGTCTTGACGCTTTCCATAAGTATCCAAGCCATAACTTATTCTTTCATACACATCTGGTGACTTTTCTCTCTAGCACTAGCTCCATATCGTCCCTCCATGATTCTTCCAGGAGATTTTGATTTTCGAATGTAGGATGTAGGATGAATATACTAGACGGGAATGATTGCATGTGGACCGCTAGCAGGAAATACTCAATCCTATTCTTGACCTGTATTTATGTCGATACACCGTAGTTGATTTTAAAAATCTAGATATTCCTTCCATCTTTCCATGTTCAGGATAGAAGTAGTTTAATCTGTTGCGTGTAGGAACAAAGTGCGCAATGAGATTGATATCATATCGGCAGACGCCAGAAAATAGACAATTCAATTCTAATTATTTATTTATTTCCACACTTGCTTATTTATTTCTATCCAAACCAGGTGACTTTTTCACTCTTGCACCCTCTCGTCCCTTCATGCATGTTCTAGAGAAATGGCAGGGCACGTGATTGAAGCGGAATGGCGAGGAGAGAGAGGAGAAGGATAGAGATAGAGAGGGGTGAAGAGAGTGCCAGACAGGCAGAGTGAGGAGAGACAGTAGTGCCAGAGAAGGTGGCAGAGAGGCAGAGGGATTGGACAGATAGGAGAGACAGCAGAGAACAATCCAGCGCGCACAGAGAACGATAAACCGCAGGAACCAGATATAAATAGCAAAAGTGCACACAGATTTGCATTGCGGATTCCTCCCTATCATTTTTCTCCTACCGTAATCCGTAATCCATCCCATTTATCGATCGTGGTAGGAGGCTAGGCGATGGGGAGGCGGCTCCGATTTCTCCATTGTCTTTGTTTATCCCAGAAGGCAGCTGTGTGCATCAATTAGGATGCAGCAAAGCCACTCAATCCGCCTTGTTGGGTCGATTTTTTGCGCGTCCTTCAGTCCTGCTTAACGCTCATTTTCTTGGCCCTTTGGGTATTCACTTGCATGTCAGAATGAATAAAATGAGAGACCCCTGTCTTCGTAAAAATCCTCGTCATTTGGCCGTCGTCCTCTTTCATCTCATCTCTTCCCTTCTCTAGTTCACTAGGGATTCTGCCTAGCGACTAAAGCCCCCATCTCGTCATTTGTTTTTACCCATTCTCCCATTCTCCCATTCTCGAGTCCCTGTCAGTCAGAATCGGCTAGTGTGCACTGGGGGGATGCCGTTTAGGCCCTCAGCTCTCTCCATTCTGCACACTCCCTTGTCTGTCTAACCGACGATAGAGAGTGTGCAGAATGGAGAGAGCTGACAACCGAGATGCGTAGGAACCTTCTTCCGTTATGAATCGGTTCGCGCGCACCCCCTCAGACCACCCATGCGTGATTCATCCGCTTTTGCTTGATATAGCTTGAGCGATAGGCCCGCACCTCCCACGGACTCACCTCCCCTCGACTGTTATGCTTCAGCGCTCTCTTTTTTTTTCCATGCTTCAATTCTGCAACGACAAAACGTGCGGATAATATGTCATTTTTACGAGCACGTGCTTGATTGTCTGTCAATCCATTATTGCTTTCTATTCTTCACCAATAAATTATTTGTCGGACACTTGATCACACTTCAATCCTTACGTCACTGGTATTTCAATCAGAGCTCAAATTTACTATTTTATTGGTGGCCTCACCCCTTCCACTTGCCACGTTTGAATCCTATCTTTGCCCCTCCCCAGGCCCTCCCATTTTGAGTTCAAACCCGATTATAAGTGACAGTTCGGCACGCCTAGATTATATCTTATTTAGTTATAATTTTTGTTAGATTTATAAAAGTTTCACAAATAGGCAAGCCTTCTTTCCTGTAATGCCTTGTATCTATTAAGCAGCTTTTGACATCCGGAAGTGATCAAAATGCGTGTGATTGTGTCGAAATTTTCGAAATGGTCCTTGAATTTCAGAAATGAGTGAGCCGCCGAGTCGCAAGAGCCTGTCGGAGTCGCGCGGAGTCCAGCTGGGCAAGATCGAGCTGATTCCCTCGACCGAGGTACGGTAGGCAGCAAGGGAAGTACTGTAGTGGGGAGGGTTACGGCATCAGAAGAGACTGGCTACTGTAGTAGAAAAATCTGCCTAGGAGGCCTTGGAGGCTCTGTCATGTTTCCTGTGCTGGGCATGCGCTTTGATCATGTGAGGAAAAAAGCGAACAGCAATTCAGCGGAAAATACCATTGTACTATACGATTACCATAGCTTATCTTCAGACGGTGCATCGATCGTACACTGCGCCATGCAACATGGAGAGTCGACCGTACCCGGAAACCCTCACGAACACACCACTCGGATTCAGCATGAAGTGAGTTATTATTATTATTATTATTATTTTTAATTTCTAAGGTTCTTTATTATTTTCACGAGAACTAAGCGAATTTGCGTTTCATAGTTTTGAGATATCAATGGGGAATCGGGAACGTCGATTCCCATTTCTTTTCCGGTTCGAAATGAATAACATCTTGCCATTACAGTGTGCTTCACAGATTAGAGATATCATCGTGCAAAAAACTGGTCATTTAATTTGTTGTTGTTGTTGTAGAGAGCCTGATACATACATACATTTATCATGTCAGGCATTTGACGACTGATGGGAATTAGGGATGGCAAAACGGCTGCGGCATAGCGGCGCCGCAATGCGAGGGGGAGAGGCTTCGGCGCCGCAATCTTAATGCGGCGCCGCATTAGCATAGGGGAGCGTTAGCCTGTGCGAAACTCCGCCCCCTCTGATAGCGCTCCCCCTCCTCTCCCAAACCCGCCGCGTCTATCGCGCGCTCTTCTCTAATCTGGAAGTGAGAGAGGGAGAATGCGGCGCCGAAATCCCTCCCCCTCCTCTCGCCTTTCTATTGCGGCGCCGCAATAGAGAGAGCGCGGGATTGCGGCGCCGAAATGCCGAACTGCCAACACTAATGGGAATGGAAGGTTTCAGATTGATACAATGTGTTTAATTTTAATTTTAAATTTTAATTTGATTAATTATTTATTTATTAGATAATTAATTTTGCAGTGAATCGATGCCTCCGATGACGGCGAATGAACAGAGCACCGTCAATATCACCGTCCAGTTCTCGTATCCCTATGGTGAGCACTAAATTTTGGTTTTCAGCTCTCTCTCCATTTTGCACACTCCCTTGCCTGTTATTGTGGCGAGAGAGTGTGCAGAATGGAGAGCGCTACTCTTTCTCTCGCTTTCTCGGTATCAATACTACGCACACTTTTACTGAGATTGAGATATATAAATTAATTATTTTCTTTTCAGTGACTCTTCCTGATCCCTACCAGAAGAGCGAGAACGCTTCTCAGCCCTACTTCGTGCCAATGATACTACCGGTGCAGGGAGGAAAGGTTGGCAGTTGATCTTTGATAACTACTCTAATTTATACTCGAAATTCAAGCTGGCGAGCGACTTGATTTTTAGGGCCAGGCAAGTTCAGGTCTCAAGCCTGATATGTAGTCTTGTTGTGCAATGGAGAATCGATCTGAGTTGGGCCTTGTCTTCACCAAAAACCGCATTGTGATAAGCGAAACTAGAAGGGAGGAATATCGATCTCCGATAGACCGGGAAATGCGCGTTTCATACCTGTCACATAGGCAAAGTTTGATCCAGGCTGTCGATAAATCATTCTTGGCTCGTTTAAAAAAAATTTTTAAATTACGGACGACAGTTCACGAATTAAAATTTCAAAATATTATTCAAATTAAATTAATTTATTGAGTCATTTAAGCTGGCGAACGCGGAGTTTCTGCTGTCCGAGGTGGCGAAGGAATTCGACGTCGATGTGCACTACGCGACAGAGGCACTCGCGGTCTGGATGATCAGTGACCTTCTCGGTACGAGAGACAGACCGATTATTGATTGATTAGTGGAGATACGGTAGACGGAGATTATTGATTGATTGAATGATTAGTGTGGACATATGTTAGAGATCGGCACGATATCCGTGCGAAGAAATGATTCGATTCGATTCGTGTTAATGATGTTGGTGTAAACGCGTTGCACCCGTTTCACTTAAAAGATGGAATGGTCGTTCAATTGATTCGTTGCGCTATTCTTTCGATGCCAACAGTTCCTCATCTTGATTTATCAGGAGTAAAATTTGTTTTTAAAAAAAATCATATTTCGATCGAATGAGAAAAATGGCGTGTTTGCGTTTCAGCGTTGGTACATCCTCACAGTGTATCGGGCAATAATGATTCACTGTATTCTTCTGCCGTTTTTTTCTTCAATAATTTTTCTTCCTTACAGAAGTGCAACTCAAGCCTCATCACTCGCCGTACGGAGTGGGGGAGTGCTGGGCGAGTCTGCTCAAGAAGTGGGTTTATTTTTTTTTTTAAATTAAATAGTTATGCTTTCGGTGGTCCACAGTTGCGAGTTAAATTTGCCATTTTCCATATAACAATTAAGTGACACGTGTCACCGTAATTGAACAAGTCCTTGATCGTGGATTTATTAATTTGTTTTTATGATGCAAAAGACAATAATCGGTTCGTGTAAAAGTGCTTAGTTATACTCATAAGATGAAACCGACAATCCGCGGGTGTTATCTCTGCTGAGAACGCGATGGCTATGATTATATGGGTTGCTCTAATCTCCCAATTATATTCAAATCCCAGTTCTCGATCACTCACTCAAGCGTAGTTACCGTATTCCCCCCGTATCAGATTCACCTCCGCCTCTGCTGATGATATCGCTGAGGACACTCCACTGGTGATGATCAAACGACGAGTGCAATTGAGCGTGACCAGAGAGAAAGAGGTACGGTAGGGGTACGGTAGTAAAGCGGAAGAGCTCGGTACGAGGAAGGGTGCGGTAACTAATCAATATAATTCGATATGGGAGGGTACGGTAGCCAATTGATTAGGAGTACTGTTGCAAAGGAGCTTGAGATAGGGTAGCCAATCGATTGTTGGTACTTTATTTATTTATTTATTTATGGTACCGTAGTCTCGATATTACCTATATCGATATGATGGGTAATAGATAATTCAGGGATACGGTAGGATCCTGAAATCAATCGATAATCGCTGTAGATCATGGCGTTCTGCCCGCGCATCCGCGAGATCCTCTTCAACGACGCGTACGAGGCATTCATGAGCGGGAGGTGGGTTCATTCATTTGTATATTTTTTCACAGATAACTTGTTTACGTCTCACAATACATAACGTTGACTAGAGTCTGAAACCACAACCTCACTAATGAAATTCCATTTTTATATCGTCCTTGAAAGAAACTGTTTATACACGTGAAATCACTATAATTTACACATACGAAGTCTCGTTCTCACTTTTCTATCGAGATTCAATGCGAAGATTAGAGATCAAAGATCAATCTCCTCCTATCCAGATACGCTCCCTCCGTGGAGGAATCGGCCGAGTTGGCGGGTTTCGCTCTTTCTGCCGCCTTCGAACCGTACGCACCGGAGAAGCACAATGTGGAATTCCTGCGGTTGGTGGAGATCGAATAAGGCTCTCTCCATTCTGCACACTCTCTCGGCCATCAGACAAAAGAGAGGGTGTGCAAAATGGAGAGAGATGAAAACCGGAATGACATCCATCGCGGATGGTGAAGAGGGGGAGGGGGTTGAGTAGGGATGATGAAACCAGAAAATGGTTGAATTGGAATCGTTTGTAGATAGAGTCTGGAATCCATTAGAGATTTGGCGATTTTCGGACTTTTCCGGAAATTTGATAGCGGGAATGTGACGGGTTCCACTAACGCGAAAAATTGTATAAGTACTTTAGTTAAATTAACATTTGAAAATTGTTCATGTTATTGGAAAATTTGTGGCTATTGAGTTTTTATGGAAAGTGAGCGACATAAATGTGGCAGGTTCATGTAACTCGAAAATTTTGAGTTTGTATCTGTGTGTGTGTGTGTGTGTGTTGTCGAAAGAAGTACCATTGAAAAGAGTGCGTCAGTTGAATATTAATGGGCAATCGATGTCACAAATGCACCGGGTGAGTGCAACGAAAATAAAATCACTAGATCGAATTATGCATGCTCCTCCATCACACCTTTCTTGATATCAGAACGTTATCCACATTCGATGTATAGTATTCGATGTATCGGTGGATTCGTGATGCACATCACGAATCCACCGGGGTTCCGATAAATTTTAATTCTCTGCCTTTTCCAGTTAGAAGATAATATCTTAGATGATGGATGAGTTGCAAAATAAATCTAGTTTTGCTGGCTTTTCATGATTATACATACGATTTAACGCTAATTCACCTGGTCCGGCAACCCTGATAACCCTTCCTTTTCCAGTCAGGAAATAGAATCCTTCGTGCCCCGTCACCTCGTCTCCACTATCAAGGGCCCGTTGGTGTTCGGGCGGGCACTCAATGGTCCCAACTCGTTAGAGGTACGGTAGTCGAGACATTCAAAGGGTACTGTTGCAATAAGTTTGAGCAATGTCACTTGTTTATTGATTTTTCAAACTATTTTCGCCATCGAAGCACACACTGAACTTCTGTAACCGTATTACGAATAATAGGTGGCACAGATGGGCCGGGTAATTTTGGTTTTCTCCTTCTGACTCCCTCCTTGCAGTCTCTTCTGCTCAAATCATGGCACGAGGCTTCGCAACCGGGCATCTCTCTAGCCGATGTGCACACGAGGTTCCTGGAGAAACTGCACAATAAACCGTATTATGGGTCAGTTAAAAAACTTTTTTATATTAATTTCTGAAGTTTCTGTATTTTTGTTCTCACGAAAAGCCTACTATCTATTGAAAGGGTGTAAAACGGCTCTAATTTTGAAAGATGTTGAAATCTGGATCTGTGAAGTGTCAAATCGCGGTCTAAATTTTAAAGCGATATTTATTTCACGTTAGAAGCCTGGTTGTTTTGAGAAATATTTTTGAGCGCCAGGGTTTGCTTGGTTTCACTGATAGACCATCTGCTGAGAAACTGTCCATCAACGATGATAGTTCACTCTGGTTTTACTAAAATAAATATAGTATCGAGCACCCGTCGGATTCGTGCTGCGAGAGAGCCTCGAATGTTGCTGTTTCTTAGGGAGGGGGAAGTAATCAGTGTTCGGCAATCTCATATGAAACACTCGCGACTGTTAGCCCACATAGCATAACAAGGTGGATTGGTGTGCTGGGAGATGCTTTATGTATTTATATTTTATTTACGCCCGAGGGCGCAACGAAATAATGATACATTTGAATAATATATTTCTAAAAACGACTCTCAAAGGATGGGAGGAAGGGAGAGGAAGCGAGAAAGGAGTGGGATGATAGAGAAAAAATCTAATAGTCTGGTCTCTTGTCTTCTTCTGGTCGTTATCTCATAGAGGAGATGAGAGTGGGAGGATTTCTGAGGAGGAGGAAATATCACGTATATCACGCATCTTCCAACAGTTTCATTCTGCTGGAATTCCAGATCCTAAAATTAAATGTTAAAATTAAAATTAAATATTAAAATTAAAATTAAATATTTTGCAGTGCCGCCTTCTTCCCCGGTTCGATCGAGCGTCCGAAGAAGAAGTGGAGTCTGAGTGGAGGAGCGAGCGACATCAATGTACGGTAGAGTACAGTAGCCAAGGGATACTGTAGTCTCAGGGTTACTGTATCTGCGATTCTGCAATGTTACTGTAGTCACTCGATATCTAAGATAAGTAGATCATTATCGATTTTCAGGTTCTTGTCGGAATCAATGAGACATTCGTTAGCGTGCTCGATGAGGGAAAGAAGGAGATCCTGCTGGTGCAGAGGATAAAGGATTGCACCTGGAACAGAATCGATCCGTGAGTATTACGGTAGTCTGAAGGATATTGATTAGAGGGCGTATTGTGTCGTTTGATTTTTGTTTTCTCCGATGTGTGGCACCTGGTGATTCGGCGCACTAGAAGGGACTCGAATACAAAAACTGTTGAATCCGAGCAATACATTTCGGCCCAGCTGTCTGAGAAAAACTCGAATTGAATGTCTTTAGTCTTTGGAAGCACGGTAGCAATGGGATTGTGGATGACGTGGTGCTGTTCTAGTTGGGGTTTTCGATTATTGGGACCCGATGAATTGGCGCACCAAGAATTGTTCGAATACAGGGCTGATTTATCAAAGTGATGTGACGACGACGTCCGATGTTAAAACGCTGATAATATGTCGTGAGCATCATAGTACGGTAGCTAACGCTAATATCGATTGCTGGTTACGGTAACTATCGATTGTCCTTCAGCCAGCCGTCGAGTCCGGATGACGTGGAGCCGTCGCTACTGCTGACATTCCCCGATGATGCACCACCCGCCAAGGCAGCAAAGGCCACCAAAGTGCTCCAGGTATACGGTAGATCGTGAGGGCTACGGTATGTCAGCGGATCGATAACTGATTCGGGTGTGTACGGTAGCAGGTTAATCGATAACTAGCTTTATTTCAGATCTTTGGCCGACAAGCGGTGATGATCAATGCGTTGCTGATCGCGATGGCCGCACAGGCGGATGAGGACTCGATGGAGGATGACTCGGGAGCCGAATTGGTGGGTGTACGGTGGGGCGCACGGGCGATCAGTGTTTCAAGAGGTATATGAACAATGTAAAAACATATCAGCGGGAATATCAGAGAGGTTTCAGATAGTAATAATGAACATTTTTGGTCTCTGTTGATTTCTAAATCTCATTTAACTTACGTTGCTTGGATAGCTGCTTGGTCTTATATTTAGCTCAATAACCTCTAATCTCTTCTTATTTGCAGTCCGATTGTGGCGGCTGCGACTACTCCAACTCTGGCTACTCTCACTCGGTGCCCTCGACGTCGCGATCGATTCCCCTCTCATCATCAGCGATGACGTCATCGTCAGCGTCAGGAGCATCGCCGACCTCCTGCTCGCCGCCCAAGACGGCCTCCTCGTACGGCAGCTCCGGACGGGGCCACACCACAACCGGCTCCCGCTCCGCCCCTTCTCAAACCTCGTCTACCGTATCCCGCGTGCCCTCGATCACACGCCACAACAAGCTGTGTCTGGCGACGTTTGATCAAGCCGGCGTCTGCCTACAGGCGCAAGGTAGTCTCAAAGTGGTCTTCAAGGGAACGGCCGGTCAAGCGTAGGTTACGGTAGGATACGGTAGCCGCCGCGATATCGATTTATTGATTGTGATGTTGTCCCCTGCAGTGATAATATTGCGGTTGTGAAGCGCTCGGATTGTACGGGTGCGAATCGATAATTGACGGGTAGGTCATTGTGTGTGTTCACTCGATTACTGTACTAATGATTACTGTAGATAGTTTGATGTGTGTGTGTAGATAGTCGATGCTGTAAATACTATAATAGCTTGTGCGTTCAATTTGCGTTATTCTGTGGTTATTAAATGATGATAAATGAGGTTTTGCAAAGAAAATGATGGATAGTTTATATTTGTTGTTGTCGCCCAAGGAATGTTCGACCCTGTTAACCACGGTTTTTATATTTTTGAGCGGGAACAGCTTGACAACTCGTGCAAAATGCGCATGTAATTCCTTCTAGTGCACCGCATACGGTTAGTGTCCACGTCGTACTGTAGCGACAAAATAATGCATCTGCGTTTTGATGAATTATTGATTATCTATGTCGCTTATTGTTTCATTTGTGTTCCTCATCTCCACACATTCTTTACCTATTCACCGATCCATTTTCGTGCATCTCTTTGATAATAGCTCGTATTTGCGATCCTATTTTTCCTGATCTTTAGGAATTGATTATTTTCAATTTTTGCTAGAAGCTCTAACCTCTCTCTCTATGTTGATCGTGTTTTTCGTGTCAATGAACATTTGTCGGACGTCCATTGATTATACTTATTACTATTTGGAGCTTCTTTACTTTAGGGGACAAGCTCCGCCCACTTTTAGTCTTAGCCCAACACTATGCTGGAAAATGATGACAATTAGTGTCCTTAGTATCCTTAGCGTTACCCTAAGCAAACTAAAGTAAAGAAGTGCCTACTATTTTAATGTGTTTCACAGGTTGTAAATCAACCAAATGCAACGTGTAACAAAATAGGCAAATCTCCTAATCCACTTTCTCTCCTCTCCTCCTCTCCTCCTCCACTCCTTCTCTCCGTCGCTCGCGGTCGATCGGTCCTCTCTGGCAAACGTATTGGGAATGGGTAATAGCGTGCCCAATATAATCAATCGTGAGTGAACGTGGATACTCTATGGATTTGACTTTCCTTTTCCAGATGATAATCCAGACGACACGGGGAGAATTCCGAATTCCGTCGTTGGACACTCGAGTGACCATCACAAGTAATCGAATCCTAATCAATCTCATGGGTGTAAGGGGGCGTGGCTTAAAGGGGGCGGGCTTCCGGCGTTCTGAACAAGTACCTCAATCTCCTAACATTCGTTGAGAATTTCGTAGGAAAACGGTGAATCGGTGTCCAATGTTTATATTTGTCCTTGTTCGTTATCGACATCCTATGAGTTTCAGTCCTCCTCAAGTCATGGAGAAGGACGGGGCTGCTGCAGCAGCTGCAGCAGGTATGCCACCTAAATTTGTTTTTAGTTATTTGTACCTAGTAGTTTCTATCTTCGTTCCATAATACATCTATCTTCGACCTATTGCTACTGATTTCTCGATGAATATGCTTGCAGTCAACTCCAAATCGGGCATCATTCGATTCGTCATCGACAATACTCACCAGTGGTCGAAGTCGGAGGGGTGTTGAGTTATGTACGAATATACCCTGTCATTGAGAGTAGGCAACCTTCAATAACATTTTTAACAAACTACGCTGATGTGGTGCCCATGTCCCACTTTATCTCAGTAGCATTTATGCCACACCCTCTGTAACGAATAAATATATAAATTTTGGATTTTAGGAGAGGAAACTGCTACAAGAGCATCACTAAGCGGTCCGGACCACCCGGTCAACGAGCGCCCGCTATCACTCTCGGAATCTACACTATGCACTCGCAATCCAAACCGTGGAATATCGACATCGAAGCTCAATTCATCCTCGTCAATTCTGATAAGACCAAGAATATCCCAGTCGAGGTTAGTTTTGGGGAGGGTGTATCATTTTCGAACTGTCGTTTTAGAACTGGTCATTTTAGAACCGGAAAATGTTGCATTAACCTTGATACTAAGCCTTAAAGTACTCTAATTTGACCCGAAGGCTTAAGGAAGCACCTTGAGAACTTTTGGTCGGTCAATAAGTACATTAGGTTAAGGTTAAGTTAAATTTCACAGTTCTAAAACGACCAGTTTTAAAATGATACACCTCCGTTTTGTGCTATTGATACTGCTAAACATACGTGTCTAAGGCTGATGGCGTGGGGGTGTTTGCGCACAGCCCCAAATTTGGGTCATGGGTTTTTGACTTTTTCAAAATGTCTCCAATCGGTCCCAACTTCACCGTAGGATACCTTGTTACCGCCAAATTTGGGGCCAGTGGCGTGGACAGCTATGCTGCTAAAGATCGTTCGTGGGAGGATATATAATGCCGTGGAATGAATTGATCAAGAATGAGAAGGTGAGATTCTTATTTTAGAAATGTAATTCGTATGCAGTTCAGTCGAATTTTCTAATCTCTGTATATCAGGGATTCATCAAAGATGACAAAGTCGAAGTGGAAATTCGATTCTCGATCACAAGTATGAGAGGAATCAAGTGAGAAAGCTATAAAAAATATTATAAGACAATTTTAATAATATTTTTTTATTATCTTACGACTGATCCTCCTCTTTTCGATTTCACTAATATTGCATTGGTGATCAATGGAGAAAAGATCTACGCTAGCACGGCGGTATGGTATCATCTTTTCTGTTCTCTGCTCTCTCCATTCGGCACACTTTCCAATATCTGACCATCGAGAGAGAGAGATTGCAGAATGGAGAAAAATTCTATTCAATCCGGAATCATTAGTAAGGATGTAATGTTGAATTGTAGATTCTTGCTTCTTACTCTCCTTTCTTCCATACAATGTTCGATGGAGATTTCGATGATAAGAACAATAACGAAATCGTGCTGAAGGAGATCGATGGAGATGTAAGTTTCTAAGTTACTATTATTTTAAATACCTTTATTATTTAAAGGAGTTTCTCGAGATGCTCCACGTGATCTACCCCACGCACAAGATGATCACAGGTGAGAGTTTAATTTTAATTTTAATCTATTGATAGTACCGGTCAGATAATCGATAAAATAATCCTAATCGAAAGACCTACTATTCGAACCGGAAATAATATTTAATACTTGCAATATGAGATGTTCAGATGAATCGGCAGAGTTCCTTCTCAAACTTGGAGATCGATTCCTGATTCCGGTAAGACACTTTTTCATTACCATTAATAATAATTTATCTACGCACTTGGCGCAACAAGAAAATGAATATAATAATATTATGAATTGAGGAGATAATTAGTGTTGTGATTGAGAGAGGTCTTTATTGAGGGGGTGTTTTTCTAAACGACGTTTAAAAATCTTGATTAATTAAGCAAATAGATTTCTTCTTCCATTAATTAGTTTGTACATTTCATATTAATATATTATTATGAAAATATATTTAAATATATAAAATATATTCAGTATGTGGTGGATCGTTCGGAGAAGTTTCTCATCTTCTCAAGCATGATTTCCAATACGAAGAAATTAAGAATCGCCGATCAAAACAGACTCTTCGGACTACAGGTTGTGAGGGGGATTTAAATACTTTTCTCTCTCACAATTATTGAGACATTTAATTCCAGTGTCACTGTCTCTCTAAACTCGTGACCAGACAGAATTTCCTTGAAGTCAAGGTATGGGACTTTTTTCATTGTTTTTTCTCATCTTCTATCATAGACGATGATTTGCATGATCCTAATTCCTTTCTCAGCTCTCTTGATTCTGCACACTCTCGTCTGTCAGAGGGACGTGCAGGTGTGCAGAATGGAGAGAGCTAAGAATTGAAATGAAATTTTCATTTACTAAAAATTCTCTGCAGGAATCGACGATCTACGCCAAACTCTCTTATGAGACGAAAAGTGCTCTCTTCGAGCGAATGCTCAAGATTCCCCAGCGATATATCGATCGATCAATAGATACTCCTTGATCTACGGACATTCCGTTCCATTATTTCTTTGTAGAGTATATATTGTATGACTTGTAAGATTTCACTGCTTTTCGCGTGATAAATATCGTGTGATCGATGTGAATTTCTTGTTTGAGAATAGTGGTAGAATACTCCACTGATACTATTTTATAATAGTCCACTGATAGTATTTTGTTTTTTCCCAAAGAATGACACTATAGAGAAAGAAAGAAGAGATTTTGCTAGAATTGTGGTATGTTTTGATTTATGTCCTTCCTTCTTTTACGCTGCATACGGTTAGTATCCGCGACGTTAACCACTTGCCAGAATCTGTCGTACTTACTGTAGTTACACCGTAATGGTTTTGCGTTTTGATAAATTATTGATTATCTTTGTCGCTTTTTGTATTTGGTTTAATTTTCGTCCCTCATCTTCTATCATCTTTACGTATTCACCGCTTCATCTTCGTGTCCCTCTTCGATCCTAGCTCGTATTCGCGATCCTAAATTATTTCTCATTTTTTGAAATCGATTATTTTTCATTTTGCCCGCAATTATGGAATGTATGATTAGGGAGGGCATCGTGTGTTCCAAGACGAATTTTCTCACAGAAATGCTCTTCAAAGCTTTCGCGAGTATCGAGAACTGATTTCTGAATGTCTTATCTTTGAAAATAAATTCCGACTTTAATTGCATTTACTTAGCTATTTATTTTGTCAATTCTGGTGCCAAATATACCCGTTCACACTATCGTTCATATGGTTTACTCAGATTATTCGTATATAAGCGCTATTCTACTCGTAAACGTTGCACTGTTTCTCTAATCTTTCATAACTTATAACTTCCGTTAACGCTCGGCCCGTCTGATAGCACATTCATGACACATTCTTGACGACATGGGGTGCCTTACGATCACAAGGAAATACCTGTGCTTCCACTAGGATTTATAGTTTTGAAGCTTTAAAACACCAAAAAACACTAATTTTCGCTGTTTTCCGCACTTTCAGGCCTGTAGTATCGTTATCTTTTCGGCCCGTTCTTATTAGCCTATCACAGCTCGTTCTATTGGTGCTGAAGACTCTTTTAATTGTGAAACCGATTGGCTACTATCACTCGGAAGTATCACTTAACGGCCTCCAAAACACGTCAGCACGTCAGGATTTTCGAATTCTCGTTCGCATGCAACCTTTTCTTCTCAAATTCACCTGTATTTTGTCCACATTCATGACTTCTAAAAGTGGCATACCTAAAAATGAATGAAAATATTGTTTAAATATTTAAAAATCAGAATAGCACATTTTCAGTAATAAATTCGCGCTAACTCGACAAAATTGATTACGGTAGATGGGCAGTCAATCAAAAATGTTTATAAATCGTTATATTTTATTATATTAGCTATTTTTATGGCCTTTCTTTGCTGTTGTTAAATTCAGCACACTCGATTCTATAAGCGAAGTATAAGGAATAAGTATTAGAGCTTATTTATTAGTACCCCATTGCCCCCTATAAGTATGATCTCTTTCTTTCTCTCTATGTTGATCGTGTTCCCCAACTCTTTCTCTTCAATGTGCTTACCTCTAATATGCCTAATTTTCGTTCTATTTCCCTCCAGCTGGTTTCGAATTGGCTTGACTTCGAGTTTTTCTGCTCTCTCAGTCGCGTTCTCCCATCCTTCCTCTACCCCCCACCATGCCCAATTTTCATTCGTTTAACTGTCACATTACACCGAATCGTGTTTCATAAGAGTATGACCCTCCTTTCCCCACTAACCATCCCCCGACACGGTCATCTATAATATGCTGATGTATCACATCTTTTAGATGAGTGCGGTGTCGTCGCGAGTTTGGTCGGCATTCAAGTATATTCGTGACGTGATTCGGCGCCTCTGTCGGAGTAAAAAAATGATAGGAGTAAATGCTGATGAGGAGGAGAAGGACACGGATATACCGGTATTTATCGTTAATTTAATTATTATTATTTTCTGATTGAGAAGTAGTTATGCACGCAAGATTGATTTATGCACAAGCTAAATTCTCGTTTCAGTTATAAAATCTAATTTCAGTTGTCGCTCAACCCAGTCGTTCCTCCATTCGATAATCTCACAATCGACGAAGAATCCAGAGACTATGTGAGGAGAATTTCTTTCACAAAATATTTTGTTTCCTGTTTCTTCTTCCTTTAATTTTGTCCATTGCAAAGAACCTTCCCATTTCTATTCAGTTTCCGATTCTCGCTCTGCCCAAACATCTCCTCGATATCGTCTTCTCATTTCTTCCCATCGAGGATCGATTGTCTCTCGCTGGAGTGAACAAGAGCCTGAACACGATTGAATCGGAGTCCAAATATTATGTGGAGAGACTGGCCATATTCAAGGTTTAATATTGATCTTTACACTAATACATATTTTATTTTCAGGGAATCGAAGCCCCTATTCCTTCTGCACTCGAACGCGATTTGACGAATTAGTAAGTGAGCGTAGCGCTAATAGGATAGTAATTAATGGTTCAGCAAGCATCGGATTATTGTATAAGAGAACAAATCCTATTCTTCAGATTTCATTCGAAGAATCGCACATAATGCCTCAATCGGATATCTCAAACTAAATGTGAGTCAATCACACTCGCAAATTTAGGAAATCCTTAATTTCAGCATCGTGGATCGAGCGAATTTCACCGCGAAATCTGTAATCTCATCAAGGAGTTCAATGTTCGAAACCTGTCTCTTGAGTTCAAGGTATTTAAGCTGAAAGCTCTTTTATTTTAATTCAAATTCCAGAATAAGACGCTGGAGAAGGAAGTTATGGTGGAATCATTCGTCCTCGATTTGGCTAGGACATTCAGGCAATTGTGGATAAATTCTAATAATGTCACTCCCGATATTATTCACGAATTTTACAAGGTTAGAATGAGTCGTTCAAATAAACTTTATAGCGTATAATATTCCTAGATCATGCTCGATGGGTCGACGAAGCTCCGCTATTTCTATACCGCCATCAAGCAGAAGAAAATGAATGGACTACTCGCTTTGATTGGAATCACCTACATACATGGCATTGTCTTCTCAAACAGGGATATCGAGGTAGGATCCGTTGTAGTGAAGTCGGTTCGGTTCTCTGCTCTCTTCATTGTACACATTTTCTCATCACTCTAACCGGCGAGAGTGTGCAAAATTGAGAGAAAAAGAGTCGCATCGCATGGCGACAGTATCGTAAC
The DNA here is from genome assembly GCA_036245825.1 of Pristionchus entomophagus. Lineage (NCBI taxonomy): Eukaryota > Metazoa > Nematoda > Chromadorea > Rhabditida > Neodiplogasteridae > Pristionchus > Pristionchus entomophagus. The sequence continues at coordinate 4,525,466 of BTSX01000001.1, forward strand.
TCTTCATTTTTAGGTATACAAGGAGGAAAATGAATGGCGAATCTGGTACGTCTTCGATAGGCAGGTCGAAATGAGAGATTCAACTATTCTTTTTCACTCAATCTTATTCGGCATGAGACGAGAGAGTCCCTCGAGGAAGCGAAGAATGACGAGGGAATGGAGAGAATCCAGATTGTTCCTGAGTAGAAGTAGAGATTAGAGGTCGATTATTTCATTGTTTTATTGATTTTTGTATCGAAGAAAGACAGTAGTCATCGGTAGTACCTTCCCCAGTATCATCTGCAGATCATATTGAATTTTGAATTGTGCCTTTTTATAATTAATACTCGTGTGCATGCGCAAATTTGATAAAGATGATATACTACAATAAGCTATGAAGTCGAAGTGTAGGTCGGAGTCCTATCTGGAATATCTTCAGTCACGCTACAGTAATTATCGATTGATATGTAATGATTTGCTCGTGGGCGTTTGTTGACAGTAGTCTTGCAGTTTAATATTTAATGGACAATCTATGTCTCGACTTTACCGGGTTCTGCCAACCAAAATAATCTCCGGTACTCTAGTCGGTACATTGAATATATTGGGTTGAGGAATAAGTAACGCTCGTTTTTGAGCATCGTGTTTGGGCTCATATATCTCCCGCCAATCAAATCTAAACGAGCTGACTTTATAGCATTTTTTTCAGGGTATGCTCGAGTAGCATAGCCGTTATTATTAGAAATATCACGCTTCCTGTGTAGGAGAGAAATTTAGATTTCAATGTACCTGATAATTTTCGAAAATTTTAGATTTTTTTCGAAATTGTGTAATTTAACGTGGAAACTGTTCGGTAAATTCACACATTCTCAGGTGAGCAGCCCGATACTACACCTCTTCCATGGTGAAGTGAGAATGGTGCTCGATTCATTGTTGTATTTTTATAGACGTTTCAAGGGGAACGTTCGTGAAAAACTGCAGTTCACTTAACTTATTTGTCTACCTTGAGGATCGAAGGTGCTAGCCTATACACTAGTGCGCTCCAGTCACTCACTATGGAGCTATATTATCACTATAAACATTTGGTGCTACTTATGCTCCTATTTGAAAAATAACAGTTTTCCAAAAATATTATTTTGTGACGGAATCAAAAGAAATGCGTGTTTTGAGGACTTTGGATTAAACCATACCCAAGACATAGTAGCCATTCTATAATTGTGGCCACTTGGTGGATGATAGTGCAAAAGTTGCTCGTCCATTTAACCATCTAAGGCCTTACATTCAATTAATACGGTTTACAGGAAATAGCAATAAATGTCGATTTCGAGGCTTGTTTTTCTATATCGGACTTACGAGCAATTTAACTCATAAAGAGAATGCTCCACACTTAGCAAAATTCGTCCATATTTTCAACAGGAAAGGTACTCCACATTCAAGCATAATTGAGGTCTTTAGATCTATTGCTAAGAAAACGCGGCTAGCAAAACTTCTTTCGGTCAGTAACTGAAAATCCTACACTCTCGTTAGGCGCATATCTCACACAGGCCTTTACTTGGATATTCCTCTGAATATCATCAGTGTAATGTATAACCATGATACTTTACTACTGCAGCTTAATTGTGGCTCAATAATTCTTCTTCCCTCAGTGCTGACCTGTCAAAATCTCAGGGTGAGGTGCGACAACTTTGAATTGAGCCAGCCATTGTGATCGCCTAAATGATCGGAGATATATAATATTGTGTGCGCTAAAGAGAGTATCCAAGCCCTTATCGATCATCAAAAACCGGAATATAATTGCACAATTTAAAAAGACGGGAGAGGTCATAATCTGAAATTGGAAAAATGAGCGTTACTTATTCCTCAACCCGATATTTGGCGAATATTTCGCGCCGCTCCACCTTTTGTCCATTACGTAGATGGAAGGTAACAAGTGTTAATGGTGATTCTTCCTATTCCTATTCAAGGGCTTCGTCAAAGATGAGAAAATGAGGGTGGAACTTGCCTTCTCAATCATAAGAATGAGAGGAGACAGGTGTGCTAAACAAATAGTAATAATCGATATTATTTTTCTTAAGGATTGTTCTTCGAGTCGATTTCACGGATCCGCCAGTGTCCCATCACGATGTTGCATTGGGGATCAATGGAGAGAGGATCTACGCTAGAAAACAGGTTTTCTTTATTGATAAAACTATTAAAATACATTTTTTAAGATGAACATTCTTGCCGTTCTATGGGAATTTCACTAAGAAGGACAAGAAGGAAATTGAGCTGTAGCATGTCGATCGAGAGTTTTTATCTCAAAATATGTACTGTATTTTTTTACTTCTAGGAATTTGTGGGGATGCTGCTTGTGCTCTACCCTTCCAACAAGAAAATTATGTGTAAGAAGTTAAATATTTCACGCACAGAATTGCTATCGAAATTCTTTTCAGCTGATTCGGCTGAGTATCTTCTCAAACTCGGAGATAGTTTCCCAAATGCGGCGAGATCTTAGATTTTAGCTCTTGTTTTGTATTCTGCATTTTCTTGTGATTATGTGGTGATCAGAGATAGTATACCACGCCTGTCACGAGATATTCGAGCTGAAATCGATTTTTTTGGGGACGACACAAAAATCAGGAAATGAGTTCTCAATGGTTTTGGGCATCTCTAGGCTGGGCCTACCACCAGGGCTGGGGCAACAAATAAAACAACAAATCGTTGACGCGCTACTAAAAATCATGTAACGTCTCGATTATATAATAGTATAGATAATGGGATAGAGCGCTCCCAGAAGAATCGAAAGACAATTTTGCGCACTCTTTAAATTGATTCCCCAATCTTTTTTGAGCGGTTTGTTGTTTTTGCCGTACAACAAAAAAACTATTGGGGTGTTCCGAAAGTATTGAGAATTTATATATTTTTCTCTTGCTACTGCACCCAACGATTCCTTCTATGCTGCGCTGGATTGAGAAACGATTGTTCTACAGACTTCACAAAATGACCTTTTCTTAATTCTCACTTTACCAAATATGTAAAAATCAGTTTATTATCTCATGTGAGTTTAGAGTGGACGATAAACTATTTGCACGACATCCCAGCATATTTCGTCATCATTACGAAATTTTTCTTTCCACATAAATTTATAAAAAATATAGAATTGGATCCCAATAATAGTTGCAATAAATTCGCCGTAAAATAAGACTAAGAATAATCATAAATTTTTTTGTTTCTAAGACTGGTCAAGAATTCAGAAAATTTAAAAATTTAAAAATTCAATTCCTCATGATGAAAAAAGTGAAAATAAATTGACCTAATTCTCCTGCGGTACGGTATACAGTATCGGTACTAAGTCTACGACAAAAAGTTAAAAGTTATGTAACTTTGGAACCAGGTGAGATTTCATTTTGATATTTTGGCAGGTGGTAGTTCAAGTACTCATACATGTGCTACATGTGTTGCAGCTTGATATGATTCCGTATTGTTGCATAGTGATGAGGCAATATTTACATGGTATTTCATGGAGTACTTTAAGCTCTGAGAATTTTTTCTCAGCCTTCCATTTTTCTGTGGTGATAGACGTCAATGGCTCCAAGATAAAAATAAGTACTTCCTGGATGTTGCCGTATAGTGGCTTTAGTCTGGCTCAAAGTAGGGTCCCGAAAAAATGGATTTTTCTTCATCGACGTGCTAGAAACTCGTTCAGATGTTCAAAATGATCCATACCACAATTACCGATTATCCCCAAAGTTTGATAACGATAGCTCTTAATTTGCCCTCAGGGCACAAATTTTTCACTTTTGCAAATTAGTTGTTTTCTCGATATTTTGGATCACCACAGTTCCAAGGCCGGTTTTTGTTCAAAGGTCTTTCCTGGACAGGTTAGTTGCAAAACCATGGAATATACGATTCCCAACGTTTTAGAGCATTTGGATAACTTTCCCGCCCGCGGCAACCGAAAATCCGAGTTCAATCGATTTTCAAAATCGGCTATTTTTCGACAAAATGAATTTTAACTTTTTTTCATTTATGATATCATGGGCTCTCATATCGAAAGTCGGTTTCAGCACACAAAGATATACCAGAAAAAAATTTAGTCAGGAAGTTCTGAGAGACAAATTTTTTCGACCAATGATGGTATCATGATCACTTTTTTGATCGAAAATCGATTGACCTCGGATTTTCGGTTGCCGCGGGCTGGAACGTTATCCAAATGCTCTAAAAAGTTGGGTATCGTATATTCCATGGATTTGCAACTAACCTTTCCAGAAAAGACATTTGAACGAAAATCGGCCTTGGAACTGTGATCATCCAAAATAGGGAGAAAAATATTATGTGAAAAAATGAAAAATTTGTGTCCTGAGGGCAAATTAAGAGCTATCGTTATCAAAGATTTGATAGTCGAAAAAAGAAAAAACAGTGAAAAAAATTGTATGCTCGACGGAATTCGCATATGATTATCCGATTAAAAACCGTAATATTAAATATCAAGATTATCCTTAAATTACCTATATATTGTAAAAATTTAAATTATCAAAACCCAAAATAGATCGACTTCAACGAGGCATAGCTACAGCTGCTACATAATCGTTATGAATCACAGCGTTTCGAGAGAGGATAAGCAGAGAAAAAATAGAGATAAGGCAAAAGTGAGAGAGTGACGCAAGCCGTGACGCGTTGCTACTTTGGCTCCGCTCGCTCTTTTGATGTGCAATCTTTCTTTTCCGTTCAAGACCCTATGTCCAATCTCGCCATACTGCTGAAACGTTGTGTGAATATGAACACCACGTCTACAATTGGGCAACGAATGAATGGGAACTGGTATATTATTCTCACATTTCATTATAATTTCACCGATGTGAATTATTCCTGAGAATTAGGATTGTCAAGATAAAAGAAGCAATTTGGGCCGCAGGGTTACAAAGACCAACCGAGCAGTTGACCTTACTACCTAGCGTAGTCGTCGATTGATGAATATATATTCGCAATGTCCGCATCTCCTCCTCTGTTTAGTGTATTGACCTCTTTCCCCTCTACAAGATCAGATCGCAAAAACAAATCTTCGTTTATTTTAATTTTTACTTTTTTTCTCATGTATGCACGGTAAATCAGATCGAGGGGATTATTAATTTTTTTCTGCATTCATTTTTTTCCTAAATAACGGCTAAACTGAAAATCGTTGAATTCGAATCGAGACGGACTATCCTACGTCTCTCTATCCTGCGAGAGTACGCGCTAACTGAGGAGAGTCGGCATCGATTCAAAATGACTATTTTGCATGTAGGAGAGGAAATATAATTTTTAAAAAATATTTAAAAAAAAAAATTAATTAATGAGTGTCCTCGACTCCACGATTGGATGTTGGCCCAATAAATCGGCACTAAAATGCGAATTTTCAGTTTCTTTCTAAAAGAGGAAACGAAGAAGAATGGTATAGACACAGTAAAAGATTATTGATCGCAAAACCAGACTCTCCTCTCCTCAATTTGTGTGATCTCTCGAATCTGTAAGCGGCGGGATGGTCGAGAGATATGAGGAGAATTGTCGCCGATTTGCAATCAATATCTTCTCGAAACCAGTGTAATTAATAGCGAGCGAAATGGAGAAACCATGACTTATATTCCCACCTTTTCATGGAGTTTTTCTCAATTGGGCATCACTATTCTCAAGGAGCGAAAGCTAGAAATGTTATGTACCGATAATTTGAAAACCTCCCCCACATTTTCTGTCCAAATATGAGAAAAAATCGACAAACTCAGTAAATCTGCCTACAGATTTTGGCCAATTTGAATTGATTTTCGAAATTTTACGAAGTCAACCCAAACATCAAAGATGTTGACTGTTTAGTTATTCTTGCAGACGCCGTCACTCTATTCGTCTCTTGTGGCCGACTGACCGCTTTTGGCAATGGTCATTCCAAAGTATCTCAAAGTAGATCAAGACCATCCCCAGGCAGATCTTTGTTCCGCGCCTGACCTAGCCCTTCTCCATTTCTCATCTAAGAATAGGACAAGGAACCGAATCATGTCAAGAACTTTCCCGAATAAATAGTAGCCTGGGATGTTCTCCTCTCATTTCTTAGCACTGCATTCTGCACATCTCATCAGTCTAATCCAGACAGGGAGTGTGCTGAATGGAGAGAGCCAAAAAAGCAACGGACCCAATTAAAATCCCTATTAATCAGCCATTTTTGCAGCAAGAGTGAGAGGGAGCGATGTCCACGCCGCTACTACGGTGCCCTCCCGATTCCTTCTATCCATGGTTGCCCAGTGGCACTGATCAAGGAACAATCTCACTGAGAGATCAAGAATCAACTAAGAGTAGCCACGCATAGCTCATTCTGTGAATAAAAGACGAATTAGAGACTGTTTGCGCTTGTTTACTGCACTGAAGAACAAAGTATGAGGCTGATCTTTTGTTCACCGATTTATTTATTAACTTCGGAAATTCCTCCTTAGTTTCTCGGAATAATTATCACTTTTCATGCTCTCTGCTTTGAATTTATTAGCCCGGTACCAGGCAGTTCGAGGATTTACAGATCTGCTTCTGAGAAACTGCGCAGTTAATGATTCTAGTTCTTTTCTTATTTTCCCCACAACTTTCTAAGATTATTATTCGTCTACCCCTTTGTTCCATGATTCATCGCACTGCGAAAGTGCGTCCCAAAGTGCGGCTGATAAGGAACGTAAATGATAGGTCACTAGTGATGTCGTCTCGGCTCTCTTCATTTTGCACACTCTCTCGTTGCTCTGATAGGCATTAAAGTGTGCAGAATAGAGAGAGCCAAACAATTACTTCCCTATAAGTCACTGACTTCGATTTGCTAGAGTGGAGGAACAACCGGGAAGAGAATAGTGCACATATTTGTTTTCTCGATCTCTCCAATTGTTGATCCAAAGCCTATTCTACTCTCATCACTGACTTGTGATTATGAAAGAAAAGTGCAACCATTTTTGTTGTTCTCATCTCTCTGAATGTTGTTCGATTCTACTCTAATCACTGACCGTTCAATCAATACATCAAATGATGCCTCGCCTTAAATTTTCTGCCGATGTGCCCACAAAAGGTTTCCGACATGATCTATTTGAAATGATCGATTTTAACAAGATTTTCGCTAGTTTTCTCGTTTTGCTGATATGGGTTTTGCCTGAGTGCCGACGTGCTCTCTCGAATTGTCTAGATCCATTTGACGTTTGGTTCGATCGGAAGTTCAAACTAATGTTGTTGAATATGCATATCGTCATTCCGCACTACACTCCAGAGATCCAAAGGAGTGTGCATAACAGAGATAAGAACTGTTAAATTTGGTAACGCTAATGAACACTTAGATCGGGATAGACTTATCCATAGCCCACTCTTTCCGATCTCTAGATGTTCTTTCTCAAGTTCAAACCACCTAGAAAATACTTGGGTAATAAACCTTGATTAACGTTCAGGCGCTCTCCGGCCTGACAACGTCACTCCTCCCACGCCATTCCACATTAAGAGAAGCAAAACTAGCGCTGTTTATCTCTTCCTTTTCCTTCGCTTGCACATGAAGAGGAGCACATTGCGTTTGGCTCTCTCCATTCTGCACACTCGCTCAACGATCAGACAAGGGGCAAGTGTGCAGAATGTAGACAGCCATCTCTAAGCGAAGGATATTGAACGTAGTGTTTAAAGAATTTCTCGTATCCATCTCTCCCCCACCATTCACTGATCACTCCACCCTCTCAATTAGAGCAAGGAGCGAGAGACAGGCGCGAATTGGGGTGATCTTCCAGTTAGTCTATCAACTTCCTCTTCCTTTTTTCTCGTTCCTGCTTTAGGATGGGGCACCCCACCCTGTTGTTGCGAGCTCCAAATAACAGCGTCAAGAATACTGTAGGGGTACTATTGGCTCAACTATACAATATGAGGTACGTGTAGTCTCCCGCAAATGGTATTGGGAAAGGTAGCTCGTTGGTCGGCGAGTGGTCTCGACCTAATGAGATTACGCTGCAAAGAGCGGTTTTTGGGGTCTGGAACCCTATCGTTGAAGGGTTAATGATCGAGTTGGAAATCGTTGAAAAACAGGGAGAGTGACGAAAACAGATTGGACTATCAATGAAACAAGATGGATTATCTCGAAGGCGCCAGGTGTAATGTTGAATGTAATAGTGGCTTGTTGCAAATTGTGAGCACACTCTCGTGGGTCGTACATATGATGTGGAGAGAGCTAATATACGCAACACTAGGTTTTCTCCGGCTTTCTTTTCTCTGGCCTTTTTGGAATAATCAGGAAACAGTACATCTGTAATTTGCATATTTTCACACACAGGAATGCCCGCAAATTGAATATTTATTCCTAATATTTCTAATAATATTTAATATTTATTGAAATATCAAAATCACCTCATTTCTCATGCTCGAAATAAGGAATGCGGGAAATGTGTGCGTACCCCTGTTGGCAACCAGGTGGTTCGGTGCATCTGGAAGGGTTGGAATACGTGAAGTGCAGTGCCGGTTGATGCATCGATGAAAGTCATTTTGAAAAAAATCTCGCATAACTAACGAAACGGTGCAAGCAAAGCTATCAGCGCGTCTAGTTGAGAACTTTAATAATAATAATAATAATAATAATATTCCAAAGAACATTTCTACTTTCATCAAGGCTAGTAAAATTCGGTTGACTCAGACTTACGGCAGTATTTGAATTATACAGTAGTCTCACGTTCAATCGAAATTGTAGATACACTTGACTAGGGATGTCGATTCGGTTCTGACTCTCTCCATTCTGCACACTCTCTCGTCGACCTGACAGGCGAGATAGTGTGCAGATTGGATAGAGCAAAATCCGAACTGGTATCTGGAAATCCCTACTGTCCATTACGGATACAAAGCGATCAAAAGTACAGACATTTACTTTTTTGCGTGATTATATGGGATTTGATCGTTGCACTCCGAAGCGTGCTCTCTCCAGTCAGCACACTCACTAGCCGGGTGGAGAAAGCAAAGAGTGTGCTGAATGGAGACAGCAATAATACCGACAGCATTAGTGCAACGTGGATTTGTATGTTTTTCTCGTGGCTATCGAGGTCGTTGGACTAGAAAGCCTCAGCAATCCGGCGATCCCCTCTTGTTAGTCTGATCAGCTGGAAATTGTAAATTCGTCAGTTTATTTCCCGGAACAACTTTTTGTAAATTTGCAATATAGGTTCTCTTCGCTACGAGGGAGTGTGCAGAGTGGAGAGTGTACTGATGCGATCCGGCAACACTATTCGAGAAAATTTATCCCCTAAAATGAGCACTGGAAATACAAATGAATGCGTGAACACGCAAGAGTTTGATTTGGTCAGCGTTTTGTCTCTGGATGCATAAGTAGTTGGGCGATTTTTTGTGCTATCCAAAGTGCAATTATGATCCAGACAAAGACCAGCCTTAGGCCACGGTGATCACGTGCTGGTCTCCCACAGCGACCGTGCTCGGTTACGGTATTCAGCCTGAAGTGTACTGTAGATCAGAGATTATTGATTAGCTAGAAGGCGAAGAGACCCTAATCAAAGGCACTAGTTCGAGCACCGCGCATGAAAAGTGGCTAGCGCAGCTTGTCTAGGCAATTTGCATGGGCGCTCGCTTCCCTCTCGTGGTCGAGAACCGAACAAGTGATGTCTGCCGATTCTCCTCAATTCGTGCGATCTCTCGTTTCTCTGACCGACGAGAGATTGACATCATTGGTGGCAACAACGTGAGCAGAGAACTGCGGTTTGACCAGAGAAATGTAGTGTGCTTGGAAGGAAGAGTCTCTGGTATGGGAATATATCAATTTAGAACTGGTGATTTTAGAACTTTACAGGATGTCAAAAATTATGTGTTCTAAATCGACTCATTTCTTCGAAATAAATGAGTTCTAAAATGACCAGTCCAAAATTATATACACCGAATGTAATGCTTGCAGCCAACTAATGATGTCGGATGGAATAGTAGCCTAACTCTCGAGCTGGTCATTCAGATTGTGTGCAGAATGGAGAGAGTGGCTGAACTGCGAAATCTGAGATTGTCTAGCTATCCACGTGGAGAAAGAAGATCATCATTCAAGCTTTCCCTTTCGATGCAGACTAATTAGACGATGTTTGATGAGCTAGATCAGGGGATAACCATGCTGTGCTGGCAAGAGAGAGTGAAAGGGGTTATCCATCTCTTGCCACTTCCTCCCCCTCATCTAACCCCTCAGGGCAAGTAGCCCCTCAAGGTTACAGGGTGCTGGGAAGTGAAGCAGAGATTAGAGATCTCTAATGGAATTCGGATACGGTAGCTGGCCGATCGAGGACTGATTACATTCCGGATCAACTAATGGCTATGCCGGAATAGGTCTTGTGAATGTATGGTGAATGTAAAAATGTTGCTGAAGTGGAGCGGGTACGGTGGTTGAATGGCAGTTTTTGACAGAAACGGGAGATTTTAGTGCATCTTGCATAATCTTACATGCAAATCACGAGCTAAAGGTGGTAATGGAGCAAAAAGTTTGCATTGAGTTTTCAGCGGTTTTGGGCATCGCTTTGCAGACCCTATCAATCCCCAACATCTCTTCATGCCGAGATCCAACTGAAATTCCTGTTTCCGCACGAATAACTCGTGACAGACGTGATATTATACAAACAACGGAGCTGTACTTTGTCTGTTTCTTCTTATCTATCGTGTCTCCAGTTGGGCGAAGTGCTCTCTTTCAAACGTTCGTCTCCAAAAGCCGCTCGTTTCACTTCTGTTCCCCCGTTTAATTCGTCTCATTTAGCTCTCATCGAATGTCTATTCAACACAGACTCTCCTAATGCGCACGCTCTCTGGTATGTCTGACCGGCGAGATAGCGTGTCAATTGAGGAGAGTCGATCTCAATTCGACACTAGTTGAAAGCAAGACTAAGGTTGGTGCACTACTTTTTTCGTCGCTCGCTCGATCTTATTGGGCGTGCACACTTGATAGACAGGGCGAGGGCGTTTCGATACTGGGTGCAGCGAAGTGATATCGTTTCGGTTCCGGATGTCTCCATTCTACACGCTCTTTAGCAAGAGTGTGCAGAATGGAGAGAGCCGAGACGGCATTGCTAGGGTGCATGTGCTGTGTGTGACGACTACACGCACTCGGTGCGGCGAGTGCGGCGAGCGACAGGCTGGGTGCACGGTAACCTGTGTGCGAATCACACATTGCCGGTGGAACGACAACTATAGAAGACCCCTCACGGATGATTAACACATGTCGGGTTAGCCAAATTTCACCAGAGAAAGTTGCACACACCCGTTTCGACCCTGAGTCGCGGATAGAGATCGAAATGCCTATAAGATTGGGAATGATCGTGAACAAATTGTGCCATACGACTGTTTCTCACTCTCTCGCCGCTGCGCTTGAGCTGCTGAAAGTACTGTAGGAAGTCAAGCGGTTACGGTGTCCGGATGTTTTCGATTAAGTCAAAATGTATGCTAGACTGTACCCGGGCTGTACCCTTGATACCCGGCGGTATGCGGGTGGATAACATCTCTTCTAATTTGAATTAGGAAGGAGAGCGCATTCCCCCTGTGGCTGAGTGAGGGGGAAGCAGTGGATAGAGAAAACGGGCAAGCTACGATAGAATGAGACTAATCGGAGCGGGGAATTGCTGTAGTGATGTCGAGGAAAGTCGGGAAAAGTTTTGATGTGAAGATATTTCGGGTTTCTGCTATCTCCATCACGCACAATCTCTAGTTTGTCTGGGGGGGGGCGAGAAAGTGTGCAGAATGGAGAGAGTGAAAACAGAAACGACATCACGGCAGCATGATTGGTGCTGCCTCGGTTGTTTACACTTTCGTTCTCGGTGAGACTATAATGGCGAAAGATCATGAACATATTCCGAAAACCTTCTTCAGTCCACCTCGTTCTTCAAGATTTACAGGGTGATTTTTTTGTTGTTGTTGGAAATCGTACCTAAATTTCGTGAAATATTGCCGCTACGATGTTCCTCTGTTTGAATGTCAACACAAGAAGATATTTTTGTAACAATTGTATTGAACATTGATTTCCTGCAGTTGTCCAGTTCCGTTTTGTCATCATTAATTCCAAGGGATCAACAACGTGGTATCATTATCGTCTCGATTCTCTAATAAAGTGGGGTTTGCTGTCGAACAGTTTTTGATCGGTGTTTCATCGAATCAAAGAGGGAAGTGAAATAGTCTTAATGGAATTGATAGACTGATAGTTGTGTTTCAGCAAGTACATAAACTCCGACGAATCTGATCGCTATGATATTTGCATTCCCTCCTCTTCCAAAAAATAAACCAATCCTTTCAGTCGCCTTCGCGATCCCATCTCTGCTTCTCTCCCTCGGTGCACTCAGCGTCGAGATCCCTCCCCCTCTCATTATCAGCGATGACATCATCGTCAGCGTCAGGAGCATCACCAATGTTCGTCCGAATACTGTACTTATGAGTACTGTGAAGTTTCGTATGATACATTTAGCTTAAGCGTTCACTTTGCATCATTTGTGCATACTAATGTAAACGATGATAAAAAGTTTCTCGAAAGTATCGGAAGATTCTCGGTGTTGACTAATGAAAGGCACGAGCAATCGAGGGAAAGTGGTGAACATGTGTCGAACTGTGTGGGTGATACTCGACAGGGAGAGAGGGAGGAGAGGGAGAGGAGAGGGTAGAAGGAGGGAGGAGCGAGAGCTCCCCTTTCTTCACGTCACAGGAGCGCAGATCGAGAACGAAATACCGCTAGAAAGATCAGACGGAAGAGGAACAAGGTGCCCGACTGGGCCGGTGGCTCCGCCCCTTCCAGCCGGGGTATAACCTTCCCCTGATAGGTGCGCCTCCCACCCTCACTCGGTGGTGATCTACAAGCAGATCGACGGGGAGATATTCAATTTCACTTATTCCGTTCCAAAAGCTTCTCGAGATTTCATCATTGTGGCTGGGTCGAAAATCTTTATGTACGCACTTTGGTTACTATGTTCGACGTTTGCGTTCGTAGTAGTCGTACCGTTTCGATTGTCGGTTCTCTCCATTCTGCACGATCTCGCGTATCTCTAACCAGCGAGATAGTGTGATGAATGGAGAGAGTCAAAACCGAAATGGCTTCGCTTGTTCACAGTTTTTCGAGATCACAATTCGATCCGGAAACACTAGTTGCGTCGTGACGCTCTCGTTTCAATCTCGCGCGCACATGCTCGTGCAGATACGTTTTGAGCCAAACACGGCTTCTCATTTCCGAATTGCGATGAATCCCTATTCCGATGCGATTCACGTCACAGCGTTGCGCCTCGTCGTAGCCACATCCCACTCTAGGGATGCCCCGGATACAATAGCGCTCTCTCCATTCTGCACACTAGCGGACAGACTGGCGAGTGTGCAGAATGGAGAGAGCTGAGAACCGATACGACATTGCTGCAGGAAAACCCCTGAAGTTGAAGATGTGTGGTGTTAATTTCCAATCATCACCCCCCCCCCTCTCTCCTGACTTTCTGTATGAATCAGAAGCGTTCCCCCTCCTTCTCGCCTTTCCAAATTAGTTCCTGGTTGCTTCATTCTCTCGCATTGTAGAATACAGGACGATTCTGTTTCCTTGCAAAACTACTACTATTTCTCGCCCAAGTCGCTTTATGCCCTCTGCTCGCTCCATTCTGCACACTTTGATTAATACTGCACCCAGCCGAAACGATGACGAGATTTCGCCCCTGTTTATCCGGCGTTTCAATATTCGTTTCAATAAACATGGATTAGCGGCTTCCTCCTATTCCTTCAGTGTCGTATCAGATGATGTCAATTTTGCAATTTCGTGCCCACTCTTTTCTCTTGATGGCGAGAGATAACGGGAATTGAGGAGGGTCCTCCTCTATCCGACATCACTAGCTCGGTCTTCGCGGATCCTATTTCGAGATTTGCATGCTCCGCCCACTCGCGACGTAGCCATCAGACTACCGTATATATACACCTACCGTACGCCTTTCCAGCACCAGATGCCCCACTAGGGAATGCCTACGGTAATCGTCCTGATTGTGCTGCTGCTCGCTCTGACCTACCTTGCCATAGCCGTGTTCTCCAAGAAGAAGAAGAAGAAGAGCGATGGGAAGAAACTTCCGCCCGGTAAGCTCAAAGTTTCAGATCTTTTTGTGTATGTATCTGATCTTCCCTTCAATGGGCAAGTCTTGGGGTTCAGACACATCAAAAACATCAACTGGTTTCATTGCTCAATCTCTTGCAAAGTTTAAGTCGCTCAGCAATCCTTCCAAATAGTGTGGAACATGTTCGATTTTTGACGAAGATTTTTGCGACAATGTTTCGGATGTGTTTCTCTTCATTTTTAAAACCATCATTCCATCATCAGAACGTTGAACTTACCTTGAAAATATAGCCGACAAGCGGCGGTTTCACCCCAAACGCCTGAAACATTCCTTTTACAGCGCTGATTTTTTGCAAGAATTCCGGAAATTGAGCGCGTTACTACAATACTACACAACTGGCAGATTTGCCCTATTACGTGTGTGTTTTGTGTCATCGCCATATTGTTCTCTCAGCAACCGCTCATTGATCATATTTTCGGAATGGCGAGAATGCCCTTCCATCGCTCCGTTTTGCCCGTTCCATGAGTCTCCGAAATGATAGGCATGCGTGGGGACCAAGATGTTCGCTGCACTTTTACGCTCTGTGTTCGATAAAGTGGTCGCCGTCTCTTCAGTTCGCACACTCTCTCGACCGGTCGATTGACGAGAGAGCGTGGGAAATGAAGAGACGGTAATCCTTTATTTCGGTCTTTTTTGCCACGACGGTCCGAAAATAGTTGCCTACTATCAGACTGTTTGCCTTCTTCTGTCATTGATGATCGTTGGAGCGTAGTAAATCGAAACCTGACTCTCCTCAATTCGCACGCTATCTCGTCGCTCTGACCGGCGAGGGAGTGTGCAGAGTGGAGAGAGCTAATGGTCGATCGGGCATCGCGAATCTGAACGTAGTAGAATGCGCGCTATGGCCCCTTATCAGAGCGACGGAAGTCTGTGTTTTGACCGACGGGGCCGAAAAGTGATTGATGGCGCAGGAATTTGCCCTTGTCCTTGCACATATCTGGACTGCCAGATACTTTTAAAAATTTCGATTGAATATTACTTACTTAAATAAAAATTGTATAAATAACTTTATAACCTTAATAAATTTAAAGTAAAGAAATGGCAGAAGCAGGGATACTGTAACTTCCGAGAGAATCCGGGAATGAATAGATCAATCGATAATTGCAGCACCGAAGTGGCGCCTGCCCGTGATAGGACACGCTGCCTACCTCGACAAGGACAAGCCCTTCGAGCAGGTACGGTAACTACAGTACCCCTCCTTACAGTACCCCCCCCCCCCCCCCCCCCCTCAGCTACAGAACCTCTATTATCATCGGAAGTATACTGTAGGCTGCATGGTTACTCATCAGCTAAATGTCGGCGCAATGCAATCCCACTTCGCAATGCAATCCCACTTTCCGCGAGTTGAGCCTGCAGAATCACATGCGGGGATTACGGATATCTTGCATTAGAGATATCAAGCTCTCTCCATTCTGCACACTCCCTCGCCGGTCAGACAGACGAGGGAGTGTGCAGAATGGAGAGAGCAAGACTGACATCTATGCGTTCTAGCTAGTCAGAGAGCCTAGTGAGCGTGTGAAACGAGCAGTCTCTTTCTCGTTCACTATAATCCCCTGTTTTCGACACACACACACACACCCACGTGTTGTATCAAAAGCGTTATCAGGGTGTGTTATAGTCATCAATCTCCGCTTATCTCTATATTCGGGTGATTGCATTCGATGAATTGCTTTCTCCTTATTTGTGACTATCATCCGATTACCATTAGCCTAGCCTAGACATTCGCAGAAAATGCGCAGGTGTGACTGAAAAACAACCGATCGGAGATCATAGACTAATGGAAATCTGAGGAAACGCGGAACTTCCCGGTCTGGGGTGCCTTCTTTTTGTCGTCGATAACATCACTGTGATAATGCGTGACCGACAGTGCGGGGAGGGGAGCACGTCTTTGCTCGTTCCGCACGACTATTATCTTGCAATCTTCTAAAGAACTATAGTACACTTGACTGATTTTTCTCATTTTTTAAAAGAAAATACGATGCGATTCTAGTGTAGATTGATCACGGAAGAAAAACTTCTGAGTTGCTGCATCCGGAACATGTTTACTTGCCCTTACAATCTGCACTTTAGAGTTGTTTTGGACTTATTATCAGCATGTTCTTGTTGTTCGCGTATTGGGATTTCCCGGCTCAGGATGGAGTCAACTAGTGGTGAACAGATGGACTGTCTGACCTGCGAGGAAGTGTGCTGAATGGAAAGAGGTGTTTCTCCCCCCCCCCCCCCCCCCCCTTTCCCCCATTGACCATCTCTAGAGGCAACGATAGTGTAGTGTGGTGCGCCGCGGAACAATTTTGTGCGATAATATGGGGGTCAGAGTGGCAACAAAACAGGAATGCCGGTCGCACTTTCATATCGGCAACCCTCTCGCAAAGATCGCAATGCGAAAACGTCTCGCTGGAAAACATACACGTGAGAAGAGCGCGGGAAAATCACGGGAAACCGAGCAACAAATTCAGGTTTCCCTAATGAGTTTGATGCTACGATCACGGGTTTCATTAGTAGTCACGAACCGAATGATCAAGTTTTTTTTTAAATCACAAACCGAAATTGGGAATGCGCAGAAAAATGGCAAATAATAAGCGATAGAGTATTCTCGGCTGAATGAAGAAGTGGAGTTTAATGGTGATCAGGCAAGTCAATCATAAGAGAAAAAGAGAGGCAGTTGACCCATGACTCGGAGAGACAGGGGAAAAATCAAAGAGCTGCTTCCACATTCTTGAGGGTATAGCCGATCATGATCACTGTTCAACGGGAAAATAAGGATGGATATTTAAATTTTTTATTTAAAAATACATATGTATTTAAATCTAAATATACTAATTTAAATATTTTCAGATCGATAAGTGGAGCAAGGAGCTGGGTGACGTGATGACCGTGCACTTCGGCATGGATCCCGTGATCGTTGTGTCTCGGTAGGGAACATTGATCTTCAAAACTCAATTGATATGCGAAAGACGATCTTGCCATGATACGATAATTTATGCTCGCTGCATTGACGTTTTTTCAACGATGTAAAAACAAACAAAAAATCATGGTGAACGAGTGAAATTAAAACTCTAGCCTTTTCCAGTGAGCGCCTGCTCAACGAAGCCTTCCTCAAGAAATCCTCCAACTTCTCTGGGCGTCCCTCCCTCTTCGTCCACGAATCGTGCTGGGGCAAGGGTAAGTCAAACTCTTCCATGATTATCAGGGTTACAGTATCGATAATAATCTTTTTTTGATTATCAGGGTTACAGTATCGATAATAATCTTCTCAGGGCTAGTGATCCGCGACGGGAAGGAGGCTCTTTCGCTACGCTCCTTCATCATGTCGACGATCAGGCAGAGTGAGTATCGGTGCTAACCGGCGGAAGTATGATTCTATCGATTACGAGCGAAACGATAAATCCCCCCTTCAGGAATCGTCTCCTCCGCCGACTGCATTCAGTCGCTTGTCTCGACGGAGACGTCGCATCTGATCGAGCGTCTGACGGCGCGGATCAGGGACGCCGAGGCGTCAACGTCATCGGCGTCTGAATCCTTCGCGACGACTTCGACAATGACGTCATCCTTCGCGACGACGTCCATCGAAGACGACCTCTTCTACGTCGTCGGAAACGTGATGACGCAACTGGCGTTCGGGCGGAGATACGACCATGGATCCGTCGAGTTCCGGTGAGTATACGGTAGTTAGATTTAGGTGTACGGTAGTGATGACAAATCGGAAACGAATCTTCTGAATTCGCGTGCTATCTCGCCGGTCAGAGCAAAGAGAAATCAGGCGAAAAGAGGAGAGTGGGTCCGATTTGCCATTAGTGTACGGTAGCTGAATGACCACGAAATGGTTGGCGAGATCACTACTGGTAGAATAGCCTCTTCTGAAAAAAAAGAGGATTGGTTCAATCGCGATCGGTTATGTTTCACAAACCCTTATTAGTTAAAAGTTTGAACTGCGTAGCAATATTGGTTCTTTCTCTCACGGAAAAAATACATACTATTGGGGTGTCCCAAAAGTCTTGTCGCTGTTTTTCTTTTTTTCTATTTAAAGAAAACGGTAGGTCGCAATATCTCTCACTCGTTGTTAATAGGTGCAAGTACTCCCGCACTAATTTATTCGACTTCGATTAGATCATGAGATTGCCTAATGGTGAAGCAATAATAGAAAATGTATGTTTTTCGACCTTGTTTTAAAATATTCATAAAACAGAGGCGGTTGACATTCCGAAGCCCAAACAAATACCATAGTAGTAGTAGGCATCAGACTTTTAAATGAAAATTTCGAACTAAAAATATCGCTTGAGAACTCAGAAATAATCAAGAATATGTGAAAATCATGACCATTTTGAAGGTCGATTTTTGAGTTATCTATTTTTGCCCCCTTCGATTGCGCTCAAATGTTAATTTTTCAGCGTTTTGATTTATTTGCAAATATTTTGATCGATTTCCGATATCAAATTCGAAATTTTTTAGAATAATGTGTGGGAAATGGCAAGTTTCATAGTGATGATGCAATTCGAGAAGGGAAGTCGGAATGGTGCGCATATTGAGTATGGAGCACTTCCTATTTGTGGCAAACACTAAACTGATTTTTATCTATTCAAAAAAAGGAGAACAGATTTTTTGAACGACGACTGAACGTGGGTGTTTCTAGTGTGGTCAGTTCTACATACCGTAGCTCCTCGGAATTGTAATGATTTCACTTGCTCAAGTATTGAAACAGAAGTTCAATAGTTACTTCATCAATCGCCGCTTAGAAGGATTCGATAAGGCTCTTTACAATTGAATAAATATTTTTCAAAAAAAACGACATGACTTTTGGGACACCCCAATAAATAAAAATATTTTTTTTAAATACAAAGATTTCAATAAATTCTTCCACCTTGAAGCTCTTCGATCATCGATCAAAGATCAAAGGTCAAAGATTATCTTTCCTATTTCAGGAATAACGCCTCTTGGTTGACCACGACCACTGAATTGATGCAGCGCACAGCGATGATCACTTTCCTTCCCTGGCTACGGTGGATACCGTATTTCAAGTGAGTGCTTGGTCCCGACTGGAATACCGTAATCTAGTCCCTATTGAATTACTATACTACTAATATATAAATAAAAAAATAAAATCTATAATTCAGGTACTTTGAAATCAAGCGAAAAGCTGCTGAAGTTCATGCGACAATGATCGACGATATTCAAATCAGAAGAAAAAGTGGAGGTGATTATTTTATTGTTTTTGTGGTCACAGAACATGTTTATCAATTCGAACCGAATTGTCTCATTCATGTACATGTTTTGAAACATATCCAATTGATCGTTCCGATGATGACGATTTCAGCAAACTTACGCTGTTTAGCAACGATATTGCAGACTACCTCAACCATTCGCAGCACGACCTCATGTCCGTGTTCATGAGGAGAATCGATGAGGAGGCAGAGAGGATTGTAAGTAGCGTCCTGAGACTTTGCATATGGAACAATACTGATGCCAGATTGATCTCTCCATTCTGCACACTCTTTCGTTTCTTTGAATGATGAAGAAGTGCGGTGAATAGAGAGAGAGAACTTTCGACCCGGAAACTTCATTCACAGTTGTAGCATCCATTCCAAAAGATTATTCCAAAAGTGCATTCCAAACAATATGAGAACTGCCGCCCGAATCTCCCAAGGTTTCCAGAAGCTCGAAGATGACGGCAGTCTGTTCACCGACGACATGCTGGCGCGCATCATGACCGAGCTGTTCTTCGCCGGCATTCAGGTGAGCATTTTATCGTTCCGCTCGTAGCCTGCGATTCCGCAGACTTCCGCTGTTTAGCATCGATGTTGCAGACCGAGTGCAACACGTTTGGCTGGGCCTTCCTGTATCTGGCCATTCATCAGGACGTCCAGGAAAAGGCGAGACAACACATCTGGAATGAGGTGAGGCGAAGTGATACTGTAGCAAGGGATACTGTAGCAAGGGATACTGTAGCACCGACGTCTGCTCTTGTAGAGTATTTTAGCTGCAACTTTCACTATGAAGAATAGCTAGTATTGACTTTGAGTTAACCAAACAAATATTGTTGTTACAGTCGAGCCGATCAATATCCGCCTAATACCGTAACCAATAACCATTCCAGATCGGCAGAGAGGGCGAGATTCGGTTCGAGAATCGACGGAATCTTCCCTACATCGAAGCTCTTGTGGCTGAAGTGCAGAGAATCGCCAATGTCGCTCCCTTCGGACTGTTCCACAAGGTGTGACCTCGCTTGTTGACCTCTCTTGTCCTCTGTTGACCTCGCCGCGAGCTAATGAGCTGTCTTTTTTGACTTCTCAAATTATTAGCTGAGAATATTACATACCTTCTGATCGTTTTTAGGAGGGAAACTCACTTTTGTGTCAAGAAAACGTGGTTAGAGATCAACGATTAAAAAAATAAAAAATAAATTAAATTAAATTATTATTATTATTATTTTTATTTTTATTTTTAATTATTTCAACGATTTATTCTCGTTTTTGTTAGTCGTCGCGAGCAGTCCTTCTCCATTTCTCTCTGATAGAGAACCAGTCGCTATGAGACCATTCACAAAAACAATGACAACCGCGTGTGACCCACCGAAACGATTTGGTGCGTGACTGCATCAGGAGGGGCGGACATGCCCATTCTCTTGCAAAACATCACCTCCGGGCGGGAGTCGAACCTGCCTGCGTCGGCATGCCAGTCAGACACCATGCCCATTATGGAATCCCTCTACTTCCCCTCGTCTACTCCATCAACTCAACAAGATCGGAATCCCCATCCAAGCCGGACTCTGGTCACCGTGTGATGGGTATGACCTACTCTGATGTTTGGTCCCTCAGATACCATTCTCGTCGAGTCTCGTTTCGCGATTGATGACTCGAGTTTGGTGGACTCAGTTCTAAAATCACGGGAGCCTTCTTCCATCATCAACAATGAACACTCTACATCAAGTCCTATCGTCCTGGATGATCGCAACCCTTTCTCCAGCCAATCTCTTGGGTCTGTGAATGGAAAGAAGACGGATCCCTTGACCCCCACCCAGACGAAATGATTCTCTCTCGAACGAAGAACCGACCCGAAACCTATCTGAAACCATCCATCCCCATCTGGCGTCAACTGCCTGACATGATAAATGTAATGTATGTAAATGATTAATTTTCAGAACCACGAGGAGACCACTCTGGACGGATACACGATTCCAGCCGGATCGATCGTTATGATGAATCTCTACAGTACCCTGCTGGACGAGAGCGTGTTTGAAGGTACTGTTGATTGATTGATTTTTGAAGAAAAGGATTCCAAGAAATTGAATCCGAGAACAGCATCAGTCTTTGTATCGGAAGTGAAACTCATTTCAAAACTCGGATATAGATGCGAAAAAGATGAAGAAATTTCGGGGGGTGTGTCCTATTTCCCGGTTCTATCTCAAGCCTAATTGCCGGCTCTTTCAGATCCTCGTTCCTTCCTGCCCGAGCGCTTCCTCTCGCCCTCGGGGGAACTTGATCAACGAGCGATGAAGCGGTCGGTGCCGTACGGTGTCGGATCGCGAGTCTGTATGGGAGAGATCATCGCCAGGTGAGACATTTGCCGGCTCTAGGGAATTCCAGGTCACTGTCTTTCTACTTCCCGGTTGTCAAATCCGGCTCTGTAATTCCTGGCTCCGCTAATTCCCGGCTCTTTCCAGGACGGAACTCTTCACTGTGATCGGATCTCTGCTGCAGAAATTCCGTTTCTCGCTGATCGAAGGAGAGGAATATTCTACTGAACAGAAAATGCAGTTGACGATTCAGTCCAAGAAGTACAGACTGAGGATTGATCTGGCCTGATTCTACTTGCCGGCCCTGCAAAACCCGGTTCTCCCGATCCCAGTACTTTTGCCATCGCTCGGTGTCAATTAGAATTCCAGAGTATTCAGAGATAGCTATTTCCACTCTCAGATCTCATTACTTCCCCCATTCCCTAGTTCAAACCATGGACCAGTTAGTCTATATGCGCAGACTGAAAATACCCACGAGTAATATCATAACAGACTACGGGTTACCCTCCCCCCTTCCTAGATTCGATTCGCATTAAGATTGCATTGCTAATAATGTATGTTATTTTCAAAAATCCTTGTTGCATTATTGTTGTATCGTACATAAATGCTCGGAACATCGATGATCAGACAAATCCGTATGTTCAAAAGAATTTTTTTCTTCTTCAAAAACTGCCCATCTGTGGATGAAGTTCTAACGAGCTGGTTTGCATAAAATGTGTTTCTGAAACACATGCCGAAATTCAGAATCTAATTCAATTTCTGACTTTTCGAATTGTATGAATGGTCGGAAAACGTAGTATGATTGATTCTAATCTCGCACATTATGACTTCTCTCGTTTACAATGGAAATTGTTTAGACTGTCCAAAGCACTATGAAATGACAGTGGAAAAGGGAGTTTGGTGACGTCATGACCGTGCACTTTGGCATGGATCCAATCATCGTCGTGTCTCGGTTAGCACGCTTCATCTGGCCATTGGTCTAGTTCACCAATACGTTCAACATTATCGACACAGAACCAACATGCCATCATCAGGGGAGAGTGAGAGGAGAGGACTTGAGCTGCGCTCCACGACCATACGTTAAATGAGGTCTGGCCAAGAATTATCTGTCGATATATCCAAACAATTTTGTCGACGTGATCTACTCGATAAAATCGATGTTTACCACATATTACGCTGTGTTTATCGCTTTGCCGACATGGCTCTTGCCGGAGTGCCGACCTGCCCTCTCGCTTTTTCGAGACGCATTTGACGTACGTCCACGACACTCATGTAAACTACTTCCCTACTTCCATCTCTGAATACTCATTCGTTCACTATTTTCACTCAGTTTATTGTGGAAGAACATATTCAAGGGATCGGAGAAGGGCAAGAAGCAAGAAATACTCTCTCTCTGAAACTCAAACTCATCTTCTCAAAACCGAATTGCGCTGAACCCTCCGTATTTTCTATCGCTTGAATATACATTTGCATCTCTTGAATGGCTGAGAGCGTGGAGGAAAAGTTGCAGATGTAGCCACGGAGCTAAGCGGAGTGGCTACGTCGCCACTTTTCCGAACGCATTGTTCAGTATTGCAATGTATAATATAAAGTCTCAGGGCGCTACTTACAATTCGCTCTGCCTCCTCATCGATCCTCCTCATGAAAACGGACATGAGATCGTGCTGCGAGTGGTCGAGGTAGTCTGCAATATCGTTGCTAAACAGCGTAAGTTTGCTGAAATCTTCATCGCCGGAACGATCAATTAGATATGTTTCAAGAGTTGTACGAAAAAGAGACGGTTTGGCTCGAATTGATAAGCAATTGCTATGGGCACAAAAAAACAATAATCACATCCACTTTTCCTTCTGCTCATCGATCATTGTCTTATGCATTTCAGCGGCCTTTCGCTTGATCTACATAGAAGTACCTGGAATAACATTTTAAAAATGTATTTACTAGTCGATAATAATGCAGTAGCAATGTATCCGGTAGGGTTCCCGTTTCGGTTTCGTTCCCTCGCACGCGCGCGCACTCTCTCGTCGGTTTTTACGGTCAGACGGTTAGAGACGCCGAAACTTTCGCGATTTGCGTAAGGATTTCGTAAGCTCCGCCCCTTTTCGGCCCCCCCCCCCTCGCCTCGAGAGGGGAGGAGAGGCGAAAGCGAGCGCTTGTCACCAATTGCGAGCGCTCGAGAGAGGGAATTCGAGAGGAGGGCTAATTCCCCTCAATACGTAGATGCGAATTGAAAAGAGTTTCTTGTAGAGAAAACACTGGGCTTTCACACCTGTACAACGTAGAAGTTTGTATCAGCAAAGACGGCTGAGCAATCTTCACTTTTCTGAGTCACTGTGCGATTTTTTTAGGCCCAATCGCCTCAAATCGAGAGGAGGGCTAATTCTAAAAACAAGCTAGACACCTATGGAATATGTACCATGTGCAGAAAACACAGGGCTATTGCGTAGAATAAACTAGAAGTTCATCAGAGCAAAGGCGGCTGAGAAAAGTGCACTTTCTCGAGGCACTATCGCCATTTTTGGCTCAAATCGCTCCCAATCGAGATGAGGGCTAATTCCGCGAAAGGGGACGGTCACCTAAATCGAACTACCGTATACTATACGGTAGTTCGATTTAGGTGTACGGTAGTGATGACAAATCGGAAACGACTCTCCTGAATTAGCGTGCGATCTCGCCTTTCAGAACAAAGAGAAATCAGGCGAAAAGAGGAGAGTGGGGTCCGATGTGCCATTAGTGAACGGTAGCTGAATGACCACGAAATGGTTGGCGAGATCACTACTGGTAGAATAGCCTCTTCTGGAAAAAAGAGGATTGGTTCAATCGCGATCGGTTATGTTTCACAAACTCTTATTATTTAAAAGTTTGAACTGCGTAGGTTCTTTCTGGTTCTTTCTCTCACGGACAAAATACATACTAAATAAAAATATTTTTTAAATACAAAGATTTCAATAAATTATTCCACCTTGAAGCTCTTCGATCCTCGATCAAAGATCAAAGATTATCCTTCCTATTTCAGGAACAACGCCTCTTGGCTGACCACGACCACTGAATTGATGCAACACACAGCGATGATCACTTTCCTTCCCTGGCTACGGTGGATACCGTACTTTAAGTGAGTGCTTGGTCCCGACTGGAATACCGTACTCTAGTCCCTGATCGCATGGTACCGTATGAATGGGTTTTGAGAGGTATGATAAAAAATATTTTATATCGAATAATAATTATAATTCAGGTACTTTGAAATCAAGAGAAAAGCTGCTGAAGTTCATGCGACAATGATCGATGATATCCAAAACAGAAGGAAAAGTAGAGGTGATTATTGATTTTTGATTGTTTTTGCACTCATCGCAACTGCTTATCAATTCGAACCGAATTGTCTCATTCATGTACATGTTTTGAAACATATCTAATTGATTCTGATAGAAATAAAAAAAAAAAAAAAAAAAAAAAAAATTCTGATAGAAAAAAAAAAAGTTCCGGTGATAGAAATCTCAGCATACTTACGCTGTTTAGCAACGATATTGCAGATTACCTCGACCACTCGCAGCACGACCTCATGTCCGTGTTCATGAGGAGGATCGATGAGGAGGCAGAGAGATGAGGAGGCAGATTGTAAGTGACGTCCTGAGACTTTGTAGATATTCCGATCTGGAAATGGCCGCAAATTATAATAATATTAACGTAATGATCAATGAATTCACAATGAAATGAACGATGATAATTGAGAGAACAGCCGATCGAAGAATGACATTATTTCGGAATCGAGGCAAGATTGTGAACATTATTCTCTCTATCAGCAACAGTATCAGCGCAATCGTTTTCGTGTGAATTCCAATCGCCTGTAATATTCTGATGTGTAAAATCGCAGCTGTAAAATTCCCGAATGAATTAGCTGTTCCTTTAAATGATCTTACCTTTCCGTACATCTTTGAGATTGATTAAGGATGAGACAGAAACGTGAATTATGGTGCATGATCGATTAGGTATGTTTTTTTGCATAATGTGTTCATGCATATTGTTCAGTAATGGTAATCTACCTCTTGCAAAACATCACCTGCGGGGCGGGAGTCGAACCTGCCTGCGTCGGCATGCCAGTCAGACACCATGCCCATTAGACACCATGCCCATTATCATGCTCGCAGTAATAAGCAACAGGAGAACTCTGAAATCAACTGTGAATGGGTAGACAAGAAGGATATACCCACTTTGGAAGTATCGGAAGAGCTCTCGGAATTACGAATACTGCCAGAACTACTGCCAGTACAGTAGCCAGTGAAGCTACCGTAACCTCGAAGATTGGCAAAGTTAGATCCATAGTTAACAACAAGTCGAGCGAAAGCTGTAATTGTTGTTGGCAGATGAAACTCGGGTTTAGAGGGGAGGGAGAAACTATCTGATGAGACTTTGATCTCTAGAGTTTCAATTATCGAGAAAGAGAGACACAATGGAGGAATCCACAGGATGGCACGGATATGAGATGGAGAAGGAAAGATAAGTTGGGAATTCGCAAAACAAATCGTCTCATTGAGAGATCCTTACCGCTTTCTCTGACTCATATTATTTGTGCATGGACGACGGTAAACATTTACCATGAAAGCAGTATCACTGATAAAAAATTTCGGAAAATATTAACTAGAAGCTAGGGTTGCAGGATCGGAAGCGGTAGTACCGAAAATGTGCGGTACTACCGCACTCTCGCTCTCCTGTTTGTGCGTGGTATCTGATGAATAACCGTATGGCGCAAGATAGTGCCCCCGATCCTGCAACCCTGCTAACCGTTCATTCATTGCCGCAAACTCGGATACATTGTACCCAACATTGGATGCTGGCCTATTTTCAGGGCTCCTAAGTCCCATTTTCCTCTGAAAGATAAAAAAACACTGTTCATTATAACAGAGAAATCTCCATGGTGCATAAATAACGTTGCTGCTTGTTCGCTGAGATTTTTATTGCGCAGTAACACTCTCACGAGATGAGAAAGTGATTTAACAAGCCATTTTATGTTGCGGGAATCGATCGCCAAGAGGGAATGGCCTCGTCTGCTCTCCCAGACTACAACACACAATTAGCCCTCTCGTACTTCTTCCATTCAGATACCATGACCGTAAGCTTTCCGTCACATTTCACGATTCTCCGAAGCGTCACAATCGGCCTTTCTGTGGATCTTGGAGTCGGTCCCCAGACAAGTTGGCCGAAGGGACATGCAAACGACCGAACACGATCCGTAAAAAGTGCATACGTCACTAAACAATAGAGTGACGTATGCACTTTTCGCATACGTCACTCTATTGTTTAGTGGTCATCTTACAACTAGGCGACGTCCAGGTTCCGAGGCGCGACTTTCTACTGTGGCACGTGAAACAAAAGAGACATGGAGCGAGAACAGCGGTTTCGGAATACACTGGAGCGTTAGCAGATCAGATTGATAGAAAATTCAGAAAGGAAGTATCCGGTCCCCGCAAAACGACTGTTGCTAGTCTGATCACCAGGTACAAGACCGACGAAGAGAAATTAGTGAGAGGTTGTTTGTGAGCTTCCAAATATAATTTAGTTAGTATCCGAATTATATAGGCTGCACCTTGAACACTTTTTCACTGAATCTTTAACACTTTATTTATTATGTACATATTATGGCTATTTTACGAGTATACACGTAATACGGAATCTCTTAATTGTTATGGCATGTTAAGTGAAAACTTGATCTACACTGAGTCCTGAGCATGCAATTTGGTGAAACATATCAGCACATGCATTTCATATTCCCAGTATTGCTTAGAATATTTTCCTAACACTCGAAATGTATGGAACATATTCTTGAGTACAATAAATTCGACTCCTATTCTTGATCATTAATTTACAGTTCTGTAGACTGCAGAGATTGACTGGCCTTCGATACAATTGGTGCGGATATCTCACTCCAATAGGGTCTTCTCTTGCTGAGAGCAAATATGTTTGAATTAGACAGTAAATGAGAGGCTTACACTGCATGGGCGCCGAATTGAGTAGTGAGCGAATTGGGTTTGGATTGATCCCTCTTCGCGCGACATAAAATGAGTAGAAAGATGAGACAGAAGATGAAGAGAATCAGTGTTGATCCCATCAATATCAATCGAGTTATCGTATCTAAAGCTTGAGAATGAGATGGGAAAAGAAGAGATCAAAATACTTTCATGGGGTTCGCTCGTAACATCTTGCAATCTCATTTTGTAGATTGACTTCAATTCAATCACAGCTGGAGAAGGAGATCGATTGAGGTTTCTAAATACCGTACTCATTAGAGGAAAAACTCTGATCCACTCACTCTATTGCCTTTCCTGCTTCAGCCACGGCAGTAGAATCCATAAAGTGCAGAAGAACTAGGGTGGAATTGGCACTCTGCCTACACTTATCGATAACTGCAGTGAAAGAAGAACCAGCGGATAGAAGTCTGGAATGAAAAAGTGAGAAGAGATTCATAATGGTGAACACTCACTCAGTGATCTCATATTCCTTCTGCAAGAATGACTCGAACGGGATCTCGAAGAGAATCTCAGTATGCTGATCTAATGATACGGTAGTTATCTGGAAGTGATACGGTAAGGAGAGGCAATATGGATGGATACTCACATGAATATCCATTTCATCCTGGTGGGATGCAGTATCATTGACTTGTATAGTGAATGAATAAGAAGGAGAAGAAAGCGTAGAACGAGTCAATAATTGACCAGATGATGAATTGACGAAGAAAGGAGCATCAGAAGGCTGAACCACCTATTAAATTCTGCCATCATCCCCAATTAATCAAGTATCTCACCGAATCTTTAGTTCTAATCGATCCCTTGATTGAGTAGATCAATTCATCCTCATCCGGATCAGACGCTGTGAATATGGCCATTTGAGTGCCTAAGAGATCAAATATCATTTAATTAAATGTGAGGGCGGTTAACCAGCAGGAATGGTAGATCCACCGACGACTGTTAGATGCTTGACTCGGGAAGAGAATCGAGGAAAATTGTCGTTGATGTCATTGATCTGTAATTGAGTTGAATAATCGGAGATGGAAGGGAAAAGATGTGTTACCTTGAGTGTAATTGCTAGAGTTGAATTGATCTGATCAGTCATTGATTGACATTTGAGATCGCAATCGAAGACAATCACCTGAATGAGATTGAGAATTATAAGACTAGGCATGAGTTTACTCACATTGAACCTGATCACTGGTGTAATCTCTCGATCAAATGAAGTATTAGTGTAGATATCGTATGAGGAAGAAGGATGGAAGAAGAAAAGAGGAGAATCGATCGAGTAACAATTATGACTGCAAGAGCAAGTTGTAAATTATTTATGAAAATGGACTACCGATTGATAGGATCAGAGTCTCCATCTTTGACTTGAGGGAGTGTTAGAATCTTCTGAGGGAACTTCCATTCGTTCTCATTAGTCGAAACTTCGAGAGTCTCAATTTTAGGAGATATTGGATATTGAAAAGCGAGAGAGTGATTGCGTGAACTCACCTTTGCTTCGAATATCGGACAATGGTCATTCAAATCTAGAACCTTCAAGGTGAATTGGAGTGGAGTACATTTTCCATCTAGTGAGCACACTCCAATTCTAATAGGAATGGATGATCTCTTCTCATGATCCAGAGGACGGAGAGTAGATAGAACACCAGAGGGAGAAAGAGACAACCAATCCCATTCCTAAAAAAAATGTTATATTACCATTCCGAGTCTCCATTTATCTTTGATTTAAATGTTTGGTAATTTTTCACCATTATACCCCCCGATATCCCTCCAGGTTTTTTCATTCCGGTCTCCACACTCATAGGGCCTAGTGTGCCTGGGACCTATTCTACAATAATGACGTGGAAATTGGTCTAGTGTCAAACCACTTGCTGACATAGTGAGCATTTCAAAATTCCATATTTTATCCTCCGAACAAGCTAGGCTAGAAATTATTTTTTCATTATGTTAGGCATGTTGAAAGTGCACGAGAGCGACGTCGTCTTGAAAAAAACTCACTGAATGTGTTTGGTTCTGTAGTCGGAATGCAGCTGGAGGTGAAGAAGGAGCGAGTTTGATCTGTATAATTCGATCATTCATCCTTCCTTCTTCTACAGGGTGAGTTGATCCATCCAATGGAAATTCGACTATCGGAAGAGACTCTGCAACTTTTCCTATTCATTTCATCTCATTTTCATTTTATTCCTGTGTCTTTATTTTAAAAATATTGTTAAACTGACGGTTGTCGATGATGTTGATACAGAATGGAATGGATTGAGAGAGAGATTGAAGATGAGCGCACACCTCAATAATGTCGATCATTGCCTTATACATATCTAACAATATATGAAGAACTGACCTTCTGATTGACCAATTTATTGATCTTCTCATTGACTATGAGTTCCCTTCTTTCGTTCACTCGGAAATATTTATCAGTCGAGGTCAGTTTCACACTTCCATTGTAATCCAGTTTGGTGACCTCCAAATCAGAAGTTTACATACTGAGTATTCAATTAGAGCGGAAAAATTTAATAATAACAAACGATCGATCTGATCGGGGAATCGAAATGAGCCGTTAGAGATTGTAAGTTGGTCTCCATTCCAATTAGATCTCCATCTTTTCGTGCAATGACGTCCACCTTAATCCATTGATTGAATATTGAATGAATGGGAATGGGAGAACCATGCCTCTCCTCTACCCCCCCCCCCCCCCCCCCCCCCCCCATTCCCCTCCCTGCCCCTTTGCGAACCTTGATGGATTGTTGATGGAAGGGAATCATTCCTCCATTATCGTTGACTACAAGGGAGAATGAATACGTTCCTTCTTCTGTGATGTCATTGATCAAATTGACTCGACCTGTCGATGAATTAACTGAGAAAAGTTCACTGGAATCCTGAAAACAATTTATTCTCAATCTCGTCCTCATTTTTAAAATAATAAAAAAAGCTGACTAAGAATATATCAGGTCGGTCAGAAAGTTTCTTTCTTTTTTTACGCTCATCGATTCTGACCTATATTATTCTTGTTGTTTGATCGATCAGCATATGGCTTTACATAATCAATGAGGGCATTGTTGTTCTTTTTAGCGCACATTATATCAGGGCTGAACAATGAGTATGAGGGACACAAAGTCAAGCTAAATTCACAGTGGTTCACCATGAATCGCATCTGTATCACAGTGGACAGTGCACAGTGGAAAGAAGTAATAGGGCCCAACCAGTGTCACATTTATAAAGTACGATGATTGATGATTACCATTAAGTTATTGCGAGGAAATTATCGCAGCATGCTTAATAGAAAAGCGCTAGTGAAGATGCAACAGACGGTTCTGGAAATCTCGAAAAACGGTTTCCATCACACAGCTGTCGAGTCGATAGATCTTCAAATGTCAATTCAAGTGCATATCAAAGTACAATACCTAGTGAGTCCCCAATACAAATTGAGAGAGGATCCCATTATCCAGAAATTAGCTGAATTTTCTTGAACTTTGATATCGATAATTGAAGATTGAAAACAAGACATATAGCTGCGTCCCTTTTTGTATAGAGTCAGAAGGGCGGTTATTTCGATGCTAAAAGAATAAGCAACTCTTGTTCTATCGTTGTTTTCTTGGGTAGAACTTGGTGTTCGCTATTTTCTGTAATGGGAGGTCGTGACGGTACACACCGAAAATCATGTTTTATTGCAATTTCCGCTTCAAAATTTATTTTCCCTTCTTCCACACGAGGCCGGTTCAATTCACACATACTACGATATTGCCCCAGGACACCCCTAACTTATGGCATATTGGCGATTTAAACAAGCACAATTGTCGAGCTAAAATTAACAAAAAGAAAAAGAAAGAAACTTTCTGACCGACCTAATATATAAAGAAAAATTGTTGACGTACGATAATGGAATATTGAAGAGGATCGAGCGGGTCGAGATCAATCGCTGGAGGAGAAGGAAGAGGAAGCAGTTTGCCACGAATTGATGGAATTGATAGGAAAATAACGAATGAAGATGATGAGAATTGAGGACTGAACTTGAGGAAAATTGAAGGAGAAACAAATAAGTGATGAGAGTGATAGTAAATGAACTCACATATGGATATTCGTAGAGTTGAAATGAAAATTGATTGGAACTCGATCTTCTCTTAGCTCTTGATCTTTAACGACGATTGACCCATTCAACCAATTAGAAGGAGGAAATTCGTCTGTTGATTTCCAAAAAATTCTTCCCTCATCATCAACAATAAATGGATGGGAAGAGGCGAAATCTTCCAACGAATATCTGCCAATCAATTGATTATTAATAACTCAAGAATAGTCATTCTTACGTCACATTTTCAGCTCTGCTCACAAGAGAAAGATCCAAAATTGATTGATTGCTTGGTCTCGACACGAATACAGTATACTCCCTTTTCGAGAATGATAGAGCATCGTTGTGAGGGAAGAGAAGAAGGATACTTTCTGAATAATCGATTGATCGATAATGATAATAATAAAATACTGACTAGGTGATTCATCTCTATCTCCCTTGATAAGAAGTAATAGACGGATCTGAGCTGAGGGGACACGATAAATCAATAGAAGAGATCCGTTCTTCTCGTTGATCTGCAATTCATGATTATCATCTGGGTTGGGTAAAAATTTTGAAATAGTTACCGAGCTCATAATTTATTTCCCATGCTTTCTCGTCAGTTAGCGAAAACGAGAGACTTTGCGAAATGAGGAGCTCAATAAATATTTCGCAATTTTTGCACGACTCCATACCTGAATCCATTCCTTCACTTCATCTTGAGAGTATCGTGGAGCCTTCATTCTCAATATGGAGTACTTCTTTGATCCATCCCCAGATCCATTCCAATCGATCAATTTTTGTTCAGGCAATACAGTAATCTTCTCCTCTTCGATCATTTGAACCTGGAATGATTTGTTCGATTGATATCAAAAAGTGGCTGGTACTTCCAACCTGAACAATAGTGGAAGATGTTTTATTCGGAGTTCCACCATCAGATGCGAAGATTCGAACTACCATCTCTTCATCTGCAACACCATCGTAATCTCACTAATCATTGATCACAAGATGAGACCTTTAATCTCCTTGGTAGTGAACACACTTCCATCATTCTCCACTCTCAATCGGGGATCTCTAGTGTATAAAGTGACTGTGTTGAATGGAGATGTAGCATCATCGTCTCCCACTCCAATTCGACCAATGAATACTCCACCAGACTGAGGGATTTGGAGAAGGACGGGGAAGGGAAAGGAGAGGAACCTTCTCATCGGCTCCTTCTTTCGTCAATCCGAAAGTGTAGTTTGTCTGGGAGAATATGGGAAAATTGTCATTAATATCCTCGACGGTGATCCAAATCTTGGATTCGCCAATAGATAAACCCGATGAATTCACTGCTCTGCAATTTCTCCTTCATAGTGGATTCGAGTGGAAACGAACCGAATATCGAATGAGAGGAGATTGTCAGTCATCATATCTCTGTCTATTCTTCCCACTCTAAGATTCCCCCCATCGACGATTAGAGGAATATTAGGAGGAAGGGAAGAGATACTGAGGGAAACTCCATGGGGAAGATCCTGAAAATGCTCCCACTGTACCAGTAAAACTCCAATAATATGAGCTTCGGAATCGAGAAGTACCGCTTCCTCCCAATTTATCTGCTCTATTACTAGAGTTCGAAATACGGGTCGCCATCTCTTCATTTCACACACTCTCTAGCTCTCGCTACTTTACCCGCCGAGAGAGCGTGTGAAATGAAGAGACTGCGAATATCTAGAAAAATACGTTCCATGTACTAGACTCTATCTAGTACAACGTATTTTGCACATCTCAACACTTACTTTCGTTTAATTGTTTTCCAGGTTCATAACTGACTAACCGCAATCGGGAGATGAGACATGGTCTCCTCTTGGATGGAAAGGTTGTATGAGGGAAGGAGATAGAATGAAGAGGGCATCGGAACAGGAAGAACGGAGAATAGAACTCGGAGATTCTCTTGTGTGAACAATCGAGTTGAGGGATCGGTAACCTGCATTTATGTTGCTTAAAAAAAATTAAATTGGGGGTACCTTGACTCTGAATGTTTTCTCTTCTTCACTTTCCGGTCTCTTCATCAATACTATCTCCCCACTTCTTTGATCCACTCTTAGATATGCATTTACCTGAATGAACTCATTCCCATTTGCATCTCCCCTTCTCAATTCTCACTTCGATTGCGTAAATTCTCTCATTTTGATCTTCATCTTCTCTAAGTGAAAATAGAGTCGATCCAATGGGGATATCAACACGAATCATTATTGATTGACCAACGATGGAAGAGAATTGTGGAGGTGGAATCACACTCAAATGGAACAATTATTTGCCGTTAGACTGAGAAATCTCACTTGGTAGAGGCCGGGACAAGAGTGAAATTCCATAGAGTAGTATGTGTGATTCCCTCTCCTGATGGATCTCCATCTTGTATGGATAGAGTGAGAGCGAGACTTGTCTCAACTCCTTCTTCCATTATCAATTCAGAAACGGTCCTTCCCTTTCCATCACTAGCTCCTCTTCGTATAGATACTCCCGATTGTTTCTGTATCTCTTTTTACTCTCGTCCATTCTCTCTTCTACTCACAGGAAGTATCGAGTATCGAGGAAGGCCGAAAATGCCCGAGTCTCCATCGAAAGAAGTGAAAGTTGTGATGAGAGAGCCCCTCTTCGTGCCCTGCAATCATTCCATTCATTCACAATAAGAGGAGGGGGGGGAGATACCTAACCAGATAGAGAACACACAAACTACTTGATTTCCAAATCACTATTCTGAATGAGTATCTGTCTCTCTTTTCGCAAGAACGTGTTCGATGTCATCTAACAAGGAAACGGAGTGTTTGATAATGTAATACCTCTGGTATTCTGACGATTCCCGGTGGATCGATCAGAGTTGGAGCATTATCATTAACCTAAAGGACGATATTGACAGGATATTGATTGATTTGGGATACTAACATCGATCAATTGGATTTCCAGATTAACGCGAGACTTGGAAGATGCAGCGAAGAGAAGAGAGAATGAGACGAAAGGAGAAGGAGAAGAAGAGGATCGAATCTGGAAGTTGAATTTGATCCCTTCTCTATCTTTCCCTCTGAAGTCAGTTGAGCATGCCATGATTGAGATTGATTCCCTCAAGTGTTTCTTCTCTTCCTCCCCCCTCCCCCCTCCCCTTCCCATCCCTTCCTCTTCTATTCAAGAGTTCCCCCCTAATTGCCCATCTGAATCGCTCTACCTTGCATCATTCATGTGTCACTTCCAGTCCCTTAAGTTGACCCCCTCCTTCTTCCCTCATTCAGACCCCTCACATAGATAATGGCATCGCTGAATAAGCACCGAATGATGTAAAAGAGATTAAAGGGTCAGCTCAACGAGAGAAATAGAGGGAGCAGGGGGGGGGGGGTGGGGGGCACTTGAGACATCATTCGCTCCTTCCTCCTTTCCTCTCTCTGTTCCAGCTGCGTCTGCCTTATCTCATAAGGATTAGTAGTATTACAGTACCGCAGAATCTCCTCCCCAACGAAACCGTCACGGCGAGTTGGCGTGTGTCACATCATGTCACCCCGATACCGAGACCCTTTTAAATTTAGTTGAATTTATGGCTGTGGACTTCTCTCATTAGCCCCGATCGAACTGTGAAAACAGATTTCGGAAATGTCCATTTTGAGCAGCTTTCCGAGAAAGCCGTCCTCTCCTCTTCTCCCCTCATTTCCATGAACGACCGATCCCTCGCCAGGTGAGAATGAGGAATGGAGAGGGGAAAGGAGGAAAGAAGAGTTAAAATATGACGTCTAGGAAGAAGCTCAAAATGGAAATTTCGAAAATCTGTTTTCACAGTTCGATCGGGGCTAATGAGAGAGGTCAACAGCCAAAAATTCAACTAAATTCACACACTTTAAAGGGCTCTCAGGATCGGGGTGACATGATGTGACACACGCCGACTCGCCGTGACGGTTTCGTTGGGGAGGAGATTCTGCGGCACTGTACTTTGAATGGAGAAGAGGGAAACAAGCCACCTCTATAACACCTCCCTCTCCTATCTACTTTCTCCTCTCATTCACTCTCACAGATAAACCACAGTCATTGCATAAACGTTCCACTTCCCCCCCCCCCCCCCAGGTGCACCTCTCCCCCTCCCCCCTCGGGGTGGTAGCTAGACCCCCCACCCCTCCCTCTCCTCTCCTCTCGCGAGTTTGAATGGAGGTGACTGGGGGCCCTAACGGTCACAAGCGTCCGACTAAAATCCGAAAGTCAAATGCTGATAGGAGGGAGAGGCAGAGGAGAGTCAACCTGAAGGATGCACCAAAAAGTGAAGGAGAGGGGAGAGGAAGTGGATTGGAGAGCAGCCAGAGCGACTGGTGACAGATGGAAGGAGATAATCAGAATAGAGACAATGAATGAATGAAGATGAGATGATACAATGATAGTAGAAGCGAAGGAGGCTTACATCTGCATCGAGAGGAGAATTGAGGCGAAGAGTGAGGCAAGAAGTATTAGCTAGTGGATGGAGAGAGAATAATCCAGATGGATCTCCATCTATCAATCGAACGGATTCTGAATTTGATATATTATGGATATGATTCAATCCTTTTCTGATTGGCGCCAGTTGGCTCATGTCAAACTGGCGCTATTTATGTTTGGGCTTGACGGTTTTAATGGACTTTGAAGATTAGGATTGAACTGACTGGGGCATATTTTGATGGGAAGATCGGAATGGATAGGGAAGTCTTCATCGATGAGAAGCAATGAGGAATTGATGAATATGGAGTGGAGACCTGTCAATGATTGTCTCCGTCTCTCTTTTCATCTCAACCGACTCGTGTTTCTCTCTTTGTGACAGTCTACGGAGTGACTTGCGAGTGACAGGATTACAGTCGAGAGAGAATCAGCCCAAGGAGAGAGTAAGTCCAATCAACTCCAGTCACAGTCAGTCATTCTATTTCAAGATGGGAGGGTGATTGAGGGAGATACTCATAGCAAGACCCCTCGCAAGACCTCGTTTACATTGACCTCGAGATTCGTTCCGATTGAACCGTTAATTGTGATTGAGACGATTGAATTGCCATGAGAAATGCATTGTAATACATGCAAGGGCGACCTATTGTGCAACGATTGAAAGGAAGGAGGAAAGGAAGGAGGTATCGAGCGAGATAGACCGGGGGAATCTTTTCTAGAGGGGATTATGATGGATACAGGAAGAGGGGAACAGGAAGATGAGATTACCTTTTATGAGGAGAAGAAAGGCCAAGAATTGGTCCATTCCATGTAGAGATCTAACTGAAACTGATAATATTCGAATTATTTATTATACGTTAAACAGACAATAAGTACCATCGTGCAAAGATAAGTGAAACGATAATGGCCGAGTTGCGGTAAGTGCAGAAGGGAGAGGGGGTGATGGAATAACGGAGAAGCAGCATAAAGGATGGATAATGGAGGAAGAGAATGAAGAGGTAAAGAGGTGAAGAGAGAAGTCAATTAGGAAGAGATGGAGGGAAAGAGGGAGAGAGGGACGAGGAGGGGGTGGAGGGAAGAATGACTGTGCGAGAGACATGAAAGGTCAGATACAGTTGTTCCCATTAGACTTAGCGATGATTAGAGAAGACCCGAATTAGGGAAGAGAAAGGAGGGAGGAGGGGGGAGGGGGATTACAGGGGGAAGATGGGAGAAGTGCAGGCTCTCAATGGAATTGACTCCGCCCATTCAAAGAGAGGGAGATAGAAGAAGGTAAATCAAGAGAGGTCTTGTGGAATGAAGAGAAGGAGGATTGATTGTATCACTCCCATACTATTGGGTTGAGGAATAAGTAACGCTCGTTTTTGAGCATCGTGTTTGGGCTCATATATCTCCCGCCAATCAAATCTAAACGAACTGACTTTATAGCATTTTTTCAGGGTATGCTCGAGTATCATAGCCGTTATTATTAGAAATATCACGCTTCCTGTGTAGGAGAGAAATTTAGATTTCAATGTACCTGATATTTTTCGAAAATTTTAGATTTTTTGTGTAATTTAACGTGGAAACTGTTCGGTAAATTCACACATTCTCAGGTGAGCAGCCCGATATTACACCTCTTTCATGGTGAAGTGAGAATGGTGCTCGATTCATTGTTGTATTTTTATAGACGTTTCAAGGGGAACGTTCGTGAAAAATTGCAGTTCACTTAACTTATTTGTCTACCTTGAGGATCGAAGGTGCTGGCCTATACACTAGTGCGCTCCAGTCACTCACTATGGAGCTATATTATCACTATAAACATTTGGTGCTACTTATGCTCCTATTTGAAAAATAACAGTTTTCCAAAAATATTATTTTGTGACGGAATCAAAAGAAATGCGTGTTTTAAGGACTTTGGATTAAACCATACCCAAGACATAGTAGCCAGTCTATAATTGTGGCCACTTGGTGGATGATAGTGCAAAAGTTGCTCGTCCATTTAACCATCTAAGGCCTTACATTCAATTAGTACGGTTTACAGGAAATAGCAATAAATGTCGATTTCGAGGCTTGTTTTTCTATATCGGACTTACGAGCAATTTAACTCATAAAGAGAATGCTCCACACTTATCAAAATTCGTCCATATTTTCAACAGGAAAGGTACTCCACATTCAAGCATAATTGAGGTCTTTAGATCTATTGCTAAGAAAACGCGGCTAGCAAAACTTCTTTCGGTCAGTAACTGAAAATCCTACACTCTCGTTAGGCGCATATCTCACACAGGCCTTTACTTGGATATTCCTCTGAATATCATCAGTGTAATGTATAACCATGATACTTTACTACTGCAGCTTAATTGTGGCTCAATAATTCTTCTTCCCTCAGTGCTGACCTGTCAAAATCTCAGGGTGAGGTGCGACAACTTTGAATTGAGCCAGCCATTGTGATCGCCTAAATGATCGGAGATATATGATATAGTGTGCGCTAAAGAGAGTATCCAAGCCCTTATCGATCATCAAAAACCGGAATATAATTGCACAATTTAGAAAGACGGGAGAGGTCATAATCTGAAATTGGAAAAACGATCGTTACTTATTCCTCAACCCGATACAATTGACTACCGTAACCATCTGGTGGGAATGAATGACATCGCAATAGACAGATGGGTATTTGATCAGAGAGGAGGAGAAAAGATAGACCGATGAGGAGGGGGAAGGGAGAGGGAAAGGGGGGGATTAGCTGATACAATATATTTCTTCAGATATTTCTTATTTACATTTTTAAGAGACCATTTTGGACGGATGGCTTTTCTGCAACCCATGCTAATAAGTTGTGTGTGAAGTCATACCGAATGCTAATTTTTGGCGATATGATAGGTTCTGGTACATTCTCTAAAAATTCCAGACCAGGAACAATAAAGCCGAAAATTTCATCCCAACAAAAATACGCCCCAATATGAGGCCGTTTGCCTTAGGATCAACAAGGTCCAACGGGGGTCTGGAACAGGTAAAAAATAACATGGGCTCGAAAGTTGGTCCTAGGGGTAACTTTTGATTCTGAATCGACTGATGAAGTCCGTTTTTCGATCTGAGCCTTCTGAAGCCCGGTACGACCCGACGTCAATTTGGTCAAATTCTTATTCTGCGATAAAAACTGGTCCGAAAAGGGTCAAAATTGCCACAAATCTCGCGTTTGCGACCAGAATTTAATTCTCTACAAACTGAAAAAAAACGAAGCTCTATCTTTTTTCGTGTTCGAGAAAAAGTCGATTTTTGAAATCCGAAATGTGGTGCGAGATCCCAGAGCCACTTTATAGAGCACACTTTGCTGATCATTTTGGTATATTTGGTTAAAGGGATCCAGTGGCCTTTTTATTTTTTATTGTTGCTGATATTTTGAAAATCCGGATAGGGAATGGTTAGGGAAGTCATTGGTTATGGTGTTAGAGGGAAATCGCCCCAACCACTAGTCTCCGCAATGAGGTCCCGGCGGTAGGTTCGCAATCTTAGCAAAGACGGTTAGCAGCGCGCCTTTCTCTACCTCTTGCAAAACATCACCTGCGGGAGTCGAACCTGCCTGCGTCGGCATGCCAGTCAGACACCATGCCCACACCATGCCCGGCCGAGAACTTCCGTTGCCTGTGCACCGGCGAGCGAGGATATCTTGTAAGGATACAAAAAAGATTCAACTTTTTCATGACCCCGGGGTCATGGTGATTTTTGGGTCTTCCATTGATCGACGATCTCTACCTCTTGCAAAACATCACCTGCGGGCGGGAGTCGAACCTGCCTGAGTCGGCGGCGGGAGTCGAACCTGCCTGCGTCGGCATGCCAGTCAGACACCATGCCCATTAAAGGGATCCAGTGGCCTTTTATTTTTTATTGTTGCTGATATTTTGAAAATCCACAGACATGACTGATCCAAAATCATCATAAAAATCTAAAATTAAATTAAAATATACTCGATTTTTAAATAGAAGTTAAAAAATTGAGAGAATTTGAACCACCCGGTGTGGTTACAGTACTTTGGCGACATTCATGCCTTGCCGATTTGCCGGTCACATTTTCCGGTTTTGCTTCTTTTTTCTTTTTGTTTTTAGCGTTTCCTTCTGTTTATTTATTCCTTGACGATTTCGCTTATTTCTTTCTTATCAGAGTCTCTCCTTGGGTCCACTACGATGGCGCGAGCCTACAATTTCAAGAAAATCTGGGTGGTGCCGACTGCGGCGGTGAGTCGAAGTTTCTTCTATTTTTCTTCGATTTGTTTCTCGTGTCTGTGGTTCTTATACTTTATCTTTTGCTCTTTTCAGGAGCTGTAGGAGATCGCCCTCTCCAAGACGCAGAGAAAGACGCCCACCGTCGTCCATCGGTTCGTGTTTTTACTTCCTCCAATAGCATTGACATTTGTGACGAAATGCGGACTTGTACTTCTCCTAGTATTAATTTCTCGCTCGTTTTTATGTGATATGTTATTACTATCGCGTAGCTACGCTTGCGTTAAATCGTTTCCTCACCACATCACTGTTATTTGCTTGCCTGGTCACTCGATTACGCCCGTATTTGCTAGGTGGCGCGTTCCGAATCGCCGCCAGCCCAGAAGCGCCGCGACTCCTCCTCTTCTACCTCGGGCTCCGGCTCGACCAGCAGCAGCAGCTCCAAGGGTAAGCGCGCTTTACTCAGTATTGCCGGTAATTTCGAAAATAGCTTTTTCCTGCTGAACTGTACCAATTTCGCTCAAATTTTCAATTTTTGGCTAGATTTACCTATTTCATCGAGTGTTTGCAATTTAAAAATTTTAATATTTAATTATATAATTAATATAATCATAGACGATCGTCGGCGATGGCGCTCGCCTCGTCGCGACGACAGAAGGGAGCGTCACAGGGACGAGAGGAGGCGCGATGATAGGTTTGTCTGCGCGCCCTTGTCTTGTCTTCCTTTCACAATTGTTTCGAAATCAGATATAAAACGGGTGTAATATGTCTAATGCGGTGTTCGTGATGTTGGTGGTCATGTGTATATCAAATTAATCATTTTTATATAATTTAAATAATTGTTGATGCTATTTAGTCGTTGCTATCCGTCACCTCGACGTGAACGAAGCTTCCCATCGCATCGCTCGCGATCGCCCAGGTTCGTTATAACATGAATGATATTGTTGATAGAACAATCGGCGCTGACTATATTATGTGAAACCCATTTTGGAAGTGAAATTATGGCGGTGAAACCTACAATTCGCTGGAAATGTAAACTGCAACATACTGGTGTATATTTTGAGTCTTATTGTCTTATTTAGCCAACTCGGCTTCATTTTTATTGCGTACTCGAAGTCAGACTGATGTTTTAGATTTTATTCAAATAATTAAATAAATATTTTAGAAGAGAGCGCTCGCCCCGTCGTGATCGGTCGTCGAGGAGAGACAGAGGAAGCGACAGGGACAGAAGGGATCGATCGAGTGACAGGTGCGGTAGAGAACAGCCTTACCAATTGTCCCACCTCGATTCGCGGTAGATCAAGGATGCTCTATCGATTGGACATGCTATTTCAATGGGAATCCACTCCAATTGGTATCGCACCAGACTCTCGTTTCTAAGCTGGTACGGTACTAGTAAAATATGCAAGATACTGGTTTCGTCTAGTGACTGTAACACTGAACTTCCTGGATGGGATGTTTAGTTAATTTGGCGATATGTTGGATGAAAGATTATACGATAAGCACCATTTATATACGAGAGACAACTGTTATGTAATAGACGGTGGCTCTCTTCCAGTAGGTTATCATCCGACCTAGTGCCATTAAATTGAAATCATCACAATTTCTAAATAAATATAATTACAGAGACAGCCGCCGGTCACCGCACGCAACGAGTGCGGAGATGGATACAGTCTGTCGAGGAGAGGTACAGTAACTTGACGTTCCGTGGATAAAAATATCGTGAGGCTTGCAGAATAAAGGGCCACTAATCGCTACTGCATCTGCCTCTCATGTTCTCGCCCTCGTGATACGCAAGAGATACAAGATACTTAGCCGTAAGTTGAAGAGATGTATGAGGAAATAGGTTAGGGGAGGCGGGGGGGGGGGGGGGGTTGGTCCTTTCAATCTGTATGATGCCTCAGTTAATACGATGTGCTTAGTAATCCCCTCAATAAATCTTTTTTTTCAGTGAATAGAGTATCACTCGCGTGCGGCCTTCAAGAGTGGCCTCTATAAGAGGACGAGTGTGGATGGGCGAGAGATGAAGATTTCCTCTGGGGAAAGGCCAAACTGATCTACTGCGATATCAACTTCAGATTCAGGAAGGTAGGGTATATTAATTGTTTCTAAATTTTTCTATCTACATCTTATACATGTAGTATGCTTATGTAAATACCTGACCTCCCTCGAATGAGTGTCTGATAGGGATGACTTTCGGAGAATATTTCGGAGAAAGAGAATATATCTAGAGATTTCACTGCATCTCAGACGTAATCTGGTTATTGCGTCGTGGCGAATAAATAAATTTGAGGACAGCCCAGTGTCTCTCCGATGAAGAATCGCCCTTCTTCGTTCACTGCAAAGACAGAGGTGAGAGATAGGTTTCATCCATTCCTTGAATGGGAATGGTGTCAATGGTGATTCTATAAGACAGTCTGACTCAATTAGCGGCGGACAATGGGGGGAGAACAGGAGAGGCGTTCTCCAACTGACTTGTGAGTTGAGCTGTGGTTGGAAGCAGTTGGATGAGTCGGTGGGGAGGAGAGGGGAGGGGAGGGAAGATCATATGGTTACGGTAACAGGGAGGGAGGTAGTGAGAGGGTAGGTCAAGGGAGTGAAGGGGAGGTAGATCACAAGATTACTGTAGGGAGAGGGAAAGAGAGGAGAGTGGGTGAGGATGTAGGTAAAAGGGCTAAAGTAAGAGGAGGGGGGGGGGGGGGAGACAGGGGGAGGGTGCTGTGGGTTCTAGGGATACTGTAACAGGAAGGGGAGTTTGCCCGCTATCGATCGACCTTCCTCTGATTACGGTGATCGTTGTAGGACCGGCGCGTCTGGATCGGGCGATTGCTGGTGAAGTGTCTGCAGGACATGCTACTGCCATGGAACAACAGGTTAAAGGAAAGGAGAGGGTTACGGTAGTATACTTTCAAAAAGATTGGTAGATATCGATCAAAATAATAATGTAGTGTTTGCAAAGTGATTTCAGAATTCGAACGAGCAATCGGAGAAGTTTAATGCGACTGAGAATCTGAAGAAGTGGAGAAAATGGAGAAGAAGAAGTTGTACAACTTCTGATGAGACAAGGAGAAGAATATTGATTTTTATTCATTTTCCCTATAATTTGTCCGTGTTAATTATATACTGGACTGCTCATATAAATTGAAAATAACTGTATTTGTTGTAAAGTATAGTACTCGTGAGAATAAATATTTTCGTACATTACTGAAGTATCAATAAAACAACGAACCCGAGAGCGAATCTTGGTGGGGCGAGGCATGAGCAGACCATCGTGCTCGTCTTCGATCGGTAGACCAGTCATGTCATCGAGTAGGGTACCGTCTACCG
Organism: Pristionchus entomophagus; assembly: GCA_036245825.1. NCBI lineage: Eukaryota > Metazoa > Nematoda > Chromadorea > Rhabditida > Neodiplogasteridae > Pristionchus > Pristionchus entomophagus. The sequence goes on from BTSX01000001.1 coordinate 4,569,025, forward strand.
TTCCACCTGGCTATCTACTGTATCCCACGATCGTTCCCGCTGTAATAGTTAGATTAACCTAGTAGTATGATAAGTTCTCTTCTCTCTTTCTTGTCTATTAATTAGCTATGTTATCGTGTCTCTTTCCTAGCCTCTTCAGGGCGAATTTATCTATGATATCAGCCTCCTCAGGGCATTCCTCAGGTCTATGAAAGTAGTGGTGCCTACTTCTTGGCTGCGATCTTGTCTCCGAAGAGTGGGCGGTAGTTCAGGAGGGAGACGACGCGGAATAGGGAAGATGAAAAACTAGCAATTAGAGCTAAAACTCACAAGAGCGATCAGCAACAGGACGACGTACGTAATTTAGTTTAAAATATAAATAGGTAAATACCCGCGCCTAAAACAAACGATAGAGACTCACATCGATGGCATGGCATCCTCCTTGTAGTGGTTGAAATGGCGGTAGCAGAGGAATGCCCGTTTACCGGCCCGTTGAAGAACCATACATCTCTCGTCCAGCTAGTCCGTCTCGTCATCAAGGAGCTTCAAGCCTATCAGCGATTCCCTCCTCCGAAGATCATCCGTTGGTACAAGTCGCAATTGACTCGCAGCTTGTGCGCAGGCGACGCATTTTTTTGTCGTCATTATACTGAGAGCAAAAGAAGCGATAAACGAAAAAAAGAGAACGGCTGTATAGCAATAAACGCCCATTACTGACCGAATAAACGCGTATTATGTTGTAAATGCTGTCTATAAATACAATTCAAAGCAGTATCAAGCAAAATACATCATAATACGATGAAAATAATAAAGAAAAAGCTTCTAAACAATGCACAAGAACGGGAAAAACCAATCAATGCGCTTCGTCCACCGTATTTTGGCATTCATCGAAACACACCATCTCGCCGTTCGAACTAAACGCCGGTTTCATGCCTTTTTCTTGTTTAATGAATTTATTTAATTTTTTTGCTTTATGCTATTGAAATACAGGAGCAAAATGGATCAAATTGAGGCATACTTGGTTTTTGGGTACCGGATCCCTTTAAGGCTTTAACTTGTGTAAAAGTGGTTTTATATCGATTTTTAGGCCGCGAACTTTTTTCTTTCATTGTTTCATGATCTCTCATATAGAAATTCGGTTTCCACGTGCAAAAATACGCCAGAAACTCTTATTGTCGGGACATTTTGAGATTTTGACTTTTTACCCAAAAATCGACCTCGGAAAAACTAGATCGGGGTCGAAAAAATCATTTTCTCAGAGAAATGTTTCTATAGGAGTTTCTGGCGTATTTTTTGCACGTGGAAACCGAATTTCTATATGAGAGATCATGAAACTAAAGAAAAAGTTATACCGCTAAAAACGGGAGTTCGCGGCCTAAAAATCGATATAAAACTACTTTTACACAAGTCAAAGCCTTAACCAAATATACCAAAATGATCAGCAAAGTGTGCTCTTTAAAGTGGTTTTGGGATCTCGCACCACATTTCGGATTTCAAAAATCAACTTTTTCTCAAGAACGGATAAAGATAGAGCCTCTTTTTTCCAGTTTGTAGAGAATTAAATTCTGGTCGCAAACGCGAGATTTGTGGCAATTTTGACCCTTTTCGGACCAGTTTTTATCGCAGAATAAGAATTTGACCAAATCGACGTCGGGTCGTACCGGGCTTCAGAAGGCTCAGATCGAAAAACGGACTTCATCAGTCGATTCAGAATCAAAAGTTACCCCTAGGACCAACTTTCGAGCCCATGTTATTTTTTACCTGTTCCAGCCACTTGTTGACCCTAACGCAAACGGCCTCATATGTAGGTGTTTTTAGTGAAACGAAGAGGAGAGGAAGTCCAAAAAGTAAGTCGAAAATAAGTGATGGCGCGAAGAGAAAGGGCTAGAAAGACAAGAGCATAACGATGTTGAACATAATGAGAGTGAGGGTGAACCGAAATTACTGGACACAATGATGACTGATCGGGAACGGGAAGCGGAATCCCGACTATTTCGCGAGAGAGGCGCGAGCTTGCTCTATCGTACTTGGTAAACAAACCCGAACAAATGGCCAATTTGTCCATTTTGTCCCTTTTTGACAGTCGGTGAACACGAAATTATAAATTCTAATTTTTCTTTCTTATTTTTTGTCCACCCAGTTTACGGGAATCGATCGGACATGTCACGGTAAAATATTCCTCGATAATGGAGAAAAACGAGAGCAATGAGCACGAAAATTTAAAATATTCAAGGGATTACGGTAGGACTCAAGCTTTGCTCGATACTACCGTAATCATTACTTTTATTATATCGTTTTTCTCCATTTTCGAGGAATATTTTACCGTGACATGCCCTTTAAACTGGGGTGGGCAAAAAAGAAGAAAGAAAAATTAGAATTTATAATTGCGTGTTCACCGACTGTCAAAAAGGGATAAAATGGACAAATTGGCCATTCGACATTTCAGAGATAGGCGAGGGGGGGGGGAACGGGATCCAGAAATATTTTCCCCGCGTCTCACCCACATCTCTCACTTGCAAAGACTCGCGCATTGAGCACTAAATTAGCGATATCTCGGTACTTACAATGACCCCGTTTTTTTTCAAGGCACAGGAAGAATCGTTGGAAAAGTCGGGATATTCGAGTAAATTTGCCGAGAATAGGCGTTTACAAGCCTTCTGAATGAAATCATACGAATATCGACACGATAGTGAAGAATAAAAAGGGACGTGAAAATGAGCAATGTTCCTATACCATCCAGCAGCCCTCGATTATTTGTTTTCATATTCTTTCTCAAAAGTTGTAATAACTCGGGCTTTCCCTACGCAGTTGTACTGAATTTTCGCTATTTCAACCTCTCCGTTGTTCCAATGGGTGAAATGTGCGTGATTTTGACGGCGTGTTTTTCCGCCTGGGACGCCGTAGGAGACACCAACAAGAATTGGCTCCATCAATGAGCATCGAGATTCATTGGCCATGATAATGCAAAAAAAACCGATCTCGTTCTTTTTACTGTAAGATAAACGCCCTTTCGATGTAGTATTCCGGCTTCTCGAGGGAATAATTATAATAGCGATCAGATTTTATTTTCAGTTCTTTAGTTTTTCATATGGCCGACCACGCGATTATGGATGCGATAAAGAAATTTCACATTGGTTCGATCCCTCTTCCAGGTTTTTCTGACCACACATTTTAGTGGCTGGTGTGAGTTCGAATTGCCTGCTCCTATATCTCATTCGAAGACACACTCGTCTAAATCTGGGCGCTTACAAGCAGCTTCTCACCATTTTCGCTTCAGTCGATTTGTTTCTAATCATTCTTCATGGAATAGTAGACCCGGTAATATCGAAGGCTATCTACAATCTCACTTTATTCATCTTCAGATGGTCCTTATCGTTGACAAGACGACGTTTGGAGTTGTTGCGGATTCGTTCATAGAAGATCGAGTAAACAAGAAGAGTTATACCTGAATATAAACGAACTGCAGAGACTCACATCCTTCTACTGCACTTCTTTCACAATTCCATTCGCCCTCATGAATATTCATTTTCTATTTCGTTATTGGACAGTTCAGAAACCACACCTAATAGACCTTTTCTCCCGCCGCGCATTCATTTTCATTCTTGTCAGCATTCCACTTATTGAATGGGTGACCTGGTAAGATTTGAAACAGTACCTTGACATAATCTATCATTCTGATTCTTCAGGTACCTTCTTTGTTATTTTGGATCTTCTGGCGATGATAATGACGTGGGAACCGAGTTGCTACGCTCGACTTTTGAAAAAAAATTCGGAAAACGAATCGAGGGTGGATGGCTCGTTTTGGATCATTGGGTGTGTTTCATGCGCTTTTTCATTGTTTCAGGCTTATTCTTACTGCTATTTTTCTTCAGAAATGTTGAATTGTGCATGTAAAAACTTTCTGAACAAACGTATTATGAAAATTTCAAGATATCTTATTTACTTGCAGCGGGACGGTGTCCAACTATTTCGGTTCACCCTCACTATCGTTATGTTCAATATCGTGATGGTCTTGTCTTTCTCGCTCGCTCTTTCTCTTGGCGCCATCACCTATTTTGCACTTAGAGATGCGAAGAAAATCTCGAACAACGCGCGGTTGCTTCAACTGAAGCTTCTGATCGCAGTTACTGCTCAGGTGAGGATCACGAAGATATTCGAAACATTTATTTTATATACTTAACATATATTTATTTGTTTTAAATTAATGTTATTTTCTCCTCGATCCAAAGTGCGGCTTTTAGACGGTTGTCCCTCTCCTGTTCGTGTACATTCCTTACGCGGTCGTGCTGAATTTTCCGTATTTCGACCTCTCAGCTGGTCCTATGGGCGAAATGTGCATGCTTTTGACGTCTTGTTTTCCCGCCTGGGACGCCGTCATTATTATCTCGTTGATGACGGACTACCGTGAAGCGGTGCTGAAGATGACGATGTCACAATGCAGGAGCACGACGTCATCGACGATCAGAAACGCGGTGTCGGGAATGACAACAACCAGAATTGGCTCGATCAATTATCATGGAGTGGAGATTTATTGACCATTATGTACTAGAGACGCCGGGTCGAAAATGGCTCTCCTCAGTTCGCGTACTCTCTTGTTTCTCTGACTGACGAGAGATCACGCGAACTCAGGAGAGTCATTTTCGGGCCTCCCTAATAGATTCCAACTATTAATGTTTGATCTCTGAATTAATTGAGCATGCTTACCTCATTAGTCGAACGGTGCACTATTATAATAAATCTCCCTAACTAAAATTTTCCGTGGAATACGTATTTATGCATGTATTTCTTGTCTTTGTCTGAACCATCGGCATTATCGTTAATTCCAACATCTCTTCTCATGGATGGTCTACAGCGACGCCAAGGTGGAAGAAATCAACACCTTCTACAATGCGAGAAAACAGTAGTACACGGCAATGGCTACTCGCTTACATGTGTGGAGCTCGTCCGAGAATGATCAATATTTTGTGAAAACTTTTATTAGTTGAACAAAAACATTCAGGAATTGCACAAGCATGATTTCACTTTTTCCTGCGTATTCCTTCGTCCCAACTTCATCTCAACTTGTCGAAGTTGACGTCCGCCTCGTCCTCTCTCTTCTGCAGCGCGTATCCCGCGCATTGCGATGTCACTGTTACTGGTAGTCCCCTAAGTTAAGGATAATTCGCTGATTCAATCGATTTTTTTGAAATAGTCAGGAAGCGTTTACTTGCATTTTTGTATCCCCTATATTGCATTATTCCACAAGACCAGAGTCTCGACATTCCTTCTCCTCAAAATGAACACAGTTTCACTATAATTCGATTACCGTAATCTCTGCCAGAAATGCTTTTCGTCTCAGTCGAGGATGCGTGCGAATGAAGCAAGCGATGAGGAATATCGACGAGACAGTCAGCATCTGAAAATAGAGGTTTTGATTTGAATCACTTTGAAAATGAGAGGAAAGGTACAACAAATTTAAGGAAACACACCGCAAAGTAGCCCAGCTCAACGTGGGATTAGGGGACGGGAAACCAACCTGAGACGCACTCGTATTTTGTGTTAGTCTCAGAGCAGAGAATCAAAATAGGTGTGAATAGAAGGAGCTGAGAAAACAAAAAGTATTATATTTGAGATATTCCAAACCTTTAAAGGACCGTTGAAGGCGAAGACTCTCACAGCGGAAAACGTTTGCAAGAACGCAAACTACGGTATCGAGAAAGCGCGCGACCACGCGCGCCAATTTGCCGACTGCAAACTCCGGCTCTGCCATGTTTCGGGCATGCCGGTCGGCTTGCGTTATTTCAAGCGCTATTTATTTATTTACGTTATTATATCAGTTATTGTTATTCTATTATGATTCTGAACTACATGCTCCATGCGTAGAACCGTTTTGATAGTTATATTGACCGGATAAGCGTGAGAAGAGAGCGTTTTCGCGGCGTTTGTCAATGTTCTTTAAATATCTCTTAGTTTCTGGTGTTGATAGAGCCTTTTAACTCGTATTTAAACTGATTATTAATGTATTAGTGTGAAAACATGCGAAAGGATCTCCGTTTGAGCTAAACTTATGGTTTAAAACGCTCTCGTTTCTTGTAAGTCTTCTTTGCATGCTCGCACCTTGTTGTTGCGTTATTTCTCTTTGGTTCTCATTCACTTGTGCGCGTCGCCTTTTCTTTCATAAGGTCAGTGTTGCTGTTTTCCGCAAATTTCGTCAACGTTTTATCGAGAAAACAACAAATGTATTCTTGAGAACACACAATAGTATTGTAATAACGCTTTTTCACTTCAATAACAATGAAATCTAATTTCGTAGTCTAATCATATCGTGTTCCCTCGTTCACTCTCCTTCATTCCTCGTCCTCCTCCTCGTCCTCACTGGTTTCTTCTTCAATATCGACCACTTCCAGGGCCCGACCGCTCTCGTCAATGAAAGCGTCAATCCTCTCGACGGGAGTGAGAGGCGGTGGGGTGAGGGCGTCATCCTCCCCCTCCTCGTCACTCGACCACTCCTCCTCGAGGTTCGGGTCGGATGGAACGAGAGGACGGGTGAGTCGATCGATTTCTCTCTTCAAAATATAAATTGAAAATCGCAAAACTGCCTGGTCCCTACCCTCTTCTGGGCGAGAGCGGCCTTTCTCTTCCTCTCAGTGGTGTCCGGGGTCTCGACCATTCTCGCTCGCACCTAGATTAGTAGGAGTATTGAAGAAATGGTGGGATAATTTCAAAAACGACTATTTTTGTACCTGGTAGATCAGTCTCTTGATATCCTCTCTCCAGGGGTGACTCATTGATTTCCGTACTTTTCGCCAAACCACGCGCTTACTTGTCGGGTTGTTGTAGGACTTCTTTCCCACATGCAAATATTCTCATTATAGCGGGTTATTTGAGTAATTTGGTTATACCACCGGTCTTGTCCCATCCGCAATTGTGTGCTTCAGGTAATTCCAGTGAATCATGGTGAGCTGAGTGCGCATCTCATGACCAGGGCTGTAATTTATTATATTAATTTTCTCTTGAGAGAATGCTCACCGAGTGAAATACAAGTCTTTGCTAGCGTAACGCCATGCTAGGGCATTGATCGATTCACAGGTGGATGTCTGTAGTCTCCACGATACACTTTTGATGTCCTCTATGTTTTTATCAGTGAACACCTTAATTGAGAAATCAGTGCGAATTTTGAAAACCGTGTAACCTCGGACACGAGACGATTGTAGATCCGTCCACCGATTCCTCCTGGGATGAAAATCCAATTGACAGTGGGAGCTGAGTGGGAACACGACTTGAGATGCTTGAAGGACGGGTCCTGTAAGATAGGAACAGTTGGGTTTGTTAGTGATGACGTGATCTACCTTATCAAACGTGTGTTGTCCCGTCATGCAGAGAAGAATGGCACGGAACTTTTCCGAAGCCAATTCCCCGTTTCCCTGGGCAGTGATAACCGCGTCATAGCATCTATTGATGATGACCCGAATCCAAAATCGCACAGGGATCATGTAGTTCGGCTTCGAGATCTAGAAGAGCAGTGTCTGTTTCGATTTCTTATTCTGATCTACTTACTGTCAGTAGTGTAAGCGTGATGTTTCGAAAGAAATGCCAGGGATCGAAGAAGTGATCGATCCCTGCGAATTTCAATCTCATCATCTTAGTGACACCCGGGTGACGGTCTGTGACGAGACTCGCAATTCCTTCGATTCCCCCTATCATCAGCGATAGTTCCCTTAATCCTTGCTCTAGAGCCGCAGCCTGCATTTTTACCACGTATTTAAAGAGGAATCAGTGAAGCACAAAACCTCCATTGTCCCGCTACTCCCTGTGTCCGACTGGTGCTTGATGACGTAGTGAAGAACTTCATTATTATTCTCAGCATCAAGGAAGAAGTAGCGACAATATTTTCCCGAGTAGCCTCTACTGTCGAAAGAGCCATCTCCCGCGATATGCAATTTGCCGCCCTGCGTTCCACCCATTTTTCACCATTGTATTTCTAACTAGCTAACCTTCTCGATTAGCTCTCTCAGTGCATCGATCACTTTCCCTTGCATCTTCCAGAATGTCTCAGCGATGGAGGGAGAAACGTATAGCTTCTTGATGCGATGGAAGGTATTGTTAGAGAGAGGGGAGATTCCAACCAATGAGCAGATTTGGTGCAATTTCTGAAACATAGATCATACTAGTGATCCCGCACAATTTTTTTTCACTAGGTAAATACATCTGGATCATCTTTGATCTTTAGTCCACTCATACATATAATTGGCAATTGATCTCACCGTCCCTCCAATCGATGTAATTACAGCTCCATACGTAATATCCACATTGATCTTGGGCAATCTCTCCATGTTTGAGCACTTAGAGGTGTTGAGAACCTTGCTGTTGCCCCAAGTGAACTTGTGTGGGCATGAGTTGCACTCCCCCGTGCACGTAACTGCCATGCCTTCCATGCGGAAAGACAGGTGGTTCTCACCAGTACGACAGTTAGTACACTTGCGGAGGAGTGACAGCAAGGACTCCTTAGACACAACTAAGTACTCGAATGAAGGGAGATTGCGAGTGGTAGGGGCAGGAGGTGTCCATGTGGGGTCCTGCTTGAAGTCCCGTCTCTGAACGAGATAGTAATTTACCTAGTTTCTTTGAGTTTCATTCGTATTTTGAGATCCATTGAAAAGTGATGAATAATACCTCCTCTTTCTTGCAGTAACACGTGCAGCACGGCGGCGGCTTGCGGAGGAGAAGAGGAAGAGGACGAGTGGAGGAAGGAGTGAAGAGGGTGGGAGGAGGAGAAGAGGGACCCGGAGAGAGGGCGAGGGACACGGTAGGATAGGTTACGGTAGTTCTCAGAAAACAATTTTAGTAATGTTTGTAAAGTAGATATATATTAGACTCGAGTCGAGATCTGCTCTCTTTAATTCGCGCGCTCTCTCGTTTCTCTGACCGACGAGATTGTATGCTAACTGAGTAGAGCGGATCTCGATTTGCATTCACTTGCACAGTTTCATAGAGTTTGTAAAGTTCTTGTAAACTCATATAAAGTTATGTTATCCTAAACCAATTGTATGATACTCACGTCATAGAAGGGAATAGCAGTCTTGCTCAGAATCTTGGTGTACGAAGAGGGATACGTGTAATCCGATGGCTTGAAATGAATGGAACACAACATCGGAGGGTTTGCTGCTTCCACTCGTGTTCTCAGTTCGGCCTTCTGTTCCTCAGTGTCACTAAGAGCACTGAGCCACAATTCTCGCTTCTCGTTCACTCTAGTGAATCCATGCATCAAGTGCTGCCATGTTCGCTTTTTACACACAACACATGGCCGTTCCATCCTGGAATATCGGGTTACGGTATAATACGGTGTGAAACGATGTCAGTCAGGTAGGTCAATCATGAAGGTAACATCGTTTGATAGGAAAACGGCACGTTTATGTGTCACAACGTCTTTATTCATTACTAATCGAATATATCACTAGGTTTGAATCCCGTGTAAGTGTTGCTCGGCCACTTGTTGCGGACAGTTTCGATGACACAAGCGGGTAGTCTGATACGAATGCCTTTTCCGAGTGGACCCATCAGTGTAGCCACGATGACTCGGTAGCACGCGTAGCGCTTCGCTCTGTAAAAAGCAGGGATACACAAACGAGAAAACAGTGTGAATGTGTGAATTATAGAACGGTATACTCGGGACAGTGTCCCCAGTATAAAGCATAGTGTGTTTTCAGAGATACCGGTGATTCTTTGGTACTGTCATATTGATTAGGGACACTGTATCTTGGTAACAAATAAGAGAAAATTGGGGGTGGGGGGATTAGCTTCACGATTAGAGAAATGAAGACTCACCGGTTTTGATCCGTATCCTCGAATCCTTTCTGATAGCTGTGAAGAGCGACTGCGGCTTCGATTACCTGAAAGATCAAAAAAGATCAGCCACTCATATTGATTAAATATAGACTCACATTATCCGTTAGAAGGAATTCCGTGAAAAGAGCATTCTGGCTGATGCATGGAGTCGAGGGATCCTTCAACTTAGCATCCAATCCACTCCTCAGAAGCTGTCCTTTCTTTCTGAGTGGATACTGAAATAGGAATTGGCAGCAGTAGTCTTGCTGCTCCTCTTTATCTCTGGATGGACAGAGAGTGCAAGAGCATGCTGACGTTTCCTCCAGATCCACTCGTTGAGAGAAAAGCTGCTGATCTTTCGCATCCGTGTTTTGCATCGTGTCCAAGTATGTCTTGGCCACTGCGGGGTTCGGAAGATGATCCATCGTGAAAATAGGTAAAGATCAAAGTTCAGCAAGGTAAGAGCAAAAAACGGTGAGCAAATTGATAAAGAACCAATGAAATAGTAAATGAAACAAATGATGAGTGTAAACTCCGCCTTCGCCATGCGAAACGCGTAGTGCCCGTAGGCATTGTGCGCGGATCGAGTCTACAGTGAGCGAAATAGAGAGAAAATGTATCTCAAAGGCCGTGGATATCGAACCAGATGAGCTATATGCATGAAACTTCACATACATGGAGATCACCTCTTGTAGCTTCTATCTCCGTTTTCACATCTCCGTAACATTTTACATAATTGCATTGTAATGACGTAATAATTGATCTACCCCCGTTTTGTCTCGCGTATCGAGAGTCATTTTTGAACTCGCTGACAATAGGATCCATTTTATTGCTTTCTAGACACCCTCTAGACGTAGCGAAAATTCAGGCAAAAAATTTGCCACCAATTGGCATCGAACTTGTGTCGCATTGTGAGGGACTGATCTCTCAGCTAGCGCACAACAAAATCGACAAGGGCGAGAAAGAGAGGAAGGGTGAGGGAGAGCGGCAGAGACACGCTCTTCCTGCGTCTCTGACAAAAGTTCCGCTGTGTAGTGCGTTGCCTGTGCCCTGTAAAAAACTTTCAGCGCGTGTATCTCAGCCCAGAATTGAGCTACGACTTCCAAATTTTGGGATTTGTGATGTCGTTCACGGACTCTATCATTCTATCTTGCCAGTTTACTCTCGCCAGATTTGCCATTACTCCTCCTTTAAGCTGAGCGAGCTGATGTAAACAGGTCTCATTGCGGTTGCGGTCTGATAGGACTCCCTGACTTAAACAATCAATAGAATAACTATCATCTGTTCATGTTTTTCCCACCTGATATCGAGCGTTTAGCTTGCCTTTGCCATAAAGTTCTGCAAATCGACGTGCGCAGTATCAATTTGCGAATTCATTCACCTGTAATCATTCGGAATCATAGGGTACAAATAAAATAATCTAACGCAAATGAACACATCCAGCAATAAGATAACAACAATGAAAAGCGTATGATATCCTTCTGTAATTCATTATTTTAAGAAAGTTAGACTAAAGAACGCACCGTTCGTATACAATACTTGTGAACATAACGAGCATCCACATATGACGAATGTCATAGGATACAGGAGTTTCCAAGCGAGCCGACTACGGTAATATTGGCCAGGATGAAGAGATGATATGATTCATTCCGTGGCAATACACAGCTCATAGATCGTAGCTATTTGTTGCGCACTGAGGCCGAATGAGTATAGAGTGTGGCGTAGTGCTGATTATAAAAAGAAGATTAATATTTCAGCTAATAATTACTGCAATTAATGGAAAGAGCACAATATAGTTCACAAACTATATTGTGCGAAATAGTTTGCAAATTAAGAATCTCAATATTTTCCATTCCATAAATATTTTTCGAAAGATATGGCTCACGAGGGTCCTTCTTGTTCTTTGGGAATTCATCCATACTGAAGTTTAGTGCAAAAAGTGCAATGTTCAGAACAAATTGGACGAAAAAGCATTTTGTCCATGTCTTCAGCATGAACCTGAAGATCATAGAATTATTCGAATTTATCATAATGAATTTCACCCCACTGAATCTATGCAACTTACTTGCAGTTCACATGGAGACGCGTCATGGATCACGCATCCAAGAATATTAGTACCAATGAGCAAGAGTGGAAGTAGCTTTTCGAGACGAACTTCCTCTTCCCTCTCTAACTCAAGCTCGTCCATTCAAATGTGAGAAAAATAGTATAGCGAAGATAACGAAATGCTAATGACATCCCTTGGGAGTCAACGGGCGATGATTATTCCTTCGGCACTATATTGATGACCAAGTATGCGTATGATGTAGGACACTCTATTTGAGTGAGCGTTGAAACGCATTATGATCTTCGGTCAACTTAGCTATCTCTATCATTATAATTATTTATCTCGTGTGTCCATTTGGTGGGTCCAATGATATACTATTTATTTTAATCACTTTGAAATCATAAATCATGTTCCTAGTGTCGATGAGTGCTTCGACATAGCTACTTTAGCTAAATTTGATGAAATAGCAGCCGAAGTGTCACCGATGGATCCCACTCAAACGATTCGTAATTGAAACAATCAGTCGAGCATGATAAATATTATGTAAAAAGTTTTATTATTTTGCAAGCACACATACAATCATGATTTTACTTTTTCTTGCGTATTCCGTCATCCCAACTTCGTTTCAACTTTTCGAAATAGACATCGGCCTCCTCCTCCCGCTTCTGAAGAGCAAATCCCTCGGATTGCGATGTCACCGTGACTGGTATTCCCCTAAATTAGGGATATTTCAATGATTCAATCGAACTCAGATTACCGTAATTTCATCCTGAACGTTTCGGTCTTTCGTCTCAATTGAGGATGAGAGCGAATGAAGCAAGCGATGAGGAATATAGAAGAGGCAGTCAACAACATATGCATTTAAGCTACGAACAAAAACTCCAACAAACCGCAAAGTAGCCCAACTCAACGTATGCGAAGGGAATGTAAACCCAGAGTGAAACGCAGTCAAATTCTTCATTTGATTCATAACAGAAGTTAAAAACGGGCACAAACAGAAGCAACTGAGATACAAGAATGGATAACGATATGGTAGAGGACAAGTCACTTTTAATATGAGCGAGCAAATGTACACTGGATGCATGGCTGTCGCTAGTTGAGACGACTCTCGGACCTGATAGAAATGTACGAAGATAGAAAACTTTGGGGCACACTTGGTATCTCGCATTTAGTGAACTCTTGCCAAATATATCATCGAAGCGTCGAGAGCAATAGCTCTTAGCGAATGCGTTGACCTGAAGTTTCGCCTATGATTACGGCTTAGTTTATACAAAGATCTTACGAAAATTGTGAAAACGTCCAACATAAAAACAATGCCAATGAAGAGAGTGTGGTAGCCTTCAGTAATTTAAATCAATTTTTATCCTCAACTTATTAACTAAAGGAGAATTAAGAAACCTTCCGTGACCAAAAATTGTGACGATATTGCTATAGTGAGTGGACACAGAAGTTTCCATTCGAAGGGTCTACGTGTACTGAATTCCACTGAATTCAGTTCCCAAACAACCATTTAATTAAATATTCCAATTAAAATAATTAATAAAACCAGTTTGCATTTATCGTGTCACATCACGACATTTCCATTCTAAATGTCGTGCTGTGCCGACATTCAAATCACCCGCGCACGAGCGGTCTCACCACGACGCTGAGCTAATTTCTACCGTAATCCTCGAAATAGGCCCATTTTCCTTTTCCACGTTCATTTCTTCTTTTTCCAATCGCTGCGGTCACTCGGCTATCGTCATTCCCTGAGCCCTTTTCTGTCGCATATTCCCCCTTTACGGCGGTTTTACACCGTCCGTTCGCCTTACAACTGTTCCCCGTTCTTCTTCTTCCCATAATTACGTCATCATTTCATCGCCAATCGTTCCAATTATCGATTGGTTTAATTACCCAAGTTTGAGACGTCGTCGTCTCCTCCATCTCGCCGTCTCGGATGTGGAGAAGGAGGACCTAGCACTCAACCGACTGAGCCTACCAACCCTCTCAAAGGAAGGACACGAATCAGCAAGGTTTGTCGTTCTTTCCACGTCATTCTGGTCTTCATACAGACCAGTCCTTTCGTTCTTACCAAAACCTCACTAGTGGCGGTTTTCCTAACTGGGCATCTTCCATTTCCATCCATTCATCTCTCTCCCATCCTCCATTCCTCCTCTACTTTCCCACTCTCCCCCTCTCCCTCCCAACTTTCGTCACTTCCCCGTCAACGGCGTTTCTCTTGTATCTGTTATTGATTGATAATAAGTATTATTTATTGATCCCTTGACTTATACCACATCGAATCCCTAACTGATCTCTCTAGCATCGTAGCTAGAATTCAGTACATGGTGCATCGGCCTAATAAGAACCCTTTCCAATAGTCCCGCGTGGCAGCAACCATTTCCACCATTCCCACCTCAACTTCCCTGATATCGATTGATTCCGCAAACATCACCCTGCGCAGAAATCGATCCAAAATGTCATCCACTTTCGTTGAAAAGTATTCCAATCTCCTCCCAACGTTGTCCACTCTCAAACCAATCCTCGATTCCGTTGATGACGAAATCATCCAACTCGGAAGAGCGATTAACTTTGATGAAATCACCAACATTTCCACTAGCATTTCCAGAAATGTAATTGAAGCCCAATCCATAATGGACGATTACAATAATGATATGCAGGTGATCAAGTCCACCATCGCCACCATGGACGACACAATGATGCAGGACAAGGAACAAGACTATTACGAAGAGCAAGAGCGATCAACTGACTCATCTACCGGACTCACCATGAACCCGGTCAGCCTTATTCGGATAGTTTCCAAACTCGATACGAAATACAAACGAACTCTCGAATCAACAACAAACCGCGCCCTCGCGCTATCCAAACTCAATCCCAGCGCCCCAACCACCAGTGCGTCCCCATCTCAGTCAGTCGATTCCACTCCATCATCCTTGGGGATCACTTCATTCATTCCTCCACCCAATCTAGTCCTCCCACCGATCAAGCTAGAATCATTCGATGGCAGCGACATCACTCGTTCGCCTGCTTATAAGTACCAGCTGGACAGTCTGATCCTCAACGAGCCCTCGCTCAATGAGGTACAGAAAGCAGTCCACGTTCGATCCACTCTCAAGGGTACAGCCCTCTCTCTCGTATCATCCATCCCCACCAATCAGGGATTCCTCTCGAAGATCATCGAGAGACTTGAGAGTGAATAGAATAGGCATAATCTGACACAAGCCACTCTCCTCCAGTCCCTCCTCCAGATTCGATCTAAGTCTACTAGATTAGACGATCAGCTGACCACAGTCCGATCCATGATTAACTTAGTGTACACAATCAACGATGATTGTGGCCTCAACGGCCTGCTAACCCAGCAACAAATGGCCGACCGAGTTCACTCTCGATTCATCTCTGTCATTTGGGAACAGAAACCACCCACCCTTCTCAAGGCCCTTATGCTTATCGAAGACACCCTTTGTAAAGAGCTGGAGAAAGTAACGATCACTGATGCTATCGCCGATAGATCACATCGCCAACAGAATTCCCCCCAGTCCAACAAACCGAAACACTCGGTTGAGGACAGATCCAGTTCCTCTCCCAAGCGATCCAAAGAACCAACATGCGTGTTCTGCGGAAAGCATCCATTGAGCTATAAGTGTACTGCAATAACATCACCCAAAGACAGAAGGGAGAAACTGAGAGGCAAGGCAATATGCCACTGTTGCTTCTCTACAGCGCACACTACCAAGGAGTGCAAGAGGAAGTGTCCCAACTGCTCCGGACAGCACCATTGGGCACTGTGCGATAAACCAAAATCCACCTCAGTCAATGTCAATGTGACTTCAGTCCCCATCCCTGCTGGAGAGAAAGAAGGCACTCATCAATCCCATAGATTGTTCACTGCTTCTGCAATCATTACCAATCCCAATATAGACGCACATAGAGCCTCTATGGCATACATCCATCTCGACCACGGCTCACAAGCCACCCTCATTACTAGGAACCTAGTCTCGCCCTAGTACCAATCGAACAACGTAAGATGTCCATCAGGGGTCTCCATGATAAACACACTCGTCCGTCTCTCCACGACATAGTGAAAATAGACATAGTGACTAATCGTGGGAAGTATTCCGTCGAAGCAGTTGTTCATGAAGGATCATCAGTCAACTCAATCAGCACTCATCCACTAGATGACAAAGATCTCTCCGTTATCCAATCAACTATAGGAACAGTTCCGAATCGCTTTTCTAACTTTGTTTCTGTGGAAACGGATCTACTTCTGAGTGTAACAGACACAATGGAACTTCTTGAGAATTCGAAGGAGACCAAACTGCCGAGTGGTTGTCGCCTGTTCGAATCCCCCATCGGTCCCATCGTCGTCGGCTCCAGTAGGGCAGGATCCAGATCATTCAATCCATCTGTATCAACACTCACAGTGAATACTGAACCATCATTCGAACAGAAACTCGAACGTCTGTTCTCTGTCGACCCATCCGCTCGAGTATACGGTACAACTGAGAAAGAGTCGCGCAAGGCCACTGATGAGCTTGTGAACAAACATTTCGAGGATACCATCCAGAAACAAGGCGATGAGTACTTCGTTCAATACTCTGTCAAGCCTCAGGCCAAGGATGATCTACCCAATAACTATGATCTAGCGACGTCCAGACTCAGCTCGACTGTAAGGACACTCTCGAAGGATAGAACTTATCTCGAGTTCTATGATTCAGTTATCAAAGACCAGCTGAGTCTCGGACAGATAGAGCTGGTCGATCCCAGTGACGCTGAAGGTGTCATTCACTATCTCGCACATCAACCTGTTCTAAGACCAGACAAGCCATCTACCCCATTGCGCATAGTGTACGATGCTTCAGCCCATCTGAAGAATAGTCCATCGTTGAATGACATGATCTACCCTGGTCCGAGTGATCTCGAAATGATCCCTGCCATTCTCCTCCGTGCTCGCTCGCGACTAGGTCTTATAATCGCTGATGTGGAGAAAGCATTCCTCCAGGTCAAACTCCATCCATCTCAGAGAAACATGTTGAGATTCCTATGGATCAAGGATCTCGACAGACCAGTCTCACGGCCAAACATTCTAGTCTTCCGATTCTGTGTAACTCCATTTGGCGTGAACCAAAGTCCAAGTCTCCTGAACAAGGTTATCAACCACCACATTCAGTTGCATGGCAAAGACTTAAATCGAACTCTCATTCAACAGCTGGTCACGAATCTCTACGTTGATAACGTAATCATTAATGTAGATCGTCCCCTGTCCATCATGTACACACAATCGAAGAAAATCTTCAAGTCCATGTCCATGAACCTACGTGATTATGCTTCCAATGACCCAGATTTCATCAGTACCATTCCTGAATCAGACCGATCCAAAGACAATGTACAGAAGTTACTCGGTCTCTTGTGGAACAATGACACTGATCAGCTCTTCATTAAGATTCCAATCTCATCAAAGAATGGGGAGGAGTCTAAACGATCTATGCTCAGTAAGGCTGCGAGTCCATTCGACCCCCTCGGGTTCCTGAATCCGCTGCTTCTCCCTCCCAGGCTCTCGATCCAGAATCTCTGGAACACTACCCTCAAATGGGATGAGAAAGTAGACCCTTCGACCAGAGACGCATTCCATTCTCAGATGAGTGAAGTAGAGAGCTTCTCTCTTCCCATCGACCGATATTCACATCTATCAGATTCTGATGAAATCATTCTAGTTGCATTCAGTGATGCATCGAAGCAAGCCATGGCCACTTGTATCTACAGTTGGTCTCCTTCATCCCCACCCACACTTCTCATATCCAAGTGTAGACTAGCCCCAATTAAGGCAACATCCACCATTCCAAAGATGGGGCTGGAGTCTCTGGTCATGTCCCATTCACTCCTCCGTTTCACTGTTGATGCACTCCGTAAGGAATTCACAGAGAAGCCCATTCATGTCTATACATATTCTGACTCTGCTGTAGTACTTCACTGGTGCAAGACTGAGTTCTCTAAACCAGTTAGTCCGTTCGTCAGTAACAGAATCAATAAGATCAAGGAGATCAAGGAGATCACAAGTGAACTCTCTGAATCTCACTCTGTTATCTACCATCACCCAAGGCACGTCCGTAGTGAGTTCAATCCTGCTGATCATTCGACTAGAGGTCTATCTGCAAAAGATATGAACAATCCCAATCATCAGTGGTGGATCGGACCAGACTGGTTGAAAACCGACCCTAGCACAAGGCCTAATGAGAGCCTTTCGTCTCTGCAAGGTCCACTGATTGAAGATTTCCCCCTAGTCGTCTCTTCTGTATCCATCCCTCAAATCGAACCAGTCATCGTTCTATCCAAACACTCTTCATTGCATAAAGCCATATCAGTCACTTCCTTAGTGTACAGATTCATTTCATGCTGTGGAAAAAGAAATCCCAACATTCGTGAGAAGTTGAAACATCTTCCCAACAGCAATTCACACAAACTGATTGCTGGTGAGAGGAAACTTCCCCAACTGACTGCACTTGAGAAGAGATTTGCACATAGTGCGATCATCCGACTTCACCAGGATAAGTACATTCCATACGATGATAGTCTGAAGAAGAAGAACATCATTGTCTACGACGAGTTGTCCAAAATGTGGAAATCGAATAGTAGACTGACCAATTCGAATCTTCCCTCAGAATCTAAGTCTCCCATCTTCATCCCCACCTCACGAGACGCTACTCTCGCCAAGCTCATCATTTCCGATATCCACAAGTCTTCAACTCACGCGAGTGTTGACATTGTGATAAACGAAGTAAAAAGGAGATACTGGATCCCTCGTTGTCGTCAGATAGCCAAGGCTATACTGAAACAATGCATCTCCTGTCGCAAAACAAACAGCTTGCCATTCCGATATCCCAACTCTCCCGATCTCCCGGAAGACAGAGTAAAACAAAGTCGTCCATTCCAACACTGCGGACTAGACTATGCTGGACCATTCCATTGTAACAATGATGGGAAGATGTGGATTTTGCTCATCACTTGTTTCTCTTCAAGACTCACCCATCTCGAAGTTGTCGATTCACTTCTTCCATCCTCATTCACACTTGCCTTCAGACGATTCTGCTCTCGTCGAAGTACCCCATCCCATATCACTTCTGACCAGGCCACTACATTCAAGATGGCCAGTACACTCTTCTCCAATCCAGTAGAAGACTATGAAGTGAACACGTTGCTATCCAAACTCGGGATCACGTGGAACTTCACCACTGCTCATTCTCCATGGAAGGGTGGTATATACGAGAGATTAGTCAAACTGATTAAGGATTCCCTTACTCGTTCCATCGGAAGAAATAAACTTTCTCACGAGGAATTCTCAACTGTAGTTTGTGAGATAGAGGCTCTACTCAACAGTAAACCTCTGACTTATGTCTCCTCGGACGGCCGGCTCGGCTGGAAGTGCTCTCCAATCTGCACACTACCCATCTGTACTGAGAGAGGCGCGAGACTCCGCCCCTTTCTCTCCCCTCCTCCGCGCGATTCCACCCCGTCGCGAGTAGAGAGCACCGCGCCTACGAAAGATCGCCTCTCGCTATCAGCGTCGGTTTTAACCCAGTATCTCAAGGTAATCCTGGGCTTCTGACCGGTTCACTATGTGTTGGAGAACCAACATTTTTTGTAAAGCTCGGTGGGGGATCCTCTGAGCAAAAACGTGTGATCTTCTATTAGTTTTTTTTTCTTCCGTAACGGCACTTATGCCAATTAGAAAGGTCTCACTTTAATCCTCGTGCTCTCTTAGCGATTAGAGTAACTATTTGAGAACACTCGAATCGATATGAGGCCATTCTTCCATCTCCTCAACTACAGTGCCACGGTATGCATGGTATGCTGAATAAGCTGATATGGATATCTTCCCCCTTAATTTCCACTCTCACTATCGGTTACTGAACTGTACCTTGAGGGAGCTGTCTCTATTCCACCTGAATGGTCCATTGACCAAGTCCATCGAGTTGGCGAGTCTCTGCATTCAGCACACTCTATCATTCTCTCAGACCGACGAGAGAGTGAGTAAAACGAAGAGTCTGGAAAAAATGGTGCTGCACAGACTGCAGCTACAACAGCAGCGACCGACAATCAAACGGGTCGTCCAGTTGCGAACTACCCTATTGCAGAAAATGATGATGAGAAGAGATACTTATCGAATTAATTTCCATCCGGCTAAGTTTCAAGCATCTCCTTACCGCAAATAGCAATATTAGACATTTCATCATCAATGCGCAATCGAAATTTCTAAACCTTTTCCTTCCACATCATGTTCCATATCATGTTAGGCAATGATTTTCTATCTCAGATTCTTCTAGTAACATTCCAGCACTTTCCCCCGATGTTAATTATAGAAAGCACTTGTACCCGCATCGATTATAGATGCTTTACTGATCTAAAACACCTACCTTCTAGATCAATTCGATATGACAGCATCACAATGCAATAAACAATTTTCAACGTTTCATATCTCCCGTTCATGTCCCCACAACATCCCATTTACTTTTCACAACTTCTCGTGTCAGTTTTTGAATGTGCCCAAAAGGTCCGTCAGGTCCGTCTCTACCTCTGCCTGAAATCGACCAAATTTGGTCCGATTTCCCCCTTTTTTGCCCTTACCACCTTTACAGATTCATATTTGATGATTCCACCATGTTGTTCTCTCTACTTTTCAAATTTGTCATATCTCACTCCATATTGTAATTTATTTCGTCATTACTAGCTAACGATTCATGTTTCGATCTTTTATCCCATCAATAATGCACTTTCTTCAATTATTATGTTAATTGGAATCAACAATTCTTCCAAATTTTGTCATGAGGAAAATATTTTAATTACCTATATGCTAATTGAATAAAATCTGGACCTTTTGATCTACCGCCACAGGCTTTGTTTTGACCCTAGAATCACGAAACTTTCAGAATCCTGCTTATTTCACCCCTTCTACAGATTCCTGGCCGAACTGGACTCCTAAAACCGTTCCAATATCGTTTTCTTGGGGGTCACTTTTAGATTTCAATTGTACAGCAAAGTTAATTGAAACGCGGTCCGACCGCGGAAACCGCGGTCTGATCGCGTATTACGCGGTCCCACCGCGTAGTTTTCGCGCAATTTAAAATTTAAAGCTTTCTCTTTATTAGAAAAAATCACACATTTCTGAGCTTCCCCATTAGTTCCCGATGATTTCCAACCATTTTAGACTTGATCTTTGATCTTTGATTTGGTGTGTGCATAATGGAGAGAGCTACTTCTTTGTCAAAGCCACTTTCATCGTTTTCGCAACCTCCGAACAGTCACTACTGAATGTTTCCATATCTAACCAGCTACTTCCCCTCACATCTATATCACTTTTTATCACTTCATCTACTTCAGCCTACTTTACACTAATTATCTCGATATTTCATCAGAACTATGCAATCAATCATTCTCATCGCCTATTATTCATCAATTGTATTATTATTTAACTATTTAAATTAGTTTTCTTCAGAAATAATTTTTCAAAAAAAAGATTTAAATACTTCAGGGTTAATTAGAGGGTTATCCCGCACTTTGAAATTATACCGCAGGCCCCAAAAGTTCCCGATCCGGTCCAAACTCTCAGAATCGTCCGGATCAGTCCTCGACTGTCCATCGTACCCAAACATACTCCCTGAAACTCCCAAAAGTGGCAAAATCGGCTCCAACTTTAACTAGCGTACCAGATTATTAAATGCGCCCTATGAGCGAGCTCGCGCCTCAGGCGCGAGGAATTTTTGCAATTAGTATTTAAAACCCTTCTTAAGATGAATCCAGCACTTATCAGTAATGAAAATAGTGTTTTACAACATTTACTATCATTTCAAACTATTTTGGTCGTGATCTTTGATCTTTGATTTTTTGATCTACCCAAGTCCACGGTCGGATCCAAAAATTTTCTTCCGAGTGACCATACTCTTTCGACTCAGAATTTGACGGGGAATCCGAAAATATATCTCCTAAAATAACATTTGGATATGACATTTTCATGAACATGTGCGATCGAAGTTCTAGCGCCGAAAAACCACTTTGATTAGTATCTAATATCGGCTAATTTCACTTCATTTCTTGATTGTAATTCATAAAACATTTATTATGATTGATTTGAGTAATAAAAAATATCCAAAAATTTTCGATTCTGACAAGACTGTAAATAACTCAGGGATATTTAGCGCTTTTCTAGGCTGCAAAATCATGCTATCGATCTGAAATTTGGACACGGGTATCTCATGTCCCTCAACTCTCCATCTCTTTCAGGCGCAATTTCAAAACTCGCTAGGGTAGATTTTAGTTTTTTAAACATCAAAATTGTAATTAACCATCCTATTGAATTAAACGGGGCAGTGCCGCACATGCTGCCGCCCGGCGGCATCAAATGCCGCACTGCGGATGATAGCAAAAAATCGGCGGTTTGAAGATTTCAGCGTGGGGGGCGGGGAAAAACGATTTCCCTAAATGTTTTGAGTTATTATCCATCATTTCTGACCATTTGGGCATCAACTTTCTCTAACAATCTCTCGAATTGGGAGTTTGTCTCCCTCTCCTCTCCCTCGAGCGCCTCTCTCTGACCCGTCGCGAGTAGAGAACACCGCGCCTACGAGAGATCGCCTCTCGCTTTCTCAGCAACTCTGGATCCTTCACATTTGCCCGTGAAAATCTTTCGCCTTTTACTAAAGATTTCCGTGTGAAGGATCAAACTATGAGTAGAACTCATTTTTTGGAATCCCCTCGAAAGAGCGGGATAATACTCTGAACTTCAAAGCTAGTTTTTCTCATTAGAAGGAACAACTGATCTTTCAAAATTTTTGTGACCGAATATTTCTGGATGTTTCTCTTCCGAACTTCCGCTCACCTGCTCAGTCGAACTCATAATATAAATGTTATCAAATCGTTCGATATCAGACAAGCTACTCTCGCATGTTTAAAGTTTGGAAGCACGCCAATTCGGAGCTCGAGGGACAAAAGCGCAGCCCAGCGACTTCTGATCTGCCTGGCGAGAAAGACCAAAGGTCAGTTCCGGTTCCCGGTTTTGGATCCGGGTTTTAGCCCTTCCGAAATTGCATTTACCTTGACGATTAAAAAAAATCTAATAAAACAAAACATTACTGAAGATGGCAAAACGTTCTCGGTCTCTTTGGTCCGCACAGGCTCTCCTCCCTCTGACACGGGAATGACCAGAACATTCCGAAAAAATATGCCGAAAATTTTGAGAAAATTCCTGAAAATGTTTTTTTAGTAGGAACTGCCAGAAAGGCTCTATAATTCAAATTTCGCATAAAATATAAATTTTGGAAAAAGCATTCGGAAAGCATTCGGTTTCTTTTGAAAGAAATATCGTGTATATTTTTTCTGCATTTTCCTGAATTTTATCAGTGACGAACCTTCCTTCTGCAGCATCTTTCGCTCCTCACGTCGACCGGGCGGCTTCAGTGGTGTGCGCTTTGCTCGGCTCCCACACCGACAAAGACCGAGAATGGGCAGCAGAGATGGCTCCCCTCCTTCTCGCATGTGCTGTCAAGGTTCGTTTTCGACTCTCTCCATTCTGCCCACTCTCTCGTATCTCTGACCGGCGAGACGGTGTGCAGAATGGAGAGAGTCAAAGCCGAAGCTGCATCACTGCTTCGGAGGAGCGATAATAGTCAAGAGATCACGCGAAAATGAGATGGAAAATACTGGTCTCGATCGTTTCTTGGGAGGTTTTCAAAAGTGACGATCATTCCGCTTAAGCTAATACGACAAGCTGATTTAATGCTGGTTTATAGAGTAGAGTGGCATGCCTTCTCATCATCAGTAACTCCCGCATAATCAATAATTCATGGTGACAAATCTGTGTGGTGCAAGTTGTGGGAGACGTTGAGGCACGAGATCAATAGAGAGGCCAGGGAGGAGTACGGGGGGCACTCGCGAAGAGTCTGGAGGTCGTCGGAGTCGAGGTATGAACTAGTGATGACAAATCGGCCGAGACTCTCCTCGATTTGCATGCTCTCTCGTCGATTTGATATTTTCTAATTTACCTCAATTCACTGTAATATGTTGCAAAATCTGAGTGAGGAGGGTCGGGCAGAAGTCGATGAGATTATGAGGAAGAACTTCCCCAAGGTATGTTGGCTATTAAGTTAACCATTAGTGATTATAAATCGGAATCCGACTCTCCTCAATTTGCGTTCTCTCTATCTTTTCTCTGACAGAGATCACGCGAAAAGTGGAGAATCGTTTCCGGTTCGGCAAGAAACCAATATCTTTTCTGCAGGTACGACTCTCCATCTACGACTGCTGTATGGCCGACAAGTCAGCCTTCGTTCCCCTCGACAACGATGTCGATGAGTGCAACGTGGACGAGGAAACAATATTCGGAAAGGTACCGTAACTCACCAGAGAAACGAGAGAGTATGCGAAATGAAGAGAGTCGGATGCCGATTTGGCACCACTAGTGCTCGCCTCAACTTCGGATGCTAGTTTCTTGAGGAATATCACAAAATAACCGTTTAATGGTGTTGACAAGCAATCTCAAAGCAAAGGTTCTGGAACTTCTCAACTCATTTCTATAAATTTATACAAATCCACCTCGCAGCACGTCGATACGGTCACTGCTGTGCGTAAGATCGGTCTCGCAACGAAGAAGAAGGACGAGGTTCGTAGGTTACTGTATCACACAAAGTTTTGAGAGCGGGGTCAAGTTAGAGAATCAGATAGAAAACTTGTGATAAGGCAAAAGTGAGAGAAGCACACAAGCTAGATCTTTTGATGCACAATCTTTCTTTGCTGCTCAAAGCCTATGTCTAACCTCAACATACTGCTGACACGCTGTGTTTCGAATGCATTTCAGCTTGTTTTCGCAATCATACTGTTCATAACTTCACCCCAGGATCCGTTCTAACGGCGAAGACCCATGAAAACAAATAATTAATCCATTCCAAATCCATTCCAGCAACCGACTACCGTACCCACTGCTGCTCCTCGTGACCTCGATGCTGCGACTGTAGTATCGATGGGTGATGGAATGGACGGATCGACGGAGAAAGAAGAGCCCGCCAAGTGGCGGTGCACCATCTCCTGATTGACCCCATCGATCGATCCATCCCAAATGCCTTAACCGTAGATCGATCCACTCCCCATTTTGCAATAGCTATATTTCTTGAATCGATTCCCTTTGTTCACAATAGTCCGAATCGACGTTATAAAAGATTCGAATCGAGCCTTTTTGTTTCAATTCGTCTACGAAGGAAAACTAAGTAAATTCTCAGATGTAAAAACGATGTCAAGCAGTCTGTAAACCACATTTAGCTTTCCCTTACGAGCATAATTTCGTGTTGACGCCGTGAAATGACGAGAAAGAATAGTATTATTTTTGGTATTTGTAGTTTCTAGTCTGAACATTGATCCGATCAGAAAAACGGAAAGTGTGTGAAAGACGATAAAGCGATCTTTGATCTTTGTAGTTTGTTGTTTGTAGTCTGATTTGTAGTTTGTAGTACTAAGGGGGGGAACGGTAGCTATTCACTGTGATCATCATGTTCACTTCCACACTATCTTGCAAGTCAAGTCAATAGAATTCTCTAATCATAATCGGATTCGGCGAAAATAGTATTTATCGCATAATTGGCACAAGTATCACGTGGTGAGTCTTTGAATTTGAAAAAGGCATTTTCTTCAGGGGCATAGATGATCTTTGATCTTTGTAGTTTATAGTCTGATACTTGATCTAGTTGGCATATTGCTATAGGTGCGAAGCTCCTTCGTCGAGAGCAAAATCGACTTTCTTTCCCAGGGGTCTGAAATGACTCGGCTTTGTGCACAGGAAAATCTGGATAATGTTAGTTGTACGATGACTCTGCCCTCTCATATCTCCTCAGCTTTTAAGAGAAGAGTGATATAACACAAGAGATTTCGCTTCGGGGCTGCTTCTCTCCATTCTGCACACTATCTCGCCGATCAGACAGACGGATGGACGCGTGAGGTGAGAATGAGAGAAGGAGGGAGGGAGACGTGAGGGAATGGACAAACAATAGATCGATAATTCGATCAGAATGAAATATTTATTCAAAAACAGCGATTCGATATGGCCAGTGAACGACATTTGTTGGCAGTTGAGACCTCGCGAATTGTACAAGAACAGAATTGTGTATTTGTTGAGAAAGTTGGACACGAATATTTTTTTCTTTTCATTTAACAAAAACTTATTTCTCTCTCCAAGATTAGCATGCAACAGGGCAGTCCTCCGTGCTGGAGGAGTGCATCCTATATATCGTTTCCGATCCTAATGTGCCCTTCAATCGGCGGTTTGAAGATTTCAGCGTGGGGGGGGGGCGGGAAAAAACGACTTCCCTAAATGTTTTGAGTTATTATCCATCATTTCTGACCATTTGGGCATCAACTTTCTCTAACAATCTCTCGAATTGGGAGTTTGTCTCCCTCTCCTCTCCCTCGACCGCCTCTCTCTGACCCGTCGCGAGTAGAGAACACCGCGCCTACGAGAGATCGCCTTTCGCTTTCTCAGCAACTCTGGATCCTTCACATTTGCCCGTGAAAATCTTTCGCCTTTTACTAAAGATTTCCGTGTGAAGGATCAAACTATGAGTAGAACTCATTTTTTGGAATCCCCTCGAAAGAGCGGGATAATACTCTGAACTTCAAAGCTAGTTTTTCTCATTAGAAGGAACAACTGATCTATCAAAATTTTTGTGACCGAATATTTCTGGATGTTGCCCAGCGACTTCTGATCTGCCTGGCGAGAAAGACCAAAGGTCAGTTCCGGTTCCCGGTTTTGGATCCGGGTTTTAGCCCTTCCGGAATTGCATTTACCTTGACGATTAAAAAAAATCTAATAAAACAAAACATTACTGAAGATGGCAAAACGTTCTCGGTCTCTTTGGTCCGCACAGGCTCTCCTCCCTCTGACACGGGAATGACCAGAACATTCCGAAAAAATATGCCGAAAATTTTGAGAAAATTCCTGAAAATGTTTTTTTAGTAGGAACTGCCAGAAAGGCTCTATAATTCAAATTTCGCATAAAATATAAATTTTGGAAAAAGCATTCGGTTTCTTTTGAAAGAAATATCGTGTATATTTTTTCTGCATTTTCCTGAATTTTATCAGTGACGAACCTTCCTTCTGCAGCATCTTTCGCTCCTCACGTCGACCGGGCGGCTTCAGTGGTGTGCGCTTTGCTCGGCTCCCACACCGACAAAGACCGAGAATGGGCAGCAGAGATGGCTCCCCTCCTTCTCGCATGTGCTGTCAAGGTTCGTTTTCGACTCTCTCCATTCTGCCCACTCTCTCGTATCTCTGACCGGCGAGACGGTGTGCAGAATGGAGAGAGTCAAAGCCGAAGCTGCATCACTGCTTCGGAGGAGCGATAATAGTCAAGAGATCACGCGAAAATGAGATGGAAAATACTGGTCTCGATCGTTTCTTGGGAGGTTTTCAAAAGTGACGATCATTCCGCTTAAGCTAATACGACAATGTATTTGTTGAGAAAGTTGGACACGAATATTTTTTTCTTTTCATTTAACAAAAACTTATTTCTCTCTCCAAGATTAGCATCCAACAGGGCAGTCCTCCGTGCTGGAGGAGTGCATCCTATATATCGTTTCCGATCCTAATGTGCCCTTCAATCGGCGGTTTGAAGATTTCAGCGTGGGGGGGGGGCGGGAAAAAACGACTTCCCTAAATGTTTTGAGTTATTATCCATCATTTCTGACCATTTGGGCATCAACTTTCTCTAACAATCTCTCGAATTGGGAGTTTGTCTCCCTCTCCTCTCCCTCGACCGCCTCTCTCTGACCCGTCGCGAGTAGAGAACACCGCGCCTACGAGAGATCGCCTTTCGCTTTCTCAGCAACTCTGGATCCTTCACATTTGCCCGTGAAAATCTTTCGCCTTTTACTAAAGATTTCCGTGTGAAGGATCAAACTATGAGTAGAACTCTTTTTTTGGAATCCCCTCGAAAGAGCGGGATGTCGTTTCGGTTGGACTCGAAATCTGGGTGCCACCCACCAGAGGAGAGTTGGTCTGAGATCAGCATGATTCTTTGCAGGCAGGACATCCACCATGACTTGATCCCCTTCCCTGGCCTGGTCGAACTTATCAATGGGAGACTGAAAACTCCACCAATTATTTTCTCCACTTTTATAGATCACCCTATTCATACTCTATTTCGTCATTACTAGCCACCGATTCATGTTTGGTTCTTTTATCCCTTCAATAATGCACTTTCTTCAATTTTTTTTTCTGTTGCGAGGCTTCAAACCGCCCGTGTTGTGTGCACGTGGTTGGGGATTTCTTTACCGTGATTTCTCGAACCACTTCCAACATTTCTTAACCCCCTTGGTTTGGGTGGACCCCCTTGCTTTGGGTGGTTTGAAAAAACCAACCAATAAAGTGAAAATAAAAATAATATTATAATAATATAATATTATAAAATAAAACAATATTAATAGAATATTCACTCAACACCAAACTTGAGGTTATTCTGCGTCTCTATTGCGATTCCATCACGGCCACTCTATTATCCTGTATCACAACAGTGAAGTACGGACTTGACCTGCAATCTCAGGTCCGTTTTACAATTTAAATAATTAAATAATATAATCGTTCAAAACCATCCTAGTTCTATTTACGGTTCAGCAATAAGCATAGTGTGTTCCTCTCACAGTTATGAATGAATCAATGGGTTTCAGATTGTTTGCGCCCTCGATCTATTCACGAAGAGACATCCGGAGTGTATCATTCCTCTGGCCTCTCCTCTTCTCTTCCATCTCAAGACGATTCTCAAAGACGGACCGGTGGGTACTGCCTATTAGAGATGTCGTTTCGGTTTCGACTCTCTCCATTCTGCACACTATCTAATCGGTTAGAGTTCCGA
Organism: Pristionchus entomophagus; assembly: GCA_036245825.1. Taxonomy (NCBI): domain Eukaryota; kingdom Metazoa; phylum Nematoda; class Chromadorea; order Rhabditida; family Neodiplogasteridae; genus Pristionchus; species Pristionchus entomophagus. Next base: position 4,597,735 of record BTSX01000001.1, read on the forward strand.
TTTGTCATCAGTAGTATCGATGAACGTGTGACACAGAGAGATTTAGGCACCTGTGCTAGTTGTAACCTCTAGGGTGTCAAACGTGTCTGACAGATATCCGTCCCTCTCTACTCTCTCACACGGATCATCCGTCCTGACTGCCAGAGGGTACTAACCTCTGTCGTTCAGTTTTACGAGACTGCTATCGTCGCCATCAATATCATCATGCGAGTAGTTTCCATTGTCGGAAGGGAGGCATTCTCCGCCCATGCGAGCGAGGAGAGAACGAACTCGATTCTGTGACACAAACTAGCTCTTCTTGACTTCAAATCTGCTGAAATTCCATTTTTGGGAAGGTATTGGGCATACGTCAAATGAGGTCTCGCCTTGTGTTTCCTGTCGATATGCCCAAACATCTTGCCGATGTGGTCTACTCGATATATTCGATTTTTACCTACATTACGCTGGTTTTCTCGCTTTGCCGGTATGGGTCTTGTCGGAGTGCCGACGTGCACTCTCGCTTTTTCGAGACCCATTTGACGTATGGTATTGGGTATGGTGATGACATGACTAATGCGCAGGTTATGGGCGCTCTCTGCAAGCTACTCTCGCCCGACGGAGGCTGCCTGACTCTGCGCATCGATCACGAACCGTTCACCGGTAGGGATGCTATCTGTCTCTCTCCATTCTGCACACTATCTCGGCGGTCAGAGAGATGAGAGAGAGTGTGCTGAATGAAGAGAGTCTCAACGACATCACCATTCACAGACCTCCTCTCGCTTCTTGGCTCCGTCGGCGCGCCCCTCCCCGCGGCCACAGTCGAGATGCTGGTGAGAGTGGCCAGCGATGATTTCACGGGACGATGGGGCGAGGATTAGGGCTGGCAAACGAAGAGAGTGCTCTCCTCATTTCACACACTCTCTAATCACTCTGACCGGTGAGAGAGCACGAGGAATGAAGAGACGAATTATCCATTTGCCAGCCCTAGTGAGGAGCGGATTTCAGTGTTGTTGTTTGATCGAAACTCAAAAATCATGATCATAACAATAATGTTTAAAGTTTGGAAGCACGCCAATTCGGAGCTCGAGGGACAAAAGCGCGCAGCCCAGCGACTTCGAATCTGCCTGGCGAGAAAGACCAAAGGTCAGTTCCGGTTCCCGGTTTTGGATCCGGGTTTTAGTCCCTCCGAAATTGCATTTACCTTGACGATTAAAAAAGGTTTAATAAAACAAAACATTACTGAAGATGGCAAAACGTTCTCGGTCTCTTTGGTCCGCACAGGCTCTCCTCCCTCTGACACGGGAAAGACCAGAACATTCCGAAAAAAAATGCCGAAAATTTTGAGAAAATTCCTGAAAATGTTTTTTTAGTAGGAACTGACAGAAAGGCTCCATAATTCAATTTTCGCACAAAATATAAATTTTAGAAAAAGCATTCGGAAAGTATTCGGTTTCTTTTGAAAGAAATATCGTGTATATTTTTTCTGCATTTTCCTGAATTTTATCAGTGACGAACCTTCCTTCTGCAGCATCTTTCGCTCCTCACGTCGACCGGGCGGCTTCAGTGGTGTGCTTCAGTGCCTCATAGAAGTATGCACCAAACTCACCTTCAGTGAGTCGAAAGTACAGCACATCATGACCCGCTGTAGCATCCTCAGACCCGTTTCGAGAGGCAAAGTGAAGGTGGAGATAGTCCCAGAGAGACTCACTATGGAGAACGAAGCCAGATTGCCAATGATCTAAATTCGAGCGTATCAGAACAAAGTTTTGGCAAACTAGTGAGTGGTTCGAAGCCGATATACCCAAACAAGTTTGCCGACGTGGTCCACGCGATATAGTCGATTTTTACCATACATTACGATGTTTTTCACACTTTGCCGATATGGGTCTTGGCGGAGTGCCGACGTGCACTCTCGCTTTTTCGAGACCGATTTGACGTATGAATGCTACTGAAACGCTGTGACTCACCTTCCACTCCAGACTTTTGTATCGGTAGGCGGCTGCAGTTGCTGCAGTGCGCGATTCGAGGCAGAAGAGACGACGGTTGACTGCGCGCATTCGCAATCGATCGGTGATCGACAGTCGCTCGATGATTTCGTGCAGTCGTCGGGGAAAGCCAGAAGGGCCTACAATAATGACCAGTCGATGCGACGATTAGAACATGTAAAACAGAATAGAGAAAAGTGTGATCTTCCCCATAAATTCGGGACGCTGGAACTCACCAGAGGTTGAATGAAGAAATCACTCGACAGCCACGGTCTGCAAATTTCTCAGTAAATTGAGGTTCGACCCAAAGATCAAAGATCAAGTTACTTACTAGGTTCCGAGTGAGATTTCCGTCATTAGAAAAACGAGAGCAGCAGCTACCGTATGCACTTTTCTCGATGCCAGTACCTGAATGGTGTTGAATCAGCGGACAATGAAACGAATCAAAATGAGATAACATCTTCGGTTTCTCGCCCAGATTGCGACTGCGCAGGTTAAAATGAGGGGTATAGAATGGAAATCGAGATAGGGAGGGAGAGGAGACTATGGCACTTATCTTGGTCAGAAACCGAAGAAGTGCCAACATTAGATGAGCTTCCGATTACTGTAGGATGGAAGTGACCTACCGCGTATTTTACTGTAGGATGGAAGTGACCTACCGCATATTTCATCAGCTTGTGCCTCAGGAGTCGATAGAAGAAGAAAAGAGCCGAGCCGAAGAAAACTGAACACCAGAATTGCGTCATCACTACGTATTTCGTGGCAGCGTAGGCAAATTTCGGCACTAGGTCGGATGATCACCGACTGCATGAGAACCAACAAATGTTTCATCTTCCAGTATTTTGCCAGTGGGGTCTATATGATGCACCGAACCATCAGAGAAAATACTGGGAGACGAAATTTTTCGTTCTCATCCAGTTGGTGATCATCCGATCTAGTGCAGAAATTTCCTGACAAAAAGTAACTGACTGAGCCCGCAGAAGACCACCGTGTACAAGAGAAGGAACGATTCCCAGGAGAGGCTGAATTCATTCAGTTGCATCGATGGAAATTATAGATGACAAATCGGCATCCGACTCTCCTCGATTCGCTTGTTCTCTCGTTTCTCTGACGGGTGAGAGAGCACGTGAGAAGAGGAGAGTCGAATGCCGATTTTCCATCACTAATGGAAACTTGCTAGCTGATTCCTAGGCGAAAGGATCATTTCACTCTAATTTCAACCAAAAATTACTTGAAGATGCCGCTGATGGTGTCGGTAATGGATTCTTTCACATTGTATGGGGAGCTCTGGAAAGATCATGAATAGTTTTTTTAAACAAATAAAATAACCTGGACTTCAAAGAGAAAGGCAAGAAGAATAGGAACAGCGTAAAGGAGGAGAAGAGCGCGAACAGCTCGGGACATAGCGGAATGGTGGGAATGATTGAATGAGAGAGGAGACAATGGGTAATTTGTTTTTGATGATTTGCAAATCGATGAACGTGAATTTGCTAGAGTTTTTACATTTCAGGGGTTGCTCATCATTATCGGAAATAATTGTCATAAATAAATAAAATAAATAAATAAATAAAATAAATAAATAAAATAAAATAAATAAATAAATAAATAAAATAAATGTAAATGTCCAATCAAAATAATGTGAATTTGGAAGGCATGAATTTGGTGGAGATAAAGTTTCGGTTTTCGACTCTCCTCATTGATCCAATAGAAATGTTCTGTACTCGCGATTCGAGTCGCGAATATGATCGAAATTAATTTCTATCACTTTTTTCATTTTTGTTTCGGCCAAAATTTTGTTCAAATTTGACCGATCGTCAAAACAATATTCGCAAACAAACTGGACAAAATGCACATTTTCAACCTCACTAACGACTTTCTTTCAAAGCATAGTGCCGATTTTGTCATAGAGGTACATATGTATTAGATGCATTTCATTAGTAAAATATCCCGATAACACACACTTCAACATCTACAGCTGATGGGAAAGGAAATCTGGTTTCAAACGGTATGCAATAATTATTATGAAACTGGCTTCGACTACAGTACACATGATCACAGGGTGTCAGGTTGTTATTTTTATTCGGAACCATGCTGAAATATTTTTCCAGTTTCTGGAAGATCTGGAAAGGCCGGCACCCTGAGTATCTGTCATCGAGACGCGACGAGCAGACATAAGCTAGACTAGTCTTCTAAGTGTTCAGTAGGTTGACAAATCATAATCGATTCTCCTGAATTAAATTGTTGCGCAACCTGGTTGTGTCCTACCATAAACACGGGTTACTCGTAGTGAAAGCAATCTGTTCTCTAAAATGTGAGAAACATGTCTATTATTCATTCTGTTTATCACAAAAGATATTGCGAATTCATTGTATTTGTCACAAATATTTTGTTATTTGCTTCTTTCAAATTCTTTCTCGTAGACTTCCTTGATATCGCTGAACCACTGCCGATGATTTGGATAGGAATAATCGATGGCACAGAGCTTCTTGCACACTCGCACGGATTCCTCGCCCTCCTTGGTGATGGAAATACTGCTGAAATGTTGATGTTTATTTATAAAAAAAAAGATGAATAGCATCTCACTATGCTACACACACACTCCTCTTCAGTTTCGTCAATATTCAAGTCTCTATGTTCATGTTTCACCTGAAATTCAAAGGCGACGATAAAAACCCCGATTCTCCTCACTTCTTGTTTCTCCGACAGGCAAGAGCGCCTAGCGAATTGAAGAAAGTGGGATTCCAATTTGCTAACCGATAGTGTTCCAAACTTGATGCACTCCTCTTTACATCCATTTTTGTCTTCGAAGTGACAGGAAGCGGCAATGCACCTGTAGAGTAATTAGGGGGGGGGAATTACATAGGCAATTATTTAGGACAATAATTTATCTTGCTCTCTTCATGATACTTTCTTGTCCATTTCCCGAAGTAAAGTATGAATGAGGGAGAAAATAAAATACTGACGCAATAGTATTCAGTTCTATCTCTGTCGATGGATTCCACTCTTTAACTACCTTAATTTTGAACATTTTCGAAATAAAAATAATTAGAAACGATAATTTTACGCGGAGTTTTAATCCAGGTTTCGACATTCATACTAGCAAAATATTCAACACTGAGCAATTTTTTTAATTAATACATTTTATTGTAAAAAAGTTTTTAACCTTCTTAAGCTTCTCTTTAAGTGTAGTGACGTCAGCCGAAAGGAAAGAGAACAGAATGGAGAGAAGAAAGAGATGCTTCATTGCTTGAATGAAATCTTGCAAATGCGTTAGTATTTTATATCTAGAACGTGGGAAATATATACTTTAATTGCTGGAAAAGCTTCCTATTGGAGATTTTGCATTGAATCGATTCCTTTCTTGTACAAAGACAACGAATTTGCATAGAATTAATTCGCTTCCTACAATATATTTATGATTTCAATAATATACATATATAATCCCGTTTGCGTTATATTCAGCGGATGTAATATTTACAATAAAAAAATTAGAAATCGTCTTCAATTTGCCAGCAATAGTGCCTCAAAATGACATGTATTGATAGCATCATTCTAATCAAGTTTTTCAAAATTACACCTTTTGCCGGTATTTTGCTACACAGTACATTACTTTCTTCGTATTCTATTATCATAGAAATATTTCAACTTTCCCATAGGTCGTCATTATGTTTTGGAAAGGTCATGAATGTGCGATCGATGTTTTAGCGACTACCAGCACAAATGGCAAGCGCGAAGCACAACTGAAGCATAAGACCTTCAACTGATCTCTTGTTCAACGAGCGTATAATTTCAATTGTCAACACTCAAAACATTTTGAACCCCAATATCTCCTCTGATATTTGCATCCAAGATAGCACTCCTCCATGTTGGAGCAGCGTCTCCGCCTTCATCTCATGTGACACAATTTGCAGGGATAATTTGTGATATGGAGAAGATGCTCGAACTTGCGGGGTGCGACCCGATTTCTAGTGATTTTGTCTCCTCATTCTGCACACTCTCTCTGATCTCTGGTGTGCGGAATGGAGAGACCAAAAACCGAAAAATCATCCCTACCGATTACCTCCCCCCACCTGGACATAGTAATTACTGAGATAGTAGAACCGCTCGCCGCCGCCGCCGCAAGGTTCTCGATAAACGGGCTCACCTTCCTTTCTCTCCCTTCTACCCTTCTTCTTGATATGCAATGACTCATCCAGATTGTTGTACTTCGGAAGTCTGCGAATCCTATTCAACTTTGGAATACTTCATGCTCTCGTTTTCGCATCCTTGTTTGTCTTCGATGAGGCAGGAAGCAACAATCGCTCATGAGAAACCGACGGAATCGTGCAGTTGACGCACCGGGTGGCCAAGGACTATTACATTTTTATAATGATACGATCATAATAGTGACCAAAGGATGAGACCGCGCACGTTTCACGCGTCAAACGTGAAACGCACCACCAGAGAGTACGCGAACGCTTGCACACACACGGTGATGCGTGCTTTATCCTACTGGTGGTCGGACACGTGTTTTGCAGCTAGATGCGCATAATTCCGTCGGTCATGCGCCATAATCTTTACTCTGTGTCAAATGTGTGTCGGATTCAGAGACAAGTACAAGATTCCGGATGAGTCATTAAATTTCGAGAGGAAGGGGAGAGGGGGGGGGAAGAGGGAAGGATGAGCATTGATGAAAAGAAGTATTAGAAGTACAGACAACACTAATCATTTGTTTTAGTTCTGCCGATTCTCAATAGAAGGAGTCAGCTCTGATGCCAACTGCACTGTAGTCTGCACTGGTCACGGCATTCCTCCGCACTTCGCCACAATTATGCGGGTTTTGGAGTCTTTCCGAAGTACAACATTCTGGATGAGTCATTGTATCTCTGGAAGAAGGGGAGAAGGGGGGAGAGGAAGGATGAGCCCGTTTCACGAGAACAGCGCGGCGGGCGGTTCTATGGCAACGAGGGAGGGATAAGGGCAGAGTTGTCTCATCCCCACCCCTCTCAGAATGTCCCTTCCTCACTCTTTCCCCTATCGGCTCTCATACTTCTCTCCTTACTTGCAGCTTGGGATGGACGCCCTTCCAGCCGAGGAAGCCCATTTACGCCCAGCCGAGAACACCGGGGAAGCCCCTCGCCTCCAGCCTACGGCCCCTCCCTGCCACACAACTCCCATGGCCGCCTCGCATCCGATGCCCGGTAACATTTTGCAACCCATACACTCCTAGGGACTCCTGGGCTCACAGCGCTTTGGGTAAAGGTACGCTATGAGATAGAGGCCGGCTGATGACTGAGTACGGTAGGACTTAGGCTGAATGAGTAAAAGTACTGTAGACGACGAGGAGTACGGTACATCGAGCCCATATTCAGCATACGACCGCCGGCATGTGAAGTTCGAGGCCATGGCGTGGGATTGTTCAGGTTCTGACGAAGATGAGGTGAGTTCTGATATTAATTCATGACATGCCATGGGAATTGGTGGATGGGGGGATGTTTTTTTGGAATTGGTGGATGTTTTAATCAATGCACAGAGGGTGAGAGACACACTTTTATAGGGCAGAGGGATTATGGTAGGTCATGAGTCTTTCTATCGATTGGATGGAAGGGTGTTAGCGGGGTTAGGCATTTCTCTTGTTAGTGTGCTGATGGTAATCGGATGGGAAAACGGGATCATTGGCTGAGGTGGATCCTTCCTTCATCTTTAGAAGTTTTTCTTCCATGATTCTTCATCAGTGCTTTCCTCAATCCGCAATCATTTCAACTCATCCGCTTTGGAAAACATCCCTTACGCACGGCATCAATCTTAGCTCAGCGATATTTAGAGAGAATAGAGAGATAGGAGAGACGTCTCACCAGTAGCGAAAAGCGCGGTGCTAAACTCTCTTCAATTCACACGCTCTCTCACCCTCGACAATGTTCCAAGGGAACCGTATCATGCATATCTGTTTCTGGTACCACTCGGTTTAGCGCATCATTTTCTCGTTACTTTGTTTCGTCCATCAACTGCTTTCAACCTCTCTTCCATGCGCTAAAATGTGCTAATTCGTTGACTGCGTACTATCTATGGATCATGGCCTACACTTTTATTGCTGCAGAGCTTCGAGACCCCTGGTGCTTGGAAGAGGTTATAGGTCGGTGAGTGTGATGGAGGGATTGAGATAATGAAATGCTTCCCTACTGGGCATTCCGCGTAATTAATGGACGCGATGCTTGGAGAGGCTACAATTACGTATCTGCCGAGTCTCACCAGTAGCGAAAAGTGCGGCGCTTTACTCTCCTCATTTCACACGCTCTCTCACCGATGACAGAAACGAGAGACCATGCAAATTGAGGAGAGTCGTACTCCTTCCGGAACTTGCTGATATCTTGCTCTTTATCTCTCTGAACTCTATCCATGGTTGAATCCCTGCGACATCCCGTGCGATTACATATATCATCTGTAGTAGTCACCGTGTCCATATTGCTAATGATAGGCTCCTTTCACCCTATCTCCTCCTATCCCCCAGACTTCATGAGGAGAGGTACCGGAAGGCATTGCTGCGCACGTATCCCATTAGAGAGAAGTGTTTTCATCTGTATCCATAGGTGAGCTTGGCGATCTTGTACTTTTGAGATGTGAGAGATGTTTCCCTATCCCTCAGATGAATCAGGGGCTATCATGCGCGCGAGAGAGGGGAGGGGGCGTTCATTATTCTCAGTTTCTCACGTCTGAAGGCGAGAGGAGAGGAGGAGAGTGTGACGCTCCTAGGGCTTGTACTCTTACTGTGAATCTCTCCACCTATCCCTGCGTCTCTATCTGCCTGGTATCTCTCCCGCACTATCCCCCAGACGACTAGAGATATCAGTGGTCTGGGGGATAGGGGAGGGGGGGGGGAAGGGGACGTTTCCTTTCATCCGTATCGTGGGAGCAAGAGTGAGATTTCGCGAGGATAGTGTACTTTTGAATGGAGAATGATACATCCTCATCCGAGAGGTATCTTGAACTTAGCGAGGGGAAAGGAGACAAAACAAGTATATGGGAAGACTGAATCGACCTGTATAATCTGCGAAAAAGCTGGGAGAAAACCTCGCGACAAAAGTTGCGAGCTTTTTCGATGAGAAATAAACTGTTTCTCTTGTTTACACACGCTATTTTCTCTTTCTCTAACCAGCTCGCCGAACACCACGTTAGAAAAGCTGCGAGAAAATCTCCGAGAAAAGGTGGCAGTAAAGTTAGAAGAAAGCGAGAGTACGTGTGTTTGAGGAGAGGTTAGAGGAAGTAGCAACTTGTTTATTTCATCTGCGCTCTCTCGTTTCGCGTGCTCTCTCGCTTTTCTCTAACTTTTCTGCCACCTTTTCTCCGAGCTTTCCTCGCAGCTTTTCGGACGAGGTTTTCGACGAGCTGGTTATAGTAAGAGAAAATAGCGTATGTAAACAAGAGAAACAGTTTATTTCTCATCGAAAAAGCTAGCACCTTTTGTCACGAGGTTTTCTCCCAACTTTTCACAGATTATACAGGTCGAATGTTTGGTCTTGTTTTTTTGTTGCACTCTTTTGAACTTTTTCGGAGATTGCACTTCTTTCGATAAAACGATGGATGATTAGAGAACAGAGACTAATACACCAGAAGAGAAGGAAGTGGTAGATGAGCTTAAACCGGGTCACAGAAGTCATCGTCGTGCTACGTGTGTGCTTTCAGGGCTTTGTCATTTAGGAAGGAGAGTGAGAAGAGGAATTGGGAGCTCTTCCTCCCATGCTTTTTTCACGAGGATAAACATCTTCTTATCCACCAGGCGGCATGATGTATACGGAAAGGAAACGCGGAGAAGGGATATAAAATTGTGTGCGAAGACTGAATGTTTGTCCTTTTTCGAGAAAAAGATGGGAAGGAAGCTAAGAAGGATCAGAGACTCACACACAGTGGAGATAAGCAGGGGTTTAAGATGAACTATTCAACTATTTTCCTGGTCACAGTAGCCATAAGTTTTGGCAATTCGGCCTTTCATTGCCACCCCCTCTCGCCTATTTCGAAATTGGGGGAGGCAATTCGGCGCATCACAGGCCGAATTACGAACACTAGTAGCCATCGTCCGATGACGTGATGGTGTGTGCTTCCGTGGCTTTTGTAGTAGTGAATAGTCATGACCCGTCAGAAATGAGAAATCATGTGAGAGGAATCGCGAGAGTTTCGAGAGCCCTGCGGACGTAGGAAAAAGTTATGGCTATTTTTGTGAGGAAATTTTGGTCGTAAATTTCGTAGTGTCCCTACTTTGACCTACCTATACTCGAAGATGAGACATGATATCAAAAATCGGCAAACGCAGTTTGAAAGAGAATCATTCGAAGTAATTAAGGTTCACTTTTCAGCGGAATCGGGCAAACTTTTTCCTACGTCCGCTATTACCCCGAAACTATCGAATCTCTCGCGATTCCTCTCATATGTGAACTGTTTGAGCTGGTATGAGCGATCGTTTTTCCGATTTAATGCACACTCGTCCAGTAAGATCCATACTATCATCGCGAGCTAGTTCGAGCTATGGTCTCCGATGACTAAGCACTTCGAGAGCTTTTACTCTTACTGTGAATCTCCCCGACGCTATCCCTGCCTCTCTGCCTCATAGTATATCTATCGCCCTTCCCCCACCCCCCAGATATCATTCTTCGGGGGGATAGGGGAGAGGGAGGTCGAGAGAAGAAGAAGGGAAGAACGGGACGTTCCCTCTCATCCGTATTCTCGTGAGAGAGATCGCGATGATCTTGCACTTTTGAATGGAGAAACATATCCTTATGCTCCAGGCGTCGCGAGCTGTTTTGATGGGAGCTTGGCTAGGAAAAAAAATATGTGTGGGCAGACTGAATGTTTGGCCTTGTTTTTTCTTGCACTCTTATGAACTTTTTTGCAGATTCCACTTCTTTCGAGAAAAAAAGGTGGAAGATGAGAAGGATTAGAGATCAGAGATTCACGCACAACGAAGAGAAGCAGGGGTCGTGGATGAGCTAGTACCTAATCACAGTAGCAATTAGTGTTGGTATAGGCCTGTTATTGCGGCGCCACATTGCCACCCCTCGCTTTTTTCGAAATTAAGCTAGGGGAAGGCAATGCAGCACCGTAAAGGCAGGCCGAATTGCCAATACTAGTTGCCATCGTCCAATGACGTTCTGTGTTTATGCTTTCGCTGCCTAGGCTACTCCCCGTTCCCAATTGATCTCCCCCGTTTGATTCACATACACCCACACTACTGACCTGTAATCGAGAATGATATCATATTTCTATTTCCTGCTTGTGCTCGACTCAGTGCTGTTAAGACGCGATGTATAAAGAACAAAATAACAATAATAGTGAGAATACAACAATTATACGCGAAAAACGCTTTAAAAAAAATAGGAGAAAACTAAAATGCGAACCTTTTCGAGCTTGCAGCTCGGTTACGGTATTCCCCTTCCCGTCGAGACTCCAGATGGCGAGACGCGATTTAAAAATATTCAGGGAACACGCGACGTCTTCTACCATCTTGCAAAACATGGTCGATCGTGGGGCTCGAACCGGTGATATAGCGGACTTCAGTCAGACACCATAACCACAATGCGCCATCATCCGAGTTTACAGTGTAAACTTGGATGATGGCGCATTTCGGATGAACCCATTTAGTCGTAGTGAATACGTCATGACCTTTTCACATACCCAAATTCCCGACTAAAATAGACTGAAGTGAACGGGTTGAGCTTTTAAAAGCAGATGGATGGGGGATCGTACCCCGAATTAGCGCACACTCGTTCAGTAAGATCCATAATATCATCATCTTGCGAGTTATCTCGAGCTATAGTTTCCGATGACGAAACACTCTTCTCATCTGTGAACGTACGTGATTAACTCTAAGTAAAACCTGTATCATTGACCTTGAGTTTTTGAACATTTCACACTTTTGATGAGAGATATGCATCCCTATACCCCAGATATCGAGGTATTATACGTAAATAGGAAGGGGGGAGCAAATCGATGGGTAGAATGCATGAGGCCTCATCGTTTTCCACTTTGCACTCTCTTGAAGTCAACACATTGAAATACACTATATCCGTGTGGCACGAGACATATGATGGGAAGTAAGACTCATTTCAATGGAAGATACGGTAAAAGAAACATGCACAGACGCACACTAAACGTCCACAAGATTCTTTCCGCACGCATGCCAGGCACACGCCAGCCCATATGTAAAGATGATGTTGCTGCCGCCCTAGCTTAATTCGAGAACTTCCTAGACTAAAACCTTCTATTATGTATCCTTTAAGCTCGCCCACGCATAAAACCAGACGGTAAATGCCTGATGCTATCAGATTCAGCTGGACAAATCCATAAACCCCAGAAAACGACACTGATAAATTGTTTATTATGTTTCCTTCAGGCTCGCCCACGCAAGAAGGGGGTCTGTCTGGTGTGCGGAGATCACGCGACCGGCTACAACTTCAATGTGATCACCTGCGAGAGCTGCAAGGCGTTCTTCAGGAGGAACGCGAACAAACCCAAGGTCAGACGCTGGTGGGGTTGACAATTCAAGCAGAACTCTCTTTATCTTGCATACTACCGCGCCGGTAAGAGAAGCGAGAGAGCGCGCGAAATGAATTTATATAATCGTCGAATTAGTAACCCTAGTTACTGGGGTTGTAGAGAGCCTAGGCCCGTTATAAGCCAGTCTAGTTGTCCTGAAGATAAGAAAGATCTCAAGAACGTATGCCTTGATATATAAGCTTTCAATCCTATAAAGTAGTCAATTCAGGGATTCAAATGTGCAATCTCGGATGATTGCGAGGTCAACATACTGACCCGTCGTCTCTGCCAGAGCTGCAGGATGAACAAGTGTCTGATAGTGGGCATGCAGAAGGACTGGATCTTGAACGAAGACCAACTGATGAAAAGGCGAGTATTGTTCACTTTTAACTATGAATGATGTTATTTTATCAATTACGATCTGTTTCTAGGAAGAACTCAAGGGTCAGAAAAATGGCGAAGCAAGCAGCCGCACTGGGTGATCAAAGAGCACGGGGCAGATCGGTGAGACCCCCATCCTCATTTCATCTGACAGCTATAAAGTTTAATTACCCAAGTTTGAGGGAAATTTCACCATGTCACTGATGATTAGCCCGTAACGCGTCTGACCGATAAAAGTCTAACCATTCCTTCATTATCCTTGGCCAAAACTCAGTACATTCACATTATTTGACGATTCTCATTTTCAGAAACAACCGCTGAAGAGTTCGCCTTCTCCAATCGGTGTACACACTTCTCAACCCATGATGGTGAGTCATCTTTCGTTCTTGCCACTATCGTCTGTATGATTCCGTCGTGTCACCCTACGTATTCTACTCTTCTCCGACCGGGTCCTTCATCCTACTCTTCTCTTTCTTGCACAGGAATCCTACCCTTTCCAGGCGCATTCAGCAGTCCATTCGATGGCTCCAATCCTCTCTCCTCTATCGACCTTATCTGCCTTCTCCAACCTGTCTCCCACCGACTCCTCCTGCTCCGAATCTCTCTCCGAGGCGAAGTGGGCGGCGCCTCTCAGTGGAAGTGGAGCGCCCGCTGATGGGGTACGGTTGGGTTGCAAATCCGGTTTGACTTTCTCAATTCGGCACACTATCTCGCCGGTGAGGGAAACGGGAGGGTGTGCAGAGTCAGGAGAGTCGACGCCCGAAATAACATTGTTAGGGTATGGCATCAGATAGGGATGTCAAAACAACAGGCGAAAAACCACAAACAATTTATTTTGTCCTAGAAAAAAAAGGAAAATGTATTGGGTTGGCATCACTAGTATCGGCGCTAATATCGTACAAGAATCGCTAACATATAGTATCCTCCATAAGTCATGAGTAACTTTCTCATTTTTTCATAACTTTTGACTCGTATGAGATGTCTTGCTCATACTTGGGCATGACATAGTACACCCACCGAGTGTTAGGGATATGCATTGGGAAATCACAGAACTCCATGGTTGTTGCGTAGTGATGTCGCAATCAAGCACACTTTCTCAAACAATCGAAATTCTTACATGGATTTTTCCTCAACCTTCCTACTCGGTCTCATAATAGTAGGCCTCAATACCTTTTCGATGAGAATATGCACTCATGGGATAATGACGTACAGTGGCTTCAGACTGTCTCAAAGTAGGGTCCCGAAAAAATTGATTTGCGTTCATAGACATGCTAGAGACTCGTTCAAAAGCTCAAAATGATCCTTATCACAATTCCTGATGATCCTCAAAGTTTGATAACGATAGCTCTTAATTTGACCTCAGGGCACGAATTTATCGCTTTTTCGCATAATTTTTTCTCCCTATTTTGGATAATCAGAATTCCAAGGCCGATTTTTGTTCAAATGGCTTTCCTGGACAGGTTAGTTGCAAACCCATGGAATATAAGATTCCCAACTTTTTCGAGCATTTGGATAACGTTCCCGCCCGCGGCAACCGAAAATCCGAAAGCATTCGATTTTCAACCCAAAAAATGACTGATAACCCCATCATTAGTCGAAAAAAATTTCTCTCAGAACTTGCTGATTAATTTTTTTCATGTATTTTTTTGTGCGCTGAATCCGAATTTCGATATGCGAGCCCATGATATTATTAACGAAAAAAGTTAAAATTCATTATGTCGAAAAATAGCCGATTTTGAAAATCGATTGACGATTGACCTCGGATTTTCGGTTGCCGCGTGTGGGAAAGTTTTCCAAAAGCTCTAAAAATTTGGGGAAAGTATATTCCATGGATTCGCAACTAACCTGTCCAAGAAACACATTTGAACAAAAATCGGCCTTGGAACCCTGATTATCCAAATTAGGAAAAAAAATTATGTGAAAAAGTGAAAAATTCGTGCCCTGAGGTCAAATTAAGAGCTATCGTTATCAAAATTTGAGGATCATCAGGAATTGTGATATATGAACGATAATCCATTTGTTCGGGACCCAACATTGAGACAGTCTAAAGCCACTGTACGTCATTCTCCCATGAGTACATATTCTCATCGAAAAGGTATTGAGGCCTTTTATTATCACACCGAGTAGGAAGGCTGAGAAAAAATCCATGTAAGTTTGAAAAAGTGTTGCTTGATAGCGCCATCACTACGCAACAACCAGGGAGTTCTGTGATTTCCCAATGCATATCCCTAACACTCGGTGGGTGTACTATGTCATGACCAAGTATGAGCAAGACATCTCATACGAGTCAAAAGTTATGAAAGAATGAAAAAGTTATTCATGACTTATGGAGGATACTGTATGGATGGTCACGGGGTATATTTCAGTTTGGTTCTTCCGTGCTGCTCCATCACCCGCAGCAGATTACGCCACAGGCTGTAGTTGGCGCCAATCGTGGACGCGTCTCCCTCGATCCGCTTACGGGACAGGTACGGAGCTGTTAGAATTAACCAATTTGGGGGGGGGGGGGTTGATCACCAAGTGAAGTCAAGTAGAAATAGCATTATCAATCGAGAAAGCGCCGATGATATGCCGGAATCGAGGTGAGGGTAATTGGTACGACGGCAGATTGGTGATGCCCGAACGGAGGGGCGACAATTCCGCAACGACATTTCCGCAACTGGACATTCTCGACAATTCCGCAAAAGACTTTTCCGCAACAACAAACATTTTCCGGATACGACATTTCCGCAACTCTTCGAAAACGACATTTCCGCAACTCCAAGCTACAACTACCGTTATCTTTCCATTTTTTCACAGCGAAGAGCTCATTATGTTTTTTGCTTTCTTTTCGTTTTTCATATCCTTTTTCGTGATAAATAACGCCATTACATATAGTTCATAATTATATGCAAAATGGACGTAATAGTGCCCGGGTTACGGTAGGTAGATTACTTTCGACAGAACCCGTACAAAGTGTTCAATTGCAATTTTCTTTCAAAAATGAACTAATGAGTTATATTGCGAATTTTTAAAACCCATTAGAATGATCCACCAATATGGGAAGTACGGTAACCAGCCAAACGTACGGTAGGTAGAACACCATTTTCCATAACACTCGTTCAAAGTGGTCTATATCGCAATTTTTGTTAGAAAAAATTATCACGAGAAAGGATATGAAAAACGAAAAGAAAGCTAAAAAATAACGAGGTCTTGGAAAAAATGGAAAGATTACGGTAGTTGTAGTTTGGAGTTGCGGAAATGTCGTTTGCGGAAATATCGTTTGCGGAAAAAAATTGATTTGTGGAAATGTCGTTTGCGGAATTTTTTTTGTTGTTGCGGAAATGTCGTTTGCGGAATTTTTTTGTTGTTGCGGAAATGTCGTTTGCGGAATTGTCACCCCTCCGCCCGAACAATGCCCGATACTCACCTAATATCTCAATTCCAAGCGCGATGTGCCAAGAAAGATAATGGGAGCCATATATCATGCCGAGATTCAATAACTAGAGGCCAAGGATGACAATTTGGTTTTGGTTCTCTCTACTCCGCTCACTATTACGCGAGAGAGTGTGCGGAATGAAGGGAGACGAAAACCGAAACGACATCACCATTGCGCAGGTGATGATGTGCATGCCGATCGACGAGTATCTGCGTAGCATGGCCGCCACTTCTGCCGTCGTCTCTCCTCACGGCCTGGGAGCCAGTCCGGACTACAAGCCCAACGTGTTCAACTCACCGCCCATGATTGTCTCCCCGCTCAATGGTGAGAAGAAATGGTGAATAAACCGGCTCTCCTCAAATCGCACACTGTCTCGTTCCTCTGAGTGATGAGATGAAGATACACAGGGTGCATTGCTAGTGAGAAGTTATGATTTCGAGATGGCACGTGAATCGTGGACAGTCATTTCGATCTGTGCTGATCTTTGATCTCTGCAGGGGACACCAGCGGATGGGCGCCCCTCAGTGGAATCGATAACTTTGAAGAGAAGCTCAAGAATTACCTTGACGGGCCAATGGTGGAGTCTCCCGCATCGGCGTTTGAAAGTGGCGAGCAGGAGGTGTGTGATTGGTTCCCTAAATTTTTTGGGCCCACGTTCTTCTCCATTCACTCAATGTGGTTTTGCTAATGGGAAAATCTCTGTTAGGTTAATAAAGAGTATGAGATAACCAACCGTTGCGTTTAGTGTTGGCAATTGCAGGCCAAATTACCAACACTTATTGCGTGACATGGAAAGCGAAGGCCACGGACATGAAAAAGAGTAGAACGTGATGAGATATCTTTGCAGATCGATGTTCAAGGCTATGCCCTGCAGACCACGGAGCTGCGCGCCCTGGACAATGTGGGTTTCTCCGTACTGGCGATACTATAAGAGCCGGAAGCCTTTTCTGGCTTGGAATTCTCTCGTCCGTGCCCGATTTCTCTTTCCCTCCTATTTATAGTTGTGTCTCGTCCTTTTAGCCAACATAATTGCACTTACTTTCTACTTTAGCTTTAACTAAAACCAGCTCTGCACCCCTCCTAGTTGTGAGATTCTGTACATAGCAATATCAAACATCACATTTCTATTCTTTCACATCTTCGGGTCGTAATGTCGATCGTATTGTAACCAAGTATCGTCCTTCTTTCCCTGGGATAGCTTTCGCGTCCCCATTCGTCTTTCTTGTCGATTGTATGGTACCTGTGTAACACTTCTGTAGGTGCCGGAATGTTCCCTTTCCACCAATGATCTATCATCATATTCACTAACCTATCATTTACTATATTATTATTACTATTTCCATGCTATCGTAATAAATTTGTGCATAATAACACAAGTCCTAACTTTCTATGCACCCACATACAGACGCATTGTATCATGAGCGCCAATTGCGGTGTATAAGCTATGGAGCGTTTGCTAGGTTCTTTTGAGAGAAGGTTTACTCCTTTCAAAATACTTTCTCGATTCAACTATCTTCATGGTACAATGGGTCTCATTACTCGGCCCATGATTGTTCGTGAACGAGATAACATCTTTTCTTTTGTAAGTGCGCGAGGCAAATAGAGTGAACGATATGCATCATGAGTATTGATCGATGGTGGAGAATAGGGTTGTTTATACGACCCCAGTTGGTTGCGACGTTGCTACCTGGGCTGAATAGCCAATCATAGTGGAGAAGTGATCAAGTCGGGACGAAAAGGAGTGCGTCACATTTACCAATCTACTCCTTTGTAGGTGCGTGAGGCGTTCCTCTGTCTAAATGATCCACTGGATGCGAGCACGAAGCATAGGGAATCGTTCATGAAGAGCGACAAGACGCCCACGGATATCATGAACATCATGGACATCACCATGAGGAGACTCGTCAAGATGAGCAAGAAGGTATCGGGTTGAGGAATAAGTAACGCTCGTTTTTGAATTTTTTTTCACTTTATCATAAAAACTTTACAAAGCACGATAGAATCTAAAAAATATTCTCCATGCGCATCGATGACCTTCTGCCATCTACCAGGCAGCTTGTGGATGCCCTCGTGATAGAAGGACTGGGGCTGGTTCTTGAAATAGTTGGTCAGTACGATCTGGATAGTGGCTCGGTCTTTGAAGCTCTGTCCCTTGAGGAAACGCTGGAGGTCTGAGAAGAGGTGGTAATCGGAGGGGGCAAGGTCGGGTGAGTAGGGAGGGTGGGGGAGGACAGTCCAGCCATAGCCCGCCAGCTCAGCCTTGGTCTTTCTTGCGACATGCGGGCGGGCGTTGTCGTGCTGAAAGTAGATTCGAGCGTCCTTCCCGCGTGTTTGTTCGACAGCGAGTCTCAGCTTCCGTAGCTGAAGAGTGTAGACCTCTGCCGTGATAGTCGTCCCCTCGGGTAGGTGTTCCCAGAACTCCACTCCCCGCACTGACCACCAGATGCACAACATCACTTTTTTGGGGCGCAAATCGGGTTTGGGGACATCTGCTGGCTTTTGGTCCTCTCCGACCCACTGTCTCATGCGCTCATGGTTGTCGTAGAGCACCCACTTTTCATCACTGTGATGACATTGTCCAGCCAATCAAACCGGCGATGCAGAGTGAGAAGAGTCGAAGCCATGTCCACTCGGCGATCCTTGTCATAGTCGGTCAGGTCATGGGGGATCCATCTCCCGAGTTTCCACTTCTTTCCAATCGCGTGAAGTCCATTCACGGCAGTTTTTTGGTCGACCCCAAGGAAGTCAGCAAGATCGCGCGTAGTGAGATACAAGGGGACGAAATTGTGCGGCATTCTCGCCTGGGAGACTAGGGAGAACTGAATCGAAAACATGTGTGGAATGCCCGAGGGGCCCTCTCTCCAGTGTAAACAGGGTGGCAGACGGCAACAACAAAAGAGCGAGCAAGAGGGTTCTAAAGTCAGAGAGAAAAAACGAGCTTTACTTATTCCTCAACCCAATACATTGGTGAAGCCGATCCTCTGCCATAAATGTAGAGATTGCGACGGATGGCGATCCTTCTTCCTAGCTTCTCTTCTAATGTATTTGGTTTCAGCTGTCGACCTTCAACGAGTTGTCCAACGAGGGAAAGTTCTCTCTTCTGAAGGAAGGAATGGTCGAGATGCTCACTGTGAGGTAAGATATCTCCTTCTTATTTCCCAAGTACTTGCAAAGCTCCGACTTCCGAAGGTGACCGAACTGGGTCGTCAGAAAAATCGAGCGAGTAGTGTGAGAGAACAGTGCCTCTCATCCAAACAGATGGGATCGAGAGTGAATAAGAGCATGATTATGATTCCAAGTACTTGCAAAGAAACATTAGTTGGGGGCGTACTGTTCTGGCCTATATAAAAATGGATTCCATTTCGGCTCTAACTGTCCCAATATTAATCAAGCGAGTCGGACAGACGTGAACGTGAATATAGAGACCAGCTTATTTAATATCCATGCAATAATATCGATATTAGAATCAATACCTGGAAAGCGCTCCCGTAGATGCCTTAATGTACCCATTTCTTCCAAGTTCTATATATCGTCATGTTCACTAACCTATCACTCAATTTATTATTATTTCCATGCTATCGTAATAAATTTGTGTATAATAACATCCATGCTTGCAGAGGCCTGTCTCTGTTCAACACAAATTCGAACACGTGGACGACTCCAGTGGTGAGTTAGGCTGTTTGAAACGCGCTTGCAAAATACTAATGCAGGTTGGGGGGTTCGAACCCACGACCTTCCGATCATATGACAGCTGTTCTACCAATGAGCTACAAGGAACCGGCCAGTTGCAGGTGCCCGCCCAGTACACCGTGTCTGTTGATATGTTCGACAAGCTGAATGCGTACTGCAGAACCGAGTCGAAGACACGATTCATGAAGTACGTGTACTATGTTCTGAGACTGATGATTAATAGAACTGTAGGAACTATTTATTGGGGTGTGTCAAAAGTTCTTACAATGTTTTTTAAATTTTTTTTGTTTATTTTTATTTCATCAACAGTTTACAACAATCAGTGATCAATGTATGCCCCCTTTCTTCCCTCGACCTCTCTACATCTATCGGGCAGGGTAGTGATGCCTCTCTTCCAGAAAGCCTGTGACTGGGAGACAGTCCATTCCGAGAATGACCTCACTACTGCATCTCTATCTTTGAACTTCTTTCCCATGCAGAAGTCAGATAGAGAGCGGAAACAGTGGTAGTCGAGATGTCAGGAGAGTACGGTGGATGGGGAATCCATTTGATGTTGAGCTCGTCCAGTTTCTGCTGGGTGATTTTGGCATGGTGAGGGCGCGCATTATCCATCAAAATTTTGCCCTGTTCCAGGAGACCGGGAGGGAGCCTGATGGCCACCTCCTCAAGTTGTTGAGAGAAGAGGGCGGCAGTGACCATGGTGCCAGGGGGGAGAATCTCCCAGTAGATGGGACCGAGCACGGAGAAGACGAAACACAAGAAACACAACATTTCCGTGCTGTTCTTTCTTCGGGACAGGCTCGGGCTTCTCATCCGCATCGCACCACTGTAATCTCCTCTCCGGGTTATCATAGTTGATCCACTTCTCATTCATAGCGATGATGTGATTCACCCATCGCAGACTGGGTTTGCGACTGAGTAATTCGCGACACACCTCAACACGCTTTTTCTGCTGTGCTGGGGTGAGGTCATGGGGAATCAATTGGGGGAGTTTGGGTGTCTTCCCCTCCCGATGGAGAATCCGGGACACGGTGCGGTAGGGAGTGCCAGTCTCTGCCTCCAACTGGCGCACACTCGATTTGGGATTGGTCTTGAGGGCAGCGAGAACTTTGGGCTGATTGGGGTTCAAGGGGCGTCCAGAACGGGGTTTGTCATCGAGACTGTAGTCCCCTTTCTTGAAGTGGGAGTACCAATTGTAGCAGATCTTAAGGTTGGGGGCACCATCACCTTCCGATTGTACCAGGTCGGAGTGGGCTTCCTGCGCAGTTCGGCCAAGGCGGAATGAATGGAGTAAAACTGCGCGAAGGTCGTGTTTGGAGTCCATCAATAGAATCGTTGTAGAAAATTGGAGAATGATCCAATCCTCTAACCACTCGACGTCAGGATGATGCAATAGATTGTTTACCAATATGATTGCGTAATTACGAAATTGGATCGCGCACTGATTTTTTTACAAATTTTCAAGTGGAATTTTGTAAGAACTTTTGACACACCCCAATATATCCAGTATTCTTTCACAGATCGAGCTGGAATCACTTACATTGGTGAAATAAAACACAGGGAAACATTTGACAACTTTCTTTAGCATTCTAGTGGATCGAAAGGTTCTTGAGCTCTTGTTGCGCCGGCAAATATTAGCAAATGGTAGAACTGGGTCACAATTTTGTATTACCGGCTCTGCCCTACATTTTGCCTTTTCTTTCCTCCTTTAGTTCTTATCCAACCTACTGTCATAACTAGGGTTGCCAATTCAAGGATGGATCTCCTCATTTTTCATACTCTGTAACAGATCGGAGAAGCGAGAGAGCGTGTTAGGAGAGTGGGATACCGATTATTCATCACTAACGGCGATGCTCGATCTCCGCAGGTTCGTCGATGCCCTTCACGAGGATGTCCGCAAGAACGAGCTGGCGCTCAACATCATGATGCTCGTGGTACTCTTCACTCCACGTCTAGCCGTGAGCGACGAACGCGATAGGGCGCTCGTGATCCAGCACGGAGCTGGATACTACGTTCTGCTCTACAGGTACCGTAAACCGTAGCTAGAAAAGACCTGCTAACTTTCTACACTATTCTTGGGGATCAAAAGTTTCTTTGTCGATATATGGTAGCTGATAATAGGTTCTCCCGCTACTGGCCCTTCCAGGTCTCCATTGTCACCAATTGAAAGCAGTGGTATGACAGTTATTACTTCAATGAGGATGGGATATAACACATTTGGGTTATAAAAAAGCTACTTCGAATGTTCTGAGGAGATACAATAAAGGGAAAAGGATACGGTATGAGAATGGTATCGATTGCAGATATCTGGAGTCGCTGTATGGAGCGGACGCGAAGCAGTACCAGGCGGGTCTCCCTACCGCCCTCAGTCTACTGAGATCCATCTCGGACAAGTCGACCACTCTGTTCAAGGGTGCAGTCAAGCCGGAGGAGGCCGAGCCATTAGCTCGGGAGTTTTTCAAAACTGAATGATCCCCCTCTGACCTCCCTCACCCGCTCGATCGTATTCTAGTACCACTATTCGTTCCATGTAGCAACGTTATTAGTTGTTCATTTCTCCTTCTCCTCTTCTTTTCTAGTCACCCAACTCTTTGAATGTTTCATCTACCCTACTCTTCTTCCAATACCCCTCCCCGTACCAATACCAAACTGCCAGGAGCAATGTCTGTGGTTCATCTTCCTTTGATAGAAATCTATTGTAGAAGTATTAGTAAGTAATAGTAGAAGCTCTATCATTCCTTATTTCACTCCATGTCATTCCTAGTAGTTACTAGTAGATTCATCATCACGCAAACTCGTGTACAATGTTTCCCCTTCTAGCTCTACCTCAAACTCATCCCTGATCGATCGATAGGCCCCTCACCACTCAGTCGATAGATTCCTCTCGTCTATCACTCTACCTCCACTCTTCTGTTGATGGCGGATTACATCGTCGTAGTGGATCAATAGACCGATTTTCTATAGTAATACATCTGTCTAGCCAACTATCTCTTTTCATTAGCTGTAATGCACCCGCTGTCAGTAGATAACCATTCACGGTACCTCTATTTTCTCTGATGTAAACGTGAACCACCCATCTCATCTAACCTCGCCAAAGCTCCTGACCCACCCATATACGTCCCTTCTAATTGTCTTGAATTGATTGATTTCTCAATGTCCGATCTGCCTAACCCTTCCTTATTCTTTTCAAATTCCCATGAAGAGTTATATAGAATACATCTCTGATTTCTTGTTTCTGTCTGTTTCTCATTATAATTGCCTAATCCTCCTATATTCCTGATTTATTTCGTAGATGGTTGATATTGTATGTCTAATCCGTTAGTTGTTTCGTTTGATCTTGATCTTTTATCTCATAACTTTACTCCCTTTCTATCACAAGTTCCCCATTCTGGTTATATTGTGCTTCCCATTCCCTCTTCCCGGTTTTTCAATTAACATTTTCTATATTGCTCCCTATTCTCCGAGTATCCCGTAATTCATTGACACGATACTTCACTGTACTAATCGTTCTTCGATCTTGCATGATGTCTATATAATCCTATGTTTTTATTTTGTTGACCGAATTATGCACCGATTGATTATTTATGTTTGCATTTCTCGCCTATCTTTATATGCCTATCCTTACACTCCATAGTAATCATCACCGTGTTTTCCAATGTTTTTTTCCTGAACCATTGCTCTCCCCATTACACCCGTTAATTTCCGATTTCATTGATTCCAGTCCATCCTAAACATCTTCCTGTAGCAGCTGTACGAACTACTGAAAAACACTCTTCACCCTCAATACCAAAACAGATGCGACAGAGTGAAGAGTAGTTCGGTACACTTGTTAGGGTACGCTTTGCTCCTCTGTGCCTCTCGCCCATCCCATACATTGACCATCTATTAGCACAGGGGTTTTCCATCGATCTATACCACCTTGTCACCAACGTGATCGATTGGTTTTCCGGAGGTTGATAGTGATTGTCCCTCCTCCCCTGTCCCAGTCCAGTCATTACACCCAAAACTTCGTTCATCCTTGCGATCATCTTCTGATCCTTTTTCTTCTAAGATTCTCCTAAGACCACACATTCATTCCACCCCGATCTCTCATTCCTTTGATCATCTCCCTAAACTATTCCGTCTCAACCTACATTTTCAGAATATGTGAAATTAATGTTGATCCTATTCTCGGCATCCCTTACCCACACCGAATCTGTTGATTTATGAGCACTTAGAATTATTATTCCACAATTACTTGATCCCTTTGATAAAAACGATGACTGGACAATCTCTACATCATAAAACGTGACATCAATGAACCATCAGTTCCAAACAATACATTCCGGTGTTCGCCCAAAGAACCGATTCGAACAGAGAATAATACGGCATACATTATACCTAAATGTTATCAGCTATTAGCTACGAGCTTTAGCATGATCTTCAACTGGCCTGATACGATCTGATTTGCTTCAAACGTATTTATCAAATAGTTCGGGAGTTTCTCTTAATCTCCTCTGCCGTATCCATTAGCTTCTTGATCTTCTGCTTGAGCGACGTGATTCTTCCCTTGTATTGTCCCGTCCGATCCATGACACGAAAACCGGTGCGGATACAACTAAAATGAAGAGGTTGAGGAGGAAAAACAGAAAGACATGTGTGTTAACTGGACCACCTGTACTACGCTTGACTGTTATCACACATGTATGCTGAATCACACAAGCGAAATTCAGATGCCCAAGTTAGCACACATTTCTCTCTGTGAACGTATGTGGCTTAGGCATCGTTTACTTCTGTTTGAATCACATTTTTGTTTGTATGCGACTGAAAATACATAAAACTACTTTTTCGATCTTCATGAGCTGCGCTATTATTAATCTTTACTACTTTACTAGCTTCTTCCATATCTCTCCTCTCACCACTCTCTTTTCATTTCACTCGGAACCTTGGCCAACACTCAACGATGTTTCGCTCTCTTACCTATGACGTTCCAGCTCGATTTTTGCGATCTCCGACATACCGCCGTACGCATTAGTTATCTGAGTGCATCATATTTGACATGTATGTAAGAAAGAGTGTGTTACAAATATATATATGGACACGGATAGGTCAAGTCCAAAATATTCTTATTGGATCTCTACTAGGTTTAAAATAAGCAAATGGACAATGCTTAGAGGAATCCACGAATCATGGTACCTTGTTGACACCTTCCGAAACTGAGATAAGAATTTGTATCGTTTGCCCGCTTGTCAGAGGCCCGGGCGCATTGAGAATATCCAAGCAGTACACCATTTCGAGCAGGATGTTTCTGAGCTGCAAGAAACCATTTTTACAGCTATTTCACTAATGTTTTGAGGCAATGGACTGATTATATGTCTCTTGCGCTTATAGGCGAATTTCGCATTAGTTATGACAAATCGGCAGCCGACTCTACTCAATTCGCATAATCTCTCACCGGTCAGAGACATGAGACAGCACGCGGAATGAATAGTATCGAAAACCGAAGCGGCATCACTACTACAGCGTCTTACAATTCGCACTCTACTCACGTTTCTGACAAACGTGGCGGCTTCCTGACCGAGCGGAGCGATCGCCTCGTCGTAGGTCTTCACTATGGCAGCTTAGGCATGCAAGCTTAGATCACGTTCATCACCTTCAATTGTAAAAAGTCGTGGTTATCTTGTTGGAAAATTTTCCAATAACGTCTTTTCCAATAACGTCGAACAAGGGGATTAGGCATCTCTGTTTGCGAGAGAGTTTGGTCGAATGAGGATACTATTGAAGTCCAATAAGCGAATGAACCGATATTGGAAAATCGTTTTCCAATAAGAGAACCCTAGTCGTGGTTCGACACTGTAAAAAAACAGAGAGAAACTGCGTAATAGAGAAAGCTATTTCCGAAAATATGCGGTTGTGTTTTGTTTCGACCCTTTGGTTCGTGTACTCTGAACTCAACCATCAATATATCGAGGGGAAAAGTGAGCAATCGAAATATGATATTTATTACTTTATTTTCGGAGAATCTCATCTATCTGTCTTAAAATTGACGATGTGCTTTCTCAGCAAAAAAATATTTGATGAGCAAAAACACTCGCGAAAGCAATATTGCAATGTCTCACTTTATCCGCTGCAGATATCTGGTGAGAGGCGTGTTATCGACTATCGGGTAGTCGAAAATCGACTCGACATGATTGTTTTTCGACAAGTCGATTTGGAATTATTCGGCCAGTCCCCACCTAAGAAGCAGTGGTTCAAATGCTGCTCCGCAGTGATGCCCAGACGGCCGTGGCCCGGTGCTTCGTGAAGATGTCTACCGGCTTAGAGTCAGCGATGGCCGCCAATATGGTGATGATCAGCAAAAGCTTCATCGAACTGAAAAAAACTTTTATTTGATTTTTCGTACAAAATACGTCAGAAGCGTGTATAGTCACATTTAATCGATAATACATTTTGTCCTTCAATGTTGTCATGGCACACGTATCGAGACTACGGTTCTTCAAAAATTACAGGATGTGCGAGATCGTAGAGTGGAAGTAAGAGAACTAAAACGGAAAGGATGCGTGCTGAATTGGAGCAGACAGGTACACAGCGTTTCGTGAGAGGAAAAGAGTTAGAGAAGAATAGAAAAACTAGAGATAAGGCAAAAGTGAGAGAGTGACGCGAGCCGCGACGCGCTCCGCTCGCTCTTTTTGATGTGCACTTTTTCTTTTCCGTTCAAGAACCTATGTCCAATCTCGCCATACTGCTGAAACGTTGTGCGGTACAACTTTGATACGGAAGAGCAAGCGATTAGAATGGTGAAGGCGAAATGCTAACAATTTATACTAACAGCAGACTTAAATACAGGGTAGTGGCTGACATGCCTTTGCTTACAATTCTCTTCGATTACCCAATGCTTTTTTCTCGAATTGTCATATATACACAAAGGTTGATTAGCAATCGTTTCCGGCAAAATGTCCATGAAAAATGAGCCCAACCACAAATCGTAAGTGCATAAACGCCCGTGCTGATTTCATTGACATGTACGATATTTTCCACTAAATATCGATATTGTTTTGCACTCTAATCCTGTTAGAGCAGACATGATACGATCTCATTTATGCGATAATGATGAATCAAGAACGCAAAATGAGATTAGACGTCTTGTCGTTCATCCATAGACGGTCAATCCAAGCGCAGAGTGCCCTCGTCACAGCAGAATCTGAACCAATTATTAAATTTAATATTTATTTTACATCCAATAATTCGACTTGTACGTATGCCGCACATTCGGACAAAGAGCATTGCAATTTCGGATTTCAACTCTCTTTCTCGCTCCTTTTTTTCTCGTAGAGTTTAAAACCGATATGAAGCCGTTCGCGTTAGGATCAACAAGGGTTGCATATCATAAACTTATACCCGCGCTGAGCGGTCGTTCCCCCATTTCGTCCGGGATTAGTCAAAGTATCCCCCTCTCCCTCGTCTCCCTCCCCTCTCGTCCTCGACTTCTGCTGCTACTCGGAGGTCACCTCGTCTCTGCTAGCTGGCACAGTGGGAAAGCCGGCGATTGGTGGTCGATTCCCACCTGACGAGGTGAGCTAGTCTACTCTCTCCCTCGCTTCTTCCCTCTCGCGCGATGAGTTCTGGTACTCCCTCTAGAGTCACTACCAAGCCTCCTCTCCCCTCTGCTGCCCGTGGTCCCTCCTTCGATCCCTCCAAGTTCGCTACCCAGGAGAGCGTAGATGCACTCACAGTGAAGTTGGACAGAGTAGAGGGTCAATTGGCCAAGATCATCGCCCTCCTCGAGTCCACCCCTCCCACTGTCCCTTCTCCCTCCATCCCCTCTACCCTTGCATCCATCCAGCCTACCCTCGAGTTGTCCGTGTGTATCCAGTAATAGCAATAGTAACTATTTGGTTAAATTCGAACAAAGCTATTTGTTTACCTATTCATTTGTCAAGTAAACAGCTATTTTGAAAAACAAAACAATCCAAAGAACTGTTTTGTAAACAACTTATTGTAAACAGCTTTTTGTCAACAAATGAAACACATAGCTGTTTATTTTGAACACTCTATTCTGCTTTTGTTCCAACTCTCCTTGTTAGACTCTTTACACATCAGACTGTAACTTACTGTTGCTAGTAATCAATCCACCTCTAGTGTCATCCAAAACTAATCTGACTCTTCCCTTTCAGAGGCTGCTTGTGGGGAACGAAGCCTCTGTGCTGCAAGAAATCGGCAGTTCAAGGCGATCCTACGAAGGTGCAGAGTCGATCTCTCCTTCTGTTCTGTTTCCTGTTTTTGTTTCCCGGCCCTATTGATGACTCACTAACCCTCCGAAGTAGACGAACTCAGTGTAGACTCGACGGTTCCGCGTGACTTCGATTGTTCCCTTGGGACAGGAGATCCACCAGCACACCGGCGCCTCCCCATACCAGGCGCACGCCTGAGGGTTGATCGTGACGTCTTTCAGAGATCAAAGATCAACTCACCGAGTCGCCGGAGGCCATTGGCGAGAGGATGAGAAGAGCGAGAAGCACAGAGAAACGCACTTGAATGAACGAGACGGGAACAACTGACAATCTTCCAGAATTATCGTCTAGTCTAATGTTAATATGGACATTAGAAGAATCGAAAGATGAGCAAGTGTATTTCTTTTGGTTTTGATATGATCCAATCACAAAAATGCCTGAAATATCCTCGATTATAGACTATGATCAACTCACTGAATGGAAGAGCGACCTCTCTCGAGTGGGCGAACAGTAGGGATGTGGATTCGGTTTTGGCTCTCTCCATTCTGCACACTATCTCGCCAGTCAGAGAAACGAGAGAGTGTGCAGAATGAAGAGAGGCGAAAACCGAAACGACATCACTAGCGAACAGTGGGAAATGATGGAAAATGATCTAGTCTCTCGACAACAACAACAACGTCTCGTAAATGCAAATCACGAATGGAAAACATTTGAAAATCAAATTACGAGACAGTTAATGAAGTTTATTGTCTGTGAAAACAAACATGTTTGTGTTTCAGATAGTTTAATGCGAACAAATCAACGATTACACGCACACTTTTATTATCTCGCATTTATCATTTTTATTGCGGATTCTCTTCAATTTGAGGGAATTTCAAAGCGATAAAGCAATCGATACTATCCAAATTGTGGTTATGAATGAGGGAATGGTCTTGTGATTGGTGCTTTTGGGGGTTGAAGGGGTAGATGGAAGAGTAGGGGTTGAGGGAGTAGATGCAAGAACAGTCTGGAAGAACATTTCGAAATGATGAACATGGAGAATTTCTAACCGTGTTCAGGATCAGTGTGCCCGGATCACAGCAGAATCTGAACATGGAAGTTTAATGGGTGCATCATTTTTGACCTGTTCAAGAGTCGATTCAGAACAGCGTTCTCAAAATATGCAACGCCAGGTTTAATAGCCATTATCAACTGCTAGTTGTGATCTTCGATCTGATTATCGATTTGTCATCACAAATCGGCATCGACCCTCGTGATTTTGCGAGAACTTTCGTCGGTCAGAGAAACGAGAGAAAACGGCGATTGAGAAGAGTCGGAGCCGATTTGCTATCATTAGTAAAGATTCGAATTGGACTCACGCCAATTTCCCTTCCATGTACGATATGCCACCATTGAAATATATGATTCGCCCGTTCCATCACTGTAAGCAGGTCCGATCGCAGTGCTAAATTTAAACCAATTAAAACAAATCGTCATCTGACTCTCCATAATGGCAAGCTCTCTAGCCGGTTAGAGAAACGAGAGAGCGTGTGAATTGAGGAGAGGCTTGTGCCGATGTGATACACCGATTCGAGGCTGATCCTTGCCTAGTCCTACGTAGACATAGGACTAGGCATAACCTTTGATGCTCTTTCGAATGGTATACAACACGACACTGATTATCGATGTTGAGTTTGACCTAACAATTTCTGGAGTCATAATGGATACTCCCACCAAGTTTCAACGCGAAAGGAGCATTTTGAATCCTTGTGCCACCCCTCCTGTGCTAGTACAGAGAACGCGTTGTAAAACACTCCATCGCCAATGAGAAGAGTCAGAGAGAAAGAATGTCGGCACAGCGCGGTTATTGAAAAATCAAAGATCATTCCGGAGAGATCAAAGATCATTCCGGCATGATCGTACTTTCGTGGGATCAGCGCGAACCGCCGAATTCCTGCAGCATAGCGTCTTCATGCCGTAAACGCAACCACTGAAGTGTTTGGATTCGATTATTAAAATAGACGAATAATATAGTTTCTACGGCTAGGGGCCACAAGCCCCGCCCACTTTTGGTCCGCCCGATTTCCCTCGAAAGCGAGATCGAGGGACCACAACTAAACTACGCAACCAAATCACTCGCTCAAAATCTTGAACGGAAGCTATTGACCTCCTCCATGCATTGAGTAACCCGCATGCAAGATCAAATTAGTTTTAATCGGTTTAAAATCAATAAATTGGTCGAGAAATGGCGATTTATGGGCTTTTCAATAAAGACACGATGTTTGCGGGAAGATTTTCCGATTAGTTAGTATTTTAGAGGAATTTTAAGCACCAAATTGCATTTTAAATTATCTCCCTGATTTTGTGCTTGAATTTAATATGAGCGCGGGAGGAGCGCGACGAGAGAGCGGGGGGAGGGAGAGAGACACACGCGAGAGAGGCTCTGCCCCTTTATCTCTCGTCTCGCCTCTCCCTCCTCTCTGGCTGGGCGAGTCGCGCGCGCTTCGGAAGCTCTCACGGATTCGGAGAAGTGCAATCGACATACATCCAAAAGCAAAAATGATATTGAGACCCTGAAGGTCATGTTGAGCCTACTTTGGTCCCGATTCCGAGAATACGGCTCTCATGCTTGCGGCCCCTATCTACGGCAACAGTAACAACTTTGTTAAACAATGTTGAGTGCAAGAAATTAGGTACGATTGACTAGTCTAGCGATGTCATATTGGAACCGACTTCTTTCAATTCTCTCGGCTCTTACGTCTTTCAGAGAAACAAGGAGAATTCCGCGTTGTCATCACCAATCAATTTTCTTCACTCACATGGTTCCAAATTCGGCCTCGGGAAAGTAGGAATAGGCGACGCTCAGTCGAGTTACCTTCAATGATGGCAAATCGGAACTAGAGTATAGTCTAGACTCTCCTCATTTCGCCTGCGCTCTCGCCTCTCTGACCGATGAGAGAGCGGGTGAATTAAGGAGAGTCGATATCATCACTGCCTCACCTCCGTCGTGCCCTCGGGGCAGTCGTACGAGTGGCAGATCAACGGGCCTCCCAGCCACTCGCAGACCTTCTGAGATCAAAGATCAAAGATCACACCGATGACGTCTTCCAGAGATCAAAGATCAACACCCACCGTATCATCAGAGGTCACGAGCGGGAGAACGAGAAGAGCGAGCAGCGCAGAGAACAACACTGAAAGAATATAAAATAGTTGTGATAAATAGGCATCAGACTCTCCTCATTTCACTTGATCTCTCGTTTCTCTGACTGGTGAGAGAGCATGCCAAGAGAGGAGAGTCTCTGCCAAGTTGACATCAATAAAGGAAACTAGTGATGTCGTTTCGGTTTTCGACTCTCCTAATTTTACACACTCTTCAGTTTCTCTACTCTGCGAGATAGCTTGCGAAATGGAGAGATCCAAAACCGAAATTTCCGCCCTAACAATAAAGGAACCCCACTGGATGGAAGAGAGACCTCTCTCGAGTCGGCGCAGAGTGAAAAATGAATCGAAATTCAGTCAAAAACAAACGCAGCTGAATGCAAATTGAATAAAGAAAAAAATCATGTTTTTGTAGAGGTAAATCAGTGTTTATTGTTGTATTCTCACAGAAAGATGACGTTTGCAGCTTCACCCCAAGCAACTGAGCTTACGACCGGGCATGCACCCAGATTGTGCGCTCTTTTCGGATTAGGGCCTGCGCGACGAGACCAGATTGGCACTAGAGTTTGAAATACGGGCCGCAGTCTTTTCATTTCGCACACTCTCTCGTCACTCTGACCAGTGAGAGAACACGCGAAATGAAGAGACGGCGACCCGTATTTCGAACCATACTTGGCACACATCCAATCTCTCATTGCTCGGTTCAAACGAAAATTTGAAAGGAGAAATTTTTCATTTTACAAATTATTTTTCTTGACAAGCCAGATATTTGTGCAACCCCGCCTTTAAAGGATGCACCGAATTCCGAAAACAGACACAGACACAATTACAAACTCCCTCTAATACTACCCCTCTCTCTCCCTGCTCACTGACTTTCTCTAGCCCTTGATTACGGCTCTCGTACCAAAAAGGAGAGTGCTTAGCGTTCGAAGACTGAGTTCGCACACATTGCGTACTTTTCAAGCGCGCCCGCCCCAGGATTTTCTGAAGTTTTGGAGGAGCGCTGACTAAAGAAAAAAAATTTGAGCCTGCGATTTCTATGAAACTTTTGTTATTGACTAAAGTGAGGACGGGGAGAACGCCTATCCACTTCATTTGGCCAAATTTGCATATTGAGCCGATCTGTGACCTAGCAATTCAAAACACTCTAACTCGGTCAGTTTTTGACCTGCCGAGCCCGACTTTTTTTTCAAAAAAATTGTCTTTCCGAGATCTACAAATAACTCAACAGTGATCTCATGCGTAAATGTCGTCTTCCATGTGTCCCGAGCGAAAACGTGTTTTTTTACTTGTATTATGCGATTTATCTCGAAAAAATTAGTCAGTGATCTCGATTTTTATTTTAGATTCTGATTCCCCACTATGGAATTGAGGTATTGACATATTCCATTAGCCATAACTCTGTGCCCCCGATACCGATCCTCAGAGTGGAGTTCCAGACTTAGTCGATTTTCGAGCTTTTTCTCTCACTCAATATGTTTCTGGTCGTATCTCGCTTCGAAATCATCTTTTCGGGCATTCAAAAAAGTCATCGATAGCTCTTGGTGAGCCCGGTAAAAAAGTTTTAGTAGGCCATGCCGCAAAAGGCCATTTTCGTGATATTTCATAATTACTGTTTTTATTCGCCTGTTCCGCTGTTCTTTGCATTGCTGTTCTTTGCATAAGATCCCAGGTTCGCCTCTCCTCCAAGAAGGATCATCAACATGATCAGAAGTGTCCAATGTGCGAGAAGATGGACTACGTCATCAGTGCATCCGAAGCCCATGGGATGGGCACTGAGAACGACGAAGAAGGGAGCGAAATACAATGCAAAGGCGAAGCAGCTGGTGGTCGATCTCTTCGAGGAATACTACAAGCAGTCACAGAAACTGAGAGCGGAGGAGGCAGAGAAGAAGATGAAGGATACGGCTGACATTCAGCCGGCGGAGCGTATGACGCACGACCAGATCATGAATTGTATCAGAGGTCTTCTCGCTGCGAAGAAGAAGGAGCTGGAGAAGACAAGAGGAGGAAACCGAAGAAGAAGAGCACTGGTCGAGGATATGATCACGGAATTGGACGATGAAGGAGGAGCCATCGAGGAGGAAGTGGAAGTGGATGAAGATGATCGGGAGATTACGGCTGACGGCATCTACGATATGATCCACACGAACATGGCTGAATTCTTCGATGACCCCGATAACATCGTTCATTCGACTCCAGATGTCGGAAATTTCGACGAGTGAACTGATTGTATTGATAATCAATGTTATTCAGAAGTAAAGCACTGTTTCTATCGAAAAAGGCGCTAATTACTATGCAAAGAACAGCGGAACAGGCGAATAAAAACTGTAATTATGAAATATCTCGAAAATGGCCAACTTTGCAATAAAAATCGAGATCATTGACTAATTTTTTTTTTTGAAATATCTCGAAAATGGCCAACTTTGCAATAAAAATCGAGATCACTGACTAATTTTTTTCGAGATAAATCGCATAATACAAGTAAAAAAACACGTTTTCGCTCGGAACACATGGAAGACGACATTTACGCATGAGATTACTGTTGAGTTATTTGTAGATCTCGGAAAGACAAATCTTTTGAAAAAAAGTCGGGATCGGTAGGTCAAAAACTGACCGAGTTAGAGTGTTTTGAATTGGTAGGTCACTGATCGGCTCAATATGCAAATTTGGCCAAATGAAGAGAATAGGCGTTCTCCCCGTCCTCACTTTGGTCAATAACGAAAGTTTCATAGAAATCGGATGCACAAATTTTTTTTCTGTAGTAAAAAGTCTCGATTTTCCTACAAAATTAGAGAAAATCCGTGTTAAGTATAATCCTAAGGAATTTTATATTTTTTTCTTAGGAATTATCATCACAATTTCCGGCTGCTCACGCTACTTCAATGCAATCCATCGAATTCGTCGCGGTGTTGTTTATTGTTTGGTCACTCGTCACAATCTTAATGCATGGACTGGTCTTCGTTTCGGTTTTTCTGGAACGAAAACGATCCGTGGTCAATGGGTTCTACACAATTTACATGGTAAGTCCCTCTTACTGGAACAAGTATCTTCAATTAATATGTTATTATTGCTCTCTGTTTCATCAGATAAGCAGTTCTTTTTGACATTTTAATTGATTAGTTATTTGCGCTAGATTTCGGTTATATCAGTTGTATGAGCATACGTCAAATGCGTCGACTCGAAAAAGTGCATGTCGGCACTCCGGCAAGACCCATATCGGCAAAGCGAGAAAAAAATAATACATTGTAAAAATCGATGATATCGAGTAGGCCACGTCGGCTTGCTTGTTTGGGCATTTCGACAGGAAATACTAGGCGAGACCTCATTTGACGTATGTTTATGAGCCGTTAAAAGTGCTGTATTTCAGGCTGGATGTTTTGCCGATATTCTCTCACTCCTGAACGTAGCTTACATGTACGCCAACGTCATTGGATACATTAATGGGCATCCCATCACCACCAAATTCATCGATAACGTATGCACTTTCAATTTCAATTATGCTTCTACCAGGGGAGTAGTCAAAGAGTGTATTGCGGGGAAAGGGGATCTGCTGACTAGTGAATCGTCTCCATTAAATGGAGAAGGTAATCGTTGTGACTAATGCAAATTCCGTAAATGCCAAACGTCCATATATCACGCCTCTCACCTAATACTCGACCTAGATCCGCTGATTCTTGTCAGAAAGTCAATTTTCGAAACCAAATTTTCAACGGTTTTATTGTCTACTAGGGTCTCCTAGGACCCCTGTTAAAGGAATAGTACCAGGGATCATTCCTAGTCGCGTGGCTGCATCGCTCATGTGCAGCAGCAAAACTTCAGGCTACTAAACCACCTTTCAACGAGGTCCCTGAAAAAAGTTTTCTTCGTGACCTAGGGCTATTTTTCGATGCTCTATCGACCTAAGCAAACCGCTTCTCGATAACTATCTCCAGAACATTAATAGAGATATTCGAGCATCTTTCTAGACGATAGAAAACCTATTGATGTCTCGTATTGGGTTGATAGAGGATTTCACGCTGATTCGAACGATAGGTCTGCGCTCCCATAGGAGGAAGAACTGGACGAGTTCCATTCCAAAAACTGTTCCAGCTACTTTTGAACGACATTTTCAACTGCATTTTATTGATTTTGAGATTGAAACATAAAGTGAAATCGTGAAATCGCGAATGAGACCGGGTCATTTCTAGTGAGAAGGCGGAATGACGCGGTGAGAAACAGTTGAATTGGGTGTTTCAAAGTTAGATGGAAAGTTTTTGGGATGGAACTCGGCTGGTTCATCCTCTTATGGGAGCGCAGACCTATTGTTCGAATCAGCGTGAAATCCTCTATCAACCCAATACGAGACATCAATAGGTTTTCTATCGTCTAGAAAGATAGAGCTCGAATATCGATATTAATGTTCTGGAGATAGTTATCGAGAAGCGGTTTGCTTAGGTCGATAGAGCATCGAAAAATAGCCCTAGGTCACGACGACACAAAATTCCGCTATGTTGAGACAGATAGTAAACATCTAGGGTTCGGATTTATTAGTAGGTTGGAGTGCGGGGATAGAGAATGTTAGGCTGCATTTATTATTGACTATTTAATGTATATTTTTTTAGATCTCTCAAATGACCGTGTGGGGCGCCCGCTTCAGTCAGATACTAACAGTGCTGCTAATCGCGACAAACAGAGTGACTGCGATACGGTTTCCTATGAAGCACTCACGAGTAAGTTTTAGGGATTCGTAATTGGAATCCGACCATCATCAAATTTTATTGTATCTCCTTTCTCTGGCAATAATACAAACGGAACTAGGAAAGTCGATCTCGCTTTGGCTTCACTCGTCAGTAGAAATATGCCAAAATGGAACAACAACAAAAACTCTCCTCAATTCGCTCGCTATCTCACTGATCAGAGATACGAGAGAGCGTTCGAATTGAGGAGAGTCGGTGCCGATTTGGCATCAGTCCTGTCAATTTCTTTCAGATATGGTACACTGTAACACAACGAGTTTGCTCGTTTCTCCAAATATCAGTCACATTCATACTCGGCTGTCCATTTGTTCTCATTGTGGTTAGCAAGATTGTCATTGACTAGTGATATAAATTCCAAAGCATACTCTCCTCAATTCACGTGTTTTCTGGTTTCTCTGATTGGCGAGAGTGCACGCGATATTAGGAGAGCAAAACCAGGGTCCATTTTTACGGTGATGGGACGTTTAGGAACTTTTAATTAAAATGGACATAGGATTGTTAATTTTGATTGAAAATTTTAATTTTTTTTCCTATTCAAAAGAGCTCTCCTCAACAAATTTTCAAATCCGTTTTTTGCAGAATCAGCTGAAACCGGTAGAGCGGAATTCCGTTTCTCTCGGAGCTACGATTTTCCAGGCAAATCAAAATAATTTTTAAAAATATTAATATATTATTATTTATTTGAACTTATCCTATGATTCAGGCAGGCAATGCATTGCTTGTTCTCGTTTTATATTTGGTCATACTCAGTGGTGTCCGGGCCGAGAAGCAAAAGGCAAGATTATTTATTATAATAATATTTATGATTAATATAATAATTACATTTCAGACTCCATGCCACACCACGTCCAGGCAAGAGTCCAGCTTGCACAAAGTAGCCCTGATTGTCTGCTTGGTTGAGGTATACGGTATTATCGATCGATTTCATTAACGAATAATTTAATTAATTAATTAACTTTTGCAGATTATCTCTGTTATTCAGCAGACAATACAGACTCAAATATCCTTTTCGGTTGGTTATTTTTATTTTTATTTTTATTTTTTGCAATATATTTACTTTTTTAGCCCGGCATAGGAATGATCATTTACACGTTGCGAACCGTGCTATACACCTCGATTCCGCCCTATCTCCTTCTATTCTTCTGTGAGAGCGTACGCCAGCAAGCGATCTCGCTCTTTCGGTCAGTGAGGCCTGTAAAAGTGTGTTACTATGAAACCTGCAGATATCTTGTAGGAAGGAAACTATGAAACACCAGGAAAGATGTTAGAAAAGTTATCAATTTTTGCTAATCAACTTATTAATTAAGATAATTTAGGCGCCGTGATTCTCGTGGTCGAAACGTCCGGATCTTCTCTTTGGAGCCTGGAAGTCAATTGTAGACGCTCTCTTCAAAATCCTAGTCTAACAGTTCATTGCCGAAAATATTCTGTGATCTTTTTTATTGTGAATGAACGTTTTCAAAGCCCTACAGGCTCTAAGTGTTGACCTGATGACTGAATTGTTCGTTTGGAGAGTTAATCTGAACTACCATTATGTTAAAAAAAAACAGATCATTGATCGCTTCCTAATTTTGCTAGGACGTTGCTAATATATTCATCAATATAAAGCACAAACGTCTGTGAGTTGGTTGGTTGGCTGGTCTGTTCGGTATGGACGTCTGGTCCA
This sequence comes from Pristionchus entomophagus, assembly GCA_036245825.1. Lineage (NCBI taxonomy): Eukaryota > Metazoa > Nematoda > Chromadorea > Rhabditida > Neodiplogasteridae > Pristionchus > Pristionchus entomophagus. The sequence continues at coordinate 4,635,444 of BTSX01000001.1, forward strand.
CTTTTGGTTAGGTATTCCGGTTAGTCCTATCTAAGCTTACGCCATCTAAGCTCACGAAACGCTGAACCCAGCCAGAGGTGTTCCCCACGACTTAGTCGGGGGAATGCCGCTGGTAAGCTATTATCCCCGCCTGGCACAACTGCGACATATTCACACGCAATCAGTCGTGAGAATCAGAGATGCCGGCTTTCGGCGCTGTCTCCATTCTGCACACTTCCCCTGTCTGTCCGGCGAGAGAGTGTGCAGAATGAAGAGAGTCAGGCAGGTAAGAGATTGTGAGAGAGCGTGCAGAATGGAGAGTCAGTCGGAACGCCGACTTCATTACCGTGTGAATATTCCTCGTAGGAGATGACACCGCATTGCTCAGAGAAAGCCGATCTACTATAAATCAAGGGAATCGTCTTGAGAGGCAGTAGTAATGTCGTTTAGGTTTTAACTCTCTCCATTCTGCACACTCACTCGCCGGTCAGACAGACGAGATAGTGTGGCAAATAGAGAGAGAGCTGAAAACCGAAACGACATCCCTAAGAGCCGGTTCTGATTCCTTCTTTTCTCTGACCAATTGCTTCAGTGTTGCCGAATTGAATAGCGGATGTCTCTCATGGATAAATGGGCTGAGGTGGTTCCGGACACCATTCTCGTCCTTCTTTTCATCTACTTGCTCATTCGTCTCGCGACCTCGCCCGATGCTCTCTTCAAGCGACCGTTTTACGTGTTATTCATCACCACAGGTTTGAATGCATTTATGCAAGGGCACGAATTACGGCGTACGAATCGGCAACTGACTCTCCGGAATTTGCTTGATCTCTATGGTCTCTCTATGGCTTCGCATGTTCTCTCAACGGACAGGGAAGCGAGAGAGTACGCGATTTGAGGAGAGTCGAGTTCCGATGTGTCATTGTTAATATCAATTGTCTTTCAGGCATCTACATTGTTATCTCCGTTTTGGTGTATCTTATAATGGTGCAGTTCTTGGACCGATTGGACAGGCAAACAGGCGCCATTTACAAAACTTCACTTGTAAGCGACAAATCGGACTCTCTTCAATTCGCGTACTCTATCGTTTCTCTGACTGGCCATAGAGTGTGCAGAATGAGGAGAGCCATCTTTGATTTACCAACCCTACTTGTGAGCGACGCGGGATACCATCTTTGTTCTCAGCTTTTTCTATTCTGCACACTCCCTCGCTAGTTAAAGAGACGAGAGTGCATGCAAAATGGAGAGAGCAGAGATACGAAGCGATATTTCGACTCAAAAAAAAGAATTAAAATAATATTTATAAAGACAATAATATCATTATTCGAGGCGGCGACTACATTCGGAGGGGTTGGTTCGACGGTCGGGAAAGCCCTCATTGCCCTCCATCGGTATTTTGTCTTGAGAACACGCGATTTTTCTGAAAAGGTGATTGTATTTTCGAACTTCGAAGTCATCGAGACTTTTAAGACTTTTTATTGATGCTATTTTGTGTGTTTTTTCCTGTTTTCATAAAAAGCGCGGAGAGAGCTGAGCACTAAAAATTCATCCTTCAGTCACAGTTGAGATAACATCTTTACAGAACTTGTCATCGACAGTAATTTATCGATTGCTCATTTTACAATTTATCTTCTCTGTCGCGGTCACGATTCCCATCTGGATATCGTCATCGTTCACGATGAACGGCGATGTCATTGTCAATCTGTCCAAGGAAAACACTGTAGTAAGTTGCTCTGACGTTTTTCTGACTGGCAAAAGAGTGTGCAGAATGGAGAGAGTACTACAAGTGGTAGTGATGCTCTCCGCACTCTCCAATCAGCACACTCGCTCATCGTTTTACCGTCGATTCGATAGTGCAGTGATGACAAATCGGCAGCTGACTCTCCTCAGTTCGCACGCTCTCTGGTCTCTCTGACCGGAGAGATAGTGTGTAGAATGAAGAGAGTCGAAACTCAAAACGACAACATTACTGTGCAGAATGAAATTGATCTAATTCCTTCCAGATTATGAAAGCCATAACTATCAGTATCGACATATCATACATTTGCTGCAATGGCCTTTGTACCATTCTGAGCAGTCGAGAGCTCATTCGACTTCGGCAAATGATGGGGGTAAGTGTTAGTGGCGTCGTCACGGGTTTGACTCCCTCGTCGGTTAGAAAAACGAGAGAGTGTGCAGAATGAAGAGAGTCGAGAACCGAAACGATATCAGTAGTAAGTATGGTAGAATCGGATAGTAGCTATCGAAAACCTTCTGACCGGCAATATAGTGTGCAGAATGGAGAGACAAGCAACTTTTTTTGAATAACCATACGACCATTTTTGATGCCGAGATTGTAATTTCCTTGCATTTTTTGTGGCAGCTTTTTCTCCGGCTTTACCACCTTCTGTTTTTAGTTTTAAAAAAATTGTATTCTTGATTAGATTCAAGTTAAAGTTTCGCGCTCATCAAACACTGTAAATATATTTAAAACGTTATTTTCAAGAAATTATTTGAAATTTGTTATCACCGGTACGATTTATTCCACAGGGATGGGATTCTGTAAATTAATAATGTAATGTCTTTCATTTAGACAAATAGCAACTCTAACGCTATAATTGTGCAGCAACGCAATTTGTTCATTATTGTGACAGTATGCTCAATATCTCACTTTATCAAAGCACTCCAGCAGGTGGGACCAGGGAACATCAGATTTCAGTTTTCAAAAAGTGCACAAAAAAATTTTCCGGCGAGAAAAATCGATAAACGATTCTGGCATGTAACCACAGCGCGCTCGCGTTAGGGAACATGTACCAATAAATGTATTTTCAGTCCATCATAGCCTTCGCGACGTATGCTGGTCTTCAAGATCTCTATCAAGCCATCTGGCCTTTGGTGAGCGAGGATCAGTCCCAGTCCAAAAGTTCAAATAAGAACAGTACAAATGAGTCCATGATCTGTCCAATCCAGTCTAAGTAACTCAATGATCAGTTCAAATATGTCCCTGACCAGTCCAATCCAGTCCATGATCAGTCCAAATGAGTCCCTGATCAATTCAATCCATTCCAAAATGCGCGTTACAGTACCCTCTCGTGAATGGATTGGCGTCATATGCGGCTCCAATCTGCCTGGTCATCTTTTCATCGAAAGTTCGAGCGAGACTTATCTTCAGAAGGACAACATCCTGCTCGAAAGCAGGCACGATTACGCTACGATAGACTTCGGATGCCGATGAAAAATGAATTATAATAATTTATTCGAAAAGTATAATATAAGTTGACACCGTATTTATCTTATAAGATATGGCAGTTTTCGAAAGCACCGAAACTGAGGGATCAGAAATGTGCAATTTGTGGAAATGATTTATCCTCCAACTGTGAGCTATGGTACTGATTCAGACTCATGAACGCGATCAGGAGCGACAGTTTATGTCCATTAGAGATGTGTAAATTCGGTCTTGACTCTCTCCATTCTGCACACTATCTCGCCGGTCGGAGAAACGAGAGAGTGTGCAGAATGGAGAGAGGCGAATACCGAAACGACATTCACTAATGTCGATATAGCTCCCGGTGGTACTATGCTTTACTGTCGGAACATCAAAAATCCATTTTTAAAAAGTGTCCACGCCATTGTAACTTGCATGGTGGAGATGCGTTTCACAACGTTATCTAATATTGAGGTTAGAGCGATTCGATAATTCTTGTAGTGCTTATTCGAAATCCCCAATAAGGAAGGCATTAAGTCAGTCTTGATTCAAAATGCACCCAAAAGATATCCTAGTATTCGGATTTGTATGTGATCTTAGCTCAAATATTCTAGGATTGTCCGGACAGAAAACGTCCAACAAAAAGAATCTTCCAGTTTTGTCCTTATGAGGAAGAAATTGAAGGTAGTCTAGTTTCGAAATGCAGTCTGAATCTATCATAGTAGCGATCGTCCATTAATAAAAATAAAATGCAGATATACACATAATCTTCCAGATCTTTCCCGAATATTCTTTGTTTTGGCAACTTCCTGGAAGTGTATTTCTGTTGAATTTTGACGATTGATCCCTGAATCATCGAATCATCCATAACAACTTCATCCCTTCCTACTCATAATATCTCTCGTCGATCAGAGCGACGAGAGAGTGTGCAGAATGGAGAGAGCATTGAATAGTAACGACTTCGCCATTCCCAGTTCGGAAAATAAAAGATAACAACCCCCTGTAAGCGCGGAAACGAAGTGCAGCACAACAAATAAGAGGAACACAGAGCGTAACTAGTGCAACGCTTTTGTTTTTTTTGTTGGATTTTTCTGTTTTTCTGATCAGGTACCAAGTGGGGTTGTGTTTCAGATTATGGCTATAATCGCTGAGTGGAGAGCGAATCAATCATTCATCGATTGCTTGTTTAAAAATACAAAAGAAAAGACACGAAGTCAATAATATGGTATTTCAGTACCATTTGTGGTGGGTTTCGCCACTTCAAGCTGATTTTAAAATGATTCAATATAATATCTCTGCCATACTGAATCACAATGTTTATCGAAACACCGAAACTAAGAGGCCGGAAGAGTATAATTTGTACAAATGTTTGATAGGATCCTGAAGATTGGATGCTTCAGTGATTTCCCGTTTAGAATAAATTGTACCCCAATTGTTCTTAAAATCACATTTTATCCTTTGTTGAATCATACTCCGCAACGTTAGTCATGGAAAATGCTCATTCCAAACAAACAATACCTTTTCCTTGTACTGGAAAATGGGGATTATCAGGAAGGGCAAGTACTGAAAATAAGCGGGAACCGGCAAAGAACGCGGTCTTGGCTCATTCCAAATGGATCAGTCCAATCCAGTGAATAATAATTTTAGGACAGTGCACGACCTAACAGACCGAAACATGCAAACGCTTTCTTCGGAAATATCTTTTTCTAAGTCCCTAGGCAGTTTCTCTAATCGATCCCGTTACAAAACCAAGCAAAAAATTTCGTGTGATCTCTTACCTGTTAGAGAAACGAGAGAGTACGCGATTCGAGGAGAGTTTGGACGCCGATTTGCCCAACACTATTCCTTACAATCTGTACCTTCCCTGATCGAGTCTCTCAACACTCTGACCATCATAATCGTCGCATTGCATTTTTGTTTTGTTTTCGGAAGATGAAGTAGAAGAACTATAACTGGGAGAGCGGACTAGACTCGAAGCAAGTAATAGCAGGGGATTCAGATCGATAATCAATAAGGGGCGGAGCTACAGTACTACATAAAGCCTGAGGGGGCTAAAAGACAGAGCTTTATCTTCTAAAAGCCGGACGGGTAGGTGGAGGTTTTCCGCCGCCATTCGGAATTGCCGTGGATGTAGCCATCCTCGCTGGCCTGGAAGAGATCAAAGATCAAATTACATAGGATAGAGATCAAACTACATAGATCAGGGATCAGAGACCAAACATCAAAAATCAAACTACAAACCTCGAGCACCTGCACGACCGACGCGTCGACGATCGTCATGTTCTGCTAGTAGCGCGTGCGCAGGGCATCGGTAAACTCCTGAATACGGTAATTGATTGAAATCCATTTTTCGATTGACCGTGGGATACGGTAACGGAGCCGGTGATGGATCGATAACCGCTAAGAGCTGAGAAAGTGTATTTTTATATTTTGTAGGGATATGAGTTCGTAATATCGATGTGCCAGAGCAGACTAGATTTTAAAAAGCTCATGAAACACATGTGATTTCGCATGTAAATTTTCTCCGAGAATAAGAGAAAAATAACACGGATAGTTAAATAAGATATTTCGCAATAGATGAGCAATGACGGCATACAGTAGCCAATAAAATTAGTCCCCAATCAATCATGCTACAACCATCTCTCACCGGGGGCACGGTTTGCTCGTAGTCGCACTTGTGCGGGAAGTACTGGTGGTGGAAGCGGGGAGCATCGAGAGACTGGAAGGGAGGCAGAGATCAAAGATCAAACTACGCAAGGTTGATCCAAGAGTGATCTAACTACGAATATCGGAGATCAGCCTACAAAGATCAGAGATCAAACTACTAAGATCATTCTCGCACCTTGACGGTCCGATTGAAGAGCAGCGTCTGGATGATCAATTGAGTGGTGGCGGAGATGATGAAGGAACCGCCGGCCGCACCGTCACCATCTTGACCTGCAGAGATCAAAGATCAAACTATAAACTAAAAAAGGTCAAAGATCAAACTGTATAGATCTAATTACATGTTGCGCTAAATGAGGGAGAGATACTAGATTAGACAGAAGCGCGCCTCCGACTCTTCTTTAATCGCTCGGCTCTCTTGATTCTCTGGCCGACAAGATAGCCGAGCGGATTGAAGAGTCTCCCTTCGGTTTCACTTGTGAGAAAATTTGTTTGTGGTTTGCACGGCGAAGCGTGGAAAGAATTTAAGCTGCAGTTCGCTGGTCAGTTCAAATTGTACTCGTGAAACACAAGTCAGACAGCGCGAAATTTATTTATAAATCGATGCAAACTAGATCTATGCAAACGATCAAAGTAAATACTCCAAACTACTGACAATGAATTTAACGCCATCGAAAGGGGAAAAACATAATTGTTCGGCATAACAAATTTTTGAATAATTTATATAAGCGACATTTAGTTGACTGTGTGTCGTCACTCTAACAACTCGCGCGCAGAAATAGCGCTGTTAAATGAGTTTCGAGAGAAGAGGTTGATTTGTGTTTCAGAGCCACATGAAATTGGCTGGTTCAAGGAGATTTGCAGTGTTTCCTTCATTTGTCAAATACAAACTAATAAAATCGTCTCCTGATCACTCAGCTGATTGACAAACAATATCAGAAGCAATGACTAACGTCGTTAGAACAGCCCGAACGGGTCGCTGTCATTGCCGATAAACTCCAGAGTCTTGGCGAGAGCCTGCAAAAGAAGAATTGAGCTTTGATCTCTAATCTTTGATCTTTGAACTTTCCTCACCTCTCTTTTCATCATGTCTCCCTCCTCGTACACTCGGCCGGTGACCTGTTGACAAACTCCTTCCTGGAAAGAAGAGGAGTGATCTTTGATCTTTTATCTTTCAAACCGATGATCTCCGATATTGAAATACGCGCTTTCTTCAGACGCATTTAGTATCTCATACTATTGTTTGTGAACGAGATTCCTTTGAGATACTCGATCTTTGATATCTGATGTGCTTATCTTTCTCCTTATTTAGACAGTTATCGATCGCCTACCGTACCCTCAAAGTACCGTACCCTCAGGCTATCACACATAATAATTGATCTTTGATCTCACGTCATATGCTCATCGATCATGTCGTGTTTCTCCTTTCGCTTCATGACGTCGGCCAGATTGTTGGACACGGGGAAACCGGTTTCGGCTCTCTCCATTCTGCACACTATCTCGGTAAGAAAATAGAAAGAGTGTGCAGAATGAAGAGAGTCGACAACCGAAACTACATCACTAGTTTACAGTAGCTGACCCGAGGTTTTATAAGTGCTTCCCATGGTCCGACGAATCCCTTTGTATACCTCGCAACCAACTTATGCGGTATCAGGACGATCCCTGCCGAATCTATTCACACTAGAGATGTCATGTCGGGGTTCTAATCCTCTCTCTCCATTCTGCAAACCAGGGGCAATTCATTTGTTGACAGCGCGTTTTGAGTAGAGGAGGAAGTGACCAACGATGGATGCTCCCGAACATCGAAACGCCATTCGGGAAAAAAATGCTCAATTACTTACAGACACCAATGTGTTACCTTGCAATGTGTTTCACAATGTTATCATATATTCTGAGTTTAGAGAGATTTAATTGTTCTTCCATTGCTAGCAAATTATCCATTATAACGAAGAACTTTAGGATAGTCTTGTCTCGAAATTCACATCCCAGTTTCCTAATTGTACTTTCATTGGGGAATGAAAGGTTTGGTATGTGATCCTAGGTAAAATATTCTACGAATGTCCGGAAAAAATTAAAAAAATAAAATGTTCAACAAAAATAATCTTCCAGATCATTCCTGACTATTCTTTGTTTATACAACTTCCTGCTTTCTGGAAGTGTATTTCTGTTGAATATCCTTTTGATGGTTGATCCCTGAATCATCGAATCAGCCATAACAATTTCACAATAGGGATGTTGTTTCAACTCTGCCTCTACTCATTTCGTAGTATCTCTCGTCGATCAGAGCGACGAGAGAGTGTGCAGAATGAAGAGAGCAGAGAATCGTAACGACATCACCATTCGCAGCACGGAAAATATAGGATAACAAAGCGCGGAATTGAAGTGCAGTACAACAAATAAGAGGAATTCAATGAGTAACTAGTGCAAAGCTCTTTTGTTTTGTTTTCTTTTGGATTTATCTGTTTTTTGGGATGGATGACAATTCCGCAACTTGAATTTTTCCGCAAACGACATTTCCGCAACTCGACGTAATTCGATTTCTAGCCAACCTAGGATCCTGGCACATGTGTCAAAATAAAGAGGAAGTTATGCTGATCAGAATGACACCTCTGCCAGGATCCTAGGGTGGCTGGAAAACGAATTATGTCGAGTTGCGGAAATGTCGTTTGCGGAATTGTCACCCATCCGTTTTTTGTGATGGGATTCCAATAGGGATTGTGTTTCATCCTGAGCGAATCAATTGGGTCTGGACAAGGTGTTTACTACAAATAAAAAATGAAAGGTGAATGTTTCACCGGGTAGATGCAGATAATTTAAGATTCATGCTGTTTGCATAATGATTCGGTACTATTGCGATATCCAACTGAATGTTGTTCAAAGCACCACAACTAAGAGATCGGAAGCATACCTGCGCGAGTGGTATCCTTGCGGCGACCCGTTCTTCAGACTCCGCCCACTCTCTCTCTCCCCTTCCTCCGCTCAAACCCGTCGCGCATAGAGCGCGCGTCATCGACAATAGAAAGGATGCGGGACCCCTCCACCTCGTGTCCTTAGAGATCCCTAGGGACATTCGAGCGCAGGTATGATCGGAAGACTAAGAGATATGTCTCCTAATTTCGCATTCTCTTCGGAAAAAAGTGTCCATTTTCAGGCTCCATTGTGAGTACGTTCATTGGTGAATGAACGGATTGGTATGACACCTTAGCTCAAATGCTCAAATGTTCTCAAAGCTCAAATGTTAGCTCAAATGTTCTCGTGTTGTCCGTCCAGAAAATGCTCAACAAAAATAATCTATCAGATCATTCCAGAATTTCCTTTGTTTTGACTACTTCCTGCTTTCTGGAAGTGTATTTCTGTTGAATATCCTTTTGATGGCTGATCCCTGAATCATCGAATCAGCCATACCAATTTCAGAGTAAGAATGTTGTTTCAGTTCTGGCACTACTCATTTCATAATATCGCTCGCCGATCAGAGCAACGAGATAGTATATAGAATGAAGAGAGTATAAAAGGCATCGCCCTTCAATGTACGGAAAATAAAGGATAAGCGAATGAAGTGCAGTACAACAAATAAGAGGAATTCATCGCGTAACTAGTGCGAAGCTCTTTTTTTCGGATTTGTGTTTCAACCTGTGACTATAATCTCAGAGAGCGAATCAGTGTATCAATGGTTCCGTTTTCAAAAACAATAATAAAGTAGTGTTGCGAAAATGTAGTGATGCGTGCTTCCGAAACCCTTCCCTTTTCTATTTCGACCTGGATCTAAAGAGAATGCTGAAGGAATTGAATATGATAATTCGATATATCATCCACCAAACAATCACGAGAATATCAAACCATTCTTCTCCTAAAATACCCTGGTGGAAACATTATTGAATTGGATTGATTCGGAATCGTTCTGGCTCACCCTCATTGTATCCCGATTGTTCTAAACTAGTGGAATTACCATTGAATTGTGTTTCAGCCTGTGACTATAATCTCAGAGGTGAAAGCGATTCAATTTTTCCTGGCCTCCGCTTTTAGTAAACACAACAGAATGGGCATAAAAAGATTACATATTTTGTTGATTTTATGAAGCAACTTAATTGAGTCTTCGTAATGAATAACCATGTATCCAAATACTGTTCCTCAGATAATTTCGGCAAACTCATATGGTTGGGGGTCCTTTTTCGATTTCGACCAATTTCGCTCTCGCCCAAAAAGTGTGTGTAGATTCTGCCCAGATCCGTCCTAGCGCACTCAAATTGATTCCGACTGCTCTCAATTCCCCCTATCCCGCATCTCTTTTGATGGTTACTGTGTTCACTCTAGTGATGACAAAGCGGAAAAGACATTTCGCATGCTCTCTAGTCGATCAGAGAAACGAGAGAGTGCGCGAAGTGGAGAGAGTCCCTCCTCACTCCTCTCCTCCTCCTCCTCCCATTCTCTTCCGATAGTAACCCATTCGCGCCTCTCCATGGTTATTGACTAGTGAGTCGGAATGAGGCTGATTGCGTAGGAATGACGTGATGCGAAGTGCAGGAAGATTATGGTAATGGGTGATGCCGAATCGGCATAGACTCTCCTCTTTTCGCATGCTCTCTCGCTTCTCTGACCCATGGGAAAGTATGCAAAATGAGGAGAGTCATCATTGAATTGTCCTCCATTGTAATTAGTGATGCCGAATCGAATAGGTGCTGTCTCCATTAGTGATGTCGTTTCGGTTTTCTGCTCTCTCCATTCTACACACTATTTCGACTTTCTGACCGGTGAGAGAGTGTGCTCAATGGAGAGAGCGAAACCCGAAGCGACATCACTAGTCTCCATTCTGCACTCTCTCTTGTCGCTTTGATCGGCGAGAGATTTGTTTGAGTAATTTATTATATTAATGTTATAATATATTAATATATAGTAATATATTAATGGCGATAAATACATGATCTGATGCGATCCCAAATTTAAAAAAAAATGTATTTAAAATGTTACAGTGTGCAGAATGGAGAGAGCCAAAACCGAAAGTATCCTACATCTCTACCACCTAGTGCGCAGATTAGGCCGGTATTTGACGGAGGTGCGCGATAATCCGCCTTCTTGTCATGTGGTTTTCATGAATGCGAAAAAGGAAGAGGGGTGAAGGAGAACATGGAAATATCCCGGCAGAAAGTACTCGTGATTGCTTGAATTCCATCACTGAGGGCTGCGGATTGCATTGATTATCACACATTGTGCTATAGTTATGCCGCCTGGTAGCTCTCTCCAATCTGCGCACTCTCTCTCTCATCTCTGACCGGTGAGGGATCATGCAAAATGAGGAGGAAAAAACATGCTATGATTGCATAAGCCAATGCCGCCTGTGTGGCTTATATTATCGTGCTCTGAACCACGTCAATGACCAGGCGAACCTGATAACCATAAACTAGCCTATGACTTGTTTAAACTCGCCTGGAAATGTTGCTTCTGTTTAGTTGTGGCCAGTAGTTGTGACTTCAGATATTGCCGGATACCCGTTACCAGTATCAGTCATCCCTAGTGACCACCGTGTTTTCGATAATTTCGTTCTAACTTCTGTGTCCCGAAACCGCTTATGACCTACCGAGTTGCTCAGCCAATTTTGAACATTTCGCTGAATCATAGTACTGCTGTGCAAAAGTGGACACAACGCGCCACTGGAGCGAAACTTTTTGACCCCCATTTTGCTCCCTCCCTTCTCTTGCTCTTTCCTCCACTCTTTTACCACTTCTCTAAAGCTTGATTGCAGCTCGCTCAGGGGCTATTATGGCAGTGCATAGGTATGTCTGACTGACGAGAGAGTGTGCAGAATGGAGAGAGCGTAGGTCAGAGGAGGGGGAAAGATAATGGAGACTTCCCCTGTTCTCCTTATGTTGAATAGTCGATTTCTTCTGGGATCTTCCTTCAAGAGTTCGAGGGAAACAAAGGCGAGTGGGCGAGCAACTCCTTTTTTTCAAATAGCTGAATACGCCTTTTCCAGAGTGCTGACGTACGCATAAACTACTGTAGTTATGACCCTTATTGATAGGTGATATTTTTTTAAACTCGAATTGTTATGAGGCACACGTTTTTCCCGTAATAAAATTCGTTTTCGAGGGAAAGGAAGGGCCGGTATCTTCATTTCACATAATCTTTCGTTGCTCGACCGATCGAGATAGTGTGCAAAATGGAGAGACCGTCACTCTAACAGCGAGAGGAAGGGATCGAAAAGTGCGCGATCAACGGGATGCGGAATAACAATGTATTGTACATGAATGAGCTGCGCTCTCCTCATTCTGCACACTCTCTCGTCTGTCTCTGACCGGCGAGAGAGCGTGCAGAATGGAGAGAGCAACCGTCCGATTAGAGCAGATCATAGATCAGGAACGAGGATTCTCCACAACTATTTTCCGTTCCCTCATCAAGAGACAGTATGGAGAATGAAGAGGGCGCATAGTCATGACCAATCTTTCGATCTGTTATTGAGGATGGATGGGGCTGGATTCCGCCCTCTCCATTCCGCACACTATCTCGTCTGTTCGGCGCAGGCGACATAGTGGAGAGAGAGACATATCCGGCAACACTCTATCTATCATGATCTGGATGGGGCGGGGAAGTCTCAACTGGTTATCCATAGGCATTTTGCCTCAAGCTCCGCCCCTTTCCGCTATCGATTCGGCGCAAGTGCGAACAGCGTAGGCACTTTCCCATAGGGAAGTAGTCGTTCCGGCTTCCGACGCCATGTCAGAGAGTGTGCAGAATGAAGAGAGCCGATAGAGATGCTCTCATCATTTTGCACACTCTCTCGTTTCTCTGACCGGTGAGATAGTATGGGAAACGAAGAGCGTCTCGAAATGGCTTCTCGGCTAGAGACACCTCCATTGACTGATGGTTCCACGGAGAGAACGGACGATTATTCTGAAGCATTTTGCTCCGTTTTCTTAGGTTTTTCGATGCTTCTAAAGTTCCTTGTACACATGTCGACTAGACCCTCTTGTCGATTAGTAGCACAAGAAAAAGTGTCGACTTAGTGATTATTTTAAAATAATTCTTCTTTACTTTGTGTCAGCCTTTCATTCATACCTAAAGTTCCTGGTTGCTCGTGTAGTGATATCCATTGGAGACCGACTATACTTAAGTCGCATGCTCTATCACCGTTCAGAGGAACTAATGAGTGCGCGAAATCTGGAGACTCGTTTCCGATTGGATATCACTACCAGAGATCCTCTGGTCGATTTGTATCACAAAAATAAGTGTCGAGTTAGTGGTTATGTTTGCATAATTCCTCTTCACTTTGCGTCAGCTTTCCCAGTTCAGTCAAAGCTAAAGTTCCTGGTATCTCTACTGCACCTAATAGTGATGGCATTTCGGAATCCGACTCTCCTCAATTTGTTTGATCTCTCGTTTCTCTGGTAGGCGAGAGATAAGGTGTATTGAGGAGAGTCGTTTCAAATTTGAGATAACTAGCACCGATCATCGGATTCATCGGTTTGATCATAAAAAGAGTTGTCACCCTACTTTGTGCTAGCCACTCTACAGTTGTTCGATAATGCTGAGTTCCTGGTATCTGAATCACCATGTCATCATCGGCAATTAAACCTCAGACTTCTGAGATCATTAGCTCTTGAACTTTTGTCTCCTGACACATTTTGGCTTCTTATAGCGCTCAATCCTCTCTGGTTTCTATTCTCCTCTAGTGTATTTGAGTTTCGGCTTTGACTCTCTTCGTTCTGCACACTCCCTCGCCTCTCTGACCGGCGAGAGAGTGTGCAGAATGGAGAGATCAATTATTCGATCAGGCAGCACTGCTCTTCATGGGCTAATGACTCAATCTCTCCGTCGGCTATTGTTGAAGGCCAGGATTCTTCTCAAATAGAAACACGGCAGCCCCGAATTTTCCGCTCGATGTTTCGCTCATATTTTCGCTTGAGTCGCTATTTGAGAGCCAAACTCTGCCCTTGCGTCAACCCTCGTTTTTAGTGATGTCGTCTCTGTTTTCTGCACTCTTCATTCTGCACACTCTCTCGTCTGTCTGACCGACGAGATAATGTGTGAAAAGGAGAGAGCGAAAACCGAAACAACATCCCTACTCGTTTTCAATTTCTCCTCTCCATTCGCCTTTCTCTCTTTCACATTTCCGAATGAGTGAACTCACGCCAACTCTACGTTTTTGGTTCGGAACCGAGATTTATCCAACGAGATGAGAGTGTTTCGAGATTTGAAAACCAGATGTCAGTGCTCTAGAAATTTGGTTAGGTTTCAACCTTTCAACCCCCTCTTCTGCTTTCGTGATTCTTAAAGTTTGTTCGTTGAGCGAATGTCGCAAAAAAAACAGTAGTTTGGACTGATTGTGAGAAACGCTCGATTCTCCTCAAAAAAGGCCTATGATTCGGAACAATATTTGCTCTTCGAAACTCGATGTTTCTCGCTCTGTTGACCACTAGGGGGGGGTGGGTCAAAACAATGGCATCATCATCACCATAGAGAAAGAGCGCGCGGAGCCGCGTCATTACACGATTTTCGATAATCAGTTTCTTTTTCTCACACGGGGGGTTCCTCCCCTCTGCTCATTCTCATCTCGATCGCTTGACCAATACTAGCGCATGCTCTGGCTCTTCCATCTATGAATGACCACTTTTCTGATCAGGTATTGTCGATAGAAGGCATAGTTGGCCAAGCATTCTGAAGGTTGGATAGGTCCTCCCGTCTGCCCATTCTTAGCTTGACTATCATTCTGCGCCTTCACAATTACCATTGGTTGGTGATATTTTGGTGGTAGGACAAGATGTAAAAATTTTATTGGAAAAGCCCATCTCGTAAATATTTGGACAATGGATCGGAGTAAACATCCTTTGTCTGCAAATTTACGAGATGGGCTTTTCCAAGAATTTTTTTGCATCTTGTCCTACCACCGATATTTTGCGTTCATGATCTAACCTTTATTGTCATTTTCTGTAGGAACTCTGCCCATTCTCGTCTCGATCGCTTGACCAATGCTAGAGCGGCTGTGTTTCTTCTCATTAGTTTTCGAACGAAACCGCTCCGAGTTGCTATTAATGATAGAAGAAAGCAGAGATTGATCAATGATTATGAACTCATTTCTTCTCATAATTCATCTCTTGACCACTCTTCTAAATTACAGTTAAGTGACGATATTCACAATGATCCCTCATCTACCAAGCATTATGAAGGTTGGAACGTTCCCCCCCTTGCCAATTTCACTCTTGACCACCAATTCGAGCGTGCCATTCCTCCTCAATTTCACCCTCTTTTCACTCTCCGAGTCATCAAAACATTTGCTCTCCCGATCACTTTCGCTCGTGTGCTGAAAGCAAGAGTGATTTACGTGCGCGTGTTTGTTGCCAAGTGTGCTGAGGTCAGAGACTCTCCTCGATTCGCACACTATCTCATTGCTCTAACCGATGAGACAGTGTGCGAAAAGGAGAGAGCTAATAGTTGTGTTGCCGAGTATGCGTGTTCCACTACATTTCCTGCTCCATTGTTGCAAAACTTCAGGGCGACGGGCTTGTTTTGGCAATCATTCTTATAATTTGAGTTTAATTTCGTCAACACTCAGCGCTTCTGAATGGTTTCTAGGCACTGAAACATTGAGAATGGCATCGAAATATCCAACCATGATCCTGAAGACCTCGATTTTCTCAAAGCATCGCTTAGAAAAGGAGCCAAGAGTCCCGATAATTACTTCCCTATCATCACTCTGACAAGCGTTGCTCAGTTTTCCTACAATTATTTAGTTGAGAAATGCGCAATACGGCGAAAGCCGCGCTTCGATCTGCCTTTCGCTCATTTTCTTGCAAAACTCTCGCGAATTAGCCTGTCCGTATGGGTGTTCGTCAAACCACAGTGAATCACCAGCAAACTAGTGACTCTCCTCGATCCGCATGCTCGCTCGTCGGTCAGAGAAAGGAAAGTGTGTGCGAATCATCCCTCCAACAAACATTCAATCAATTTTGCTCCTCTTTTGCTGTGAAATTGAACAACAAAAAGCTGCACTGTTCTGTTCGTTTTCTCTTTTTGATGTTCTATAAGTGCAAAAATGAGCCTAATTCTCCTCAATCTCTCATCTCTCTCACCGACGAGAGACTGTGAGCAATGAAGAGGCGCATGCGATTATGGCTAACTTTAGTGTGAAATGGGAGGGCAGGAGAGAAAAAACTCTCCCCAATTCGCGCGCTATCTCGGCTATAAGAGAAACGAGAGAGCAGGCGAAATTAGGAGAGCCGCAGAATGCGATAGAAATGGGAGAGGTGCTACTGTGATTGATACTCGTTCTCGATTTTCGCTTTCGCTTCAATGCGCTCTTCTCTCCACTTTTTTGATCTTTTTTGATCTCTGTGAAACCCCGATTTTGAGCGGAGTGAATTCCTCTCCCATTTCCCCAACGCCCACAAGGTTCTTAGGGGCTTCGCGACTCGGAAATACTGCAGAAATCCTCGAAATCTCGAGCCTAGCAAGTCCTAATCATTCCAAGCTCTGATTTCCGAACAGGAAGTTCGTTTCGTTTATCGATGAGGTTATTGCCTCATTCGCTAATTTCCAAGTGAATAGTTTCGGTTCCAGTTTCGAATCGAGTGGTTACAGATCTATTGTGCGGGGAGAGGTTTGGGAAGCAAGAATTTTAGCATTTTCGTAGGTCACTATCTAGACTTTTATTGTTTCTGTCTTGAAAGTGCCGATCTCTCGGTTTTATCGCGTTGTTTATTTTGCTCATGTGCCGAATTTCGATGAGCAGAGGTGAGCAAGCAGGGAAGAAAATGGATTGATTTTACATTGTTTGTGATCGCTTGTTTTGACAGGTCGAATAGGTCTTTTTGTCTCCGTTGTGAGCGATGTCTCTCGCCGATTAGAGCTACGAGAATGTGCAGAATGGAGAGAGAGCGGATGTTCCTTCGGTCAGATTTTGTCACACCCTGATCGCTAGGGATATCTCTTTTGAGATAGAATTGATCCCTAGATAGGGCGAGAGAAGAATGAGAAGAGGGCTGCATGTGATATTTGTCAGCACGCACGTTTTGAGCTACTGTACTAATTCGAATTAGCCGCCGAGTATCCTCTTCGATTACAAACAAATATTGTTGTTTCGGGTTTCGCTCTCTCCATTCTGCACACTTTCTCGTTTCTCTGACCAGCGAGATAGAGTGATGAATGGAGAGAGCCGAAACCCCTATTTCAAACTCGTGATGGTGCTCAGCTCTCTCCATTCTGCACACTCCCTGGCTGCTCTGGCTTGCAATAGATTGTGCGAACTAATTTCGACTACTGAAAAATATTGTTGACCATGGCTATGGTTGTGTGTGCAAATGGCATTCCACAGTTTGAACAGTGTTATCGAGAGAGGTCAGTATGAATTTTAGCCAATGAGTAATACTGACCGATAGTTGACTTTGTGCTTATTGTATTCAAGGTCGTAGCATAATATGGATCATATCAAACAAAAGTATAGGGTAAAAGTTCAATCATCATATTTCTCAGTGTTCTTTGTTATTGATCTCATCAGGCTGCACAGTGTTCTAGAGTGAGAGAAAAGACAAAATAATCTCGGTCGATGAGTAATTGATAGTCGCCGAATATGATCGTTTTGTTATTATGCGATAAGGATATATTTTGTTGCTCTTTTATTCTCGGGATCTTATACGCATACGTTTTCATTAGAAAAAAAGTAGGATAAGGCACTCCACGCAAGGCGGGCTTGGCCACCCCCGAGCCATGTCAGCGTTCAGTCTGTCCTGAGGAACTCAGCGACCTATGCGATGAGGCTATAACCGTAAAGGAAGAGTAGCTCAGATAGGCAAATTGTTGTTTCAAAGCATGCTGAGTTCACTGACTCTGCTCGTATTTGCATTAATTCTCATTTATTTGTTTTTTTGCAGAGCACTTCTGCGATATTTCCTTTTTTGGAACATGTTCGAACAGTGTTCAGGTAAAAGCAAAAGGGATCCATACAACAAATCTCTCACATAAAACCATTTCCATTTTGTCATGCTATGATCTTTCCCATTACACATAAAGTAAGTGACATACTCGACCCACGATTGTTTTCCGATCAATATCACCCCCATCCATCATTCTCGCACGTGTGTTTATGCGCTCCCGATCTCTACTTTTGTCACACATTTTCACATGCCGTTCTTGTAGGATACTGTTATAGAGGAGAGTGCGGTCAAAATAATCCCGTTCCAAGAGTAATTGCTAGTCAACGAACATGATCTCTTCGTTATTATGTGCTTAGGTGCTGTTTGATTTGTGCTACAAAAGCAGGAAATCAATAACACTTACCGTATTGGATTGCGCTACAGTATCCTTTCCAGAATTGCAATATTATCTCTCTGTAATTCAAAAATAATTCTCACACGTGTGTTGATGTGCTCGCATTCGTCCTTTGTCACACACATTTTCGCTGGATCCCGTTTTTGTTGTAGATTACTCCTTATGTGTTCTCTGACCGGCGAGAGAGCATTCAAACAGGGGAGAGTCTATGCCAATTTACCGTCACTATTGCAGATCATCGCTCGACGAGAGGTAGGGACGAGAGATTCATATCGTTGTTTTCCCCCGGATCTGACCACGTTTTTCTACTCGGCTGAATAGACAGGGTAATAATATATCCTTATTGCAAGTATACGATAATATTATGTTAGACTAATTAATAGATCCACCTTTGGAAAGTTGTTTTTATTGATTATTTTTGAATTACAGAGCCCAGCTGAATAAATGACGCGAATCGGTGAGTACGTCGCTAACAACGGCAACGGTGCAAATAATGGCGTCTGGAGAGGTGATAATTTTAACTGAAAGAAGTTATCGGAATCTACTTACTATCCGACATTTTCTTGCGGACAATTTTCAAGATTATCAGTTATGACAGTTACAATTATCATGGTTTTTAATAGCTTAATGCACTTGGTGCTGGTCTAGGATGATTATTCAGTCGATCTCTAGTGCCTCCTAGTCAATCCATCTATGGATCACATCATAGTATATAAGTATTCATCAAGGTAATGCATTCTGTGGACTGAAAAGAGGGCTCAGCTGCTTAGCGGATAAGCGAATCCGAGAAGATTCCTCGAATTCTACCGATTCAAATCCGAGCGGTTCCGGCTTGTCAAGCCACCTCTCCTCAATTCGCAAGCACTCTCGTTTCTCTGACCGGTCGAGACAGTGTGCAAAATGAGGAGGGTCGGTTCCAATTTGGCATCAATAAATTCGCCCCTGGCCTCTCTCTATTTCGCACACTGTCTCATATCTCAAACGAGAGATAGAGAATGAACGACGTAAGCCTCCTTCTCACTTCAACAAATTCATCTCATCTGCTTCGAATCCTAACCAATAACGCCTTTCTAGACCCAAGGCGTTGTCATTAGGTCATTAGGTTTGTAATATATTTCTAGGGATTTCGTTGAGTTTTCGAGGATGAATTGATTTTTGTTGTCGGGGTTTTCTCGTAAGTTTTTTTTCCGAAACTCAACCAATGTCGCCTTTCTAGGCCTAAGGCGTTGTCATTAGGGTTAAGGTATTTCTCCCAAAGGACTTTCGTTGGACATTCGGGAGTGAATTGATCATTGTTGTCTTGTCCCGACTATCTAGCGAGGCGCTATTTTGGACTGAGTTTTGACATGAATTTCCCCCTATTTTCCCTTCAATCAATCCTTCTCATTAGTGATGCAGTTTCGGTTTTCGACTTTCTACATTCTTAACGCTCTCTCGTTTCTCTGACCGGCGAGATAGTGTGCAGAATGGATTTTTCCTTCTCAGCCTCACCAACCGACGTCTTCTCCTCCGACATCGTGAACATGGAGCGCGTGAGGAAGAGCAATGATGCCAAGGGGAAGTGAGTGAAATCTTTTTGGACTGATCTTTGGACCTTTTTGATCTTTGAAATGGATTTATCTAACCGAAAAGGTCTTTGGGATGATTTTTTCTCCATTACGGCTCAGGCTAGGCATGAATCTATTTGGGAATGAATCATTTAGACTGGACTTTGGAGTGGATATTGTTCTCGTTTGACACAGAGATCACCCATATTGGTAGAAGATGCGATAATGTAGTGATCCTTGTTCCCCATTTGTATCGGAGTTTATGTCGAGGATTCGCATATCATAAATAGCTACCCAAGAATAGTTATGCAAAACGAGGGGTCTCTTTTAATTCCATAAACTCTCTCATCTGTCACAGTCAGACGATGGAGTACACCAAATGAGGAGTGTCCAGTTCCAATTTTCCATCACGAGAATGCACAATTCCCTACTGAAAACACAATGGGCACATCGCACCGAATCAATCGAGCTCGATTTCTCTCTCCCGAAAAAGCGATGTGAAAGTGAAACAGAGAGAGTGGGACGATGGAATAATAGAGTGGGAAAGAAAGAGGGGGGGGGGAGATGAACCATTGATTCGGCTTTGCTATTAGCTCCATCACCCATTCCCCCAACCTGGATGAGAGCGCCGTTCAAATTTCGGTAAATCGATTAACTCTTATTGGATTGTAATTGGCAACAAAACTTAAGCAAAGCGGCATTGTCTGTTATTGTTCTGTTATTAGAAATCTTCCAACAAAGATTCAATCAATTGCTCATCTCGAAATCCATTTCTCCTTTCCTCATTCTCGCATGATGCTCCCCTCAAAGTCGGTTGATCGCGCGAAATCCCGGTATTTTCTCTCTATTTTTGAGCAGGATTCTTCATTGTTCCTTGAAAAAGTCGTGGATAGGTGGCTTAAAAACTTTGCAAAGGAAACGATGGAGACACTGGCGTAATTAGTGGTGATTAATTATGTCGTTTCGTTTGTCGCTCTCTCCATTCTGCACACTAACTTGTCGGTCAGAGAAACATGAGAGTGTGCAGAATGGAGAGAGTGAAAACCGAAACGGCATCAGTAGTGGTGATTCTCTCAGAAAGAAATCGCCCTTTACAAACTTAATTCCATGTTTAATTTAATTTAATTTAATTAATAATATTAAAATAAAATATATTCCAGATTCTGGAAGCCGATCGCGCTCCTCTGCTCGGTGGCGGCGATCCTCTTCTTTATTTGCGCCGTCGCTCTGGTAATTTGATTATTAATATTCTCAAAGTCAATTCCAAGATTCAAAATCCAGTCCAAACAACTCCTGAATCTTTCGATGGTCTGTGTTCAACTAGATCTCTCCGTTATCACTTCTCATTCGCATTCACTCTCAGCTATTAGAACTGTATCCATAACGCCCCTTCACCTGGAGAAATACCGTAGAAAATCCGCATCTTTAACTCCTTTCTTCTTGGAAAGCTCTTATGATTAAATAATTAAGATTTAACTAATTAAATAATATTAATTAATCCCTGCAGGTCGGTCTGGTGGTCGTCAAGTACGTCAAGGAGGACGAGAAGCCGGAGGAGGGGCATCATCAGCAACCGCAGGTCGTTTATCGAATTATCGATTTATTGATTTTCTAAATACAGTACCCTGGTGTACAGTACCTCAGGCAATAATTGATTTTCCTTCTTTGAGTTTTCCTAATTACAGATTCATGGTCAAATGAATCGAAATTGGCTGAAATTGAAGAGGAACGGAGAAAAGACGAAAATGAAAAGAAGCAGAGTGAAACAAGAAACGACTACGTATGAGACATTTGGCTCAATTCTAGCAATATTATTTGGTTTCAATGCGGCTGGTTTAGTATTGATTTGTTATAGTATCAAACTTATTGAGTTTGAAATGGGTAATCAATAATTCAAATGAGGTAGACAACTGTGGATAGTAGGAATCTCGTTTTGGTTTTAGCTTTCTCCATTGTCTACACTGTTTCTCTGGTTAGGCAAAACGTGGAAATGCCCTGAACTAGCTGACAAGTCGACGAGCTTTTCTCTGTTTTTCTCATTCGATTCGGATCTGTTTCACTTCTTCTTCTTCTCATTTTCTGCGTCTCGTTAATCGTTCCATCCAGGGTTGGCAAAAAGAATCTCAACATTGAAGCCCGAATCATTCCTCGCGAATCACGCGGGATTCAAAAGTCATATCTCTGCTGAAAATGGTCCAATTGACTTCAAATTTTGGCAAGATATTCACAAAGCGATAGTTCTCCTATCATATCAATGGCAAAGAGATAAATGCATTTTGAAATTTTCCGATAATTTTGATCTATTTTTCTCCTTCTTTGTTGTTTTAAATAAATTCTCTGTGATATAGAAATGTAATTAGATTAAGAACAATTGAAAACTTCAAAATGGGAGACAAATAGATTCATTCCAATTCAATTCACCAATTCATTCCGATGGATAAAGCATCTGAAAAGAAGAGCCAATCGGGCCTTGGCAACGTAAACTCGAATAAGAAACGTATTACATAAAGAAGACACGAACTCATAACTGATCAACTAATTTCTCTTTAAAAATTCGTTCCGAAAAAAACAGGGCTTCAATTGAATCCTCATTCTGTACGCGCTCTCTCTCAGAGATTCATTCCGCTCTTCATTTCGCGCTCCGAATCGGTCTGTAGGGATTCCTTTTGCCAACCCTAGTTGAATCTGAGGCGAGCAGTATAAAAAATAGAATAATTCCCTCTCGACCAATGTTTTCGTCGGCGGCATGAAGGCGCGACTAGCAGGAAACCTTCCAGCATTGCTGATATGGAGTTCAAAGATCAGAAACAATCTCCTCGGCGCTTGTCACTCCTGTTTACTGCGTATTGCTTGCCATCGAGCGAGTGAACACGAAGAAACTGCTAGCACGTCTTTTATAAGTTACCACCCCATCGTTGCTTTCTTGTCCTTCACTTCGGCTCATGTTTACTCATTTCTCTGACCGACGAGATAGCGTGTGATTCGAGGAGAGTGATTTTTTGTCGTTTTCTCTCTCTGAGAAATAGAGAGTGGTGTTTTCTCTTCCGCCCACGTTGATAAGCGGTTTCCCCGTGGTTCCGGAACACGTTCTAACCTTGTTCTAAATCCCATCTGCGTGATAAATTTCAACACAGAAATGCCAGAGGAGTAGCGGTGATGCCTCACATTCACTAAAGTAGATAATGAAAAAAAGATAGGGCGCATACTGCATAGAACATGCGGCGCTTTCGAAAATAAATGCTAGACTATCGATATAATGAGTGAATTCAGTAATCTTGACATAACTTATCCTCTGTGTGTTCACGAATACACTGTCTTCACATAATGACTAGTAACTGGTAACCTTCCGAATCTTGTGAGTGCCAAGCACAGAAGTTCAACACTCTCGCAAAGCAAACTGCCGTTCGAAATAGTTTGGGGTACAAAAAACCGGTCCAGTCATACTGAATATCACGATTTGTTCCCACACAAATGCACAAACACGCTACTGTTTGCGTTTCGGAAGAGTGTAGCACACTCGGAATAAGCGCAGTTAGAACTTGTGCGATTTCCAGTAAGTAATTCAACCTCCTCATTTCGCTTCCACTGTCATGTCTCTGACCGCCGAGTGAGTGTGCGAAATGAGGAGAGTCGGGCGTTGAGCAAACTCGGTTGGCACGGATCTCCGGAACCGAACTTCCTACACATTTCGCTATACACTTTCTACACAGTAGACGAAATTAGACGATTTCTTCGCTTTTTCGAGCCGAATTACAGAACTTAACTGGAAAAGTTCTCATGTTGGTGGGAGTGATAACCCTTTGGGTAGGGAGTGCACATAAACGCGTCTGCCAGTCCGTCCTCACTGTTGTGGGAGCCTTCTGAATCCTCGACGACGACGAAGAATCAATCGACTGAAGTGTATCTCGAACAGATCTACGGAACACACAATTCCAGAACGTTAGGTTCGAAATTGCGCTGACAATCAAGCGCATTGAACATTCAATGGATTCTATAGAGTCTGTTCAGGCAGGAAGAAAGGAGCCTTTCACGTAACCAGGAAGTCAGAGCGGAAACGACTCTCCTCAATTCGCCTGCTCTCTCGTCTCTCTGACGGGCGAGGTAGCAGGCGAATTGAGGAGAGCTACCTTCTAGGTTGGAGTGAAGAAAAGGCATTGAGGCGTCGTTTTGCTCTCTCGATTTACTCGTTGCTCTTTTCTTTCTTTCCCCTCCCTCCTTCTCAGCTCTCAACAGTTCTCTCTTCGCTAGCAGTTCTACTCAACTGCTCCCCCACCCCCCCCCCCCCCAATTCACTCGGCAGTTGAGTAGGGAGTGTACATAAACGTGTGTCTGCAAGTCCGACGTCGCTGTTGAGCTCCCGGCCTTCTGAATCCTCCTCGACGACGACGAAGAATCCATCGAAGATGACGTCAACCTTGCTGCTGCTGTTGTTGCTGCCGGGGATTAGTGCAGTAAGAATCGTGATGAGGACCCAGGCTAGACGTGTTGATAGCCCTACAGGCATACTCTGACTCCTTGTCTGAGACAATATCTACTTTCCGAAGTTTTTGCGTTTCTACTTTCTGAACTTGTAATATGGCGCAGTAATGTTCCTTCAAAGCTAAAGCGCCGCTGCTAAAGGGACTCTGGGAAACATTTCTAAAGAGTTCGGGGCGTTTAGCGCTGCAGAAAATTGCCATCTCAACTTGAAAGCTTTTAGACTTTTATTCCATTTTGGATTGGAGAAAGACACAATTTGTCTTAAACTTCTCCCTTTTTGTGGAAACTCAGTTGTAGAAACAGTTGATCTTTGATCTTTGATCTGTCTAATTTCTGCCCAGTTCCAGGTCTCCGTTGACGACTCGCAGCATCCGTTCCGCGAGGAGATGAAGGACGGAAGGCCGACCAGTCACACGGTGGATCGACCCAAGGTATGTTGTCCTTGGTAAGCCCTAGCCCTTAGTAAGGACTAACGACTAAGGACCTTACTGCAATTAGTCCTTAGATGCCATTAGGTAGAAAGGAGTCCCTACTATTTCGCTCCTTCTTCCTAACAGCTTCTTGGTGGTTGTGAAATGATTCCACTTGAATCAACCTGGGAAAACGGTGGATACGACGCTACATGCACCAATACTTCCTTCAATACTGCCGGAAAACTGCCACTTTCCAAACGTATTTTCGTGGGAGAAAATCGACGACGGGCTCTGCGTAGTCATGAATCTAGGCGAGCGGAAGGGAGAGGAAGTCATGTAGTGGTGGTGACAAATAAGACTCTCCTCATTTCCCATACTCACTCTTCTGTCTCACCGGTGAGGGAGTGTGCAGAAAGGAGAGAGACAAAACCGGGGGAACGACATCCCTATCGTGTAGGTTCTGGGTATTCTGACTGAGGGGCGAAATCGCTGGGGCGAGATTGTTACGCGGTTCGTTCCCCGTGGCGCTTCCGGTATTTACCATGATGAGGGGGACAGCCTAGCTATCCGTCACCGTCAAATAACAGAAGGGGTTCTGGGATATTTTTCTACAAGTTGAGATCAATTGTTATTAACGAAAGCATTGTTGATAGCTACTTTAAATGCGCCTGAAACTCAACAATTTCGAAGAATTTCAAAAAACATCATTCTTTGATGTGAGGTTCACGCGGCTTTGAAATCGCAATCAGCGATGGTTTTTCTAGTTGTGCTTTGACTTGTCTTTCAACATAACACAAAAAAACCTGAAACGAAAGAGGAGAATACAGCTGCAGATACCATGCTCTACAGTATCCCCGAAGGGGCTCCAATGGGAATCCCCGGGGCTACCGTACCCTGACTACAGTACACCATTTTCCAGTCGGGACTCCATTGGCCACTGCCGTCCGGATCGATGTACACCTCCTTCCGCCGGGCTTCGATCGCCACCGATCACGGACTGTGCAGCGAGGTCGGACGGTGGGTCACACTTATGATTTGTCCATGATTTTACGCCAATTTAGTAGTTTTTTGGTGATGTTTTATCCAAATTGCGCCGCTATTAACGTTAGAACAGCATAAAATCTTAGCTAACCCAGTTGAACATCGAGGTCGGGAAAGTCACAGTCATGATTCCTGCTCTATTTCTCTCGAATTTCTTGAATTTCTAGGCATTTTATCTACCTTCTTTCTCAGCTAACTCATCCTTATCATCTGTGATGATTATATTGGATTTTTCTTTCTTGTTCGCGAGGTTCGAAGCGAAAACTCAATTCCTTTTGAGCACCGATCATCTGACTCATCGTATTTGCAGTAGGAACATGGCGCTAATTCACTTCCGGCCAGGCGCGTAAAAAATGGCGCCGTCGGTAGATTTACGCTACCGGAAAAGCATTAGGGTTCATCCGTTTACGGTTTATCCTTTTCAATGTTCTCATAAATCCACATTATCTCTCGTTTGCTTGAGCAAAAACTGATAGTGTGCGAAAAGGAGAGCTCGTTTCAGCACTCTTGTTGTCTAAGGCGAACGCTTCTCTCTCGACAATACGAGTAGTGAACTGGCTAAGGAGGGATGTGCTTGATGATCTACTCATTTGGAATGATCTCGTCCTCGGTGAGAGGCGTCAGAGAGTGTGCAGAATGGAGAGAGTGTGCGAAAGGGACAGAAATGATGAGATACTAGGGCGCGACAAATGTCTAATTCGAGCGCTGAGCCTCGTGTCATGTGTTGTTTTCTTCGATAGTTGGCTGATTTTCTCACAAAAAAGTGAAAGAGCAGAACCGTATCTAAACGGAGATTAGTGTATCTTTGATTCGAAAACCGGGAAACCAAGCATTATCAGAAACGGAATTGTCAGCATTTTCAAAGATTTGTGAAATTTTTCTTTCTATTGAATCGAGAACCTCAATGATCGAGCTGAACTAAATCAGTGCGGGATTAGTGTTTTTTTTATTCAAAAACGTGAAAAGTGAAGAACTGGTTGAAATGAAATTCTCAGTGATTTGAAAGCGATGTGAAACATAAAATTCGCCGAAACATTCAGTGAGCCAGATCAGATGGAGGAATGAATGACGGGATATACTAGAGGCTAGTAATCGTGACGGCTACACCCCTTCTAATGACTCAGTCACGCACCATGACGGCGTGACACCTCGTGATTCTCCCCCCATTGCAGTATCGTCATGATGATGACGTCATGTCTTTATCATGACGGCGTGACCCTCCCCCCCATTGCAGTGACGTCATTATGATGACGTCATGTCCTTATCATGACAGTGTGACACTCGTGACCCTCCCTCCATTTCAGTGACGTCATGATGTTGACGTCATGTCCTTATCATGACGGCGTAACCCTCCCCCTTTCAGTGACGTCATGATGATGACGTCACGATCTCAAACATGACGGCGTGACGCTCTCTTATTTCAGTGACGTCATGATGCAGGGCGGCAACGCGGTCGAGGCCACGATCGCCTCGCTCTTCTGCATCGGCGTGGTGAATCCGCAGTCGAGCGGGCTGGGAGGAGGATTCCAGATGACCCTGTTCAATAAGTGAGTTTTGGCGACTGAAATACGACAAAATGATAGACGATTCACGCATTTTATGTGCGATTGTATGTGTTTTTGAATGTTCCTTCTCTGTTGACGCTGTTCAATAAGTGAATTTTGATGGGATATTCGAATACCAACGACAGACGCACGGATGTCCGCTAATATCGATTGCGTTTCAAAACGGGGTGAAACGTATCTCCTCGCGCAATAAAGAGGTGAAAAGGAGGAAGGCTGTAGAGACTGAAGAATTGTTGATTGGTTTGTGCTCATGAAAAGAACGATGGGTGATGCATGAATTGAATCATTTTCTTATCATTTTTTACTGCGTTGTTCTTCTGTTTTGCGCTCATGCTCGCAAACAACGAGAAATCATTGTCTCACTGAGCAGATTAGATAGCACGAGAGGGATTACGTAGGAGTTTCCTCCCTTTCGATCCCCTCCTCGATCGACCGCCTCTCCATTCTGCACACTCTTTCGTCTGTCTGACCGGCGAGAGTGTGTGTTGAATCCCTATTCTCGACATCTCTATTCTCCATTACGACTGCTAGGGAGAGGTGTGCGAAACGGAGAGACAACCTCCCACAATTACTTGAAGAAGAGTGGCCGTTGTAAAACTGTGCCCGGACCAGCGCAAAAACTGAGCAGCATTAGTGACAAGTTACGTGAAACCCCCGCAGCACAGACGTATTGAGTTTATTTGAAGCGCGACCTGAGATGCACTGTCGAGCATAGCTCTAATCGAGAGATGAAGAAGCGCTGAAACTCAACTCCACCGTCTCACTTTTGCCGGGGTGTCAAAAAGTGATTCCATCCAAACCTCCAGATCTCACCATTTTGCACATCTTTAAGCAACGCTGATGGATGTCGGAAGCGCTGGCACGGGTGCTCAAAATCGCCTTCTACCAAAATTTAAAATACACTAGGAGCGTCATTGCCGCAACGACCACGACGCGAGTTGACGCGTTGCGGTCGTCTCCACTTTTCACACGCTCTCTCGTCGCATTGGAATGGCTCTCACACACGCGCGCTTTTCAATTTGAATTGTTTGGCTGCCACTTATAGTTACTGTGTCTGAACCTCCGTGGCTGGAGAGCTCCCACATTACCCAGATATGATCAGTAAATCAATAATTCTTTTCAAAAACACGGGGTCTGAGCTGAGGATAAATGTGGGTAGTTAACCTCTCTATTTGAATTATTCTGCATGTAACCGGGATGACACGTGACTACAGTACCCCCGAGGGATAT
The DNA here is from genome assembly GCA_036245825.1 of Pristionchus entomophagus. Lineage (NCBI taxonomy): Eukaryota > Metazoa > Nematoda > Chromadorea > Rhabditida > Neodiplogasteridae > Pristionchus > Pristionchus entomophagus. The sequence continues at coordinate 4,663,798 of BTSX01000001.1, forward strand.
AATCTAATCGATAATCCGCTCAGGACCACCGGACGATGCGTGACGATCGACGCGCGCGAGACCGCGCCCGCGTCCGCCTCGCAGAACATGTACGTCGAGCATCCCGTCGACGCGTCATACGGTGAGAATTGATTATTGACTACGGTAGATTCGATTATCGATTTATCGACTACGGTAGATTTTACATACATACGGTAATCAGTTATCGATTTATCGACTACGGTAGATTAGTGGTACGTTAATCAGTTATCGATTGTCGATTACGATAGACTTGTCATACTGTACTGATTAAAAATCGATTTAAGGAAGGAGAAGAAGCAATGACTCCTGGTTCGGTAATAACAATCGATATTTTTGTCGTAAAAGAAAGAAAGGTAGAGTAAGAGAAAATTTAAAATAAATACCGAAGAATTGGTACGTGCAATAAATCGGTGTAATACCGTAGTTCGAGTGAATCCTCAGTTATTGATCGCCTACCGTACCTAATACCTACCGTAATCTGCAGGATACAAATCGATCGCCGTTCCCTCCGAGCTGCACGGCTACTACACGGCCTTCACGCGCTTCGGCAGCGGCAAGATCGCCTGGCGACGGTAATTTAATCGATTTTACCTGATGATTATCGATTTGTTCTATCAGATCCCCAGTGTTTATGATGCGACATTTTTGAAAGAGCACTCTAATCTTCGAAGTTTTCCGCTGAACAACGAAAATGAGTGAAACGAAGAGAGTCCTCTCGGAATCGATCACTGTGCAGATAAATCTAGCCTTGAAACTCACCTGAGTCGACCGACGATCGATCAATCGCAGAGGCATTTGCGATTCCTCCATTTTGTATCGATTGACTACCGTATCCATCGGTAGTCGATCGATAAAAGTCATTCCTCGATCGACTACCGTATCCAATAATTACCGTATCTTCAGACTGGTTGAGCCAGCGATGCTCCTGGCTGCCCGCGGCTTCCCCGTCTCCAACAACCTAGCCGACGTCCTGAAGCGAAAAGAGAAACACGTCATGATCGATGAGCATATGACGTGAGATCAAAGATCAATTATTGATCCTGAGGTTACGGTAGTTAGTCAATCGATAACTGGTTAAATAAGATCGATGAGCATATGACATGAGTACGGTAGTTGTAGGGTACGGTAGGCTATCGATAACTGGTTAAATAATGATTATGATTAGCACATCAGATATGACATAATTGTAGAGATCAAAGATCAATGATTACTCCTCTTCTTTCAGGAAGGAATTCGTCAACCCGGTCACAGGCCGAGTGTACGAGGAGGGAGACATGATGAAAAGAGAGGTGAGGAAAGATCAAAGATCAAAGGTTTGCAGAATGGAGAGGCTCAGCACTTCCTTAGTGTGGGGGTAAAGATCAAAGATCAATTCTTCCTTTGCAGGCTCTCGCCAAGACTCTGGAGTTGATCGGCAATGACAGCGACCCGATCGGACTGTTCTATCGACGTGAGTTATTGCTTCTGATATTTTTGTAAATACGCTGAGTGATCAGGAGACGATTTTATTAGTTTGTATTTGATTAGGTAAACGAAGGAAACACTGCAAGTCTCCTTGAACCAGCCAATTTCATGTGGCTCTGAAACACAAATCAACCTCTTCTCTCGAAACCCTTTCAATCAGCGCTATTTTTGCGCGCGAGTAGTTAGGGATACGACACACAGTCTTCTAATAGTCGCTTATATAAATTATTCAAGAAATTATTAAATTTTGAAACAATTATGTATTTTTCTTTCTATGGCATCATTGGCGAATCTTGAAAAAAAAATGAAGTTGCTTACAAGCTATCCTAAAATCAATTCCAAGCGGCATGGCGCAATCGATAATTTCGGAAATCATAAAATTACGACCGGAAATTAATTCTAGGTCATCAAAACATTTGAAATTAATGTTATTTTCAGACGGCATGGCGCAATCGATCACGGCCGAATTCCACCGAAACGGCGCGCACGTCTCCGCGCAGGATCTTGCCAACTACAACACGGTGGTCGAGGAGTCACCTCTGGTAATTTATTACGTAGTTTGATCTTTGATCTTTGATCTTTTGCTAGGAATGGTTAGTGCAAAATAATGAGACAGTAGTAGGCAGGAACTAGTGATGACGGAGCGAATAGCTGTTCTCTCTCCATTTTGCACACTCTTCAGAATAAAGAGTCCACTATTCGATCCGACATCCCATCTGTTCGCATTAATAATATTAAAATTAAAATTACTATGAGTGCAAAATACAGGATTTTTTGTTGTGTTTTTTGACTGGAATGATGCGAAATTAACGGAATGATGCGAAATTAACGGAATTAACGGACGAAATTAACGAAATTAACGGACATTACGAAGTCTTTGAAAGCCACATGAAACACATTTTCCTGCTCATTTTCGAATTGATTCTAATGTGGGAGAGTGCGGCGCAAACTATGACTAATCGATAGTTGTAAGTAAAGATCAAAGATCAAACTACAGGTCGTGGAGGACCTCCCGGGCGGTCTCTCCATGTGCGGTCCTCCCCCGCCCTCGTCCTTCGTCGTGCTGCAGGCGATCGTACGGACGATGGCCCGTAAGTCGCTAAATCCAGGAAGTCGGAACCACCCGATTCGCTGTTTCGCGGACCACTAAAATACCCTTTCCTGAATGTCTTCACTATAATCGTATCAAAAACCTGAAATCATGATACGTACAGGTAGTGAAGCGTACTGTAGGATGTTTGACGAAGTACCGTACTCCCAGGTTTCCAGATTCGGAAAGAGTGAATTTAGGGGTCCGCGAATACACGACGCTGCCGACTTCCTGTGTTTAGCACCGATGACTTACCGTACTCCGCAGGTTTCTACAACGGCACCGGCGCGAAGAACCTGGACGACCCGCTGTACTACCATAGGCTGATCGAGACGATGAAGTTCACGTACGCGCAACGCGCGAAGCTGGGCGACACGCGATTCGTGCAGTCCGCCCATGAGCTAGTGTCCAAAATGCTCACTCCGTGAGTATTTTACTAAAAGACGGAACCCGAGAACCGGGAAATGTATTGTGGCCGGGAAATAAGCTCTGGGTCAGAATTTGAGTGTGAGACATGCAGTCCGCCCATGAGCTCGTGTCCAAGATGCTGACCCCGTGAGTGTGTAGTTGCCTAAAAGAAGACGGAATCGGAGAGCCGTAAATTAGGCTACGGAAATTAGGATAATTAGACCGTGCTGGAGTTCAAGATGCTCACTCCGTCAGTTTTTTTAAAAATAAAAATAATTAAATCTACAAGACGATCTAAAAAAAATATGATTCCCATAAACGTGATGTCATTCCCTTAGCAAATAGTGAAAAGTTCACAAAAAATAACTTTTAAAATGTCTTGAAAATCGATAATTGACTAATTACAGTAACTTCATCTCGTCGATCGTCTCTCGCATCAAGGACCACGCCCTGCCGATGGAGGATTATACGGAGGTGCCCATGAGCATGCCCGAGGACCATGGAACCAGTCATGTGAGTACCAGGAACCAGGGACGGACCCGGGAACCGGGAATGGTACCGAATTGACGCCAGTGCCCATGCCAAGAGCCATGGGTTCATGCTGGTGCCAGGTAGTGTTGGCAGTTCGGCATTTCGGCGCCGCAATCCCGCGCTCTCTCTATTGCGGCGCCGCAATAGAAAGGCGAGAGGAGGGGGAGGGATTTCTTCGCCGCATCTATTGCGGCGCCGCATTCTCCCTCTCTCTCACTTCCAGATTAGAGAAGACGCGGCGGGTTTGGAAGAGGACGGGGGGGGGGGGGGGGGGGGCGCTATCAGAGGGGGCGGAGTTTCGCACAGGCTAACGCTCCCCTATGCTAATGCGGCGCCGCATTAAGATTGCGGCGACGAAGCCTCTCCCCCTCGCATTGCGGCGCCGCTATGCCGCAGCCGTTTTGCCATCCCTAGTGCCAGGCACGGATCCAGACATGTAATGGGGGTTGTGGGAGCGGAGTAGGCATGGCAAATCGGCATCCGACTCTCCTCAATTCGCACACTCTCTAGTTGCTTTGACCGACGAGATAGTGTGCAGAATGGAGAGAGTCAAAACCGAATTAGCCTAGATGAGAAAAAAACACTCACTCAATATTATCCTTATCGTAGGTCTCCGCCATCGACGAGGAGGGCAACGCCGTGTCCACCACTTCTACAGGTTCATTAAATGCTATTTTCTCTGAATTTTTCGCGCTTGGAATTTCAATTGTGGTCCTGCTGCTTTTTTTGAGAGAAAAAATAATTAGTCAATATTAGTGATGACAAAACGGACTCGGCAAGCCGGCTTCGCCTTTGAAAAGGCCGAGTAGCCGTTTTGTCATCACTTGTAAATATCAATAACGATAAGTTCATGTGAATCGTTAATCCAATAAGTGATGAAGGCCTTTGCATTCTGTCGTTAGCCAGAGCTACTAGAACGATGCAGCCTAGGTTGACCCAGTGACAGTAGGGTACAGTAGTTAGGGAATAAAGTCAATCGTCGATCCCTCGTTACCGTCCAGCTACAGTAACCTCCCTGATTTAGTGAATCAACTGCTCGGTTCGATGAAGATCTCGCCCACTCTGGGCATCATCTGGAACGACGAGATGGACGACTTCTCCACGCCCGGACAGGCGAATCTATTCGGTGAGTGGACGGTGATCTTTGATCTTTGCTCTTTGGTCTCTAATGCTCGAAGAACTCTATTATCCCTTGGACTGAAACATGAAATGAATCATAAGTGTTCGCTTATGCTTCACGGACAGCATTTGATCTGGATCGAACTCCCATTTCGATTGATCGGTGACATCCCATTATAAGTAAATAAATAGGTAAATAGAAAAGGAACATTCGCGAAAAAAACGATCTTGAAAACATGGGTCCAATGTTCTCAGCCCCGCCCTTTCTGATCTATGATCTCTCGCAGGTTTCGCTCCTTCCGAGACGAATTTCATCGCGCCCGGCAAGCGTCCGATGAGCAGCATGAGCCCCACCATCGTCTACTCCAAGGACGGAGAGGTGCGATCTTTGATTTTTTGGAGTTTGTAGTTTGGAGTTTATACTTGGATTGTTTGCATCGATCTAGTTCGCATCGATTTCGAAATAAATTTGTCTCTTTCGGACTTGTGTTTCACGAGCAGAACTTGAACTGACCTGCCCGCTAGAACCGATTCCTCGTACTTAAAAAATAAAAAATAAATGAAAAATAAATAAATAACAGTAGCCGTTACTTGTGACCTTCCCTCCTCCAGACCAAGCTAACAATCGTGGTTTGATCTTTGATCTCTGCATGCTCGCTTTATTTCTCTATTATATTCCCGGTCATGATGATGTTCGATCATTAATCTCTGTAGTTTGTAGTCTGATCTTTGATCTCTGCAGGTCAAGATGGTGGCCGGGGCTGCCGGCGGTTCCTTCATCATCTCCGCCACCGCTCAATCGATCATCCAGACGCTGCTCTTCAAGCGGACCGTCAAGGTTCGAGGATGATCTTTGATCTTTGTAGTTTAATCTCTCTATGTTTATCTTTGATCTCTGATCTTTGTAGTTTGATCTTTGATCTCTGGCCTCTTCCAGGAGTCTCTCGATGCTCCCCGCTTCCACCACCAGTACCTCCCGCACAAGTGCGACTACGAGCAAACCGTGCCTCCGGTGAGAGTTTATTGTAGCACGATTGATTGGGGACTGATTTTATTGGCTACTGTATGCCGTTAGTGCTAATCTATTGCAAAATATCTTATTTAACTTTCCGTGTTATTTTTCAATTGTCTTCGGAGAAAATTTACCTGTGGAATCACATGTGTTTCACGAGCTTTTCAAAATCAAGTCGGTTCTGGCACATCGATATTACGAACTCAAGTTCCTACAAAACATTTTTTAAAATACACTTTCTCAGCTCTTAGCGGTTATCGATCCATCACCGGCTCTTCGTTACCGTATCCCACGGTCAATCGACAACTGACTTCAATCAATTACCGTATTCAGGAGATCATTGACGCTCTGCGCACGCGCTACCAGCAGAACATGACGATCGTCGACAAGATCGCGTCGGTCGTGCAGGCGCTGGAAGTATGAACTTTGATCTTTGATCTCCAATCTTTGCAGTTTGATCTCTGATATTTGTAGTCTGATCTTTGATCTCTTCCAGGTCAGCGAGGATGGCTACATCCACGGCAATTCCGACTGGCGGCGGAAGACCTCCACCTACCCGTCCGGCTTTTAGAAGATAAAGCTCCGTCTTTTAGCCCCCTCCGGCTTCATGTAGTACTGTAGCTCCGCCCCATATTGATTATCGATCTGAATCCCCTGCTATTACTTGCTTCGAGTCTAGTCCGCTCTCCCAGTTATAGTTCTTCTACTTCATCTTCCGAAAACAAAACAAAAATGCAATGCGACGATTATGATGGTCACAGCGATGGGAGATTCTCAATTTGTGATGACAAAACGGCTTTTCATGCCGACTTGGAGCCGACTTCGTCCCGGCGTTTCAGTCCAAGTCGGCACGCCGAGTCCGTTTTGTCGTCGCTATTATCAATTACTTGTTGTTACTGACATCTGCTTGTACAGAACCAAGAGGGATTCTCTGTATTCTGCCTGTCCTAATGATCCTTCACCAACACTTCCGCTACATTCCCCAAATTCTAAGCTTTTCCCCCACGAATACGAGTCCGCACATGTTCCTTACCCGAGCACATTCCTATATTTGTACACCCTAACTTAGCGAGAGCCTTAGCACCTAAGGTTAAGCACCTAATCCTAAGTCAGACCCTATTGCTCCATCCTTAATCCCCATCGACACCTCCCCACTTCTCTACACGAAAGGTGTAGAGAATCCTCACGGATGTCTGCTGTATTATTTTCTGTTGTACAATACACGTGCGAATAATTAGCGAACTAATAAAGAATTGTGAAAGTTACACGATATATCGACAGCAGTACTCTGATTCGGCGATAAAAATGGGCGAGCGACTCGGTAGGTCATACACCGATTCAGGCTACAGTATGATCTCTCTAAAAGATATTTCTTCAATTTACGGCATCTGGCTGATCCAATTGTGCAAGATAACTCGGGCATCTTATTTGCAAGACGAAACATATCCGATCGAATGCCTACCGTTTCTCAGAAACCTCAGTAAGTTTAGCACCAATAGCGAGCGATTTTGGAATATCACAAAGGGAATATGAGTTGGACTGATTGGTCGGGATCATCGTTTCATATTTTTAATTTTTGAAATCGGGAAAAAAAGACAAGACTGATTCACTGTCAACTGTGAGATTATAGGCACACGTTGAAACACAATCCAACCTGGAACACCGATCTCAAAAAAAACAACGACAAAAACAACAACTTTTATTGGAACTTTTCAGGGTCGATTTAGCTGTCCACGCAGGTTTGGTGCATTTTGACTGGAGTTTAGATGTTCGGGCATAATCAAGCATAATGCCGCCTTTGTTCATCCATTGTTGGTCACTTCCTCCTCCACACAACATGGGAACGAGCTGTCAACAAATGAATCGCCCCTCCAGGCACAATTGCTGGAAATTGTCGCATATTCCCACGCAATACACCGTGCGAATTGGGGATGTCGGCTCTCAGCTCTCTCCATTCTGCACACTCTCCCGTTTCTCTGATCCGCGACGTAGTGTGCGGAGAGAGAGGATCAGAACCTCCCGACTTGACATGTCTAGTGTGAAAACATTCAGAGATCCTCCTGGTACGGCATAAGTTGGTGGCGAAGTATAAAATGGGACCATGTTAAGCATTTACAAAACATGTTTTTTGCCCAGATACTTCAGATGTAGGACTGACAACAATTTCTTACCATAGTCTTTGTTTGAGTCCTTCTCGTGATTATACCTCCAGATCTTCGAACAATAAAATCACGCTACCGAACTCATCTTATTATCGATGTGGTGGTCGAGAACGGGCGGAACTTTCAGAGAAATATATCCCGTTCGGTACTAATCTTATCGACTATAGTATAGTCGATGATTTCCGGTGCGGTTTCTTCATCAATCAAACCCTTGGCACTTCTTCGTTTTCTGACTCAGATAATTCGAATATTGAATTCTCCCCTTCGCCTATCTCAATTCCCATTCAATCCCTCTCATTTCAATCTGCGCGGTCGCTATCTGGGCCAGAAACAGAACAAGTTTAACCTTTTCTCAAGATTACGTTTCACAGAATCGATGGATAAATGGGCTGAGGTGATTCCTGACACCATCCTTGTCGTGCTATTCATCTACTTGCTCATTCGACTCGCCACTTCGTCCGATGCTCTCTTCAAAAGGCCATTTTACGTGTTATTCATTACCACAGGTAATTAACCCAACATTATTGATGAAAATCGATATTCAGGCGTCTACAGTATTATATCCGTCTTAGCTTATCTGATCATGGCTCAGTACTTGAACAGGTTGGACACGAAGACGGGCGCGATCTACAAAACCACTCTAGTTAGATTAATTAATTATTAATTTTATTAATTAACTAATTTTATTAATTGCTAATTGTAGTAAGTATTCCAGGCTGTGACTACATTCGGCGCTGTTGGTTCGACTGTTGGAAAAGCCGCCATTGCAATTCATCGCTATTTCGTGATGAAAACACGCGATTTCTCGGAAAAGGTTTTTTTTATCTCCTTTTCTATGCATTCGAGACACCATTTCATTACAGAATTTATCTGCGAGGGTGATTTGGCGAATTCTCATCTTTCAAATCGTGATTTCCGCAGCGGTCACCGCCCCGATTTGAACGGCATCTTCATTTACGATGCGCGATGATGTGATTGTCAATCTGTCCAAGGAGAACAGCTTGGTGAGTTCGGCCTCGGTACTCTTCTGTGTCAACATCTTCACTAAATCCGAGCAATTTCCCTCAACCGCAATGAATTGAGGAAATTTTGATAAATACTTTGTTGAAAAATGAAAGAACTCGATCCATTTCAGATTCTGAAAGCTATAACTATCAGCATCTACATCTTATACATTTTCTGTAATAGCATTTGCACGATTCTGACAAGTCGAGAGCTAATTTGTCTCAGAAAGATGCTCGGGGTACCTCAAACCGATATTTTTACTAGTAAAATTCGCCTGCCCTTCAGACAAATAGCAACTCCATCGCGATAATCGCGCAACAACGTAACATGTTTATAATTGTGACAGTGTGTTCGATTTCACACTTGATCAAGGCTCTCCAGCAGGTTTGTTGATCCCAATCCCACCGCTCTCTATTCTGCACACTCTCTCACCGCTCTGACCGGCGAGAAAGTGTGCAAAATGGAGAGAATATATTCAACTCATTTACAGTTCATCATAACACTTGCGATCTATGCTGGTCTTCCAGATCTCTATCAAATCGTCTATCCTATGGTAGGCAAAGATTAGTCCAATCCAGGACAGTACAAAATACTGATTATAGTACCCCCTCGTTAATGGATTGGCTTCATATGCTGCCCCTATATGCCTCGTGATATTCTCATCAAAAGTTCGAGCGAGACTCCTCTTTCGAAGGACGAAACCCTGTTCTAAACCGGGCACGATTACGCTAAGATAGTAGAAACATCGAGTTACTAGTCTGTTGTATCTTGGAAGATCTCAATCAAATCGTCTTTCTGTCCAGCAAATACATACAGCTATAACGATCAGCGACCAAATATGAAAATCAACCGTCATCATGTCATATATCTCACCATCTCATGGCAACAAAATACGCATCAAATTTTAAACACGAATTGAAAGTGTACCATTCGATTCGGCAACTCTAACAGACATCGTGTAATGGGTCTCAGTAGGGATGTCTATTCGGAAAACGGAAAACTCATTTTTCAATCTTTTTTCAAACATTCCGCGATTCGGTCTGATCTAATCAACTTGTTTACGGAATTCCGTCTCATTTTGCTCTCGCGCGCTCTTTTGAAGTGGTCGCCTGCGGTGTGAATGGTTTGTTTGTAGTTTGTTTTCGATCGTATTTTCTTTGTGATTTTTCATGAGAACAAATACGAAAACAAGTGAAATCGATGACGGAATTCCGTAAACAAATTGATTATATCAGACCGAATCGCGGAAAAGAGAATGAGAATTAAATTTGACTCGGAATCGCGGAATAAATTCCGAATAAACAACCCTAGGTCTCAGTAACCGATAAACAACAACACTATCTCAATATTACTACACATATTTTATCGTCAAAGAACGGTGCCAATCATGAGATGAGCCGGGGAATACGGGAGCCGATAATTGCCGGTAGCCGGCTCAGGCGCCTTTTCCCAGTGAGAAATCGACGGCGTCGTCGAGATCGACCCTCAGTGTGCCCGAGGAATCGGTGAGAGGCTGGAGATGACGGGGCAGGAAGTGGTGGAAACCCTGAATGGGAAGGGAATTGGTCTTTGATCTCTGATCAGGAGGAGTATGCATTTCCTCTTGAATCAATGCAATCAAAGGAATTGTTCGCCGAGAAAAATGTAGAATCCCGTGCAAAATCTATCGCCAGATTCTACGACAGTTCATTCAGTGTCTACCAAATAAGACCATTAGGTCTCTCCCTTATTCTCCCCATGCAACTCACGCAATCTTTGATCTCTGGTCTTTGATCTCTGATCTCTGATCTTCGATCTTTGACCAGGAAAAGTAGTCAGTTTCTCGTGAATCAATGCATGGAAACTCACACAATCCGGGAGGAAGACGAGCGAGGAATTGGGAGGAACGGCGGAATCGGCACGAACCTGAGCAGAGATCAAAGATCAGCGGATATAAAAACATAAATCAAGATCGAAGATCAAATATCATTAATGAAGAACTAGAGGTCAAAGACCATGGCTCGAGTTTCGAAGAAATGGATACAAGTGCAAAGATCAAAGGTCAATGCTAACCTTCTCCGTGAATATATCCTCACTGAAGTGGATGGGCAGTCTCCTCACTCGTCTGTTGATCATCGAGAGCGAGAGGGCATCAGTAACGAGGAGCACTGGAGGGGAGGAGGATTACGGTAGAAGGATTACGGTAGGAGGTTACGGTTAGGCCTTACTGTGAAGGCACGTCACAAGCAAGAGAAGAAAGGTCGCTCCTTTTCTCAGCTCTCCCTCCGTTCAGCACACTCTCAGTGGGAATCTAATTTAGAGGAGTACTGTATCCCCATTGATTGATTTCTCGCTCAACCGTATCCCTCACCACAGTGTCTCTCCTGCTCGATCTCGATGCCTCTCACAGTCTCGCAGACGCGCTCCTCGATAGTGAAGATCGTCTCGGATCGCTCGGCACGCTGCAGCGACCTGAGAGGCGACGTTTAGGAAAAGGCGCACCATTACATCACACTACCGCCCACACCACACCACGTACTTGTAGTTCCAGTCGACGACGTATCCTAATCGTCGGATCGCCGGCTCCTTCAGCCAGTAGTCGAAGCCACGGCACTCCGCCGCCAGGCCAGAATCGATGCGAATCGCGTTGCAGTGGGATCTGCAACGAAATCGGAGGGTTACGGTATCCGAGTATCATTATCGATCGATTTTGAGGATTGCTGTAACCAGACTACAGGACTACAGGGATCGAATATTAGCTCTCTCTATTCTGCACACTTTCTCACCAGGCGAGTGAGTGTGCAGATTGGAGAGAGCCACTATTCTTCGATCCGGCATCACTACTGTAGCCACAATATCGATCATCAGTATACGGTATCTCCTCTCTTCCTCCTCACCTCAGGAAGTGGTAGATCTCATGGGCTGTCTGCAGACACGCGAGCGACGGCGCCGTGTAGATCGAGATCAGACCCTTGTGCGTCACTCCTGCAAAAAGGGGCGGAGCTTAGAAAGGGGGCGGAGCCTCGTGCCTCACCTCTCGACTGCAGGTGACGCGCGAACACCTGTGCCGTCAGCTTGCCGTACTGTAATTAGCAGGGTTACGGTAGCCAAATCGATCGATACCGTAATATACCGTAACCCCTCCTTACCTCGCTGATGGGCGGGTCAAGTGCGTACGCCTCCGCGAGCGACTCACGCTTCGGCAGCGTCTGGGGCACGTTCTGAGATCGATACAGTAACCAGTCAGTTGGCGATTAACGAACTACCGTAGTCTGTGTAGATATAATCCTTAGTAAGCCCAAAAAGTCAGTTGTCGATTCAATCTACCGTAATCTCAGCCAGTTCCCGATAATATCCGCCCGTGTGATCGAGATACCGTACCAGATCGAAGGGAATGTAGTAGTGGTCGTCCAATCTCGACTGCTTTATCCAATCGGGGAATACATCTGAGATATGATGGGTATCGATTGAGGGGGAGGGATATTGTAGGGGGCGGGGCTACGGGGATCGGGACGAGTGGTGGTTATTGATCTCTGATCTTTGATCTTTGGTCTCTTCGGGTGACCGTCGACTGTCCCTGCTGCATTCACCTTCGATCGACTCCGCCCCGCGCACCACGATCACCTCTTTGCCCGAGAATTCGTCGCGAGTCTTCAAAAGGAGGAGTACGGTAGATCAGGGAAGAGTACGGTAGGATTGATAGATCAGAGTAGTACAGTAGATCAATCAAGGCTACGGTAGATCGAACAGAGCTGCGGTAGATCAGGGATCGGAGTGGTAGATCAAGAGGATTACGGTGCGCTAGCGTTCTTCCTTCTGATCCTAGCCGGGGTAAGGGTACGGTAGGGGACCGATCGATATCCAGGGTCGGCTATTGTATCCCCAATGCTTACCGTAACGGTGCGATAGCCTCCGGCCATTTGCTCGACGAGAAAATCTTCTACGGGAGGGTCCATTTAGAGAAGGGTAGGAGGAGGGAGAAACCACTCGGGATGGAGGGAAGAAGAGAGAATGAGGGGAGCAGGAGAGGACAAGGGTCGGGGATAAGCGGATTAGTTTAACATATGAACTTTTGTTTTTGACTAATTATGTTGGCAACGTGCCAAAACGTTGTTTTTACAACAATCGCAGTAAAATTAAAATTCCAGGGGCGTGCAAAAAAATCCCGCACTTCTCTTTTTTCTCATACTCTCTCGCCTTCTCTGGCCAGCGAGAGAATGAGGAATGAGGAGTGCGGGAAATGTCTGCACACCCTGGATTTGCAAATCACTATCACTCGATGCAAGATAGTGTGCAGAATGGAGAGCCGATCCGAAACGACACCTCTACTGCTCACCTTCTAAAAATTTCCACATTTTGCTGTCGTTGACGATACGCGCCAGCATTTCGGTAGCGAGTTCAGTCGTGCCTGAGAAGAAATTGTGTGATTTTATTCTGAGAAGAGGAACGCCACAACTATTGAAACGTGAATATAAGTTTAAAGATATGATCTCACCGCGAAACTAACCTTCCGGGAAAAAATTAATCAACCCAATACGGAAGAATTTGTTGTTTTATTCATGCAACGCAACAAGAGAAATCCATTGAAACCTTTTTCCGAAACTCGTCAAATGCATTCGCCTTAGCCGTAAACCACCGGACGAAGAATTTTTTAAAAGTGAACTGTCAGGTGAGGCACAATAGTTCCCAAACAGTCGGCCAATTAAGGTATGAAAGTGGGAATCATGTGGTCATTAAACCAACGGAAGATGTCATGGAATTCATTTGATCAATTCCTCATGACTATGTTTCAGCTTTATCTTATAAATTTTTGGCGTATTATTCGGATTGCTACTCACCCATTGACTCTCTTCTTCATACGAGTGCGCGCGCGTGGCGTTTGATCTCATTTGATCTGATAAAATATCGATAGAGACTTATATTATTTTATTTTCATTGGGACCCGTAAAATAATCGACGTTTAAGCGATTTTACCAACTTATGAAACCGACGCGAAACTTCAACACGCCGGGTAATCGATTCATCCGGCAGACAAATCTCCCGTGTCCAAGTTTTCACGCTTAATTGGCTCAACTCATACTATATTGATGTTTCCTTTCCTGTTTTCATAATGCTGAATTAATATTTATAGAATTTGCATCAAGGCAACGAAGTGATCGAATGGTGTAGATCTCCCAAGCTCTTGGCAAACTGTTGAAACTCAAATGTGCACATTGCCAAATTAGAAACTAAGAACCGTAGTCTAATCAAATGCAGCCCCAAAAGAATCAGATCGATAATCCACCGTACCTGGATACTCGAGTGAATAGATGGACTTGGTATGGCTCGAATAGTGAATTGCTCTGAATGGAGAGGAAGTGGTGCCACAGCGTGCTCCTCTCTAAAAAAATCGATATTTAAAGCTATCGTAGCCCGAGCATACCGTATCCTAAACTACAGCAACCTTGTATCTATCGCACCTGCTAGCCATGGAATTTCGATTTTCCTCTCTCTATTCTACGCACTCACTCGCCGGTTAGACAGACGAGAGAGGGTGCGGAATGGAGAGAGTTAATTACCCCTGCCGTACCTGCTCTCATGACAGTGGGAAGGAACATCTGGAACATCTTCATTCCCTTCAACATCGCTTCGTCCCACGGACAGAGAAAAGGACGGAACTGAGACGCAAAAAATAATGTTAATAGTATTATTCGACTCCTATTAATTATGGCTGCGATGGTGCATTCGCCTATCATAGCAGCTTGCGACACATGACCTACCGGACATTTTTTATTCATTGAAGAACAACAATCTTTTTGTTTTCGATGACCTCGCATCGCAATAAACTCAATGTGGAACGTGAACCTACCGAGCGGCAAAAAATCTGTTCAAGAGCAATCGATATTCCACTACCGTACCTCATCGAGAATCTCTTGCGTCGCTTCGAGAGGCCAGAACTCGCGAGCCACGCGGATAAACTTGGTGATATCGTCCTGTAAGGTAATTCTGTGTTTTTTTTCCAAGATGAAGAACAGCGAATTAATCATATAAAACTTTTGTAACACTTGTAGCGTTCGCGAAACAGTGATTCTCCGGGAGTTTTCATTATTTGTTTCATCTTCAAAATCACAACAATTACGGCATTTGAACGTCATTAAAAATCACTCAGTCAACCTTGAATCCCTCTGGCATCAGGAACATTCCATCCTCCTCCAGTTTACAGGCTACAACCCTGTGGCAAAATGATCCCATTGGAGACGATTGTGCGATTTTGCTCTTTTCAGATCCATGTTTCAGTGCTTTGTCGGAACTTTACTAGATGGCAACCAAGCCCCTCCCCCTTTCCCCGCCCCTCCTAAGCTGCGTGTACCTAAGCCTAAACCTAAGCGTTCTTATGAAGTTCATACTTATTTAAATTAGTTTGGGTGTAAGCATATACAGTAACCCGATTTGGGATAGAGGTAAGAATGAAAAAAAGTTGCCCGCCCTTTGAGAGGAGGCGGGGCTTGGTTGAGATCTAGGAAAGTTTTTAAAATAATATAAAAAATCGTTCATCCAACCTCAATATAATATCATCATCTAGATACCAGAACAATCTCCACCGCTGTCTCAGTCAAGAATAACAACATTTATATAATTGCCATAAAGACCCCGCTAACTAACTTCTTTCCCTCGCTTTCTCCATTTCCTGCCATTGAGCATAGTGAGACAGACGAGGCAGAGGCAGAGGGGGCAGCTGATCCGTCCGATGATTCATCCCGACGAGCCTTTTCCCATACATCCGTCAACTGAGAAAGACAGGAGAGATGATTTTGAGATTGGAGAGCAGAAAGACGAGGATGACCGTACGTTCCAAATTTCGCGCGTATTTAAAAAATAACAGAGGCATGAAATTGCCGGGGAATGTATTCCACAAGCAATTCGGATTAAAAAACCTCGTATCAATCGACTTTTTAGCAGGATTCAACAGTACTTAACATACACTCAAATACTGGGAACTATATCTGAACATTGTAATCGTAATTTCACCAGTCCATCGAATGCATGCAACACAGTATCAGTCGTGTAGGGTCGGAACTCGGCAGGAATTCCTTTTTCATTCTGCATTGAGGGATGATCGAACCACGTCAGAGTCACCAGTGAACTGAAACATACGGGATGATCTTTGATCTCTGACAAAATGCATCCGTCCCGATTTATTGGAGACGAGAATATGATTTTTTTTAAACCCAGGATGATCCCTGCTTCACCGAATAGTAATACCTAACGAAGAATAGAAAGTTCAATCTTGCACCGTCATTTTTGTACCTAACAAAATTCACAATTTCAGCGTCTACTCAGTCAATGTTTCACGATGTCTTCATCTCCAATCGACTTTCCTAGATTGGAATTCTGAGCAGTCTCGCTTTAAAATATCAATGACCTACCTCGCTACCCTATCCCTGATGTTAGTGTATGGCTATGCCAACTGGGCGATCAGATAGGGCGCCAATCGATTCTACAGCGGAAGACAACGCCATTCGAACTGGCAAAGGGCCGATTGCAGCAAGGAGAGGATAAGTCGGAGGATAAGAATTAGAGGGTCGGAAGGGTCGTGCAAGATATTATAATTGTATTGTGACTTTCACTAGTCAATTGTGATTGTAGTGATAGCTAAAAGGTATGAGGAGAGGATTGAACGCAAATAGTGATGAAGTATTGTATAGTAGCTCTCTCCATTCAGCAGACTCCTTCTCACTGATTTGCGAGTGTGCAAAATGGAGAGAGCATTATTCTGTAGAAAGCAATTCTCCGAGGGACAGAGGGTCAGCTAGAATAGGAGATCGAAAAGGGGCTGAAGTTCTGTAACCTTATCAACCAATCAATAGATATCTCCTCATACTACAGTATCCCCCAATCAATCGATATCTCCCCTATCGTACCTGGAGCATCCTCAACTCAGAGCTGCCGCAGAGCCGTGCCCCAGTTGCGCTGTGCGTTGCCCTGCACGGAGATTATACGGTTACAGTAGCTTTGGATTAATGTGGCCCAGCCTTCTTTTGTTGTTTATCGATCGATCGTACCTTCAGATTGGAGAGGACGCGTGTGAGGAAGCGAGACACCCAGCGTCACATGCCATCGATCTGAGCGAAATTGCGTAGTTCGGGGGTAATTCAGAGCCGTGAAACAGGGCCGGAAAATATCTCCGAATGGTCGCTCAAGCGTAATGTATTTTTTGTTTTCAGATTTTGCCCTTCAGCAAACAATGCAGTATATCTGACAGACGAGAGTGTGCAGAATGGAGAGAGCAAACCCCGCAATAACATCATTCCTGCTCACCTTCTCAAACTTCCACATTTTACTGCCGTTGACGATACCCGCCAGCATTTCGGTAGCGAGTTTAGTCGCGCCTGAAGAAGAGTTGGATATTTAGCAGAGAGGATACCAATGTATTCTATCGAGATTTCAATTCTGAGTATATGTTCGAACCGCAACTCCATCCGGTAGTACCTCGAGTTGTCAATTTTTTTTCGTAAGTTCACTTTTCATAAAACAAAAATAAGAAAATAAAATTAAGAATTTAAATAGTTGTAAAAAAATAAAGGGGAAAAAATAATTAAGAAAATGAATCCTAGAAAGTCAGTTTGTGGAAGACCATTTTTCAGAAAATCAGATCTCGTAAATTTTTCCGTAACCGCTTTTTGCAAGATGTCACCGCAAACTGGTTTTAAAAAAATATATTTTTCTTCGCTTTCAATGTTCTTTAACCTCGGCTATTCAATATTTCTCATGTTCAATGACGTTGTACTAAAGTGGACGTAATAGGCCTAGTAGTGGTAGTAAAGTGGTAGTAGGTAGATCACTTTCAATAGGAGCTGTTAAAAGTGATAAATATCTCAATCTTCTGTCATAAATGGACTAATTAGAAATAATGCGAATTTTTGAAACCCATTAGGATGATCCACCAACTCCTGAAGTACGGTAACTGGCTTAAGGTACGGTAGGTAGATCGCCATTTTCAATAATATTTGTTCAAAGTGGTCGGTATCGCAATTTTCTTTTAGAAATAGACTAGTTAAAGATAATATGTTAAAAAATTCTTAAAATAAAAAAAAAATCAATTTGTGATTACATTCAAAAAAACGGCCACGGAAAAAAATGGTCTTCCACAAATTGACTTTATAGGATAAATTTTCTTAATTATTTTGTCCCATTTATTTTTTTACAAGGAATTAAATTCTTAATTTTGTTTTCTTAATTTTGTTTTGCAAAACTCAGTTTATTATTCGTTTTTTCCCAAAAAAAAAAAAGATAACTCGAGGTACTACCCTCTGACCACTTCATTCAACGAAATGACTGTGCCTCACGGAAGGAGAGGAGGCAGACCTGCACCCAAGACCATCCGAGAACGAGTCAAGTTCAACCCTCCTCCCATTCGAAAGGTAGGCCATTTCTCCACTAATATCATACTTCGATATATTTAGTATATTTTATGAAAAAAAAAAAAAAAAAAAAAAACGTTGATGTACCGTCGAAAGATCAATGACTTTAAACTAGTCTATGAAATGCTATTCGGGAATTCAAGATTATCCCGAACCAGAAACGATTTTCTGGTTCTTTCCAAGTCTAATCTCAGAGGCGCAGGCTTCAAATTGTGTCGAGAAAAATTTCGAACTAAGATTCGCGAACACAGTTTTGCAAACAGAGTAGGTAAATTACTGTATGTTGTACTTCGAAAAGGAAAAATACCTACAAACTATGCAGAGTTCATGAATGTGATGTGTAAGGAGGTTGGATGATCTGTATACTTGCTCGCTCTAGTCGCTTAGTTACCCCCCTATTTCACACATTCTTTGTTCTTCTTGTTCCAACCACCTCCCCCCCCACCCCTCCCCCCACAACAATACCACCTGTGCGGATAAATCTATTCTATTTTTTTAAAATCAGATAGAGTTCCATTCATTTTCTGCCCGGAAGGAAATGCGCAGCCCCTCTCGGAGCCAACTCTCAGCCAATTGCCGAGATCGAACCCGACGATCACAAATAGCTATGCCTCTTCTAAAATGACAGATAAATTTAACACTGCCCTTAACCGTTTCCACTGTACTCTCGAAAATCGCATTGTAAATTCTTCTAATCCTAAGCTCTTCTACAAATATTGTAATAGTAAACTCACCGCTCCCAAAACCACACCATCTGGTATAATTGATTCTGACGGAACCCTATTGTTGACAAATAATTTAAAATGTATTGCTTTCGATCGATTCTTTTGTTCAGTCTTCGCTCATCCTCAGTCTTCCCCACTCCCTCAGCCTTGTCCCTCTATTATTTTTGACGTCCCGTTTATTTCACACTTAGATATTATCTACGCTCTAAGCAAACTTGCTCCTAAGGTTAACGTTTCTCCTGATCATATCCCGAGTATAGTCCTCACTAAATGTCGAGAATCCATTATCTCTCCTCTCCTTATTATTTTCAATAAGTCTCTCCTCACATGTCAAGTCCCCTCTCTCTGGAAACACGCACTTGTTAAACCAATTCCAAAGAAATCGAGTAACTCTATCTCTGATTTTCGTCCAATTTCTCTCACGTCTTCTATTTGTAAAGTCCTTGAGAAAATACTCATTGACAAAATTACCACATTTATTGACCAAAACAATCTTTTTGATCCCCATCAGACTGGTTTTCGTAATTATCGATCTACCTCCACCAATCTTGCCGAGACTTTACTACTGCAATCTGTGATCAATGGAATCAAATGCCTTGCGGAAATCAATATAAATAGTGTCGAAAGGAGAGCCTTTCTTAGATATGCGAAGGTAATGGGAATAAGTCTCGGCAAGATTGGTGGAGGTAGATCGATAATTACGAAAACCAGTCTGATGGGGATCAAAAAGATTGTTTTGGTCAAGAAATGTGGTAATTTTGTCAATGAGTATTTTCTCAAGGACTTTACAAACAGAAGACGTGAGAGAAATTGGACGAAAATCAGAGATAGAGTTACTCGATTTCTTTGGAATTGGTTTAACAAGTGCGTGTTTCCAGAGAGAGGGGACTTGACATGTGAGGAGAGACTTATTGAAAATAATAAGGAGAGGAGAGATAATGGATTCTCGACATTTAGTGAGGACTATACTCGGGATATGATCAGGAGAAACGTTAACCTTAGGAGCAAGTTTGCTTAGAGCGTAGATAATATCTAAGTGTGAAATAAACGGGACGTCAAAAATAATAGAGGGACAAGGCTGAGGGAGTGGGGAAGACTGAGGATGAGTGAAGACTGAACAAAAGAATCGATCGAAAGCAATACATTTTAAATTATTTGTCAACAATAGGGTTCCGTCAGAATCAATTATACCAGATGGTGTGGTTTTGGGAGCGGTGAGTTTACTATTACAATATTTGTAGAAGAGCTTAGGATTAGAAGAATTTACAATGCGATTTTCGAGAGTACAGTGGAAACGGTTAAGGGCAGTGTTAAATTTATCTGTCATTTTAGAAGAGGCATAGCTATTTGTGATCGTCGGGTTCGATCTCGGCAATTGGCTGAGAGTTGGCTCCGAGAGGGGCTGCGCATTTCCTTCCGGGCAGAAAATGAATGGAACTCTATCTGATTTTCATAAAATATACTAAATATATCGAAGTATGATATTAGTGGAGAAATGGCCTACCTTTCGAATGGGAGGAGGGTTGAACTTGACTCGTTCTCGGATGGTCTTGGGTGCAGGTCTGCCTCCTCTCCTTCCGTGAGGCACAGTCATTTCGTTGAATGAAGTGGTCAGAGGGTAGTACCTCGAGTTGTCATTTTTTTTTGGGAAAAAACGAATAATAAACTGAGTTTTTGCAAAACAAAATTAAGAAAACAAAATTAAGAATTTAATTCCTTGTAAAAAAATAAATGGGACAAAATAATTAAGAAAATTTATCCTAAAAAGTCAATTTGTGGAAGACCATTTTTTTCCGTGGCCGTTTTTTTGAATGTAACCACAAATTGATTTTTTTTTATTTTAAGAATTTTTTAACATATTATCTTTAACTAGTGGTCATTTGCTGCAAACGTGCACAAGTGCGGATGGGTTAACGTACAAGTATAAACGAGATGCATACGAACCTCCTATCGTACACGTATATCGCGTATGCGATGACCCAGATCGTGACGGAATTCACCTTGATGTGGACAACCTGAACCATTGGAAGCCCCTATGTGTGCCCAGGTAAGCCACATTAGTTGCAATGTTGCTTCGAAACCTTGAAATCAGAGGCAAGGTTATTGTTTCCACAAGTAACGAGAGGATCGCAACTCCGTCTGTTGTCAAGTTGAGTGAAAACGTACTCCATGTCAAAGTGCGCTAACCAATTATCATATTTCTATCCAACAATTCAGGGGCTCAATGACGATACGGATTCGATATGTGCTCGAGACTCGTTCGATATGTGCTCGAGACTCGGGTGCTTGGTAAAATTTGACTGGGAAATATTGCAGCGGCGCACTAAGCGTGTGCGCCACTTTTTAAACTCTTTCCTCACGAAATTTTATCCTTTCTAAGCCATTGATTAAGTTAAAAGTCTTGTTGAAGAAAACAATAATCACAACGCACTTATCAGATAATGTATTTCGAAATTGCATTTTCCCATTTCTATTTGAGCATTCACAAAACAATATCTTTCTGGGGTGCAATGTTCATGCACATGGTCGGTGTTCACAGAAGAGTAATCACTGTGCACGGATTGGCCGAAAAAGACTATTTGATGACAGCTACACTACTCGATGGATACGTGAGTTATGTGCATTAGTGATGCCCATTTGAGACCGACCCCTCCTCAATTCACATAATCACTCGTTTCTCTGTCCGGCGAGAGGACACGTGTTTCAAGAAGAGTCTGTCTCGAACATACGGCTCTGTTCCAATAATGGGGTCCATTGAAAAAATTAGGGTCCGAAAAAAAAAATAAGAGTCCAAAAAAAAGTTAGGGTTAGAAATAAAATATTTGAAACTCGAAAATAAAGTCTCACCCGATAGAAGGAAGAGGAGAGAGGGCGAGTAGGGGGCGACCGATTGCGAGGAGTGCGGGGAGGAGGGAGGAGAGCGCGCTTTTATAGCCTCTCGAGCGAGTATGGAAATTGAGAACACGATAACATTGCGTAAACAACAACAACAAAACAATAAAATAACGCAAATGTGATTGGATTTAAAATTAATCGAGTTTGGTTGATGTAAATAAGTTTTTTTTACTGATTTTGTCAAAGCGTGTTTGAATCGAATTTTCGTTTCATACGTATTGTGAGTTTACTACGCTACGTGTTGGAATAGTGCTCTCCCTTCTGTGCCAGTTGTGGTAAGATATTGTATATTGGAATAAACGTAGCGCAGCGCCCTTTGGAAACGGAAAATGTTAAAAGCTTGCAGGATATTCTAAATTTGACAACGGACTTTGGAGCCTTGATTTATGGATACGGGAATACCCAGCATTCTGCGTATTCTGATTCATTCATAACATCAACACTAAGGATTTAGGAGACATTATGATAACTTGACATTTGTCGCACAAATCGCGAGATCACGCCATAATATCCGCACCAAATACGCATTAGTCATCACTGAAGACTATTTTCCGAATATTCGCGCCGTATTTGCACCGATTGTAAAGAAAAGTGTTGTCGTGTCGAGACCGCCCGCTCTCAATTCGCATACTCTCACTTTTTTCTGGCTGGCCGACCCCCCCCCCCTCCTGGAAACAGCTCCGACCCCCCTCCCCCCCTGGAGACAGCGAGGGGGGAATGAGTGGCCGGTCTCGAATCGCCTCGGATTGGAGCCACTTCGGATTGGAACCCAAGGAGATAATAAAATATGTTTCGCAAACAGTTCAAGTTCTGAACCATTGACCTGTGGTGGTGGTCGGGATTTGGGAAGGCATCCGACATCCCGCCTGGAGACAGCGAGCGGGGAATGAGTTCTTCTGTTTGAGTGTGAGAATTCGGGAGAGTCGGTCTCAAATGGGAATCACTAGAGCTTTTTTTCGAAGACGACTCTTCCTTGCAATCTCGAGAGTGAGTGTGGAATGAAGAGAATCATCCTTGAAACGCGATGAAAAGAAAAAATCGAGTTTCGATCTCGATTACTCATCATAAAAAATGGAGAAACATCTCTCTCTCAGCACCAATAGCGTATTGTCTCTGCTCGATAGCTTCTAATGATCCTGCTTTCAGCTGCATCTTCGAGTGGCGTTTCAATTGAGTGAAAAGGAGGAGATATCATCACTCCCCGATTGTAGTGCACTCATAATAAGGTCAGTCTGCTCATCAATTGGCTTCTAAACTGTGCACTAGTCCTACTTTCTTCTGCGTTTCGTGCACAGACGCTTTTATTTAATAAATAGCCATTACATGTACGTTCTCTATCGATTTTGGCGTCATCTACCTTGCACAAAACGGCACCAATAGCGTATTGTCTTTGCTCGATAGCTTCTAATGAACCTGCTTTCAGCTGCATCTTCGAGTGGCGTTTCAATTGAGTGAGAAGGAGGAGATAACATCACTCCCCGATTGTAGTGCACTCATAATAAGGTCAGTCTGCTCATCAATTGGCTTCTAAACTGTGCACTAGTCCTACTTTCTTCTGCGTTTCGTGCACAGACGCTTTCATTTAATAAATAGCCATTACATGTACGTTCTCTATCGATTTTGGCGTCATCTACCTTGCACAAAACGGCACCAATAGCGTATTGTCTTTGCTCGATAGGTTCTAATGATCCTGCTTTCAGCTGCATCTTCGAGTGGCGTTTCAATTGAGTGAGAAGGAGGAGATATCATCACTCCCCGATTGTAGTGCACTCATAATAAGGTCAGTCTGCTCATCAGTTGGCTTCTAAACTGTGCACTAGTCCTACTTTCTTCTGCGTTTCGTGCACAGACGCGTTCATTTAATAAATAGCCATTACATGTACGTTCTCTATCGATTTTGGCGTCATCTACCTTGCACAAAACGGCACCAATAGCGTATTGTCTTTGCTCGATAGGTTCTAATGATCCTGCTTTCAGCTGCATCTTCGAGTGGCGTTTCAATTGAGTGAGAAGGAGGAGATAACATCACTCCCCGATTGTAGTGCACTCATAATAAGGTCAGTCTGCTCATCAATTGGCTTCTAAACTGTGCACTAGTCCTACTTTCTTCTGCGTTTCGTGCACAGACGCTTTCATTTAATAAATAGCCATTACATGTAAGTTCTCTATCGATTTTGGCGTCATCTACCTTGCACAAAACGGCACCAATAGCGTATTGTCTTTGCTCGATAGGTTCTAATGATCCTGCTTTCAGCTGCATCTTCGAGTGGCGTTTCAATTGAGTGAGAAGGAGGAGATATCATCACTCCCCGATTGTAGTGCACTCATAATAAGGTCAGTCTGCTCATCAATTGGCTTCTAAACTGTGCACTAGTCCTACTTTCTTCTGCGTTTCGTGCGCAGACGCTTTCATTTAATAAATAGACATTGCATGTACGTTCTCTATCGATTTTGGCGTCATCTACCTTGCACAAAACGGCACCAATAGCGTATTGTCTTTGCTCGATAGGTTCTAATGAACCTGCTTTCAGCTGCATCTTCGAGTGGCGTTTCAATTGAGTGAGAAGGAGGAGATAACATCACTCCCCGATTGTAGTGCACTCATAATAAGGTCAGTCTGCTCATCAATTGGCTTCTAAACTGTGCACTAGTCCTACTTTCTTCTGCGTTTCGTGCACAGACGCTTTCATTTAATAAATAGCCATTACATGTAAGTTCTCTATCGATTTTGGCGTCATCTACCTTGCACAAAACGGCACCAATAGCGTATTGTCTTTGCTCGATAGGTTCTAATGATCCTGCTTTCAGCTGCATCTTCGAGTGGCGTTTCAATTGAGTGAGAAGGAGGAGATATCATCACTCCCCGATTGTAGTGCACTCATAATAAGGTCAGTCTGCTCATCAATTGGCTTCTAAACTGTGCACTAGTCCTACTTTCTTCTGCGTTTCGTGCGCAGACGCTTTCATTTAATAAATAGACATTGCATGTACGTTCTCTATCGATTTTGGCGTCATCTACCTTGCACAAAACGGCACCAATAGCGTATTGTCTTTGCTCGATAGGTTCTAATGAACCTGCTTTCAGCTGCATCTTCGAGTGGCGTTTCAATTGAGTGAGAAGGAGGAGATAACATCACTCCCCGATTGTAGTGCACTCATAATAAGGTCAGTCTGCTCATCAATTGGCTTCTAAACTGTGCACTAGTCCTACTTTCTTCTGCGTTTCGTGCACAGACGCTTTCATTTAATAAATAGCCATTACATGTAAGTTCTCTATCGATTTTGGCGTCATCTACCTTGCACAAAACGGCACCAATAGCGTATTGTCTTTGCTCGATAGGTTCTAATGATCCTGCTTTCAGCTGCATCTTCGAGTGGCGTTTCAATTGAGTGAGAAGGAGGAGATATCATCACTCCCCGATTGTAGTGCACTCATAATAAGGTCAGTCTGCTCATCAATTGGCTTCTAAACTGTGCACTAGTCCTACTTTCTTCTGCGTTTCGTGCGCAGACGCTTTCATTTAATAAATAGACATTGCATGTACGTTCTCTATCGATTTTGGCGTCATCTACCTTGCACAAAACGGCACCAATAGCGTATTGTCTTTGCTCGATAGGTTCTAATGAACCTGCTTTCAGCTGCATCTTCGAGTGGCGTTTCAATTGAGTGAGAAGGAGGAGATAACATCACTCCCCGATTGTAGTGCACTCATAATAAGGTCAGTCTGCTCATCAATTGGCTTCTAAACTGTGCACTAGTCCTACTTTCTTCTGCGTTTCGTGCACAGACGCTTTCATTTAATAAATAGCCATTACATGTACGTTCTCTATCGATTTTGGCGTCATCTACCTTGCACAAAACGGCACCAATAGCGTATTGTCTTTGCTCGATAGGTTCTAATGATCCTGCTTTCAGCTGCATCTTCGAGTGGCGTTTCAATTGAGTGAGAAGGAGGAGATATCATCACTCCCCGATTGTAGTGCACTCATAATAAGGTCAGTCTGCTCATCAATTGGCTTCTAAACTGTGCACTAGTCCTACTTTCTTCTGCGTTTCGTGCACGCTTTCATTTAATAAATAGCCATTACATGTACGTTCTCTATCGATTTTGGCGTCATCTACCTTGCACAAAACGGCACCAATAGCGTATTGTCTTTGCTCGATAGGTTCTAATGATCCTGCTTTCAGCTGCATCTTCGAGTGGCGTTTCAATTGAGTGAGAAGGAGGAGATATCATCACTCCCCGATTGTAGTGCACTCATAATAAGGTCAGTCTGCTCATCAATTGGCTTCTAAACTGTGCACTAGTCCTACTTTCTTCTGCGTTTCGTGCACGCTTTCATTTAATAATTAGCCATTACATGTACGTTCTCTATCGATTTTGGCGTCATCTACCTTGCACAAAACGGCACCAATAGCGTATTGTCTTTGCTCGATAGCTTCTAATGAACCTGCTTTCAGCTGCATCTTCGAGTGGCGTTTCAATTGAGTGAGAAGGAGGAGATAACATCACTCCCCGATTGTAGTGCACTCATAATAAGGTCAGTCTGCTCATCAATTGGCTTCTAAACTGTGCACTAGTCCTACTTTCTTCTGCGTTTCGTGCACAGACGCTTTCATTTAATAAATAGCCATTACATGTACGTTCTCTATCGATTTTGGCGTCATCTACCTTGCACAAAACGGCACCAATAGCGTATTGTCTTCGCTCGATAGGTTCTAATGATCCTGCTTTCAGCTGCATCTTCGAGTGGCGTTTCAATTGAGTGAGAAGGAGGAGATATCATCACTCCCCGATTGTAGTGCACTCATAATAAGGTCAGTCTGCTCATCAGTTGGCTTCTAAACTGTGCACTAGTCCTACTTTCTTCTGCGTTTCGTGCACAGACGCGTTCATTTAATAAATAGCCATTACATGTACGTTCTCTATCGATTTTGGCGTCATCTACCTTGCACAAAACGGCACCAATAGCGTATTGTCTTTGCTCGATAGGTTCTAATGATCCTGCTTTCAGCTGCATCTTCGAGTGGCGTTTCAATTGAGTGAGAAGGAGGAGATATCATCACTCCCCGATTGTAGTGCACTCATAATAAGGTCAGTCTGCTCATCAATTGGCTTCTAAACTGTGCACTAGTCCTACTTTCTTCTGCGTTTCGTGCGCAGACGCTTTCATTTAATAAATAGACATTGCATGTACGTTCTCTATCGATTTTGGCGTCATCTACCTTGCACAAAACGGCACCAATAGCGTATTGTCTTTGCTCGATAGGTTCTAATGAACCTGCTTTCAGCTGCATCTTCGAGTGGCGTTTCAATTGAGTGAGAAGGAGGAGATAACATCACTCCCCGATTGTAGTGCACTCATAATAAGGTCAGTCTGCTCATCAATTGGCTTCTAAACTGTGCACTAGTCCTACTTTCTTCTGCGTTTCGTGCACAGACGCTTTCATTTAATAAATAGCCATTACATGTAAGTTCTCTATCGATTTTGGCGTCATCTACCTTGCACAAAACGGCACCAATAGCGTATTGTCTTTGCTCGATAGGTTCTAATGATCCTGCTTTCAGCTGCATCTTCGAGTGGCGTTTCAATTGAGTGAGAAGGAGGAGATATCATCACTCCCCGATTGTAGTGCACTCATAATAAGGTCAGTCTGCTCATCAATTGGCTTCTAAACTGTGCACTAGTCCTACTTTCTTCTGCGTTTCGTGCGCAGACGCTTTCATTTAATAAATAGACATTGCATGTACGTTCTCTATCGATTTTGGCGTCATCTACCTTGCACAAAACGGCACCAATAGCGTATTGTCTTTGCTCGATAGGTTCTAATGAACCTGCTTTCAGCTGCATCTTCGAGTGGCGTTTCAATTGAGTGAGAAGGAGGAGATAACATCACTCCCCGATTGTAGTGCACTCATAATAAGGTCAGTCTGCTCATCAATTGGCTTCTAAACTGTGCACTAGTCCTACTTTCTTCTGCGTTTCGTGCACAGACGCTTTCATTTAATAAATAGCCATTACATGTACGTTCTCTATCGATTTTGGCGTCATCTACCTTGCACAAAACGGCACCAATAGCGTATTGTCTTTGCTCGATAGGTTCTAATGATCCTGCTTTCAGCTGCATCTTCGAGTGGCGTTTCAATTGAGTGAGAAGGAGGAGATATCATCACTCCCCGATTGTAGTGCACTCATAATAAGGTCAGTCTGCTCATCAATTGGCTTCTAAACTGTGCACTAGTCCTACTTTCTTCTGCGTTTCGTGCACGCTTTCATTTAATAAATAGCCATTACATGTACGTTCTCTATCGATTTTGGCGTCATCTACCTTGCACAAAACGGCACCAATAGCGTATTGTCTTTGCTCGATAGGTTCTAATGATCCTGCTTTCAGCTGCATCTTCGAGTGGCGTTTCAATTGAGTGAGAAGGAGGAGATATCATCACTCCCCGATTGTAGTGCACTCATAATAAGGTCAGTCTGCTCATCAATTGGCTTCTAAACTGTGCACTAGTCCTACTTTCTTCTGCGTTTCGTGCACGCTTTCATTTAATAATTAGCCATTACATGTACGTTCTCTATCGATTTTGGCGTCATCTACCTTGCACAAAACGGCACCAATAGCGTATTGTCTTTGCTCGATAGCTTCTAATGAACCTGCTTTCAGCTGCATCTTCGAGTGGCGTTTCAATTGAGTGAGAAGGAGGAGATAACATCACTCCCCGATTGTAGTGCACTCATAATAAGGTCAGTCTGCTCATCAATTGGCTTCTAAACTGTGCACTAGTCCTACTTTCTTCTGCGTTTCGTGCACAGACGCTTTCATTTAATAAATAGCCATTACATGTACGTTCTCTATCGATTTTGGCGTCATCTACCTTGCACAAAACGGCACCAATAGCGTATTGTCTTTGCTCGATAGGTTCTAATGATCCTGCTTTCAGCTGCATCTTCGAGTGGCGTTTCAATTGAGTGAGAAGGAGGAGATAACATCACTCCCCGATTGTAGTGCACTCATAATAAGGTCAGTCTGCTCATCAGTTGGCTTCTAAACTGTGCACTAGTCCTACTTTCTTCTGCGTTTCGTGCACAGACGCGTTCATTTAATAAATAGCCATTACATGTACGTTCTCTATCGATTTTGGCGTCATCTACCTTGCACAAAACGGCACCAATAGCGTATTGTCTTTGCTCGATAGGTTCTAATGATCCTGCTTTCAGCTGCATCTTCGAGTGGCGTTTCAATTGAGTGAGAAGGAGGAGATAACATCACTCCCCGATTGTAGTGCACTCATAATAAGGTCAGTCTGCTCATCAATTGGCTTCTAAACTGTGCACTAGTCCTACTTTCTTCTGCGTTTCGTGCACAGACGCTTTCATTTAATAAATAGCCATTACATGTACGTTCTCTATCGATTTTGGCGTCATCTACCTTGCACAAAACGGCACCAATAGCGTATTGTCTTTGCTCGATAGGTTCTAATGATCCTGCTTTCAGCTGCATCTTCGAGTGGCGTTTCAATTGAGTGAGAAGGAGGAGATAACATCACTCCCCGATTGTAGTTGGAATATTGATTATAGCTTATTTCCGCCAATCAACTGAACAGAATTGCAACATTACCGTATTCTACCGTACCTCAAACTCTTCTTTCCTCACTACCGTTCTGCATCTGGATTTACTCGATCTTCTCCGCGTCGTTCAGCGCCTCGGCGTCATCAGTTATCGATTTCTGAAAATAATCAATACACTCGGCTACAGTAACCGATTATATCAATAGGTACTGTATATAAAGGATGTCGCTTCGGTTCTCAGAAGCTCTTCATTCTGGATCGAGCGGGTGATCCGCTGTGTTGAAAGTTAAATTCAGGCGTGGACAGACGATAGTGAGGCCGGATCGAATAGTTGCGCTCTCCATTTAGCACACTCTCTCGTCCATCTACTCGGCAGATAGTGTGCAGAATAGAGAAAGAGGAGTATTTGATCGGGAATCACTGATGTAGATAATTAATTGAGAAATATTTCCCCCCAAGATAATCGCTGGCAGAATCGCCACAAGCACTTCCACACAGGATTGATGTTTCATGGGGGCACCAAACCCGAGGGTTTAAACCAAAATCAGCTAAACCTTGATTAAAACGTTTTAAAAATAATCTAAAGTGGCTTGAAATTGGATTTGGCGTTTGATGCAAACCAGCTCATTATTACTAGCAAGCGGAATTTCGGTGACTTCAAGTTTCACTGTTGCAGTAATATCGCGAGCAATTTATTTCACTCTGATTAACTTCATTCACAACTATTCGACATCTATCTACAATCATCATAATCGCATATACAGAACTGAGAGCAAAATCCGTCCAGAATGTTCCCTGTTTTCATGTGCCTTCATAATATTTAAAATCGGATGGAAATTCAATTGTTCGCTGGTGGCTAGTAAAAAACATGAAATTACTTCAAAACAACCAGACGAGTCGCGGTCACCCGCCGACTACTTCATCTTACTGAGAAACGTAGAGCAAAATTCCGGAGAGATGTATCAGGAAAAATAATCCACTCCTTCTCCATTCCAATCATGCACACTAGTCAGACGGTCGCATTCTGGACGGAGAAAGCATGTAATATAATCGATAATTCAACCGTAATCCCCCTACCGTACCTGATTGAAGCCGAGTCCCCTTCTCAATCGCAACGATCTCATCAACTTGGAGAACATGAGATTCAGCTTGTAGGACCAGTCGATGAGGCCGGGGCAGTCTCTGAAGAAATATTTATAGAATTGGCAGAAAGGTAAGACGTGATCGAATGGTGTAGATCTTCCAAGCTCTTGGCAAACTGTTGAAACAACTGCACCCAGTGCCAATTTTGAAACTTAGAACCGCAGTCTAATCAAATGCAACCGTAATATTATCAGATCGATAATCTACCGTACCTCGATACTCGAGTGAAGAGATGGACTTGGAATGGCTCGACGAGTGAAGTGCTCTGAATGGAGAGGAAATGGTGCCACACCTCCTCGAACCACAGATCCGCCTCGAATTCATCGTGATCTTCTCTGGAAAATCGATATTTAGAGATACTGTACCCGCAAAATATCGTGCCCAATCATACTGTAATGTTGTATCTACCGTAGCCAAATAAACTAAAATGGAATTTTGCTGGACTTTCAACACAGCGGATCACCCGCTCGATCCAGAATGAAGAGCTTCTGAGAACCGAAGCGACAACCTTTATATACAGTATCGATTGATATAATCGGTTACTGTAGCCGAGTGTATTGATTATTTTCAGAAATTGATAACTGATGACGCCGAGGCGCTGAACGACGCGGAGAAGATCGAGTAAATCCAGATGCAGAACGGTAGTGAGGAAAGAAGAGTTTGAGGTACGGTAGAATACGGTAATGGATGGATTATTTGATTTTGTGATATTGTTGTAAGTGTTGAAGTGTTGCTGTTTTTTGGATATGACGCTCTCCATTCTGCACACTTCTCCTCTAATCGGGGAAACTAGGTAGTGTGCAGAATGGAGAATGCAAATATCCTGTTGTTTGTTTTATTCTATCACTCCAGTACGATGACAAAATCATTTTTGCTCAGGTGAGCGAGAAACTAAAAGCCGAGGCTGAAGCAGCGAAGAAGCAGGAAGAAGAGAAGGAGAGGAGGGAGGAATTCTTCCGAGATGAGGAGGAGGTGAGGGGAGGCGAATCATTTGGAATTGATTGGGGGATGGATCACATTATGCATTTGGTAATGTAGTCGAAGGTATTTATCGCTGATTCTGAACCCTAATATTTTATAAATGAAAATTGAGAGGGGATGTTCGGATTGTTTTTGCAATTTTGTTCGCAGAAAAGGAACCATACATCATGCATTCCCCATTGAACCATTATGTCGTGATGAAACTGAGAAGCATCCGCATCGTTCTGTCTCTTGAAATACGTAGATGATTTCACGATAGTCAGTATTTACGCCTGTAATTACAGTTGGATGAAGACGATAAACAATCGAAGATCGTAAAAAGAGGTGAGGAAGGTCGAATTGCCAGTGGAATTGAAGAGGCCAGAGCAGAAGAGAGAAGATCAGTTTCTCAAGGTGAGAAGGAGTTTCAGGAGGACAGGATAGAAAGGAAGTTATGGCAGGTTTTTTTGCGTCTTCGAAAAATAAATATCCGTGAAATCTGGTGTTTCACATTAGTCTTTAATCATGGATAATGTTCTTTTTAGCAAATAAAGCGTATGCCTTCGAATAATAAGGACTGATCATTAGTAATGCCGAATCGAATAACTTCTCTCTTCCATTCTGCACACTCTCATCTCACCGACCGGCGAGATAAGTGAGCAGAATAGATATAGTACTATTCGATCCGGCAATACTACAGTTTGAATCTTTACTGTGATAAGCGCATGAAGATGATATTTTTCTGAGAAAATTACACCTAGGAAATATACGATGTACACAGTATACAAAATATTGAGAATGGCAGATGTTGGGAATTCCGCATTCAGGAATTTCTCACATTTCCCGGTCCTTCCCACATCCGTAATCTAAACTCCGGTTCTCTCACCTTGATCGATTCCTTCTCTCGTCCATCTCTGCATAGGAACGCGAGGATCGCGGTAATGAAAGGAGGCACCGAGTAGGGAAAAGCCTGCTTTTTATTATTATTATTTTTTTAAATATGTGAATAAATAAAATAGTGAGCACTAGCGTCAACGCTCATTCGTGTTTCGACCACACTACTATACAGGGTGTGATTTTAAGAACGATGGACCGCTCACACATGCTCCCGAATCAAATTTTTAATCTGATCGTTGATCTTCCCATTTCCTTTTCTTCACCTGTACGACACAATCCGAGTACTCCCGAGTGACGGAGAGACAGAGGCAACCGCCGTGATGAATTCCTTCTGCATAACAGGAAGTGATAATTTCGAACCCGGAGCTTCCTTGTTTTGAGCTGCATACAACTCTGTTATATTTGGTGATGCAATAGTACTGGCTGCTTGCAGAGCGATAAATTTAATCCATTATTAGATTTGAGATGGAGCAAACATGAACATTCTTGTTTGGCGATTGCTGCATGCCACTCAACATCAGGGAGTACGATGAATTCGTGTACGACAAAGGTATTTGCAACCATCACGCTTTTCACACAAGTTTCACACTATGGAATCAGGGGTTATTAACGTAAAATAACTGCAATGTTAAGTTTTTCAACAGAGCGAAAAGCGCGGGTGCTTCACAGTTTCATCACTTCTTAATCTTTCGTTGGAGATTCCATGACTAATAAACGGTTAATTCCCTTCGAAAAAATATATATTCAGTCACTCGACAGTATTCGACTACGGCCCTCACAAATTTTGTCTAAAATATATTCGCATTCACAATCAGTGATTAATACGGTGCGCTACCGTACCAAATGTACGTTGTGATTCATCTCCTAATCAATCCCAAATGATTCATCTCCCCTCACCTCCTCCTGATCTATAGAGAATTCCTCCCTCCTCTCATTCTTTTCCTCCTGCTTCTTCGCTGCTTCAGCATCGGCTTTTAGCTTCTCGCCCACATGAGAGAAAATGATATAGCATTGAGAAACCGTTCGAAACAAAATTAACTACAGTAAAATAATGATGTTAAAACTGCTGGGTCTATCAAACAGTATGGGGAAAATCTTAAAACTTGTGTGCATGAAAAGTTCGATAGTGAAGTTAATACAGCATTGCATGGGATGTGCATACTACTCAAAAACGCCGTCTCTTTTTGAACAAAAACTTCCCAGTGATACAAAACATTTTACATTGTTGCTGGATCGAATGGGTGGACTCTCCATTCTGCACACTCTCATCTCTCTGACTGGCGAGATAGTGTGCGGAATGACGAGAGCTAATATTCGAGACTGGAATAAATCGATTATTCACATAATACCGTAGGGAGAGGAATTGCGCAGTCACAATTCGTTTGTGACTGTGCAATTCCTCCCGGTCGCTAATGCGCCTCACAATGGAAGTCAATAGATTAACTTTACGAACGGGAAAGGTCTGGGAAGAAGATAATCCAATAGTTAATCTATTGACTTTTATTGTGAGGCGCATTAGTGACCGGGAAGAATTGCGCACTCGCAAACGAATTGCGACTGCGCAATTCCTTTCCCTCCCTCCGCGTCCTATTGCGCAGTCGCAATCGAGGGACACGCGCTTTGCGCAGTCGCAATTCCTAGAATGAGAGACAGAGCGGAATTTCGACTGCGCAATGGCCCTAGATCTTCCTGCTGGTTCTTGATCGTGACTGAAAAATTCAGAATCGGCGATAGCCTCCGACCTCGCATAATGAAATTACAGTTGTGCACACGCGGCAAGATAGTGTGCTGAATGAAGAGAGCAACTAATCGATCCGGTAAACCACTATAGAAGAAGATGACAAGTTGTCACAACTTCAATGGTGTAAAAAGTCCATTTCCGATAACATTGCATCCTGGGAATACTCGAGCATTTTAAACACCTATGCAACCCAAATCAGCTGAGAAAAAAAACTGCATGCGAGTCGATCAAAAATTTCGTTGATGCTAATATTAAGGGAAAGTATTTCTTTAGCACGTTTCGTTGTTTTCCCCCTAAATGTCAACAAAACATTGCTCTATGATAAAAGTGAACAAGTATATGATATCCCCGTATCACAAATAGCCAAAAATTCAAAATATTTGACAGAAAAGATGCCGGATCGAATAGTTCCTTCTCCATTCTACACACTTCCTCGCCAGTCAGAGCGACGAGAAAGTGTGCAAAATGGAGAGAGCATCCGTCAGTGTTATTCAACAGTAACTCACTGGTTCCTTTGTATTGAGATCTCAGAATTCGGGAGGGAATCCGTATTTCTCAATGAGATCCGCGTAGTTCATTAAGATGCGATACGCGTCTCCCACGATTCGAGTCTGAATATTATTTTAATTATTTATTTAAAATTTGGAACGTCTACTTTCATCTAATTGAACCACCATCTCTTATCGTGATTTGAAGCGACATTGAGACAGTAATCTCCCTACTATGTTGAACATCAATGATATTCCCCCATAGTTTTCAGTGTTTTGTTTTTCGAGTAAGGAGCATTCTCAAATTAGTGATCGGCCTGCTTTCCTCAATACAAACTAACTGCGAAACCCCGTCACCCGAACGAAACCTACCGGATTTTTGAGATATATTTGAAATCTTAATCAGGAACAACACAAAAAAACCGTTACAATATCGCCAGCACGCCGATTCAGCACAGTGCAAATATTGCATTGAGCAGAAAACGTTTCGCCAAGTTTTCTGCAGAGGCTCCGTCTAGCGTGAAAGCTGAATGAGGGGGGCGGAGAGGGCGACTTCATGGCCGCGGCGCTCTCTACACGAGACGGGATAGAATCTGCGGCCGAGAGGGAGACGGCGGGTAGGGAAAGGGGAGAGAGAGGCCTCTCTCTTACCCGTCTCGCGTAGAGAGCGCCGCATCTACAAGGTTAGATTAGTAATCGTCGACATTGGCTCCGTGGTGTGGTTTTTCCAAATCGACAGATCCGGCTTTCCCTCTAATGTAGCTCTTGAACCGACGTGCCAGTACTTCCTATGTTTCACGAGTATTGCATAGTTGAGATAGATCTGTGAATCCAATAGAGCGAACAGCGACTCTTCAAAAACAAATCGACACACGAGCATTCCAGGACAGAATGCCTCCAGTGACAGGAACAATTCTCCCTCGTGACTCGTCAGTCCAATGGCCATCGAAACGCAGTGGAACCAGTCGCCTCTCCTGACATACTTGAGAATCGCGTCCTAAAGATCGGAAATATCGATCGATGAGCGGGTTACTGTAGCTACCGTAACCAGATAAATTTCTCAATCGCCTATATGAACCAAAAGTGAGCGGATTAATGTACCTTGCCTATTAGCGATGCCGGATCGAAGAGTAGCCTCTCTCCATTTTGCACACTATCTCGTCGCTATGAGTGAGTGTGTAGAATGGAGAGGTAATTATTCGATTCGTCATCATCAATTTATACCGTAACCACACATTATGATTCATTTCCCGATAGTATTATCCCTTCACCTAGGTTTGTGTATGGCTGTGCCAAGTGCACCTGAATGAACGTCGGCATGTTGTTCACACTGAAAAAAAATTAATTTTAGAATACGAACATCCCGGTGAAATCACGTATCACGGAATGTACTAGAGTGCGAATCTTTCTGTTCTAACAATAAACTCTTCAGACCTGGTAAATTCGAGTGTCACATCGTATACTAGATTACAACTGATGCTTACCCGGCGATATCTGATCAGTGACGGACGGACACATTATAATGGTTTCGTTTATGGAAGTACATTGCCTATATTTTAATCCCTACAATACTCCTAATAGTTACCGAAGCCTCGTCACTCACCGCACGATGTCTGTCCATGTGCTTTCGCATCGGGAAGGAGGGGTATATCCTTTCTTCATTCACAACAGAGAGAGAGATAAGACATCGATGCGATTAATTATTGATTGCTTACCGTATACTGGATAGTCAATATACAGTATCTTAACTACAATTAAAACGGACAACCATGTCCTCATACGATCTAATGCTTTTGAAGACAGAAGTTCATAAATATAATTTTTTTAAATCTCTGACGGTTGACTTGTCTTTCACACAGTCAATATGCTATCGGTAAGAAACGACAAGAGATTCTTTCTTAGCATATCGTCCACAAAACCCGTCCCCCTATCCATCATTCTCTTCCTATTTTCACATCTCTATTATTGGTCATACCGTTTCCAATTCTCCTACCGTAATCCACCGTATACCTCAACATCTCCCGTCTCCATCTTTCCATTCGTGTGTTTTTCTCGTCTGTCTCTTACTCTTCCTCGCACTTGGATGATCGGTTCGTAGGGAAGATGAGAGAGGAGAGACGGAAAATAGGAAGGGGCTTATTAGGGTTGATGTTTTGAAGCAAGAAGCGCCATTTCATTAACAGCGCTATAATAATTTGAACAAGTCTGCACTGTGCAACTTGAAACTGGCTAGTGAGAATAATTTCTGCAATTTTAGAAATTTTTATTGATCAGTGTATCACAAAATATCGAAGATTAACGATCACAATGACTATCTAACAACACCCGAAACAAGTAATTTATAATTTACAAAACAACCCAAAGCGATAAAAATTAATGTTCTTCGGCCAGTGCTAATACGAAAAACCACACATATCGAGATTTTCGTACGATTAAAATTCGCCATTTTCGACCGAATCACAACAGCATCAATGATGATGAAGCGCAAGAGACAAGTACGCGAGTTGAAACATCCAATCATCAAGATATCCTAACAATTTGAAATGAATGATGTGGATGAGACTCTCTCAAGCTCGCGTGTTCCCTCGTCGTAGTATTTGTTGTTATTATCTCATCATGTTATGTGAAAAAATACTTTATTATGGACAACAAAAATAAAACATAAAAAGGAGCACGCAACAATTCTTTTATTTTCAATGAACAATTATCAAACCATTCTGAGCTTCTACAACTTTCAAGCAATGAAAGGGAAGAGTGTTCAAAATGGAGAGAGTTATCTCTCCATCTATTCCTTCTTCACTACTTCATATCCATATCTCTCCAATTCCTCTCTCGATGGTTCGATTGGTGTGTTAACCATCAGATCCCTCCCCTCTTTCGTCTTTGGAAACGCGATGACGTCACGAATTCCTGAGAATATCGATTGATTGTGACTACAGTAACGCGATCCTACAGTATTTCTGATTGTCAATTAACATGCATGATATCGATTGGCTACAGTATCCTACCGTAAGACGTGTCTCCTCTTCCGGCCAGGATCGAGATCAGGCGATCGACTCCGAATGCGAATCCTCCGTGTGGAGGAGCACCCGATTCGAGTGCCTCGAGTAGATGAGTCTGAATGTGGATCTATAGACTACAGTATAGTGCAAAGGATTGATCTTTTTTTTGTAAAAATAGATTCGATTGTATAATCGATTCACTTTCAACTCTGGCATTATGATCACATTGTGAAACACGTTCTCTCCTGGCTCCCAATCTCAATCGCCAACCAATCTGAAGATCCGTATAGTGCTAGCTAGTAGTCATTTCTCAGGATATTGTTGGGTTGATTTATTTCGCCAATTCCAATGTCCAACTGATATGCACTAAATACTCCGGTTTTAATCGCAATGTGAAACACATTCCCACCTGGCTCCATCTTCAATCAATCTCCTCCACCCACCATTTCTCCCGTCTCCTCTCCCAATATCTCCAGTATTTTTCTCTGCATTGATCCATTGTGGATTCGGATCGATCCTCCTCCCAATTCCACTCCATTCAACACCAGATCGAAGTGTTGCGCTGAAAGGTTACTGTAGTGCTCAGTTATCGATTCGCCTCTCACAATATCCGCCGATCTACAGTACCCCAGTCAGTCCTCGATAGATCATCCTACAGTATACCTCTAATCTCATCGAGTTTCTCCTCCTTTTCAATTCTCTCTTCGTGTTCTTGAATGGGGGCAGTGAATGGATGATGACATGACACGAGTTTTCCCTCTTCGTCTCTCTCGAATAACGGAAAGTCAACCACCCATAGGGGACTGGAAAGAAGGGGTTAGAGATCAACGATCAAATAACAGATGGACGTGTGATAAAGAGATGTATGTTTGAAAAAAAGAGATAAGGGACTATCAAAACTTCCCATCTCCCGGATCGGATATGAATGGGTTGAAACATCGATCAAACTGGAGCACGAATCACTACATGCAGCAATCTTATTAAAATCTATTTTAAATCCCTCACCTAAACTCTTCCCTCTTCCTCCATCCATTCGCCTCTCCAATCAGTCCTCTCAATTGTCCAAGGGTGTATTGCACCTTAGATGGAGCGCCCCATCTGCAAAATATTCGCTTTACCATTATCGAACAATCTTCGGTCTACAATCATAACCAGCTCAAATCGATTCTATTCGAGAGAACCTTGAAACTCAATTCCACCAGCACATATTTTTAACGACCTCAAAACTCACGCTATCACGATATTGTCCTCTTCTGCCAATTGGAATTCCCTCTCGATCTCCTCGTCCGATACGAAATTGAACCATCCTCCCTCCTTCTTCTTTGTATTCTTCGAGAGAACCGCGAAGTTCTGAGAATTAAAATGAGAATGATCATTAGTAGTTCCGGATTGGCTAGAGTCTCTCTCCATTCTGCACACTCAATCACAAATACGAGGAAGTGTGCTGAATGGAGAGAGCAGATAACGAAACAGCATCCCATAGAGAACATGTCCAATGACGGCGGAATAAAGTCACTCCTCGATCAATCTCTCTGGTTCACCTACCGTACTCTGGTAGTTCATCTCGACTAGTCGCTTCCATTCTCGCACGCGTGCTTTACTTACAGCCTCTGCGCTACCACGAGCGACGATGCAACGAAGAGTCCAGGAGGGATCTGAGGAGATTTTAAAGATCAGGAGAGATATCAGAGATCACGTTTAGACATGTAGAACAATACATATTTCTTTAGATAGAGTCAGCAATACTGAAACGAGGAAGCTTCCAGAAAAAAAGAATAAAGATCAAAGATCGCTCCTCACCCTCATTTCCTCCTCTCAGCTTCTCAAATATCCTCGACTTGACCTCCTCGATCTTCCACGGTATCCTGAACGGAAATATTACCGTACCCAACAGATAATTACCGTAAGCCTCCCCAAATATCAGAGAGCATTCCGACTAGGTAAGTAGTTTCCTGATTCGGCTCTTTCTATTCTGCACACCCTCTTCTCGATCAGACAGACGAGTGTGCAAAATGGAGAGAGCTGATATCCGAAATAGTTTTCCTAATTCTCACCTTAGATCTGGTTTATCCACTCCATAGTCTCTCATTGCATCTGCGAAGGAGAGACGGGGGAAGGGCGCGGAGGGTTTGACGCGATTCTGAAATAGCGGATTTGTTGATATTCAAGTTTTTTTTGTGCGAGAAAACTCGATCAGTCGCAGTTTCATGAATGGGCAGGTCATTGACCTTTGTGACCCAAATGTTTCTGGTTCTTGAATTAAAACAGCCTTGTTTGTATATATGTTTTATTCGATTATCAAAACTGATGATAGTTATCAGCGCACGTAGTGCAAATTCAATAGAATTAGGAGATCAGAATTTGGCTGAATCATTTATCTAGACTTTTTTCATTACTGATTTCTAGTTTTTCGCTGACAAATATGACGATTGTTATTGCCCGGAACGTCTACTGGATCGCAAAAAATTGAAATCAGATACATCATAGACAGCTGAAACTCCTACTTCTCTAGTTTATAATCGATAGAAAATCTGTTATAATGGGCGCCTTCATCCACGATCAATCAATAATTGAACCCACCAGATGCTCCGGCCACACCGCAATCAGCACTTGCTCCAGTAGGTCAAGCAGACCGTCCTGAGTGGTGAAAGAGACCTGGAAAATAAGTAAGTTCTCAATGCGAGATCAACGCAGCTACAGTGCCCAAGATATTATCAATGTGTAGCTCTCTCCATTCTGCACACCTCTTGCCGATCAAGAGTGTGCTGATGGAGAGGCCAAAACCGAAGTTGCTCACTACCGTATACCTCAATATCCAGTTGCGTGAATTCCGGCTGTCGATCCAGCTTCGAACCTTCGTCACGGTAGCAGCGAGCTACCTGTAAATCGATAATCAGGAAGTACCGTATCCTGAATCAATCGCCCAAGAAATGATATCGTAGGCAATCAGTCATGAAATTAATGTACCTGGAAGTATCGATCGATGCCTCCGACCATCAACAACTGCTTGAATTGCTGTGGTGACTGAGGAAGGGAATAGGCGAGACACTGGAGAGATCAAAGATCACATAAGACTTGAATGACTCTCTAGGAGATCTCTACTACAGAATCATTTTTGCATGCTACAAGAACCTCGTAGCATCAATGTTTCATATAGATTTTATTTTTGTTTGTCCAATTCTAATTTTGGTAAGACCCTCTCAAAAATATCTCCATCCTCAAAACTGTAAAAATGGAATGTAATCAGTGTTTTATTTATATTTCTCATGTGCTCGTTGATCTTGTGCTTCATGCTGAGTTCTAGGCAATCCGGTGGTTTGGAAATTCAATCGGAACGCGGGGAACGAACGAAAAATATAATAATCACTAAACTCGGTAAAATTTATGATCGAGCATCCCCCCTTCTCACCTTGGCAGGTGTCCTCGTGGGAACGATGAATTCTGCCGCTCCTCCGGGTGTCCGACGGAAAAGAGTCGGAGTCTCAACCTGATGGAGGGAAAATTAATATTGATTTATATTATTAAAAAATTTTTTTAAGATTATAAAGAGCAGAAAAACAGAGAACAACGTTATCATTAAGAATGTCTTTCTGCTGCGTTCTCCATTCAGCACACTTTCTGGCCGGCGATATAGTGTGCAGAATGGAGAGTGCCAACTCAGAAATGTTCATCAACTCACATCGACGAATCCTTTCTCCTCCACTAGAAATCTCCTCGCTGAGTGAATCACAGACGATCTCAGCCGCAAATTCGATTGAAGTTGAGGAGATCGCAAGTCGATGTAGCGGTAACTGAAGAGAGATAAGAAGGGAGGGTGATCTTTGATCTCTGGACATCTACTTTATCTAAGCACGTACCCAAAGAAAAAAGAATTGCTGAATTGTCAAATTCAAGTTTCGAATCTCTCCCTGGTGAGTTATGCGCTTCACTCATTCTATGTATTCTCAACCAAAAATAAACGACTCGTTTCCACTCAGAATAGCGATTGCCAAAAACAATTTGGCACTTTCCTAGATCGCAACCAAG
The DNA here is from genome assembly GCA_036245825.1 of Pristionchus entomophagus. NCBI lineage: Eukaryota > Metazoa > Nematoda > Chromadorea > Rhabditida > Neodiplogasteridae > Pristionchus > Pristionchus entomophagus. The sequence goes on from BTSX01000001.1 coordinate 4,705,442, forward strand.
CGCCGCCCACTCTTATGGGGCTGACCACGCCCACCTCCTTCTCACCTTTCTCCCTAATCGCGTTACTGGCTGTGCGTACACCCAAACTATTTGGACTAATTCTAATATTCATAAGAACGCTTAGGTTTAGGTACATGCCGCTTAGGAGTGGCGGGGCCAGGGGGAGGGGCTTGGTTGACATCCAGGAAAGTTCCCTTTTTTTTTTTAAATGAATGACCAAAATTCAATTCATCTCTATTGTACTTTGCATCGCTTAGAGCTGCTCTTTGATAGTTGATCTTTGATCTCTCGCTCTCCTCAACTCACGTCAATCTCGTCTGTTCATGTGCTTTCGCATCGGGAAGGAGGGGCATATCCTTCCTCGCTTCATTCACAACAGAGAGAGATGAAATATCGATCTGATTGATTATTGATTGATTACCGTATGCTGGATATGCCGTATGCAGAACCTTGTCGGCTATTAACACGCACAACCTTATACTCATACATTCTACTGCCTTTGAAGATATCAGCTTACATTTTTTGAATCTCCCTCGGATGAATTGTGTATCACAGCTTCATTATGTTAACGGTAAGAAAAGACAAGTGATTTATTCTATTCAGACGTTACCGCACCAATTATTTACCATCGCATCCTACTCCTACCGTATACCTCAACATCTCCCGTCTCCATCTTTCCATTCCTGTGTTTTTCTCCTCTGTCTCGCACTCTTCCTCGTACTCGGATGATCGATTCGTAGGGAAGATGAGCGAGGAGATTCTGAAAGAGAGAGAGAGGGATTGGATGGGATGATTCGATTTATTGCGTTTTATTTCCCATAGACGTAGTCGAGTTCCCATTGAGAAGCAATGAGATATCGTCAATATATCTAAAGCGTGCAACTAAATACTGACCGGCGAAAAACATTGCTGAAACATAAATAGTGTTGTTAATGCTTTTCTTTTTTTGAACCGGGAGCCCAGGCCTTGTATTTTTTCAGAAATGATGCATTCTATAAAAAATTTGAAGGCAAAACCTTCTACACGGAAACGTCTAATTACCCCATAAAATAGCCTATGAGTTACAGGAGGTGACTTGATCATACAATATAGTTATCGATCTCCAATCCACCGTAACCGTCAAATTACCCCTTCCCCCTTCTCACCTTACTGTGCTCATCATCATCTTTGATCGTCGCTTGAATACTTCCATACGAATCGCGAATGACAATGAATCGATTGAGACGACGGAAGGAAAGCCAACCGAGGAGAGTCACCGTGGAACCTGAGAAGAGATGGGAGATTATTGATTGGATGTAGACAATATGAAAACATCAAGATTTATGGGGAATTAAAGAACAGTCAATCATAGGAAATTTTGATGGAATGATGTGCCTTCAGAATATCTCCATTAGATATTTTTCAAATGTATAAGGAGTAGATGAAACTCAACACCAGTAGGTGAACAAACTAAACTGTTTGGAAAATTATTACTGTTTTCCACAGGATGTTATTGGGAATCACAAACACTAAGGTTGACGCTTCAGATCTTTCAATATTCGAAACTTTTTATCTAAAAGACAGGAAAGAGTGTGCAGAACGGAGAGAGACAGAACTCTCTCCATTCTGCACACTATTTCTCTATTCTCTGGTATTGCTCTACTAATAGCACCCCTAATACACGCCCAAATAGGGAGGATGTTAGTAGACTATTCGGGGAGCAATTAGCTCTACTATTAGGGAATTTTGGCAATTAGGCGTACTATTAGTAGAACGAGGAGAGGAGGGGATGCTCTTGAATTAGCTCTACTATTAGTAGGACGGTCTGAGTAATGTAAGAAAAATCGTCTCTCGTGTTTTTGTTCGCTTTAGACATGCATATTCGAGATTCGTTTATTATCTACCAGTTAACTAGACAAGCTGGAAATAGACATACAGGCAATAAATTACGCGAGAAATAACAACGAAAAACAACATAGGAGAACGTAAAATAAATAAAGAACGAATTACGAAAATAACGGAGCGCACTCTCGGCGCCAGCCCATCCTCCTCGCGCTAGTATCTTTCGGCTAGCGCGTTCGGTGAATTAGGTCTCCTATTCGGGAGACGAATTAGGTCTACTATTAGTAGAACGAGGCCTCTCATTTTTGGGATTTGAATTAGCTGCACTATTAGTTTTCCGTCCAAAATCCTTTTGAATTAGGGGTGCTATTAGTGGAGCAATACCAGAGTTTCTCACCCGCATCTTTGAGTCTCAATTCTCCACAAGTGTGTGATCGTGTCACATTGCTGTTCACTGGCAGTAATGATCTACCCGCCGAACGGAGAAGAGAAGATAATCGCATCCAATCGATCGATCGATATCTGATCAGAGTACTGTATATTGTAGATCTACAGTATCATTCAGGGTAGAACAGCCTACTTCCAATATTACAGTATTAGTTACAGATATCCATTCGCCTCTACGCCTGTTAAAGTCTGGATGGAAGAATGCATCACTAATCTCAGCGATTAAAGCCACTTTATCGATTTTTGAGATCACAAAACTTTGATTTATGGCAAAATAAAGCTATCGCAATTAACGTGAAAATGTACAAACTACACAAGGTGATTATTATTGTATTACAAAAAGGTTAGGCGAGGCAAGAGATACGGTATGTACAAAATCCAGCGTGAAAACAATACAAGGTAATTATTGTATTACAATACAATTATGCGTCCCGGAGGATACGGTATGTACAAAAACCAATGCGATTTCGTGTTCCAATCACTAGATATTCTTGTCTTTCCTCCTTCTTGACTTCTCCATCTCAATATCATCCACTCCAAACGTGTTGCCTTCCATGTAGTGTTTGGCGAAGAGTCGACGTGGTCCCTGAATAAAGTCAGTCCTCAATATGATCAATCAGTGATCTACCGTACCTTCCTCTCTGGTTCCTCGGGCGCCGACAGCGAGCCCCAGCACACCGTCCACAGCACCACGTTGATTACTGCAAGGCTGATTTTAAGAATAGGTGAGCGACAAGAGTGTGCAGAATGGAGAGCTGCTGTTCGATTCGGCCACAATAATATTTAGTCATGCCAATTAACTGGGCTCCATCTCAAATGCTGACAAAGCACGTCTCATTCGTATTCAGCTCTCTCCACTCTGCACTCTATCTCATGCAGGCGAGAGTGTGCAAAATGGAGAGAGGCGAAACAGGAAATAAATTCCTATTGATGACGTCATACTCACCGGCGAGTCCCAGATTGAAGAGATTGGAGGTGTTGAGGGGCATAATCTTGTAGAAGAACAATTCGAAGGCCAGAGATGAGGCAGAAACGAGAGAAGTGAGGAGATGAATCAAGTGGAGAGGACGAGAGGAGAAATTGGTGAGGAGCATCAATCTGGAAGGATTGAAGGGAATATAAGCATATAAAGAAGAGCATTCTGCTAGCCGTGAGATTTTATGAAACGTGAAACAGATCAACTATTACTACAATTCGCGAAGCCCCATTCAAGTGGGAGCGATGAAACACCAGGATGCCTAGATCTCAAATTCGTTTCTAAAAGCGATAAAATCTAACCACCGCACCCGACAATAAGCGGTAATACCGCGCACAACACCAATGTAGGCTACCGTAAACCTCAACTACCGTAATCCTTTCCTTCCGTACCCTCAATTCACTTTACGATCAGTTCCTAAGAAGAATACAGTACCCCTCAACTACCGTAATCCTTACCCTACCGTACCCCTCAACTTACTTCACGATCAGCAGTAGCGCTGCGGCGTGCGCGTGACTCCTCATGTGGATGGCGCTTCCCGAGGGGAAAATCTGTTCGGCCAGAGTCGCCGGCTTACCGTAACCCAGAGCGATCGGACCTGAGAGAAATCGCTATTTGGATAACGAAGAGCTGCCACAGCATTCGCTGACACCCACTAGAAAAAAACACAAACAAAAAATTCCAGGGCTTGAAATAACCCCGCCCACTCATTTTAACCCCATGTAGGCTCAGAGAAAGGTTGTGCTCTTTCTAGACAAAGTTTCATGAAAAAAAATTTCGGTTTCTGATTGACCGAGAGTAGACCGCTATGAAGACAGTGATATTTGAGAAATGAGATGGATTATTTCAAGGTGGGCCAAAAAACAGGAAAGTACCCTATTTTATTGTTCAATTTTAACACCCTGTTGGTTGGAATTTCAGTGTACAATCAAAACCCGAGTGAAATTCGAGTTTTCGATTTATTCTTCATAGATCGATAACAACAGAAAATAACCTTCACCTAACAACTGGAGAATGTTGAATGCCGTCCATCCTTTGAGATACTTCTCAACACTTGATCCACTCGCCATCTACGGTATACACTGAAAGGAGTAATGTAACGACAACGTATGATTCGAAAAAAGATAGTAACTACAATCGATCTTTAAATGCACACAATGTAAAAAAAATAATATCAAAAATATTTCTGTTACCGGATCGACCAATGTTCTCTCCATTCTGCACACTCCTTCACTGATCAACGATAGTGTGCAGAATGGAGAGAGATACTATTAGATCTGGAAAATTAATGCGAATTCAATGTAGAAACTCCCACCCTCTTCATGGTAGATCAATATTCATGTATCTTGATGGTTTCGACCAGTGTGGAGTGCAAAAGTTCCAAACAATATTTCAGAAATTTTCTTTATGACAAGGCTCTTCGCATACGAAAACTCTTGAACATTCGGCAAACTATAAATATACGGTAAACAATGGGGGCGACAAGGGATACTGTAGATGTTGCGGATACGGTAGCGGCTAGGAGTCTGATATTGTACTCTGGATAGAGGGGGCGGAGCTTGGATACAATACTAAAGCTCGGAGAGTGAAGGGGGAAAGGTAGATTTACACGGGGATCTTTAGTGGAAAAGACGATTCTTCACCCAGTTCGATTTTGATTAGCGATTAAAAAAATAAGATCGAGGAATAGTGGGAAACTTTTCAAAATAAAATGATACCGGGAAGGGCACAACAACAGAATTGATTGAAATCTAGTGGGATACGGTATACTACGGTAGTCTAGTAGAGGAATCAAGGGATGGATTACTGTAAAAGAGAGGAAATTTAGTTATTACGACAGGATAAAAATACGGAACGAAACACAACACAAATGATAACTAATTCTAAACAATCAATAAATCACAAAAACCGAAAGAAATAATGAGCATCTCAAAAGTGAGACAAGAAACGAGGAGACACCCTTTGATATCAATCAATCAGATAATGTGAATGGAATATGTGGAGAGAGGAGGGCTCTCACAGAGAGCTTGGCAAAGTGATTACGGAAGGAACTACGGTAGATTGGCACTATCGATCGCTTAGACGAGTAACCTACGGTAGATCATAACTATCGATTAGACGTAGTAGTTGGGAGACACGAGGAAATCCATCAGGAGCACCAGTTGATCCTCAGTGAACGCCTGAATTTATTGTTGATATTTGATCTTTCCCATTCTGTATTTTTGTTTCGCAACCTTCTACTTGTTGCCGTGAAACATATTCGATCGCCCATCTCTTCGACGAAATACAGTGTTCGGAATGGAGAGAGGCAATTGATCAATCGATAATCTCTGATTCTTCTAACCATTTTGTGTTCATGCCACGAGTCCTGATGGGTTCGCTTGAATTCCGCCAGCGCCTTCTTGATTGTTTCCTGAGGAAGAAATTATATTATTTTTCGACATTCCGAAGCTAAGATCATGGGATTCTGACCTAGCCTGCTTATCCAATAGTCAAGTATCACAAGACCACCAGGTCAACCATTATCAATTTACAATAAACTATATCGCTCCAGATCCACATTTTGTTCTTCCCACATCCGTCATTTACTCCCCGGCTCTCTCACCTTGATCGGTTCCTTCTCTCGTCCATTTCTGCACAGGAACGCGAGGATCTCGGGAAGGAAGGGAGGCACCGAGTAGGGGAATGCCTGCAATTATATCATTAATTGTATTTTTACATAAATAAATAGTGTGAATAAATAAAATAGTAAGTTCTTGCATCCAAGCTGCTTCCAGTTTCAACTATACTACTAGATTGGATGTGGTTCACAATATCGATTATTCAAGGGCGTCCACTTTAAACCAATATCAATCTGATCTTTGATCTCTCTCCCCTCTCCCTCCTCACCTGTACGATTGAGCACAATCCGAGTACTCCCGAGTGACGGAGAGTCAGCGAGTCAGAGGCAACCGCCGTGATGAATTCCTTCTAAAAAAAGAAAGAAAGAAATTATTTTGCGCCCGGTGCTTTCTTGTTTTGAGCTGCCTTTAACTATGCGCTGTTACGGATGCGATAATACGAGTATGTTGAGTGTGGCTAAACAAAATCAAATCGTCTAGAAATGATGCCATTTTGATTTTTTTTAAAATCTGTCTTCAATCCTCTTAAATTTCAAATCCCCTCTACTCACAATGAATGCTTCCGTCACTGGCAGATACCCAGAGTGGATGAAGAGAGAGACTGCCACTGCTGCTGACTCGCGCACCTGAGAATATTGGGGAGAATTAAGATTGTCGAGGACTCATTGGTGTTTACCCGATAACCAAATCAAATGGAACGAATGAAACACCCGAGTGCCATGTTCATCAACATCAGGAAAACGCTAATAATCTGGTTCAATGCGATACACAGTCCCTTCGCATTTACTGCAACCATTTGTCATGACAATTAATAAGCTACAGTACCCTTCCTATTGCCAATACCGTATTTTTTCTACCGTACCCCTCTCCTACCGTACCTCAAGTCTTTCGTGTGCCATCTGAGAGGCGATCAGTCTTCCGACTCGCTCTCGATGATCGTCGAATGCGTAGGAATTGGAGAAGACAAGGGTGGAAATCTCGTTGATGAGCACCATTCGAACCTTCCACGAGTAACCAGTTGACAGGAACTAAAGATAAGATAAGAAAAGAGCTTACTAAACAATACACAGTAAAACAGAGAAAAGTATTGATTTGTATGAAGGCAGTGTTAGATTGAGCGCCTTCAGCCATATTATACTGTTTTCATCGAGTTTACGAAACACAGACCCGGTTGGTTATTCTACTGTGAATTGGCTCTTCGTTTAACTTTTTTACAACGAGAATTATATATTCACCGGCCACCAAACGGATTGAGGTTTCATCATGCACACTAAACTACTGCCGTTCATATTCCTCAATCCGACGATCACATCGTGTTCTAACAAATAAATCAGCATTCCACCATCTGCCCATTGATTACGAATTGATCCCAAGATCAAAGATCAAAGATCACTGACCCGCTCGAACAGCTCGACAGTCTTCTCTGCGCTTTCTCTAACCACGAAGATCGAACTGAGGAAATCTCTCAACGTGCTCGCACATCCATTACGGAGCTCATCGTCACTAAAAAAAAAGGTATGATAATAGAGAAATTATGTCCAATAAACAAGATCGATACTAATGCTGACATCATTCATGGCATTTAACAAATCGCTGGAACACAGAGCCAACAGGTTGCGAGAAAATTTCAAAATCTTCATACAAGGAATAATTTCTGACTAGTTCTCACGCCAGTAATTACCCTCACTGAGAACACCACATCACCTAGTGCCCAAGTCGGCTCATTCTCCTCACTGGCTACCGTATTCATGATTGTGATTCAAATTTACCGTACCACTAATCGAAGCTACCGTACACCCTACCGTACCCCTGATCGAAGCTGAAGTGTGCGAGGAGGGGCATGTAGTTGAGTATCCGCAGACTCGTCTCCCCCAGAGTCTGAGCTCCATAAGTGTAGATGAATTGAGTGAGCGACTTCAGCGCCAAACGGCCTGCTCTGCAAAATTAATTAATTAAATTATTTGTTGTTCAAAATAAATCAACAGATTGTTTGCCGTAATGAAGTGGTGCTACGTGTCGGATTACAAACCGGCGAGTTCCTATTCACATTAGAAACGATTGTGCGATTTCGGTCCTTTCAATTTCGTGTTTCAGTGGTTCACCAATATCGTAATCAAGCTATAACAATAATGCGCGACGCTTGCCGATGAACACAATCAATATTTCTAAAATTGTCCATAAAGACCCCTTCTACTAACTTCTTTCCCTCGCTTTCTCCATTTCCTGCCATTGAGCATAGTGAGACAGACGAGGCAGAGGCAGAGGGAGCAGCTGATCCCTCCGATGATTCACCCCGACGAGCCTCCTCCCACACATCCGTCAACTGAAAAAGACGAGATAAATCATTTTGAGATTGGATGAGCCACGGTGATCGAACGTTCTAAGTTCCACTCGCATTGTTAAAAAAGAAAGAAGTCGTATGAAATTTCCGGGAACATTCGAAGATGAATGACTAAGTAATAAACAAGCAATTCGGATTAATATCCCTCGTCCCAATTTGTACATATTCTTTAACAACCATTGAAAGGATCATAAAATCCACTCAAATATCCGGGAATCTATCTGAACACTGCAACCGGAATCTCACCAGTCCATCGAATGCATCCAACACATCATCAGTCGTGTAGGGTCGGAACTCGGCAGGAATTCCCTCTTCATTCTGCATCGAGGGAAGATCGAACCACGTTAGAGTCACAAGTGAACTGAAACAAAGGGGATTGATCTTTGATCTCCGTCAAATTAAATATTTAAATTTTTTTTTATAAAAGAATGAAATCGATGTTTCAAATCTAGGATGATCCTTGCTTCACTGGTTCTTAATATCTAGACAAGCATGAATAGTTTAATAATGTCGCCCAATTCGAATCCAATCAAAAACTTTTCTGCGCCTGTTAAAGACGCGCTTCAAAAAGTACTCACATTATAGTGCGAAAACGGAAGCTAATAACTTGAAGACCTCTGAATTTAATTCAAATTACCCACCTCGCGACTCTATCTCTGATGTTTGTGTATGGCTGTGCCAGTTGGGCGATCAGATAGGGCGCCAGTCGATTCCACAGCTGAAGACAACGCCATTCGAACTGACAAAGTGCCGATTGCAGCAAGAAGAGACGGCTGAAAAGGAAGATTATTTTTAGATAGCAAAACTGACAACAATTTCATCATCACTAGTCAATTGTGATAGTAGTGGTTAGTTGTGGTTTTGTATGAGAAATTTATCGCAAATAAGTATGATGATTTTGTCGCAGCTAAATACATCCTGCAAACTCCTTTGCCACAGGTTTGAGAAAAGTGTGCCAAATGGAGAGAGCAACAATGTGTTCAGGAAAGAATAGTCGGAAGACGGTGAATTTTTGCCCATAAATAATGATTGAATGAAGTATAACATGATCTATCGTGATTGCATCATAAATAGGTAACTGGCTGAAAAATAAACTGACGCCGCAGTCATGAAGCAATTCTCCGAGGGACGGAGGGTCAGCTCGAATAGTAGATCGATCAGGGGCTGCAATACCGTATACTTTTCAATCAATAAATTGATATTTGCTCAAGATACAGTACTTCCAATCAATCGATATCCCTCCATCCTACCGTACCTGGAGCATCCTCGACTCGGAGCTGCCGCAGATTGCAGCGATCGCTGTGCCCCAGTTGCGCTGTGCGTTGTCCTGAACGGAATTATTAGGATTACGGTAGCTTTTGAATACTATAGCCCGCCTATTTTATCGAATATCGACAGATCGCACCTTCAGATTAGAGAGTACGCGTGTGAGGAAGGGAGACAGCCAGCGCCACATGCCCTCGACCTGAGCGAGATTGCGTTATGAATTGTCAATTCACCAGTAGGAAAAAGCCGTCATATTGTCAATTGTCAGAGCCGGAAAATAAGATTAGACGGTTAGACAATTAAGTCAGAAAAACTGATTGAATGGCTGCTCACTAGTTAGCTCACCATTGAGTTTCAGTTATTTCATGTCTGATCGGCAAGAGTGTGCAGAATGGAGATAGCCAAAACCGTATTCACTAATGCTCACCTTCTCAAACTTCCACATTTTGCTGCCGTTGACGATACCCGCCAGCATTTCGGTAGCGAGTTTGGTCGCACCTGCGAAAGAGTTGGATATTTGGAAGCCAGAAAAGAAAGATCGCAAGAATTGGAACGAGATTTCAATTCTGAGTATATGATCGAACCGCAACTCGAACCCTACGGGTCAGAATTTGCTATCAGAAAAAAATTGGTTATTTTTCACGACCGCTCAAGTGGTGGTTACCGCGCCACACATCCTAAAATCGATAAATGCAATCATCTCAGCACTAAACCACCGGGTGAAATATTTGAATAAAAATTTCAAAGATAATAGGAAATTGTTCCAAAAACTGTCTCCAATCAAAGGATTTCTTCTTTTCGAAACTAACCGGCTTCATCCTTGGCCACGAGTGCCTCCAGATGCTCGATGAACGTGGGAAGGAGAAGATCGTTGTACGAACGGAAAACGCCCTGGAATTAATTTAAAATTAAATTTTGCAACATTTGAAATATTGCTTCATCTTTATATCATACGTGGTTCTGGTTGCGCACTAATAATTTCACTGCGGATAGTGGTAAGCATAAATAATTCGCGAAATCGAATAAACTTGAAATAAAATTGCACCGATGGATACTTCTTTCACGAAGTCATAACCTCAACAGCACTAAAGGCAAAACCAATCACTACTCGTAACGAAGAACTAACAAATCCTCATGTTTTTTTTCAAATACACAACCAAATAACTATGACTAAATAACTGATAACTAAACAAATAACTAAATGACGCAACCATCCCCTCTTTGTCTCACCAGGAAGAAACTGAAGGTGACGACATTGAATTTATCCTCTCCCTTCTTCTCCTCAATCGAGTATAATTCACGGAATCGAGCTGCGAATGAGGGATCCCTGATAAGAGAAAGAGTGATTTTTGATTGATGCTCCGTTAGGCACCATTGAAAGAGTGCATTGAGATTTAGCATTATATTATTAGGCTTTTATGTTCACGACAGGAATCGCCCCGAGTCATTGCAAGCATTGCATTTTTAGAATTCATAAGAACAAGATGAAGCACAATTTTAACAATCTTGTAAATTGATTCAGCGATCGTATTGTTGACTATTGTTGATAAATCAACTCACTTGAGCGTATCCACGACGAATTTCTCGATTTCGCTCAATTCCTCATACGGACGATTGATGGCAGCTTGCTCGGATACATGAGCGTATCTGAGAAAAAAATATGTAATATTTCAAAACTATTTTTTAAAAAAAATGTATCTACGAACATTAAACAACGCTCGTGGGATCCAAATTAAAGCTAAGTACAGCAAGATTTTTTTCACGATTAGCGTGAAAAACACTGATGAAAAACTCGCTCAATCACCTATGTTGCGCTTGCGAACGCTTAACCTTCCGGGTTAATGAATCAGAAATCCTGAGATAATCAAAACCCACGTCTTGAGTTCCTTCGGCCAGCAGTAGAATGCCCAGTGCATCTTTCCAACGAAGGGGAATGCTTCCCATTCAGAAGAATTCGAGGGGAGACGGGACTGGAAAATTATCCGAATTGTATTTAAACTTCCGGGAAAGCAAGTGAGCGATTGCGTTTGCTTCCATGTTATTTATAGCAGTTATGAAACACTGAACTCGGTAAATGAATTCACCATTTTCCTATTTTTTATTTAAAAAATATTTACTGTTAGCAATAAAATCGCAACTCACCGCATCATATTGCATGCACAGATTGTCCTTGCGAATTCCGTATTTGATAGGCCAACGCGCGCCCGGACCGCGGTTATCCTCCTGGAAATTACATCTTTCAATTGTTGTTTTTCCACCTGCGAGAACCCCGTTTCACTACTATCTCATAACATCTAACGACCTGAGTGTGTCAATGAAATTGTCTTGTACAGCGAAAACAACTCTTGTTCGCACAGCATGTTCGCCCGTTCGCACAGTAACGTTCCTTAACACTACCGTACCCAGTCCTCACCATCATCTCCGGTTGGTATGGCTTTTTGACGGCTGCGGGCTTGTTTATCCTCAGCCATGCTCCGATGTAGGCTATGCTCATCTTTCTCGTTTTGAGCGAATCGTGAAGGCAAAGACGAAGGAAGAGACGAACGCAGCTGAGAAGAGAGAGGGAGGGATTACGGTAGGTTATGGGATACGGTAGAATCATTGAATCTAGCTCAGGCCACTGCAGGGACATTGTAGGAATCATCAAGAAAGATTTCAAGGACACGCCGGATCTAAGTCTTCCACTGTCTACAATAACGGTATAGGAAGCACGCAAGTGGTACAACTCGCGCTTGGCTTGTCAAAAATACTGTAAAAATCATAACTCACTCCGGATTGACGTCGGCATCGCGTCGGATGAGAATGGAGAGGAAGACCTGCATAAGAAATTTTCAGAAATTGTTCGCACTCTTCGTAAACGCCGATAAACTCATCCTATGGCAGATAAAATATGTAGTTTCAGGGTATACCAATTGACCTGGTGCTTTCGTGAGACAGGCTGTATACATGTGACTTAAAATATTAAAAATAACAGTGGACTCAACGCACATCCTTGCAAAACAAAGCCTCATCTATATCACTGAATATTGCTGACGTATCTAATAGCTCTCTCCATTTTGCACACTACCTCGCCGGTCAGTGTATCTATGTGTGCAGATTGGAGAGAGCTACTATTCAATTCAGCAAAACTCCAGCACTCCCTCTCACCTGTGCCAGATCAGTGTGTCTCCAGTGGAGGGAGGAATCCACTGCACTGATCAACAACTCCTTCACCAGAGAGTCGTAGCTCCTGCGAATGTGTTTCAATTAATTTAAAAATTAAACGAATATTTTTTTTCAAACAGGCAGCTTTTTGTCCCACCACTTGTACTGTTCATACTTCACCTTACATTTCAATTCGACGATGGGATCGATAAAAAAATGAGAGAAAAAAATGCTTCTAAAACCCGGTAAAATTTTGCTTCAACTGCTCTACTTCATCCAATGGCACGGGACATTTCAATCCGACGGGCACTAGTCTCAGAAAAATCAGACACTCGAACACTGCGGAGATACTGTATCCTACTGTATCTCTTTCTCACTACCGTAACCCTTCCTCTTTCTCTCACCTCTGATTGATGTCATTCTGCTCCTTCACATATTCTGCCGCTTTCTTTCTCATATCGTCATCAGGCAATCCATATTTGGCCGCGTGTTTGCCATCCTTTCCCGTCTCGAGAAGAGCCATTGCGAGGGCATCCACGGAGGGATCCGGCTGGAAAGGGGGAGGGATTGCGTCATCATAAGGCTATATTGTATATCCTTTTTTAAACGATGTTTCACCGAAGATTTATGATCATAACTCGCTAAAAAAAGTGCCAAAGCTCAATGATAGTCAGGACTGTGCATACGTATGCACTTTGTTTCCTGATTCAACGATGCTTCACACATTATTAAAATCATCCTTGTTACTAATGGAAATGTTGTGACGGGAATTCAGATTCAAACAACTCACTCTCAAACCTACAAAAAATCCCTCTCACAAATTATCAGAATAAACCCCTCACCACCAGCTCCTGGATACGGTAGCTCTCGAACGAGTCGACAATCGTGTTCTGGGCGATTTCCAGCAGGCGAATGATCGACGGTCGCTCAGAGTGCTTCATCCTGCAGCGAATTGGGAAGGTTACGGTAATTCAGTTTCTTTTTTCCAAATCGATAACTAGGCAACTTCGCGCCACAACTTCATATGATAAAAACATAGTCTTACAAGTAAATTGATGTATCGGGCGCGTCCTCATCGTTGAAGGCAAAATAACAATAACTTTGATCCTTTCTCTACCGTATTCCTAATCCTACCGTACTCCCTTTGCTCACCTCACGAGAGTCGGCCACACTTTGGCCGCGATCTCCCAATTCTGACGCAGAACCAGCGCCAATCGCTTGCCGTCGATCAACATGTAGAGGGCACCCTGCGAAAGTAGGGTAGATGGATAAACAATTAGAAGAGGTACTGCAGTACCATTGTGATTATATACAATAACTTCACCGATAATATTTTGTTTCAAAAATATAAGCATTATATCCCAGTTTTTAAAAATATCCCAGTTGGTTTTACGATTCACGAGGTATATCAGAAGACGCAGTGGAAATGAGAACTGATACCAAGGCAAACACCATTTCAATCCACCTCCTCTACTGATCGTTCAGATGCATGTGTGGTGTCTGTTACCGTACTCTCCCCCCACCGTATCCTTTCTTCCACCTACCGTACTTTCAACTGAGGTGTGGTGTATGTTACCGTACCCCACATTTACAGTACTCCTCCCCCCTACCGTACCTTCAACTGAGCGTGTGGTGTCTGTGCATCGTGAGCGAGAAGTCTCAGAATATCATCCATCACCAGGGTGAACGAGTAGGGAAACTCGCGAAGGACACGAGAGAGAACAGACTGGGCAGGACGACGATTCTGAAACGGCGGAAGGGGTTACTGTGAGCACACCACAATTAAACATTTTCTGTCCGAATCAGCATAGTAATTCAATAAAAAATCAGTTCGTGATAATCACTACAGTATCCCATATCTACCGTACCTCTGCGTAGCTGCTGATCGATAATTTGGCAAGAATGTCGATGATTCGCTTGTGCTCCTCGGTGAGATGGTAGGTGGACACGAGTTGCACTCGGTTCTGAACAATAGCATATATAAATTTAAATTAATCCATAAAAAATATATTTTTTCTAGATCCAGAACCTGCCAGATTTCCGCTCCACACTGACCTTTTGAATTGAATGACTACATCACAAACAATGGATTGATGCTTCGCCCTCATTAAAAAAATCTATCCTTAATCTAGAGCCGACATTTCCCTGTATCACACTTCCACCAAAATTAGAACCGCAATCGGAGCTTCTTCTCGGCTGTAACCCCTCCCCCTATCGTCCCTCACACCGTATCCTACCGTATCCCTCCCTTCCTCCTACAGTACCTGATGTGCCACATTGATGCTCTCCTCAGCGAGCGCCTTGATGTATCCCTGTGTGCCATACAGTCGATCTCCCATCATGAGACGAGCGATGCGATGAGTGGAGATGATCTGCTGTAGCTTCGTCTGAAATTAGAAAGAATTGTTACATTTAGAAATTGTTTTTGGATTGCATGGTGGTCCACTGTTTCATCGGCTAGTCAATACCAGGCGAGCATGGGAAAATTAATTTCACATCGTTGACTGGATAAAGAAAAAAAAGTCCAACACGACCGGAAACAGTGGGCTTCATCGACCATCCAAATCAATGTTTGTTCAGAGGAATCGATGGCATGGTTATGATCGCAAGGTCCAAATCCATACTATATATAAAGCGCAAACGTCTGTGTGTTGGTTTGACCGGATTGCGAAATCGGAAACATGTAAACAACGCTCCCCTCCATCTCCCTCTCTCTTTTCGATTGCGAAATACGGCTCACCGCGAAGCGGTATTCCCCGACGTAGTAGGGGGATGCTGCTGGTTTTAAATAAAGTAAGACTAACCTTATCACTGCCTCTGCTGAAGACGAGCGTAGAGAGGATGGAGACGAAGGCTGAGACTGTCTTGACCTACAAGAATAATGATATAATTTAATTAATTGTTTACATTAATCATTCATTCCCATCGAACGAATTAGTTCTTTAAATATATATATTTTTAAACAATAAGTCAACCTCGCTCTCCCTCTCCTTGAGAATGAATGGCAGTAGACTCTCCATCGCAGCCAGTACCATACCACGGACTGTGCCAGTGGGGGCGGTCAACTCTGTGATATGAGGGAATTATTGATTTGACTGAAACAATTATTTTTTACACCACGTCCTTTCGTCGCAATACCATATGCCCAGCCCCATCTATCTTACGTGCGCCTCGAAACGGAGAATGCACTGGCCGAAATACGGACATTGAATTCGCAGGGATATCAAGATGTTTTCCGAGATTTCATCGTATTGCGATAATTTCAGTATTTCATCATCCCTATCCAATCCCCTCTCCACTAACCGGGTGTTCCAGCCGGTCTCGTCACCACCGGGTGCACATCGATGAACGTCGGCATGTTGTTCACACTGAAAATAAGGAGAATATAGAATTCAGTGTTCCCGGTGAAATTGCGCATCACACATTCTACTAGAGCGCGACTCAAACAAACGCATCAATGAACGCTAGTATAAACGAATCTAGGTCAAATCAAATGATGGACCACTAATTTCGAGCCTGATACTCACTTTTACCGTATCGTGTAAATATAGCTACAGTACTCGCTACAGGCAGTAACTACAGTACTCACCGCACGATGGGTGTATCGAAGGCGGGAAGGGAGAAGGAGGCACCCTGCACTGAGGAGAGAATCACAAGCATCTCGTGGAAGAGAGACTGTCTGAAAAGAAAAAGAGGGGATTAATGAAAATATTAATTTAAATAAACAATTGACCTTCAGTATATCGTAAGCAAACGTGACCCAAATAATTTAACTGACGTTTTCTCCGTTGAAAAGATATGCCAATCAATGTCAACTCGAATTTCAACCGAGATGATTAATAGGCACGCCCCTTTCGACTCTCCATTCAGCACACTCCTTCGCCTAAACTACAAATGAGGCAGTGTGCTGAATGGAGAGAGCTCAAACGACATCCCTGGCTGCTACCGTATCCCCTACCGTACTCACTTGCTTAGAGCGGACGGATTGGCGATTTTCTCTAGGCACTTGCTCAGGTGTTCATCCAGTATTTCTCTCGCGAATCCGATCGATTCTTTCGTCGGTACAAACCAGCGAGCGCCAGTATCGTACGCCTTACGATCCAAACGAGCAGCCCATGACTGAAAAGGAATCGATACTACCGTAATCCAATACTGACAAGGAAAGGAAATCGATAAGGCGCTAACGTATTCTGAGCATCTACCGTATGAAAACTACAGTAACCTCATCGTACTCTGATGGGGAGGAAGTACTACCGTGACCGCTTCCTGGTGAGAAAGTGAACTACCGTAACCTACCCTACCGTACCCTTATGGGTAGATTCTGGTCGAGGGGTAGATCATAAGTGGCGAGGGCCGCCCGATCCGCATCCTGGTAGCAGAGAGTCACGGAACGGAGAACGCGTTGGAGGGTCTTGCACGCAAACTGAAAAAATAAAATATTTTAAATGTGAGATTAATGACTCGTTCATTGTATGCAAAGGAAGCCTGAGAATAATGTATAGGGGTGATCCGAAAGTATCTTCCGCGTTTTTGAAAAAATATTTTCACATGTTCTAGGAAACTTATCAAGTCATACTAAAGTGCGCTGGCTCTAGCAACCATCACTCTAATATTTAAGTACTTGAGCACTGTATGTCCTCATGTTATTGACAAACGGCACTATTTTGACCAAACCACATCAAAAGTGTCCAGTCTCAATTTTCATTTAAAAAATCCGTTCTTTGTTTTGCGCATAGATAAAAATTATGTTATCGTCTGAAGGGAGTTTGGAGTTGACAACGCCCAAATTGCTCGCTACCTAGTCTTTTAATTTTCGATTGCATCATCACAACAAAACTCGAAATTTCCCACACATTTTTCTGAAAATGTGCGAATTTCTTACCAACAATATTTTGAAAAAATTACATATAAATCATAACTGAGAAATATCAGAATATAAGGGAAATTCACTGCCAAGAAGGATAAATTTTTTTTTATAAATCGACCATAAAAGTCATAAAAAAGAAAAATTTCGACCTACTTCATCGATCATTTTTAGGTATTTTCTATTAACTATTTTTATTTTATAGTACATATCCCATCTTTGTTTCCAATCCGCTGTTCCCAGCGAAATCCTCCAATGAGATAGAAAATTTCAAAGATGTTGCCCGAAAACACACATTTGAGCCTATTTCATCATCATTACGCAATGTTTTCGCAATATTAAGATATAACATTTTAGATCATCTACATCTTCAATTAATACTAAATAGAATTTTGGATTTTGCCTTATAGTTCGCAAGAAATAAAAGTTTAAAAAAAGCGGAAGATACTTTCGGGTCACCCCTAAGCATTCACGAAACGCAAAACTAACGTGAAAACGCATTTTCATTTTTTTAACAGCTGAAATTGATTCATTTACGTGAATATACTAAATATAAGATCGCATTTGTGTTTCTAGTTTTGCGCCATTAACGAAATACACACAACTCTAGCAAGCACATGCATTTAAAAACTTAAAACTTTATTATGCTTTTTAAAATATAAGAGAATTCACTCACATTTATTCCTATGGAGCACTTGATGGGGAGGATGAGTCGGATGATCGCTTTGACCTCCTCAGCGTGTTTGAGAATGAAAGGAGCCTGTACACGGAAGAGGCCAGAGGCGAGAGAAAGCCAGTAGGTGATCGTGAAGTTGACCTGAGGAGAGAAAGTATGGGTACTGTAGATTGAATCGATATTGAGGAACTATTAAGGACCCGCGAAATAAGTGTCTCAAGCAGGCTATAGGCTCGAAGCTATTGGGGTGTCCAATAAGTTCGCGGACTATTTTTCAAAAAATATTTTCTCAGTCGGTTTGATGCTCAACGAGTCCTGCTAAGGGGCGTTGGGAAGAGCAACCACTGCTGTACAATTTAGGCACTTGAGCCCTTGAAATAATATCAGGATCCAAAAATTAAGTCTTCCAAGCCAGACCTCACAAAAATCACCCATTGTAAGTTCACCTTGAGCGGAGAGCTAAAAATCTGCTTATAGTTTCAAGTGTTTTCAAGTTTTCCAGCTTGCCCAATCACATTAGAATAGCACTACGAAACTCGTCATTTCACGCACATTTTTTAGAAAAAATTGCGAATTTCCAATCGAAAATGGTTAGAAGTTATTCAGAATAAATCAAAAACAATAATAATCGCTATTTGAGTCGAGTATAGGGACCACAAAGCTTGAAAAATTTCAAAATGTTAAAATTTACCCTCCCAAAAATAGCTGAAAGTTAAAAGTTTTGAGTGTAATATTTTTTTTTAAATTAACACTACACCCGTCTCTCATACTTCGTGTTCAATCTGGAATCCCCATCTTTACGTACAATTTAAATATAAAATATCCAAAATGAGGTCGAAAATATAACTTTTCACCATATTACGTCATAATTAGGCAATGTTTCCTAAATCTAGAAACGGGATAAATTGGTTCATAGGTATGTCCGATACATACGAAAGAATGATTGTGGTTGAGGATTTAATTGTGCAAGAGAAAACGTAAAGTAAAAAAAAGTCCGCGAACTTATTGGACACCCCAATAGATATTCAGTAGTTCGTTCCTGTTGTTGAGTTTTCTTTAAATGAAATTTTCAACTTGCAAAATTCATGCTCAACAGTATTCATTTATCAAACACATTCGCGTTTTGCCAATCGTGTAGCAATTTCAAACAAAATTTAATAATGCGCGAGTCAATCCATTTATAAATTACTAGAACGTGTAAATAACGGGAATCGATGTATACCTAGGGCAATCAGAATCTACCGGCAGGTGTGCGATTCTTAGCCGAGCGTAATGTTGTACCCCCTTTCCTCTGCAATATTCGTACCTTCTCCTCCTCATAGCTCTCGGGAGTGATCGCATCTTCGAGTTTCTTCTTGATGAGGGTGAGGAAACGATGGAAGGAAAGCTCGGGACGGGCCTGTACAGTAATATTACCAATATTGATTTCAATTATTTTCTCAACAGTAATACCGACTTTGATCCATAACTGAAACACCGATCCACCAAGTACTCATTTTGTAACCGCTTTTAATGATTGGGAAAATCAATATCTCACCCTGACAGTCAGGGAGATCATCTCGGATACGGTACTTGCCACGACGTGAGAATCGTAGAGTGACTCGGCGACGAATTGGTAGAGACGGTTGGAGGCGAGCTGAAAATAGCGTAGATTACGGTAATTGAAAACCAGGAAAAGATTTCGACCTATCAGATCCTGTACGCAATTGATCATCAAAATAAACAAAAGTGATGTATAGTTCGATCAATAAGAGTTCGATGTAGTGGCTATCAAATACAACCCTATCCTACTGTACCCATGCAATATATACAGTAATCACAAGATAGATCACTCATATCTCACCTCATATATTTCCCTACTCGAGTTCATGACGATTCCCTTGTACACCATACGGACACCGTCGTGGAGAACGTGCTCCTCGATGTTGAATCTGAAAGGGATATATTTTGTTATTGTACCACATGAAACGCAAACAGAATCTTTGCGGAACATTTTTTCGAAAAAATAACCCATCTTTGAAATGCGAACCTATCAAGATCCAGAAATTTATCCATTAACTTCAACCTAGATTCTCTATGAGCTCGAATTTTACGAGTGAAAAAATCAACTGATTAAAAAAACATCCAAACAACTCACTTGTGCGAATTCTTGGCGAGACTTCCGTGTCCACATGAAGCAGCTCCGTTCGCTCCCCACTCCAGAAGGCCCATGATCCTGCGACCAAGAAATTAATAACAGGAGGAAAGAGTTCATCAACTCAAATGACCCGGGTATTCATCAATCATAAAAAAATTCACTCGTTTAATTAGATCTAGACAAAAAAAATATCAATGCAAATATTCACTCACTTGTCCATAATTCCCAGAACGAGTCCCTCGAAGTTCGCTGTAGCAGAGCAGATCTGCAGAGAATTTAGGATATTGGAGATCAAACTGAAGAAACGATCCGCGTTTCATCTACCACCAACACTTCACTCATAGTTGAAACTCTTAACCAAATGGACACTTGTTCACAAATTTATTCGAAAACATGAAAATTACTCGCAAATTCCGTGTTTCACTCAATAATTAAAATATTCCTCGCCTCCTTCTCGTCCTCCGTCAGATCGTCTCTCAGATGCACTGCCTCACTGCAGTCGACGAGAGGAACCGTGTTCACCATGATACCGAACACCTGGGTTACGGTAGGTTTATTAGCTGACCTATTCAACTACCCATTTTATTGGCCTCCTGCTATCATATGTGTAGGGGCAAAATCCATGCAATAATGCTACCATATACATAACTGTGTAATAGTCTCTCCATTTTGCACACTCCGGTCGAGTGGCGAGAGTGTGCAAAAAGGAGAGACTGTGATCCGAATTTATAACATTTTGTACCTGGAAGCAGAGTAGCGTCTTCTTGATGTCATTGGGGTCGATGGCAGGGAGGAGTGCTTCCAGAAGGACCACCATCTGAAAACCGTCAAATGTAATTCATACACAACTACATCCGGAGAAAAAATCAACCAAATTAAAATCCAGTGCTCATTGCATATATCCAATACTAGAAATCACCTAGAAAAAACATTATCTCGAATTGTTCGCTTTTTTCAATGTAAAAATAACGCTCCCATTTAATATGATTTTTATTGTCTACAACAAATCATGATATAATCGCTAGAATGCATATCGATGTCTTCATCAAGAATATGTGAAGCAAACAATCACCACTACGAACTGAATGGATCAACATTTTAAATTTATTTTTACCTCAGCCTTCCTGGTTCTCTCGCCAGGTGCAGCCTCCTCTCTCAGCATGGGAATAAGAGCGACGAAGAGACAAGAGAGAGATTGAGTGAGACGATGGGGCTCAGTCACTGTCTCCAGGGCTGGGTAGACACTGAAATAAAGGAATTATTCGACCATTAGAAAGCTACGCCCAGACAGTGATATCACTCTGTAACCCACTGTAACTTCAAAGCACCAGCCAGTACGGGATATATATTGAAATAAGATTGATTTCGAATCCGAACAATGATTGTAAAAATAATTTAATATTTAGCACTTTCAACAAGTGATACGGACACCCGCTGGAACCTAGAATCACGAGTGCGATCAAAATTCAGAAATGACAGCGAATCTCGGATTTTCCTCGCGAATTTCAGTACAGAGATATGCATTCAGTAAAACTGTACTGAAACCCTTATTTCATCCATGCTAAAGTACTTCTCTAATGTCCTACCGTCTATCTACCCTTTCCTGCTACCGAACTCACATCTCCAAAATTGCCGGTAGGACGATTTTGGGAGCGAGAAGGGCGAGGTTCTTGATGATATACGAGATGTACTCCTGCTTGACCTGAAGAGAGGCGATTAATTATCGATTAGAAGCTACCGTATCATATCGTTTATCGATTGGTCTAACTAGGCGTATGAATAGCCCATCCTAACAATTTCAACCTGTCGATCGGGTTAAGTGTTATCGATTAATGGGGCAATGAACTGAAAACAAATTACAAGAATGTTTCAAGTTTCAATCCCATCACTAAAGATACGAAATCAGTAAGCGAACAATCGATAGCAGAGTACTGTCTCCCTTCAATCAATAAATTCCCCTACCGTACCTTGGTGAAGATGGCCAGTTTGACGCAGGGAATGAGACTGGTCACAAACTCGTTGATCGTCTCATCACTCAACTTGAGATGGTCAGGAATCGCGGGCTGAGGCTTGCCAGAACGTTCTCTCCTGAAGAGATCAAAGATCAAAATACAGACGACAGTATGGAAAGATCAAAGAAAAAAATTCTAGATTGGAAAGATCAAAGATCAAACTCCACTCACTTGATCCTGGATACCATCTCGTTGACCAGTCGGTAGAGAAGATTGAGTAGATGACTCGAGTGACCACCGTAGTTGGAGGGATGGAGGAATGACTCGATGAGAGTCATCAGACGGGTCAGATAGGACTGCGCCCTGGACAAATTTAAATTTAAATTTAAATATAAATTTATTAAAATATATTTTTTAATGTAACCAGCCTGTTTGCGGGTTTCACGTGCCTACATATTGTTTACACTTTCATGGAAATTCAATCGTTTGCGGGTGCACAGTGAGAGAAAAAAAACACAATTTCTGAGCAACCAGGCAAATTGCGGACACCCACCGTCTAGTTCATCTAACTGAGAAAATCAGGGCAATAGGTTGAATATAGGTAATAATATAACCCACTCCTTCTCCACTCCAATCATGTACACCAGCCAGACGGTCGCATTCTGCACGGGGAAAGCCTGAAAAGGAGGAAAATCGATAAACACAATTACAGTAATCCAGATACCGTACCTGATTGAAGCCGAGTCCCCTTCCCAATCGCAACGATCTCATCAACTTGGAGAACATGAGATTCAGTTTGTCGGACCAATCGATGAGGCCGGGGCAGTCTCTGAAGCATTAATATTTCTTGTATATGAGAGCAAGTAATGATTGCATAGCTCCGATCTCGCAAGTTCTTGACAAACTGTTGAAACTCAAATGCGCATATTGTCAAATTTGAAACGTAGAACCGTAGTCTAATAAAATACAACCCCAGTATTATCAGATCGATAATCTACCGTACCTCGATACTCGAGTGAATAGATGGACTTGGAATGGCTCGACGAGTGAATTGCTCTGAATGGAGAGGAAGTGGTGCCACACCTCCTCGAACCACAGACCCGCCCCGAATTCAGCATGCTCCTCCCTGGAAAAATCGATATTTATAGACACCGTAACCGTGAAATATCGTGTGCAATCACTGTTATACTGTATCTGCCGCGCCTGCTAGCTATCACATTTAAAGTTTGGTTTCTCCATTCTGTACACTCGTCGGAAATACAGTGTGCAGAATGGAGAGAGTTGAATACCGTAACCACGTCCTCTACCGTACCTGCTCATGACAGTGGGAAGGAACATCTGGAGCATCTTCATTCCCTTCAACATGGCCTCATCCCACGGACAGAGGAGAGGACGGAACTGGAAATTTATAGACATCGGCTATTTAATTTATTTTTTTCAAGTCAATAAAGATTAAATTACGTCATAGCTGAATCATCATTATATGTATCCAGCTTGGAGCACAATAGTGGCTGGATTGTTTCATATTTTTAAACACCATGTCTACGATCGATTGCTCTCTGATATCCGCCATTGGGTCTATTGTCAGAAAGCTACACGAAATTACCGGGCTTTCAAGAATGTCTTTTTCTTCAATAATCTACTTCTCACAAGCTACTGTACCTCATCGAGTATCTCCTGCGTCGCTTCGAGAGGCCAGAACTCACGAGCCACGCGGATGAACTTGGTGATATCGTCCTGTAATTTAAAAAATAATAATTTAAAATTCAAATCTAATGATCAAGATAGTTTTACTCCTAACTTGTAGCGAGAACGGAACCCAAACAAGCGTGGAATTTTTAACTCATTTTACTGTAGCAAATTTTAAATTAAATTATTTCCACTAACCTTGAATCCCTCCGGCATGAGGAAGACTCCATCCTCCTCCAGATTACCGTATGCAACCTGGAATACAAAATAAGCTCATTGCATAATTAATGCATTTATTTATTACTGCATAAAACTTGCAAGGCGACATTTCCGTTTCATTGCTAATTTATTATCGACTAATTGCTCTACGCACAATGGATTCCTGGTATTTGTCAGAAAATCACAAATATCAAATGGCTGCACCCTAATTCACAACTAGATTTTATTCGACTGTATCCCCATCATTCCTCACCTCCTCATACAACTCATAGACGGGTCGCCAGATGAAGGTGATGTCATTCCTCGTCAGACAGTCTTTCTTCTTCAGAAGAGTCGTCATAGTACGGAGAATGACACGCACGTCACGGTAGATCTCGCCCTGGAAGAAATCAAATTAAAAATCTTTAAAAAAGAAATGTAGGTTCGAGCTGCGCAATATTTTTTTAAAAGTGCGAGTAATGTAGAGTGTGCAGAGATTAGAGAAATAAATAAGTGTGCAAAATGGAGATTCGATCCGACAGTACTAATAGATACAGTACCTTCTTGACGAACGGCGTGAGAAGACGAAGGAGGGCGATGTGATCTTCCTTCGTGAATCGATAAGAGTGAAGAGAGATGTACCTGGATACGATGGAATTAATTACAGTAAGACAGAAATACAGTAGGCATGATATAATTGTTATTCTTAGACAAGTCATCATCATCGAATTAGTACTCAAGTAAGCATTGAAATACAGCATCCGAAACACGAAATTGCATGGGAACGTAACTCAGTGATGTTTGAGCTAAGATTCTAGTAACCGCCTAATCGTTTTTTTCAAACTAAGAGAAGCTACAGTATACATTTAGAATCATCAATCGACTAAATAAAGCTACAGTATTCGCAACGAATCGTCAACTGACTTCTCCAGCTCGGTGCAGTAGTGCAGCATTCCGCGACGGATGTCCTTGAGCAGGACAGAGTGCGCGAAACCCGCCTTGATCACACTGAAAAAGTTTTTAAAACTATTTTTTTCGGTATCCGTCATTTCGATGTTTCACCGCCTGTAGATCTATTGACGGATAACATTTTACCGTTGATCACCACATTCGTAGTCTTTTACAAAAATATATCTAATCTTCAATGATGCAGCCCGCCAATCTTGCGTTTCCAACCATGCACTTTACTACTAATTTATCCTCCTCATCTAGCGTGATTGATCAGGCAACAAATCAAATCGATTAAACCAACCGGAAGTGCTCATCGGCCTGCGTCTCAATCTCCGCAGCGTACGGTAGCTTCTGAAGCGTCCAGATGGTCTTCTGGAAGACGAGGTCGCCCTCCTCCATCATTTCATCTGTAATTGAATTTTATTTTTTAAAATATAATTTAATTAATTATACATATTTTTTAACAAGACAAGCCCATGGGAGGAGAACATTAGTCTATACTATCAATAGATTATACTAGGGTAGAAGAGGTGGATAATTAGCATAAGCTCTGGCAACGGAAAGAATTGGGTAGGAGAGGATGGGAGATAAACGTGCTCCATAATTACTAGTAGAGATGTCGTTTCGGTTTACGCGACTCTCTCCATTCTGCACCCTCTCTCGTTTCTCTGACCGGTGATAGTGTGCAGAATGGAGAGAGCAAAAATCGAAATTACTAGCGTTGTGTTAGGTGTCTTTGTAGTGCTACATTTGAAAGACCGATTATTTGCTCCTCGCACAATCGAATATCTGAAGCGTTCGAAACGCAGAGTCACCGGCTCGTATCTCTGCAGGCGTTTCGAGAAATCAACAGGACGAAAACAACCATCCTAGTAAAAAAAAAATGCCCCCTTTGGCTATCTATCACTGAAGCCTCCAACCACCGACAAGCTACGCAAATTGTCAGCGTGATAAAAAAAAGTATATATTTACAAGGGAAGTTCGCCAACTGTCGCCGAGCTTTTCAAATTCAGTCGATACGCCAAACTTGGACTTGGGATGGCAGGCCAAAAGGTGTTTTCAAAAGTTACAGAGCAACCGGGAAAACAAACATGAGGAGGTTCGCTACTCTCACCGTCATTCTCCACATCGGAGCCGTTGAGGTCGTCCGCGTCGCTGCCCATTGCCTGAATTTAATTAAATTAATAAAAATACAAATACAAATTGCAAAACCGGCAATTGTCCCCTTACCATCCCCCCGCTGACCGGCATATCCGACCGGGTACTGTAGCCCATAAAAGCGTGATTGAGAAGTGACTCTACCAAGTCATCAACTATCATGACTAGATCAGGGTTGAGGTGAAAATACGGGTAAAACGAAGCGCTTTTGAACCCCTCCTTATGCTGACTCAGCATTCCTCCTAATTGTGACTAATTGCTTTCGTTTCTAGAGTGACGCTGCACAACTATTGCGGAAGAACAATTGTAAATCGTCTTTTAAAAATATATATGAGTGACTTTCTGACCCTGTGAAAATATGCTTGGCACTAGCAAAAAATCGAATTCGCTCTAAATGTGTGGGATAGTAGTACTCGACGAGTGTAGCTCAGGCGCCACTGGTTTAGTGTTCCAGATCATTCTCCGCTAAATGGCGGAAGTTTCAAAAAACTACCGTAACCCAACCGATTTTGCTCTTTCGCGATCGTTCCAATCGAGTGATAATTCAAAAATTACAGAATATTCATCTGATCAAACGCACCAAGTTTCATCCCGATCGGATTGAAACTCATTGAGTAAGAACGATTTTTCGAAAATATTTTCATACTTTGCCTTCTCGCTCGTTTCGTAGGTACCCGAGGTACTGTTTTTATTTAATCATTTAGAAGAGCAAACAAACAGCTCTCCATAGAGTACAAACAAAGCAAAACAAAAAATAAGTTTTAGAGAACTTCGTCAATGAAAGCTGACAACTCGTTGAAAAGTCAGTTCGTGATTGCGAAACAGAAAACAAACTGGTTGTATTTTTTTGTCCAAATTTGTTATTATTTCAATATTTCTTTTGCAACGTAATTGGAACAATGTCAGAAAGCAAATAGTACGAAGAGACTAAAAAATAATAAATTAAGAAAGCTGTTTGTTATTTGGACCAACAAAAAAAAATACAACCAGGTAGTTTTCTGTTTAGCAATCACGAACTGACTTTTCAACGAGTTGTCAGCTTTCATTGATGAAGTTCTCTAAAACTTATTTTTTGTTTTGCTTTGTTTGTACTCTATGGAGAGCTGTTTGTTTGCTCTTCTAAATGATCAAATAAAAACAGTACCTCGGGTACCTAAGAACCGAGCGACAAGGCAGTTTGAAAATATTTTCAAAAAATCGTTCTTACTCAATGAGTTTCAATCCGATCGTGATGAAACTTGGCGTGTGTGATCAGATGAATATTCTGTATTTTTTGAGATATCACTCGATTGGAAAGATTGCGAAAGAGCAAAGTCGGTTGGGTTACGGTAGTTTTTTTAAACTTCCGCATTTAGCGGAGAATGATCTGGAACACTAAACCAGTAGCGCCTGAGCTACACTCGTCGAGTACTACCCTTCCACACATTTAGAGCGAATTCGATTTTTTGCCTAGTGCCAAGCATGTGCACAAATATGTTCACTGACTCAGAAAGTCACTCATATATTTTTTTAGGTTGTCTCAGTGACTTAGGTTTGGCTCTATGAAAGTTCTTCAAAAAGCAATCATCCAAAAACAAACTGTATCTCATGGTCGAACTCGGCAAACGTGGGTTGCAATTGTCAGCACTGATTCAATGTGCGCTATAAAGAGTATCCCAGCCCTCATTGATTATTTTTTTTAAAAGAGCCTTGGATAGATAGCTCAAATGCGAAGAGCAGGACAGGTACGAATGCGTGAAAACAAAAACACCACCAGAAATTTTCGGCCCAACCTGATAAACCCTTTCATACTATGATAGAATAATACTCCGTGGACAAGTTTTCTAACCCAGATTCTGTTTTATGAAATATCTGGTCACGTTTCCAGGCATAACGTATCCCAGCTCCCTCATGAACTATAAGGCTGGTATAGGGCTCACAGCTAATGTAGAAGACAATCACCAACAAACAGGACAGGTACGAATGTGTGCAAACAAACACCTACCACCAAATTGTTGATAAATTCCGAAACATCTTCAGACGACATCGCGATTCTCTCCTTTCTAGCTACCAACGAAACTCCCAGTCACCCGGTGAGTCGCCGATCCCGCAATTAGGGTCTCTCCTTCGATTTCGGCTCTCTCCATTCTGCATACTCTCTCGCTGGTCAGACAGATGAGAGAGTGTGCAGAATGGAGAGTGATACCCGCAATTACGCGAGAATTGCCGTTGCTGGGAGATACTCAAAGGTGAAGGTAACGTCCAACCAGAATCAAGCATATCGACCATTTTAAATCAGAATCTTTCATTTTTTGACCATTAAATCAGAAATAAATCAGAACAGAATCAAGCATTTTATATCGACAAGAACATTCAGATGATAACCTACCGGATGAGCACGATTTGCATTCGAGAGAGACAACTGTTGTGTAAGAGACGGCATTGCGAAATAGTTCTCATCCAGTAGGTTATCATCCGAATGTTCTCGTCCGACATAGTACCGGGTCCGAATGCTGAGTAATTCTTCGAAAACCCTTACTGGCTAGCTAGGCTACTTCTGGGATACTCTAATCTGCTTCAAACATGTGCAATTTCATGATACACTATTATTGCTAACGCTCATTATACACGCCCTTCAGGTCCCTTATATAATCTTAAAAAATTGTTTTAGATCGAACAAAGCACTCTTATAATTGCGAGCAATAGCGACTGTGTTTCAACGCACTATCACAACCCCTAGTCACCAGGTGACTTTAGACCAACCATTTAGGTTTGTCGTTTACGTTTCGTCGCTCTCCATTCTGCACCCTAACTAGCAGGACACGCAGGGGTTTCGATCTCTCGTCTTAACTTGGGAACAATATTATTTTTTTGGGGAAGTGAAAGCCTCACGTTATTGCTAGCAAAAGCGATTCTGTTTTAAGTGACCACCAAAACCTCAAGTCACCTAGATTCCATCCCCGCAATTTGCTCGTAAAACTCACATTATACGCCTTTCAGGTAAGTCTAGACTCGGTTCGAATCGAACTCGTACAAGTAAGCATCGTCAATCTCGTCGGGGTCAAAGGCGTACTGATCCTCTGGATACATGAGACCGGGATGACCAAGAGGTCCGATGGTACCAGAGGAATAAGAGAAGCGAGCGAATAAGCACGTATCAAAATCCAAAATCTCGCAGATATTTCAGAGTCGATATCTCCCCTCTTCAAAACATTAGAGATTGGAGAGCGACATAGCTTGCGATCCCTACATTTCCCCGTTTCGCAACATGCTGACAATTGCCCGAGTGCCCGCGACCTCCCATGGTCTTATCGTGTCACAATTTCGACACTGTTTTGGCGCAATAAAAGTAGTTTCAGGACCTATATTAGTCATTAAAAGGGTATTTGCAACATAAATATGATAGGCATATCGTCTTAGGACCCTATTTTATCCATTAAAAAGATGTTTACAACATAGATAAATTTAAATATTTAAAATAATATCAAAAATAGGGCGCACCTCGTCTCCGGATTCCTCTTCCGATGCTTCCGACTCGTCGTCAGAGGAGAAAAGCTCCTCCTCGGTACTGAGATCGTCCTCGTTAGTCGCCTGAATTAGGTAAATATTAACAAAAAATAGATCAAATTTCGCATAATTATTAACGAAATTAGCCTTAATTTTGCAAATATTAACAAAACATACTTCCCTGGTCAGCAATCACCGCTAGTATCAGAAACAGGGTGAGTTTCAGTCTAACTAAGTGGGTTTTAGTGTGGTAAAGAGCGACAAAACACTGATTGGGTTGCATGTTTCCATGCTTTTAGTCAAAAATGGGTGGGTTTAGCGCTCACCATGACCATTCTCAATCTAGAACGAGCAAACGAACACTAGAATGCGCTGGAAACCAACGTGAAACACCGATTGTTCTTTAGTCATCATTTTCGCGAGCGCGTGTTGCTCTCTAACTTGAGCTGAAGAAAAGAACCGAGGAAAAAAGGGAAAAGGCGGGGATATCAGGGAAACGTACGTTATCTTAATGAAGGATGAGGAAATCTCCGCGGCGCGTGGCTAATCTGGTTATAAGTGTGGCATAAGGGGGGGGGGGGGAGTGTGACGCAAATGACGCGGGTTGATGGCGGAGGAAGCGCTAACTACTAGTCTCTCTAAACCCCTCTTTACTCTCTCTCGGGATCAGGCTCATTAAGCGGCCTCGAGTAACTCATCCTGCCCCTCTAGTATCACAAGTATTGGTATACAAACATGCCGCCTGACCCCCTCTATCACACACACTTCTCGTCTTTCATCTCTGATCTTTCACATGTTTTGCGGTAATAAACGAATAAATAACATAGCATAAATACAATAAATAATACACATAAAAAAACTGGGGCGCTCACCACTGTCGCTTCGTGCCCTGCAGTTGCAGTACTGCAGAGATGCGCAAGAAGGGAGGGTCGGGCTGCAATGTCGGACATTGTTATTGGTTACCGCCGTGTGACCACAATTTCAACCCAAAATTGTGGAAAGGTCCCGATTGTCATCATCCTTCGCTCGCCTCGCGGTTGCTAAATACTCAAAACCCGCCACTACCGTAATCCCGCTCTCGTCGCCAGGCCTTTCCCGCCGGGAGTTCCCACACCCCAATATATTCTCACCATTTATTTTACTGTTTTTAATAAATAAAATAGTTAATAAATGTATTGTTATTCCCTCGAGAAATGTTAACGCAAATGATATGACGAGGCGGCCGGCCACTCCATAATTCTCGGCGCTTAAAGTGTTTTGCTCTCTTGCTTCTTCGCCTTGAGTGATTACAGTTCTCGTTTGCGTTCCTTTCCCCTTTAGTGATGACAACTCGGAACGGGGTACTCTCCTCGATTCGCGTGCTCTCTCGTTTCTCTAATCGGCGAGGGAGCGCGTGAATTGAGGAGACGCGGTGAGTTCTCTTCGCCCTCCCGATTCCAAGTTAGCATGATAGGAACAGGAGCAAGCAGCCAACTGTAACCACAGCAGTCGCAAACTGGTAATTGGAAATGATTGAGGGGACAGTTGATGGATCCAGCTCTCTCCATTCTGCACACTCACTCGTGCGTCTGACCGCGGCGAGACAGTGTGTGCACAATGGAGAGCGGCATCCCTAATCGAGCAGAGGGAGGGAGGAACTTTCCTTCAAGGTGGGTGGGCGGAGGCGTATAGAGTAAGTGGAAGGGGGCGTGACCTACCCAGTCCCCCGTCCACACCACCGGCCCCCGTCCGGCACTGTGCCAGCCAGTCTGCCTTCCCCCGCCGTACTACAATGCCCATCGTCCCGCACAAGGACGCTGCCGAGGAGGTCAAGGATTCCGCCGTCGCCAAGGTATACGGTAGCCCCATCGGGTACGGTACCATATACGGTATACGGTAGCCCGTCTGGTACGGTACCATACAAGGCATACGGTAGCCCGTCTGGTACGGTACCATACACGGTACCAGGCTGAACCAGACTGGGCGCATGGTTCCGGAACCAGATCAGCATTGGTCCTCCGCATCCTTGCTATATTTCACACAACGGCTGAAACCATCGGTACCAGGGTAGGATCATGGTAGCGGAACTATGTTCTTTCTACAACCTACGCCTCTCCCTATCATTTCGTAGAACGAGCGAACCCGATCACATTCACACCTACATGCCAGTACCAGTCGGTCAAAGTACATCTCTTCTCGTTCTGCCGTCACACTGATTAGATACTGATAGTAGAAAACACTGCGAAACAACACGCAGTAAAAATGGGCACCAACTGATGGATGATAACTTCACCCCCTTCTATCACCGCAACCCTACAGGATCGAACCAGTAATCGCCAACTGATCTCGGATTACTGTACCCGGCAGATTACGGTAGCCCGAGATTACCGTACCTCTCAGGTTCGCGAGGAACTAGCCGAGTGGCTGCACCCGCGATGGAACACCAAGTGGAACATCCTCCGCTGGCTACAGGTCGGAATGAGCGTACTCATGGCTTTTGTGTTTCACGAGTGTTACAAAAGCTGAGGTTGTTGAGGATTCTCAATTCTTAGGAGTTTCTCGATCACAAAAATCTTGAGTTTACTTCTCTTCATTCCATACACTATCTTACCTCTCTGACCACGCTGTGTACCTAATGTTGATTCATTCTTGCAAAACTCTTTGGACAGAGCAGATTGAGCGAACCAGCCACTGCTATGTTTCAAAGTTTACTGTTGATGAGAGCAACTGAACCATTCTTCAACAAAATTCACTCATACTTTTAATGAAGGCTACCGTAACCCCCGATTTTCGCTCCAGGATCACGACTACAACGTCGATGAGACGATCGACATCCTCCGCAAGCACCTCAAGTACCGTCGCGAGCGGTTCCTCGACGAGGACATGCGCGGCCTGCAGCGCAGCATCGTGCGTTACCGTTATCTTACCGTACCATTATACACCGTAACCCCACTTTGCCCTTTCATCTACCGAAACATAAGAATTTATCTAACCTACCACATACCATCTAGAATATTCTCAACCATTACCGTAACCTATCATACCCCACAACTCTGAAGTAGTCTACAGTAACCCAGGTGTGCGAGGACTGCCATCCGCTGACTGTGGTCGGGTCGAATCGACGGGAGAAGGGTGATCGTCTTCTCGTTTTCGAACAGCCCGGCAAGGTGACTACCATACAATAGTTTTGCCTGTTCGAATAGCATCTCTCTCCATTCTGCACACTCTTTACTTTCTAGAGGGTAGTGTGCAGAATGGAGGGCCACAATTCGATCCGGCAAAACTACCACCTTTCCTTCTCTATAGCCCCTTCTAATGCCCTATAAAAATGAAGAATAGTAATATTAATAACAATAAAACTGTATTCATTAGGTCGACATCGACGGCCTCATGAAGAGCGTGCAGCCCTCGCAGTTCCTGCACCACATGTTCAGGTACGGTAGCGTTGGTTACTGGTTCCGGTACCATGCGTCCTTGGTACCACCTGGTTTCTGGTTCTGGTTCCGGTACCAGGTACCCATTGTAACCCATACTCAGAGGTGTCGAGATGGGCATGCGGCATCTCAACGAGATGGAGGCCGAGCGCGGCGACCAGTGCTACTTCCACTACATCTTCGACATGGAGGGACTCAAGATGGACCCTTCGTACCTCAAGATCGCCACCGGTTCGCGATCCTTGACCTACCGTACCCATACCGTATCCGGATTTGACCTACCGTATTCGGGTCCTACATGCCGGATTCAATCGATAGTTGATTATTCGATATCAAATCCTTCCAAAATCACTGAACTACCGTATCCCGAAACCTACCGATCACTCGCTTGTTATTCAGTCCACCAGATCGATACTTGATACCGGGCACCTTTATCTGTTCGCCGAATCATTCCAAATTTTCATTGTCCTTCCCTCTTGTCCAATCGATTCTTCGACCAATGGTCAACTTTTCCAACAGCAACAACTTTTCCGCGCAATCTGAGCCATGGATCTTGCGCGGCGCGCGCGAAAGTATTGCCTTGCACTATCAACACCTGCCATTTACTGCCCAATCCTACCACCACCTATCTCCCCATTCCTGTTCCACGCGCAATGGACAGTAGGTAGATATGGCGAAACGATCAGCATCAGACCTCTCTCCATTTTGCACACTCCCTCGGCGCCCCGGCACACCAAAGAGTGTGCAGATTGGAGAGCGCAAGTGTTCCTTTGCCATCCTTTAGTGAATACAAGGATATAACAAGGAAGTGAAAGTATCGGCAAATGAATGTGGGATGGGATGTGGTGTTTATCGAAACGGGACGAGTGAATGTCACACTAATTTTTCGACACACGTCACTTCCTAGTAGAGTTCGAAATACCGGTAGCCGTCCCTTCATTTCACACACTCTCTCGTTTCTCTGACAGGAGAGATAGTGTGCAGAAAGGATCGAAAACCGAAATTCCCTATTTCCAACAGCGAGGGTGGATACACTCATTACACTGCCAAAATAATGACCATCCAAAG
Organism: Pristionchus entomophagus; assembly: GCA_036245825.1. Lineage (NCBI taxonomy): Eukaryota > Metazoa > Nematoda > Chromadorea > Rhabditida > Neodiplogasteridae > Pristionchus > Pristionchus entomophagus. The sequence goes on from BTSX01000001.1 coordinate 4,739,650, forward strand.
ATCGGATTCGGGAAAGAGACTGGTAGAACTAATAACAGAAAGGACGTCATAGGAGTGCCTTGGATGAGGGGACATAACATAATTTTATCCGGAAATAAATTATGAACTACCGTATCCAAATGGAGATACCGTAACCAACCAACAATCGCTTCAGGACCCTTCCGTGTCTCCTGGGAACTCGTCGGCTTCCAGTATCGTGAGTTAATTCACATTTGCACGATTGATTAATTATGTGAATTGTATCAGTACGCTCGGTCAGATAACTAAGTGTGCAAAATGGAGCTAACTACAACTTCAAATGTACTTGAAAAAACAATATATCGTTATTATTAGGCGAGTTCATCGACAAATTTATCGTCCTCAACGCTCCCACCTTCCTCAATCTGTTCATCGCCGCCCTCTTCCCATTCGTACCCGCCAAGTACAAGGTACGGTAGGATTACTGTAGTCACACGCCAACTACTTCTTCCCACGGCAGGCTTATCGTAAAACCGGACGAGCGGTATGATTACTATAGCTCAGACTACGGTAGGTTACTGTAGATGATACTATGTTGGGGTACTGTAGATCAAACTGCGGTAGATCACAGTAATCCCACCGCAGGCCGAGTTCCATCGTCGTGTCGTCATCTGTGGCAAGAACTACAAGGAGTACCTGCTGTCGATCGCGGACCCGGAGTGCCTGCCGGAGAAGTACGGTGGCACCATGCCCGATGTGGATGTCGTTCGGTGGGTCAAATTCATGATCGATTGGTTCGATGGGTCAGACTCGTGGGTTCGGTGGGTCAGACTCATGATCACCCTCCCTTCAGGAGTCCGTGCAAGGTGCCCAAGTCGTACTACTGGAAGCCACCTCCCGGCTACCCCAAGCCCGAGCAGCTCCATCTGCTGTCGATCCCGGCCGGTATGAACACACCTTGACCTACCGTAATCCCACCGTATCAACACCTACAATAACCCCACTTCACCTTGTTCTTGCACCTCACACTCGCGCTTTACTAGGCTACTGTTATTCGCAGTTAGCTTCAGGTGTCATAAATCCATTTTTCCCAATCACTACCGTATCCCTTTCCAGGCAAGACGCGCGTGCTCGACTTCAAGATCGAGCCGTGGACCACGATGGGCTTCTTCTCCACCAACGACAGCGACGTCCAGCTGTGGCTGTACTACGCCAAGGAGCGGGTGAGCGACTACTGTAGCTAATAAATACTGTAACCGGAGGATATGCGATTTGCTTGGAACGTTAATGAAATAAGCGCAACAGTGCTCTAGACTAGTGACGATAACTCGGCCTCCGACTCTCCTCAATTTGCACTCTCTCGCCTTTCTAACCGACGAGAGATCACACAAAATTAGGAGATTCTATGCGGATTTATCATAGCGACTTGGAACGTCGATAAAACAAAGCGCAACAGTGGTCTAGCCCCCTAGATATAGTGAAACTCAAACCCTCCAGATTGCGGCTGAGTAGATCACAAACCCAGGATTTCCAAGGCTTACCGTTTCCGAGAGGTTACTGTAATCTTCTTTGCAGGACGGCCTGTACAAGGACGAGATCGCCGAGCAAGTGCTGCCCACTGCCACGATCACTGCAGTGCCTGCCATGGACTACTTTGACTACGTGGCGGAGAGGGGAGGATATTATCAGGTGAGAAGGGTTACGATAGGTCAGGATACTGTAGCATCGCTGGAGAATTGCCCCCACTGGTACCAGTGCCGAGCGGGACCAGGTGTCACAGACCATAAGTGATGGTTCTCGGCAATACCAATAGTGTAGGAAATAGTGTAGTGGTCCACTACTACTAAACCAAACTGCTAAAAAAAAGAGAAAAATTTAATGGAAAAGAGTCATAAAATTATTCCCCAAGCCCTTCCCTCTCGCCATTCCCTTTCGTACAATGATGAAACTTCTCTCTCGCCTATCGCGATAACAGCAGTGTGTGAAGAAAGGATAGCGCGAGGTTTACGCGGCATGACGAAATTTGCGATGGCAAAGCGCTCTCGTTTCTCTAACGAGCGAGATAATGTGCAGAATGGAGAGAGTCAAAACCCTTCGGCCAAGACGAAATGAGTTTCAGGTGCGACTGAAGAACCATTCCACCTGGTTCCGCAACGCGCATCCCAGATTCCGCGTGTATGACCAGAACAAGAAGGAGATCCCCATCCTGAATTGCGATGATAAGTGGATCAAGGTGAGGATTAGGGATGCCTTACCCTCCTCATTTTGCATGCTCTCTCGTCGATCAGAGAAACTAGAGAGTATGGAAATGAGGAGAGTCGGATGCCAATTTGTCATCAATAGTGAGGATCTTGATCTCCCGAGGCAAATCGCTTCAAGAACCTTGCCCTTTTAAGCGATGATGAGGGCATAATCGCCTAAGTGGACGCCTAAAACTCCCATAAATAAAATAAATAAATAAAATATTTAAAGATGAGCCACGATGTTCCCACCGACATCCGACTCGAGGATTGGGCCAAGGACAACCCGAACAACCCGGAGAACCAGAAGAAGGACAACCTGTCGAGGGAGAACCTGAGCAGCCAAGGCTGACTAGAATGAGCTGCCTTTTTGTCGAGGAGAACTTACAAATGCGAATCTAACAGCAACATTTTCGCCTTTTGCGTCACTTTGCTGTCAAATTTAAGCCTCCCGTCGATACTATTGTATACTCTGTAGATATGCACACACCTGAACCGCCACACATACTCCAAATAACCCCCAATACGCATGTACGAGATAAAGACGCTGTAAATGTGAACGGCTGGAAGGAAGCACTCACGTTGTTGAGAGAAACGAAGCGGGGAAACAAGCGGTGGATAGTCTGAGTCGGTCTCAGATGGAGCGGACGCTGAAGAGTCGATGATTGAGTGCACAAACAGGGTCACAAATCGACATTAAAGCAAGAAAAACGCGAATATCGATCGAACAAACGTTTTCGAAACGCTCATTACAGTAACCATAAATGAAGTTCTACGCTCAGTCAGATACATGATCAGGAAATATTTCGTCTGGAATTGATCATACACAGTTGTTAGTCGTAATAAATGTAAAATTTGGCCACAATAATAAACAAAAAATAGGAGAGCTGCGCAGCTTCGAAAAAAAAATATACAGGAAAATAACCCGCTGGAATTGAGTTTCAAAGGGCTCCAGCTACGATAATGTTTAGAGTTGGAGCGAAATCGTTACTTGAATAACTGCTTCTCTGGCTCAAATGTAGTCAGCTCTCTTATTTTTTTGTTTATTATTTTGGCCAAATTTTACATTTATTGCGACTAACAACTGTGTATGATCAATTCCAGACGAAATATTTCCTGATCATGTATCTGACTGAGCGTAGAACTTTATTACTGTAATGAGCGTTTAGAATGCTTATGTTCGATCGATATTGCTAAAAATGCTAAATATTTGTATTCCACACTGTTATTGCAAGAAAATAAACCGTTTCACTTGTTATTACGAACGGTCCAATCTACTGTGTTTAGCAATAATTAATAAAGGATTCTAGGCTTCTGTGTTTGTATTTAATCAGTGCATTTTGCGTCCAGGATCACATAGGAGAAAGATCGAGAATATTGAAAAACTAAGTAAATAATTAACGAATATTTTGTTCCGCTCATCATGCCTACTGTATGCTAAACAGTCCATGACTCTAACTGAGTTTTTGAATCTTACAATACTGAGAACATATTTCGTGCTAAAGTGCCTGGTTACTGTCAACTTTATTTTCCGTTCGAAACCTATTCTGGATTCTTAGGATACTGTGCCTGATTTGTATCGACATTTGTCTGCTTGCCTTTGTGTTACACAGCGTTTCAACCGCAACGGGTGGGGGACTTATTTATTTATTTATTTATCGTACACCACTGAAGGTGCTTCAACAAGAACAGAATTTACGAGATAGTAGCAAGGACGTAAAAAACACTGTGTGTTTGAATCTCGTTGATGCGCAGACCTTGGCGGGAATTTTGAATATCAGAAAAGCTTGCAAAACACTGGGGGGGGGGGTGATGGGGGTCCGAACCAGCGCCTTGCAATGTCCGCCTGTGAAACGCAGTATGTTACTCATTATTCTGTGGTTAACCTTGTTCATCTTATTTTTACTAGATCCATTTCTCTCTATTCTGCAGACTCTCGCTTGTCATAGAGTGCTTAATGGAGAGAGAGCTTCAATTCGATCCGGCACCCCTGCTTTCCAGTCATGGCAGACGATCCGGTGCGTGGCCACCACACTCGCTGCGTGCGGGCACTGGTCGCCGCCCGCAACGAGGCATCCGCCGTCTCCGGGTCCACCGGAGTGTTGCTGCGACGGTTAGTTGTAGTAGAATTTTCGTTGGCTTTCTCCATTTTGCACACTTGCTAGCTGGTCTGACGAAATAGTGTTCAGAATGGAGAAACATGAAAACCGATGTGTCATCTATATAGGCTATTCCGGAAATTACTGCAAGAAAATATTCCGTTTCACGAATGTCCGATCATTCCGGCACGCCCCAGCGGTTCGCTGGGGCACGCGACGTGTTTTTGAGGACGCGTCGCGTGCCTCCCCTTCCCGTGAATAAAACGTGCCATGCTCCACTACACTTTTAATTCCAATTATGAAATAAACGGTACATTTCATTTGCTGAGTATTTGAATCTTACAATAATTTGTTTCCTTTGTCGAATGGAGGTTGTAGTTAGTTCGGAATTTTTTTCAGTGTAGTGGCAGTATTTCGACGGGAAATAAAAGGGAATTGTGATCTGGCAATGGTTCATTTATTTCTTCGATAGAAGAATAGAAGTAATTGTCTGTTTTTACGAATCGGTTATTGACATTAGCGGCAGGAAACTAGAGTTCAGATAGAGGTCCAAAAATTAATTGTTTTGCTAAATAATAGGTTGTTTTTTCAGCACCATGACTGATTTCGATGGCCTCGTTCGTCGCCTCAACGAGGAGGCAGACAAACAGACAGAGGAGCAGCTGCAGCAGATACTTGTTAGTGATATTTTAATTATCAATTAATTTAATGAATACAAATATTTGTTGAATACTGCTGCATAGCAGATTGAAGCTGCAGCAAACACTCGAAAGTTTTATCATTTAAAATAAATATTTTTGAAACGGATTCCTATGAGCCATTATTTCATTGCAATTATTGCAAGAAAATAAACCGTTTCACTTGTTATTACGAACGGTCCAATCTACTGTGTTTAGCAATCATTAATAAGGGATTCTAGGATTCAGTGTTTATATTTAATCAGTGCATTTTGCGTCCAGGATCAAATAGGAGAAAGATCGGGAATATTGGAAAACTAAATAAATAATTAGCGAATATTTTGTTCCGTTCATCATGCCTACTGTATGCTAAACAGTCCATGACTCTAACTGAGTTTTTGAATCTTACAATATCTAGGGTTATGAATCGAATATGAAACATAGTTGTCCATAGATTAGTTTCTTTTCATTTCATGTATTGACAAATTGCTCCTTTTTCAGAAATCGATCGACAGTTTCCACCAGGCCATCAATTCGATGCACGCTTCACTCGCTGCTCGCACTCATCGCGAGGAACGAGGAGGAGAGGCCGAGGAGCTGGTTAGTTATAATCGTTTTTGATGAGATGGTTTCTCTCTCCATTCTGTGCACTCCCATGTCCAGGAGCTGTTTTGTTATCATGCCTATTTTAATTAGGTTTCTAAGCATTATAAATCACTCATCGGTCTATGCATTTCTCGTCTCCTTATGTTGACTGAATGAAACTCAAAGCATTCCTTGTCACTATCGAATAGCTGTTCTCCATTCTGAACACTCCCTTGCCACGAAAGAGTGTGCAAAATGGAGAGAGCTATTCCATCTAACAGCACTGCTATTTAGCTCTTTGTTTGCAGCTGATTTTCAGTGTATTTTCCTCATGCCATCCCATTTGACTAAACACTGCGTTTATCGTTGCCTTTTCAAGAATGGATGAAACTAAAATCCGATTGCCCTTGGATGGTGTTAAATCGATATTTTTTTTAACATTCAATATTTTACTATTTTTATATTTTAGGACCACCCTCCCGTGCTGTCGCCTGTGAAGGTCACTGAAGGAGACGAGGACGAGGAGGAGGGAGTGAAAGGGGAAGGAGAAGGAGAAGAGCAGAGGGGAGGGCCAAATCAGGAAACGATGGAAGAGGAAGGAGAGAAGAGATCGCGGTATGTCTAACAGATGCTTTAGGCCTAAAGTAAGGCTCTAGAATACCAAATCTTGTTGTTTCGAATATATTTTTTAAATATAATATTTCCTGTGATGACTCTGCGTTGCTTGAGGAGCAGAGAAAAGGCGAGGCCCGGCTAATTATGTACGCTCTATCATTTCGGTGTTCAGCTCTCTCCACCTTTTATCTCTCTGTTCCTTATGTTGAAGGGATGAAACTCAAATCATTCCTTGTCACTATCGAATAGCAGCTCTCTCCCCAATCTCTTGCATGTGTGACGAGTAAGTGTGCACAATGGAGAGAGCGAGAATCGAAACGGCATCCACAGTATGCACTTTCTCTCTTCCCTATGTATATAATTAGCAGGGGTCTGCGAACATTTTACGCCTTCTTAATTTCGCATGCTCTCTCGCTGGTTAGAGAAGACGAGAGAGTATGCATAATGAAGAGGTCGTAAAAAATTTTGCACGCCCCTGATAGTTAGTTCTTTCTCGACCCTCGTTTCCGTGACGCAGCAGCTGATGTAAGGAGTAGCAAAGCTAGGATTTTTGATGAATACCAGTTTTGGATGAAATAAAATGCGCGCCTTTACACTACGAAATTACATCCTAGCTTATTCAGCGCTTTTGAAATGGGGAAGTTCCCAGTGTAGGTTTGGTCGGAATAAGCCATAATTTTAATTATAATTAATTATAATTAACTTGATTATCTGATAAATGATCAGGCTGTAGCGCAAATCTCGCTAGTTGAAAATCTCCTTCCCTTCTTTCACCTTGCAGACATTAAAATAATATCGAATAAAAAAATTAATAATATTAATTATCGAATTTCCAGAGATGATTCTGCAATGCTCGAGCAGCCGATCGAGGAGCATAGAGAAGAGGAAGGGCAGAGATCACGGTAGGATAGTGATATCGGGTAGAATAGTAGCTCTCTCCATTCTGCACACTCTCTAGTATCTGTAACTTGCGAGATAGTGTGCAGAATGGAGAGAGTTCAATCCGATCCATCAACACTTCTGAGTACGGTAGATACCTTAGCTACTGTAGAATTTGATAATTTATAAACCCTGAAACATGACAGTTGTTGTTAGGTAAATCGCACGGAGAAACTCATATGATTTTGGCCGGGCACATTCAGTGTTCACGTTCTCTCCTTCTTGTATCCCCTTCTCCATTCTCAATCGATCGATGATTTTGAAGCAAACAAATTAATTTTTATAATGGTCATTTTCTTGCAGTGACGACTCTGCGATGCTGGAGGAATCTATGCGTGATGACAGGTAATAATGGTCACAGAGTCTCCATTGGGCACACTACCTAGTCGATCGAGTGTGCTGATTGGAGAGCGCTTATAGCCTAATCAATATTTTTTGACCATAATATCCTTATTATTCTCATATTTTTTTGTTATTTTTTCAAAGAATTTTATTTTGCTCGTATTTCAGCGGAATAGCCGATGAATGGTCACCGGAGAAGGAGAGGGAAGAGGAGACGAGTGGCATGGTGAGAAATTATATTTGAAATATTTACTTATTTTGTTAATTATTTAGTTTGTATCTTTTAAAAATTGTTATACACTGCAGAGTGTGACAGCAAGTGAGGAAAAAAATGTGAATGATGCCAAGGAAGAGGGATGAGTGAGAAGATTTACTTTGGATGTTGGGTTCTGCTCGTTTCACAGTCAGAACCATGTTTCATACCTTCTATAATACCTCACACGCACCGCGTTTATCAATTATGCTCTGCGTTTGTTGTCCAATATCACAGCTCGCTACACCCATGCTCCGTTCGATCAACATTGGTCGGGTTGTTTCGGGCTTCACTACTTTATTATCAATACACTGGGCTTTTCTTTACGATGAATCTAGGGTAGCTCATGAATATGCCATTTATCTCTCCCTCCTATTTAGGCCAAAAAAAGTTAAGAGAACAACTGTTTGAACATCTCCAGCAGGATTGATCTGGTAAGCTGTTATTTTTTCAATTATTTATTTTGTTAATTTTAAAATATTCTCACTTATTCCATCGCAGGTTGAGGACTCGCTCCGCATATTCTCCGCGTCGGAAGAACCGAGCACGAGCAAGGTAAGACATAGTGTTGGCCAAACGGCCTGAATTACGGCGCCGTAATTCCCTCCCCCTTGCAGCCCAATTTACAATGCGTCAGGGGAAGGGATTTATGATGCCGTAATTCAGGCAGTATGGCCACTCCAGTAAGAAATAAGAAGCAGACAATTTTTTTTTGGAAAGATTGATTCTTTCCCCCATTTAGATAAGCGAAAGAGTGTGCAAAATGGAGAAAACCGATAGTAGATCGGACAGTAATCCGTGTTCAAATTAATTCAACAAGCCATCTCAGTAGTTTTTTGAACGCCAAATTTCACATTAGGAGTGATCATCGCCTGTTTAAAATATCGGCTCAATTTTTTTTCCGACTATGTTGAGCGTATTTGACATATGTATTAACCCTGGCAGTAATTTATTTATTTATTTATTTGATACACCCCAACGGGTGTGGCATCATGTGAATAACATATACAAAATGAAAAGCAGGAGAGGGGAAGGGGGAGGGGAGGGAATTGGGAGAGAAGAAGGGAGAGTTGGAGTTGATCACTCCCACAGATACTCTTGATAAATGAGGTGGACGAGGCCTCGGAACGGGAATGGGACTGTTCGATCCATGTATATCTTTTGGACCTAGAGCAAGGGTGGGGATGGGGGATTCTACAGTTTAGGGATCACTATTTGGAGAATGAGGGCCGTGTCAGGATTCGATAACAAGTGAAGTTTGATTGTGGGCAACGATAATTTTGGATCAACAATACGATGAATCTTACAAAGGAAGCGAATAGTGCGATGAGAGAAGGAGGATCGTAAGTTTTCTCTACGAGCAATAGGAATGTGAAGGGAAAACGCATTGTTTCTGGACGAAACATTACGAAATGAATAGAAGCAAGACATAGGTAGATCAACAATTCCATTAACTATCTTGAGAGAGAATAGAATATCAGAAACCACACGACGGAGATACAAAGAACGCAAGTTAGCAGAAACGAGTCTCTGATCATAGCAAGGAGGAGATGAAATACGAGGGGAAGTACGAAAGTGTAATAATCGAGTGAAAAGATGCTGGCATCTTTCTAATTGCCTAATGGGTCCTTTAGCTGAAGGTGACCAAACAGAGGAAGCGTACTCTAGAATAGGAACAATGAATGAACGATAAGCACGGATATAGGGGTCACTAGATGTACACGAGACAGATCTAAACAGAAGATAAATAAGCATATTCGCTTTCTTACAAATAATGTCGATATGATAAAGGAAAGATAGAGAGGAATCAATGTAAACTCCTAAAGCTCTAACTGGATCGGGAGGAGAGACTGAGGAAGGGAGAGGGAGAAGGAAGGAGTTGAGAGAGTATGGAGGGGGGATTGTTTTTACCTATGTAAAGGGCGGTGCATTTCTTTTCTGCAACCGATAACTGCCAGGTTTCGCAGTATTCTAGGATACCCTGTAGCCCTTGTTGAAGTTGAGAGGGGATAGATGGAAGATCGTTAAGTTTATGCGTGATGTACAGTTTGATGTCATCAGCGAAGAGACGGAAGTTGACTAGTGGGAAGGGAGAGAGAACCCGGGGTAAATCGAAAAGGTAGATAAGAAAGAGGATAGGACCTAATACGCTGCCTTGTGGCACCCCGCTGAGTACCACTCTCTCAGAAGAGAGAGAGGTTCCGACCTTAACCTGTAAACGACGATCGAGCAAGAAATCCGAAATCCAATTAAAAAGACAACCACGAATACCTAAGCAATTTAATTTATGGAGGAGCTTAGAGTGAGAGACCGTATCAAATGCCTTAGCTAGATCAACATAAACGACGTCAACACAATCATTTCTATCAAGAGATTCACGCCAAGTCTGAGTACAATCAAGAAGTTGAGAAACTGTTGACTTGCCTCGGACGAATCCGTGTTGCTCAGAAGGAATAATAGAATGAATTTCACACCAACGAACAAGTTTAGGTTTAATAATTCGTTCCATGACTTTACTAGGAATGGGAGTGAGTGAAATAGGACGGAAGTCAGACAAGGAAGAGGGTGAAGTGACCTTAGGAATAGGAACAACATAAGAACGCTTCCAGAGAGAAGGAACTTGGCCAAGCATCAAACTGTAGTTCATAATATGAGCAAGAGGTTCAGAAAGAGACAAGTAACACATCTTGAAAAAAATAGACGGAATACCATCGGAAGGAAGAGAACAAGAATCGGAAACACGTCTAAGATGGTAAGCAATATCAATAGGGAGAATAATAGAGAAAGGCATAGTTTGAGGAATGGTAAGGGGGGAGTGAGGGAGAAGACCATCATCAGCAGTGAAAACGGATTCAAAGTAGGAAGCAAACGCTTCAGCCTTATCAGAGTCATTGATCAGAGTATTACCATGAGAGTCAAATAGAGAGGGAGCAATTGATGAACGAGGTTTAAAGCGAGTCGAGATGTAACGATAATATGATCGGCTGCGATTGCCAGATAAAAGCTTGTTTTCCTTATTACGAATAAACTTCCTTATCTCAGAGTCAAGCTTAGATGATACAATAATGAATTGGGATCTGACTGGTGCAAAGGAGAGCTTATTAAAGAGACAACGTTTATCATTAAGAAGAGACTTGATATGAGGAGGGTAATTTTCGAATGGAAGGAATTCCTTCTTGAAAGGGACAAAGGAAGTGAATAGGTGAGCAAGATAATCAACAAACTGAGAGTACATATGTGAAATATCAGAGAAATTATCCAAGATCAAAGACCAATCGGTGCCAGAGAGAGTCGAGTTTAGACCAATGAAATCAGTCTTACGGAAATCAAAGGAAGGAATGGACATCGGAACATTAAAAGGCCAGGAAAGATGGAAAGAGACACTGGAGTGGTCAGAGTTCTTGAAGGGAGAGGAAACAACATAGTGAGAGATGAGGTCAGGAGGAGCAAGGACAATGTCGAGAAAGTTGGAACCGAGAGTAGGGGAGGAAACAAATTGGTGAAGAGAAAGGGAAGAAGCGAAATCAATGAGAGAAACTGATTGTCCAGTGGCAAGAGATGGATTGGACCAATCAATGTGCAAGTTTAAATCACCAGTAAGAGCAACGGACTTATCACAGGAAGATAGAATGGATAATAGGTCGAACAAAGCTAAGTTGTCACTAGAGATGGTGTTGGGGGGACGGTAAGCAAGAATGACTCGAATGGAAGAGAGACCGAGAGGGGGAAAGAGATCGAGACAGATTACGTCAGACGAGACAATGGAAGGGAGAGATATGCGAGAACAAGGAATGTGATCACGAATGATTACACACACTCAACCACCTCGTCTAGCGCGATCTGCTCGATAGATACGGTAGGGATACAATAAGAGAATCTCGGAGTCAACAATGCAAGCAGTGAGCCGTGAGCCAGAAATAAAGAGAATATCAGGACGATCAATTGACAAGATATAATGTAAATCTGGTAATTTGTTACAGAGAGATCTAGCATTGAACATGAGACAATTCAAGAAAGGAATGGGAGGAGAGAGTGTAGAGAAAGGAGAGACAGCAGAAAGATCGGATGGAAGAGACAATGGATGTAGCAAGGGTGTATCAATAATTAGTTTCCCTGGCTCGGTAGTCGAGTGCGTTCACGAGAGGGAATGTCCGGACACGAGAGGGAATGAGTCAGTCATCTGAGAAGAATACTGATAATTGCACTCCTTATCATTAAAATGGAATTTGTTCACCAATATACTATACATTACCGTAACCCTTCCAGAAGGCTCCAGCATCAGACTCGTTGACTGGCACGGATTATAGAGTGAGTACTGGAAATTATTGATACATCATGGAATAGTAGCTCTCTCCAATCCGCACACTCTCTTGTCCCTCTTGTGAGTGGAATGGAGAGAGCAGGAATGGCTAGTATAAAGCTTTTAGCTAACCACATCAGATACGACCGTTAATATATATGGTGAAAAGTTGGTTATAATAAAGGATGTAGGTAAAGGAGGAATTGCGTGACAAGTTGGAACAAGGTGATTTATGGCATCAGCAACTGTTATTGTAAGATTCAAAAACTCAGTTAGAGTCATGGACTGTTTAGCATACAGTAGGCATGATGAGCGGAATAAAATATTCCCTAATTATTTATTTAGTTTTCCAATATTCCCGATCTTTCTCCTATGTGATCCTGGACGCAAAATGCACTGATTAAATATAAACACTGAAGCCTAGAATCCCTTATTAATGATTGCTAAACACAGTAGATTGGACCGTTCGTAATAACAAGTGAAACGGTTTATTTTCTTGTAATAATATAGACTGCAAGTTGCTAGACAGAGTGTACCAGTAATTGGAATCGACTAGGTTTCCTGTTTTATTTATTTATTTATTGATACACCCCAACGGGTGTGACAGCATGTGAATAAATTATACAGATTGAGAGAGAGGGGGAGGGGGCTGTTCCTGCCAATCGATAATTGTCCAGATTACGGCAGATCACGGGGTTACTGTATCCTGCATCTTCGCAGTACCACCGAACCTGCTTCGTGTGCGGTGACTCTACAGCCTCCTACGTGTACTCGCCCAAAGATCCGCTGAGAGCCGGGCCCTTCTTCGATGAATTGGAGGTGAGAAATCGATAATATTGGAGGCTATTGTAACTATTGGGGTGTCCCAAAAAGTCTTGTCGCCGTTTTTCTTTTTATTATTTAAAGAGAACCGTAGGTCGCAATATCTCTCACTCGTTGTTAATAAGTGCAAGTACTCCTGCACTAATTTGTTCGACTTCGATTAGATCATGAGATTGCCTAATGGTGAAGCAATAATATAAAATGTATGTTTTTCGACCTTGTTTTAAAATATTCATAAAACAGAGGCGGTTGACATTCCGAAGCCCAAACAAATACCATAGTAGTAGTAGGAATCAGACTTTTAAATGCAATTTTCGAACTAAAAATATCGCTTGAGAACTCAGAAATAATCAAGAATATGTGAAAATCATGACCATTTTTGAGGTCGATTTTTGAGTTATCTATTTTTACCCCCTTCGATTGCGCTCAAATGTTAATTTTTCAACGTTATGATTTATTTGTAAATATTTTGATCGATTTCCGGAATCAAACTCGAAAATTTTTAGAATAATGTGTGGGAATGGCAAGTTTCATAGTGATGATGCAATTCGAGAAGGGAAGTCGGAATGGTGCGCATATTGAGTGTGGATCACTTTGAACGAAAACTGAACGTGGATGTTTTTAGTGTGGTCAGTTCTACATACAGTAGCTCCTCGGAATTGTAATGATTTCACTGGCTCAAGTATTGAAACAGAAGGTCAATAGTTACTTCATCAATCGCCGCTTAGCAGGATTCGATAAGGCTCTTTACAGTTGAAAAAATATTTTTCAAAAAAAAACGACAGGACTTTTGGGACATCCCAATACACCAAGAATAATGTGCCTAATCCTTTTTCATTCACTGTCGCTAGCTGAATGCTAGTTTCACTGATAATATTTGTGCACTAGGATTGAGCGATGTTTACTCCTTAGCGTACTCTCAAATTTATAAATTTATCCTCTGGACATAGTTTGTTGTATTTCAGTTCACGGTAGATAAGGTTGTCACTGTATTGCCACACGAGTACTGTATCCGGCTAATCGATATTCGATTCCAGCTCACGGCAGATCAACGGGCAGTCGCGCAGAATTTCTACGTGGAGAAGGGCGCGCGAGTGATCGTGTGCAGGTCGCACGTCTATGAGGATGATGAGGAGTGGATGAGCAAGGAGGTACGGTAGGGATATTGATCAGGGTTACGGTAGCGGACAAGCGTCCGCTTAAGACCGGCTTCTAACGTGTGAAACAAATACGGGTGATTGAAACCCAATTCCGACAATTTATTAACTCTCCCCGTGTGTGATATATCTAATGTCTAAAACCTGATTGTAACGAGTGGCCCGTTGATTTAGCGAGTGCAGCCAGAAAACGATTCTCTGAGATACTGCTTGTCAAAGTGAAACATTGAGAGTTCGTAAAAATCGTTTACTAGTCTACGAAAAGCCAACACTATTCGTTTTTTTACTGTGTATTCTGTAGACGAGGGTACGGTAGTTATATTATTGATTGAATTTTTAAGGAGAGCGCTACGGATCGATATACGAGCAAGCTGAGAGAGCATGAGGAGAAACTGCGATCGATGGGAATCACGGAGAGTGGACGGGATGTGGCCAAGGTATGGTAGGATTGGTTACTGTATCTAGCTCGGAATAATCGATAATTGGTCAGGGTACGGTAGATCAGAATGATAGCGAAATTTCGGAGAGGTGTTCTGTGAAAAAGGGAGTTGCACGGTAGGAGAGGCAATGATTAAAAATGATTAAAAAAAAAAAAAAAAAAAAAAGCGGAAAAATATTTGATCGGTTATTCCGCGTTTCAGACACTCGATAACTGTTGGTTGTAGCGCGTCGAACAGTTCCGTTGCTCAATTCTTTTTTCAAACCAAAACAAACACATATTTGAGATGAAGAGAACCTGGGAAATCAAAAGCCTACCTACTATTGTTGCTATCTCCATTCTGAACACTCTCTCGCCGGTCACCGTGGAACTGAGTGTGCATAATGGAGAGAGCACTATTCGATGCAGCAGCACTACTTTGTATTGACCCGTAATCACGCTGTGTTGTTGGTTGTAATTATTAAATTTTAGAGTAGAAAGATTACAGATCAAATATCAAAGAGCTAAGATCAAAGATCAATAAATCAGATGCCTATGGCCGAGTTCGAGGCGCTTCTCGCCAGTCAGCAACTGAGTGCGGAGGCGTGTGTCGCGGCTAAGGATGTGCGAGTGAAACGTGAGTACGGTAGGAGATTACTGTAGGAGAGAGGATGCTGTAGGAGGGATATATCGATTTATTGATTCGGTTCTATTATTGTTTCACGGTAGTTGGGCGAAATTAAAAATTAACAGAGCTCCCTTCCCGTTCGGTATTCGTTTCAAAGATCTTCTAACCTCGTAGTTTTAGGCTGTTGTTTTTAATTATGTTTAGAAACCTTAGGAATCAACAATGGGCTGATGGTGAACTCCGTGAAATATAATATAACTCTAACTCACTTGTATGTCAATTCAGTATTTGATCTTTAATATTTAATCTTTGATCTTTAATCTCTTTACAGTGAAGGAGCGATACTACCACAAGCGCGCGTACTACGCCAAGAAGAAGATTCCAGGCGAAGTGACTGCAGGTGATCTTGGGTTTTACTGTTTTCGGATAGGTAAGTAAGTCTCTCCGTGTCTCTGACTCGTACCTCTGACCGGTGAGATAGTGTGCAGACTGGAGAGAGAGAGAGGATCCGAAACAAGCCGTGCCCCTACTGATCATCCCACCCCTAAGGCGAGAGTCAGCGTCGAAGTAGTGTTAGGAGGTTGTCATTCAAGTAAAAGTTTTTGCGACACAACAGCGGTTTAATTCAAACAAATTTTGAGTCCATAGAAAACCCCGTGATTTTAGCATGGATATTCTAGTTATCGTAGGAAACCTCTGGAGCCACTAATAAGTCGTCGATAGATGTTCTTGTAAATCGCCTATAAATCGTATATTTTAAGGCTCGCCAGTGACTGACGCATTGACGCAGAATACGTCAGCGTTGAAGCCGAGCACCGTGCAGCAGGTCAGTCCAAACCTTCGAATCAATTCCAAATCCATTCCAATCACGAATTCATTCACATGACCCGTCCAAACATCCGAAAACCATTTTTAAACTCCGGTCCAAGTGCATGTTTTGTTAGAATTATTTGACTGAAGGGGTCGAATTATTTTCGATGGACGTGAATTTAATTGAGTTCGTTTTAGAAAATGATGTTTGAGCGCATAGCATTGGAGCCATAGTCGAATCACATTGGAGCCATAGTTTAACCACAGTGGAACCATAATAGATCCATAGGGAATCAATCGATTCCTGGTTTCAGGGGATGGCAAAGACCAAGAGAGGCCGGGGAGCAGCGAGGTCGGACTACACTCAACTGCTGACGAGTCTCGGTGTGCAGTGCACCTTCCGAGAGATTGGCAAGGTGAGGGAGAAGATTGATCTTTGATCTTTCTTTGATGATGGTGACTCGGAAGTTTCGTGCTACAACTAGATGGTATTACTCGGCGGATCGGCTCGATTTAAATCCTTCTCCATAATGACATTCACTATCAAATATGTGCTTCGTCAGTAGGTCATGTACGGTACAATTTAATACTCCTGTAATTCAGTTGTGGCGAGTCTTTTGATAAATTTCCTCAATGAAAAATAATTCTAGATGGCGATCAAGCTATTTCTGAAATAGCTTGTCCTGATGAGTTGGTTTTGTCCTAAAATTGCTGAAATGAAACCATCGCTCCTTAGGAAATCATTGTATATTTGATTGCAGCGTGAAACACAGGATCACAGAGTCTCAGATTTCTTGAATATTTAAAACCAGCGTTTTCCCCCGACTAGGTCGGGTGGAAAACTACTGGCGGTGTTCGGCGCTTCGCGCCTCACACTTAGTTCACCTAAGCTTAGATTGTGTGTTGGCAGGTTGCCCATACCAAGAGTTGGCAGGACGTCCAAACCGGACATCCGCACAGACAGACAGACGCTTGCGCTTTATATAGATGTATAGAAATTTAAAACAAATTTGTATCGCAGATGCCGCTGAACGATTTCAACGCGATGCTGCAGGAGAAGGGCGTGACTGGCGAGCAGAACGCATTGATGAGGATGATGAGGGGCAGAGGTGAGCCGTTTGGAATGATTGCGAGATATTTGGAATGAGCATTGGACTGGCGATCTCCATTTCGCACGCTATCTCGAACGTCACAACGACGAGAGGGTGTGCAGAATGGAGAGCCGGATTATTCTTTATGGCTTGAGGGCAGATGTTGGGGAAATGACAAAATTATGGAACTTGTGTGTCTCGACTAGGTTGTATTTATTGGCACATGCGATCGTTTTCGATATGATCGTAATCTCCGTTTCATTACCAAAAACAGGCAAGACCGATATCGCAGTGCTTCTAGCATTTGCGTAATTAATTTCCAAAGAGATTTTTCAATGTTAGCCATTGAATGAAACAAGAAACTATTGAGCGTCTGAATAAGCCTGCTGTATGGTCAATCTCTGAAACTGTAATGTGACGGTTTTTCTACGACCAAGTCTTCATATAAGAATATAATTTTAAAATTAATAATAATTAAGCATGTGTGTTTATAGCCAAGTCTGCGCTCTACAACGAGCGTCTACGCGATCAGAAGGCCAAAACTGGCGCGCCGAGAGCGAAGGTACGGTAGAATTATTTCGGATCTTGACTCTCTCCATTCTGCACACTCTATCTTGTCTCTGACCGACGAGAGTGTGTGGGGGATGAAGAGAACAGATATCAGAAAGATCATTCCTAGCGTACGTACTACAAACTACTGTAGAAAAGTATTATCAAATTTGTAAATGCATATTGTCCATGGTTTACTCACAGCTCTATTTATCGTAAATGCACCTTCCGAAATATAAAAAAATCAATGTGTGATTGAAGGCGAGCTCGGCGGAGAGTATGGTAGCCGACCCATCGATCGATGACGATACCTCATCGACGCACACCGCCATAGATACCGTACTCCGATCGATAGACACCATATCCTCCGCGCCCATACTGGTGAGCTTTGAAAGTCATAGTTAACGGGTTTTTGCATTTTATCACGGACGACGAAGCAACGTAGAGGACCAGGATGGATTGGGTTTCACATGGTGAAGAAGTAGAGTTGTGGTTCTAAAGTTAGTAATATGACGGTTGCAGATGGGATATTAAACACAAAATGAGATGAATGAGTTTTGGGTTTTCTTAATATTTTTAGAATCCTCATTCTAGTTTTCATTTGAGGCTCGCTTGAGAATACCGTTGCCGACCTCGTCGATCGATATTGATTCCGTCCCCTTTCAGAGTCAGCAGCCCGTCCCTCTCTTCTCCTTTCCCATCGCCCATACGAAGACTGTGGAGCTGATCTCTGTGAAGCCGCCGGGAGTGCGCATGAAGGCTCAGATGGAGATGAAGGAGGCGGGTAGTAATCGATTTGAATATCAACTATCTTCATTTAGCACACTTTTGTGTTTCGTATGAAGGAAAACTGAACGATAGTGGGTGGTGCTATCGGTCGCTGCTCTATTCAACCATCTCAATACCTTCATTTGTACATGCAAAGAAATAGGGAAATAACGTAGGTTATGTGATGTGTTGTGGTAGTGTTTTTTTTCCGGGCGAATGAGGCTCAAATCGCTCCTCCAGTATTCATCCCAAACTTGACTGTTGTATGAAACACAATATCATGTTAAACGACAGCAAGATCAAATCGCATTGCTGTACTGAATTAATTTCACTCAAACCTAACGCAAAATCCGGGCATATTGAGGTTTCAGTGACTGGTGAAATATATGATTCATTCAGATTTTTATTAGACGGTCGCGACAATATTATCTTATTATATTTACAAGCGACAATATACAATATTATATTTACAAAAAATTACCATAATTTCACTTTATGAATGATTGAAGGCTTGCTTTAGGTCAAGAAGGTGAATAAAGAGGAGACAACTAATGATGCGAAGACTCCTCCTCCCTTCGTCTGTCCCATCTCGGAGGCTGACCGACTGAGTGATGCGGAGATAAGGTGAAGAGTAAGGATGTCGTTTCGGGATTTGGTTCTCTCCATTCTGCACACTCCCTCGCCGGTGAAACAAAAGGAGTGTGCAGAATGGAGAGAGCTAAAAAATCAAAATTTCATCCCAAGTGATGAGGACACGGGGCATATCCTATTTTAAAAAATATTTTTCGTTATTATTAATTATTTGCAAAACATTAAATATTATTCTCTTAATTTTGATAATCAGGAAGGCACTCGGGCTCCCTCCCGTAGTCCACTTGAAGGAAGCGAAGGAAGAGGAACCGGATGTGATAGAGCTGGATTGAGAGTACGGTAGATACTGTAGAGTACTGTAGACCTAATAGTTTCGATTGAGCACTGTCTCATCTAGTATACTGTAAGACCATTTTTATTGATATAATACTGTAAACCCCAATCCCTCTCTCCTTGGGCTAGTATTTACACAGTAGATCTCCTCGTTTTGTAATAATAATTCATCCATTATGATCTCGATTTCTCTTGCAAGAGCTTAATGACTCCATAGTAATCTCGTAAAAAAATCCGTAGATGCTGCATGTGTCTTGCTGTTAAATGTAGTGCAAATGTAGTGATGTATAGTATATGTTAAGAGAGCGGATCGCTAATTCGCGACCATATTCGCCACCTCCCGGATACGCCCCCCCCCCCGGAATGAGAACCGGAGGCCAATACTTCGTGCATGTACACCCCTTGGCCCGGTATTACACATGGTACTATGGAATCGCTAGAATAGGCTTTCAGTAGGGAAAAAATAAGTATGAAATTTTTAAAATCGAAAAAATATATTTTTGAACGCGATGAGCTAGACTCAAAATCTCTTTTGAGTTGTACTGGGTATGACCAACGATGAAAAATGAAACATCCCGATCGATCCTCGCATGATCGGAATAACGATTTTCGCAATTCAATTTTCAGTCTTTTGACCACAATTTTCATTGATGGGAGTTCCGTAAGCAGCCTATATGCGCATAATGTAGCTCATGTTAGTCTACATCGAATTTAATATTTGAATCAGGGATTGCGATTTTAACATTTTTCAGATTTTGATTCGTATGTCTCAGACTGGTTAAAAAATCGGTTTTTGAGCACAACTTTTTAAAATAGTGATTTCGTGAGCTCTAATATAGAAATTCAGAATCTACGCGAAAAAATAAACAAAAAATCCTATAGTCAGATTTTTTGAGACAACTTTTTTTCAACTTTTCCATGACCTGGGTATCATGGTCACTTTTTACGCCGAAAAGTCGAAATCACAGAACTATATACCTATAGGAATTTCTGATGTATTTTTGCACGTAGAACTCGATTTTGCATACTAGAGCTAACCAAAATGCAAAAGAAAAAGGTTATGATCGAAAGACTGAAAATATGCTATTTTTCGAGTATGACATTTTTCTTCAACAGTTCCGTGGGCTCTAATATACTGAACCTTTTTCTACTAATGCAACAACATCATCACCTTTTATAGTGAAACGGTTCTTAGAAAAAATTTTTTTCGCTCGGACTATGAACCCCCATCATGGTCATTTTTCGGATCGTGACCATGATAAAAAAAATCATGGAAAACTTGAAAAAAAAGTTGTCTCAAAAAAATGTGACTATAGGATTTTCTTGTTTATTTTTTCGCGTAGATTCTGAATTTCTATATTAGAGCTCACGAAATCACGATAGAAAAAAGTTGTGCTCGAAAAACCGATTTTTTTAAACCATTCTGACACATACGAATCAAAATCTCAAAAATGTTAAAGTCGCAATCCCTGATTCAAATATGAAATTCGATGTAGACTAACATGAGCTACATTATGCGCATATAGGCTGCTTACGGAACTCCCATCAATGAAAATTGTGGTAAAAAGACTGAAAATTGAATTTCGAAAATCGTTATTCCGATGATGCGAGGATCGATCGGGATGTTTTATTTTTCATCCTTGGTCATACCCAGTACAACGCAAAAGATATTTAGAGTCTAGCTCATCGCGTTCAAAAAATATTTTTTTTCGATTTTCAAAATTTCATACATATTTTTTCCCTACTGAAAGCCTATACCAGCGATTCCATAGTACCATGTGTAATACCGGGCCAAGGGGTGTACATGCACGAAGTATGGGCTTCCGGTTCTCATTCCGGGGGGACGTGTCCGGGGGGTGGTCCTAAATTACCGATCCGCTCTCTTAATGGTTTAATGTTGTTGAATCGACTAGCGCTCTCATTCTACGTGTTGTCTCGAAGGTCAGCACGACGAGAGAGTGTGCTGAATGGAGAGAGCATCTATTCCATTCGGCAGACCTTCATGGGAATAGAAGTTTTTCCAGATTATTGTTTGCTCTTGATCGTTTACACTCGGTTATTGATATTTGATTATTCAGAAGAGTGAAATAAATATATTTTTGGCGATTGCTTTTTTGATGCTTTGAATCACAAAAAGATGTTTCCATCATTTGGAAATACCTGAAAACGAGTTCTTCAAATTTGAGAGATATGGATATGCGGTAAAAAAGGAGTAGATGGAGAGAGAGAACTCTCTCCATTTGGCACACTATGTCATTGTCCTTCAGTGGATACTGTGACTGTTAGACTCTTTGTGTGTTTCGTAGATTTGTAAAAGCTCAGGAAATTTGTTAAAAGTTCACAGAAAAAAATAATAATTGTTGCGAGTTCTTTGCATCACTGTTGATGTCTTATTTTTGTTCGCCATAATAAAGTTTTTTGTTCACATCAAAAGAAGGAATAACGTGGATGAGGCTGATAAATAACAAGGCGAATGGCTTGGTTTGCCCCCTGTATCTCAGTCATGGAGAAATTTAGTCCACTCTCCATTTTGCACACTTTCGTTGTTCGAATGGCGAGAGAGTGTGCAAAATGGAGAGAGTTTCTTATCTAGATCCGGACACACTACTGAGTGCCCTTTTTTTTCAGAAAAAAAGTATTGCTATAATACAAAAAAAATTTTACAGAAAATTCATAGTGTTGCTCCAACTTTAGAGGACACTGTAAGTTAGCTTTCTTTTTTTTTATGATCATCGTGAAGGGTTACAGCAGGCATTATTGATCAGTGGTATAAATTAGTGTTGATTATCGTTTTTTGTTCGCGTACTTCATCGCAGTTGCTCAATGTAAAATGTTCTCTTTTCAGATCGAAAATGTCAGCAGTGGATCCACTGCAAGAAGTGTCGGACCTAAAGCGAAAGCTGCGACTCATAAAGGGCAAGTTGCTCGTCCCAACTGAACGAAACCTGCGACAAGCGATCAACATGATAGACGACACTTTCGCCACTGAGGAAGTCCAGATGAATTGCAACCGAATAGTAAGCATTCAAACAAATTGGGCTGGATTTCGCATCTTTCGCCATTTAAGTTGACTCCAGAGTAATTTAGGTTTCAACTAGGCCTTTTTTCTTCTATTTTCAAATGTTATAGTTTCTAAGGTATATAACTATGTTTTATTGTGTCGGCTAAGTTGTGGGAAAGGTTTTTGTATTTGATTTCAACATTTGCATTAATCAGGGAATAACGTGTGCTCCTCCTCCCATGTTTGCCGTCCCCGGCTATCCGTTCCTCATGGCTGAATCACCTGTCGATGTGGAACCGAAGGAGGACAAGACTCCCACGCTGACCGGTTAGTTTGATTAGTTGTTTAACTCCAATAGCTACTATATTCTTCAAGATGCCCAAACGCAAACGATACAGCCTGAGATGTGCACTAGCTCCGCACAAACAATAGATACTGGCGATATCTGCTCATTCACCAAATCAGGTGAGATCCGATGGTTGTTTTTCTTACAGTTTCGTGGAATTTAGAACGTTGGTTTCTTACTAGCTAAATTTCTCAATATCAGCTCTCTACAATGAAACACAGTCGAACATCCAAAAGGCCATCAATATCCTCACCGAGACAAAGTGAGTCAACTCATAATAGTATGTTTACGGTCGAAGTCCAATTGCATACCGAAAAGTAAATTTGAAATTGAGCAATAATTGAACATTTTCGTGATTGGAGTAGATGGACAGATAGTGTACTGTGGATAGTGTTATGCCAAGAGAACGCGAGAGTGTTCATTGACCAGAATTGTATAGAGTGCATCAGTGGCTGGTGAAACGAGGAGGATGAACCATGAATTGGGAGAAAGTAGGTGGGGCAAGGGCGAAAGAGAGATCCAAGATATGAACAGGGATCAGAAGGTTGCAACGGCTGAGCGTAAAATAATAGAATGAAGAGAAGTTTACACAAAAGGCAGTATAAGTAAATTATGTGATTAAGAAGAGAAAAAGCAATAACTAATTACAGTTGCACTTTGGCCGATCGAGGGAAGAAGCGGAAAAGCGATTGAAGCTCACTATCAGGCAAGTAAGTTTGTGTTCTGTTAGATATTGACATTGAAATATAGGCCACTATGGAATTCGGAATTTAACAATGATTGTTTCTTGACAGTGAAAATATAATAGATTGTGGATATATTGGTACTTAAATACATTCTCAGATCGAAACTCTTCTCTCCTATCGATACCATCAAAAGACTAATTTCTTCCCGATCTAAAGTATTCGATTGAAGTAAATTTCAAACATATCTTTTCTTGCTATCTTGTTTTCTTGTTTACTTTTATGTTACTTCATGATACACATTTTCCCCGAATGTTCATAGAAGTAGATCAGCCTGTTTTATTGCATAATTTAAATTATTTTCTTTCCTCTAATAATGGTAATTGATAAAGCTTTTTTTCGAAAACAAAATTTCAGAATATATTCGAATGGGTCAATTACTCTCACAAATACCTTGTGAAATATATTTGTAAGCCTCCCGGATTGGATTGGTTATTCTTATTCATTGTATATCTATCTAGTTATCCTAGAAATGCGTAAAATCAATTGTAGATTCAATTTACCTTTGACAGAAAACCGATACATTTGCAGACAGCGTTTTCAGAGCTGTTATGTAAATGCTGGTGTTATGAAATTTCGAAATCGGTTCGATTGTATCTCCATTCTATCGGAATATTTTCCCATAAAACTCACTGTACCTTCTCAGAATCGGCCGCGGTATGGCTACTTCACAGAATGTCGGCGACGCATTGAAAAGTAAGCGCCTGATCTCATTTCACTCGTTTCCTCTGAGCTTTGAGTTTTAATTTGCCTAATATGGTATTATTAGGAGTAAGTTTTACGAACAGAGCTCACATTATTCCAGAGGGCAGAATCCGATGGGCCGTCCACAAGGATTCTCTTCTATGCAAGAAGAATCTCTCGCCTGTAATCGAAGTTGGAATAATGCCGTGGTATATTTGTTTATTTATTTTCTTTGTTCTTTTTTGAGCGACCAAAAAAAAAAATATTATGTGTTATGTAAAAAAAATATCAAAAATAACGAAGTTTGTTTTTTATCCCTGACAAAGAGCCGTGTCTCGGTAGATTCGAAAGTTTCCTTCTACTTTTCGGTTTCTCCCATTGCACAAGTCTTGTTTACGATGTAATCCATCAATGCCATTCTTCTTTATCTGAACCAAAATATATCAAACTGATTCGGTTGAAAATATTTTATTTGATCTCATATTTTCCAGTCTCGTCTTCCCTCGAATTTTTCTGAATGGGAATCATTTCCCTTCGTGGGAAAGATGCACTTGGCATTCTATTGCTGGCCGAAGGAACTCAAGACGTGGGTTGTTTGACTCAGTATTCCCGCTAGTCTTAGGCTTCAATAGGATACCATTAACGATTACGTACCATTTGTGATCAGTTTGTCTTAGTAATTCGTACCAAAAACCAAAAAAACATTATCGGTTACAAAAAATATACAATTTCTATTTCAATGGTTATTATTTTTCTAGATACGCCCGTGTTTCCGAGCAAGCTGCCATCAATCGTCCTTATGAAGAATTGAGCGAAATCGAAAAATTCGTCGTGGATACGCTCAAGTGAGTTGATTTATCAATAAAATGAGCGATTTTTTATCACTTGACGATATTGTTGAAATTGTGCTGCAACTCCTTCTTATAAATTCTGAGAATACAGTTTGTACAATCCGTACCGTTTCGAATGTAAAAATAGAAGATAATAGTAAATTTCAATATGTTTTCGATAGTTCCTATTTGTTATATCTTGAATAGACAGAAGGTAAAAGATCAACCCTTTTTTTCAAGGATCCATCATTCGCCGCTCGATTCCGTGAATTATACTCGATTGAGGAGAAGAAGGGAGAGGACAAATTCAATGTCGTTACCTTCAGTTTCTTCCTGGTGAGAGAAGGAGGGGATGATTGCGTCATCTTTTTAGTTATTTGTTTAGTTATAAATTATTTCGTCATAGTTATTTGTTTGTGTATTTGTAAAAGAATAAGGATTTGTTAGTTCTACGTTAAGAGTGATTGGTTTTGCCTTTAGTGCTGTTGAGGTTATGACTTCGTGAAAGAAGTATCCATCGGTGCAATTTTATTTCAAGTTTATTCGATTTCGCGAATTATTTATGCTTACCACTATCCGCAGTGAAATTATTAGTGCGCAATCAGAACCACGTATTATATAAAGATGAAACAATATGTCAACGGTTGCAAAATTTAATTTTGAATTAATTCCAGTGCGTTTTCCGTTCGTACAACGACCTTCTCCTTCCCACTTTCATCGAGCATCTGGAGGCACTCGTGGCCAAGGATGAAGCAGGTTAGTTGAGTGGAAGAAATACATATAAAGGAAAAGAAAAAAGGGAAATTAGCGCGGATTTGGAGAATTCGTTAGTGCATCAAAATGCCGATTTTTAATTGCGAATTAATTTGATTTGGTGTTGAGGAGTGCGCATTAATCGAGATGGGACATTGCATTTCAATGTTCGCAGGAGAAATCCCTAAAGAATAATGAACCGTTCCTCAAAAAGATGCTTACAATTAGTTTCTACTCGAGGGATTGGTGTTGCGGTGCCATCATATACTCAGAACTGAAATCTCGGTCCAATATGCTACTGCTTCCAGTGCTAACAATATTCAACCTTTCAGGTGCGACTAAACTCGCTACCGAAATGCTGGCAGGCATCGTCAACGACAGTAAAATGTGGAAGTTTGAGAAGGTGAGCAGGAGTGATTCCAACTTGGTTTGGCTCTCTCCATTCTGCACACTCTCATGGCTATAAGGTAGAGGTGTAGTGTGCAGAATGGAGGCAGCTGAAAACCAAAAAAAAACATGCCGCATGAGCAGTCGCTCGGAGATTTGTTCCGGATCCATTTCCCAGCCATATGTTACGGCTCTGAATTTCCTACGAATGACGCAATCTTGCTCAGGTCGAGGGCATGTGGCGCTGGCTATCTCCCTTCCTCACACGCGTTCTCTCCAATCTGAAGGTGCGATCGATCGATAATCAATAAAAGGGGTGGGCTACAGTAATCCAAAACTACAGTAGTCATCATTTCGGTTCAGGACAACGCACAGCGCAACTGGGGCACGGCGATAGCCGCAATCTGTGGCAGCTCCGAGTCGAGAATGCTCCAGGTACGGTAGTATGGAGGGATACGGTAGTGGGAGATATCGATTGATTGATAAGTATACGGTATTTTAGCCTGTGATCGATCTCCTATTCGAGCTCACCCTCCGTCCCTCGGAGAATTGCTTCATGACTGCGGCGTAAGAATTTTTGTTTTTTTTTCTCGTGGGTTTACTAACGATGGCGAAATAACAATAAAATACCTAGTTAAGATTTTGATGCAAATAGTGCCGCCGGATCGAATAGTGCCCATCTCTATTCTGTTTTGGGCATGTACCCAAGGAGAAGATCAGGGTATTATTTAGGAAATAAAAAGGGAACTTTATGAACGCAAAGCTAACTATTATATTCTGTTGGAATGATACCTGAGGAATAAGAGTTATCCCTCTGGAGGACTCGCCTGAGTATAAGATCATCCGAGAGGTTAGGGCGCGCGCCTTTCTCTACCTCTTGCAAAACATCACCTGCGGGCGGGAGTCGAACCTGACTGCGTCGGCATGCCAGTCAGACACCATGCCCATTAGTTTTCATGAGCTCTAGTTAGCAAATTCGTGTTCTACGTTCAAAAATAAGTCAGAAAATCCTATAGGGACATGATTCTGAGACAAACATTTTTCGACCGAAATCGGACCTAATGGTCTCTACCTCTTGCAAAACTGCGGCGGGAGTCGAACCTGCCTGCGTCGGCATGCCAGTCAGACATCATGCCCATAATGGGCATGGTCTCTGACTGGCTTCCCGACGCAGGCAGGTTCGACTCCCATGGTGAGAAGGTCATGGTGAGAAAAAAAACTGAAATTTAAAAAAAAATCTCAGAACTTTCTGATGATAGGTGCGCGCTGATTCCGAATATCGATATGAGAGCTCATCAAAAAAATAATGAAAAAAGTTAAAATTTAAAAATAGTCGAAATCGTCATTTATATCCGACTCATCCTTATCATCCGACTCATCCTCTTCTTTGTAGCCGTCTCTTCTTGCTGCAATCTTTGTCAGTTCGAATGGCGTTGTCTTCAGTTGTGGAATCGACTGGCGCCCTATCTGATCGCCCAACTGGCACAGCCATACACAAACATCAGGGACAGAGTCGCGAGGTGAGTTGTTATTTCCCGGAAAATCTGCTCAGAATTGCAATCTAGGAAATTCGATTGGAGGTGAAGGTGTTGTGAAACACGTATTTAACGGGCGCCGAAATTTTTTGTACGAAAGGCCGTGACAATGAATGACCTATTCTGCTCTAGCAATCAAGAACCTGTGAAGCAGGGATCATCTTAGATTTGAAACTTAGATTTCATTCCTTTAAAACTATTTTTTATATTCAATTTGACAGAGATCAAAGATCATCATCTTTGTTTCAGTTCACTGGTGACTCTAACGTGGTTCGATCTTCCTTCGATGCAGAATGAAGAGGGAATTCCTGCCGAGTTCCGACCCTACACGACTGATGCTGTGTTGCATGCATTCGATGGACTGGTAAGGAAGGAATTACAAAATTACTAGGCAATGAAAACAATTTGAAAAACAGTTACCCTGTGAACTAATGTCTCCGCTTTCGTATAAGATATTTAGAGCCGTGTAACGGGCAATATGATGGTCACAGCGCGTTAAACATGCAGGGGCGGTTCGGTGGTGTGGGGCGCGTGCGCCAATCGGTCGATTCCCCAGTTTCCCACTTTGTGTGTAGTGCTGTGACTTTTTCGCTGTTTTTGATCGTTTCGCTTCTTTATTTATATTTATAAAATCGTAATAAAATGTTCTCTTAATTTTCGCTCTGTAGAGTCCTGGGCAATGTCTTTGCGAACATTTGTAGCTAAAGGAAGTGTCATTTAAAGCAGAGTTCAACAACTGATGCTCATCTCCTTGAACCCCTTTCATCGTGTCTGAAACGTTAAATCACATCTAAATAATCGAGCAAAATTTTAAATCAAATT
The DNA here is from genome assembly GCA_036245825.1 of Pristionchus entomophagus. Taxonomy (NCBI): domain Eukaryota; kingdom Metazoa; phylum Nematoda; class Chromadorea; order Rhabditida; family Neodiplogasteridae; genus Pristionchus; species Pristionchus entomophagus. The sequence goes on from BTSX01000001.1 coordinate 4,767,926, forward strand.
TTCGCTCTGTAGAGTTGTAGAGTATGCTAGTACTATCATTTTAGGCTATCATAAATATGGATCTTTACACAACCAAAGGTTTGATGCTCTTTCTTGTGAATCACAGTGAACCTTCACAAGCGGGACTTTCAAGCGAGTCTTTTCGCGTCATATCCACATTTAATGCATGCAATAGCTAACGGAGCCTTTGTATTGTGCACAAAATAGAGTATATTGATCAGAGTTATCGAGTATAGCGATGGTTTAACAAATGCACGCCCCGCCATGCACATGTCGCGTCGCCGAACTGCCCCGCAACGCGTGAACGCGAAACATTTATCATCTTGAACCGCTGACGCGCTGTGATGGGGCAATATACAAAAAAAATTAATTTATCATGTCATTCTCAGTTGACGGATGTATGGGAGGAGGCTCGTCGGGGTGAATCATCGGAGGGATCAGCTGCCCCCTCTGACTCTCCCTCGTCTGTCTCACTATACTCAATGGCAGGAAATGGAGAAAGCGAAGGAAAGAAGTTAGTGCGCCGGAATTTCAATTTTAGAAATATTGTTTAGTATTGACATATCTTTTGTATTGAAGAGGTCAAGATTGTTCTGGTAGCTAGATTGCGATATTGACGAATCGCTGAAACGGGAAACTGAATGGAACAAAGTCGCACAATCGTTTCTAATGTGAATATTTAGCCACCGGTTTGCAATCCGACACGTAGCACCACTTCATTACGGCAAACAATCTGTTGCTTTACTTTAAAAAAAATTAATTTAATTTAATAAATTATTTTTTGCAGAGCAGGCCGTTTGGCGCTGAAGTCGCTCACTCAATTCATCTACACTTATGGTGCTCAGACATTGGGAGAGACCAGTCTGAGGATACTCAACTACATGCCCCTCCTCGCACACTTCAACTTCGATCAAGGGTACGGTATCTTGAATGAGGGTAGGTAGGGAATACGGTAGCTTTGAACAGGGGTACGGTAGATTTTCCCAGGGGTAGGGTAAAGATATGTTATTTCAATTTAACAAGATCAAAAAGTTATTAAAACTTGTTGTATTGACATTCTGCGGAATTAGTGCTACTTGGACAAGCAAAAAGACTTGTGTGCAGGACGGCTTCGATTTTTCTTTGTCACGTGTAAAATAGAAACGCTCGAAAATTTCGATCTACCCCGTTGTGAAAAAGGTGAAAGAAGAAACTTTCACAACTGATTGAGTCTGTGTTTGTTTCCGCTGTGGGTTAGATGAGATGAGCGCTGTTGGCATTAGTAAACGATGGGTCATGGTTTCCGTAATATTAATTTATCTATTCTCCTATCTTTTTTCAGTGACGATGAGCTCCGTAATGGATGTGCGAGCACGTTGAGAGATTTCCTCAGTTCGATCTTCGTCGTTAGAGAAAGCGCAGAGAAGACTGTCGAGCTGTTCGAGAGGGTCTTCAAGCGCTTAAGGTATAACCTTACGTTCTCAAGGTCTTTCCTTATGCCTTAGGAGCACACTACCGTACTATAGGAGCTTTTTAAAGCCATAGCGATAAGGTTAAGGCCACTAGGACCATTTCTAAAATGAGAGTTCTAAAACGATACACCCCGCTCTTTCGTGTACACTTTGAAACCTCCATGGGGTAGGCTGTTGAATTTCATTTTCCTGAGTACTGTCTGAGTGTTCAAATGATTGTTGTATTTTACGTGAAACAATGAGCCAATTGAAAGTAGAACAACCAAAGATGGGGTGTTTCGTAGACGCGATGAAACAAGAATGATTGCGCCTAGTCGATCATAAAATACTGGATCGTTGAAATTCTGCCATTGCGTCAGTGCATCATTCTACTGTGTTTAATAAGCTTTCAAACCTTCCAACCATTTTTTTTCATTGCAGTTCCTCTCGACCGACTCGTGGAAGGTTCGAATGGTGCTCATTAATGAGATCTCCACCCTTGTCTTCTCCAATTCCTACGCATTCGACGATCATCGAGAGCGAGTCGGAAGACTAATCGCCTCTCAGATGGCACACGAGAGACTAGAGGTACGGTGGGAGAAGTATGGTATTGGGAATGGGAGGGTACTGTAGCTTATTAATTGTCAAGTAAATGCGAAGGGACTGTGTATCGCATTGAACCAGATTATTAGCGTTTTCCTGATATTGATGAACATGGCACTCGGGTGTTTCATTCGTACAATTTGATTTGGTTATCGGGTAACCAACAATACGCCCTCGACAATAGTCTTAATTCTCCCCAATGCTCAGGTGCGCGAGTCAGCAGCAGTGGCAGTCTCTCTATTCATCCACTCTGGTGACGGAAGCATTCATTGTAAGTGGGGGAATAAAAAATATTTTCGATTGTATTTTTTAAAAATTAACAATTTTATTCCAAACATTTCTGAAACATGCGTCAAAAGCGTGAGGATTGCGAATATTTGTATCGTGTAAATGATCAACATACTGTCACATTACAATGTTGTGGGCATGCGAGAAACAAAAAGTCCCTATGGGCACCATTTCCAGAATATTTGTTGATTATGATTACCCGTAGCAACCGTTTAAGAGTGCAGATCGGTTATTTTGGACCACCCCCCGGAACCGGTGCGCTAGCAATGAGAACCACAGGCTCATACTCGAGTACTAGCAGGGTCTTGGTCCCTTATTTGACAAACGGCTACTTATTTGTTGTTACTGCCGTGCCGAGGGGAGAAAAGTGAATTACAAGGTAAAATGGTCAAAAAATCATATTTTTTCAACCGATCGAGATCGATCCAATTTCTTTCTTGCATTATTCTAGAGGTGCCCAGGGACTCTGGAAAAACAGTTCTGATTGATTTATAGTCGTTTCCAAAATGGTTTTTTTTTACTTCGAATTTCAGTTTTTCGGATAAAGTTGTCAGTTTTTGGCCGAACGACAAGTAGTCACTATGTGCGCTTTGTAGCTCTTGCATGTATGCATCGGAATCACTGTTCGAACTGTTCCGTCAGGGACGCCGAATCCGAATTTTATTTGACAAAGCCAAAAAAGTCACAATTTTCGAGGTTTTTCGATCCTAACTTTTTTAGTTCTTGTTTTCATCAGCTCTAATAGCAAAATTCGGATTCAGCGTTCAAAAATATGCCAGAAATTCCTATAGTCACATTTTTCCGAGACACAAAATTTTCAATTTTATTCATGACCCCCATGGTCATTTTTCGGTCAAAGTCAAAAAGTCGAAATCTCAGAACAATCTGACTATAGGTGTTTCCGCAGTATTTTCACTAGTAGAGATCGAATTTTCATACTAGAGCTCACCAAAATGGGAAAGAAAAAAGTTACGCCTCATAACTTGAAAAGTTTAAGTTTTTCATGCGTTACTTTTTTCTTTCCCATTTTGGTGAGCTCTAGTATCAAAATTCGATCTCTAAGAGTGAAAATACTGCGGAAACACCTATAGTCAGATAGTTCTGAGATTTCGACTTTTTGACCGAAAAAGTGACCATGGCATGAAAAAAGTTGAAAATTGTGTGTCGAAAAAATGTGATTATAGGAGTTTCTGATGTATTTTTGTACGCCGAATCCGAATTTTGCTATTAGAGCTCATGAAAACAAGAACTAAAAAAGTTAGGATCGAAAAACCTCAGAGTCCCTGGGCACCTCTAGAATAATGCAAGAAAGAAATTGGATCGATTTCTATCGGTTGAAAAAATATGATTTTTTTGACCATTTTACCTTGTAATTCACTTTTCTCCCCTCGGCACGGCAGTACCAACAAATAAGTAACCGTTTGTCAAATACGGGACAAAGACCCTCTTAGTACTCGAGTATGAGCCTGTGGTTCTCATTGCTAGCGCACCGGTTCCGGGGGGCAGTCCAAAATGCTCCAAAATAACCGAGCCGGTCTCTTAAGGCTGCGTAAAATAAAATAAAATACCTGGCCCGTAATAATTTATCTTTTCTTGTAGAAGGAATTTATCACGGCGGTTGCCTCTGACTCTATGACTCTCCGTCACTCGGGAGTACTCGGATTGTGCTCTATCGTACAGGTGAGAAAGGGAGAGGGGAGAGAGATCAAAGATCAAATTTTAAGATGATTTTGAGGAGGAATAGATCTTCGTATCAGTTTCGTTAACCACACCCTGGCTAGAGCTCACTATTTTATTTATTCACATAATTTTTAAAAATATTAATAATTAAATTGCAGGCATTCCCCTACTCCGTGCCTCCCTTCCTTCCCGAGATCCTCGCGTTTCTGTGCAGAAATGGACGAGAGAAGAAACCGATCAAGGTGAGATAGCCGGGGAGTAAATGACGGATGTGGGAAGAACAAAATGTGGATCTGGAGCGATATAGTTTATTGTAAATTGATAATGGTTGACCTGGTGGTCTTGTGATACTTGACTATTGGATAAGCAGGCTAGGTCAGAATCCCATGATCTTAGCTTCGGAATGTCGAAAAATAATATAATTTCTTCCTCAGGAAACAATCAAGAAGGCGCTGGCGGAATTCAAGCGAACCCATCAGGACTCGTGGCATGAACACAAAATGGTTAGAAGAATCAGAGATTATCGATTGATCAATTGCCTCTCTCCATTCCGAACACTGTATTTCGTCGAATAGGGGAGATGGGCGATCGAATATGTTTCACGGCAACAAGTAGAACGAAACAAAAATACAGAATGGGAAAGATCAAATATCAACAATAAATTCAGGCGTTCACTGAGGATCAATTGGTGCTCCTGATGGATTTCCTCGTGTCTCCCAACTACTACGTCTAATCGATAGTTATGATCTACCGTAGGTTACTCGTCTAAGCGATCGATAGTGCCAATCTACCGTAGTTCCTTCCGTAATCACTTTGCCAAGCTCTCTGTGAGAGCCCTCCTCTCTCCACATATTCCATTCACATTATCTGATTGATTGATATCAAAGGGTGTCTCCTCGTTTCTTGTCTCACTTTTGAGATGCTCATTATTTCTTTCGGTTTTTGTGATTTATTGATTGTTTAGAATTAGTTATCATTTGTGTTGTGTTTCGTTCCGTATTTTTATCCTGTCGTAATAACTAAATTTCCTCTCTTTTACAGTAATCCATCCCTTGATTCCTCTACTAGACTACCGTAGTATACCGTATCCCACTAGATTTCAATCAATTCTGTTGTTGTGCCCTTCCCGGTATCATTTTATTTTGAAAAGTTTCCCACTATTCCTCGATCTTATTTTTTTAATCGCTAATCAAAATCGAACTGGGTGAAGAATCGTCTTTTCCACTAAAGATCCCCGTGTAAATCTACCTTTCCCCCTTCACTCTCCGAGCTTTAGTATTGTATCCAAGCTCCGCCCCCTCTATCCAGAGTACAATATCAGACTCCTAGCCGCTACCGTATCCGCAACATCTACAGCATCCCTTGTCGCCCCCATTGTTAACCGTATATTTATAGTTTGCCGAATGATCAAGAGTCAAGAGTTTTCGTATGCGAAGAGCCTTGTCATAAAGAAAATTTCTGATATATTGTTTGGAACTTTTGTACAACACACTGGTAACCATCAAGATACATGAATATAGTTCTATCATAAGGGGCGGAGAGTTTCCACATTAGATGTTCCTAAATTTTAGAGATCGAATAGAAGCTCTCTCCATTCTGCACACTCTCCTTGATCGGTGAGGGAGTGTGCAGAATGGAGAGAACACTAGTCGATTCGGCAACAGAAATATTCCTATCCGATTTCACAATATTGTATTCCTTCCACAAATCATTCTTCGTCGATACAGTACTCTTCCTTTCAGTGTATACGGTAGATGGCGAGTGGATCGAGTGTTGAGAAGTATCTCAAAGGATGGACGGCATTCAACATTCTCCAGTTGTTATGTCAGATTTATTTGTTGTTGCTAGGGCAAGATGAAAGGATAAAAAATTCGAATTTCATTTTGATTTCACGCTGAAACTCAAATCAACCGCGTGTTTCAAGTTAACAAAAAAATTACCATGGAATATTACCCTTTGGGTTTGTATCTGACGAGTGTCATAGAGTACGGTTGGCAATTTGTGTCCAATGGTGTGTCTCAGACACTCTTGTGTCCCAAAATTTGGGAATCAGATGTGTCTCAGACACAATTGTGTCTCAAATTGAAACAAACAAACAATGAGGAGCAAAGGAAGAACAAATGCAATTTCATTCTCGGACACAATTGTGTCTGAGATTGGAGAGATCATTTCTCATTCGGACTTTTTCCTTTCTGAAACCTCGCAAGGGAAGCGGTGCTTTCAGGCACAATTTGCCAGCCCTATCATAGAGAGAATGTAGTTCTTCTTCATCAAAATATTTTTAAACAGGTCCGATCACTCTGGGTTACGGTAAGCCGGCGACTCTGGCCGAGCAGATTTTCCCCTCGGGAAGCGCCATCCACATGAGGAGCCACGCGCACGCCGCAGCACTACTGCTGATCGTGAAGTGAGTTGGGGTACGGTAGAAAAAGATTACGGTAGTAGAGGGGTACTGTATCCCGCTAAATATTAGGCAATATTGGTGATCGTGAAGGGAGCGGAGGGAGATACGGTAGCCAACATTTGTGCGGTGCGCGGTATTAATGCTCATCATTATCAAAGGTACGGCTGCTAAAGGATTTACCGATTTTTTTAAACGAATTTGAGAACTAGTCGATCGGGTGTTTCCTCATACCAACATAAACGCGGCTTCGGGGATGTTAGTAATTTTGTGTTCCGTCTCTTTCTAAAAGCTTATAACTACCGTCCTCCTCGTTGTTCCTCGTTAAATTATATTTAATTGTTCCTTTTAGATTGATGGTTCTCATCAATTTCTCCTTTCGTCCTCTCCACTTGATTCATCTCCTCACTTCTCTCGTTTTTGCCTCATCCCTGGCCCTCGAATTGTTCTTCTACAAGATTATGCCCATCAATACCTCCAATCTCTTCAATCTGGGACTCGCCGGTGAGTCTGACTTGTTCGTAAGGAATTCATTTCGGTTTCGCCTCTCTCCATTTTGCAAACTCTCGTCGGTCAGGCGCACGAGATAGTGTGCAGAATGGAGAGAGCTGAAAGACGTATCGGCATTCGAACATTAGGAGTGGCTATAGACAGATCAATGATGATTTTCGTATGACTAAATATTATTGTTGCCGGATAGAATAATAGGTCACGTCGAAACCCTATTGATAATTGTCGAAATAGTTTCGTTTGTTCACCTACTGGTGTTGAGTTTCATCTACTCCTTATTTGAAAAATATTCAATGTAGATTTTGTCAGGGCACTGGTTTCAACAAACTTTCCTATTACTGGCTGGTCTTTAATTTCCCATTAACTTTCATGTTTCCATATTGTCGATTTATAATCAATAATCCCTCTCTCATCTCAGGTTCCTGTGTAACTCTCCTCGGTTGGCTTTCCTTCCGTCATCTCAATCGATTCATTGTCATTCGCGATTCGTATGGAAGTATTCAAGCGACGATCAAAGATGATGATGAGCATAGTAAGGTGAGGAGGGTAGGAAATTACTGTGATTTTAAATTACGATAATACCTAGAAGATGGAAGAATGAATAGAATATAGAAGCTGTTAATTCGGGTTTCCTCTCATTATTTTAATCAAGTGTATTGCATTGCGATAATTTAATTCCTTATGCCACTCTCGATTACAAAGAGCTCCATTGAATAATATACATGCATTATTTTCGCTAGTCAGTTTCAAGTTGCACAGGGCAAACTTGTTCATAGCATTTTTAGCGTTGCCAATGACAGTATTGTTTGCGCTTCACAACATCAACTGCATCTTCCCTACCTAATTCATTCCTTCCTCTTTTCAGTCTCTCCTCTCTCATCTTCCCTACGAATCGATCATCCAAGTGCGAGGAAGAGTGAGAGACAGAGGAGAAAAACATAGAAATGGAAAGATGGAAACGGGAGATGTTGAGGTATTCGGTGGATTACGGTAGTGAAATGGGTACAGTAAATTTTTGATAGCTGCTGTTAAATGAATAAAATTGCTATTGGGTGCTGCAATGAAGTCATCCATCGCTGCTAGGTTTATACGATCTTATCATATGCCGTGTGAAACGCAGATCTTCCGGGAGCGATTAGCTGAGATAAACTGTCTGGTGATAGTATGGATAGAGTTGCCTCTACTTGTATAGGGTGCTGTAGTTGTCCTATTCAGTATACGGTAATTAATCGATTCTCAATCAGATCGATGTCTCATCTCTCTCTGTTGTGAATGAAGCGAGGAAGGATATGTCCCTTCTTCCCGATGCGAAAGCGCATGAACAGACGAGATTGACGTGAGTTGAGGGGAAGGAAAGGGAGAGAGATCAACGATAAACTTGATTATTGGAAGATGTAAGAATGCATGATGTTAGTGATGTGGGGAATGCGAATTTTGTTCACAAAAGTGGTGGTGTACTATTTATCGAGTCATTCACTTATACAGAGAATTTAGAAATAGTGTGAAGCATAAATCACGAAGTAGATTTCAATATTTAACATTGATTTTATTTTTAAGGCTTTTGTTAAAGATTGATATCATACCACTACGATAGCATATAAATTTTAGACAGAGTAGAGATCGAAATTGAAGTCCAGAGATCAAAGATCACCCTTTCCTCACTTATCTCACTTATCTCTCTGTTCAGCTATCGCTACATCGATCTGCGATCTCCTCAACTTCAATCGAATTTGTGACTGAGATCTGTGATTCACTCAGCGAGGAGATTTCTAGTGGAGGAGAAGGGATTCGTCGATGTGAGTTGAGGGTGATAATACTGTTGCAAGGTTGACTCTCTCCATTCTGCACACTTATCATATCCGACTATAAATTTTCTAGTCTCCCCCATCGCCAAACCGTCTCTTCTAGCATCTCGTAATCATAAAGTACTCTCCCGCGGGGACGAGATAGGGAGGAGAGGTAGCGACTTCGCCATCTCCCCCCCCCCCTCCTCTGTATCGGGGGTTGCATCAACTTGCAGGGTCGCAACGAAAAGACTCGCGATTGCGACCCCGTAAAGGTCGAATAATCAACCCTAGAAGAAAGTGTGTATAATGGAGAGAGCTGAAAGGCATCCTTAATGATAACGTTGTTTTTTCCGCTCTTTGTAATCTTCAGTTTTTATTAATTAATTAATATTTATTATTTCCGTTCTATCAGGTTGAGACTCCGACTCTTTTCCGTCGAACTCCCGGAGGTGCTGCAGAATTTATAGTTCCCACGAGGACACCTGCCAAGGTGAGACAGGAGGAGAGAGAAGGGCTTTTTTTCATCTCTCTTTCAACGGCAATGTTTTTGTTTTCCACAGATCCATCGAAGGCCGACTGAATCTTTTTCCAATCAGTTTATTAGAGATCAGCTCGAAACACAAGACCAGCAAGCATGTTTAACGTTGGAAAAATCTATTTTTGAGCTGATGATTTTTTCTCGGGGAAGTCAGAGGTAAATTAAAATTGACAGACATTGGTAAAAAAAATTTTGAAACGTTGGTGCAACGAGGTCGTTCTTGTAGCATAGATTCACTATCAATTCGTTTTTGATATCTGATCTCTCCAGGGTCTCGCCTACTCCCTCCCTCAGTCGCCGCAGCAATTCAAGCAGTTGTTGATGGTAGGCGGCATCGATCGATACTTCCAGGTACAGTAACCAGATCATTTATATGTTACGGGAGACGTTTCCTCTCTATCTATTAGTTGTATGGAGTAATTACAGTATCTTTATTGGTTGGATACGGTAACCCTTGGTTATTCATTTGCAGGTAGCTCGCTGCTACCGTGACGAAGGTTCGAAGCTGGATCGGCAGCCGGAATTCACGCAACTGGATATTGAGGTATAGCGTAGTGAGAAGCTTGGTTAGTTTGGCCCTCTCCATTCTGCACTCTCATTTATCTGATCAGCAAGGGAGTGTGCAGAATTTAGAGAGAAAAACAAGCGGAAAGGTTTCAGCTGACCGGTATTAATAGATTATTGCATTGAGAACTTATTGGGTACTGTAGCTGCGATCATCTCGTAGCGACAACTGACTTCATTTCCAGGTTTCCTTCACCACTCAGGACGGTCTGCTTGACCTACTGGAGCAAGTGCTGATAGCGGCATGGCCGGAGCATCTGGTGTGTTCAATTGTGGAATTATTGTAGAAGATAGCCCTTTATCACATATTTTCTTGCGATTACAAACAAGAGAAGTTGGTGTTTCAGCTTTCTGTGATGTATCTGATTTCAATTTTTTTTCGATCCAGTAGACGTTCCGAGCAATAACAATCGTCATATTTTTCAACGAAAAACTAAAAATCAGTAATGAAATAAATCTAGTTAGAAGCTAAGATTCAGCTAGTTTTGATCTCCTAAGTCGATTGAATTTGCACTACGTACGCTGATAACGATCATCAGGTTTGATAATCGCATAAAACAATATATACAAACAAGGCTGTTTTGATTCAAGAAACAGAAACATTTGGGTCGCAAAGGTCAATGACCTGCCCATTCATGAAATTGCGAATGATCCAATTCCATTTCTCGCACAAACAAATAAACTTGAATATCAAAAAATCCGCTATTTCAGAATCACGTCAAACCCTCTGCGCCCTTCCCCCGTCTCTCATTCGCAGATGCAATGAGAGACTACGGAGTGGATAAACCAGATCTGAGGTGAGAATTAGGAAAATAATTTCGGATATTAGCACTCTCCATTTTGCACACTTTCGTCTGTCTGTTCGACAAAAGAGTGTGCAGAATAGAGAGAGCGAATCACGAAACGACTTACCTAGTCGGAATGATCTCTGGTATTTGGAGAGGCTTATGGAAATTTTATGTTGGGTACGGTAATATTTCCAATCAGGATACCGTGGAAGATCGAGGAGGTCAAGTCGAGGACGTTTGAGAAACTGAGAGTAGGAAATTAGGGTGAGAAGTGTTCTTTGATCTTTCTTCTTTTTTTATGGAAACTTTCACTCTTTTTCTTTGTTGATATTTGATCTCTCGATTTGTTTCTTCGACCACTTGATCTGTGATCTTTGATCTCTAATCCCCTCTCTCCTCAGATTCCTCCTGGACTCTTCGCTGTATCGTTGCTCGTGGTAGTGCAGAGGCAGTGAGCAAAGCACGCGTGCGAGAGTGGAAGCGACTAGTCGAGATGAACTACCAGAGTACGGTAGGTGAACGAGAGAGATTTATCGAGGAGTGATTTTATTCTGCCTTTGTATTGTAGCCTAGGGATTCCGTTTCGTTATCAGATCTCTCCATTCAGCACACTTCCTCGTATTTGTGATTGAGTGTGCAGAATGGAGAGAGACTCTAGCCAATCCGGCACTACTAATGATCATTCTCATTTTAATTCTCAGAACTTTGCGGTTCTCTCGAAGAATACAAAGAAGAAGGAGGGAGGATGGTTTAATTTCGTATCGGATGAGGAAATCGAGAGGGAATTTCAATTGGGAGAAGACGACAGTCTTGTGATGTTTTGACGAAATTGTAGAAATTGAGGAACCATGTGGAGTGGTTTCATAGACCGCGTATGAGATGGGCACCTAAATTGATTTTGATCATGATCTCTCATCTTTTGAGAAAAATTCCTAGTTGATCTTATGACTGTTGAATTTTGTCAGTACTGCTTCAGAAGTATTTCGTCTAGTACAGAATCGCCGTGGTTCTAATAGTTTAGTGACGATGGATTTAAGAGATTAATTGAATTGAATGTTGATTCCTGACTGTCCATTGATCGATTCATGGCGTGAAACAAAAAAATGATCTAAAAGATCATAAGGAATCTAGAGAGGTAGTGGTTATTTGAACATTTCACATGCTCGATTTACAGTTGGGGCGCTCCATCTAAGGTGCAATACACCCTTGGACAATTAAGAGGACTGATTGGAGAGCCGAGTGGATGGAGGCAGAGGGAAGAGTTCAGGTATGAGCTTTTAAATCGATTTTAATAAGAATGCTGCCTATAGTGACTCGTGCTCCAGAATGATTGATGTTTCAATCCATTTATAAGTGGTCCGAGAGATATTAAGTGTTGATTTGTCGCAGAATTTTCAGTTGAGAAAAAACACACCTGACACATTCATCTAGTCGTTGATCCTCTAATCCCTCCCTCTTTTCAGTCCCCTGTGGGTGGTTGACTTTCCTCTCTTCGAGAGAGACGAAGAGGGAAAACTCGTATCATGTCATCATCCATTCACTGCCCCATTCAAGAACACGAAGAGAGAATTGAAAAGGAGGAGAAACTCGATGAGATCAGAGGTATGCTATAAGATGATCTATCGAGAACTGGCAGGGTACTGTAGACAGAGATGTGATGATCATGGTAGCAGCTATATCATCGATTTTATTCATTCATATTACTGTAGCTGGTCTAGTACGATAAACGGTGAATCGATGACTGAAAACTACAGTAACCTTTTAGCGCAACACTTCGATCTTGTGTTGAATGGAGTGGAATTGGGAGCAGGATCGATCCGGATCCACAATAGGTCAATGCAGAGAAAAGTATTGGAGATATTGGGAGAGGAGACTGGAGAAATGGTGCGTGGAGTAATTGATTGAGAATTGAGAAGAGGGGTCAGGAGGGAATGTGTTTCACATTGTGATTAAAACCGGAGTATTTAGTGCATATCAGTTGCACATATCAGTTGAAGAATTGGCGAAATAAATCAACCCAACAATATCCTGAGAAATGACTACTAGCTAGCACTATACGGATCTTCAGATTGGTTGGCGATTGAGATTGGGAGCCAGGAGAGAACGTGTTTCACAATGTGATCATAATGTCAGAGTTGAAAGGGAATCGATTATACAATCGAATCTATTTTTTCAAAAAAAGATCAATCCTCTGCACTATACTGTAGTCTATAGATCCACATTCAGACTCATCTACTCGAGGCGCTCGAATCGGGTGCTCCTCCACACGGAGGATTCGCATTCGGAGTCGATCGCCTGATCTCGATCCTGGCCGGAAGAGGAGACACGTCTTACGGTAGGATACTGTAGCCAATCGATATCATGCCTGTTAATTGACAATCATGAATACGGTAGGATACTGTAGATACTATTAATCGATATTCTCAGGCATTCGTGACGTCATCGCGTTTCCAAAGACGAAAGAGGGGAGGGATCTGATGGTGAACACACCAATCGAACCGTCGAGAGAGGAATTGGAGAGATATGGATATGAAGTAGTGAAGAAGGAACTCTCTCCATTTGGCACACTATCTTATTGTTTATTAGTTGTGGTTACTCTGTTGAAAAACATTCTTGTGTTTTCGTAGATTTGTAGGTAGAGATTTGTTATGAGCTCTTTACATCACTCTTTACTCTACATCTCTACATTTTTGTTGTTGTTGTTGTCCACAATAAAGTTTTGTTGTTTTCACAATGTGAGATTATAACAGTGATGAGGCTGATTAATATCGAATCGAATGGCTTGGATTGCCCTCTGTATCTGTGTCATTGAAGATAAGAATTTACTAGGCTGATGCATAAGTTTTGGACTTCATTGGTGAGTTTGATATACTGGCATTCAGCCGAGAGAGATCATGCAGCCATATTACCAATACATCATTTAGGGATGGACTTTGGGTTATTAATCATGAACGCAGATGGTTTCCTATTGCATGGGTACTTGAGATATTTTCATAAGTTGACACTACAAAATACTCAAAATTTTGAAAATTTTTCAAACCTCCAGCTCTCATCGGGGAAATTTTCCCTGGATATCTAACATACATAAATGAGTACCTAGCATTATTGTCTTTCGAATGCGCTTCAGATCTAGGCTCCACGATACCTATTAAAGCCTTGACGACTCGGAAACCAACCTAAATTTCACCTCATTGATGCTTTCACGAATTGTTCTCATCTGTGTATATAAAGAGTGGCACGGGTCTAGTGTGGGGCGTTATATTTTCACATGTAACGTCCACACTATCATTGGAAATAATTGACTCAGCGTTGGTCACAGGTCAAATAAATTGAAAATCTGAAAAGCGTAAAATATGCAAAATAATGCATAAAAATCGCTAGGTAGTGGTCTGAGAAAAATTATGCCAGACAGATGTCGTCGAGAACTGTACTCTAATCTAACTGTGAGTTGTGCCAACATTGTCAATCTTAAAAATGAGTACTGAAATTGATCCATTAGATTAACCCCATAGGCAAGGGTAATGATGGAAACCCGATTCTGACCTTCATGAGTCGACCGCATTTGAAGACTCACAATGTTCAAGTCCAGAGTGCCGTCAGAATATCAAACTCACTTGATAATTCCAATTTATAGAGAAGTTGAAAGCAAATGAAGAAAAAAAGTCCAAAACTTATGCATCACCCTGATACTTGGAATTGAAAAATCAAAAAGACGACGAGAGAGCATTCGAATTTGAAATAGTGCCTTCAACAATTTGATCTATATTTCATGGAAAATTACTAGAGTAAACGACTGTTTTGTAGCATTCAATTATTGAGCACGTTGCCATCAAAACGGTTCAGTCAAATGGAAAAGGTCAAATGCTGAGCTAATCCGCTTATCCCCGACCCTTGTCCTCCTCGTCTCCTCCCCTCATTCTCTCTTCTTCCCTCCATCCCGAGTTGTTTCTCCCTCCTTCTTCCCTTCTCGAAATGGACCCTCCCGTAGAAGATTTTCTCGTCGAGCAAATGGTTGGAGGCGATCGCACCGTTACGGTAAGCATTGGGGATACAGTAGCCGACCCTGGATATCGATCGGTCCCCTACCGTACCCTTACCCCGGCTAGGAGAATGCTCTATGCACGCAGTCTTGGTAACCAGAAGAGCGACAGAGACAGCGCAGAAGGGAGAAAGCTAGCCTACCGTAATCCTTTTGATCTTCCAAACCGTTCCTTGATCTACCGCAGCTCTGTTCGATCTACCGTAGCCTTGCTTGATCTACTGTACTACTCTGATCTATCAATCCTACCGTACTCTTCCCTGATCTACCGTACTCTTGTTCGATCTACCGTACCTTTGCTCGATCTACCGTAGCCTTGCTCAATCCCACCGTACTCTCTCCCCTGATTATACCGTACTCCTCCTCTCGTTGCAGACTCGGGACGAATTCTAGGGCAAGGAGGTGATCGTGGTGCGCGGGGCGGAATCGATCGAAGGTGAATGCAGCAGGGATAGTCGACGATCCCCTGAAGAGACCAAAGATCAAAGATCAGAGATCAACAACCACCACTCGTCTCGATCCCCGTAGCCCCGCCCCTTCTACAGTATCCCTCCATCCTCAATCGATACCCATCATATCTCAGATGTATTCCCCGATTGGATAAAGCAGTCGAGATTGGACGACCACTACTACATTCCCTTCGATCTGGTTCGGTATCTCGATCACACGGGCAGATATTATCGGGAACTGACTGAGATTACGGTAGATTGAATCGACAACTGACTTTCTTGGTTATTGATTGTGTCTACATTGATTACGGTAGCTCGTTAATCGCCAACTGACTGGTTACTGTATCGATCTCAGAACGTGCCCCAGACGCTGCCGAAGCGCGGAGGCGTACGCACTCGACCCGCCCATCAGCGAGGTGAGCATAGTTGATTACGATATCGATCGATAGATTGCCTACCGTAAACCTGCTAATTACAGTACGGCAAGCTGACGGCGCAGGTGTTCGCGCGGCACCTGCAGTCGAGAGGTGAGGCACGAGGCTCCGCCCCTTTTCCAAGCTCCGCCCCCTTTTGCAGGAGTGACGCACAAGGGTCTGATCTCGATCTACACGGCGCCGTCGCTCGCGTGTCTGCAGACAGCCCATGAGATCTACCACTTCCTGAGGTGAGGAGGAAGAGAGGAGATACCGTATACTGATGATCGATATTGTGGCTACAGTAGTGATGCCGGATCGAAAGTGACTCTCTCCAATCTGCACACTTATTGTAGAATGGAGAGCGAGCGTAAATCCGACTATTCCATTAGTGTATTGGTTTACGTCAATCCTGACAATCGATCGATAATGGAACCTATCCCTACGGTTTCGTTTCAGACCCCACTGCAACGCGATTCGCATCGATTCTGGCCTGGCGGCGGAGTGCCGTGGTTTCGACTACTGGAGGAGCCGGCGATCCGGCGATTGGGATACGTCGTCGACTGGAACTACAAGTGCGTGGTGTAGTTGGTGGTGTGGTGTGGTGGTGCGCCCTTTCCTAAACGTGC
Source organism: Pristionchus entomophagus (assembly GCA_036245825.1). Lineage (NCBI taxonomy): Eukaryota > Metazoa > Nematoda > Chromadorea > Rhabditida > Neodiplogasteridae > Pristionchus > Pristionchus entomophagus. The sequence continues at coordinate 4,784,045 of BTSX01000001.1, forward strand.
CCCCTCTCAGATCTCTGCAGCGCGCCGAGCGATCCGAGACGATCTTCACTATCGAGGAGCGCGTTTGCGAAACTGTGAGAGGCATCGAGATCGAGCAGGAGAGACACTGTGGTGAGGGATATGGTAGAATGAGGATACGGTAGGGCGAGAAATCAATCGATAATCGAGATACCGTACTCGCCTGAATTAAATTCCCACTGAGAGTGTGCAGAATGGAGAGAGAGCTGAGAACCGAAACATTCTTTTTTCTCTTCCTTGCTCCTTGTGACTTTTTTTTCAGTATAATCTACCGTAATCCTCCTCCTCTCCAGTGCTCCTCGTGACTGATGCCCTCTCGCCCTCGATGATCAACAGACGAGTGAGGAGACTGCCCATCCACTTCAGGGAGGATATATTCACGGAGAAGGTTAGCATTGAACTTTGATCTTTGATCTTTGCTCTTTCTCCATCGCTTCGACAACTCGATCCATAATCTTTGATCTTCGATCTATGATCTATGTTATTCTAACCTCTGATCTTTGATCTCTGCTCAGATTCGTGCAGATTCCGTCGTTCCTCCCAATTCCTCGCTCGTCTTCCTCCCGGATTGTGTGAGTTTCATGGGGAGAGGAAGTGATATTAGGGCCTCTGCTATATTTTGGTAGACACTTAAATAACGGCCGTAAAAAATAATCCATTTGTCCGAACTGAAACTGTTTTGGTGAAATTTCATGCATTTTCGTGCACTTCAAGAGGAACTGACTAATACTTCTGATCAGAGATCAAAGATCAATCCCCTTCCTCTTCAGGGTTTCCACTACTTCCTGCCCCGTCATCTCCAGCCTCTCACCGATTCCTCGGGCACACTGAGAGTCGACCTGGACGACGCCGTCGATTTCTCACTGGGAAAGGGCGCCTGAGCCAGCTTTTCGGCGGCCCGGAACCGGCAATTGCCGGCTCTCGTATTCTCCGATTCATCTCTCGTGCCAAAGATAAAACACAAACGATGACTGGCACCGTTCTTTGACGATCAAATATGTGTAGTAATATTGAGCGTTTATTGAGAGCATTTGATGGTGAGGCACATGGCATGATGAAAAGGTGCGTTAAGTACCGAATCGAATAGTACACTCTCCAATCTGCACACTCGTCGGCCCGAGAAACTATAGATTGTGCAGAAGGAAGAGAGCTGAGAACCCAAACAATATCAGCAATGAATCAGGGGCCGTTTCTTCAATTCATCGACTCTATCTTTCTTTGATTTGTATTGCCTTATCCATTTATTTTCTTAGAGATCAGTGCGATAGCGTTGGAGAAAAGACTCAGTTTCATCTCTATCTTTCTCTCTCGAAACGCTAGCCATACGAGAGATAAAGGTGAAACGATAGCTCTGGAATTTATGTGAATGAAAATATGATATAATACAACACGTGGTCCCTGATTGAATAGTGCTCTCTTCATACAGCACGCTCTCTTGTCTGTTAGAAAGACGAGATAGTGTTTGGAATGGAGAGAGCTTCTATGGCAAACGGAAATACTTGAATCAACATCATCCAGCGAACTGTCCAATGAAGAGGATGTGCTGATTGTGAGTGATCCCGAACAGGAAAGGCCGATCAAACACGATGACGGGAGGCGGTCGTGGTCGCTTTCGAGTGCTAGTCATCTGAAATGAGAGATACAATTGATCTCTTTATTATGCGTCCTCTATTCATTGCCGATAATTGTGGTGAGATGATGAAGAATGCGAAAGGAGCGTTCTCTTGATGGAGTCAATTGCGGAAAACATGAGAATGTGGGAATTCCTCATTGAATAAAATAAAAATTCAAACCCGTTTTCCAAAATGTCCCCATTACCTTGCATGCGACGGCAGTGGCAGCAGAAGCTTCCGTACCGTGTTCGTTGATCTGAACGATTGCCCTTTCTGCTCGCATCTGTGCCAATTAGCGGGTAGTCTCGAATTTTCTCACAGTCTTGACAATTTTCTATTTTTTTCCTTGTTACGCAATGACGCTGCAGAAGGAAGGCTAGTATGGCCGCGTGATCAAAGTATATCGTCTCCCCACCTCAATAGTGGCCTTGTGATGGATTGCGGAAACGTAGAAACGAATATCGGAGATCTGAGAGAAGGTGATGCTTAGTGTAGACAAATCGGCATCCGACTCTCCTCATTTCGCCTGCTCTCTCGTTTCTCTGACCGGTGAGAGAGCGTGCTAATTATGGAGAACAGGATGCGGAGGGAAATCGATAGTTAACAACTTCATCCAGTTCGTTGGAGCTTTCACGCTGTGGTTAATATCGTGTCTCTTACTCAGACGATTTCTAGTATTGGGAGAGAAAGAAAGAACCTTCGAGAAATCTGCCTTATCGCGAGAGAAGATGTTCGTGATTCCCAGCTTCATGAGAACCTCTTTTCCACAGAGTTTGGACTCAACTTTGAACGAGGGAACGATGATCTAACAATTACTTGAAATGATTAATTCCCCTTCACAAACACACTTCCACTTGTGAATCCTTCGCACTCTTGAGAACTTTAACAAGTTCTTTTCCAGTCAAATCGTTTCTCATCTGATCCAGTTTCGAAGATTTTGGTGGCACACGCGAAAACTTTTTTTCATTTTCGAAAAATCTTGACACCCTTGCACATGCTCTAACATTTAGAGGACCTGGCTCACATGGGGTGCGGATAAAAGGAAATTATGAGAGAACTATACACATGGAAGAATTGTACATAAACAGAAGCGGAGGTGAATGTTGCGCGGGAGATTGGGAATTGGCAGATTGCATAGGGCTGTGATCATTGGGCATGAGTATCAGGTCAGCCTTAGACCATCTTGGTCGGAATGAAAACGTCGAAAGAGCTCAATAGATACCCAACACCGAGAGGAAGAGCGCCCTCCTCAGGCATGATGAAGGATAAGGAGCGATGTATTGATCGATAAACGCCGAAGAAGAACTGCTGAATGGTCCTCGCAGCGAGGTTCGAATGACAGGAGGAGTAGACGTCGTTGACGATGATGTCGCCAGTGGAGGTGAGAGGGGCGTAGATGCCGCGCTCGTGCGTCTTAAATCAGAATAATGCATGATCCTTACAAAACAGGAGCTGCGGGTGTTTCCACGAGTTTAGTCTAAATAATCCGGAAGACCTCAAACTTGCCGAAGTGTTCATCCATACCTTAGTGACGTTGGTAACCCGGTCGATGGTCAGCTTGCGCACGGGTGCTCGGGCGGCCATCAAGCAGTGGTCAGTGGTGACTTCCTGCGCTCTGGAAGATCGTTCGTCAAGTAAGCAACCGCCTCGATAGATTTCTGGTGATGACACACTCAGCCACCAAACCTCAAGCAGCTCGGTTGGTCTACACTGCGGAGATTGGCAGACGGCTTGTAAAGGTTTGCAACTTTTTTGACGATTTAGTATCAACCGTGCTTTTTCACACTCTTAAATATTCATTCTCAGAGGTGAAAAAGCTTTTAAAAAAATACCTCACGAGCCGCAAAGGGCTCCTTGGGTCGCAGTTGGTTACATAGATCAGATGTTCATTCGTGAGCTTGACCGAGTCGCCGTTGGCCTGTCAATGTAGGAAAAGTGAAGTCGAGGTTACAATAGGCTGTTCAGTGCTGCTGCTTCTGGACCAGTATCTTAGTTAATGGAACATTTGAAGACTAATCATGTACGACAATATCACGGCAGCATGCCTGTGTTTCTTCATATGTTTTTGTTGTTGTTTCATCATATAAGACCCCGTTTGTGATTTTAAATTTAAAATCGCATACCGTCGTGATGACGTTTAACTCCGCCATCTGATCCTCATCCCGGTGCAGGAACATGATGATCGGAGAGAAGATGATCTGCAACAAAATATTTAGGCTTAAAGATCATCTGGAACCGTAAGTGGACTGTCTTAGACATTCCAGAATAGTCGAAATCAATCAAGCAGATCCAGAAGTGCTTCAAATAATACAATCATGCCATAACACTCCATTAAAGCTAAACAACCGGAGACCATTCTTTGCACTGCGTCATTAATTACACATAATACGTTGGAAACAAAAGTTGAGGAGTTTCAAGCTGACCAATAGTGTTGTCGTTCCGGTTTTCGGCTCTCTTCATTTTGCACTCTCTATCTCTTGTTTCTCGGACCAGCAAGATAGAGTGCAGAATGGAGGGAGCCAAAGCCGAATAAGCAACCCAACTGACCATGTTCTCCTGGACGCTGAGCACCTCATCGCCCGTCTTCAGATCGGCCATTCGCTTCGGCCCATCGACCGTCTCGACGATCAAATCGCCCGAGAAGCACTCTAAGGGAACCACGGGGACGATGGGAGCCTTCAATTAGAGCATGGTCAGTTCTGAGAGAGAAGTTCGGAAGGCAAGTTTGAATCCAATCACTTCAACGCCGAAATGGACCGTTTCTTTTGAATGAAACCCGGAAACCTGATGAATGGAGATAAATAGGTTAAACTAGCGATGCCAGAGTACTCGGAGTTAAATGCCATTGGAGAAATCAATTTATAAACTCACCGCGGGGTAGTAGGGCTGGGCCGGTGGATAGTAGGGTTGCGCGGGAGGATAGTAGGGTTGCTGCTCAACAGGCGGATAGGCGAATCGGTCGGCGGGATAGTATAACTGATCATTGGGAGTGTAAATCTGATCGTAGCGAGGAAACGGCAGCTGTCCTTCATATCCGGATCCCCCTGAAATCGATTTATCTTCTTGAGACAATAGAGTGTGAATAATCAATTTAGGACGAGATCATTTGTCTTGCACAGCAGTCAATTCCTATATAATGTCTCTTCAGTTCTAAGTACTTCAACATGATTAAAAGAGGTGGGAATCGTTTTAACATACGGTAGACCACGAGATCGGAGGGACGAAGGTAGATGATACTCACCGAGATTCTCTCCGAAATCGATATTCGACATGATCTTCTCTGCCGCAACATCGTTGATGTTGTACTGGACGGGAGTCTCGTAGGACATCGTATAGTAGTCACCAACGCGCACTCTGGAATACGGATCTAATTCAATTTTTAAAGAAAGTCTGAGGACATAATCAAGAGATTTTCCATCATATTAGACATGTGACAGGCAAGGGCGAATGCCATATGATGTGCTAGTATTATATTTAGCATATGTGGTGCACATTTGACGTGGATTATGCTCTGTCAACCATATCAAGAGCGGGATATTTTATCTCGAACACGCACTTCGAGCAATGTGTGGGCTAGTCAAACCTCTGTGGAATGCTCGATGAAAGATCAAGGATCAAGGTTTGGAGATCAAGACCAACGAAGTCAAACCTGCAGTGAGAGGTCTCGCTCATCTGATGGGAGGACGTGATCATATCGCCCTTGCCCATGAAGATCTCGTGCGATTTTCCGGTAGTTTTCTGCACAACTTGCTGCAGTCGCTGAAAGATGGATCGATAGTTATATATTAATCCATAATTACAGTACTCTAGATGACATTCGCTGCAGTATCTACAACCATATATACCGTAACTGTGACTTACAGTAACCAATGAGGGACCTACGTAAGCAATGTCTCCGAGCCTCATCTTTCTCGAGTTGGAGCGGGACAGGAGTGGGTTCAGGATGCGTTGCATGATCTGTAATGTTATATTTTACTACCTGAGCTGCACAATATATCGATAACCGCGGATTATTGGTGTAATCTGATCTTCAAAATACTACCAGACAAACGAGCTCAGGAGGGAGTTTGTGTTTACTAGCATTTACTCCGCGGCTCTCATGTAATGATGTAGTAACAGCAAATTAGTGGTGCCAAATTGGAACCGACGCTCCTCAATTCGCAAGCTCTCTCACCGTTCAGGGAAGCAGGCAAAATGAGGAGTCTGTTGTCGATTAGCCAGAACTAGCGACTCACGCGGCTGAGCTGCGAACTATCGCATCCTCCCAGTCGGGCGCGTCCCTGCCTCCGATCCATTTGGTCTTTCCGCTCCTTCTTGCCCTTCATCATCCTTTTCTTCGCATCCGACATCTCCTTGGACGACGAAGCCTCGGTTGATGTCGCATTGTTAGCCGTAGGAGCGACGGGGAACACGAGTTTCGGGACATCTAGAGGTTTGGAAGCGGCGGAGCCGTCGGCCGGCTCGGCTGCCAGTGACAGAGCCGGAAAGAGTATAAGGGCGAGCAGCATTCAATTGGGGGATAGGGAAGGGGATAATAAATATGGAGTGCGGCTGCATTTCCCCTCTCTAATTGACAAAAAGGAGCGAACGAGAGCGAAAGCTAGAGAGGAGAAATCATAGGCAAATGGGTATCGGAGCGAAAGTGATCTCTCCATTCTTAGCACTCTATCGCCGGTTGGACATACGAGAGTGGGCAGTGGAGAAAACACAGTCACTGCGGCACAATTAAAGGAAGAGGGGGGGGGGGTGTCTGAGAAAGGATTAGCACCAATCATTCACGTGTGGGCGTTTGTTCTTATGCAATTTCGAGAAAACACAATAACTCCGAAACATTCGTAATCTGCCTCTGTTATCTACATCCAATGAGAACTCACAATATCTTTCATAGATCATGCAATATGCCATGCTGAATTATAATTTTATTCCCTTCTAATTGACTCGAACCAGTCGGTCATGAAGTTCCTAAAACAATGTAGTATCTCATGATACTAGCGGTCTGTATTGCCTTTCGTGATGCTTTAATAACAATCCGGATTCAGACAGTTTACTTACAACTAATCTGATTAGCAGGGCTTAAGCAACAGTCTACTGGTCGCAGTTTTTCGGATTGTGTTTGAGGCGAGGAGGGAGAGTTGCCCGCCAAGGGACGGAGTGATGTCTGTCCCCTTATCCATTTTTCTCTTGAGAGTTGAGAGCGATGACCTTGCTGGAAATGGGCAATTCCATTGATCGTTCGAGATCGCTCATGACATAGTACTACAGTTCAACCGCACGCTCACTTCATCTTGCGTATCGTCATCGCTTTTTCTCCATAATGAAAATGTTCCTCGTCCTTCTGCTCCTCTCGTCTCATTTTGCAAGAGAAACTACGGTGCGTGCCAGTAGTTGCTCTTTTGATAAACTTTCTTCAGAACATAGCAACAACTTGCAGCTTTTCGAACATGTGCGCCGAGCCTCCTTCTCTTCCCGGTCCCATCTCCGATGCCAGCTACGTTGTTACGGATGATCCGAACGGGTGCTCGTGTGCGATGATGGAGGCGCACTCGGGCCCAACGGGGGCAGGTAGGCACTAGTGATGTTATTTCGGCTTTTGCCCTCTCCAATCTGCGTACTGTCTCGCGGGGCAGAGGAACAAGAGAGTGTGCAGAATTAAAAGTCGAAAACCGAAACAGCCTCACTTGTAGGGACGAAGAAGAGTTCGAAATACTGCCGCCATCTATTCATTTCAAACATTCTCTGTTATAGACGGTATTGTGGGGAGAAAGCTTACGAACGGAAACTCTAGTATAAAGAGCGAATCACTAACTTGTCAACGTGTTGGTGATGACAAATCGAACCCGTGCATCTCAATCCTAATGCTCTTTTATTTATGTGACCGGCGAAAAAGCCCATTATCTGATAACAGTCCATACCGGTTTATCATCCACAATAGTACAAAGGACGAGCATCAAACTCGATTTTGAAGACAGCTATGAAGGATTGAGAAAATGACGATAATTTTTGACCTGTACTGTACGATGTTGTGTTAGGATCTTTGTCCCCAAAAAAAAACCTTTTCCGCAGCATCACCCGCAGCGCCAGATGAAGTTCGATTCTGCGATGTGCATGCGCGTTCGTGGGACGGCAACTTTGAAACCTTTAAAGTGATCTTAACAAAAAAACTTTTAAAAAGAGGTATTTTGGTTGCTTTATGGTAGGACGGGTTGAGTGGTCGTTCGGGATGTGCATTTGCAAAAAAACGCTGCTCACTTATCCCTTCGCGCTTCATACCCTCTCATCCAAGAGCGGCTTTGCCCTATATAGGCACCATTGATAAACTCACCTCTCACAGTCTCTCCGCCGATCATCATGTCGGCTTTACTATTCTCTACCCTTATCGCATCGTTCATCAAGTCGTCTGAAAGCTGCCTTGCAACTCCGGAAATAGGCCGACCTGGTCAGTTTGATTAGCTCTCACATATATTTACCATGGCCGTTAATAGTGTATACTAAAGAAGGACTGAGGATCTAGTACGCGCACTAGGTCGGATTAGAGTATTCGGATGATTGCCTACTGTATGAAAACGATTTCGCAATAGCGTCGCTGACAATAGTTGTCTCTTGCATGCAACTGGTACACATTCAGTAGATTGTGCTGGATAATTGTTAGCATTATTGAAGCCTGCTGCTGCTGCCCTAAAGACATCATCCGTGTCGATCCAGTTAGCCCTAGCGGTAAACCGTTCGGCTACACCATCGAAGACAATACGTCGGAGGGATGCGCCACGATATACTACGATTGCACGGGCACAAACGCAAACATCGAGGTGAAATAAAGATTCTGGCCTAGTGGACCCAGGGCTTACTCAGTCACCTGCATAAAATGAAACACATGTTCCCGAGACGCGCTAACATTTGGCAGAATTTCGAATCCTGACGGTAAATCCCCCCCCCCCCCCCCCATCGTGTCCGAGAAACGTACTTTCGCTCGTTCGTGACGATCTATATTTTCAGGTGAATGGTAATGGGGGAGTGGTAGTCTACGATCCCATAAGTGCGGTCCTCGAAGTCACTTGCAATTCAGCGGGAACTGCCTGGGTGACCGACGGCTCTTACACTGGGTCCGTAGACATAGAGATAACTCAACTGGAATGTGCTTACGCGTAATTCTTCGTTCAGTTGGTCAATAAAGGATTAACCAATACCATTCATGATATAACCACGAATGTGAGTGCCCAGTTGACATGCCCCAGAACACGCATCATGACGTATGAAGAGAACCCATAAACGAACTATGTTTTCCTCTAAGAATAAAGTGATGTGCTGATCCTAGAGCACTATCGGACCACGATTACTGTACTCAGAAGCTGGTGATGAATTACGAGATTGATTGCTTCTGACAAGCATGAGTGAAAAGGCCCAATCAGTTTTAATGGAGCGCTTGAATCGATGGCTCACTGTCTAGCAGGGAAAGAGACGAACGGAAGAACATTAATAACGACCATAGGGAATGGAAGAAGCTGTGCGCTTCGTCTTTTCGCGCTAAGAGCAAGTGTGATACTAGAAAGAATGCGGTTGCTGGGTGGTTAGAGAGAGGAAAGGAGGTGAAAGGGAACGGATATAAGCTTTTTTGCGAGAGTGGCGGTTGATCTCTAAGAGAAGATAAGAGTTTTTTTTGCGGTTTGCGCAAAAATAACCTGCAGAAAAAATTTTCCTTCGAGCCTATGCTAGCTGAAGACCAATTTTATGTTGGGCAAATGCATTCTTGTGGGGGACCTATAATTTGAGAGACTCGTAAATGCTGCGCAACTGCTCCTGCCCCATGATGAGGTGTATCTACATGCCATGAGGAAGATTGATGTAGCCTTTATCGATCAAATAATAAAGAATCACCATGCGTATGCGCATTCAACTTCATCGATAATGAGATGTATCAATTCGCCGGTCACAGCATCGTTATAATCGTACAGCCAATAACTGCCCTCTGTATCGCAGTAGACTTCGAGAGACGCCACGCCGTCGACCACTCCGTCGTCGCCGTCACTCACCACGCCAAAGATTTTAAACTGAAACATTTACTGAGGTTGCGAACCTGATAATGAGTTGACACCCATAAATTTAATATCACGAAAAACACAGTTCGTGATCGAACCAGTAAAACTAGCGCTCAACGAACTCTAATGATTGGTAGTGGACTGTCATTTGTTGCTTCTCACCTCGATGTTCGCATTGTAGCCCTTGCAGATCATTTTCCGGGTCGCGCATTCTCCCGACGTCCGGTCAATGATATCTTGGGTCATCGGTTTAGAGCTTGGAGCATCTCGAGTGAACGTGATGCGATCCTCCGCGCACCATTTGCACGCTGAAGGAATGGTAGTGATAATCGCACCATAAAGAGCATGAGAAAAAGTAAATGAAGATGCAATGACCCGCTATTGGAAGGGATTTCGAGTTTCCAACGTTACTAACCCTAAGCAGAATCATACGTTTAATTCTAGACGCGTGTTAGATTGATCGTGATTGAAACTGACGAGTCAACTCTGGAGTTGGCGTTGACACTTCTGGAGTTGCAAGACATTCATCAGACGACTTGATAAAAGGAGTGAGAAGTGTGGAGACTATCAGCACATACATGCTAAGATTCGAATGAACTTTTGATATAGAATGCATTCTTAAATACAGCTTTTACACTCTTTAGATGAAAGGGTGGGAGAGCACACGAATTGAGGAGATCCGTTTCCCTTTTACTATCACTACAGGACTCTCGTTTTTCTGATTGCCAATGAGTGTGCAGAATGGAGAGATCGAAACCGGAATGGCATCCCTAGTCCTCTGTGATGGATAGCGAGAGCTCTGGTCTGTCTACACAAGTTGTATACAAGTCTCCCACAAGTTGTAGACACGCTTGTACTCGACTTGTGTACAAGTCACTACTCGACTTGTGTAGTGACTTGTATACAACTTGTGGACACGCGTCACTTGTATACAACTTGTGGAGAGACTTGTATACAACTTGTGGATAGACTTGTATACAACTTGTGTACTAGGTAGTGGGGAGAGAGTGTAGCGTATTTCATCACTATTTATAAACAACAATCGATACAACGCACGCATAGCATGAAACATAAACAATCAGAACTAGTCGTTGGACGATATATCAATCGATAATGGCTTCTTCTTCTTGATGAGTACCGTTCCGCGATGCTCGCTCATGTATAATTGAACTTGCATGCGAGAAGTCGCAGGACTGCCACTGCAATAGACATTTATTAAGTATGTGACAATCAGCGGATCACTACTCTTGTTCTTTGTTAGGAAAATGGTGGTCCATTCGCCCTTGAGCTCCCTCCTCACCTTATAAAAATGTCCATGGAAGCGCGAGTGTTTAGCGATAAGTAGCGAATAGAACAATTTTGTTCTAAAAAAAGATATTATTTGAAAGAAAGACTCACCTCTTTAAATTAGAGTGAGAATTACAATTAGATCAATTCTTGGTGATCCATTAGACGAATTCATTGGTTATTGGATGATCTTCCGACGACGAAACTGAAGTAAAATCAGCTTAGAATATTCAAACGCGGATTTACGAAAACGGCAAAGAGAATAGAGCATCACGATCTCGCAAAACACTTTCTGACTAGCTGAGATGGGACTGAACATGAAATGAATTGTGCAAAAGCGTCAAAACAGCAGAAAATCGATACTAACGGAAATAACGGAAAAAAACCGGACCCTCTCCCTCACCACAGCGGTTTAAGCAACCCGGAAAAGTCGTATTCCCTACAACGGGGCGCATGCTAGGGGCGTTGTCGGGGGAAAAGTACGCGGCTTGCCGCGCACTTTTGACCCCCGAAATTTCAAATGCTGAAAATCTTGATCTTTTTCCTAATTTATCGATTTATTTGACTATGTCGATTATTTATATTATTTATTTATACCCCTTTCGATTCTTCATCACATAAAACACATTTACCGTTTTGTGCAGGTGAAAGAAATGGCCGGAAAACATTTGAACGCTATAAATAATCGTTCACTGATGTCAAATGAATACCTAGAACACGTTGCTTTATAAAAAATAATTTAATTCAATTTTAAATTATTATTTTGGTTTAGTAACTGGAGCCGTGTCCGGGGAAAATAACCAGGAGAAGTCCCTAAAAGGAGGTTTTGTCAGGTCCACGGAAATTTCCTGATGATAACGAGAAAATACTGTAAGCAAAAGTTTAAGATGAGGGGGCTGAGCTAGCACACCTTAAGAGCGGCAGAGGGGAGCGCTGTGTCTCACACCTGTATACAACTTGTGACGGGCGCTCAGAGGCCATTTTACGTGTATACAACTTGTGTAGACAGACCAGAGAGGTCGATTGTCGAGTAACTTCTCTATTAGCGATATAATTTCCATTTTTGCTCTCTCCATTCTGCACACTATCTCGCCAAGCGAGAGAAACGAGAGAGTGTGCAGAATGAAGAGAATCGAAAATCGAGACGACATCACTAATCTGTAGAGACGTTCAACAGCGATTCCAAATGCTACATTGATTTTATTATAATCGACACAATAGAGCAAAGAGATTACATTTGCATCACCAATTGAAATTATTGATGACGGCTCATTCGTCCCTCTCCCCTCACTCTTCCCTCTGTGTCTCGTCGCGAGCGGCCGATTAGCATGGTTCGTTGCTAGGGACGTCTGAATATCAACCAATTCCCCCCTTGTACTTAAGTACTTGAACTCAAGTCTTTCTCCTTAGGCTTGTGCGTACTTGGGTCAAGAAAGATCATAGACTGGACTTGGCTCGGCCTACCTTTTAGACACTCAATCATTCCCCAAATCAGTTTTCTCTTCCAGTCCGACAGCTCTCAGGCTTCTGTGAAGAGAAAAACGAAAAAGAAGGGCGACTCAACGGTAGGTCACTGGAATCTCTATGGTTGCAGCTCCCTCCATTCATGCACACTCTTTCACCGCTTTGATCAGTGTGCAGAATGGAGAGAGAGAGAGAATTTCGACCCAACCACACTGCCGGCTTTCCTACCGGAATCTCCTCATCTACAGTAACCTACAGTACTCATATTCCTTCCTACAGTAACACAAGATATCGTACTCCTTTTCAGCCGAACGCCGTGTCGAGCAAGTCGCGCAAAGTGCGCAAAATGGACAAGTCGACTCGCGCCAAGAAGTCGGTACGTGGATACTGTAGTCGTCAAAGATACAATAATCGATCGATTCCGTAATCCTTCTTTCGACAACAGTAATCAATCAATATCAGGGCGCCAACACTCCCGTCCGCACGCGCGTCGAGAGCAGCCTGAACAGCGATGTGAACACGGACGAGAAGGAGAAGAGACCGAGAGGGTTACGGTAGATTGTGAGATTAAGGTAGTCATACCAGTTCGACAGGTTGCTCGGCTTATATGAATGTGCAGAATGGAGACAGCGGCACTCGATCCGATTCCCTTAGAAATACGGCATTCCGGAGGTTTTCTATAGGCAGTTAATTTCACTTCGGAGGAATACTGTAGGATGTGGTATACGGTAATGATGAACGTATCCGATTGCAGAAGGCGGATCCGGAAGTGCTCAAGGCGATCAAGGACGGACGGGAGAGCTTCGTGCACGTCGTCAGACGCGGAACGAGGATCAATAATGTGAGGAGAGATCGATAAATCCCGTATCCTCGGACTACCGTAACCCTGGACTCGTTTAAGACAGTATCGAAGCCATACAGTATCCCCCTTAATCGATCCACTACCCCTCCTACACTATCACAGTTCTACCGTATCCTATTGTATTGCCTGACTAGCGTATCTCCTAACTACCGTACCCCCTTGCAGCAGTCGTCCGCCTTCCCGCCGGGACGCATCTACAAGCAGGGTACTGACCCCAGGACAGTGCCCATCGTGCACACCAAGATGAAGGACAAGATGAGGAGCATGTGAGTACGGTTGGGGGCGGGGGTACTGTAGCATCGATGGACTTGATTACTGTAGTCACTAACGATTGATCGTTACAGGAGCCAGCGAACCGGAAAGAAGAAGACGAAGCAGCGCAAGTATCTCGCTGCGAGGACTTCGAAGAGCTCAGTTCGTTTCGCGATCGTGGCCTACCGTAACCTACAGTAATCTACAGTAATCTACCGTAACCTGATACACCACTTACCGTATCCCCTTGCAGACGTCGGACACTGGCAACGTCGACAAGAGCAACGCCTCCAGGAAGAAGAGTCGGGTAAGAGTTACGGTAGTCAGGTGGAGCTGGCTTTGATCTTTCCCAGGCGAGTCGCGCAGGCCGCAGGAAGAACACCCCCATGCCCAAGTGATCTACCGTATCCAACAAAGGGATACTGTAGCCTGTTCCTATCGATTGATTACCTTATGACGAGTGTTGCAGCATTGTAGCGTAGCGTAGCGTAGCATTGTAGCATTGTAGCGTAGCGTAGCGTAGCGTAGCGTATTGTAGTGTAGCGTAACTCGAGATAAAGTCTTATCTAATTTTCGTTTGAATAGCACACTCACGATAAAATTAGAAGGGAAAGGCAAGACAAGCATATCTAGTGAGTGAAACATGAACTTGACTACCATAATTACCACGCAATGTTGCAACCTTGGAAATTTATCGCTTTTTATCTAATTTTTGACCTGGGTACAATACAATGGAAAAGAGGGCATTAAAGGTCTTACCCACTATTCTCGCACCGACGAATTTGTTCTCGAGTTCTTGAGTATTTTCCTATTGATGACTATCGTCTGACCGGCACGAATGCCCAGATCACTGAAATGGGGAGATTATCGATTTATTGATTGACTACTACGACCTACTAATCTAAGTTACTGGATTGACTTTGTCTTATTTTATTAACACCTACCAACATCCTATTACCACAAATGAGAAAACGAAAAATTATATCTACACTCTCCAACCAGAATATGCCGAGGCTTTCTATGTTTCGGTTCACTGATTTACTTATTTAGAAGTATGTTATCCACTACTTAAGTCACAACAATCAGTGTTTGAGAGATATGAAACAAATTTACCTGCACGCTGAAACCAGAATCTGCGGTCTTCAAGTTTCTGTTTTTTCGACTACCGTAACCAATCTAGCGTAGCAATCAATCGCTACCGTACCTGCTGACAGGCTGCAGACGCACCTTGCGCTGGCCCGGCGGATACTCACTCTGGTGCATGTCCTGGAAGGTGGAGAGAGGGGGTGGTTGTATTATCAATTACTGCCAATGAGTTATTGCCTCCCTATTATTGACACAGATTCGTGAAATCTATTATTCACATTGAAAAGAACACATTCAAGAATAGAGATTGCCGCATGGAATCGCCTAGAATTTCAGAAACCTATAATAGTCGTCTGGCTGTTTCAATGAGAGAAAAGGAAAGCGACAAAATCACATAATCCAAAGGGTTCACGATAAACTCATAACCCAGAAGCGAACGATCACCAGGTGCATAACATCACCTGGCAATGCTATGGGTTCGGAACGTTTTCGTTTTCTGGACCAGTTCGATAAACGTGTTTTCAATGCTACCCTATTCCGAATCATGTGTTATAGTGTCCTAGACGTACCGGTGCCAATCGATGATCGGGGTGGGAGGCGGCGAACATGTCAGGCATCTCAGAGGTTACTTAATTATGAAAAAGGAATAAAATAGTGTTAAAATGTATTTTTCCCAACGCAGTAAATCACATATCAAACACACGAGATCTTTCATTCGTTAGATATTCAATGAAACGCAAATTCACACGCGTGGGACACAAATTTCTCTCTCTCAAATTGGCCAGTAAATGTAATATGCTGGGATCCGCCTCATTGTCGAGGACCGAAATCGATGATTGACTGTTTTCCCTCCCTCATTATAGACGCGCATTGGCTTCCGGCTCTCAATATTCTGTACACTTTCTCTTTTGCCAAGAGGGTGTGCATAATGGAGAGAGTCCTCGCAAATATGTCATTTCTAATTGTAAAATGAAATACCTCGTTTCTTCGATCTGTGGACAATAACTAACTTGCAAACCAAATTTATCCCTCTCCATTCTGCACACTATCTCGTCTGTCTGACCGGCTAGAGAGTGTGCAGAATGGAGAGAGTCAACATGGTATTCTTTTGGTGTTCTCTCCCTCACCTCCTTCCTCTTCCTGCTGCTCTGCGACCTCCTCTGTCGGTTTGATGAAAGCGAGACGGGGAGGATCCATCTACGAATTGATAAATAAACTTAATATAAATAAATTTAATAAGTAATTGTGCCGCCATCGCATACATTTGTTACAAATGACATTAATTTTATTCGAAATTTTGTCATATAGTAAAATTTCGCAGCAGGACATTTCTCGCTTCACTCTCAACACAAAATCCGACACTATTCTTCATAACCAATCTGAGTCGCGCTAACTGGCCTTACGATACAACAAATCATCACTTCAATCATTTTGTCCAAAGCTGATCGGATCCTTTCCTCTAAAAAAGACACATCATGATCCTGTTCGAAACTGCAGAGAAAGCGAGCGGTACTTGTGTGTTTTAGGTTACAAAGTTGTCACAATTATTGTAAAATTCAAATACTCAGCAAATGAAATGTGCCGTTTATTTTTTTCGTTTTTTCATGAAACGTGAAATGTGCTGGAGTTGCTGGGTGAGGCAAAGACAAAGCAATTCCGTGAATCCGAAAAGGATGATTGTGAGAGTTTGTTGTTAACTCAAGCACGCTCATGCGATCATTGTCGTTGACCATCGGGGACTTTAGATTATGATACGAGAAACACACTGGATGCCCGTAAAAGTTTCTGCACAAAGCGCATGGTTGCACTGCTGATCCGAAAAAATTTCAAACGAGGGAGATATTTTGAAATGCACTGATAATCAGCTTGAACAGTCAAATTCTCCCTTGGTGATGCGTATGAAACGGGAAAGGAATGGTTATGGTGAGGAGAAAGTGCATTGCCGAAGTAAACCCAATCGATGCGAAATGGGATTATACTATGACAAGACGACATGCTTACATTGGTGTCGCTAAATCTAGAGAGAGTTATAATTATCATGCTGCAAGAAACACGCTGGTAAATGAATCTGTGCAATAATGATACCGGTTCGAATAGTTCCCATCTCTATTCAGCAGACTACCTGGTGAGTTAGTTATTAGTGGGCAGAATAGAGAAAGCAGTATTCGATCGGGAACCACAACTGTGCTGGGAAGAGCTTCGATTGTTTAAAAAAAAAAAATTAATTTCATGTGAGCAAGATCGCGCGTCCACCCATTCTGCAGCTGAAGCGGATCGTAAGCTGATCTTTGATATTTGGTTCTTTACACAACTTCAAAAATATACTTTGTTTTCGAAATTTTGAATAAAATTAGATGGGTGGCATAACGAAAAGCAAAAATGTTCCGAATAAGTTAGATGTGTGCGAATTTGACCATGGACTATTTTAATAATTAAAATTCCTGCAAGTTGGCGGTTATATA
Source organism: Pristionchus entomophagus (assembly GCA_036245825.1). Taxonomy (NCBI): domain Eukaryota; kingdom Metazoa; phylum Nematoda; class Chromadorea; order Rhabditida; family Neodiplogasteridae; genus Pristionchus; species Pristionchus entomophagus. Next base: position 4,801,122 of record BTSX01000001.1, read on the forward strand.
TTTTTGTTATTAATTGCAAGTCTCTCGAACGCAGGAATGTTGGCTGTGAAGAAATGTTTCAAGTTTTGTGTTGAGAGTGCAGCGAGAAATGGCCTGGTGTGCTATTTTATTTTGAACGGAAATTCCGGATGAAGCCACTGCTATTTGTGACATGTACAAGCAAAAAATAAATTTTAGGACTCTCCATTCTGCACACTCCCTCGAAGATCAGAGCAATGAGAAGGTGTGCAGAATAAGGAGAGCAACTATTCGATCCACCAATTTAATATAGGGGGGGGGCGCCGTGACGAGTCAATCACATGAACGCAATTGGGATTGAAGAGAATGCATTCCTGTTGGAGAATCAAGAATCTTGAAATTCATCAGCAAGTGGGTAAGAAGTGATCAGTTATAATTGGATCCGGTTTTGGGATAACTGTGAAACGAGAATCAGATTGGTGCCGGTAGGTGAAACGTGCGAGCATAAGGCTATTGTCGATTCCATTAGCTCTGGATCGAGGTGGGGAATTTTGAACTAAGAGGAATCCGTGTGTACTATCGTTGGAGACGATCGTAGCTGGCTTTATTATCATTTTGAAACCTGAAGCATGCTGTAGATAGATTCCTTTTTGATGTGGGACATTTTTGCACACCTCTTATCCTGATACGAGATGTGGGAATTTCGCGGTGGAGCGGATGAGCTTTGAACAATCAAATTCGTCCTTTGTGTGTAAACAATTCTGAAACGATCCTGTGAAACCGAATAGGATAATGATGAGGAAAGGTATTATTGTCTCGAACTTCAACTATGATTATCATAGGAAAATTGTGACAACTTTGTAACCTAAAACACACAAGTACCGGTAGAAGGATGCGCTCGCTTTCACTGATGATTCGAACAGGATCATGATGTGTCTTGTGTTTTTTGATAGGAAAGGATCTGATCAGCATTGGACAAAATGATTAAACTGATGATTTTTTGTATCGTCAAGCTGAGGAGCGCAGCGCAGATCGGTTATGAAGAATAGTGCAGGCTTTTGTGTTGAGAGTGGAGCGAGAAAAGTCCTGTTGCGAAATTTTACCATATGACCAAGATTTCGGAAAAAAGTAATGTCATTTGTAACAAATGTATGCGAAGGCGGCACAATCACTTATTAAATTTATTTATATTAAGTTTATTTATCAATTCGTAGATGTATCCTCCCCGTCCCGCTCTCATCAAACCGACAGAGGAGGTCGCCGAGCAGCAGGAAGAGGAAGGAGGTGAGGGAGGGAATACCATGTTGGCTCTCCATTCTTCACACTCTCTCTCTCACGGAATTCTAGAGGGGGTGGGCAGAGAGAAAGAGAGAAATTGGCAATTTGCCAGCTAAAATTTGCCTTGTAACGGGAGCCGTAGGCCGTCAAAAAGCGTGATCTTGTCGCGAATTTTTTTGAATTCATTTTCAGTAAAATGCCGTGCTCTCTCTCCGATCAGACAGACGAGATAGTGTGCAAAATGGAGAGATACAAATTTGGTTTGCAAGTCAGTTATTGTCCACAGATCGAAGAAACGACATATTTAATTTTACAATTATAAATGACATTTTGCGACCACTCTCTGCATTATGCACACCCTCTTGGCAGAAGAGAGAGAGTGTACAGAATAGAGAGCCGGAAGCCAATGTGCGTCAATAATGAGGGAGAGAAATACAGTCAATCGCCGATTTTGGTCCTCGGCAATGAGGCGGATCCCAGCCTGTTGCAATTTCTAGTGAAGATTGGAAAAATTTTTTATCCCATACGCGTTGATTCGAGTTTCACTGGGTATCTAAAGAATGCAATATCTCGTGTATTTGATAATTGAGTGGTGCCAAATTTCAAAAAAAGACCTCTAAATTATTTAATTATCAGATTACGCTTCCTCAGTGATGCCGGACATGTTCGCGGCCTCCCAACCAGATCATCGAATTGCACCGGTACGAGATTGCATTACATCGGGTGATTCCTCTATTCTCTCAAAACTCTATTCTCTCTCTCTCTCTCTCTCTCTCTCTCTCTCTCTCTCTCTCTCTCTCTCTAATCGTCCTCTGAATCGCTAAACGTTTCGCGAAGTCTACTCCAAAAGGTGCTTTGTTAAATGTATGAAACGAGGTCGAAAACCTGTTCGAGTAACAGTATTACATACAGTACCCTCTCACCTTCCAGAATATGCACCATCGCGAGTATCTGCCGCGTCAGCGCAAAGTGCGGATGCAGCTTGTCAGCAGGTACGGTTGCGTTTATTGCGCACGCTAATTTGATCACGGTGAAATATAGAAAAATAAATCTACCCCTCCGATTTCCCCTTTAAATTCTGGTTGCGCTTAAACTCTTGGTTTCTCCTCTGCACTGATCGGTGGATGCTCCATTACTTGATAAAACTATCACTATATCGATACAATCGGTCGGATTTTCTCACCAAGTAGGCCAATCGATGTACCGAATCATCCATGATAGTGATGACAAATCGGCATCCGACTTTTTTTATTTCCCATGCTCTCTCGTTTCTCTGACCGACGAGAGAGCAGTTCGATATGGCATTACTAATCCATGATCTTGGCAGATAGCGATTGCGTTGTCCTGGTAGATTAGTTAGAATTTTTGGCTGAGTCCATTTGTCATGAGCGCTGAGAGTGTATTGGATTATACAAGATATTCATAGCTTTGGGATGACAGTGAAACGAGAAACATGCAGGCGCGTAGCAAGAATCCAAACAAGATAAGGTGGTAATTTAGTCGATGAAATTCAAATTTATCAGAGAGGCAAGATCGGCTCTATTATCTATTGCAAGTTGCAATCGCTTTGAGATAAAAGTGAAATGAGAAACATCATATTGCGAAATATATGAATTGACGCCGTCGCAATTTGGGTCTGTTTGCGGTTTTTCGCGGATGGGCAGCAACTCTCTCCAATATTCACACTCTCTCGTTAGTACTGCTGGCGAGAGTGTTCGGAATGGAGAAAGCAACTATTCTATCCGCGAACAATAGTATCTCCGTGGTTGCACCGTTACGAGTCATTCACATGAATCCAAGTGGAATATAAGAGAATGCAGCCCCGTTGGAGAATCGAGAATCTTCAAATTTATGAGCAAGTGATCAGTTGTGATGGATCGGTTCAGGATTTGGGATGACTTTGAAACGAGAATCGGATTGGTCCCGGAAAATTAAACGAGCGAGCACAAGACTATCGTCGATTCCATTAGCTCTGGATAGAGGTGGAGCATTTCGGAGTGATTGGATGCAATTCGATCATTGGAAATGATAGTTGCTGACTTTGTTATCACTTGAAAACATGAAATTTGGAGGTGTTATGCCAGTTGGTGTGGTGCACTTGGTGATTGCACGCTTCGGCGTGATGACTTAATCGTTTTCTCTAGACGTGTGATTCTGACTCCTGGACGTGTGATTCTGACTCGATCGCGATATTTTTCAACGAATTCTAGGTGATTTCATGCGACAGTCTAAGTCAACAGCATAGGCCAATAAAAAATCATATTACTCATTAATCTATAATACAGTACCTCTCCCCCCTTATAGGAAAACCCCACAGCGATTATACGTCGTTCCAGCGCAAGGTGCGACTGCAGCCTGTAAGCGGTACGGAAAAATTTCATTGATCTGCTCATTTGTTTTTTTAATGAATGCGGGAATACTCAAAACACATTCTGGTTGAATTACGCAAATATGTTTGCTCTACTTATCGTTATTGTTCATTCGGGAAGTCTCTGTAGATGAAAAAATAGGCTATTCGATAAACCGAACATTTCAAGGCCTAGGCAGATTCTGGTTGCAGTGTGTAAAAATAATTGTTCGTTTTCTCGATTGCACTAATAGGTCGAAGGTCCGTTATCTAAATTAATACTAATAAAAATGATTGCTTGTAAATCGATATAACAACCATACCTGTCCAGCTCTCCCGGCGAGTGCCGTGTGGCGAGAACATAAATTATTTTGGGCACCGTGCAAACACGACACTCGCCGGCGGCGTGGGCAGGTATGATAACAACTCAAATCAGTAGATCAGAGTCATTATAGTAAGATTATCTCAGCCATTGCAATGTAATGTTTAGTGTACGAACGGTCGACGGGGTAGAAATTGGTTAAGCAGAATTTTATCGGGATTTGTGATGCTTATGAAACGACAAAAGAGTGGGTGAGTGTGGGATAGACACAACAACCTTGCGAGAAATTCGGGAAAAAACAATCGAGTGATGTAGGATTGAGCCCAAGGAGAAGTGTGGCCGGATCGAAGTGTGCTTCCTCCATGTACACACTCTCATTCCGATCAGAGCGACGAGATAGTGTACGGTAGGGTTGCAGGATCGGAATCGGGAAACCCGAGCGCGCGCTCTCTTCGCCTCGCCCCTGTCGGGAATCCCGACAATTGTCGGGATTCCCGGCCTCCTCCCCCTCCCTTTCTTGCCGCGCATCCCCGAGAACGCAGCTTTAAAATGAGTAGTGGGCGCGCGCTAGACGAGACGGGTTAGAGAGGCTCGAGAGAGGAGAAGAGGCACTTGGACGCACAATCGAGAGGAGGGCTAATTCCCCGTGAAGGGACAGTCTTAGGTCAAAACGGCATCATAATCAGCGATGTTTTTCGGTGCTTTCTGAAAAAACGGGATCGTTGTAGCTTTAAAAACCAACCGAGTTATTGCGTTTTTAGTGAACAATCGGTCAAGAAGCGCCCAAAAACGGGCAGTTAACGAGACAATCGAGAGGAGGGCTAATTCCCCGTGAAGGGAGGCTCTTAGGTTAAAACGTCAGCATAATCAGCGATGTTTTCCGGTGCTTTCTCAAAAAACGGGGTCCTTGTATCTTAAAAAATAACCGAGTTCTTGCGTTTTTAGTGCGCAATTCGCGTGCCTATGTTAGAGAAAAAAGAGGAGAGGTGCGGTGGAGAGAGACCGGGATTCCCGACAATTGTCGGGATTCCCGGCGTCTCTGGCCGAGAAAGTCGGGATTCCCGACAGGGGGCGGGGCAAAGGGAGAGAACGCGCGGGATTCCCGATCCCGATCCCGATCCTGCAACCCTAGTGTACGGAATGGAGAGAGCTACTATTCGATTCGGAAACACCGGTCATTGGTGTGTGGTGATGGGATTATATTTCATATGCAAAACAGAGGAAAATTGTTCTTGATGAATGTATAGGGCTTTGTGACATATTTGAAACTAGAAGCATGATGGAAGAAGTATGCTTTGATATCAAATCGCAAAGAGACGAATTTTAATATAATAATTAAAATAAAATTATTCTTCCAGTTTGTGTAGTGATGAAATTAGTCGCATTGAAAATTATTGGACTTTACCATGAATCTGAAGCGTGAAACATTCTGGGCACAATGACACATTTAATTAATTAATTAATTGCAATTTGATATGTATCTGGATCGATACTGAAGAGCTTGTGTCCTTGTAGTGTGAGGGGAAGTGGAGAGCGACTTCACTTAGACGTTTATCGGGCGAGGGAGGCAATAGAACAACGGTGGGCGATGCCCAGTAGACGAGCGCGGGGGCGACGACTACTCGGGTCGGGGGTCGAGAGAGAGGACCTAACCCTGAATCCCTGAATCAATCCCTGAAAACGGTAATCCCTGAATCAGGGGAAAGGCGTTACGAAAGTGACGCGCCATTTGAATTGGCGTCAAACGATGACTTACAGTAATACTTGGAAGTGAACGGGACACGAGTTCAACTGGTCGGCGCGCTGGGGCACGACTATTACTGGGTCTATACTATTCGTGTATATAATTAATATAGATTATAATTACTATACAACACAATTGAGCAAGAGCGCACGTCCCTACAGTCTACATCGAAAGCGGAAGGTGAGCTGATCTTTGATCTTTGAAATTTTAAACAACTTCAAAGGCATATTTTTTATTCTGTTCAAAATTAGCTGGATGTCATAAAAAAAGGTTGCGAATAAGTTAGAGGTGTGCGAAGTTGACCATGTTCTTTAAACTCTGGAAAATTAACAAACGCATTACGTAGACAATGAAACGTGAAACTCAATTGGGCGGGGCAGCTCCATGAAAGACAATAAGATTTAGGTAATGCATTTAAGATTAATTGTACTTGCCGATGAAGCAAGCGTGATTGATTGTGAAAAATGTAATCGAATTTTGTGTTGACAGTGGAGCAAGAATCGTCCTGGTGCGTAACGAAACACACAGAGGTTGAAAGTGTCGATTGAATGAAATTATACATATTTGAGAGGATTCACAGAATGGGGGGGGGTTGCCAAATGATTGTGAATAACTTACAATAGTTTTTCTTTGACCATGCAGTTCTTGCTTGCTGTTTGAATAGTAGCTCTCTCCATTCTGCACACTCTTCCACCGGTCAGAGAGTGTGCAAAATGGAGAGATCAATATTCGATCCGGCTTCGCAGATGAAGATCATTCTGGTCTAAGTAGGTCAGCCTTGCTAATACGGTAAAATGCGAGATGAGAATAAATAACGGAAATTTAAATTTCTTACATTTGCAAGGAGGAATTAGTTGCTAAGACTTGCACCAGACTTTGTGATATTCATGAAACGAGTTGATTGAGTGTCAAAGATGTCAAAGATTGGGGGTCATGGTCATTGGCCGACCTCACGCATCATGTTTTGGACCAATGTACCGGGGATCATGGTCATTGGTCGATGTCACGCATCTCGTTTTGGACTATGTACCGGGGTTCATGGTCAGTGGTCGACCTCACGTATCATGTTTTGGACCATGATACAGATTCGTGATTTCATCAGCCAACCAATTCAAAATGTTGATACCGTATGCCTACAGTAGTCGAGAGCTACCGTAACTCGTTGAGCTGGGTCAGGCCATGGGTCAGATTCGTGATTTCATCAGCCAATTATTGTAAGATTCAAAAACTCAGTTAGAGTCATGGACTGTTTAAAAACAAAATATTCGCTAATTATTTATTTAGTTTTCCAATATTCTCGATCTTTCTCCTATGTGATCCTGGACGCAAAATGCACTGATTAAATACAAACACAGAAGCCTAGAATCCCTTATTAATTATTGCTAAACACAGTAGATTGGACCGTTCGTAATAACAAGTGAAACAGTTTATTTTCTTGCAATAATTCAAAATGTTGATACCGTAAGCCTACAGTAGTCGAGACCTACCGTAACCCGTTGAGCCGGGTCAGGCCATGGGTCAGATTCGTGATTTCATCAGCCAATAAATTCAAAATGTTGATACCGTATGCCTACAGTAGTCGAGAGCTACCGTAACACGTTGAGCTGGGTCAGGCCTTGGGTCAGATTCGTGATTTCATCAGCCAATTAATTCAAAATGTTGATACCGTATGCCTACAGTAGTCGAGAGCTACCATAACCCGTTGAGCTGGGTCATGCCATGGGTCAGATTCGTGATTTCTTAAAAATTTTTTCGTTGCAGTTTCAGATTAAGCTTATATCAGATGGATATCAGATTCATTGGTAGATTCATCGTAACCATCTATCAAAGATATGATCCTTTGGATTCGATCAATTGTTGATCTAAGAGAAATGAGATCCTCAGCTGCTTGCGACATTTCAGCTAGTTCATTCACAAGTTGATTATGGGGCTTTTCGAAACGAGACTTTGGATATTTGTAAGCCTTCAGATAGTGAGACGATCGAAACCTTTCGATTGCAAGTTTCGCGGGGCCAGATAAAGATTGTCTAAGAAGGATGATCTTCTCTTGATCAGGAATAGAACGAGTATGTACTGTGATGTCAAATGCATCAATAAAATCATTCCATTTCAACGGTTCGCCGTCGAAAGAAGGGAGTGAGAGTTTTAGGAACTTGGCGTGAGTTCCATGAGAATGCTTCTCAGAATCAGAAAAGAGAACAGAGCTGAAATTACCTGTTGCAGAATCCAACATAGACTGGACTTGAGAATTAGAGTTTTCATTGCGGGATCAGAAAGAATAACAGCGTGTGTTGAAAAAAAGATCGGGTCAATAGAACCCGACAAATTGTTGGAATACATAATTAGCAGAGAAATCGAGCAAGCGACAAAAAATCGAATAAATGTGGACAGCGTATCCACCAAAACTCACGACAAACAATCAAAATGTGGACAGAACATCCACCAAATGACGACAAAAACCAGCAAATGTGGGACCGCACATCCACCAAAAAGCCGACAAACAAGCAAAACGAGCAGCGGAGCTCGGCAAAACAAACAAGCAATCAAAATCCGAGACCGAATCCGGACCGATGCACCATATATCGCTGGGTTCAGTGGTATATCATTTATCGGTGTCTCTTCCACATCAACTACATCAACTACATCAACTGACTGGGATCAGGGAAGAGGAGAAGAGAGGGGAAGGGGCGGGGAGATGCTATAGGCATTCGTCGATATAATACTGGTTGCAATACAAGCGTTCAGCTTCACTTCTGATTTTGTCCGATCAGGCATCATGAAAATAAAACGAACGATCACGGGTTTTCTTTTCAATGACTAGAACCGCTAATGAATGGTTACTGCAGATCCCTGAATGTCGGAGTATTGGAAGTAGTTAACAAGCGTCAACTCCGGTGTGATCACGATGACACGCGAGATACATCAGCATGGTTTATCTACATAAAAATGGTACAAGATAAAGCAATTGGATAAAAGCTCCTGAATGTAGGTGGAGCAGGAGGCCGGCCGGCTCCCTTCCCGCAGATATGCGCTGTGCAATGTATAGTGGCCGAGTGAGTGAAGTGAGATCATCTACGTCGCCCACGCTTCATCTGTCGTCTCTATGAAATGCACTGTCTCTAACTGTCTATTGAGTCATCATTTTTCTCAGCTAAAATCCGTCTTCCATAGCCTATAGTGCCTCTATATACACCCGAATGTTATCATGTGTGTTTCAGCGGATTGCTCAACTGAGCCTTCATATGCTGCGTGATTAGGTTACTGTATTGCTGAGTCATCTCGTCTTCCCTCATCTTGTTTCAGCTTACTATGCGCCCTCCCTAACAAAGTAGATCAAGATTGAACTGGAAGTTGGATTGCTTTGGCAACAAAGTACCGAACGAACATCGTTCACTCTAGATGATACATGTTGATTAGACATCGGTGGGACATAGAAAATACGGGCGGAATTTTTGTTGTTAATTTTATTCGAAGGCTTGATTCAATTGTTGAAGAGAATAAAACAGGTAAAATATGTGTGCGATAGAACTGGGAATCACCGTGCTGTTCATTTGAAATAAATGGGATTAGTGTGCTGATGATTTTGTATCTCACGACTAGTACGAGAGTTACTAATGGTATTACGCTTGAGAGCAACTCTATACTATTTGAACGTCTGCCTAGCGTAGACCAGTGTCCTCTGCGTTAGCGCACACGGACGTCTTGGGTGTATTAGTGGGTAGTCACGGAGGAGTCCGAGACGATTCGTTCAAGTGAAATGGAATGGACTTGGCAGATTGCCAAGAAACTCCGCCAAATTGGCCGTGTGACCGATTTTCACTAATCAGCCAATTAATTATCAATATAATATGCAACGGAGAGTTTAGCATGCCCCATTCCATGTTATCAATTCAGATTTTGCAAAGTTATGCTAAATAAGCAGAATATCGGTTTCGAAACGAGTTACATTCTGTCAAAACAAATGTTTGATGCTAAAATCGAACAAACGTGCAATGTTTCTTTCAAAAAAAAATAGGGTCAGTCGTCACCAAAATAGTCTATATCCGATAGGATTTAATATTATGCAACATTTGAAAAAATGGAAAAAACATGATTTTGAATGGTACTTTACTGCGGTTTACGGCGCGGTGTTTACAGTCGCTCCGTGCACCGCACGCGCACCGCACCTTGCGCATCATAATTCGAACTCGCCCTTTTCTTCTTTCGGACTCCTCCGTGTAGTAATGATGTCGTTTCTATGTTCTTCTCTCTTTATTCTGCACACTCACTCGTTTCTCTGACCGGTGAGATAGTGTGCAGAAAGGACAGAGCTGCTATTCCATCAGGCAACAGTAGTCTCTAGGTAGGCGGAGTGCGCCGTGGCTAGCCAATCACACGAATCCAAACGGATAGAAGTGAATTAATTTCTGATTTTTTTCTTCTTCAATGGTGTGAGAAAACATCAATTGTGATGGCTTGGATCAAGCTTTGGGATGACTTTGAAACGAGAATCAGATTGGTCCCGGAAAATGAAACGTGTGAGTACAAGACTATAGTCGATTCGTTTGGCTCTGGATAGAGGTGGAGATTTTGGATTGTCATTATATAATTCTGTACTATCATTGGAGACGATCGTTGCTAGCTTTGTTATCACGTTGAAACCTGAAATATGTTGGCGCTGACTTTGAAATTCAAAACACGCGTGTACGACTGGATGTTATTTATATATATACCAAAACGTTCGCTGTCACTGCTGAATCAGTTCTACAGTCCAGTCAGGTTCCCATTAAGACGCGCGTGCCCCGGGGTGCCCCCGCGTGCCCCCCTCTGCCCCCATCTGTTTACATGGTCTTTGTGGCCAAAATACAGGGAGAAAAGGCGTATACTGTGTGCGATCCTTCGAATGAGCTTCGAAGAAAATAAATTTTAAAATGATTTAAATATTTTGTAAAATTAATTTTAAAGTATTCAGAGAATAAAATGATTCGTGCATGCTATACGGGAAATTCCTTGAAATTTACTGTGTTTAGCGATCTTCGCTGCCAACTCTTTTCCCCAGCTCATTTTCGAAAATTTTCGCAACGGCTCTAGGGACCACCAAGTAAAATTTTAAAGTTAGTCTAAAATTTCTTTTCCATATGCATTTGGGTAATTGGGAGTGCAGAATTCATTAAAGTTACTCAGATTGTTATGAAAAAAATAAATCAGCGAGTTCTGACCTACCCGTCTAAGCCCCGCCCCTTGTGGTGCCCTGCACACAAACGTTCGGTGGGTCACTCCTTGATAAATGTGTCAATGTTTGTAAATTTCTAACATTTTCAATTTAATTTTTCACAGAGGTTATAAGTGGTATATAGTGCCGTAATTTTATTTCGGTTTTTTTTTTCCAAATTACATTTCGGGATGACAGATTTCTTTTATTTTTGCTCAAAACTTAATTAACGGTAGTAGAACAAATCAATTAGATAAAGTCAGAGGCGCATCCCTTGATACGATTTCTATCCAATAAAAACCAAAAACCAGGAATTTCGCAATCAAAATTCACGACTTTCGGGATGGTAGAATTTTGAAATATTTTCATATGTGAATATTTGTGATGCGAGCTTCACATTTCTAAAATAAATGAAGAGGCGCATTCTCCTAAAATCGATAAATTCAAAGGAAACAAAAATTTAGTGTAAATTTGAATTCGCGGGAATTTCGACGTTTCTCCCGGCTCTGAGTCTAACTTTTCCGGTTCGGTGGTCCCTACAACGGCTCTTTTATTTTTCGTTTAAATTGATTTTTTATTGCGCTATAATATCACTATGATTTGCTATCAATACTCTCGAGCGAGCCAATTTCATTGTGTTCTCCTCTTTTGGCCGGGCGCTGGCAAGGGGAAGTCATTGAAATCGACTCGTTCACAGTCACTTTCGAATTTCGTCCTTCCCCCCTTCTCGTATTCGTTTGTTTCAAGTATGTTCATCAATTGCGTGCTTTCCAGATGCTACACTCGTCAGCCGCTGCCGGCAGCGGCCTCTGCTCGGGCTGCTCCAGTCAGGTGGGAAGATTCATTCGGTTTCTTCCCCTTTGTATTAGCAGTGTTGGCTTGTGGTTAACTCCTTAGGCATCCCCACTCCATTCATTGGCCGAGCAACGATTACAACAAAGATGAAACAAAAAGGAATGGACAAGAAATGGATCGACTTCTTAATGCTCAAGTGAGATGAATGATTTAGCATACAAAATGGTGATAGAGAATAGTGATTGCAAATCGGCATCGACTCTCTTCATTTTACGTGATCTATCGTCGATTTGAGAAGCGGAGAGATCACGCAAAATGAGGAGAGTCGGATGCCGATTTCTCATCACTAATAACGACTGAAACACTGGTGAAAATTGGGTTCTTCTGAATAAATATAGGATCTTCTAGTGTAGCAAAGTACAAGAAAAGTGAATAAAACACGGGGAAAACGAATTAATGCATAACACGGGGAAAACGAATTAATGCAGGTAATTTTTGCCGACATATCAAAATGTAAGTAATACTTATGCATTCTTTGCTTCTAGTATTTAAAAAAGTAACGAAAGTATGGGGAAAACGACTAACTGCATTTCGAATTAAATATTAACGTTTTCAAGCCAAAAAGTGATTTTGTTGATCTTCTGACTTATCAAGGTTCAATGACGTTATTCTCCTTCCACTTGTCCACGATAGGAGCACCATTCACATTTAGAATAATCTCCATGTTCCTTCTTGAGTGAGAAATATGAGCCCTGCATCTCTTTTTGGTGAGAACATTAGTCCAGTAGTACAATGCTCCATCCTTGATTTCTTGTGCCGTTTTTGGGTTTATATTCTTTCTCACCCAACACTTGAGATCTTTCCAGCAATATTCAATTGGGTTACAGTCAGGACTAGAAGGCGGCCATTGAGGCACTTCTAAATTCCATCGCTTGAGTTGCTTCATTGTAGTTTTCGCCGTATGGCCTGGAGCCCCGTCTTGCTGGAAGACCGCTCTGCTTCGGCCGATCCAGCGATCCACGAACGAAAGAAAAAAGTCCTCAATAATGCCAAGGTATGTGGGTCCATCGACTGTTTCTCCTTGCTCCATGAAACAGATTGGGCCTGGACCATCCCACGTAATGCAGCCCCAGAACATTACCTACAATGATAACAACACTATAATAGGTCGATGGTTTGGCCATAACTGACTTGCGTTGGGAATTTTTTGACATATTTGAGGAAGTGATATGACGGCGATATGATCGAAGGGAGAACGTGCTTTCGTCGGACCAAATCTGAGAATCTCTAGTTGATAACCAAGTTAGAACAAAAGATTTAATACCCAATTCTTGAAATGCTCTCCTTTCGTTATCTGTTCATAAACGAACAAGAATCGCTTTGTCATCTGATCATCGGTCATTAGAGGAACCGAACTACAATTAGATATTGATTAGTAGAGCATGATAGACGGGGTTTCTTACATTTCCTTTTTTTTAGTCCCATCATCTCCTTTAGTCTCCTCAATAACCCTCTCTTAATGACAATCCCGTGTGTATTGTTCAGAATTTCGATCACCTTAGAATCGCAAGTTATATATTGGGTGTGAAACAATAGATAACCTCAACTTCTGAGTACTGTCCAACTTTGTCCTCGTCTTCGTAAATCTGTCTCACTATTCCAGCAATCTCCTTCGTCCTCTCTCCCAACTGATGAGCCCTATTTAAAGCTGAGTTAATTTATTATACTAATACGGTTACGATATCTTTTAAGTACATTACTTTCAATTGATATGGTCATTTTGTAATAATATTCTATAAACTGGTTATTTCTTTTCGATTCTCTGCTCTCTCCTGCCAGATATTTTGCAAAATGGCTTCACTACCGTATCCAAAAGCTACCGTAACCGTAATGCTTGGTCAAATACATAGTGCAATAACAACAATTAAGTAGTAGTTAATAACCCAGTATTCTTTCTGTGATCCAAGTAGTTCCTTTTTGTAATTCCTGATGATTGTGTTAATCGCTGAATAAGAAACTGTTTCCCCTGCTGCTTGAAGATCTCGTTGGATCGATCGAGCGGTATCGTGATAAGCGAATTTAGCACGAACGATCTTGCGAATGTCTTCCTTTCTCCGTGGAGGTAGATCACCCATTTCCTGTGATGTGCAAGAAGATAAAGTGATTCGGAAGAAATGATGAGTGAAATATGCATTATCACAGTACATACAGAAGAAATAAAATGTGAACGATGATGAAATTGGCGAATTCTCACGGTGGTGTTGTTTACAACTATAGTGTTACCGTAATTTTTCTGCTCTTTATGACATAATTGATGACGAAATCGACTAAATTATTTCTTTCTTTTTGCCTCAGACCTATTTTTCTTTGTTGCTTCTAATTTTTTTTCTTGTCGTGTCTAATCGATCTGATACGTGCGTCCTCGCACAAGCTCAATTAGTTCTGTTCTCTAGCCATTCCTCGATCTCTAGCCAGTCAGAAAGACTAGTGTTAGAATTAATGTAGTAATCTACTATTCGGTAGTGCATCAATATCACACGTGTTTCAGAGTAATAATGGGCGCTGACTACGTCCTAGTGAAATATGTAGATCAAGATAACTACGAGATTATTAAACGAAGTGCCGTGAACAGTGGATCGATCGAGTCAAAAGCACGAGTGACATATCGCTCATCTCTTAGACAGCAATTTGATAGAGTTGTTGTCATTGCTGGTAGTAAAGGAGCGTGCAAAATGTACGCAAAAACCTCAACATTGGTCAGTTCTGTATCGCATTTGAAATTACGGTAGGTGGATCAATGCCAATAATTGAAAGAAATAATACAATAGAATTGGTATCGGATGCGGATAGACTTGCTGAGATGGAAGAACAACTGCCATCGACTTCCAGAAAAAATAGAGGCGAGTATTCTTTGTATGAAAATATAGAATTATGGGTGTGCTTACAGCTAGTTCAATCAGCTCAAATAAATCTTTCTGTATGGACTTATAAATATGGACATATAAATAAAAAAAACTTCAACACACGAATATAGGGAACTAACGAACATCATGACAGAAGTTAACTAACATATTATATTTGCCAGAATGAAAAAAGGGGTCTCTCCATTCCGTGCACCGATTGATTTCTACGAATAGCAAAAAAAACGAGCAGAATGGAGGCACTATTTTTCATCCTGACATTCCTATTCAGAATAGAATTCGTTACCACCGTGATCCCCCGTACCCCTTCCCCGCTTCCTCCTCCTTCCTTTCGTCCTTCTCCTTCCCCTCTTCTTCCTCCTTCCACTCATCCATCTTCCTCTCGTCCTTCGTCATCGTTCTTTCCGGCTGCTCTTCCTTCTCCTCCCTCTCTTCAGCCATCGATCAGTCCTTCTTCCTCTGCTCTTCTTCCTAGTTCCTCTGAAGTAAGCACATTTGTTACGTTTCATTGTATCATCGAAACGAAAATCTACTAAAATACTATTTCTAGTTGGCGAAGATTCATTCTTCCATTGATCAACTACTTTCAATGAGCAAGAGACTAGTAGACTATGAAGATCATTGTGTGAGTTTCCACTTACAAGTTCTTTCTAACAAATATTTTTTAGACTCTGGTCCTCAATTCCTCGATAAAAAAAGAAGTCGATATAATCTGGTTCATGGATGGCACTAAGGGAGGATTTGTGAGAAAATTGCTGGATAGGCTGGCAGACTCAACGGAAGAAGGAAAACGACTCGAGGAATGGAATAGCGTCAAGATTGATTTTGCTGAGGAGGTTACGAAATGTGATTTATTATCAACGCAGACTGTTTTCAGCAGTTTCGAATCTTCTGCCATCCTAATCCGAAAGATTTCCCGTCCGCTTAGAAGAGAATGAGGGGAAGGTAAGGAATTTATATGAGTTTTATTTAAAACAAATAATTATAGATATCACTCAAACCTCGAGAGAAGAAGGAAGAGAGCAGAGGAGACAGCAGCCAGGGCGGAGGCTGCCGGCAGCGGCTGACGAGTGTAGCATCTGGAAAGCACGCAATTGATGAACATACTTGAAACAAACGAATACGAGAAGGGGGAAGGACGAAATTCGAAAGTGACTGGGAGCGAGTCGATTTCAATGACTTCCCCTTGCCAGCGCCCGGCCAAAAGAGGAGAACACCATGAAATTGGCTCGCTCGAGAGTATTGAAAGCAAATCATAGTGATATTATAGCGCAACGCTCAAAACTTTGCTCAAAACTTAATTAACGGTAGTAGAACAAATCAATTAGATAAAGTCAGAGGCGCATCCCTTGATACGATTTCTATCCAATAAAAACCAAAAACCAGGAATTTCGCAATCAAAATTCACGACTTTCGGGATGGTAGAATTTTGAAATATTTTCATATGTGAATATTTGTGATGCGAGCTTCACATTTCTAAAATAAATGAAGAGGCGCATTCTCCTAAAATCGATAAATTCAAAGGAAACAAAAATTTAGTGTAAATTTGAATTCGCGGGAATTTCGACGTTTCTCCCGGCTCTGAGTCTAACTTTTCCGGTTCGGTGGTCCCTACAACGGCTCTTTTATTTTTCGTTTAAATTGATTTTTTATTGCGCTATAATATCACTATGATTTGCTATCAATACTCTCGAGCGAGCCAATTTCATTGTGTTCTCCTCTTTTGGCCGGGCGCTGGCAAGGGGAAGTCATTGAAATCGACTCGTTCACAGTCACTTTCGAATTTCGTCCTTCCCCCCTTCTCGTATTCGTTTGTTTCAAGTATGTTCATCAATTGCGTGCTTTCCAGATGCTACACTCGTCAGCCGCTGCCGGCAGCGGCCTCTGCTCGGGCTGCTCCAGTCAGGTGGGAAGATTCATTCGGTTTCTTCCCCTTTGTATTAGCAGTGTTGGCTTGTGGTTAACTCCTTAGGCATCCCCACTCCATTAATCGGCCGAGCAACGATTACAACAAAGATGAAACAAAAAGGAATGGACAAGAAATGGATCGACTTCTTAATGCTCAAGTGAGATGAATGATTTAGCATACAAAATGGTGATAGCGAGTAGTGACGGCAAATCGGCATCGAATCTCTCTATTTTGCCTAATATCTCGTCGGTTAGAGAATAGTGATAGCAAATCGGCATCGACTCTCTTCATTTTACGTGATCTATAGTCGATTTGAGAAGCGAGAGATCACGCTAAATGAGGAGGGTCGGATACCGATTTCTCATCACTAATAACGACTGAAACACTGGTGAAAATTGGGTTCTTCTGAATAAATATAGGATGAGTTTTGCCTCTTCTAGTCAAGCAAAGTACGAGAAAAATGAATAAAACACGGGGGAAACGAATCAATGCATTTCGAAATAAATAGTCTTCTAGTAAAGATTTGATAGTTTTTGCTGTCAAAATCTAAGTATCAAAATCTAAGTAATTCTTATGCATTCTTTGCATTACTCGTCAATGGGATCGTCTTCCTCCGCCCTGGCTACTGTCTCCTCTGCTCTCTTCCTTCTTCTCTCGAGGTTTGAGTGATATCTATAATTATTTGTTTTAAATAAAACTCATATAAATTCCTTACCTTCCCCTCATTCTCTTCTAAGCGGACGGGAAATCTTTCGGATTAGGATGGCAGAAGATTCGAAACTGCTGAAAACAGTCTGCGTTGATAATAAATCACATTTCGTAACCTCCTCAGCAAAATCAATCTTGACGCTATTCCATTCCTCGAGTCGTATTCCTTCTTCCGTTGAGTCTGCCAGCCTATCCAGCAATTTTCTCACAAATCCTCCCTTAGTGCCATCCATGAACCAGATTATATCGACTTCTTTTTTTATCGAGGAATTGAGGACCAGAGTCTAAAAAATATTTGTTAGAAAGAACTTGTAAGTGGAAACTCACACAATGATCTTCATAGTCTACTAGTCTCTTGCTCATTGAAAGTAGTTGATCAATGGAAGAATGAATCTTCGCCAACTAGAAATAGTATTTTAGTAGATTTTCGTTTCGATGATACAATGAAACGTAACAAATGTGCTTACTTCAGAGGAACTAGGAAGAAGAGCAGAGGAAGAAGGACTGATCGATGGCTGAAGAGAGGGAGGAGAAGGAAGAGCAGCCGGAAAGAACGATGACGAAGGACGAGAGGAAGATGGATGAGTGGAAGGAGGAAGAAGAGGGGAAGGAGAAGGACGAAAGGAAGGAGGAGGAAGCGGGGAAGGGGTACGGGGGATCACGGTGGTAACGAATTCCATTCTGAATAGGAATGTCAGGATGAAAAATAGTGCCTCCATTCTGCTCGTTTTTTTTGCTATTCGTAGAAATCAATCGGTGCACGGAATGGAGAGACCCCTTTTTTCATTCTGGCAAATATAATATGTTAGTTAACTTCTGTCATGATGTTCGTTAGTTCCCTATATTCGTGTGTTGAAGTTTTTTTTATTTATATGTCCATATTTATAAGTCCATACAGAAAGATTTATTTGAGCTGATTGAACTAGCTGTAAGCACACCCATAATTCTATATTTTCATACAAAGAATACTCGCCTCTATTTTTTCTGGAAGTCGATGGCAGTTGTTCTTCCATCTCAGCAAGTCTATCCGCATCCGATACCAATTCTATTGTATTATTTCTTTCAATTATTGGCATTGATCCACCTACCGTAATTTCAAATGCGATACAGAACTGACCAATGTTGAGGTTTTTGCGTACATTTTGCACGCTCCTTTACTACCAGCAATGACAACAACTCTATCAAATTGCTGTCTAAGAGATGAGCGATATGTCACTCGTGCTTTTGACTCGATCGATCCACTGTTCACGGCACTTCGTTTAATAATCTCGTAGTTATCTTGATCTACATATTTCACTAGGACGTAGTCAGCGCCCATTATTACTCTGAAACACGTGTGATATTGATGCACTACCGAATAGTAGATTACTACATTAATTCTAACACTAGTCTTTCTGACTGGCTAGAGATCGAGGAATGGCTAGAGAACAGAACAAATTGAGCTTGTGCGAGGACGCACGTATCAGATCGATTAGACACGACAAGAAAAAAAATTAGAAGCAACAAAGAAAAATAGGTCTGAGGCAAAAAGAAAGAAATAATT
The DNA here is from genome assembly GCA_036245825.1 of Pristionchus entomophagus. Taxonomy (NCBI): domain Eukaryota; kingdom Metazoa; phylum Nematoda; class Chromadorea; order Rhabditida; family Neodiplogasteridae; genus Pristionchus; species Pristionchus entomophagus. The sequence continues at coordinate 4,819,838 of BTSX01000001.1, forward strand.
TAGTCGATTTCGTCATCAATTATGTCATAAAGAGCAGAAAAATTACGGTAACACTATAGTTGTAAACAACACCACCGTGAGAATTCGCCAATTTCATCATCGTTCACATTTTATTTCTTCTGTATGTACTGTGATAATGCATATTTCACTCATCATTTCTTCCGAATCACTTTATCTTCTTGCACATCACAGGAAATGGGTGATCTACCTCCACGGAGAAAGGAAGACATTCGCAAGATCGTTCGTGCTAAATTCGCTTATCACGATACCGCTCGATCGATCCAACGAGATCTTCAAGCAGCAGGGGAAACAGTTTCTTATTCAGCGATTAACACAATCATCAGGAATTACAAAAAGGAACTACTTGGATCACAGAAAGAATACTGGGTTATTAACTACTACTTAATTGTTGTTATTGCACTATGTATTTGACCAAGCATTACGGTTACGGTAGCTTTTGGATACGGTAGTGAAGCCATTTTGCAAAATATCTGGCAGGAGAGAGCAGAGAATCGAAAAGAAATAACCAGTTTATAGAATATTATTACAAAATGACCATATCAATTGAAAGTAATGTACTTAAAAGATATCGTAACCGTATTAGTATAATAAATTAACTCAGCTTTAAATAGGGCTCATCAGTTGGGAGAGAGGACGAAGGAGATTGCTGGAATAGTGAGACAGATTTACGAAGACGAGGACAAAGTTGGACAGTACTCAGAAGTTGAGGTTATCTATTGTTTCACACCCAATATATAACTTGCGATTCTAAGGTGATCGAAATTCTGAACAATACACACGGGATTGTCATTAAGAGAGGGTTATTGAGGAGACTAAAGGAGATGATGGGACTAAAAAAAAGGAAATGTAAGAAACCCCGTCTATCATGCTCTACTAATCAATATCTAATTGTAGTTCGGTTCCTCTAATGACCGATGATCAGATGACAAAGCGATTCTTGTTCGTTTATGAACAGATAACGAAAGGAGAGCATTTCAAGAATTGGGTATTAAATCTTTTGTTCTAACTTGGTTATCAACTAGAGATTCTCAGATTTGGTCCGACGAAAGCACGTTCTCCCTTCGATCATATCGCCGTCATATCACTTCCTCAAATATGTCAAAAAATTCCCAACGCAAGTCAGTTATGGCCAAACCATCGACCTATTATAGTGTTGTTATCATTGTAGGTAATGTTCTGGGGCTGCATTACGTGGGATGGTCCAGGCCCAATCTGTTTCATGGAGCAAGGAGAAACAGTCGATGGACCCACATACCTTGGCATTATTGAGGACTTTTTTCTTTCGTTCGTGGATCGCTGGATCGGCCGAAGCAGAGCGGTCTTCCAGCAAGACGGGGCTCCAGGCCATACGGCGAAAACTACAATGAAGCAACTCAAGCGATGGAATTTAGAAGTGCCTCAATGGCCGCCTTCTAGTCCTGACTGTAACCCAATTGAATATTGCTGGAAAGATCTCAAGTGTTGGGTGAGAAAGAATATAAACCCAAAAACGGCACAAGAAATCAAGGATGGAGCATTGTACTACTGGACTAATGTTCTCACCAAAAAGAGATGCAGGGCTCATATTTCTCACTCAAGAAGGAACATGGAGATTATTCTAAATGTGAATGGTGCTCCTATCGTGGACAAGTGGAAGGAGAATAACGTCATTGAACCTTGATAAGTCAGAAGATCAACAAAATCACTTTTTGGCTTGAAAACGTTAATATTTAATTCGAAATGCAGTTAGTCGTTTTCCCCATACTTTCGTTACTTTTTTAAATACTAGAAGCAAAGAATGCATAAGTATTACTTACATTTTGATATGTCGGCAAAAATTACCTGCATTAATTCGTTTTCCCCGTGTTATGCATTAATTCGTTTTCCCCGTGTTTTATTCACTTTTCTTGTACTTTGCTACACTAGAAGATCCTATATTTATTCAGAAGAACCCAATTTTCACCAGTGTTTCAGTCGTTATTAGTGATGAGAAATCGGCATCCGACTCTCCTCATTTTGCGTGATCTCTCCGCTTCTCAAATCGACGATAGATCACGTAAAATGAAGAGAGTCGATGCCGATTTGCAATCACTATTCTCTATCACCATTTTGTATGCTAAATCATTCATCTCACTTGAGCATTAAGAAGTCGATCCATTTCTTGTCCATTCCTTTTTGTTTCATCTTTGTTGTAATCGTTGCTCGGCCGATGAATGGAGTGGGGATGCCTAAGGAGTTAACCACAAGCCAACACTGCTAATACAAAGGGGAAGAAACCGAATGAATCTTCCCACCTGACTGGAGCAGCCCGAGCAGAGGCCGCTGCCGGCAGCGGCTGACGAGTGTAGCATCTGGAAAGCACGCAATTGATGAACATACTTGAAACAAACGAATACGAGAAGGGGGGAAGGACGAAATTCGAAAGTGACTGTGAACGAGTCGATTTCAATGACTTCCCCTTGCCAGCGCCCGGCCAAAAGAGGAGAACACAATGAAATTGGCTCGCTCGAGAGTATTGATAGCAAATCATAGTGATATTATAGCGCAATAAAAAATCAATTTAAACGAAAAATAAAAGAGCCGTTGTAGGGACCACCGAACCGGAAAAGTTAGACTCAGAGCCGGGAGAAACGTCGAAATTCCCGCGAATTCAAATTTACACTAAATTTTTGTTTCCTTTGAATTTATCGATTTTAGGAGAATGCGCCTCTTCATTTATTTTAGAAATGTGAAGCTCGCATCACAAATATTCACATATGAAAATATTTCAAAATTCTACCATCCCGAAAGTCGTGAATTTTGATTGCGAAATTCCTGGTTTTTGGTTTTTATTGGATAGAAATCGTATCAAGGGATGCGCCTCTGACTTTATCTAATTGATTTGTTCTACTACCGTTAATTAAGTTTTGAGCAAAAATAAAAGAAATCTGTCATCCCGAAATGTAATTTGGAAAAAAAAAACCGAAATAAAATTACGGCACTATATACCACTTATAACCTCTGTGAAAAATTAAATTGAAAATGTTAGAAATTTACAAACATTGACACATTTATCAAGGAGTGACCCACCGAACGTTTGTGTGCAGGGCACCACAAGGGGCGGGGCTTAGACGGGTAGGTCAGAACTCGCTGATTTATTTTTTTCATAACAATCTGAGTAACTTTAATGAATTCTGCACTCCCAATTACCCAAATGCATATGGAAAAGAAATTTTAGACTAACTTTAAAATTTTACTTGGTGGTCCCTAGAGCCGTTGCGAAAATTTTCGAAAATGAGCTGGGGAAAAGAGTTGGCAGCGAAGATCGCTAAACACAGTAAATTTCAAGGAATTTCCCGTATAGCATGCACGAATCATTTTATTCTCTGAATACTTTAAAATTAATTTTACAAAATATTTAAATCATTTTAAAATTTATTTTCTTCGAAGCTCATTCGAAGGATCGCACACAGTATACGCCTTTTCTCCCTGTATTTTGGCCACAAAGACCATGTAAACAGATGGGGGCAGAGGGGGGCACGCGGGGGCACCCCGGGGCACGCGCGTCTTAATGGGAACCTGACTGGACTGTAGAACTGATTCAGCAGTGACAGCGAACGTTTTGGTATATATATAAATAACATCCAGTCGTACACGCGTGTTTTGAATTTCAAAGTCAGCGCCAACATATTTCAGGTTTCAACGTGATAACAAAGCTAGCAACGATCGTCTCCAATGATAGTACAGAATTATATAATGACAATCCAAAATCTCCACCTCTATCCAGAGCCAAACGAATCGACTATAGTCTTGTACTCACACGTTTCATTTTCCGGGACCAATCTGATTCTCGTTTCAAAGTCATCCCAAAGCTTGATCCAAGCCATCACAATTGATGTTTTCTCACACCATTGAAGAAGAAAAAAATCAGAAATTAATTCACTTCTATCCGTTTGGATTCGTGTGATTGGCTAGCCACGGCGCACTCCGCCTACCTAGAGACTACTGTTGCCTGATGGAATAGCAGCTCTGTCCTTTCTGCACACTATCTCACCGGTCAGAGAAACGAGTGAGTGTGCAGAATAAAGAGAGAAGAACATAGAAACGACATCATTACTACACGGAGGAGTCCGAAAGAAGAAAAGGGCGAGTTCGAATTATGATGCGCAAGGTGCGGTGCGCGTGCGGTGCACGGAGCGACTGTAAACACCGCGCCGTAAACCGCAGTAAAGTACCATTCAAAATCATGTTTTTTCCATTTTTTCAAATGTTGCATAATATTAAATCCTATCGGATATAGACTATTTTGGTGACGACTGACCCTATTTTTTTTTGAAAGAAACATTGCACGTTTGTTCGATTTTAGCATCAAACATTTGTTTTGACAGAATGTAACTCGTTTCGAAACCGATATTCTGCTTATTTAGCATAACTTTGCAAAATCTGAATTGATAACATGGAATGGGGCATGCTAAACTCTCCGTTGCATATTATATTGATAATTAATTGGCTGATTAGTGAAAATCGGTCACACGGCCAATTTGGCGGAGTTTCTTGGCAATCTGCCAAGTCCATTCCATTTCACTTGAACGAATCGTCTCGGACTCCTCCGTGACTACCCACTAATACACCCAAGACGTCCGTGTGCGCTAACGCAGAGGACACTGGTCTACGCTAGGCAGACGTTCAAATAGTATAGAGTTGCTCTCAAGCGTAATACCATTAGTAACTCTCGTACTAGTCGTGAGATACAAAATCATCAGCACACTAATCCCATTTATTTCAAATGAACAGCACGGTGATTCCCAGTTCTATCGCACACATATTTTACCTGTTTTATTCTCTTCAACAATTGAATCAAGCCTTCGAATAAAATTAACAACAAAAATTCCGCCCGTATTTTCTATGTCCCACCGATGTCTAATCAACATGTATCATCTAGAGTGAACGATGTTCGTTCGGTACTTTGTTGCCAAAGCAATCCAACTTCCAGTTCAATCTTGATCTACTTTGTTAGGGAGGGCGCATAGTAAGCTGAAACAAGATGAGGGAAGACGAGATGACTCAGCAATACAGTAACCTAATCACGCAGCATATGAAGGCTCAGTTGAGCAATCCGCTGAAACACACATGATAACATTCGGGTGTATATAGAGGCACTATAGGCTATGGAAGACGGATTTTAGCTGAGAAAAATGATGACTCAATAGACAGTTAGAGACAGTGCATTTCATAGAGACGACAGATGAAGCGTGGGCGACGTAGATGATCTCACTTCACTCACTCGGCCACTATACATTGCACAGCGCATATCTGCGGGAAGGGAGCCGGCCGGCCTCCTGCTCCACCTACATTCAGGAGCTTTTATCCAATTGCTTTATCTTGTACCATTTTTATGTAGATAAACCATGCTGATGTATCTCGCGTGTCATCGTGATCACACCGGAGTTGACGCTTGTTAACTACTTCCAATACTCCGACATTCAGGGATCTGCAGTAACCATTCATTAGCGGTTCTAGTCATTGAAAAGAAAACCCGTGATCGTTCGTTTTATTTTCATGATGCCTGATCGGACAAAATCAGAAGTGAAGCTGAACGCTTGTATTGCAACCAGTATTATATCGACGAATGCCTATAGCATCTCCCCGCCCCTTCCCCTCTCTTCTCCTCTTCCCTGATCCCAGTCAGTTGATGTAGTTGATGTAGTTGATGTGGAAGAGACACCGATAAATGATATACCACTGAACCCAGCGATATATGGTGCATCGGTCCGGATTCGGTCTCGGATTTTGATTGCTTGTTTGTTTTGCCGAGCTCCGCTGCTCGTTTTGCTTGTTTGTCGGCTTTTTGGTGGATGTGCGGTCCCACATTTGCTGGTTTTTGTCGTCATTTGGTGGATGTTCTGTCCACATTTTGATTGTTTGTCGTGAGTTTTGGTGGATACGCTGTCCACATTTATTCGATTTTTTGTCGCTTGCTCGATTTCTCTGCTAATTATGTATTCCAACAATTTGTCGGGTTCTATTGACCCGATCTTTTTTTCAACACACGCTGTTATTCTTTCTGATCCCGCAATGAAAACTCTAATTCTCAAGTCCAGTCTATGTTGGATTCTGCAACAGGTAATTTCAGCTCTGTTCTCTTTTCTGATTCTGAGAAGCATTCTCATGGAACTCACGCCAAGTTCCTAAAACTCTCACTCCCTTCTTTCGACGGCGAACCGTTGAAATGGAATGATTTTATTGATGCATTTGACATCACAGTACATACTCGTTCTATTCCTGATCAAGAGAAGATCATCCTTCTTAGACAATCTTTATCTGGCCCCGCGAAACTTGCAATCGAAAGGTTTCGATCGTCTCACTATCTGAAGGCTTACAAATATCCAAAGTCTCGTTTCGAAAAGCCCCATAATCAACTTGTGAATGAACTAGCTGAAATGTCGCAAGCAGCTGAGGATCTCATTTCTCTTAGATCAACAATTGATCGAATCCAAAGGATCATATCTTTGATAGATGGTTACGATGAATCTACCAATGAATCTGATATCCATCTGATATAAGCTTAATCTGAAACTGCAACGAAAAAATTTTTAAGAAATCACGAATCTGACCCATGGCATGACCCAGCTCAACGGGTTATGGTAGCTCTCGACTACTGTAGGCATACGGTATCAACATTTTGAATTAATTGGCTGATGAAATCACGAATCTGACCCAAGGCCTGACCCAGCTCAACGTGTTACGGTAGCTCTCGACTACTGTAGGCATACGGTATCAACATTTTGAATTTATTGGCTGATGAAATCACGAATCTGACCCATGGCCTGACCCGGCTCAACGGGTTACGGTAGGTCTCGACTACTGTAGGCTTACGGTATCAACATTTTGAATTATTGCAAGAAAATAAACTGTTTCACTTGTTATTACGAACGGTCCAATCTACTGTGTTTAGCAATAATTAATAAGGGATTCTAGGCTTCTGTGTTTGTATTTAATCAGTGCATTTTGCGTCCTGGATCACATAGGAGAAAGATCGAGAATATTGGAAAACTAAATAAATAATTAGCGAATATTTTGTTTTTAAACAGTCCATGACTCTAACTGAGTTTTTGAATCTTACAATAATTGGCTGATGAAATCACGAATCTGACCCATGGCCTGACCCAGCTCAACGAGTTACGGTAGCTCTCGACTACTGTAGGCATACGGTATCAACATTTTGAATTGGTTGGCTGATGAAATCACGAATCTGTATCATGGTCCAAAACATGATACGTGAGGTCGACCACTGACCATGAACCCCGGTACATAGTCCAAAACGAGATGCGTGACATCGACCAATGACCATGATCCCCGGTACATTGGTCCAAAACATGATGCGTGAGGTCGGCCAATGACCATGACCCCCAATCTTTGACATCTTTGACACTCAATCAACTCGTTTCATGAATATCACAAAGTCTGGTGCAAGTCTTAGCAACTAATTCCTCCTTGCAAATGTAAGAAATTTAAATTTCCGTTATTTATTCTCATCTCGCATTTTACCGTATTAGCAAGGCTGACCTACTTAGACCAGAATGATCTTCATCTGCGAAGCCGGATCGAATATTGATCTCTCCATTTTGCACACTCTCTGACCGGTGGAAGAGTGTGCAGAATGGAGAGAGCTACTATTCAAACAGCAAGCAAGAACTGCATGGTCAAAGAAAAACTATTGTAAGTTATTCACAATCATTTGGCAACCCCCCCCCATTCTGTGAATCCTCTCAAATATGTATAATTTCATTCAATCGACACTTTCAACCTCTGTGTGTTTCGTTACGCACCAGGACGATTCTTGCTCCACTGTCAACACAAAATTCGATTACATTTTTCACAATCAATCACGCTTGCTTCATCGGCAAGTACAATTAATCTTAAATGCATTACCTAAATCTTATTGTCTTTCATGGAGCTGCCCCGCCCAATTGAGTTTCACGTTTCATTGTCTACGTAATGCGTTTGTTAATTTTCCAGAGTTTAAAGAACATGGTCAACTTCGCACACCTCTAACTTATTCGCAACCTTTTTTTATGACATCCAGCTAATTTTGAACAGAATAAAAAATATGCCTTTGAAGTTGTTTAAAATTTCAAAGATCAAAGATCAGCTCACCTTCCGCTTTCGATGTAGACTGTAGGGACGTGCGCTCTTGCTCAATTGTGTTGTATAGTAATTATAATCTATATTAATTATATACACGAATAGTATAGACCCAGTAATAGTCGTGCCCCAGCGCGCCGACCAGTTGAACTCGTGTCCCGTTCACTTCCAAGTATTACTGTAAGTCATCGTTTGACGCCAATTCAAATGGCGCGTCACTTTCGTAACGCCTTTCCCCTGATTCAGGGATTACCGTTTTCAGGGATTGATTCAGGGATTCAGGGTTAGGTCCTCTCTCTCGACCCCCGACCCGAGTAGTCGTCGCCCCCGCGCTCGTCTACTGGGCATCGCCCACCGTTGTTCTATTGCCTCCCTCGCCCGATAAACGTCTAAGTGAAGTCGCTCTCCACTTCCCCTCACACTACAAGGACACAAGCTCTTCAGTATCGATCCAGATACATATCAAATTGCAATTAATTAATTAATTAAATGTGTCATTGTGCCCAGAATGTTTCACGCTTCAGATTCATGGTAAAGTCCAATAATTTTCAATGCGACTAATTTCATCACTACACAAACTGGAAGAATAATTTTATTTTAATTATTATATTAAAATTCGTCTCTTTGCGATTTGATATCAAAGCATACTTCTTCCATCATGCTTCTAGTTTCAAATATGTCACAAAGCCCTATACATTCATCAAGAACAATTTTCCTCTGTTTTGCATATGAAATATAATCCCATCACCACACACCAATGACCGGTGTTTCCGAATCGAATAGTAGCTCTCTCCATTCCGTACACTAGGGTTGCAGGATCGGGATCGGGATCGGGAATCCCGCGCGTTCTCTCCCTTTGCCCCGCCCCCTGTCGGGAATCCCGACTTTCTCGGCCAGAGACGCCGGGAATCCCGACAATTGTCGGGAATCCCGGTCTCTCTCCACCGCACCTCTCCTCTTTTTTCTCTAACATAGGCACGCGAATTGCGCACTAAAAACGCAAGAACTCGGTTATTTTTTAAGATACAAGGACCCCGTTTTTTGAGAAAGCACCGGAAAACATCGCTGATTATGCTGACGTTTTAACCTAAGAGCCTCCCTTCACGGGGAATTAGCCCTCCTCTCGATTGTCTCGTTAACTGCCCGTTTTTGGGCGCTTCTTGACCGATTGTTCACTAAAAACGCAATAACTCGGTTGGTTTTTAAAGCTACAACGATCCCGTTTTTTCAGAAAGCACCGAAAAACATCGCTGATTATGATGCCGTTTTGACCTAAGACTGTCCCTTCACGGGGAATTAGCCCTCCTCTCGATTGTGCGTCCAAGTGCCTCTTCTCCTCTCTCGAGCCTCTCTAACCCGTCTCGTCTAGCGCGCGCCCACTACTCATTTTAAAGCTGCGTTCTCGGGGATGCGCGGCAAGAAAGGGAGGGGGAGGAGGCCGGGAATCCCGACAATTGTCGGGATTCCCGACAGGGGCGAGGCGAAGAGAGCGCGCGCTCGGGTTTCCCGATTCCGATCCTGCAACCCTACCGTACACTATCTCGTCGCTCTGATCGGAATGAGAGTGTGTACATGGAGGAAGCACACTTCGATCCGGCCACACTTCTCCTTGGGCTCAATCCTACATCACTCGATTGTTTTTTCCCGAATTTCTCGCAAGGTTGTTGTGTCTATCCCACACTCACCCACTCTTTTGTCGTTTCATAAGCATCACAAATCCCGATAAAATTCTGCTTAACCAATTTCTACCCCGTCGACCGTTCGTACACTAAACATTACATTGCAATGGCTGAGATAATCTTACTATAATGACTCTGATCTACTGATTTGAGTTGTTATCATACCTGCCCACGCCGCCGGCGAGTGTCGTGTTTGCACGGTGCCCAAAATAATTTATGTTCTCGCCACACGGCACTCGCCGGGAGAGCTGGACAGGTATGGTTGTTATATCGATTTACAAGCAATCATTTTTATTAGTATTAATTTAGATAACGGACCTTCGACCTATTAGTGCAATCGAGAAAACGAACAATTATTTTTACACACTGCAACCAGAATCTGCCTAGGCCTTGAAATGTTCGGTTTATCGAATAGCCTATTTTTTCATCTACAGAGACTTCCCGAATGAACAATAACGATAAGTAGAGCAAACATATTTGCGTAATTCAACCAGAATGTGTTTTGAGTATTCCCGCATTCATTAAAAAAACAAATGAGCAGATCAATGAAATTTTTCCGTACCGCTTACAGGCTGCAGTCGCACCTTGCGCTGGAACGACGTATAATCGCTGTGGGGTTTTCCTATAAGGGGGGAGAGGTACTGTATTATAGATTAATGAGTAATATGATTTTTTATTGGCCTATGCTGTTGACTTAGACTGTCGCATGAAATCACCTAGAATTCGTTGAAAAATATCGCGATCGAGTCAGAATCACACGTCCAGGAGTCAGAATCACACGTCTAGAGAAAACGATTAAGTCATCACGCCGAAGCGTGCAATCACCAAGTGCACCACACCAACTGGCATAACACCTCCAAATTTCATGTTTTCAAGTGATAACAAAGTCAGCAACTATCATTTCCAATGATCGAATTGCATCCAATCACTCCGAAATGCTCCACCTCTATCCAGAGCTAATGGAATCGACGATAGTCTTGTGCTCGCTCGTTTAATTTTCCGGGACCAATCCGATTCTCGTTTCAAAGTCATCCCAAATCCTGAACCGATCCATCACAACTGATCACTTGCTCATAAATTTGAAGATTCTCGATTCTCCAACGGGGCTGCATTCTCTTATATTCCACTTGGATTCATGTGAATGACTCGTAACGGTGCAACCACGGAGATACTATTGTTCGCGGATAGAATAGTTGCTTTCTCCATTCCGAACACTCTCGCCAGCAGTACTAACGAGAGAGTGTGAATATTGGAGAGAGTTGCTGCCCATCCGCGAAAAACCGCAAACAGACCCAAATTGCGACGGCGTCAATTCATATATTTCGCAATATGATGTTTCTCATTTCACTTTTATCTCAAAGCGATTGCAACTTGCAATAGATAATAGAGCCGATCTTGCCTCTCTGATAAATTTGAATTTCATCGACTAAATTACCACCTTATCTTGTTTGGATTCTTGCTACGCGCCTGCATGTTTCTCGTTTCACTGTCATCCCAAAGCTATGAATATCTTGTATAATCCAATACACTCTCAGCGCTCATGACAAATGGACTCAGCCAAAAATTCTAACTAATCTACCAGGACAACGCAATCGCTATCTGCCAAGATCATGGATTAGTAATGCCATATCGAACTGCTCTCTCGTCGGTCAGAGAAACGAGAGAGCATGGGAAATAAAAAAAGTCGGATGCCGATTTGTCATCACTATCATGGATGATTCGGTACATCGATTGGCCTACTTGGTGAGAAAATCCGACCGATTGTATCGATATAGTGATAGTTTTATCAAGTAATGGAGCATCCACCGATCAGTGCAGAGGAGAAACCAAGAGTTTAAGCGCAACCAGAATTTAAAGGGGAAATCGGAGGGGTAGATTTATTTTTCTATATTTCACCGTGATCAAATTAGCGTGCGCAATAAACGCAACCGTACCTGCTGACAAGCTGCATCCGCACTTTGCGCTGACGCGGCAGATACTCGCGATGGTGCATATTCTGGAAGGTGAGAGGGTACTGTATGTAATACTGTTACTCGAACAGGTTTTCGACCTCGTTTCATACATTTAACAAAGCACCTTTTGGAGTAGACTTCGCGAAACGTTTAGCGATTCAGAGGACGATTAGAGAGAGAGAGAGAGAGAGAGAGAGAGAGAGAGAGAGAGAGAGAGAGAGAATAGAGTTTTGAGAGAATAGAGGAATCACCCGATGTAATGCAATCTCGTACCGGTGCAATTCGATGATCTGGTTGGGAGGCCGCGAACATGTCCGGCATCACTGAGGAAGCGTAATCTGATAATTAAATAATTTAGAGGTCTTTTTTTGAAATTTGGCACCACTCAATTATCAAATACACGAGATATTGCATTCTTTAGATACCCAGTGAAACTCGAATCAACGCGTATGGGATAAAAAATTTTTCCAATCTTCACTAGAAATTGCAACAGGCTGGGATCCGCCTCATTGCCGAGGACCAAAATCGGCGATTGACTGTATTTCTCTCCCTCATTATTGACGCACATTGGCTTCCGGCTCTCTATTCTGTACACTCTCTCTCTTCTGCCAAGAGGGTGTGCATAATGCAGAGAGTGGTCGCAAAATGTCATTTATAATTGTAAAATTAAATATGTCGTTTCTTCGATCTGTGGACAATAACTGACTTGCAAACCAAATTTGTATCTCTCCATTTTGCACACTATCTCGTCTGTCTGATCGGAGAGAGAGCACGGCATTTTACTGAAAATGAATTCAAAAAAATTCGCGACAAGATCACGCTTTTTGACGGCCTACGGCTCCCGTTACAAGGCAAATTTTAGCTGGCAAATTGCCAATTTCTCTCTTTCTCTCTGCCCACCCCCTCTAGAATTCCGTGAGAGAGAGAGTGTGAAGAATGGAGAGCCAACATGGTATTCCCTCCCTCACCTCCTTCCTCTTCCTGCTGCTCGGCGACCTCCTCTGTCGGTTTGATGAGAGCGGGACGGGGAGGATACATCTACGAATTGATAAATAAACTTAATATAAATAAATTTAATAAGTGATTGTGCCGCCTTCGCATACATTTGTTACAAATGACATTACTTTTTTCCGAAATCTTGGTCATATGGTAAAATTTCGCAACAGGACTTTTCTCGCTCCACTCTCAACACAAAAGCCTGCACTATTCTTCATAACCGATCTGCGCTGCGCTCCTCAGCTTGACGATACAAAAAATCATCAGTTTAATCATTTTGTCCAATGCTGATCAGATCCTTTCCTATAAAAAAACACAAGACACATCATGATCCTGTTCGAATCATCAGTGAAAGCGAGCGCATCCTTCTACCGGTACTTGTGTGTTTTAGGTTACAAAGTTGTCACAATTTTCCTATGATAATCATAGTTGAAGTTCGAGACAATAATACCTTTCCTCATCATTATCCTATTCGGTTTCACAGGATCGTTTCAGAATTGTTTACACACAAAGGACGAATTTGATTGTTCAAAGCTCATCCGCTCCACCGCGAAATTCCCACATCTCGTATCAGGATAAGAGGTGTGCAAAAATGTCCCACATCAAAAAGGAATCTATCTACAGCATGCTTCAGGTTTCAAAATGATAATAAAGCCAGCTACGATCGTCTCCAACGATAGTACACACGGATTCCTCTTAGTTCAAAATTCCCCACCTCGATCCAGAGCTAATGGAATCGACAATAGCCTTATGCTCGCACGTTTCACCTACCGGCACCAATCTGATTCTCGTTTCACAGTTATCCCAAAACCGGATCCAATTATAACTGATCACTTCTTACCCACTTGCTGATGAATTTCAAGATTCTTGATTCTCCAACAGGAATGCATTCTCTTCAATCCCAATTGCGTTCATGTGATTGACTCGTCACGGCGCCCCCCCCCCCTATATTAAATTGGTGGATCGAATAGTTGCTCTCCTTATTCTGCACACCTTCTCATTGCTCTGATCTTCGAGGGAGTGTGCAGAATGGAGAGTCCTAAAATTTATTTTTTGCTTGTACATGTCACAAATAGCAGTGGCTTCATCCGGAATTTCCGTTCAAAATAAAATAGCACACCAGGCCATTTCTCGCTGCACTCTCAACACAAAACTTGAAACATTTCTTCACAGCCAACATTCCTGCGTTCGAGAGACTTGCAATTAATAACAAAAATATATAACCGCCAACTTGCAGGAATTTTAATTATTAAAATAGTCCATGGTCAAATTCGCACACATCTAACTTATTCGGAACATTTTTGCTTTTCGTTATGCCACCCATCTAATTTTATTCAAAATTTCGAAAACAAAGTATATTTTTGAAGTTGTGTAAAGAACCAAATATCAAAGATCAGCTTACGATCCGCTTCAGCTGCAGAATGGGTGGACGCGCGATCTTGCTCACATGAAATTAATTTTTTTTTTTAAACAATCGAAGCTCTTCCCAGCACAGTTGTGGTTCCCGATCGAATACTGCTTTCTCTATTCTGCCCACTAATAACTAACTCACCAGGTAGTCTGCTGAATAGAGATGGGAACTATTCGAACCGGTATCATTATTGCACAGATTCATTTACCAGCGTGTTTCTTGCAGCATGATAATTATAACTCTCTCTAGATTTAGCGACACCAATGTAAGCATGTCGTCTTGTCATAGTATAATCCCATTTCGCATCGATTGGGTTTACTTCGGCAATGCACTTTCTCCTCACCATAACCATTCCTTTCCCGTTTCATACGCATCACCAAGGGAGAATTTGACTGTTCAAGCTGATTATCAGTGCATTTCAAAATATCTCCCTCGTTTGAAATTTTTTCGGATCAGCAGTGCAACCATGCGCTTTGTGCAGAAACTTATACGGGCATCCAGTGTGTTTCTCGTATCATAATCTAAAGTCCCCGATGGTCAACGACAATGATCGCATGAGCGTGCTTGAGTTAACAACAAACTCTCACAATCATCCTTTTCGGATTCACGGAATTGCTTTGTCTTTGCCTCACCCAGCAACTCCAGCACATTTCACGTTTCATGAATATCACAAAGTCTGATGCTAGTCATCGAAACAAATCACTTGTTGAATGTCTTTGAAAAAAATTCCGTTCTTCGATCTTATTCTGATCTCGAGTTTTCTCGTATTCGAAAGGCTCACTTACTTCCACCACCAAGATCTACTTTAGTGGAGCAAGATCGGAAAATAATCTCTCCATTTTGCACACTCTCTCTCTCTCTGGTCGGTGGAAGAGTATGCAAAGTGGAGAGAGCTACTATTTGAAACGGAAGCATGACCAGATCAAAACTATCATAACTTTCGAGAGCCAACCTCTCTCACAATCATACTAAATTGGGGAAATCTCTGCATTTTATGTTCAAGTTTATACCGTCGATTCTAAATTTAGCTGCAATTTCGCGAATCACGATATTCTCATCCCGAATAATAGCTTGCAGGTGACTAGTTTCACAGTCATCTCAAAGCTTGATCCAATCCATCACAACTGACTTATGACCGCATCATCGTAAAATAAAAATATATTGGCTTCTACTCCAATTGGGTGCATGTGAAAATCCACTCTCGTAAAAGTCGTGAAAGACAAAATCATCAGCACACTAATCCCATTTACAAATTCACAGTCTGGTTATTACCAGACGTATCGCGCACATATTTACCTGCTTAATGCTGTTCAACAATTTATCGGAGAATACGAATGAAAATTAGAATATCAAAAAATTCGCTTGTAATTTCTATGTTTCACCGATGTCTAATCAACATGTATCATCAAGAGTGAACGATATTCTATCGGTACTATGTTCCAAAACCAATCCAACTTCCAGTTCAATCTTGATCTACTTTGAATACTCCAACATTTAGGGATCTGCAGTAACCATTCATTAGCGGTTCTAAACATTGAAAATAAAAACCGCGATCGGTATTTATCTTCATTCTGCTTCATTTTTGGGGTGCTAGATGGGAGAAGATCAGAAGTGAAGTCGACCACTTTGAGTAGGAAGCAGTATCTTCCGGCACCAGCATGGTTTCGGTTTTGTAATCATAATAAAGTCCCCGATGGTCTTCGACAATGAAAACATGGCTGTTTTATAGTCAATAATAATTTCTCACATTTACCAGTTTCCTATTCACGCGATTGCATTGTCGTTGCCTCACTCTAGCACCTCCAGCACATTTCTCGCTTAATGCATCTATTAGCACCTCCATATTTCAGGATTCAATGTGATAATAAAGGCAGCTACGATCGTCTCCAATGATAGTTCCGAGATTGCAGTCTCTCAATCCAAAACACTCCGTCTCTATACAGAGCGAATGAAATCGACGAGTTCCTTGTGCTCGCACGTTTCATTTTCCGGGACCAATCCGATTCTCGCTTCAATATCAACACAAAGGATGATCCGATCTTTCACAACTGATTTAGGACCGCTTCATCGTAGAATAAAAATTGGATGCATGTGATTGACTCACCACGACGCCCTCTACCTTCATAGATACTGTTGTTGCCGGATAGAACAGCTCCTCTCTCCATTCTGCACACTTTCTTATTGCTCTGATCGGCAAGTGCGCAGAATTCTTCCAAAAACAAAGAAAACTTCGAATTCAATCTTGATCTGCTTTCAAAACTCCAACATACAGAGATCTACAGTAATGCCTAGCTACCGTATTCTACAATGTACCTGCTTCATCGCGTCATGAGTTTAATCTTGAAGAGTGCAGTGAGATCTTCGATCAGCAATGTTCGAAATAACAAACTTTACAGTCACACGTATATTTTTTCTTCAAATTCATAGCCCGGTGATTCACAGTCACTTCTCGCACGGATGTTATCTGTTTTCTCCCATTTAACAATATTTTTCTCGATTCGATTAGAACACCAGTAATTCGACCCGTAACCTCTCGGTTTTACCGATATGTAGTGTCAACGATCCTTGATTCATTTCCGACTCCAAATCTAATACAACTTCCAAAACAACCATCCCCTGCGGCAGTATCTACTCCAACTTTTGAGAGATCCACCGTATCAACAGTTCGATTTCGAAAACGAAAACCCGGATCGGGTCTCTTCATTCTGCATGGTAGCTCGGAACTTGATCAGGATAGAATGCGTGCCAAATGGCGATTTTGCTTCTGTTTTCATCTCTCTCCGTTCTGCACACTCTCACTTCTATCTGGCCGGTGAGGTAGTGTGCAGAATGGAGAGTGAAGACACCGTAATAACATAGTGATGTTAGAAGGAACAATTACATGTACTTCGTTACAGTATCCCATCCTATAGTTTACACCGCCATACCTTTCAAGGGTATCCTTCACGTCCTTTTTAGATAAATTTATGAAGTTGTGGATTGAGGAAAACACGAGAATATACAAAGAACCGGATAATCACGATCATGGCGGCTCTTCAATGGTTAATCAGAACCAGACAACTTTATTAATTACAAAAGATCGATACAATAAGCGTTCAAACTTCTACAATTCATGTATCCATAATGTGAAAATCGCCCCATCCGTCGGATACGGTCAGGTGCTGTCTGCTCAACCGTTCGGAAAGTTGAGTTACATGAGTGGTTTATTCCTATCACTGCAAGATTTGCTGACAGTTTGCATCAAATTATGGGTTGCATTATGCTATTTCATTAATAAATTGCAATTTATTTATATAATTTAATTAATTTAAACTCAGGCAGCCTCGGCGACGATCAACCAGGCGGCCGGTGTCTTCAAGAGTGCAGAGAGCGCAGACTACAAGAGACGCAGAGGAGAGGAGAGAGTTGGGAGCGTTTTCGCGTCAGGACTTGTATACTGTAATTCTTTGATGCGCAATATGTCTTTCTTGGCAATTTGCCCAATGTCCTCTATCACTGTTGTTCTGAAACGCTGTGTGTCTTTACTATGGGTGAACTGAATGAGGCGCAAATTGACGCTCGTCCAATTTGTGTTCCGGTAATGTTTGAAATTCGCACGAATATTTCATAATTTCAATCTCTGCATGGGGTTTGCGTAAAAATGTCAACTATCGTAGTTTTAGAAAATATCACACCAAACATGATTTTGTGTTTCATCATACACTGATTTTCAGGTGAACGGAATAATACCAATCTGTTGGTCGAAAAAATATGTTAAACTCTCGCTGCTTTTGAGCCTTTATAGGTAATATCTTTTTGGAATCTCATGTCGAATCTAGCCTCGTATGTCAACATTCACTCAGCTGTTGACTTTGCTCGCAAAGTCAGTATACGTCACCTTCTACCGGAAGGTGGATTCCAATTCGCCTTTAGAGCTTTTGTAAGAAAATAAATGCACATCTTATTTTTGTTCGAACGAAAATTCAAACAGCACAGAGTTATGTTTCATGGAGCAGTGAAATTGGGATGAGCAGGAGTGGTTCCAATGGTTGCGCTTTTTAGCCTTTGAAATAAAAACTTGTCTACGTGTTGCATCTGATTTTTTATCGACATTTTCTTAAAGTATTGGGTTGAGGAATAAGTAACGCTCGTTTTTTCTCTCCGACTTTAGAACCCTCGTGCTCGCTCTTTTGTTGTTGCCGTCTGCCACCCTGTTTACACTGGAGAGAGGGCCCCTCGGGCATTCCACACATGTTTTCGATTCAGTTCTCCCTAGTCTCCCAGGCGAGAATGCCGCACAATTTCGTCCCCGACCGAATTCACATTCGGAACGTGATGCTCTTTCTCTTTCTATCTGGCTTGAAACCGCCCGCCATTCATGAACAACTGGAGCAGGTTTACCCCACACATACCCCGCATGTAACCACCGTGAGAAAGTGGGTAGTCAAATTCGAGAAACACGACTTTTCCCTCGAAGATGAAGACCGACCCGGTCGCCCCATGGAGTTGGACCTTGATCGATTGCGTTCTGAGGTGGAGGCTGACCCGTATCTCACTACGCGCGATCTTGCTGACTTCCTTGGGGTCGACCAAAAAACTGCCGTGAATGGACTTCACGCGATTGGAAAGAAGTGGAAACTCGGGAGATGGATCCCCCATGACCTGACCGACTATGACAAGGATCGCCGAGCGGACATGGCTTCGACTCTTCTCACTCTGCATCGCCGGTTTGATTGGCTGGACAATGTCATCACAGGTGATGAAAAGTGGGTGCTCTACGACATCCATGAGCGCATGAGACAGTGGGTCGGAGAGGACCAAAAGCCAGCAGATGTCCCCAAACTCGATTTGCACCCCAAAAAAGTGATGTTGTGCATCTGGTGGTCAGTGCGGGGAGTGGAGTTCTGGGAACTCCTACCCGAGGGGACGACTATCACGGCAGAGGTCTACACTCTTCAGCTACGGAAGCTGAGACTCGCTGTCGAACAAACACGCGGGAAGGACGCTCGAATCTACTTTCAGCACGACAACGCCCGCCCGCATGTCGCAAGAAAGACCAAGGCTGAGCTGGCGGGCTATGGCTGGACTGTCCTCCCCCACCCTCCCTACTCACCCGACCTTGCCCCCTCCGATTACCACCTCTTCTCAGACCTCCAGCGTTTCCTCAAGGGACAGAGCTTCAAAGACCGAGCCACTATCCAGACCGTACTGACCAACTATTTCAAGAACCAGCCCCAGTCCTTCTATCACGAGGGCATCCACAAGCTGCCTGGTAGATGGCAGAAGGTCATCGATGCGCATGGAGAATATTTTTAGATTCTATCGTGCTTTGTAAAGTTTTTATGATAAAGTGAAAAAAATTTAAAAACGAGCGTTACTTATTCCTCAACCCGATACAATATTATATCGCACTAATGTCTGAGACTCAAGTCCAAAATAATTTCTTAAAAAGATTGAATCCCGCTCACTTCAATATGATTCACGTTAATTGTTCCCGCATATTTCCTGTTTCATTGTCACCATAAGGCCTGGTAGTATCCTATCGCACTAGTTTTTGTACGTCTATTTTTTTAAAAATATTAATTCCCCCTCACCTCAATCTTATTAGGATTCATCGGGTTGACGTGTGCCTTGTACTCGCTGCTCACTGCCTCATTCTTCACCGTCACGTGGTGCTCGATGCCACCTGATAGTATTGTCAGATGTAATTGTAGCTCTCTCCATTCTGCACACTATCTCGCCAGTCAGACAGAAGTAAGTGTGCAGATTGGAAAGAACCGCTTTTTTATCCGGTATCATTATAGTCGCTGCAATTTTGCGTGCTCTGGAAATCAAGTTGGGTAACAAACAAGAAACATTTTTTTCTGATTATGAACCGATAGCCTGTCATATTATTCTAAACCTAGAACTGAACTAATCATTCACCAGGAGTAGGTCTATGACATTAGTGATGAGAGTGCAGCCATGATTCACCTTCACGTTTGATTTTCAATTTTTTCTCTTTTAAGCAGTTTAGACAGTTTCTCATTTCTCACGGCATTCCTATAGCAGCATCTCTCTTCCCTCCCATACCGTGAATTCGATATACAGTAATCCCACAGTACCTCGGTGAACGATTTCCATTCACGATCGCCGATGCGACGTAGACTTCATGTCGGAGATCCAGTCGTGGCGGATCTGAAAATGAACAGAAAGATCAGATTAGTTATAGAATTATTTGGACATTGCAAATAGCAAAGAGAAGAATTGATTTTGCGAATACAGAAGCTCGATTTCCGTGATCGGACAGATCACGGAAATCGCGTTTCACTGTCCCTTCAACTACCACCAAATAGCAATTGCAGTGATAGTTGATGAACGCGAAAACGATCCGGCGAACGAATGGTCTTTTGAATATGACCATCCATTATGAAAGGTAGTTGTATGATCCAACCAATGACAAGCCATGAAACTCTACTTGATCGTAGGAATTTTCCGCAGTAATACGGTAGGATTACAGTACGTAGAGTGAGTAGCAAAGCAACTCGAAACTGGTCTCCGAAGAGAGCACATAAAGCAAATCAATCACGTTCATCACAAGTCATACAGTTCACAATCTTGGACAATCTCATTAACAATTAATTTCAATTAAAATGCAATAAATCTATCAGCAAACTTTTTTTTTACATTTTAAAACAAGCTATCTGCAATTCAAAACCATAAAATCGAAAATCATCGTTTTCACGATACCCGTGAGGCAAGTCAGTGTACAATTTGAAAATTCGGTAAATTGCTAATGAGGAATGGGGAAGAAAGGGTCGGGCGGGTCGGGGAGGGGGCGAGGCTGCAGCCTCCCTAGTATCCGCCAATTCCTCGCTGTTGTTGCTGCAGCTGCTGCATGTGCACCTGTTGCTGCAGCGACAGGCGTTGCTGCAGCTGTTGCTGTTGCTGTTGTTGCTGCGGGGGCGGATTCGGATTCGGCTGCAAAAAATATCTCAAAATTAGAATTATTTTATACGATCATACTTTATTTTACTGTGCAAACATAGTGGATGATTGAACTACTTGAACTAATCGAATGTTAAATGTCAATATCTGAATCACGAGATAAGAAGCGATTAATGGTGAAAGATTAATTTTGGCTGCATACAACTGCCCGATCGTCCTCTAAATCCCTCTAGTGATATGGTCAAATCCAAGAACAGGAAAGCACCGGAAGAGGTTTGAAGGTATTTGTTTTATGCGAACGCCCGAGATGACCCGATCACACGAGCAAACCGTCCAGATATTTAGGCTGGTCATGGAAGCAGAAAGTACCGGGGGATATCGAATTTACGAAAAGGATTTATTTCGAGATAAATGAAGTATACGAATTGAATTACAGAGAAAATAGTTGAGTTATGGTTCAATTAAGTAGCGCTAAATCACCGGCCGATTTAAATTAGACCAAATTATTTTTAGAATAAATTCCGTGGTTATGTTTGTTTTGTTCACAGACGGCTATCCACGAGCCCTAAGCCCTACCACGATGTTTCATCCCTCCATACTCTACCGTACCCCTGTTACCGTATCCGCTTGTCCTACCGTAATCACCTCAATCCTACAGTATACCTTGCGCATACGATCGAAGAGTGCCTTCATCGTCTCTTTGTCCTCGGCCGTCTTCCACACCTTGTACAGGTTGGTCATCGTTTGAACGACGTCAAGAATCTGGAAACACATATTTTAATCATTAAAAAAATATTGTTTTATTTTTGAAACCTAAAAAAACGAGGCATTCAGAACAGTAGAAAAAGTCGTATCAATAAATGCCGCACGATTTCAGAGAATTTTATGAAAATCCGGAACTGCGGGAAAAGGTTGTAAAAACAAGTCGAATTCGCGTTTCAATCTATTGATTGAGGCAACACGTTTCCGTCCATTCAATGAACGTAGGCTTCCGATGAGAAGATTTAAAACATATTTATACACCTTACAACTAAAAGATTGATCACTTCCTCGCCAATAGTGCATTCCGTGAGAAACGTCGCCTTTTGAAAAATCGACAGCGTGAACGGTTTTGGTAATCGTCGCCTTCCCCATTGCACGCACCTTATCCATCTCGACTTGCAGGTCGGCGAACCAATTGAGGAAGTCCTTCTCCCGATTGTGCATGATCACCGCCAGTTGGAAAGCACCTGCGGATTATGAATTGCATAATTATTTAATTAAATAAATAAAATATGTAAATAAAAAATTTCGAAACTTCAAAGATGTGTTTCATATTTCCTACGAAGGCAGGCCTATTCAGAGTTTGGCAATTCTGACTTCTTCCTCATCTAACTGAATAATACCATTTCCCACATCGCAATGCATTAGTGAGTGTAGTAGTCACTTTGACCTACAGCACTACAGTAACCAGCCACTCAGAAGTCGAAAATCTCCATTCCTACTGAACTTGTGTGGTGTGCTCTGTGATAAACGTCGCCTGTCCAAAAATCTACAGCGTGTGCGTCTCTAGCAATCGTCGCCCTGCTCACCGATGGCTATCACGTGCGGCGGGTAGATGATGGAGAGGTCGGTGCGGATGGAGTCGTTGATAATCTTGACCGCACTCGCCTCCAGCGTCTCCAGGTCCTTGAACTGCGAGGACTGCTCGCGCAGATCCTGAGGGGAAAGTTTGATTACGGTATGGCTCTCTCCATTTTGCACATTCTCTCGCCCATTCAGACGGACGAGTGAGTGTGCGAATGGAACGACTACCTGACTGATATTTGACCCATTCGGATCCTGGCTTCAGTTTTGCTTTATTGTCCAATCGGTGAGCTAGTTTCAATCAGCCTCATTTGCCAATCTACCGATGTTGAGGCACAAAACCACAAAGAGTCCTTCACAGAATTCCCGCCAAACACACAACGAACGATTTTGGAAAATAATCGAGCTTCCCTCTACATTATGCACACTCTCTTCGGTTTGAGTAGCGAGAAAGGGTGCAAGATGTAAAGATTCACTATATTTGTTATTTGTCTGACAGCTAGTCCTAATACAAAAACAACAGAGAGCAAAAAAACTCGACGCACTTCAGTTCATGATCAGCCAATCTACCGTAACCGACTCACCTGGAATAGCTGTTTGAGTGGTCGATATGGCTGGAAGCAGATGAGGCAGCAATCGAGGATCTCTATCTCTATGAGAATGAATTCGGCCTCGAGAAGGGAACCGACCCGCAGAGGGGACAGGTCGACTAGCAGGCCCATCTTCTTCACTGTAATTAATGTTGATTAATTACGTATTAAAATTAATATGCATACGTAAATAGGAGTAACTTTACTCTGATTGAGTCACACAAAAATCTGCAGAATTTCGAAGTTAGCCGTTTCCTGTTTCATTATTCGTACAAAGCCTGGCATGTTGGGTTCTAGGCAATGGTCGACGTTTGGATTGTCAACATTTAAAACCAATATTGCACTATCTAGTAACGCTCTGTAATTTTTTTTTAATGCACGTGAACAAGCCAAGTGTGTCTTATTGGCGAACTATACATATTTATAAAAAAATAATTGAATTTTTAAAATAAACAAAATACCGTATGTATTGACACCGTTCGACATCTTGTTCGTGCTGAGCGCTCCGAATTCCTCCACCTAAAAAAATAGCATTTTAAAATTATTAAAACTATATTAATGACTAATCGCGTTGGGCCAGTCACACTACAGTTTCGGCTAGTCGGCTTATTGATTGGTCCGGAATATAAATTGATGGTAATCAGATTAGGCATATCGTAAAATCATGCAGAAAAAGGAAGCGCATCATTAGACATCCATCAAACAGCCGCTAGCCTACATCTACCGGTACATCCCCGTTTCGAAACCTTCTGAATATCCCACCGATTACTTGTCAGTGATACTGCCGTATTAATCAATGGTCCCACCCATCTACCGTACTCATGAATCAATAGATGCGACCGTCACCTGAACCATAATATATCACGCTACCGGACCCACTGCTGTTACCGTACCTTGGCGGCGAGCATGAGGCAGGTGGGCGCCATCAGGAACGGATCCACGTCTTTGAAGGAGCGTCTGCAATGAAATAATATTATTTATAATGTTACAAAATATTTTATCAATCCATCAGTAAGAACTTGGCATTTCGCTAGGTGATTGAACAATTACTATTGAAAAGGTGATAGTGTGGAGCAAAAGGACATGCTATTGAATAGTTAGCTATTCCACGGTGACATGCAACCGCTGCAACAAGGAATCGCATGGATACTTTTGCACTCAATCACATCAGGCAAATGAAGCAAAATTAACTAAATGAGCTTCAATCTGAACTTCAGGTGAATTTGAGGGATTCTAACAACAAAGAGAGAAATTCAGACATGAAGAAGGAAATCTGTGATGAATCTGGAATTTAAAGTTGGCACCGAATGATGATATTGAGGCATTCATACTCAATAGTTCGTATTTCACAGCGACTCGACACTATATTGAGCAGTTGGTAACTTCCCTGGTCACATGACATCGATGAAACACAGTATTGCATGGATAATTCTGATCAAAGATTCGGAGGGATCTATATTTCATGTTTTCCTCTATACGACGTGCGCAAATTAACCAATTTATTGGTTTTTTGGTGGACTGCATAGCGGCAGGCAAATGCTGAGGGGACAAATAGTATCTCTCTCTCTATTCAGCACACTCTCACATTTTTCAGTCCGACAAAACAGTGTGCAGAATGAAGAGAGCATGCGCCACCACTAGAGATGTCTAATCGACACCGACTCTCCTCAATCCGCATGTTCTCTCGTCGGTCAGACAGATGAGAGAGTGTGCAGAAAGGAGAGAGCGATGCATCCCTACTGCTCACCTGATATACAGTATCGGAAATAAGTCTTGGCTCACTTTTTCAATCTTTCATAACGTTTGACTCACGATCGATTTCTGGCTCAAACATGGATATGTAGTAGTACACCCATCGTGTGTTAGGAATATGCCTTTGAGATATCAGGGAACATTGTTTCCTAGTGATGAGTCAATCAACACATGGTTTTTCTTGTCGGATTTTAAGTTCGATAAAACCATTTCTCAGACTTCCTACTCGGTGTGATAATATAAGGCCTCAATACCTTTTCGATAAAAATATGTACTCATGGGAGGACAACGTATCTTTAGACTGTTTCAAACAAGGGTCCCGAAAAAATGGATTTTCGTTCATAGACATGCTAGAGACTCGTTCAAAAGCTCAAAATGATCCTTACCACAATTCCTAATGATCCCCCAAAGTTTGATAATGATAGCTCGAAATTTGACATCCGGGCACGAATTTTTCATTTTTTCACATAATTTTTTCTTCCTATTTTGTATGATCACAGTTCCAAGGCCGATTTTTGTTCAAATGTATTTTCTGGACAGGGTAGTTGCAAATCCATGGAATATACGATGCCCACCTTTTTAGAGCATTTGGATAACTTTCCCGCCCGCGGCAACCGAAAATCAGAGGTCAAAAGATTTTCAACCCAAAAAATGACCATGATATAGTGATTAGTCGAAAAAATGTGTCAGAACTTCCTGACTAAATTTTTTTCTGGTATTTTTTTGTGTGCTGAGTACGAATTTCGGTATAAGAGTCCAGGATATCATTAATGAAAAAAGTTAAAAATTATTATGTCGAAACATAGCCGATTTTCAAAATCTTTTAACCTCTGATTTTCGGTTGCCGCGGGCGGGAAAGTTATCCACATGCTCTAAAAAGTTGGGAATCGTATATTCCATGGATTTGCAACTATCCTGTCCAGGAACTACATTTGTGCAAAAATCGGCCTTGGAACAGTAACCATACAAAAAAATCGTGCCCTGAAGGCAAATTAAGAGCTATCATTATCAAACTTTGGGGGATCATTAGGAATTGTGGTAAGGATTATTTTGAGCTTTTGAACGAGTCTCTAGCATGTCTATGAACGAAAATCCATTTTTTCGGGACCCTACTTTGAGACAGTCTAAAACCACTATACGTTATCCTCCCATGTGTACATATTTTTATCGAAAAGGTATTGAGACCTTCTATTATCACACCGAGTATGAAGACTGAGAAAAAGTTTTATCAAGCTTAAAATCCGACAAGAAAAACAATGTGTTGATTGACTCATCACTAGGAAACATTCAGGGAGTTCCCTGATATCTCAAAGGCATATTCCTAACACACGATGGGTGTACTACTACATATCCAAGTTTGAGCCAGAAATCGATCGTGTGTCAAAAGTTATGAAAGATTGGAAAAGTGAGCCAAGACTTATTTCCGATACTGTATGACAAAATCGCTAAAGAATGTTTAAAATTTATTTCTTTATTGTATTTCAATTTATATATCTGGTTGATGAAAGTGACTACCAAGAAGCATTCCAATTAAATTTTAAATAGATAATTAATTAATTACCGGATATAGAATCGTTTGAAGTAGAGGCTGGACGTGGCCACTACCTGCATCCGGATCTTCGTCGCGTTGTTGGAACTCGTGTCTTGCGCGATTGATTGCATCACTCAAATTAATTAATATTAATTATTTAAATAATATTAATTAATTTAATGAATAACTGTCCACAACTTCTAGTATCTTGGTATCGTACAGCAAGACGTACACTGAAATTGAACAATTGTCGAACTCCTGGTGATATAACAGCGGTGAAACGCAGAACAACATTGATTTTCCAAAGACTCTCTACTGATTGCGAGCGCATTCCCAATAGAGCAAACCCCACTCGATATTCAAATTATTAATTTATCTCAGGTGCTTTCATTACAAGTACGATGTTAGTGGGAATGTGCGTTTCGAGGAAAAAAATGTTTTGCCATAGTTTTATTATTTAGCATTAAAATAGGGTCGTTTTTACGCTCACTCCGTTTTGTCACGCCTGCCACGGCATATCAGTCCTCACAATAGATCTGGCGATGAAGATTAAAGATTACTAATTAAACCTCACTATTCGCCTCTCCCTATTTTGCACACTCTCGCTCTGTCAAGAGTGTGCAGAATGGAGAGAGCTGAAAACAAAAGCGTCTTCCCTATCGCTATCGCTCACTATTTCAGATGAATATGATGATTTTCAGGTACTATTACTCCGAGTAAGTTTTCTCTATTCTGCACACTCTCGCCGGTCAGAACGAATAGTGTGTAGAATGGAGAAACCCTATTCTAAATGACATCCATATCACTCACCATTGAAGAAGAATATGATACTCGTCAGCTCTCTATTTAGCATTCTCTCAATCTCCCTCTTAAACAGCAATTCAGAGGGTACAATAAGCGGAGAGCCGTAAATTGATCAGGCACACCACGCACACAATAAACTACAACTGACTTTTTAAAAAGACTGTTCAGTAATTTTTCACTCTCATTTATGGCAAATCGTTTTGTTGGTGTATCGTAATAGACTAATGCAACTAGGAAACCATGCAAAACATGTAAATATCGCATGAAAAATAGATTAAAAATAGATTGAAAATTTTTTTAAAAAATCTACAGTAATCCTTTCGGGTTCATTTCACGTTCAATGGTGTGGGGAGTGCGGTTTCCCGTTATTGCTCATTTTTGTTCATGTCTGAATTGCCGTGTCTTATGTTCGATTGGTGAGAAAGTGTGCAAATTGGAGAGACCTATCCGTAAACTGCGACTCACTATTGCAGAAGAAAATTATGATCTCCTCCTCAATCCCCTCTCTACTATCTATTCTCAACTAGGAATATGGGGTTTCTCCATTCATCATATTTATAGCCGGTCAATGAATTACTTACAATGTTAATAAGTAATATTCACTATTACAGAAGAATATGATGATCTTCTGGTACTCTTCCTCACTATACGTCTTCAGATCTTCCGCCCGTCCCCTCAGCAGGTCCGCCTTCTCCATCGTCCATTGCTCACTGGGAATTAGAAATTAATCAAGTATATTTTCACTCTCTCCATTCTGCACACTCTCCCTTGAATTTCCTCCATTGCTCACTGAGGATTCCACATTATTTAATTCGACCAGTACGAAACGCGTTTCAACTTCTATATAGAACGGGGTGGTATTTTAATAGAGGCTGATTCCGACAACTCAATTCCGATACAATCCCTAACAGCAGTAATGGAAAATCGGCATCTGTCTCTCCTCAATTCGCGTGCTCTCTCTTGCCTCTAACCGAAGAGAGAACACGTAAAATGAGGAGAGTCGAAGCCGATTTACCATCACTACCTTGCAGCTTTCGATCTGCAGTTTGGGTGAACCGCTGAATGATTGTTTCAGCAATTCTACGAAAGGACGAAGGAGGTGAAACCTCGATTTTGATTCGTTTTATATTCTGATCCAAAGAATATCCAACTAACAGAGGATCTGACTTCTACCAACAATGACATCCCAAATGGAGATTCCTGAATTTTAGTTGAAACAACCAACTCACAAGTGGGAACTCTTCCAGAAGCTGTAAGCCATCTGATTGGAAGGTCTCCTTTAATAGAATCTCTTCTTTCAGTTCTTTCTTCCTCCCCAGATACAGTCAGTGAGTCCAACGCTTGCCATGTATTAACACACACTCTACAATAATTCGCATTTACCACAAACGAAAAGTGGACAATGTTTTACGATCGATATTTAAAACGAAGAATTTTTCCAGTTCTCAAAAATTCATGATCTATAAAACAATCGATAAAGTGTGATTCAATCGCAGAGATCAGTTGTGAGAGGTTTTCATAAAGAGGAATGGGGAAGGAATATAATAAAAAGTGCGACAACATGAGAGGATTACTGTAACTGTGATGGGAACAAAGTAATCGATAACTGGACAATGTAGATATATATCTTGCCAACTATTGTCGCTCCGCCGAATTTACTCTCGAGTTCTTGAGTATTTTCCTCTTGATGACTATCGTCTGACCGGCACGAATGCCAAGTTGACCAATGAAATCACTGAAATTTTTTTTAAATATCGATTTATTTATTGAGCATGCTGATCTACTGATCTTTGCAACTGTATTGATTGAATGTATTTTTAGCACCGGAAAGAGATGGCAATTAGCGCAGTTGAGAAAACAACCACATTAACACACACTGTAACCGGATTCTGCCGGGACCTTGGATGTTTGACATATTTAACTGGGTATCTTACAAGTTACTGTATTGATTTAGTAAAAACGGTCATCATCACATTTCCATCAAAGCCAGTAAGAAATCTAGCAAATAAAGTGGAAAAAGAATTCGGAATCTGCTGGGACAATCCATAATCCTGTTTTACCGTACTCAAATTACTGTACCCAAACCCTACCGTACCTGCTGACAGGCTGCAGTCGCACCTTGCGTTGGCCCTCTGGATACTCACGTTGGTGCATGTCCTGGAAGGGGATTTAGTCAAGGAGTTGGCTTCGCACACAACTTAAAATTCGTTCCTACGTGTGTACAACGCCCAGAAAAACGAAATGAACTACAGTATCGTCCATAAGTCATGGGTAACTTTTTCATTCTTTCATAACTTTCGACTCATGCTAGATTAATGTCTCAAACTTGGACATGTAGTAGCGCACCCACCGAGCGTTAGGGATATGCCATTGGGATATCAGGGTACTCCCTGGTTGTCGCGTAGTGATGACACAATCAAGCAATACTTTTTCAAACAATCAAAATTCTTACATGGATTTTTCCTCAGCCTTCCTACTCGGTGTGATAATAGAAGGCCTCAATACCTTTTCGATGAAAATATGTACTCATGGGAGGATGACATACAGTGGCTTTATCCTGTCTTAAAGTGGGGTCCCGAAGAAATGGATTTCCGTTCATAGACATGCTAGAGACTCGTACAAAAGCTCAGAATGATCGTTACTACTATTCCTGATGATCCTCAAAGTTTGGAAACGAATGCTCTTAATTTGCCCTCATGGCACTAAAAAACGAATTTTTCACATGACCCTATTTTGGATGTTTACAGTTCTGAGGGTGATTTTCGTTCAAAGGTCATTCCAAGACAGGATGGTAGCATATCCATGGAATATACGATCCACAACTTTTTAGAGCATTTGGATAACTCTCCTACCCGCAGCAACCGAAAATCCGAGGTCAATCGATTTTCAAATCTGATATTTTTCGACATAATGAATTTTAACTTTTTTTTCAATAATGATATCATGGGCTCTCATATCGAAATTCGGATTCAGCCCACAAAGATATACCAGAAAAAAATTTAGTCAGGAAGTTCTGATAGAGAAACAATTTCGACTAATGATGGGGGATCATGGTCCTTTTTTTGGTAGAGAATCGATCGACCTCGGAAATTCGGTTGCCGCGGGTAGGAGAGTTATCCAAATGCTCTAAAAAGTTGGGGATCGTATATTCCATGGATGTGCTACCATCGTGTCTTGGAATGACATTTGAACGAAAATCACCCTCAGAACTGTAAACATCCAAAATAGGGTCACGTGAAAAAGTGAAAAATTCTTTATCAATTTTTATTTTTTTATTTATTTATTTTTTTTTATCAAACTTTGGGGGATCATCAGGAATAGTAGTAACGATCATTCTGAGCTTTTGTACGAGTCTCTAGCATGTCTATGAACGGAAATCCATTTCTTCGGGACCCCACTTTAAGACAGTCTAAAGCCACTGTACGTCATCCTCCCATGAGTACATATTTTCATCGAAAAGGTATTGCGGCCTTCTATTATCACACCGAGTAGGAAGGCTGAGGAAAAATCCATGTAAGAATTTTGATTGTTTGAAAAAGTATTGCTTGATTGCGTCATCACTACGCGACAACCAGGGAGTACCCTGATATCCCAATGGCATATCCCTAACGCTCGGTGGGTGTACTACTACATGTCCATGTTTGAGACATAAATCTATCATGAGTCGAAAGTAATGAAAGAATGAAAAAGTTACCCATGACTTATGGACGATACTGTATGTGTTTTTTTTACTGAGAGAAAACCCCTTGCATATCAAATAACTGAATTTGATTTGATTTTTACCAGATATCATGCCAGTGGAATCGCACGCCCTAGGAACTGGTGATGAAGTAGAACTGTTGCAGCTTGCAACCACCTGGTACAGCACACCACCAGGTGCAGTGTTCGAAATCAATTTCTTTGGTGTTCGAGCGATTCGATAGAGATACAGTACTACTGAAACCTGGTACTACCATACTCCTAATCAATATCCGATGCAATACCGTACCTGTGCCATTCGATGGTCTGGGTGGGAGGCGGCGAACATGTCAGGTATCGCTGAGGCTGCGTATTCTGTAAATAACATATTTTTTATATTGTTAATTTGTTCACACGTTTTGACTACAGGGCTTTCATCGAATGCATCAATTTAGAACAGTCTAGCTCGACTTATGTGATGAGCATGAAACGCCAAACGGATGGGTGTAGTGCCTAGAAATAAAAGTTCTGGTTTGAGCCTTTCTTTCGATTTCTCCAATTCATCAATCGATGATTGACTATCTATTTGCTCCTCCATTGAAATGCCATGTCGACTTTCAACTAAATATAATTTGCACAGTTTGACCGCCGAGAGTGTGCAGAATGGAGAGAGTCAAACCCAAATCGAGAGTCAATCCCAAAATGGCATTTCCCTCCCTCACCTCCTTCCTCCTCCTGTGGCTCTGCGACTTCCTCTGTTGGCTCGGCAGGAGCGGGGCGGGGAGGATCGATCTGATATTTATATATTTAATGCATTGCATAATTAAATATTGATTATATAATGATTTTTAATGCGTTCGAATTCATAGAAGAGATCAAAGATCAAAGATTAGCGTACCTTCCGCTTTCGCTGTAGAATGGAGGGACGAGAGACCTTGCTCACCTGAATTTTATTAATTTAATACTACAATTTAAATTTCTTCAAATCCTACACTGATTCGAAAACTAGGGTGTTTCTCGTTACACGGTGATCATAATTCTCACTAGATTTTCCGATACCAATTAGCTGCATTCTTTTCGATCATAAATCACTTCACTTTCAGCTCTCGCAGCATAATTCATTCGACGCTTTCAAAAATGGCTCAATGAGGAACATCAGCAAATTTCTCGCTTCAGGGGTATCACAAAGCGCCGAGTATTCCCTCGCAATTAATCGTAGCCTCCCTTTTCTCGTTAAACTAATAATAAGTCGCTCACCGAAATCTCACTCGAGTTCATGGCTCCCACATGTTTACTGTTTCACTATCACCACAAAGCTCGTTACTAGCCTATCGCACTAATATCTCTGCGGCCCCCATCATTTATATTCAAAAAAAAAGGTATTGAATCCCGTTCACCTCAATATTATCCTTGTTTTTGTTCCCGCGTATGTCCAGTTTTACTATCATCATAAAGTCCGATACTATCCTATCTCATTTTCTAATAGTCAGCCCTCACCAAAAATAACAATAATGCCCGCTCACCTCAATCTTGCTCGGGTTCATCGGATTGACGTGTGCCTTGTACTCGCTGGTCACCGCCTCATTCTTTACCGTCACATGGTGCTCGATACCACCTGTATTTATAAATACATTTATATTGCAGGATTTTTTAAGATCTCTCTCCATTTTGCACACTCTATCGTCTTTCAGAAGGCGAGTGTGCAGAAAGGAGAGCGCACAAGTCTTCCGCCGTGACAAAAGTGATTCATGGTCTATACAGAAGAAACTTGAGGAGCGAGGCCATATACTATTCGTTACCGTGCTGAGTAGTTCCTACAACCTCACAAGGTTGTAGGAAACAACTAGGCACGGTAACGAATAGTGATGGCAAACCGGAAACCGACTAGCTTCTTTTCGCTTACACTGTTGCCTGATCGATGAGAGAACAGGGTAATTGGGGAGAGTAGGTTCCAATTTGACTACACTAGTGTATTCGCTTACAATACCACCAGGGAAAATTAAATGGCAATAAATAAATAGAAATAAAAATAAACTCACCCGAAGATGACGCCTTCGACTCGGCTAGATTCTCCAGGTAGCTCAGCACCTGGAAAAGTGCTCTTTGATCTTACACCATTGTACTGGAACTAACACATTCTGACAACATTTCAAAATGTTAAGCACCGGTGTGTTCTTGTTTCATGACTACGACTTAGAGAATCATTGGTAATAAACGGTAATTCATTCTCGGTCTGCTAGGAATTATATAAAATGTATAATTCAACAATTCAACTATTTAAAGCCGAGCCGGTTCAGTCACATCCCGCAAGACTACTCACTGGTTGCACATGCTTTAACCTCATACCCATATAAACACACCTTCTTCGCTAAATTTTCCACTATTCCTAAACGAGAAGTATAGTGAAACAAGGGCCACAAACAATTTTCGTGCTTGCTCTCTAAAGCAAAGAAGTGCTATGAAACAATATATTCCGGCTCAAGGTCATATAAAATAGCTTAAGACTACTTGGACCAGGTCTAAGTGCACAAGACTCACCTCCTCGGGCGGCTCGCTCGTCAGGTACAGGTGTGGACAGAAGTCCTCATGGGAGGGATCGTTCGAGGGACGACCCTGGAAACATATTTGAACCATACCGATAATTTTACTTCGATAAACACTCGCGTCTCGAGAGTGTGCTAAATGGAGAGAAGTTGAAATTGCTAATTGTCTGCTTATATCTGACACATGGAATTATTTATTTATTTATCGTTCACCACTTAAGATGACTCAGCAAGACATGCAAATAATATGCAAGCGACACATCGTTCCTCTTTATTCCGCCTGCTTTATTTTAAGCAATTCGAAAGTGTGCAAAATGGAGAGACTTCAAAAACTTGTTTAAACGAAATGGTTACGAACTTGTCGGAAGTGCACCGAGCACACACGATCCCGCGGGCACTGCTCATAGCGACCGCCCTCCGACTGACTCTGAGATTGAGTTATATTTAATATTTAAATAAATGAATACACACAAAGGGAACAGTCTCTATTACAGAAGCAAACAACGCAGGCTAGTCGAGTTTAGGGCAAACTGCGTAGTTTTGTTAAAGGCTTTGCATAATTTTAACGGCATTTCGGATATTTAAGTAATTTCCAAGGAAATGCGTACCTTCTTGTCAATGGCGTGCATCCACATGAGTTGCTTCATGCCCGGCTCGCGCGGAATCATGAAGAAGCGAATGGACGGGAACGCAGTCCGCCGATTCCACCCGCAGAAGATGCAGCGCTCCATCTGACGCAATAATAAATATAAATCAATCGCGAAACAATAATAAACAAAATTTTAAAAACTATAATGAAAAATAAAATCAGTTCGAACCAATGTCGCTGAATTCCGGATTCCGTGTCTTCCATTCGCAAAACGGCGTCGATCATATAGTGTGCCGTGAAACCGCAAACTCCCTGGCTTTATTTTGATGTTCACTCAATATTGTTTGTACCGTTTTACTTTATATTATGGGGAACCAGTTGGTTTCACGTTAACGATTGCGCGCGCCGCCTACCGGTAATTTCGCTAGTGTGCACCAGGATGTTTCTCGTTTAATAGCCATTGCAAATCTCGTTGATGTTCATCGCAACAGATTAGGGAATGGCATACCCTTGGGATGAATTTGAGCTATGAGCGTAAAAGATCGCGCGCTCTTCCACTATGACCGTCGATTAGCCAACACTACTTGCTGACGTGTGTTTCCCTTTCAGAAAGTGACGCAGCTCATTCAGTCAAATAATTATTTATTTATTTATTTATTCAGTGATGGCCCGCTCGCGCATCCCCGCCGACTGGATCTTCGAGGAGGATGCCATCAAGAATTCGCCCTCGCGAAAGGCCGCAATGAACGAGGTGAGAAGGCCTCAATGAGGTTTCGTTTCGATTCTCTGCTCTCTCTATTTTGCACACTCACTCGTTGCTCTGACCGATGTTACAGTGTGCAAAACGGAGAGAGCCGATACCGAAATGGCATCCCTAAGAGAAGATCCCTCCCCTTACCCTGCACCAATTTCACATGCATCTTTACTTGTATTCTCACTTCCCTTCTTCCGTCTCGTTAATCCTGCACTTGCTTCAGTGGTATGCGATAGATATTGTATTTATTTAAATAAATATTTAAATACAGGTGGACGAGTTGCGGCTGAAGAGAGAAGGCATCGACATCATGAAGCAAATCGGCCACGAATTTGGATGGTGAGAATTAGTATAGCCAAGCCCAGAACCGATGGGAATTAGTAAAGCCAAGCCCAAAATCGAATGGAATTAGGAAAGTAGAGTCCAAAATCGGTGAGAATGAGGGATGTATTTTGGCTCTCTCCATTCAGCACACTGTAACATCAGCCAGAACGACTAGAGAGTGTGCGCAATAGAGATGTTCAGAAATAGATAAAAAACAAATAAAATAAAAAAAATAAAAAAATAAATGTGTAATATTTTCTGAGAACAACAACGCTTTTGCTTACCTTGAAATATGTTTGCCTAGTATCATTCTAGTTTAATCTGTCCTTTCTCCAGGAAAGTCAATGGTGCCACGGGCGTTGCTTGTGTCTACTTCCAACGATTCTACATGCTTCATTCGATACAGGAGTTTCCGTGCCCGGTTAGTGACTTTGGCCAAGTTATCTTAATATTAGACTCGAGTATTTGAGGGCACTAGCAGGGGTGTGCAAAAAATTTCACGCACTCCTCATTTCTCATGCTCTCTCATCGATTAGAGAAACGAGAGAGCATGCGAAATTAGGAGTGCGGGAATTTTTTTGTCGGGTGAGAAAATTCGTAGGATAGCCTACTGGATGAGAACCATTTCGCGATACCGTCTCTTACATAACTTATTGTCTCTCATATGCAAATCGTGATCATACAGTAGGTTATCATCGGAATGTTCTCATCCGACCTAGTGCCGTATTTGAGGTGATCTCTTAAGATATGTTAGGAAATTTAAGCACCTTGTGCTTGATGTGAAGCATCGATCAGTATTTTCCTTTCTTGCACTGCTTAGGCATTAGTGCCAGAAAAATAAGTTTAAAAATTACTAAAATAATTTTAAATAATTGCAGACCACCGCACTCAGCTGCATGTTTCTCGCTGGCAAGTCGGAGGATACTCCGAAGAAGTGCAAGGTTGGAATTTGAGAGAGTCTCCTAGATTGATCGATTTGACATTAATTCAAGGGCTATGAGAAAATTGTGAAACATAAAAAAAAACATATCTTGGAACTCTATCAGTTTATCGACCAATACTGTAACCCCGTGATTTAGGTTCGAATCTTTTTTTGGTTCGAATCTATGCTGTATCTCGTGTTTCCTGATGATCACTGCGTCATGAATTCCTGGGTTAAGATAGAACAGTGAAACCTGAAAATTCCGGGTGTGGTCCGTCTTGGAACTCGAGCAGTTTATCATTACAGTAACTTTGAGTGATTTTGGCATATATTGGCTTCACCCTCTCAGATGTATTGGTCGCTCAAAAATGCATTTCAAAAATTTTAATACTATTTAATTTATTCATTTATTGTGCAGGATATCGCTCAGAACGCCCTCAAGCTCTACAGCCAGATCTTTCGCGTCAATCTCAATCGGCTGATGGTCAGTCGTGTTTTTAATTTGCAATTTATTTTTAAAATTTTTTGTATCATCCTATTTTAACGAGCCTACCGTATTCTCGTTTCCTGCCGATCACAAAACGACATGTATTTTCTTCGACGCTGATTCTGTCTCAACTTCCGCTGTATTATTTTTAAAAAATCCCTCTTTTTTAATCATCGTTTCAGACAGCTTAGACTCCGCATTCTATCTATAATATTAGTTACGTCCCGTATACCCGTAGCTCGCCTTCTGTGCTTTTAATGGATCATACCCATTTCTTCATTCCAAAACATCATATTTTAAATATCGAAATTATCAATCCATCTCAGGATATTAAAATTTCAGCTTCTTTTTCCTGAAATTAAATTAAATTTTGCATTATTAAAAATAATTTTAAAAAAATTGTTTTTCAGGACGACATCATGGCAATGGAGCGTGTGCTACTGCAGACGATCAAGTTCGATTTCAATGTTAGTTGTTTTTCTACGATTGCAAGTTGCCCACTCATTAGTGTCATCAACTCTGAACTGGAAATACTCTTGAGACATAAACAAGCCGGTGCATTCTATGTTCTTTGATCAAATTCGAACAAGATCGATTTCAATGTTAGTTTTTTTCAACGAGCGGTAATTCCAAGTTCATTAGTGTTCCATCATCAACTCTGAACTAGAAAGAGTTGTGATGAATAAAAGATCCGGGTTGTGTTTTAAAAAATCTGAATCCAGGAACCTATTGGTGTGACATCGGCAAATCTGAAATTGTAGGGATCGTGGAACGTGAATCATGCGTTTTAGTTGACTCGAGAATAGTGCGAATTAGATAGTTCAAAACTACACCGTTATCCACCATGTAAATTGGGATTTAGAAAATTTTTTTCGCTAGAGCTATCAACGACTACCGTAACCTCGAGCGTTTTCCAGATCGATTTACCGTACAAGTACATCATAATGTACGCTAATGACTTCAAGCAGAAGCGAGGGTTCGACGCTACAATGGTCAGTAACAAAATATTTTTTGTCTTAATATTTAGTGAGTATACTAATAACAAAATTAACGAGGTGATAAGAATTTTGTGAATATTTCGTTAATATAATAATAGCTAGATTAAGCAGATGGTAAGAGGCGCTAGGCGGTTTCTCTCTGCAGTGTTGCCTCTAGATCCCGCTTTCCCGATCACACCCTATTATTTTCTCCTTGCGGCTGGAAAACAATTAAAACATTCATTGCGCGATGGTTTCAGGTATACGCGAAACCTATTCGATACAAGAGGAGAGGGTACTGTAGCTATGCTCCCTGAGGTATACGGTACTCATCAATATCGATCTCCAGGTCTCTGAGATAGTGCGACACGCCTGGCCGCTGGTAAACGACTCCTTCTTCACGCACCTCTGCCTGGCCTGGGAACCGCAGGTGGGTGGCTTTGGATACTTGGGATGGATTTGGAACTGATTGGCGCCGAAATGGGTAGCCGAAATAAGTATCTCTTCATTCTGCACACTCCCATATATCACCTCGTTTTATAATCAATCATTATTTCCGTGCCCTCCACTGGATAATGTAGCCAGATCGTATAGTAGCTCTCTCCATTCAGCACACTCTCTAGGTGGTTAGAGCGACGAGAGAGTGCGCAGAATGGAGAGACTTCATTAATTTATCAATACTATTGCAGATCATCGCCGTCTCCCTCTTCTGGCTCGCCATCAAGCTCAGACAGGTACGGTAGATCAGCGAGGATTACTGTAGATATTACGGTATATCAGTGAAGTTCGGTAGGCCAAGGGCCTACTGTACGCAGCTGAATCTGAGATAAAATATAGGCTATCTTAGGAGAGCGCTCTCATACTGTTGAACATTGAGCTGGGTTTTGAAACTAACTAGGTGGTTGCGTCAAGAACGTGATTTTCCATCATTGAATGATTTTTGATATGGAGATCAGAAAATAATCATTACTATATAATAGTACTGCAATTGTATGTTTCTAGGCACATAGGCATTTTCGTGTCGCAGCATGTTTTCATAAAAATGTTCTACTCAATGTTAACGGTCTGTCCCGCATCCATGTTTCGCGAAACTTCTTCTAGGAGTTTTTATGTTTGGCGCCAGATTCTGAGACTTGGTGATTTCTCGATGCACCCCTACGACAAGAATTGTTTGGTGTGTCTGATCCAAAACAATCACAGCATTACTTCAGTGCTATTGTGATATTAGAGGTTTCTGAAATGCCTGGCACTTTTATGCCGCGTCCTTGTTTCTAAATCGAGTTCTACTTGTGCAATCGATTCTTGCGTTTCAACTCTCTTTCAAAAATACAGACACTCTCGAATCAAACATCAGTGGACGAATTATTGCAAATGTTAGAATTATTAGTATAATATTAAATACTTATAAAATAATTAACATAATTGCAGCACGAGGAGATCAACCAGACGCGATGGTGGGAGGAGCACGTGGCGGAATTGGCGGAGGACAAGATGGAGGCTATTTGTCATGAGGTATTATATGTGGGGGGTGTAAACGCGGGTTCTAAAGTCCAAAATAAATAGACTTTTTTAACAGATAATTTTTTTTAAATGTTACACTCATTTCGTTATATCTCGTTATATAATATGTTGTATTATTTATCTCTATTCTTATCTAAAAGATCTTTTTTTCAAGCAGAAAACAAGAGCTTTTGTAAAAATAATATTTTAAAGCTAATATTTTAAAACTAATTTTATAATAATAATAATAAACAATCAATGTTCCGGTAAGAGGAGGGGTTCCTTTTTGTCGCTTAAAACTGCTCATTAGATTGCTTCCTGCACGAATATTTATTGTATGTTGCGTGGCTGAAACGGGGAACGAGTAGGTCATTTTCGTAAATATGGAAGAAATTGCGAGGATAGACGTTCGATTTCATTGGTATGCTTCCGGAACAGATGATATATTGCACTAGTGAAACGAGCAATGCGCAGGTACTCCCGTCTGAGGATTTTGATTTCGTTTTCTCTGCTATTTTAAGATTTTGATTATGGACATTCGTCGCATCAATTACCGTCTAGAACGAGTTTCCATATAGAGTGGGTGAAACGGGAAAGATACCAATGACTATCGTCAGTCTTATCTTTAGCGTCTACTTGAGATATATTTTTCAATGTATTTCGCCCTCAGTTATGATCGGTCTGCTTCCGGGAACAGGTTCTTTATCGTACTAATGAAACCACTAATGCGCGGGTGTTTCTTTCTGATGACTTTGATTTTGTCTCCTCTATTGCATCCCACGTTATGATCCACGTCTTTTAATATCATCATCACTTCCTGAGATAATCCGAAATGACGAGGGGGGATGACATTTATGTCTTCCATGATCTGGATTGGCACTTGCAAAAGCGTAGAAGAATGAACGAAACTGAGACGGAAACACTCAGCTAGGATGATTACTACGCCCCTGTTTTTCCATCTCAATGCTCTCTTCAACTTAATTAATTATGTAAATATACAGTATGAATGATTACGGTGCTTGCTCACAACGGGTTACGGTACTTTATCGATCCAGATTACCGTATTTTATCGATTGCAGGTTCTTGATTACTACGCTTTGATGAACAACAGCGGCAATGGAGGGGCTCCCGGTTCGTGAAGGAGTACGGTAGCCACCCCTATTATCGATCTCACCTGAAGATTGCTGTATCTCACCTCCAGTTATCGATCGGCGTAGTAGATTACCGATAAATTGAGCCTCTAAATTATTCGTTATTGTTTCTTAAAGAAATTGTGTTGTTTCATGTGGTGTTTTGACTGATACGTCTTATTTACCGTTTATTTGTTTAGAAGCATTTTTTCGGTTTTTCAAGTTTAGCAAGTCTTTGAGTTCCAAATGTAGTTGAAAAGTTTGCTAGTATTTATCTGTAAAAAGTACGCAATTAATGTGAGATAAAGCCGCTTTTGTATTTTAATTTGTTTCTATTGTGATGCGGAAACAGTTGGATTCACGTTAACGATCGTGTGCGCTCCGTACCGGTAATTTCGCTTTTGGGCCCCAGCATGTTCTCGTTTCATTACAAAGTTCGATGAAATTCATCGCTTCTGATCTCTTTGAGTTGCCCTTTTCTCCGCCGCATCCCCGCCGACCTTCGAGGAGGATGCCATCAAGAATTCACCCTCGCGAAAGGCGGGAATGAACGAGGTTAGAAGACGCTAATGAAGTTTCGTTTCGGCTCTCTGCTCTCTCTATTTTGCACACACGCTCGTCGCTCTTGTTAGTGATGTTAAAGTGTGCAAAATGAAAAGAGCCGACACCGAATTCTCATCTCTAAGAGAAGAGTAATGCCTTACTCCTCAATATCTCGCCCCAATTTCTTACGCATTGCCACAACGACAATCCGAATAGTCAACTCTACAAAACCTCAATCAGCCTATGATGACGTATTCTCGTTTCATGCACATCACTAAACGACATGACTTTTCTTTGA
This sequence comes from Pristionchus entomophagus, assembly GCA_036245825.1. NCBI lineage: Eukaryota > Metazoa > Nematoda > Chromadorea > Rhabditida > Neodiplogasteridae > Pristionchus > Pristionchus entomophagus. The sequence goes on from BTSX01000001.1 coordinate 4,860,894, forward strand.
CGCTGATTGTGTCAGCGGTCATATCCAACAAACTCCCCCACTTTTTAAAATCATGGTTACAGACGGTTTCGAACCCGTTTTCGATCTATAATAATATTTGCGCTTCGTATACCCGTAGCTCGTCTTTTGTGCCTTTAATTTACTAAAAAGGCAGGACTACCCGTCATGATCGTTTAAAAACGATCATGACGGGTATAGTCCTGCTTTTTTCTTCATGCCAAAACAAAGTATTTCATAAATTGAAATTAGTATTTAAATTCTTTTAAGGACGACATCATGACAATGGAGCATGTGTTGCTGCAGACGATCAAGTTCGATTTCAATGTTAGTTGTTTTTCCACGAAGAAAAGTCTCCTATATTAGTGTACCATCAGAAACTCTGAACTTGAGAGACTCTTGAACCGTGACCCGTCGCGTTTAATATTTTAGACTGAAACTTCAATATTAGTTTTGTTTTCAATGGACGTATTGTAAATCCATTAGTATGTCATCAGAAACTCGGAAAGGAAAAATGGTGGTTTCTAAAAGGTCCTAGTTTTTTCCACAGCCGATGCTCAAATTAGTGTGCCATCAGAAAATCTGAAATTATAGGAATCGTGAAACATGAACAGTCTACGTAATCCAATTTTTTCCCTTCCATCGAACGATGACATCCGATTGGTGCGCCATTATCAGCACAGAACTTGAAAGAATGATTAATCCGGGTTATGCGATTCCGTCCGAGCAATTCCGAGATACCATTTGTGTGCCATCAAAATGCATGCAATTTTAAAGGATCATGAAACATGCACAATGAGGCGCTTATGTTTTTTTGGCTCTAACAAATACGACCTAAATGTTTCTTTTATCCCTCTCTCGTAAACAAAAACTAACAAAAAATAATGTTTGTGATAGCAGCTTCTTTGATATTGAGAGAATTGTGATACTTTGAAAATGAGTATCGTGTTTTTCACTTCCTAATGATAATGTAATTGGCACCACCAGATCTGAACTTGAGGGAATCGTGAAACGTCAATTATCCGAGTTGTGTTATTTTCCTCTGATAGCTGGAATATATTGGTGTAACTTCGGCAAATTGGAACTTGAAGAAACCGTGAAACATCAATGATCCACGCGAGATCAATCTCTTCTCATTTGTGTTGCATATTCCGCCAGGATTGTTAATGTCTCACAGCTTCTTTAATTTGAGAGTTGATGATGGCACACTAATGGATGAGCCATCATTCGCAAGAATACGAACGCCGCACCCCTACGACAAGATTTCGGGGTACTCTAATCATACATTTATTTGGTGTCTTATCCAAAACAATCACAACATTAATTCAGTGCTATTGTGATATTATAGGTTTCTGAAATGCCTGGCACTTTTATGCCGCGTCCTTGTCTCTAAATCGAGTTCTGCTTGTGCGATCGATTCTTGCATTTCAACTATCTTTCAAAAAATACAAACACTCTCGAATCACACATCTGTGGACGAACTATTTCAAATGTTAGAATTATTAGTATAATATTAAATACTTATAAAATAATTAATATAATTGCAGCACGAGGAGATCAACCAGACGCGATGGTGGGAGGAGCACGTGGCGGAATTGGCGGAGGACAAGATGGATGCCATCTGTCATGAGGTATTATATTTTATTAATAATTTTTAAAAAATGGTTTTATCATAATAATTAAATAAAATAGTGTTCCGGTAATAGGAGGGGTTGCTTTTTGTCCCTGAAAAAGACTTGAAATTGCTTCCTGCACGAATACTTATTGTATATGACGCCGTTCGCCTTTTTTCGAGCAAATTGGGAGAAGTCTGACATACATACATACATATTGTAAGATTCAAAAACGCAGCAAAAGCAATACGGTGGTTAGCAACTCCAAGCTCCGCCCCCTCTAATGGTAGTACTGGAGGGAGTACTCGCGGAACGTTTTATTCGAGTTTTCAAACTTCGATCGGCTTTCTCTTCGACTAATCAACTTTTTCTTCATATAAATGGCGTAAATTCCAGTTTTGGTGTGCTTTTTGGATGAACGAGGGATTGCAAGATACATTTACTTCTCATGGCAAACAGAAATGACAACAATGACAACGAAAACGTCCAGCACTAAGACCTTCTCCTTGACGATCTGAAGGGGACATCTGGAATCCCTAGCAATAGATTAGATGGAGATACTCCCCTTCGGGGCTGGCTGTCAACCAGTGACGAAATGGAACAATAAGAACATCATTTATTAATTCGAGAAGAAAATAGAGGGGAAGGGGCACGATGTAGATCTTGGTTGTCGCTTTCCGCTCGCCGAATGATCATCCATGAGAAGGCGACAGTGGAGCGACCTCTGGAAGCGAGAAGTTTAAAAACGAACCACTTTCATTCTTGAATCGTACAAAATAAACCGTTGAAAAGCAGTTCAGACTCCGTTTTGAAATTTTGGGCATGGCTTACGCACAAATGATGAAAAATAGCAATTTGTAAACAAGAAAGCAAGGTGAGAAGAGCGAAACTTCACAAACCTTGAGGCTAGTCGCGTACCCGTGATAAGTTGACGACCCGTCTTTATTCTAGACGAAGTCGCAGTTCAGCTTACTGGGCAGTCTCTGAGCAAGGAATGTATTAGTATAAACGCATAAGCAGTGTGTTCACAACGCACGGAACTCGAAGTCTCGAAGAAATCGGAAAGTGATCATTTACAAGCCGAATAAGCTTTACCCACTGCCCATTTAGGCATGAAAGCGTTACCCGTGATAGCTCAAGCACAAGTATCCACATTTACAAGAAATGGCGCGATAAATAAAGCAAAAGAAAGAAAAACGCGAGAAAATAGCTTTTATAAACCGCAGGAGGGAGCGGAGCGAGGGAGGGGTGCCGCGCAGCATCCGACACGGGGGCGCATGATTGTCAGTTCTACAGGCTGTCAACAAAAACGCTATTCGTGAAATGGAATATTTTCTTACAGTACATACATTTATCATGTCAGGCGGTTGACGCCAGATGGGGACGGATGGTTTCAGATAGGTTTCGGGTAGGTTCTTCGTTCGAGAGAGAATCATTTCTCTCTCGAGTCTATAATTATGTACATTGGTCTAGTCTATAATTATGTACACGCCTCAGATTCTTCGACAGAAAACACCACTTTGCAGTGACCTTATCAAGAAAATCGTCTCAAACTCTTCGATACGCATGGAAGAGACTAGTGATTGGGGCGCGAGCCTTCTTCTACCCCGAGAAATGTCTACTTATGTGAATTATAGATTTTCGGCTGAAGTTACTATAGTAGTGAGAAAATCGAAAAAGCGCGCCAGCGCTTTTCTTAGTCACGCCGAGAGCTATCGATGGAAAAAAGAACTACGAATTTTATAAGGAAATGACGCAGATACAAAGTTGGCGACGGCAAAGTGACGGACGGCGATTTTCAACAGGCGCATCCAAGTCCTCACCTTCCACACAAAAATCGATATTTTGTCTTTTAAAAATATAATTTGTATCATAACTTGTACTTCTTGCAATGCTTATTCATTGCGCAGGTGCGCTTTTCAAAAGGCGCCAGCGCAAATACCTATAAACACGACAAACAGAATATTGAAAAAATCAGTTCACGATAACAGCCGCAACCTACCATAACGGCCAGCCTCTCGCCAATCGGCACACTATGCTTTCCTGGCGTTCTCTCGACTTCAATTCTTTCTCCTTATTTATTATTTCATTCTTCTTGTGTTTATTATGCTTAGAACCATACCAATTTATAAAATAAGAATTTCAGGATCGCTCGCTTCGCTCGCGAACCTGAAATTTTTAATTTGTCCCTTGTGCACCACCCCCAACCCACCCCTCCCGGGCACCGCCCCCACCTGTCACCTTTCAAGCCCATCACTGATTATGGCCGTCTTACTGATCGGTCAGCCGTGATTCAATGTGCGCTATAAAGAGTAATAGTCCCCTCATCTAACATGAAAAGACATGTCTTGATCGGTCAAAAACGAAGGACACGGTAGTGGGAATTTTTGCGACCAAAAAAGCCAAAAGACTTACGCATCAGCCTGATAAAATCAATTTGAAATAAATATTGTCAATATCACTATTTGGGTAAGCCAATGAACGACTACGGTATTGGCCGTATTTTACAGAACGCTTATTTGAGAAGGAGAAGCGACAAGAAAGCACCTAGCATTTCAGAAATATTTATTGTGAGCATTAAATTTATGCTCAGATATTTTCAGACTTCAACCCAGGCGAATCACATCTCCCGATGGAATCATGAACTAGACGCAACGCTTCACCGATAAATCACCAAATCTGGGAACCTGACAAGGGAATGACCGGAACTCACAAATCCCGAAAATTCTCAAAAATTCACAGAAAATGCAGAAAAAAAATCTATCCAGGAAACTACTTTCAAAAACTAAATGTTTTTTTGAAATTTCGATTTTGGGCCAAAATAGCGTTTTGTGGTAAGAATTCTGACAAAAACGCCCTAAAAACGCTATTTTCGCACAAAATCGATATTTCAAAAAAAATTTTAGCAGTTTTTGAAAGTAGTTTCCTGGATAGAATTTTTTTTCTGCATTTTCTGTGAATTGTTCAAAATTTTCGGGATATATAAGTTCCGGTCATTTCCTTGTGAGGTCAAACGAATTATTTACATCGTCGGAGGAAAACCCATTATCCAAACAGTAGGGGACGAAGATTAGTAAAATATTCGCTTCATGAAAGCACCTAGTAAATCAGAAATCTCATCCCATTTCCAAATCAATGTATAGGTTATTCTCAATGAAACTTTTCGACTCAGCACTTGCAACGGAGAAAGCACGATCTAGAGACAGGCCAGTAGCGTGAAAGCAGAAAATGTATCTCACCACACCTGAGTCAGGAGTGTATATATTTTTTTTATTTCATCAAGGAGGCGGAAGGGAATCATCCCAATGAGCATAACACGTTTTAAAGAATACGTAGCGGCATCAAAACGCCTAGTTTTAATTTTTTTTTAAATTTTCAAATAGTGTAATTCGCTTCTAATAATAAATCCCAGCTTAATTGAGCGCACATAGCAGAAAAGACCTCTGAGTACGGTATTCCCATCTACTTCGCGTTTGTCGACTTCAAGAAGGCCTTCGATTCCGTGGAGTGGAGCGCTGTCTGGCAGTCTCTCTGGTCAGCTGGATGCCATCCGACCCTCGTTCATCTTCTCCGTCGCATCTACGAATCGTCTTCCACCCTCATCCGCGTCAACGAAGATCTAGTCCCAGTAACCGTTCGAAGAGGAGTCCGCCAAGGAGACACTCTGTCTCCTCGTCTCTTTAACGTGGTTTTTCGTTCGGCAATGGATGACATCGACTGGGAAAGCGACGGGATTCGGATAGACGGGAGGAACCTGAGCCATCTGGAGTACGCAGATGACGTGGCTCTCATCGCCAAGTCACGACCGGAACTGGAAAGGATGTTGAAGAAGTTGATGGAAGCCTGCAGTAGAGTAGGTCTCGAAGTCAATGCCTCTAAGACCAATCTGCTCACCTCATGCACCACTACACGAGCCCCAATCACCATCGGCAATCTGAAGTTTGAATTCACCGAGTCTGCCACCTATCTTGGAGGAAGAATCTCCCTTCCCCTCGATCACTCGGATGAAATAGAACACCGGATCCGACTCGGCTGGTATGCATGGAGCAAGCTTTCAAGTCTCCTCTCATCCCGCCTACTTCCCATGAAGACCAGGAGAAAACTTTTCGAAAGCTGCGTCACATCTACAGTACTCTACGGAAGCGAAGTATGGGCACTACGATCGAGCGATAAGGAGAGATTGAGTGTGACCCAAAGGAAGATGGAAAGGAAAATGGTTGGAGTTTCGCTGAGGGACCGATGGAGAAACGACCGCGTGCGAGGTATCACAAAACTGCGAGACTGGGTCGAGGAGGGATTGAAACGCAAGGCTCGCTGGGCTCTCAAGGTACGGAACATGGACTTGGATCAATGGAGTCGCGCGACTACCGTCTGGACGCCATACAACAGGAACCGGCCCCAGGGCAAACCTAGAGTGCGCTGGAGAGACGACTTGAAGCGAGCTATTGGCGCTAACTGGTGGTCTACAACTTATGAAGAATACCGCCGACTCATCCCCTTCTGAGCATCTATTGCCTGACATGATAAATTGATTGATTGATTGAATTGAGCGCACCGATAAAATCTGCTATCTAGATGGAATGCAATAGCAAGAAACCACCAAGTAAACCTGAACCACAAGATTGTTTAATTCTTACTCGAGGTGAACAACATCGATATTTTGCAGATGCTGGATAGAACCCATTTTAGAAGACAAGGTAGGGCAAGAAATCGCCTAGAAGTTCTAGTACAACCATCGGCATCGTAAAAGTTACAAAAGCTGGGTCCGACGATACCTAGAAAAGTAGCGAAATGAACATGCCTATGATTTCTCATATCAGCATTAAATTGATTGCTCTGCTCAACCCCGAAGAATCACATGTTCCGAGGAAACCAGGATATACACGCGTCGCGGTAACAAGAACCCACCAAGCGCTTCTCACCACCCCCGGTGTCAAGAGCATTATAAATTATACGTTTCAATTATCGACCGCGGCAGAAATTAATTGTCCAGACAGTGTATAGCGATTTAATAAAAATGATTAGTAGCATTAAATCACCTAGAAAATCAAAGACGTAATCTCAAACAAAATTTGTGTAGTGATTGTTTTCAATACCATCCTTCGAATCAGCACTTACAACGAGCAAACCCAGATCTAGAGATAAGGCAGTAGCGTGAAACCAGTAAGGGTATTTCACAACTCTTCAACAGAATTCATTTTCCGACAATCCTGAAATATTAATAAATTAATTGCACTACGCATAACGAGTTTTGAAAGCGCGACATGAACACTCCTAGAACTCTAACCTGTCAGCATCAAAGTTATGAAATGATTGCTTGCTTTTCAAGTCTCAGGCCAATCACATTGTACGACGAAACCGCGACTTAAGAACCACTATCTGAGCCAGATTACATACCGCTGCACAAGGAAAAATGAAATTCCTCGAAAAAATGTTCCTAGGATCAACTTTTCACGTAGAATTCGAAAATCGACCTTAGGAAGCCGTATCTCAAAAAGTGAATTCCCTGTGGTACAGTTCTCGTGCCAGGGGGGAAATACTATCTCGAGAACGGCGCTTCGGAGACCCACAAACTTATAGTAATTCTGTAAGATCTCGGCGAAATGAGCATTTTTCATGTTGGGACTAAAACGCTAGCTCATCCGTGAAAAAAGTTATGACTTCCGAAAATTTTGAAATTGCGACCCTGAAAATTTTTTTAACACATTGGGTTTTGTTACTATTCTCATTCGATTTCTCGTTGAAAATCACTCCGAAAACGTATACTTTGAGAAAAATAAAGTGCTTGATAGTTGACCGTTTGACCTAAAAATGATCATTTTCAACGGTTTTTCGAGCATAACTTTTTTTGCTTTGAGTTTCATGAATTCTAGGGCACAAATTTGAATTCAGCGAGTGAAAATACACCAAAACTCCCATAGTCAGATTTTTCTGAGATAATTTTTTTCCAACTTTTTCATGACCATCTTTAGCCCAAAAATATCGAGGCAATTTTTGGGCTAAAAAGTCGATTTCTCAAAACTATGTCACTATAGGTTTTTCTGGCGTATTTTTGCTCGAAAAAACTGAATTTCCATACTAGGGCTCACGAAAACACGATAGAAAAAAGTTATGATCGAATAACTGCCAACTTTAAAGGTTTTCGAACGTAACTATTTTCTTTTTCGTGTTTTCGTGAGCTCTAGTATGGAAATTCAGTTTTTTCGAGCAAATTTTTTTTTTCGAGTTTTTTCGAGGAATTTAATTTTTCCTTGTGTGGTTATAGTCCAAATAGCTCATTCGTTTCAGATAGTGTCTCTTAAATACACCGCAGCAGCAAAAACGAGACAGCAAAGTCTCAAGTCAACACCTGGCTACGAAAGCGTTTTTTTTATAGATCAAGAACCATTCATACCATTCATTATCCACTCCGGGCATACCACAACTAAGGATAGAAGTTGCGGCATAAAAGCGCCTGGAGTTTCATAATGGCCACACCAAATTTGGAAATGATTGTATTCTTCTATCGCGGCATCGGACTCTCCTTTTTTCTCGCTCTCTCTCGTTTCTCTGACCGACGAGAGTGCACACGAAATGACGTGAATTGATTCCGATTTGTCATCACTAGTGTTCGTCACTAAAACTACCAGCAAATCAGAAATCTCTAATATGCGCACTAAGTTTTGGTGTTATGGTAATTTTAATCTTCTTCCGAAACAATCACATGCCGCGAGGAACAGCGTGAAACACCAAGCGCATCCAACCACCCACCGTCAAGAGTGCTATTTTGTTACGATTCACGGAAGATGGACAGACTGTTAACATTAGGTAGAACACTTTTATGAAAAGAAGCTGCGACACGAAAACGCCTATGCGCATAGAAACTTCCAATCGGACACCATAACTATTGTTCGTTAATCGCCTCAATAGAAATCACTCAAAAATGGAAGGCCACGTTATTGAAGCAACGCTGCAGCGAGAACCCACCAAGTTCATTTCACCGCCCAGCTCCATTTCAACAGGATCACAGCGCCCTCCTAATCTATTCCTACCTCTCAATATCAGATTAACCAATTTACAGTACGCCCTTGACCTACCGTAATATCTACAGTAACCCCTCCCTATACCGTAGCTGTCTGAGTTTGATAGCGAGCCAGAAGAGGGAGACGGCGATGATCTGCAATAATTTTGATTAACTAATGCTCTCTCCATTCCACGGAGGTTCAGATGCAGTAATTACAAGTGTGATTGCTTTCCAAACAATTCAAATTGAAAAGCGCGCGTTTGAGGCCATTCCAAAAAACGACGAGAGAGTGTGTGAAAAGAGGAGAGGGGACCGCGGCGCGAGGTCCTCATTAGATGCGCTTGGTGTTTCACGCTGTTCCTCGCGGTATGTGATTGTTTCGGAAGAAGATTAAAATTACCATAAGAGCCCGTTCGTCTAAGAGTCAGTAAAAAGCCACCAGCGTGTGGAACATGAAAAAGATAATGTATGCTCAAAAGTTGGCCCCAAGGGTACCTTTGATTCTGAATCGAATGGCCGTTTCCGTTTTTCGATCTGGGCCTTCTGAATCCCGGTACGACCCGACGTCGATTTGGCCAAAATCTTGTTCTGCGATAATAACTACCCCGGACAAAGTCAAAATGGCCACAAATCTCGCGTTCCCGACCAGAATTTAATTCTCTACCAAATGAAACTTTGGGCAAGGTTCCATCTTTATCCGGTACCGAGTTATGATCGATTTTTGACATAATGTTTCGGCGCAAAAAATACTTATACAGTTAGAAGAGAATGTTTTTGTGATCATTTTGATATATGGGATGAAGGCTTTTTCAGTCCGCAAAGTTGTTTCTCATCACTTTTAGTGTCGAAAACCTGCGATTTTCACAGTTTTTGGAGTGTAACTTTTTTCTTTCGCGTTTTCAGGATCTCTAGAATAGAAATTCGATCTCTACGTGCAAAAATACCCCAGAAAATCCTATAGTGATGTTTTTATCGATTATGACTTTTTTGACCCAAAAATGGAACCAAGAACCAGAACCAGGGTCGGAAAAGTCATATTTTCAAAAATACATGGCTATAGGACACTCAGATTGGATGATTACTACACCCATACTTTCCCTTCTTCAACTTAATTAATTATATAAATATACAGTATGAATACGTACGGTACTTGCTACGGGTTACCGTATTTTATCGATTGCAGGTGCTGGACTACTACGCGTCGGTGAACAACAGCGGCAATAGAGGGGCTCCCGGTTCGTGAAGGAGTACGGTAGCCACCCCCCTATTATCGATCTCCCCAGAAGATTGCTGTATCTCACCACCAGATATCGATCGGCGTAGTAGATTACCGTTAAATTGAGCCTCTAAATTATTCGTTATTGTTTCTTAAAGAAATTATGTTGTTTCATGTGGTGTTTTGACTGATACGTCTTATTTACCCTTTATTTGTTCAGAAGCATTTTTTTCGATGTTTAGCAAGTCTTTGAATTCCAAATTTAGTAGAAAAGTTTGCTATTATTTATCTGTAAAAGTTCGCAATTCATTAGAGATAAACCCGTTGTATTTTATTTTGTTATTCCAATAATTAAAATAATAATCTCTTAATTACAATAATAATCTCTTTATCACAGCAGAGACAGGGGTGAGTATCGCAATGACTGAAGGCGTCCGTTTTAATGAGTGAGTTATCGAGATGCCGATACAGTTTTCAGTTCTCTCCATTCTGCACACTACATTTGTCTGACCAGACAAAACAGGCTTTTCGTGCCGACTTCAACCCGGAATTTTCAACGGTGAAGCCGGCTTGAACCCGAGTCGAATATGGCTTGTCGAGTCCGTTTTTTCATCACTACTGACAAGATAACGGAGAAGTGTGCAGAATGGAGAGAGCAGTTACCGAAATGGTGTGTAAGGGAATCTATCGAAAAGTCGGGAACTATCATGTGTATTTGAGAGGCTCGTCTTCTCAAAACTCGTATATGCTCGCTCTAAAAAATAATCATGGAGGGGGGAAACTTTCAAGGAATCAGAACAGATTGTATCGGGAATCGGCATTACAATTGTATCTAATGAGATAATTGGATCGGTCGTACAATCTAGAAAGGGAACGAGATGCTAAGCCACAACTATTGCACTACCGTATGCTGAGAGGACGAGACCCGTAATCAAGGGGCACTTGTTGTATGTACAACGTTTAATAGAGCTCAAAAACGGAACACTGTCTCTACATTTAGCACACTTTAAAGTGTGCAAAACGGAGAGACCGTGGCCTCTATTTCGATCTCTAGTTAAGAGTTTTGGTCGAAAACTGGATGAGACTGGGTGGGATAACAGGGGTATTGTAATAATGAGTCTTGTGGGAAGGGTAAGGCGAATGGAGAGGCGTCCGCGTCTGACGCGTAACACTCACGCGTCACTCGTTTGGGTCCGCGAATGTCTCGTCTAAGATGCCCATCGGGCCGACGCGCGTCGCGGATATCTTGTCGTCCGGAATGCTCGTCTTCACGAACTTCTTGTTGAACAGCAGCATTGAGCTCTGAAAAAGGAGGATTACGGTAGGTTACGGTAGGTTATTGTAGCTTCAGGGGTACTGTATAATAATTATGCCTTATCGAATTGGATCTATCTCCATTCTGCACACTATCTCCCTGTCAGATAGACGAGGGAGTGTGCAGTATGGAGAGGGAACTATTCGATCTTTTATCACTACGGTAGAGGTACTGTTGCTATCTTTCTATGGTACTGTATCAATACTGTACCATCCAAGAGCAAACAATGTCAATGAGCCGCCCGAATGCGTCTCACTTCAATCGATTTTTTCTCGATACCGTAATCCTTTAGATCAATCGATATCCCTGATACCGTAATCTCTCACCTGCTGGTTCCCGAGGAATTCCTTCAGGGATAGCAGACCGTCCTGGCAATCGATAGAGGACCGCTCAGAGGACATGTCGTAGCCTGGAAGTAAATTCAGGACTATTTAAAATATTAAAATATCGTATTTTCGAAAAGCGTTGTCTTTTCAGAGCACAATTAGCGTTGCCGGTTCGAGGAGCGCGCTCTCCATTCTGCACGCTCTCCATTTCTCTCTTTAGGTTAGAGAGATGAGGGAGTGTGCAGAATGGTGAGAGCAGTATTCGATCCGCAAATTCTGATGGACATCGCCTACACCCGATCATTAATCACCGACAATTTTGTTTTTCCTGAGAGACTGCGATCACAGAGATCCTGGATTGAATAATTACTCTCTCCATTCTGCACACTCTCTCGTTTCTCTAACCTGTAGAGAGTGTGCAGAATATAGAGAGAGCAGTATTCGATCCGTCATCACCACTGCAGTGAAGCACATGCGTCATGCTTTGGCGTCATGGGAGTTTCCCAGCTAACTTCACGCTCACTTTATTTCCTACTTTCTCACGTCAAAATGATAAGTCGCACGTTTGCAAGCGTGTTTTTTTTTCACAAACAATCTTGCACGTTTTCAATTTGTACAATATTTTCGTTTAAATAATGCTCGAACTCCTGAGAAACCCCTCAGTATCTCTAAATAGAGAGAGAGCGATAGAGCCAATAAGGATGTCTGAGGGTTGATTGCATCACTCGGCCTAATGGGGAATCACACTATTATTGCGCCTGAATGGCTTCCCTTCGGTCTAGTTCCTCGATCTATGGTAGAGCTTCCAAAATGGTCTCTCTCCATTCTGCACACTATCTCTCGGAGCGACGAGAAAGGACAGAAAATATATCTTGCGAAGCCACCCCATACGAGCCTCGCCATTTTTTGGAATAGTTGCAAATATGTTTCAGAATTCTCACAAATGACTGTGTTCCATCCTGTCTTAATTTGTAGATGACAAGCTCATTGAAACACAATCACCATCCCACCACACAATATCTCTGATCACCCCCCCCCCCCGGAACCATAACAGGTACCAGTGTATCCTTCTGGCACCTCATCCCTTGGTACCAAACTCCTGTTGGTTCCATACTCAGTCCAAATCTGATCTCATACTCATTCCAAAGCCATTTCCACTCACCCTTGGGTGGCCTCAGTCCGAGTCCCATGTATCTCTTGGGCTTCCTTCTGAAGCATCCGCCCCTCTCCATCTTGATGTCCATCTTCTTGATTATGCTGGAATTATAACAATATTGATTATACAAATTAATCATATAGCAAACAATCATTGTAAAAAGGTATCCGCATTTAGTCTATTCGCTTGATGGTCCCCTGCCTTCATTGTTATAAGTTAAATAAATTTGTTACATAAATACTAAGGATGTAATTTCGGTTCTGGCTCTCTCCATTCTGCACACTCTCACGTTTCTCTGACCGGCGAAATAGTGTGCAGAATGGAGAGAGCCAAAACCGAAATTAGTTCATTTTTACATACCAGTTTAGGAATTGTCTCACGACAATAGATGAAACGTTGAAGTAGGAGTAGAAGCAGCACGCTCCGAGCGAGAGGATGACGAAATTGAGAGGGCTGAAATATTTATTTAAATAAAATAATATTTGTTTAAATATCATCAGTCCTGAGTATGCAAAAAAATTATAGATGAAACTTATAGATATATTTTCAAAAATCAAATCTCTGTCTTTGCATAGAATGCAGCTGTTCCAACTTCAAAGAATGCTTCTTTTCGAATGAGTCAGTATTAGTCCTGCACTTTTCATCCCATGATGTTGACGCTAGTCTAATCCTAGTGCGAATGACGCTGCTTCATCTCGTAAAGAGATCGGGGCGTGATGTGTCCGGGCTTCCCTCCTAATCCCGAAGCTGTTTGATAGCAGATGATACTCTCACAAATCACTGGGATCATCTTTCATCCCCAGAAGCCAAAGGGTTTAGAAAGTGCGAGCGAATTGATGATGCGTCCCTCTCCATTCTGCACACTCTCCTGTCGGCTAAAGGCAGTGTGTTGAGAGGAGAAAACTACTATCTGATTAGGCATCTCTGCAGCAAAAATCTGCACACTCTCACGTTTCTCTGACCGACGAGAGAGTGTGCTGAATGGAGAGAGCGCATCAATGATGTTTTCATGCGAGTTCCCCCCAGAATGGAGAGACCATAATCGTATCCAAAACCTCAGAAGATATGCCAAAGATCAGCCCAAATTTTGGGTCTGAGTCTAGTCCCCAAACACCTGCCATTCTTTCTCGCTGACAGGACAGGCGACACTCTCTCCATTCTGCACACTATCTCGCCTGTCTCTAACCGATTAGAGATTGTGCTGAATGGAGAGAGCGCTTGTCTATCCCACCTCCGCTCACCCACTCAGCGCCGCGTGACTAATAGCTAATAATCGACTCGGCGCCTATTTCCTTGTTTGAATTGAATTAGAGAAGGCATGGTGGAGATCAAAGATCAACCCCATAGAACTACAAAAAAATTAAGCTCTCAGAGATCAAAGATCAAAGATCAAGTCTCACCGATAGAATGCCGACGAGATCACACTGTTCACCGTCTCATCGTGATGGGAGACGATGTCGCCAAAGCCGATGGTGGCGAAGCTTAATTAGGTTAATTAATTAATTAATTTTATTAATTAATTAAATGATAAATTAAAGTCTTCTGACGCCTGAGAGCTCAATGTTCCGAGCGCAAGTGATAATGTGTTTCAAGGGGCGTTCAAATGCAATGGCGCGCCTCTCTCTCTAGCAATCGCTCTTCCAAATCGGAGAGAAAAGGAAATTTCAAAGAGTGTCGCTCTGGGGGCAGATCATACATCTGCTCCGCCGAACCCTTCTGGGTTACGGTAGTTGATAGGTCACTTCGATGGGTCACATCGCCTACGCGCCCCACCGAACCCCTGATCTGACCCAACCTTCCCTTCCGGGTTACGTTAGCTGATAGGTCATACCTGGTGAAGCAGAAGTAGAGCGAATCGACGAAGGTCCATCCCTCGATGTAGGAGTAGATGGAAGCGGAGAGGAGAAGGAGCAGTTTGGAGATACAGGAGAGACACGCGAAGACCTGAGAGATCAAAGAATTGGGCCAGACTCATGCTGTGGATTGCTCCAGTGTATTTGGAAATTAATGGGGATTTTATCTCTGGGTCAAACACAAGTAATGAGCGCAACTCTAAAGCTCTGCCACAGTGGATTGAGAATTAATTTGATGTAACTGCTTAAAGATCAGAGATCAAAAATCAAACCTTGTAGACGGACGGTCGCCACTGATCCATTACGTCGCCGCATGAGCTGCAATTTAAATAATTATTAAAATTAAATATTTTCGAAAATCTCTCTATTTTCATTTCTCAGCTGGATCCCGAGTGTGCGTGATGAAGAGAGGTTGCCTAATTGATGCAAATTTGTCGATCCTCGACACTTCTACATCCACCCTCGCTAAACGAACGCTTTTTGCAGGTCTGGGGGCTAATTCTAATTAATTGTAAGCAGTTGAGCTCCTTTTCAAGCCCCGCACTTCATTTCCTGGATCAACTCTCCTTATATCGCTTGCTCTCTTGTTTCTCTGACAAGCGAGAGTGAACTGAGGAGAGTCGGGTTCCGCTTTGTCATGGCTACTTCCCGATCCGACTGATCTTTGTCGGTGACACTTCTTGCAAAGACACCTTTCGGACCCGCGTAATTCCCTCGCGCTTATTAGCTTCCACTTCTTCCTGCAGTCGATCCCACTGGACTCACAACTAACTCTCTCCATTCTGCACACTCTTTCGTAGCTCTGAACTATGATATAGTAGAGAGAGATCCCAAACTTCGTCGTTTCTAAGAAACGCCGAGAGAGCTACTTCGAAGATCCCTGACTTTTCTAAGAAATGAGTTGCTACTAACACTAACCTAGTGCGTCAGAGCCCATGATGTCTTGTTGGGTGGAAGGATGACCTTTCCGTTTGGCTCTCTCCATTCTCCACACTCTCTAGTCGGTGAGACAGACGAAAGAGTGTGCAAAATGGAGAGAATGGAAACACGAAAGGCCCCTGACTGGTGGGTGGTGAGGATGTCAACCCACTACTTCTTCATTGTATTTTTCTTTCGACCCATGACTTTGGTAGACATTGCAACTAGTGATGACTAAACGGAATACCATGCCGGCTTGAGGCCGGCTACAAAGCTGCATTTTCAACGGTGATGCCAGCATCAACCCTACGCGAAGTCGACATGCCGAGTTCGTTTGGTCATCTCTAATTGCAACCAAGGTAAGGGTTTCGAGGGAGAGATTGGATGTGGTTAGGACAGCTAATCCATTACAGAGAGCTATGATCGCACAAACTGAGAAGCAATCGCTTTCCTCTCTCAATCTCGCAATAAACCTCTTTTCAGACTAGGTATTTGTTTGTTACCTCCAATACGAGCGCATATCAATCATTCCCAATGTCGCTCGCTCTTCAATCATTCGTGAAACATAACAGAAGGCGGGATTGCAAAATCATTCGCTTATAAGCGAATGATATATATAAATCGATAAATCAATAAATCGATAAATCGCTCAAACCACTCCCATTCTAGTGATTGCCAGTACTGATGCAGGACCGAATGGATCTCTCTCCATTCTGCACACTCTCTCGTCTGTCTGACCAGCGAGGGAGTGTGCAAAATGGAGAGGGCACTATTCGATTCGGCAACACTAATCAAACGCAAGAATGCGATCACGCCCCTCCATGTGACCCGCCGAACCCCCCGCCGGGTTACTGTAGTCGACTGGTCGTTCACCTCATGGTGTCTCCGTACTCGGCGTCATTGACCAGCAGCGTCACCGGCTTCGTCTCATCCAGCCCGCCCTTGGCCATTCGGAGCGCCACTTTCCGGTTGTGGAGATACCTGGAGGGAGTTGATCTTTGATCTTTAGTCTGTCCTCGGGAATTTATCTGTCATCTCTGTAAGAGACGGCTTTCGCCGAAAAATCACGATCGCGCCCCTCGCTCTGAGGGGCGCGATCGTGATTTGGACGGGGTTACGGTGGTCGATAGGGTACCTGAGGATGTGCGAGAGCGCCGTGACGAGTCGCTCCAGGAAGAGATTGAAGAAGAGCACGCAGCAAGTGCATCCTGAGGGAGTACGGTAACTTGGAATGATTACGGTATCGTTGGGCTACGGTAATGTATGAAGATTACGGTAGCCAAAAAGGGATACGGTAACTCTGCTCGTTTCGCGCACTATCTTAGAGAGTGTGCAAAATGGAGATAGTCTCTCTTACCGACGAATCCATAGGCAATAGAGGCGACTCGGCCGAGTGGAGTAACAGGAGTGGAGGTGCCGAAACCTGCAAAGGTGATCTTTGATCTCTAAAACTAACAACTGCATGAATCTTCACGGTGTTCTTTTTTCTACATCTGAAAATAGAGAAGACATCAAACATCCCCTCTGCCTTGTGTTCTTCATCTACATGTGAAACATAACTGTGACTAGGGAGCGGAAAGAGAGGGAATGAAACCCCTATCATTTATGTTTCTCGCGCACAAGCTAGTAGACTAAACGGACTGATGTGTAAATGCCCAATCCCTCTTTCATTCCTTCTGTCATCATTGTGGTCCGACAGCTCCGTCCATTCCAGATATTCCTCTCCCTCCTTTCTTTGAAGAGCGCGCAAGCTCATTCCAAGGCTCATTCCAAATGAATATGCAACATGTGACTCACAATGTCACCATTCCCTCTGGCACTTCAACTCGAGTCTCTCTCCAATCTGCACATTCTCTTTTCCCTTGCTGAGTTCCTAGGACATTCAACTTGTCATGAGAGGTCACACGCTCTAGCTCATCTTAGAAACTGCCACTCAAATGTTGGAATGCTCATTCATGAATGAATGAGATATCACATGCCATCGCAACACCCTTGTATCTATGAAGAGCATCAACCGAGTAGAATTTTTCCATTCTCAAACCCACTCATGAATACGATACACTGAGCATGCGCCTTCGAAACAGCTATGAATGACTTTGAAGAAAGTGTGCTGAATGGATAAACTCGGTGCCCTATTGACATGTCACTTTTTTTCTCGAAATTAATCAATTCGGAAGATACATTTCAAAACTTTCATTTTGGAACGATTGCATTTGCACAACTCAGTTCCGAAATGAACGTTTCGAAATGAATCGTTCCGACAGGGAAGTTTCCGTAATAACGAATTCCCGCTTTTCTGTTCCCTAATATAAATCCTAGAAAGAAAGTTTTCAAAAAAGTGACATGTAAATAGGGCACCAGAGACTCATTCATGTTATCCCTGCAGCAAAAACGTGTCGATGCATGGTGGGCATGGTGTCTGACTGGCATGCCGACGCAGGCAGGTTCGACTCCCGCCCGCAGGTGATGTTTTGCAAGAGGTAGAGAAAGGCGCGCGCCCCAACCACTAGTCTCCGTCAAGCGCTCGCCGCGGTAGGCCGCCCTGGCCTAATGGGCTCATGGTCCAAATCGGTTCGACTCCCGCCCGCAGGTGATGTTTTGCAAGAGGTAGTGAAAGGCGCATGAAGAATAGTAGGGATGTAGTTTCGGTTTTCTGCTCTCTCCATTCTGCACACTATCTCGTCGCTGTGACCAGCGAGATAGTGTGCAGAATGGAGAGAGCGAAAACCGATACGACATTACTAATGCTGACCCTGCAGCAAAATGATGCTCGCGTGAAGAATTCATCGCTATTTTGTAGTTCTCGCTTTTTGTCTGTCGAGCAATTTCAGTAATGGAATTTTGCGCGCATCACTGACTATTCGTAGGTCAAGACGGGAATAGCGTGCAACTTCCATTCACTGTCTAGTAGTTATGTCGTTTCGGTTTTGACTCTCTCCATTCTGCACACTATCTCACCGGTCAGAGAAAGGAGAATCTCTTTACGAGAGGGTGTGCAGAATGAAGAGAGTACTACTGTCTAGTGAATGAAAGACGCAGACTAGTGAAGGGAACGATTCTGACTCTCCTCATTCCGTGTGCTCTCTCGTTTCTCTGACCGGTGAGATAGTGTACCGATAGGAGAGAGCCAACAGCGAAATTGCATCACTATCTACTGCAGAAAACACGCAGACCCAATGTTTTCACTCACTGTGATCTGAATTTAATTTCCCAACACGGCAGTCAAACCCCTGCTCGATTATTCCTTCCATGGATACAATTCTATTGTGCTCTGACAGGTTGAATGGCTCGATACCCACGCGTTTCCATTCTTCTGACGGTTTCCCTACTGGTCTCACAGCGAAGTTTTGTCTCTCTCCCCATTCCGCCCGCTCTCTCGCCGGTCAGAGACAGGGGCGAGATAGTGTGCAGAATGGAGAGAGCGGGGAAGAAGCATTGTCAGATGGGAAGCAGATGCCGGCATCGCGGAATCTGTGCGTCAGAGAGCTATTCATAGATATGGGGGAGATTACTTATGGATTCCGCAGCCGTGTTTTGTCCGCGCCTGGATGCTTTTCAGCGCGCCGACACACGGCGTTCTAATGGCAAAATGCCAAGTGAGCTTTCGTGGTGAGACCTTTAGGCATGCTCTCGCATTTTCACGCCATTTTCCAGACCGCCCTCTCCTCACTCGCTCACCCCATGCAAAACGCCGCGCCGACTCTCCTCATTTTGCGTGATCTCTCGTCGATTAGAGGGGCGAGAGAGCACGCAAATCGAGGAGAGTCAAGGTCCGATTTTTCATCAATATTCAGAGCCTGTGCCTGTGGTACAATGAGGAGCCAATCCATTCTTTCTCCATTTGGCACAAGTCAGAGATCCTGCGAATGGGGATGGAACCCGAGACGAAATCTATATTTACCAGGGCTCAGCGCAAGTTCTCGAATGCAAACTGAACCGAGTCCGATTCGGCCGGGGATTAGTCATATCTGCGTCAGTCTTATCTGAGGGCTGATATCTGCTTTCGCCATTTTTTCCATACGCATCACCACCTACCGCATCCAGTTTCCTCCTACGTCACCGCAGGCTATTTGTGGGAGATATCCACTGGAATCCGCGGCGCTTTCGCAAGCCGGCTGCACTGCTTTCTAGTGTTCGTCGTTTCTCTGACCGGCGAGAGAGCGCGCGAATTGAGGAGAATCTGCTGCTCTAGTCTGAGTCATATCTACGTCAGTGCAGGCTATTTGTAGGGTCGTCAGATTATTGCTCTCCGATTTCACAAGGAAAGGAAATGCCGTTCCACACGCCCTCTGACCGGACAGAGTGGAACGAGATAGCGTGGGAAAAGAGGAGAGCAAGCGTCTAACTGCGTGCGCTTGGTTTGATTGTGTTTCACCGAGGAATGAAGAACCAGAGCCTCTGTCCATTAGTAGTAAATCTGCCGATTTCGGTCGCAAAAATATTTTCAAACTGTCTAGCAAGACCAAGTATTTAGCGCTTGCAGTGAAGAATTCCTTTAATTTTGACATCATTTTTCGGATATTTTTCTCTAAGTGATCGATACCTCGATTGATGGGTATTCGCCACTTCAACTGTGCTATTTACGATGTACCATCGTCAGTGTGCCCCGACGAACTACCCAGTGATGGGTTACGGTAGTCGATAGCGTCGCTATTTACAAGGTAGATATCACGTCAGTGAGCCCCAAATACTCCATATCTCCATCTCATTTCCTGAATCTGTTGCTCCCACTTCCCCCTCACGAAGTTGTGTGCTGGTTATTGAAAGGTTTCATTTCCGCCAAGGATTCCTCTAAGCCGCCAAGTCGGGAGCAACGTCAATTAGCCTGATTGGGTGCCAAATACCGGTTCCGGTGCGCTAGGCTAATCACGAGTGCGCCCTTGCGTCTGACCCGCCGAACCCTCGGCGGGTTACGGTAGTCGATAGGCGCATACCTATCGTTGAGATGACCGTGCCCGAGAAGAAGAGCGAGCCGTAGAAGTCGAAGCGCTCCTTGTCTGGTAAGGCGACTCCCGACGCAAAACCCTGAATTATCGATTGATTGGGGTTACTGTATACCTTAGGAAGTAAATAATCATTTATCGGTCGATCGTGGCGACTACCGTATACCTCGGCGGCGAATTTGGCGAAATCGCGCAGCTTCCGGGCGCATTCTTCGGGCGGCTTGCCTTCGCAGAAGTACTGTAGGTGCTTCTCGTGTGTTTCGCGGAACTGCAAACTGACTTTTTTTCAGGATCTAGTTACCGTATCCCAAAAATTATTGATTTTCACAGATTTTTTTCATTTCTGTGGGCAGAAACTGCCTGCCTTTTCATTTGCTTTCTCGTTCCCAGATGTTGTTCGCGATATCTCGTCGGTCATAGATGCGAGAGAACACGCAAATCGAGGAGAGTCAGGTTGAAATTTGTCACCACTGATGGCGATATTGTACCCAATGTATTTTGAACGAAGTATTGGCTATCGCTTCTAGAAACTAGAGAAATTATTGTCAGATTGTTGCGGGGTGGCTGCTTTCAAAGATCAGTGACATTAATTCTAAGAAGTAAGGCAGATTGTAGTGGCTTTCTATCAGCGGCGAGGGAGTGAGCGGGAGAAAATGTCAGGCGGCTCTCTCCCTTTCGCACACTATCTCGCTTTCTCTAACCGGCCAGGGAGTGTGCCGAATGGAGAGAGCAGCGGTTTCAGCTATCTCAGCTTTTCACGTGCGTGTTCGCGGCTATAGCGAGAAGCGGAAACATCTGTCTCCGGCTTACAAAGAGGGGGAGGCGTGAGTAGCTCTCTCCATTCTGCACACTTTCTCGGTCAGAGCAGAGAGGGAGTGTGCAGAATGGAGAGAGCCAGAGAATCGGGGGCTAGAGATGAATGAATGTGTGACAGATTTTCGAAAACATGCATCGGGTCGGGAACTAACATACTACAAGCACAAAACGTTATCCACACTGCATCCATTGGAGAAAAAGTTGGTGAATGAAATGATGTTGAGACGTTTTCCTATAGAGCTTTAGTGTACGATTTTCGAAAACATCGAGCAGGAAAGGAGAAATATCGGGAACTCAAAACATTGTTGAATGAAGAATATGACTAGAAAAGTTGATTTATATGCAGATGTTTTCAATTTTGAGCCTGTTTACCAGGCTAGCTCAGGGTAGAAACTTATCAGGCATCAAGTCTGAGTGGCGCGCGAAAAGTGCGCGGCCGGTACGCCTAATAGGCACTTAGCGTTAGGTGAGCGCGAGACGGAACGGGGGAAATATGCGGAACGGAAAAATACGAGTGCTGCCGGCTCGAACAGTCGCTCTCTCCTTTCTGCACACTCTCTCGTTTCTCTGACCGGCACGGAAGTGTGCTGACTGGAGAGAGTACTGTTCGAACTCGCAACACTACGAGAAAATACCGCGCCGCATAACACTTTATATGTGAAGTTTATAATTGAGTAACTAGAATGTAGAAAGCAAACGATCAATTCTACCGTACCCATTTCCAACTTTCGTGCTACACAGGTCTTTCTTAAGGTCTCTCCGGTGGAGAATAAGTGCAATCAATAGAGACAATCAATACCGTGCTCCAATCGATAAAGCTACCGTACCTCCTCCTTCCTCACGATCTCGGTGGGACGCTCGAGCCACTGGAACAGCAGGGCGCCGAATAACAAATATATTATTATTAGAATGGAGCAGAAGATGAACCGGGCGTTCTCCTCGTAGAGGCCCATCCTCGCGAAACAGCCGATCTGCAATTCGACTACAGTAATCCGAGAGGGGTTCGGCGGGTTAGACGGTAGGTTACGTTGATTATACGAAGTAAGCAATGTTCAATGTGACCCATCGAATGACCCAGTGAACTGCCGTTAGTTTAAATTTCCGTGCCTCACGGCGCAACATTTCATTCGCCATGAGTTTAACGTTTTCTTCTTCAAGAAGAAATGGGATATCCATTAGTTTCTTGTTTGTCGATCTCCAAACAAAAATCCACATCAAACATTCCCACGATTTATTTTAAACGTGTCTGCGCGTCTGACCCACCGGACCCGGGCAATTACCGTAATCAGGCGTCCTTTTCCGGGAGCAGTGGCTTTCGTCACGCTAAGATTAGTCCAAAGATTAGCCCAATTCCGAGCGAGGGGGCTCTCTCTCACGAAATTGTTAGCGGGGATCCCTCGTTTTCACGTAACCCTCTCCATTGTGCACACTCTCTCGCCAGTCTGACCGACGAGAGAGTGTGCGGAATGGAGAGAGCGTCGAGACATGGCTGTTAGTGTAACTCTATACGCGCGCTTTGTCAAATTCACGTGAGGAAGTGCCCCCTTTATAGTCACACAATTCACAGGCATCATCATCATCTCTGGACTCTCCTCGATTCGCGTGCTCTCTAGCTGTTCGCCTGACCGAAGAAAGACTCGTCTATTGAGGCTACCGAAAGATCCATCCAGCTCAAAATGCTCACTGGGCAGAGAGAGCGACGAGAGAGCATGCGAAATGGGGAGACGCAGACTCGAAGTTGTGTCTATTTTACTCCCGAGGCGTGTTCTCGGAATCAGGATTGTATTCTCTTTTTGATCTGCGCTCACATATTCTAGGCCATTTAGAAGCGAGGGCGGGAAGGTGCTAGTGATGCCGGATCGAATGGCCGCCCTTTCCAATCAGCACACTCCCTCGCCGGTCAGACGGACGAGAGAGTGTGCTGAATGGAGAGAGCGAAAGCGAGGGAGAGAGACGAAGGAGATAACAGATAATTACGGGTGTATTCACTGAGCCGGTGTGCGCTCCGTTATTATGCCTTTTTTGAATCTAAAGAAAGAACGCGCGACCACAGGTAGATCAAAGAGAGAGAGAGGAAGAATACAATCCTGATTCCGAGAAAAAGTGCCTACCGAGAAAAATAGAGTCAGTAAGCGATCGATACCGTACTGTAGTCATACAGAGGGCTACAGTACACTCAGGGGGATCGAGAAGTGAGTTATCAAGGATATAGATGTTGCCCTATCAATGGACAATCAGGAACGCTCCGCTATCTTGGCCAGGGGACTACAGTAACCTCTCGGACTGGATCGGGGACTGACTTTTCAAAAATTCAAAGCTACCGTACCTTGGCCCGCGTGAGGCTGGGCAGGGTGTTCGCCCTGATCATCTCGCGGTTGCCGATCCCTGAAGCAATACCGTATAAGCTACCGTAACCTCCGGGACCGGATCATGGACTGACTTTTTTCCCAAAAAGTATTACCGTACCTCGCGCGAACTGGAGCTTGTGCATGACGGTTCGAGAGATCGAGGACATCTGAATCGGCTTGGCGGGAGTTAAGGGTGGGGGGAGGCAGGAAGTCGCCCGGAGGGGGCGGAGCTGGCGGGAAGGAGGGAGACGCGAGGGAGGGGAGGGAGAAACATGCGCCTCTAGCGAGCGAGGAGGCTATATCGATAAGGCTGTCAGAGGCAATTGAGGATAAAGCGACACGGGGGAAAATAATCGAGAAGGA
This sequence comes from Pristionchus entomophagus, assembly GCA_036245825.1. Taxonomy (NCBI): domain Eukaryota; kingdom Metazoa; phylum Nematoda; class Chromadorea; order Rhabditida; family Neodiplogasteridae; genus Pristionchus; species Pristionchus entomophagus. The sequence continues at coordinate 4,884,761 of BTSX01000001.1, forward strand.
ATAGAGAAGGAATCAATACGGGAATGTTTTCAGGCTTGTCAGAGACTGTTTTCGACGACGCTCGGATCGGAGAAGCAAAGGGCAGGCGAGGCTCTCCTCAATTCGCCTGCTCTCTCGTTTCTCTGACCGACGACATATCACGCGAGTTGGAGAGAGTCGTTTAGAGATCAATAAAGAGCAGGCGACGTTGATAATTGAGAACTAGTTATGACAAAACAGCTCTTAGTGCCGGCTTGAAGCCGGCTTCAACCTGGCATTTTCAACGGTGAAGCCTTTGCAGGGTCCGTTTTGTCATTTCTAGTGAGAACGAGGAAGATTCTACAATGCGAACTTTTGAACAAGAGGACGTGCAGTTCGTGTGTGTGAAAAACAGGTGAATTCAGTGAGATAATAAATTTAGTATTTCTTTCGATGAGAAATGCACATAATAGACACACGGCGTTTTACATGGGGTGAGCGAGAGAAGAGAGATCGGTCAGAGAAATGGCGAGAGAGCATGCGAAAATGAGAGAGTCTGAGTGAGGTCCCACCACGAAAGCTACTTGGCAGATTGCCAGCAAAAGACACACGAGAGAGCGAGGAAACAATCTGCACATTGAACTTATTCGAAATTTTAGTGCAGACTAGAGATGTCGTTTCGGTTTTGAGCTCTCTCCATTTTGCACACTATCTCGTTTCTCTGACCAGCGACATAGTGTGCAGAATGGAGAGAGCGAAAACCGAAACGACATCACTAGTTCAGACACAACCACGCGAAAGAATAGAATACATTCTAATCGTTTCGAAAATGTGACATTTGCAATATCCAAAATAGTTTTCTGGTCATCATTCTGCTCAATATTTCCTCGCTTTTCCCCTCGGAGGATTGTTAAAATGCCACATAGCGAGCGAACCTCGCTGATTATTGATGACACATCGGCCTCCGACTTTTCTCAATGCGCCCGCTCTCTCGCCGGTCAGAGAAACGAGAGAGCAGGCGACATGCGGAGAGTCGGATGCCCCCAATTGCCATCACTAGCGCTGATTATTGAGAGTGAGAGAGATCGATATTTGGAAGTAGTGATGAAAGATGATAGAATGTGCAGAATGGAGAGAGCTGCTTATTGATATTGCGCTGGCCGGCGGCGCGCCACTATTGAGGCGGCGGGAGGAAGGAAGACTTTGAAGGAGCGAAACAAGAATATTGAGGAAATGAGGTTTCAGGACCGGCATGTTCATTGTTTTTTTTGATTGGTTGCGCTGTAACCTATTGACTGAAAGTAGCATGGGGAAAACAGGTTTTTGATCCGCACCTTTGCATGGTTTTTTCTCACATCTTTGCACATTCTCTTGGGAAAGGTTGCGGGAATCGAAAGAAGTGACAGAATAAAGAGGTTGACCAGTGATCTCTCTCCATTCTGCACACCATCTCATTTGTCTGACCAGCGAGAGAGTGTGCAGAATGGAGAGAGATGAAACCCGAGACGAGACCACTAGTATCCGGTATAACGGCGTGTTACCTTATTGTCAGACTCTACCGTCTCTAAGAGTTGTAAGGTTTATGAGGCTATCAGGGTTCGAAACTGTAAAATACAGCTGCGGTTCTTTTATCAGGGCCTACTACTGTGGATTTTTCTGGGTCCCAGCCCCGCTACAACCTATCGTTCCTATTTTTCCCCGCGCTGCTTTTGTATTATCAGAAAGGCGAATCGTGTGTAGGCAGGTGGCGGCTAGCTCTCTCCATTCTGCACACTCCCTCTCTTTGCTCTAACCGACGAGGGAGTGTGCTGAATGGAGAGTGAGGCGACGGGTGTTTGTGGTTGGGGATAATATCAGCAGTAGTCGAGGCGAGCCAAGAGACGCCTGAATTGTGTGTGAGAAAGGCGCCTTTCCCACTCCCTCTCCCACCTCCCCTCTTGGACTTAGTTTCTCTCCTGTTTTAGCGACTAATGCAGAGGTAGATCACAGCCGTCAAATGGAATTTCATCGCGGCTCTCCCGACAGAAAAGGAAATTGGTGGAGTAGATATTGCAGGAAATTGGCTAGGTTTCGATACATGGAAGTGTGAAGCATCGAAGGCGAATCGAGAAATGGCTCTCTCTCTCCATTCTGCACACTCTCTAATTTCTCGGGCCTTCGATAGAGGGAGAAGAGTCTTGGGCATTCAATAAATGGAAAATTGGACATTCAATAAAGGGAAGCGGGAAGCGAATCCAAATGTCATGGATATTAAGGGGAGATGGAAGACACTGAAGTAGTGATGCTGTTTCGGTGTCCGCTCTCTCCAATCTGCACACTCTCTCGCAGGTCAGAGAAACGAGATAGGGTGTAGAAAGAAGAGAGTCGAAAACCGAAAGGACATCACTACTTTGAAGTGCAAATCTCGAACGAGAGAAACTGCAAGAAAAGGGCGTGATTTGGAAGGTTGGACTCATTCCAAGAAATTGAGTCCAAGAAATTGGAATGATCCCAGTCCATTCCAACAGCTAGTCATGTCTCAGAGCGCGGACCGACGTGGGCTCGTGTGAACGTGGGCAAAAAGAGACAGTGTGCAGAATGGAGAACCATATCAGCATAAACTCACGGCATTTTACATGGGGGGGGGGGCGCGAGAGAAAAGAGAGCGGTTAGAGGAATGGCGAGAGAGCATGAAAATGAAACAGGGCGCACGATGGTCTCACCACGAAAGCTCACTTGGCGCGTTGCCAGCAGGACGCCGTGAAACTATCCTTGGGTCAGGTGATAAAGTCCACACATGTGACCACATACATCTATGCGGCATTGAATACATCAGAGAACCTCCCACAAGGGGCAAACAAACAAGCGGTAGCATTATGCGATATGCATAGATAAAACTAAAAATATCGCATGATGGGAGAAAAGTGTGCAGAATGGAGAGAGCCAGATCCGAATTTACATCCCTTCAGGATATGAATAGGAATAAAAACTCGAATGTCTCATGACGGGAGGAAAGCGCTTTCTCAAGTAAGTTAGCGAAATATCGATGTGTCCGAGGAACTTTCGTCTTATCTAATGACAAAGAAGTTTTGAAAATGAAGAATGCTGGAGACAGTAAAAACGATTCAGATAAGATCGATAACCTTAACATCTCCGTACACAGCTATTTATCCGCGGCATTATGAAAGACCATGATGATTATGACTCATTATATTGCTTTCCTAGTAAAGATCCGAATGAATCAAGCGCTGGGACTTCCGATGAATATTTTAAAAAATAAATATATTGTTGTTAGGTGGCCTAAAGAGTAGGGCAAAACTCGAGATCACTGTTAGTTGCAGAACTAGAGACAATTAGGGCTGCAGTTTCAGCTCTCTCCATTTTGCACACTATCTCGCCAGTCAGAGAAACGAGAGAGTGCGCAGAATGAAGAGAGCCGAAAACCGAAATAACAACACTACTAGAAACAATGAGTGGCGGAGCTCCGATTGGGTCGCATGAGCTAGTCTGAACAGATTTCCTCTGGCACACAAGCGCTGACGGCATTAAGATTCATGTGGGGCATTCAAGCAATCAGAAATCCTCCCACTATGTGCTGTAGGCTACAGGATCGGAACAGACGTGGTCAATAGTGACGTCGTTTCGCTTTTCGACTCTCTCCATTCCGCACACTCTCTCGTTTCTCTGACTGACGAGATAGTGTGCAGAATTGAGAGAGCCAGAACCGAAATTACTTCCCGAGAGAGAAACTACAATAAACTTGGTTCGACAACATAAAAATAGAGAAAAAAAAATCAAAGAGGAAGGAATGGAGTTCCAAGATAAAGGACTTTCTATGAATTAGGAAGACGCCGTTTAGATCCCAAACTTTGGAAGTCGAATAGAGACAATGAGTGGGTTGTAGTGATGTCTTTTCGTTTTTCGACTCTCTCCATTATGCACACTCTCTCGTTTCTCTCACCGACGAGCTAGTGTGCAGAATGGAGAGGGCCAATACCGAAGTTGCATCACTATAACAGACCGCTGAGAGCAAACTACCCTTGGAGATCGTGAAACCCGTCTCCGCGCGATAAAATTTCCTATGAAGGAGACGAAGTTTGGAAGTTGAGGAACGAGAGACAATGTGTGGGGGTTGGGCTTTACTTCCAGGAGTGGGGAGATAATAATGTCGTTTCTCTTTTGGCTCTCTCCATTCTGCACACTATCTCACAAGTCAGAGAACTCAGAGAGAGTGTGCAGAATGGAGAGAGTCAAAACAGAAACGACATCCCTACTTGGCGCTACTTCCAAAAAGGCGTGCGGGGGGAACAGCATAATGGGCGAGCGATAGTTTGGAACGGGGCTGAACTTAAATGTGTCTCTGGAGAGCCACGTCGAAAGGCGCGGAAAAACTGCAGTTTTCGAATTTGTCTCTCTCCGTTTTGCACACTCTCTCGTTGGCCAGAGATAGGCGTCGAAATCTCTTCTGTTCACACAGACTCTTCGCAACTCTACTACTATGAGAGGGTGTGCAGTAATGATGGCAATTCAGAACTCGAATCTCTTCTGTTCACGTGATCTTTCGTTGCTCTGAACGGCGAGAGAGCGTGCGAATTGAGGAGAGTCGGATGCCGATATGTCACCACTTGTTCGCACTCTGAGCCGTAAAGTGGGCCACTCTCAAGAGGCAAAGCGCTCTTGACAGACCGTTCCGAGTGTCAAGTTCGAAAGCGTTCCGAGATGCCAAAACTTAGTCCAAGAAGAGTCCCACTCATTCCAAAACGACTCTCCTCAATTCGCATGCTCTCTCGTCGCTCTAACCAATGATATTGCCTTCTGAGACGAGATAATCATGATTCCTAGTTCTGAGAGCGGTTTCGAAGCCTGTCTAATTCTAGAATTCTGGAAGATGTAGAGGTTCTGGCACATGTCAACAAGCCCTATCGTCAAATAGGGTGTCAAATCGGAACAAACGGTTCTCATGATGTCGCGTGCTATCTCGTTTCTCTAACCGGCGAGAGAGCACGCGAAATGAGGAGAGTCGATGACGATTCGGCATCGCTTTCTGAAGCCTGTCTAAATCTAGGATTCTGAAAGACTTAGAGGCTCTTGATTGTCAACACGGCCTATCGTCAAGAATACGTGGAAAGTTAGAAATGCGCAAACGTAGGATAGAAGAAGGGTGGCGACTTTCGAAGGAAAGATGAGAAGACAAAGTCGTCTTTTCGGTTTTCAACTCTCTCCATTCTGCACACACTCTCGTTTCTCTGACCGGCGAGATAGTGTTGAAAAGGAGAAAACCAAAACCGAAATTTCATCCCCAGTGAGAAGGGGCGAAGTTGTCTTTCCCACTCCCACCCTTTTGCTGTTACGTTACGAGGCATAGATCATGCTTTTACTGGACTAAATATTGCGAAGCGGCAACCAATCTCGTTTGCTCTCTCGCCGGTTAGAGAAACGAGAGACCAGGCGAATTGAGGAGAGTCTGATGCCGATTTGGGGCATCACTACTGCAAATTCTTGCAAATAATCTTTCCCGAGGTTTTTGACGTTGACGTTGTTGTTGGTTTTTGACAAAAGACGTCTTTCAAGTGGTATTTTCGAAACTCATTTCGCTCGACTATCACCGTTTTTGACGGATCAACATTTCACCCTGGACTTAACTTGACTTGCACTGGACTTAGTTAGATGGTTCATCCAAGTCGTACAATCTATCACCAAAATGGAAGCGCACTTAGCAGTAGTCGAATGCAGTTCTCTCCATTCTGCCTGGTTTCTCAGGCCGGCGAGAGGGTGTGCAGAATGGAGAGTAAAGCAACCCTGGGCTTTGATGTTTGACTCGTGGAACTAATTCCAAATTTGTATATGAGTCAATTCCAAAATTGTAGCGCATCTAGCAGGTGGGGGTGTAATTGAAATTAGAGCCCTGCCAGAGGGAAGTGTACGTCTCTCCATTCTGCACACTATCTCGCCGGTCAGAGAAACGAGAGAGTGTGCAGAATGGAGAGAGACACTCTAACAGCTCCAGTAATTGAAGACACACAATGGTCAGATAAGGGGGATGTTTGAGCCCCGGGAAATTAAATCATCATTGGGATCAGGCGAGAAGTTGAGCCCAAATACTCTTTGGACTGGATCTACGATTTTGGAATGGATTTTCTAAGGGAATTTCGCCCCGAGACTCGATTACCCTTTGGAAAGGTCAGCGCAGATGTTTTCCCTGGCTCGATCTTTCCCAAAATTAATCAGCAAAATAAATGAGATGGAGCTGAATGTGCAGGAAAATGTCACATAACAGCAGGGGTGGAATTAAAATGAAACAAGGTTGGGCAAATGGAAGTATATCCTTAAATATCTTTTAAAGCAAAAAGTGTTAAATATAGCAAATTAAGCAAAGGTAAATAAGTTTTCCTATTGAAAAGGAAAACTGTCATGAACTGAAGCTCCGGAATAGAATGTTCCTGAACAAAAAGGCGGCAAAACTAACAGAGTTCGAGAAATCATTGGATAAATGAATGATGAAGTAATGTGCAGATTACACAAAAACAATAACATGCAGCCTTCCAAAAACATAATTTGGTGACAATTTGACATTGACACGCGAGGGTTCCGGAGCAAAAATGATGCCGAATGAGGAGAAACCAGAAAGTGTGCAGAACGGAGAGCGAGAAATTTCGATAAGGCATCACTGTTTGGCACCTTCGAATACATCGCATTACTTCAGAATAGGAATGATGCCAAATGACGATGGAAAATCGAGAAATGGATAAGAAATAAGGTAAAGTGTTGGAAATCCGGTGCAATGGCAGAAATTCGTATAAAAGATCCACAAATTCGCTGCCTAACCGATGGACCGAAAATGGTGCCAAATGTAATTCAAAAATCTTCGGAAATGGATAAGGAAATAAATGGAACATTCCGAATAATAAGTCCCTATAAAAACAAAAAAATAGCGACGAGTTCGCAATAGAGATTCAATTTCGGTTTTGGCTCTCTCCATTCTGCACACTATCTCGTCGGTCAGCAATACGAGAGAGTGTGCAGAATGGAGAGAGCGAAAAGCGAAACGACAACACTTGTTCGCAGGATCGCACCCTAACAGAAGAAAATGATGCCAAATGAGGAGAGGGAGGAGGAGACGAGAAGAAGGACTAAGAAAAAGAAGAAGAAGAGGCGAGGAGGGAGGGCTTCTTCTTAGTGATGAGAGGCTCTCTCCATCGCGCCCGCTCTCTCGTCGGTCAGACAGACGAGAGAGTGTGCAGAATGGAGAGAGTCTATCCCCGCTTCTCTAAATACAACGTGGAAACGAGACGGCGTCAATCACGGCGAGAGGACAGGAAGGGGAGGGTGGTAATTACTAGTGCGAATACGAAATCTCCATTTAGCACACTCTCTCACCCGAATGGTCTCATAGATCGCGCAAACGTTCTTTTGCATTGTATTGCACACTGAAAATTCGTCGAACCTCTAAGAGACGTGACACAATGAAAGAGAACATTTACTGGAATCAAAAGGTAATTCAGAGCAGGAATTACTAGTGCTAAATGCAGGCTCTCCATTCTGCACACTCCGATCAAAATAGCTATTTCCCCACATTTTGAGCTCTAGTAATACTGGTGTCACATAGCGGGAATTGATATTTGTTTTCAAAAAGGCAAGCATGATGGAATTGTTTTGGACCTCCTTAGAAGACAGATAACCTCAGCGTGAAACATATCCAAATCGCTATCAATGACAAGATCGGAAGATGTAATTACTAGAGCGAGCGGAATGCACACCTGAAAATTTCGAACGCTCTTTACTGATTCGGAAAGGCGAGGTCAAACATTGATCTCTAACAGCGTCTTATTATTATACCCGCGGTATCCCCCCGACTACGTCGGGGGATACCACTGGCCGGGCTCACCGCTTCGCGGTGCGCCGTATTTCGCAATCGCAAAGAGAGAGGGAGAAGGAGGGGAGGCGTTGTTTACATGTTTCCGATTTCGCAATCCGGACAAATCAACACACAGACGTTTGCACTTTATTATACAGTATGGATATAGAACGTGCCGGCTCAGCAACCATCGTTTTGAACCAGGAGTGTGCAAAACGTTTCCCGCACTCCTCATTTCTACGCTCTCTCGCCGGTCAGATAGACGAGAGAGCATGCGAAATAAGGAATACGGTAAATGTTTTGCACACCCCTGTTGTAAATCTCCCCAACAGGCAGATATGCTTGCACGGGCGAAACAGAATCAGTAAGATGACAGGGAGGGTGTGCTTATTGTAAGATTCAAAAACTCAGTTAAAGACATTAAGCGTTTAGCATAGAGGATTCAAACGGAGCGCGGAACTTTTTATTCACGGGGAGGGGGAGACACGCAACGCGTCCTCAAAAACGCGTCGCGTGCTCCAGCGAACCGCTGGGACGGGCCGGAATGGTCGGACATGAGTGAAACGGAATATTTTCTTACAGTACTAGTGCGAAATACACGGGAGAATCTCACCACTCTGGTCCGTCTCCACAAGTTGTATACAAGAAAATGGTCTCTGAGCGCCCGTCACATGTTGTATGCAAGTCTCTACTAGGGTTCCCGAAACGAGTCATTCCTGCACAGTTGGTCACGAAAAGCCGCCTGACTATCTCATTTTCGCACACTATTTCTTCAATCTGGGCCAGGCCGCCTGGCACAAATCGGGAACTCTAGTCTCTACACAAGTCGATTACAAGCGTGTCTACAACTTGTGGAGACCGACCAGAGCATTTAGCACGCCCTAATCATCACTCCCATAGCCGAACATTTTTTCATTTATGCTAAATAGCGGGGGCCATTATTTGTTTTCAAACCTACGAACTCGATGGAATTGCATTGGACCTCCCAACAGACAGATATTCCTATCGTGAAACATATCGGAATCAGTAAGAGGGCAACGAGAGAGAAAGGTCGGTACTTACAAGAGCGAAGTATCGAAGACAAATGGGCATCCTACTCTCCTCCATGAGCACGCTATCTCGTCGGTCAGAGCAACGAGAGAGCGTGATAATTGAGGAGAGTCGATGTCGGTAACTCTGACCGCTGAATGCAAAGTTCGGGGTAAGAAAATAGGAAAATCTGAGTGAGGAAGGAAAAGACCGACACCCGTGCCCTTTATACCCGAACATGCGCCAAAAGTAATTACTAGTGCGCGTGCGTGAACATTGCGCCATCGCGCGCCGGTGTCTGGTGAGAATCGCACTTTGCCTCCAGTTCCCGGAATATCCGTGGGACAGCACTGCGAATAGCCGTTGGTGAGTCGTGCACTTTGCAAAATGACGAGCGCGCTCTCGGCAGATTGGGAAGTTCACGCAGAGCGAAAGAGTGGTGCAGACAAAGACTTTCCTCATTTCGCATGGTCTCTCGTTTCTCTCATCGGTGAGAGAGTTTGCATAATGGAGAGGCTACGATTCGATCCGGCAAAACTAGAATGGGAATCATTGTAAAACCAAAAAAACCAACCCTAGTTCTGTTTGCAAATGAGGTTCAGCAGTGAAGGGCTTTATCACAGAGCAGTGGGATTTTGTTGGCAAAATACCAAGTGAGCTTTCGTGGTGAGACCATCGCACGCACTCTCTTGCATTTGCATACTCTCTCGCCATTCCCCTGACCGCTCTCTCGCTCACCCCATGTAAAACGCCGTACACTAATTGTGCTCGGATACGTTTCAAAAGTCATTGAAGAACCTGAGACAGCCTCGTCGAGTGATCCACTCGTATCCGATGGCTTAAAAAACAACAACAAAAATCGAAAAATAAATCCATCTAGGGGCTACTAGGTACAAGGAAAGGGGAAAAACGAGAAATCAAAGGAGCGCAGCTCGGGGAAATCGTAGTGGAGACTAGTAATGCAATTTCGGTTTTCGACTCTCCATTCTGCACACTATCTCGGCTGTCAGAGAAACGAGAGAGTGTGCAGAATGGAGAGAGTAGAAACCGAAAGGGCATCACCGGAGGCCATCGCACACCGTGGGAAGGAGGGCAGCGGCGGGAAAGAAAAGCCGTTTAGGGGAGGAGGAAAGGTCAGGCTAGAAAGGGCCCCGATTAGCGATGTCGTTTAGGTTTCGACGCTCTCTCTATTTTGCACACTCTCTCTCCTGCCAGAGAGGAGAAGGAAAGTTACGCAGGCCTAGAGCACGCTTTCTAAATGACAAAACGAGTGGTCAGTAGATAAGGTGATTTGAAACCATGAGGGGGTGGACGAGAGATTGAGAGAAAAACGTGAATAGGCCCTGACTCGGCGGTGCTCAATTCATGCAGGACTCTTCTTTCTTCGCGATTTCAGAGGTTTACGGTACAGTAGGTACGGTAACCAGCATAATATAGAAGAAAGTAGGTGAGATCGACCGAGGTATACGGTAGTCGGGAGTCCGGAAACGCAGCTCTCGGAATAAGTGAGGAGGAATGCTTATGAGTGGTAAGTCGAGGGAGCGAGATAGTGTGCAGAATGGAGAGAGCTTAGACATCCTCCCGATATCCCGGTTTCACTCTCCTTCTCGGAAATAAATCTGAATCCCTGTAGGATTGAGGCGCCGGATGAGCCCGCTCTCTCCAATTCGCACACTATCTCGTCTGTCTCTGACCGACGAGGGAGTGTGCTGAATGGAGAGAGCGGGTGGGAAGCGATAGCCAGGTTCTGGCAAGGCAAATGCGAGCGTATGCTCGGGATAATGGTTTGGATTTAGGACTTCGGACTGGATTTACCATCGTCGTCGATGAGGGAGGACTTCAGATTCCGACGATGACTATAAGTTGTTGATGATTACTCTAGGATCCAGTGATCACACGCACTTTCAGATGGAATGAGACGTGATCGGAGATGAAAATAGAAGGAGAAACTCGGTTTAAACTTGATTCCCACGACACTATAAGCTGTTGACTTTTTCTATCTATTTCGGTGATCATAAGTACTAAGGTGAGACGTAGGTAAATAGAGGGCTTAGTTATGAATTGTTTTGACCTTGACTCGACAACACTAGAGAACTTCAGATTGATTTCGACGAAGATTTCAACGATGACCATAAGCTATTGAGGATTACTCTTCGATCCAGTGAAAGTACTTCCAGATAGAGTGAGGCGAGTTCGGATATGAAAATAGAAGCTTGATGCATGTAGAGAGTGGGCGCAAAAGAGAGATTCCGAAGACTTTTTGTTGTTCTTGAAGTTTTTATCTATTTTATCTATTTCGAAGGAATTGTTTTCCATACATCTCTCATCGATAACTGAGAGGAGTGCATATTCTGACGATGGAAATAAGTTGAGGCTTGCTGTTGATAGATTCTTTATTTATTTATTTGATACACCCCAAAGGGTGTGGCGGCATGTGAATAACATATACAGAATTGAAGGTTTAAAGAGATTCCGCTGATCATACGCACTTCCAGAACCAAGAGGGAACCGAAATAGAAGGAACAGTTCGGTTAAGACTTGTTATTCTTCCGCATCCTCGATAGCACCGATACGTGAACGTAGATCTCTCTATTCTGCACACTCCCTCGTCTGTCTCTGGCCGACGAGGGAGTGTGCTGAATGGAGAGAGCGACTGTTGGCAGATGGGAGACTGGAACGGCGCAGAAATAGAGCGAGGAACACGGTTACAGCTTTCAGAGATATATATTTAGAGAGCATCTGACGGATACAAGGCGGTGGATATTCTTCTTCTTCTTTTTCCAGACACCTTCACTTATCCCTACAGTCAGCTTCTACCTTCCAAGTCTCAGAAAAATAATATTTTTTATCAACGCATGAAACCGGAAAATTGCACAAAGAATATGACCATATGCCGCTGAATTCACTGAATTAAACAAATTGACTAGAAAAAGTGAATATGGTGAGCAATAAACTGGGAAATACAAAACCACTTGACGATAGCCTTAGAGTACGGTAGTCATATCGTATTGTAGGTCGAACCAGAGGAGGAGGAATACGAACGCAAGGAGGAATACCGTAACCAGGCTGAGGTAGGTCAGCGGGGTTAACGGGGTGGAGCAGAGGGCGAACAGGAATACGGTAAGGAGTACGGTAGTCCAGCCTGCGATCCACTTCAGGGAAGCGTACCGGAACCACTCGGTCTGGAAGGGATTATCGATTGATTGGATACCCTACTCCACAATACGGTCGTCGTCAGCGCTTTTTTCAACATAGCCCATTGTTTATAAGAAAGATAGACGCCTCGCAAAATGCAGAAAAGAAGTCCTCTTGATAGTATGTTTCACGCCGATCATAAAATCATTGCTGTTTGGAGAAAATTGATAGTTCCCTTGCTTGACCCAACAATTTCAAACCATTCAAAATTTTAGTATCGAGAAATTGGAAAATTATGAATTATTATTCGATGAATTAGAGGGCGTGCAAAACACAGCGAAAAAAACTGGTATTTATATTATGTATTTATAAAACTTATCATATCCTGTTAATTGTGTATTTCACGCATTCTACTAAACCGACGCACACGGAGGAATTCAATATTACTATCTCAAGTCGTCGTTAAAATACACACAATAAAACAAGAATGACTAGTTGAAATCCAGTTTGATAGATGACTAACAGAAAGGAGGAGTGATGCAGTTTCGATTTCGACTCTCTTCATTCTGCACACTCTCTCGTTTCTCTGATCGGCGAGATAGTGTGCAGAATGGAGAGAGCTGAAACCCGAGACGAGATCGTTAAGGAGTAAGAGATCGATGGCCTGACTACGGTATCTCCCAATTACGATATCTCCTGATTACGGTATCTCCTGACTACGATAAGCACTGGATTATCTCCTGATTACGGTACACTCACCATTCTGCCTCTCCTCTTGTGCTTTCTCATCCGGCATTCCCTGTTCTTCAGGGGTCTCTTCACCCTCGATCCGACCTCTTCAATCGCTTTTCGAGCGCCGTCCCTGAAGATATTGATTGGTTGGGAACTGATGAGACTACGGTATGATTCCGATTATCGATCGATGATGGTTGATCTATCGATAAGACAGTAATTGATAGGTAATAAGGAGTTATATGATTATTGTATTATTCCGATTATCGATCGATGATAGCATAAATTAAACGAGATGATTTTTTTTTTGTAATCGATAGCAGAATCTGTGGAGCTTGTTTTCAAAATAGTGTGTAAGGTCGGTGCATGGATTATTGATGGATTTCCTTATGATATTTTTCGATCACCGTATCTCCTTGCTACCGTACCATGCGTGCGGGCCGTGCAGCCGGTAGGCGTACGGTACGTTGGGACCGGCGATTAGCTGGAGCGCGAACTGAGGGTCCGAGAGGAGGTACTGTAATGCGAGAGTATCGATTGATTGGTTCGCTCTGAGATACTGTAAATGTGATTGGGGTTTGATCAATTAAGCGGCATTGAAAAGGAGACGTTATAAATACAGGGTATTTCGGTTCTTGCTCTCTCCATTCTGCACACTATCTCGTCAGTCATAATTACGAGATGGTGTGCATAATGGAGAGCGCAGAGATCCGAAACGACGTCGCTAGTATTTATAAGGTCTCTGACTTGATTGTTGTTTTCTCCCGCCTGGAAAGATCAAATTGTCTCGACTCCCACCAAACAGATAAGGCACATATGAAACATACCTGGCAAAAGGGCTGTGCAAGTTTGCGAAATTCATAAATACTTTTCTTTCCCGATCTAATGGATGAAGTGGATACAGCACACAATATATCATTCGAATTGTATTGTGGGTAAAAAATTGCCTAAAGTACATATTACCACTAAAGTTATCCTTGATTTGTCTATTCGACTCAAATATTAGCCGATCAGAGAAAAGAGAGAGTGTGTGCAGAATGAAGAGAGCAATACCCACCTGAGAAGGGGAGGGATGACAGCCGATCAGCTCGGAGATCTCGTCCATGTACTTGAGGTAGTCCACCTGACACATTATATTATTTATTAATTAATCTAAATTATATCGAACTGAGATCTCGTGACGCGGACATACGTTTTCGACAGTGTGCGACAATAATTAGAAAAGATTCCGGACAAGGTACACTAGACTCTATGGTCATAATTAGATATTGTTGATACGCGAGACTACATTATTGTGCCCTCTGCGGCGGTTATTTTGCCAGTAAAACAACTCGTCAGAAACGGTATCAAAATTATCTTCGAGGAAAGCAATCTGACAGTATTGTTCGCGAATCTACTATTTGATATGCAACCAACAGAAGATTAAAGATCGCCAACTAGCGTTGAAGGATCGAATAGTACTGCTTATTAACTTGCTTGTCACAGAAACGAGGGAGTGCGCCGAATAGAGAGAGTATTATTCGATCCGATAACACCTTTATCATATGCGTGGTACTAGGGAAAGAGAAAAGCGAAAGATCAAAGATCAACAACCACTAACCTGTATCGTGTGCTTAGTGCTCTCAAAGTATCTTCTCCTCATTTCCTGTCTCTTCCTCTCGGCATCCTCTCTTCTTTCACTGCTTGAGGGGAGAGAGATGCGACCGGCGAAGACACGAGCGGACCAGCGAGCCTGATAAATCCGTACATTATGATTAAATATTTATTTATATTAAAATTATATAAAATGAATCGTATTCTTTGATAATAATGATTACGTCCCATATAATCTAGAAGATTTATTGCAATTCCCTCCGCAATAGTTAGATGACTGGATAGTGAAACACAAATAAACTAACTGCTAAAAAAACTTTCACGATTAATTTTCACTTGCAAAGAAGTATTTTCAACATATTTTTTCCATTAGAATTTCCCAGAAGTCACAAGAGAATTACCTAAATTTCCTGCAGGTAGATCACTGGAAGGTAATTAGCGACGGGCAGGCCTAATTACGGCATTATTTGTTTGTCCCTGACCCCTTCATTTCAATACGAGAGAACATCTAATAGCCATCATTATTATTCCTTTTCTCACTCTCAAGCGATCGCGACTCTTACCGTATCCCTGAACTACCGTAATCATCAATAGCCTGCATTCCCGCGATAGGTTCAACATCGATTATCAATTGCACCGTCCTTGAGCTTACAGCACCCCTACCGTATTCTCTAACCTACCGAATCAATACCAGCTACAGTATCCCTACCGTATACCTGCATTTCCGCGATAGGAGCAATGCTCCCGATCGGCTGGATCAGTCCAATCACCGCCACGTCCTCGGCCTCCATCGGGAACACGTACTTGTACAGGTCTGCCCTGTGGTCCTGAGACGATTGATACAGTAACCCTGATTTATCGATTGACCCATTCTCCTACAGTAACCCTACGTTGATTGTGCGACTACAGACTGCCCGGTGGCCAAGCAACGAATCTTTCACAATGCATATTCTGTTGGCCCTACTCCTTCGATCGATATCGCGATCTACCGTACCCGTCTCGGACATACCGTAATCGCCAGCGTGCCCGGCTCCAGATACGGGTATCCAAAGGCATAACCAGTACACGAGATGAAGACGTCACAGGGGAAGGAGCGACCGCCCTTGACGATGACCGAGGAAGGAGTGAGACAGTCGATGTCCTCCTGGAATTGGGATGGATTTGGAGTGGATTGGACTTGACTTGGAGAGGATTAGACTGGAATTGGAATCGATTTTGGAATCGATTGGACTGGACAAGGAATGGATTTGGGATGTATTCTACTTGACTTGGAGGGGACTTGTAATGGATTTGGGATTAGGTTGGAATGGAGTTGGAATGGAGTTGGATTGGATTTAGAGTTGACTTGGAATTGACTTCGATTCGCGCTATCTCTCGCC
The DNA here is from genome assembly GCA_036245825.1 of Pristionchus entomophagus. Classification (NCBI taxonomy): domain Eukaryota; kingdom Metazoa; phylum Nematoda; class Chromadorea; order Rhabditida; family Neodiplogasteridae; genus Pristionchus; species Pristionchus entomophagus. Next base: position 4,900,421 of record BTSX01000001.1, read on the forward strand.
GACTGTCTATTAGTGTTGCCGCATCAACTAGTAGCTCTCTCCATTCTGCGCACTCTCTCGTCGTTCGGAACGACGAGATAGTGTACTGAAAGGAGAGAGTTATACTGTTAGATTGGGCAACATTATTACAGCATGCCAAAGAAATTATCAGCAATCAATAAATTTGTTCTTTTGACGTATTAGTTCTTCAAAACGTTGTGTATTTCATTTTCCCCCTCAAACGAACCAACATCTATTGTTCGGCAGGATCATTTGAGTTTCACTGGTTGCACAAAGGTCGGAATCGCGGTATGAGTGCAGCATCATAATGAGATGAGAGTGGAAAAAATAATGATAATGAGGTGTCAAAAATTGACATTAACACAGCCTGAAAACCCCGTAATCATTCCTGAGTAGTTAAATCGATAGTTGCTACCTACAGTAATCGTGACCGAGGCTCGGAAAATGGGTAATCAATTCCTAGTAAGAATTGAGTCGGTGCTCCATAAAGTCGTTGGCGACAGAATTTCCTACCGTAATCGTCATCGAGCTTATAAAAATTGATAATCGATGAACCTACCGTAATCTATTGATCGCGGGATAATGGATAGTTGTTACCGTAATCGTGACGAGTCCCGCGCAGAGCAGGTTGGCCAGGGCGTCATTCACTGTGGGATGCTGCTGGAAGAAGCGATGCAGCGGCCGCAGACCGTAGATGTCGTGGTCCATCCTGGGGGAGGTTACGGTAGGTTTGGGGTACGATAGCTTTCGATTACGGTATTGATTCACTACGGTATTGATCGGTTTCGGCAGCAAATTCGTTTGACGATATTGAAAGAGCAATACTAGTTTGGAAACTTTTCAGGGACCGCCACAGATCAAAGATCGAAGATCAGAGATCAAAGATCAAGACCAAACCTCTGCTGTAGTCGGTGCTCCATGAAGTCGTTGGCGACCGTCCACGGGATCGTCTTCATCAGCCAGTCGTACACTCTGAAAAGGGGAGATATGATCTTTGATCTCTAGTTTAGTCCAAAATACAGTCCAATTGGTCGCTAACCGCTTCAAATAGGCTCCAGATTGATAGTGAACAATGACTTGTTTCATGGCTGGTTGATTTATGTTTCACTGGTTGGTCAGTGTGAAGTGCAGAAGGAATGCATTAGATAGTGCCCAGCATTTTGAGAAAAAAACGTCTATGTTACAACTCGTCTCTTTTTTCTGGAACACATAGAAGCCCTCTCCATTCTGCACACTATCTTGCCAGTAAAACCGATTGCGAAGTGCGCAGAATGGAGAAAGCTTCGAGCGATATCGAGCAGATTAATCTTTGATCTTTAAGCTGTCCTTGATCTTTGATCTCTACTCCCTCTCACCTGGTCATCAGCAGCGTATCATAGGGCATGCCGCCCTGCGAGACGCGATTGAAGATCCAAGAGCCGCGTCGGGTTGAGATCGTAACCTGAATGAGAGCGACGATTACTAAAGGAGTGCACGCAATGCAAAATTCGACACGGCGACGTTTCCTAATCGTCATTGCGCACTAATTTGTCGGATATTAACGGAACGGAAATGAGTCTCTATTTTCCCAGAAATCGATAGTGTACGGACTTGTTGAGGTAAGAGGTCGTCGTCGTTTTGTGATCGGTCTATTGAAATAATATCGGACTATCGTCTGACTTTTGACAACACTTATCGATCGTGGATTGATCATTTTCTGTTAGCGCCGATCATTTTACTGCTTCAAATTCTCGGTGAGATGATTTGCGTTTCACATGTCGCATAAAGGTTTGAATTGCGATAGGAATACAGTGGGTAGCACATTTTCGTTTGAAAATAATAATAATTACCTAATAAAATAGTTTATCAAATTTTCGATAATTACCGATTTGGCGATCTTCGCCAGGTCAACGGCTATGTCCAGGGCGGAATTACCGATTCCGAGCAGGAAGACGTCCTGAGAGATCAAAGATCCGTTGCGAAAGATCAAAGACCAACTTGGAAAGATCAAAGATCAACTTGTGATATCAATATTAAATCCAATAGATCAGAGACCATATCTGACAGAGAATCTGCCTGATCGAATAGCTGTGCTCTCCATTCTGCACACTGACTCGCTGATCAGACTGATGAAAGAGTGTGCAGAATGGAGAAAGAATGGAGAGAGAAAGAACAGTGTGTGTTGTACAGTAGCCTCGTTGCCTACAGTACCCCTATCGACCCTACCCTACCCTGCATTCCGACCAACCTTGCCCTCGAATCCCTTGAAGTCGCGGTACTCATGCGCGTGCATCACGCGGCCCCGGAACATGTCCATGCCTGCAATCATTGGTGTGAAAGAGGACGGCGATTACTAAGGGCACGCAATGCTAAATTCGACGCGACGACGATTCCTAATCGTCGCACGACGATGGAAAGTGTGCGAAATGGTTAGTTTTTCGCGCAAACAAGTGGGTTGAGTTTCATTCTCCACTCATAAAGTCATTGCAGGACTGCACTGCAATTTCATCTGCGTAATTTGAGTTCCAAACAAACAAAAAACAAAATAATCCAAAATCCAATCTAATTCAATCTTTTCTACGGTGGGCGTTGTCGGATAACTAGAGATGTAATTTCGGATTGACTCTCTCCATTCTGCACACCATTCTCATCTTCCAGAGATACGAGAGAGTGTGCGAAACGGAAACAGCCACTGTCCGATCCGGCCCTTATCTGGAATTAGGAAACGTCGCCGCGTCGAATTTTGCACTGCGTGCGCTCTTTTAGCAATCGTCGCCCTTTTTCACCATCCAGCCACACACTACCTCGCAGCTGCGGGTGCTGCGGGCGCGCATGGTGCCCGGTACACAGCATCAGCCGATCGAAGTATTCGATGTCACCCTTTAAATATTATTTATTTATTTAAATATTTATTTAATTAATTAATTCTCACTTTTTCCAGCTGAACGCGCCACCGACCGTCCTCTTTCGTGATCTGCAAGTTGGATTTTAAAGAGAATGATGATTGTATTTTGAACTGGCGGAATTGAGTTTCACACTCCACTCATTTAGCGGTTGGATTTCGAAAATTCAATGTATCGGCCAAGTCTAGCTCAAAATCAACTATTTTATTTTATTCCCTCCCGCTTTCGTCGCTTTCGCACAATATCTCGCCATCGAGCTAGTCTATCAGTAGGGATGCCGTTTCGATTTGGCTCTCTCATGCTGCACACTCTCTCGCCGATCAGAGAAACGAGAGTGCAGAATGAAGAGAGTCGAAAATCGAAAAGGCATCACAAATGCCTTGAGTATTTCATGAGATAATGAGTCACGATACGGTAGGTTTGGGCATGCTCAGATACGGTATCTCAAGAGGTCACCCACCATCTTTACTGGTTTGTTGAAGTAATCTAGACGCTAGCGCTTCGGAATACCGTAGGTCATTAACTCAGGGAAACTCGGGGATACTGTAGTTCAAGAATCTCACCATCTTCACTGGTGTGTTGAAGTGGACGTGCCGGAGTAGGTCAAACTTCACCGCGTAATCTCGAATGTACTGTAGCAGAAGGGAGTGGTGCATGAAGTTGGGCAGTTTCTCATCTGCAAAAGAAGCCAAAGATCAAAGATCAGTCCGAAATTGCTTGCCATAAGCTGGTTCGAAAAGTGCCCTCTCCATCCTGCACACTTTTCGACGATCAGACAACAAGAGAGTGTGCAGAATCGAGAGAGTACTATTCTATTCGGATTTGCTATCAGTCATCATGAGAAGATTCTCTTCTAAGAAAGTTCAGTATATCGATAACCGTCAAAGATCAAAGATCAAAGTTCAGTCCACTCAATCTGTAGATCAGTCCAATCGTTAAATCGCCACTTACCAGGCGGGAAATCCGAGTATGCCATCATCTCCTTTGAGGTGTTGACTACCGTAGTCGCCATTACCGTACCACCCACCTGCGAGCAATTGACAACTTATTTTCTACCGACTTGCTACCGTAATTATACAGATTTATCTCCATTAGTACGTCTTTTTAGTTGTGCTCGAATACTGGCCATTAGTTTTGCCAAACCGAATAGCACTCTCTCCATTCTGCACACTATCCCGTCGATCTGACCTGCGAGAGAGGTCGCAGAATGTAGAGAGCGACAATTATACCGTAATGAGAGGTCAATCGCCTACTGACTTTCTTACCTCAGGGTCGTTCGGCCGATAGTTCCACAGGCCTCCGATGTCCGCCGTTTTCTCATAGCAAACCACCTCGAGACCCTCTTCGACGCAGGCCTTGATGATAATAAATTTAAATATAAATCATTAATATCAATGACTGATTCCAAATCGAATCATGCAGTACTCTCCATTCTGCACACTCTTTTGTTCCTAGGACAGTAGTGATCGGGAATCGACACCATTTTCCTCAATTCACATGCTTTCTCTTTCTCGAGAACGCGAACTGAGTGAAGCCGATCTCAAGCAACACTACCTGACAGTCAACAGAGTGTGCCTCGTTGATCTTTTATCTGTGATCTTTGATCTCCGCTCTCTATCTCACCTGGTCATCAGCAGGAACATCACTACTGCCCTAGGAACAAAAGAGTGTGCAGAATGGAGAGTGCGGTATAACTCGATCTGGAATACTAATTATAGATAGATTCTGATCGAGCGGATCTCGAGAGGCACTACCGAGGAATGAGTAGGTAATAAGAAAATAATCAAATAATTTATTCACCTTTATTGCCGGCAGCCCCGCGGCTCCGGCTCCCACCACGCACACACGCATGATACGGTAGATATCGATTCCTTCCAGTTACAGTAATCACAACTTATCGATCGGCCCTCAGTGTGGTCAACCGAGTGTCCTTCTTGCTGTGTGGAGAGAGGGGGGACTAGTGAAAGGTTTTGGTGGGAAGGAAGAAGAGTGGATGAGGGGGGATAAAGAGAGGGGGGAGGAGGAGGGGGGATGAGGGGGGGGGGGGGAGGGGGGATGAGGGGGGGGGGGGGGATAAAGAGAGGGGATGACCCCTATGCGGGATGGTCACTCTTGTGCACGTTTCTCCACGCTTTCCTGCTACTCTTTCCAGTTCTCTTCCCGCTAGTGTTGCCGGATCGTAAGTCTCCCCATTTCGCACACTCTCTCATTTTACCAATCGACTAGAGAGTGTGCAGAATAGAGAGAGCTATTATTCTAAGCCTACCAGCTATTAGCCCTTTCTTTCAGGTTCTCTTTTCCTTCCTTCCTTTTCTCTTGAAATCACGCAAACATTCGACTGCTTTGTAAATCACACGTGTTCACACCGAACTAATAATTTCTTTGTTTTAATATCATAATATCTTTGTTTTAATATCATAATATCTTTGTTTTAATTATGCGTTTCGTAAACGTCTCAACCAATTTATGTGCCACTGTTTATTCCTGTACACAAATTGTCTCGTTAGACAAGTAAATCGATGCAAGTGAATGATCGGGAGAGATTAGAGAAGGCACAAAATGAAATACAGGGGGGTTACTGTACTCTGCTGAAATACAGAGGTGGTGGGGTTACTGTACTGTTTCCGCTTCACAAATCAGGTTAAACCTACAGTGAAAACGGAATAATTGTTGGTCCCTGATGGAGATTTGTGATCTGATCTTGCAAATACTCTCTAACGTGCTCGAAGCACGTGAACAATTCGAGTTCTAAGCGATCAAAAGTAGCACTGCCTTTCAAGGTTGAAAGAGAGAAAGAAGTCAATGATATCAAACCGAAGGAGTAGGAGAAAAGGTGAGGAAAATTAACTAAATTTGCACGAAAAATAAGGCGAGAAATAACGAAAAATGACCCTAAAATGCCTGATTTGGATTGACAAAAACAGCGGAAAATGGTATAATCGATATTCCGGATCTACCGTAATCCTATATGATTATTAACGAGGACTGGGGCAGGATGTAGGAGCGGAAATCGGAGTACGGATCGATATGCTCCATATCTACCATATTGTTCTCGGCGATGAACGATGAGGCCGGGGGGAGTACGGTAGGGCGCAGGGGCACGCACGGGAGTACGGTAGCCGCCGCCGACGCGTTATCGATCCAGCGCGTCGTGTCCGGCGCGATCAGGGCCGCGTGGCGGTCCGGCAGCGCTGCAATCGATACATACGGTATGTCATCGGATACGATATCCACAATAACGTCTACACGAATGTAAACCCGGTTATAGTCGATGATTTTTTTGCCACGAGAAGACAATTGATTGTACCGTTCTCATCAATCAAGCTATGGCGAAACTCGGCAACGCGAAAACACTGGGTGATTTTGAGGGCAATGGCGCAAATTCCCGTAAAACACTAGTAAAATCAAAACACCTTCAAGCATGGCCTATTCATATAACAAGCAATCTTTGGGGGGGAGGGGGTGTCATGATTAGATGAGAAAAAGCTGAGAGAAGAATCGCTCAAGTCAACCGCCTCGAGATATGATGATCCATGGCAACGTCAAATCACTGAGATATATTTTTTAATTAAAAATATTAGGAAGGGATTCATCATAGCCATCTCACAGGGAAATAAGTCTACGACTTTCAAAGTCTAAAGTTGGTCGACTTCATAAGTCTAAAAATTAGACTTTCAAAGTGTGATTCCTAGCATCTAAAGTCTAAAAGTTAGACTTTGAGATACTAAGACGAAGCGTGCGTGCTTCATTATAATTTCGTATTTTCATTGTTTGTTTTGCATGTATTTACCCTATATTATCGATTACTAATTGTTGTCAGATGTATCTCTGTCCCTTCTCCAATTGTCATTCACCGGGGTCTCCGGATGACGCATCATTTCAAATTCATCTGAGGTGAGTATTATGTGCGTCTTCCCTTCGATTCATGTTCTTCCCTCAACTCGTCTTTTTTCCAGATTGTTTCATCGTAATCGATCTGGGGATATAACATGCCGGGTTTGCAATCAGGCGCCAAGTTTCGCTACATTCGGAACGTGGAAACGTCACATGGAGAATCAGCACGGGAACATCAACAGGGTAGCAAGTGAGTATCATTATTCGCATATCCCAAACTTATTCCAACCTAGAGAAAAATAGAGCAGTCGCTACAGAAACTGCGTAGACAAATAAACGAAGCCGATAACGATATAGGGAATCAAGGCGTGAAATATTTTTTGTGCGCATATCCTGTATCTCCCCTCCCTCCCCTCCTTCCCCTTCTCTCGAACCGACAAACTGATTTGATTTGTGAGGCATCATTCTTTATCTCTTTCAATTAAATGAGATCTGTTTCCTCTACGACTAGTGGATATTAGGTTATCGAAACATGACGTAACGGAAAATCTCTAGGTGCATCGATCCCAATCCAACCAACCAATGCTCAAGACCCTGACCTACCTGAGAATATCGAAATGGAGGATGAAAGTGGAGTAGACACGGAAGACCTTGGCTCCGAGAACTGCGTTTTGACTCAGGAATCATCAGATTATTTCCTCACGATGTCCCAATTGCTACTCTCCTCCTTACATAGAAAGTTAGATGGAGTGCCTGGTGTATCTCATTCTACAAAGGACGAGATATTTTTCACCATTCATAACCTATTGGGTCTATGCAGTGAACACACCCCATCTCTACCTACCATCGACAATCTGATGAGTAGATTCTTGACCAAGTACCATCGACAGAAGATGAATGTCTCTGATGGACTGATCCCTCCCCAACCCCTTCAATTGGGAGTCAACCAAGTACCGAGAAGAAACAACACTGGCCAAGTCGAGATCGTCAATGTTAGTGAATGCGCCTACTATGTCCCAGTTGAACAATCGATACGCCAATTATTGACTGATCCGACTATCCTCGCGGCTCTCACTTCCCCAATATCAACAAATCTACACTCAATAGAAGGTTTCTTGGACGGAACGATAGGATCATCATTCATAGAAGAATCGAAAAGTCTCGTATGTATCCCCCTTCCTCTTACCATGTTCGAAGATGATGCTTCCGCGTGAAATCGGAATGGAGGTCTATCATTGCGATACATGTTCTATACGATCGCATCTCTGCCTCATCATCTAAGATCTTCCCATCGATGCAAACTTTTATTTGCTGTTGCAAATGCCAAACAAATGAAAAAACACGGAGAGGATCTACTACACAGGAAATGGATCGCCGAAATGACATCGATGGAAAAGCCAATAGAGGTTATCAGAGAGTAACGAAACATGAATGATTCTCGAATTGCAGATACTAGTGGAAGGGAATGTTGTTCGATTTCTAGTACGATTTTGCGAAATGACTGGTGACAACAAGGCACTCAATATGTTATGTGGATTCAGACCTCTATCGTGCCTCTTGTGGCTACCGTAATCCTCTAAATTACTGTAACGAACATCAGTACTACTCTCAGGAGCCCCCGCACTTGCTCGCATTATACACGGAGAATTATGGAAATACGGTTGAGATCATAACGGACTCTCTCAAATCAAGAAAAGATTCTTTGAAAACAATAAAGGCCAATATGTCCAATTCTAATCTATTGATACCTAGCCCTCAGAAGGAATACCGTATCACTACAGTAGTGATGTCAGACCGGTTCTGACTCTCTCCACTCTGCACACTTTCTCGCCAGACAGAGCGACAAGAGTGTGCAGAATAGAGAGCGCGACTATTCGATCTGTGAAAGATTATTCTACAGTACTCACAATCAGGAGAAATACCGTATTCCGAAGGTTTACCGTACTCACCATGGCTAATTTTCGCTCGAACTCGGCCTCATCCCAGTCGACGGCCTTGACGAAGGCCCATTCCAGGTCCCCCAATTCCTGCGATCAATCGATAAATTAATGTTTTTCGGAATTCAGACCGAGAGATCAATAAATACTTCTCAAGGTAATTGCTAAAACGGATGTTTTTATTTAAGGATGATTGATCAAACGTATCATCAAACAAACGAGTCTCGGTCGAAAATTGAACCACCACTGAAACCTGCAATTCACTGGATCAATTTTTTTTCAAGCGCGAAATGGCGAGAACTTATATTTTGTACTAAAAATAAATAGGAAAATTAACAAAATTAGAGCAGAGAATGCCCTTTCTCTATTTCGCACACTCCCTCGTCGAAAAAAAACAGAGAGTGTGCAAAATGGAGAGAGTGAGGGATTGGGGGATTAAGATCTTTGTGACCGTACCTTCCTGTTCAAACTCGCCATCTCCGCCCAGAATGATTGTGGATGACTTTCGGGAACAAGAGCTGATTTTAGGAAACACACTTCACGGAGTATATCGAAATGGAGCAACGTAAAATCGCCAGGATATTTTAGGGTGCAATAATTTAAAATTTTAAAAAGACAGTATGCGCCTTATCATCAATTGTGGATTATTGTTGAATCCCGAGATCTGGTTGATAGCAAGAACTCAAAAAATTTCAGAGTATATCATAATGGAACAACGGGAAAGTACCAGGTGATTTTTAAGATAAAATAATTTGAATTTAAATCTTAATCCTGACCTGATCCGAGTCGTGCAGGTACTTCGAGGCAAGCACGAGAGCGGGCAGGTGCATTTCTAAGATGGACCGAACCAGGATGGAACCGGAATTGAACCGAGATGGAACCGAGTTAGAACCTAGATGTATCTCAACCAATTGATGTGCCAATATAAGATCTAGCTATGAAGCAAATGACTGCCAGGCGATTCTCCTAGTTGTGGAACTATCCGCGTGAAATAATTGACAGTAAATAGTGGGCGTGAGCAGCTGAACAAAATAATGGACCTTGGACCTTTCTGAAATCCCGGCCAAATCTACCGTAAACTTTGGACTGGATGTTCGAATGTACTGTAGTTCAATCCAAATCGTGTTTTTTTAGGTTTCAGCTCTACCATTAGATCCGATCGTTCAAGTGAACGCTCACAAGCTACTGTGAAACTCGGATACGGGAAATGGGGATGACGGTTCGGTTATGGCTCTCTCCATTCTGCACTCTATCTCGTAGGTCAGGCAGGTGAAAGAGTGTGCAGAATAGAGAGAGCAGACAACCGAAACTACACTACTAATGGGAAGGAAGCGGGTAGTTATTTTCCTCGTAGTTGTCAGATTGATTCGAAAAAAATGATCTTACGAGCAACCCCGCATACAGATATAGCCCACTTGCGTAACGAGAAAGCGAATGGTGACTGTGATGGAAATTATTTGACTGTGTTCCAAGAAAAAGCCCGATTAGACATGCCAACCCTCTCGAAATGAAGATAGATGCAGCAGCAGCAAACCAACGGGAGATTTTTATGGCAGTGATTTGATTTAAAGTGCGACTGTGGAGAAAATCACACGAGCGAATCTTCAAGAGTTAAGGTTGACTCATGAAAGGAAAAAGGAACTGGTGCTTATGATGGGAAATAATGCATGGGCGGGAGAGAGCGATATCTAATAATTGTTCGATAGACAGCTTCACTTGACTGACTGGCAAGCCCTTCTGCATTTGCTTCCATTCAGAAACTGAAAACGGGCGGGCCATGTTTTCGAAACTCTTTCAAAATTTCTTCAAATATTAGCGCCCTAATGCTTCCTGCGTATTATCACTGCTTGAACACTCCTCCCGTAATGAATTCTCTCTGTGACGGGAAATCAACGGGTACGCATACTATGCGAGTTTGCAGCTAATGGATCAATACATAGTATTTTTGCCTACCCGCAAACCAAGTTAAAACTATATATCCAACCCTGATTTGTATTTAGCTTCATTATGGAACTGTGTTTTTTTCATGAGAGGATTGTACGAAGAGATGAGGTGATCTGTAGATTGGACGTTGTGTATCAGATTGCGGGTTATAGAGAACTATTCCGATCGTAACAACAGACCGTCTACAGGTCTAGTTATGGGACCACAAATCGCCGTGTAATATAGCGTGTAATATAGTTGCATAGAAAGGGGCGCAGCGGGTTGAATTTGTTTTTCAAATAGAGAAAGAAATCATTTTTCGGAAAGAAACACTAGAATGTAAGATCTAGCTATGAAGCGAGTGACCGCCAGGTGATTTTGATGTTTTTATTAGCCGAATGTAATGAATCGATCAGTCCGACTTCCTCTCCTCTCGTGACATGGCCTAGTTAAGGAACGTGATAGCGACGGGTGAATTGATTTTAAAATTGGGGAAAGAGTGATAGAGCATAGATGAGGATGTGGATTGAGAAGAGGTCTGAGAAGAGGGTCGATCATAATGAGAATGCTATCATTTTTCTGCTCCAAGTGTATGACAAGCAATCATGCAAGCAAGTATTCTAGAGTCGAGGCTTCTTTGTGGTACAAGAAAGAAAAGGAATTAAGAAAAGGAAAAAAGACATTGTCGACGCTCTTATTACTCGCGCAAAAACTCAATCGAATTAGACTAATTATGGAACAAGAATCTGCGGTGAAATATTAACAGCAAATGCTGAAAGAAAGGAAGCAGGGTACGGAGAGGTCAGAATGGTGGGCGCAGAGAACAAAATTGTGGGCATAATAAACGTTTGCAGCTCTAACGCGAGATACGATCGTTCAAGCGAACGCTCACAGGCTACTGTGAAACTCGGATACGGAAAATAGGGAAGCCGTTTCGGGCTTGGCTCTCTCCATTGGGCACACTTAGGTCAGACAGACTAGAGGGAGCAGAAAATCGAAACTACACCAAAGTGGACTTTTTTTCGTAATTGTTCGATTGATACCGCAAAGCCTACAGATATGCCTACTTAAGAGACCGTCCCGGTTATTTTGGACCACCCCCCGGAACCGGTGCGCTAGCAATGAGAACCAGGAGCTCATGCTTGAGTGTCAAGAGGGTCTTGGTCCCGTATTTCACAAACCGTCACTTATCTGTGGTTACTGCCTCTACGAGGGGAGAAATGATAATTTCAACGAAAAATGGTCGAAAAAAATTATTTTCTCAACCATTCGGAATGGACCCAATTTCTCTTTTGCGTTAATTTAGAGGTGCCCTGAAGCACTGAAATATCCGTTCAGATTTATTACAACTCATTGCGAAAGTCTTTTTTTGCCTCTTCATTTTGGATTTTTGGTCTAGTGGCACATTTTTGGCGAAACTTCCAGACCGCACTATATACATTTCGTAGTCCTTACATCCATGCATCCATATTTTTTATCGTCGAGCTCATTCATTCTCTCCGAATCCACTCCGAGATAAATTAAGTCCGAAAAAGGTTTCTAACTTTTTTCTTTCTCTGTTTCATAACCTCTAATGCCGAAATTCAAATTCTACGCGCCAAACTACGTAAGAAAATACTATATTCAGATTTTCTGAGATGAAAATTTTTCAACTTTTTTCATGACCCTTTTTCATGGTTATGGTCGTTTTTGGGTCAAAAAGTCGAAATCTCAGAACTATATGACTATAGGTGTAAGAGAAAGCCAATCAGACATGCCAACCCTCTCAAAATGAAGATAGATGCAGCAATAGCTAACCACCTGGAGATTTCAATGGCAGTGATTTGATTTAAAGTGCGACTGTGGAGAAAATCACACGAGCGAATCTCCAAGAGGTAAGGTTGACTCATGAAACGAAAGAGGAATTGGTGCCTATACATATTCATATACATTTATCATGTCAGGCGGTTGACGCCAGATGGGGATGGATGATTTCAGATAGGTTTCGGGTCGGTTCTTCGTTCGAGAGAGAATAATTTCGTCTGGATGGGGGTCAAGTGATCGGTCTTCTTTCCATTCACAGATCCAAGAGATTGGCTGGAGAAAGGGTTGTGATCATCCAGGACGATAGGACTTGATGTAGAGTGTTCATTGTTGATGACGGAAGAAGGCTCCCGTGATTTTAGAACTGAGTCCACCAAACTCGAGTCATCAATCGCGAAACGAGACTCGACGAGAATGGTATCTGAGGGACCAAACATCAGAGTAGGTCATACCCATCACACGGTGACCAGAGTCCGGCTTGGATGGGGATTCCGATCTTGTTGAGTTGATGGAGTAGACGAGGGGAACTAGAGGGATTCCATTCTCTATCAGAGAGAAATGGAGAAGGACCGCGCGCGACGACTAACAAAACGAGAATCCAAGAGGTAAGGTTGACTCACGAAACGAAAAAGGAATTGGTGCCTATGATAGGAAGTAATGTATGGGCAGCATAGATCGATATTTAGGCGTTTTCCATCGACAGTTCGGTTTCACTGACAAAAAAAACCATCTCTATATTGACTTCCACTCAGAAACTGAAAACGGGCGGGCCATGTATTCGAATAAGAGCGAGCCGCATTCAAAATATTCTTCAAATGATAGCGTCCTGATGCGGACTGTATATTATCGCTGCATTACCGTTCGACTATCCTACAGTACTCAAAAAGGAATACTGTAGCCTACAGTACCCCAAAGGTCTTCCGTACCCTACAGTACTCACCATGGCTTATCTTCGCTCGAACTCGGCCTCTTCCACCCTCACATCCCAGTCGATGGCCTTGACGAAGGCACGTCGATTCAGCCCCGTGCAAAAATTGCATTAGGCAGTCAAGGGTTTTGCCAAATTTTCTGTAGAGGTTTCATCTAGCGTGACAGCTGAGAGAGGGGGCGGAGAGGGCGACTTCATGGCCGAGGCGCTCTCTACACGAGACGGGATAGAAATTGTGACAAGGAAGGAGTCGGAGGGTAGGGAGAGGGAAAGAGAGGCCTCTCTGTAACCCGTCTCGTTTAGAGTGCGGCGTCGGGCTATGCGTAAATTGATAATAGTCGCAATAGGTTCCGTAGTGGGGCATTTTCAAATCTGCGGCTCCAGCTCACCCTCTAATGTAGGTCTTGAACCGACGTGAAGGCCCATTCCAGATCCGCCAATACCTGCGATCAATCGATAAATCAATGTTTTTCTGTTCAGATCGAGAGATCAATAAATACTTCTCAAGGTAATTGCTAAAACGAATGTTTTTATTTTAGGTGGATTTATCCAAGATCGTATCAAACAAACGAGTCTCGGTCTCAAATTGAAGCACCACTGAAACCTGCACTTCCCTGTCTCTACTTTTTTTCGCGCGCGCTTTTATGAGAACTACTATTTTGTCCCAAAAAGAGATAAGTAAGTATTAGAGAAATTAGTGTAGAGAAATGAATACCCTCTCTCTACATTTTGCACACCCTGTCGTCTGTCAGACCGACAAGTGTGCAAAAATGAAGATAGTGGGATAGAGAAAGAATCAGATGGTTGGCCGTACCTTCCTGCTCATACCCGCCATCTCCGCCCAGACCGAGTCTGCCACGCGCTCTTCCTGCGGGGGAAGACCGATTAGAATCAGAGGGACTTCTCGATTTCACGTGATCTCTCGCCCTACGTATTCGCCCTTCCATCGAATAATTGAGGATGATCTTTGAACTCCAAGAGATGATCATAGCAAAAACACAAACATTCTCTGAGTAAATCAGAATGGAGCAACGGAAAACCTTCAGGAGATTTTTAGGACGAAATAATTTAAATTAAAAAAAAAAAACCTAATTCCAGTAGTGTAGGTACTTCGAGGCAAGCACGAGAGCGGGCAGGTACATTTCTAAGATGGAACCAGGATGGAACCGGAATTGAACCGGAATTGAACCGAGATGGAACCAAGATGCGTCTCAACCAACTGACGTGCCACTGTTTATTCCTGTACACAAATTGTCTCGTTAGACAAGTAATTCGATGCAAGTGAATGATCGGGAGAGATTAGAGAAGGCACCAGATGAAATACAGGGGGGTTACTGTACTCTGCTGAAATACAGAGGTGGTGGGGTTACTATATTCTTTCTGCTTCACAAATCAGGTTAAACCTACAGTGAAAACGGAAAAATTGTTTGTCCCTGATGGAGATTTGTCATCTGATCTTGCAAATACTCTCTAACATGCTCAAAGCACATGAACAATTAGAGTTCTAAGCGATAAATCTCTCAAAAGTAGCACTGCCTTTTAAGGTTGAAAGAGGGGAAAGGAGAAAGAACTCAATGATATCAAACCGAATGAGTAGGAGAAAAGGCGAGAAAAATTAACTAAATTTGCACAAAAAATAAGGCGAGAACTAACGAAAAATGACCCTAAAATGCCTGATTTGGATTGACAAAAACAGCGGAAAATGATACAATCGATATTCCGGATCTACCGTAACCTTAAGTGATTATTAGCGAGGACGGGGGCAGGATGTAGGAGCGGAAATCGGGGTACGGATCGATATGCTCCATATCTACCGTATTGTTCTCGGCGATGAACGATGGAATCGGGGCGAGTACGGTAGGGCGCAGGGGCAGACACGGGAGTACGGTAGCCGCCGCCGCGTCATCGATCCAGCGCGTCGCATCCGGCGCGATCAGGGCCGCGTGGCGGTCCGGCAGCGCTGCAATTGATACATACAGTTTGCCATCGGATACGATATCCCCAGTAACATCTACACGAATGTAAACCCGGTTATAGTCGATGATTGTTTTTGCCACGAGAAGACAATTGCACGGGGGTTCAGAAGCAGCAACTACAAGTGGCTTCGCAAACAATTCAAATTGAAAAGAGCGCGTTTGAGGCCATTCCAGAAACGGACGAGAGAGTGTGTGAAAAGAGGAGAGGGGAATGCGACGCGAGGACTCCGCGTCGCGGTCCTTACAGAGTCCGAACAAAGTGCATTTTAGATGTTGGTAGAAGGCGATTTTGAGCACCCGTGAATTGATTGCACCGTTCTCATCAATCAAGCTTTGGCGAACCCTGCAACGCGAAACCACTGGGTGATGATTTTTGGGTTTTTTTAAACCATCACGTGATTTTGAGGCCAATGGCACAATTATCGTTAAATCAAAACACCGTGGAGGGACGGACTCCATGTAACGAGAAACCCCCTCCACATAATTGTTATGATTTCAGAGAACTGTCCCTGGAGACGAAATCATGCTGGCCACGTTTCTCGAGATATGACGAAATTTAGCAACGTGAAAACACCGAGATATTGTTTTCAGACAAGATTTGACTGTGTTATTGAGGGACCAAAACATTCTCGGGCTAAGGTTTCTCATGTAACGAGATAATACCAGGTGCCTACATCCGCAATATTCCCTCTGCAATTAAAATTCCCCATTTCTTATATAAAAGACCGCCTACCTTCTGCACTAAACTACTTTGTCGTCCATCGAACCCATCCAGCTCACTAGTCATGTTGCCGAGGGCTACAGTACCCCCTAGGCTACGGTATAACCGAGCTACAGTACCCATCCCCAACTCACTGGTCATATTATCGTGGTGGGAGCTGGTGGACGGGACGAGTGCGACGAGGGACAGAGTGAGGAGGGAGGCCGCGGTCAGTGAGTAGATCACGAGAGAGAGGGAGAGGGCGAAGAGAAGAGTGCGGAGGGACGACGAGATCTGAGAAATTATTGGATTGATTTCAGACACTATCCCTGTCGCATATCACACATTTCGATCTTCCCGGGATATGGTCTAGATATGAAAAGAGAAGATCAAGGGGGGGTTAATGTTTAGGGTGTAGAAGGAGTACTAGATCTGCAATGACATTAAATTGGTTGGACTAGAAATCAACGTCACATCGCAAACTGGGAATTCTCCAGGGCTTTGGCCTAAATTGGGAACGCGAAAGCGATGGGTGATTAATATAAAAATGTTTATGTGCGAGCGGAAAGAGGAGGAGATCTGAGAAATTAGATGGTATAAATAGTGAAACGCATCATGTACAAAGCATAAATGGAAAAGGCTCTAACAATAACGGTATAATTTGGTCGCGATACATGAAATTATCAGATTTTTCATGAAAATATGGTGATCCACAAAGAGCGATAGTCCGATCAGAAAGCACTAAATAAACAAATCAAACTCTCTGTTTTTGTTAAAGCGCTGGAACGTGAAGCTCGCGGCCCGAATGAATGTTAGAATCTTCGCACAAATTCGAAACTTGTTACCATAAACATCACTTAATATTTTGTTATTGAGCAATATTGATTGCGAGATAACATTGTGACATATGCATTCTGCCCTAGGTTTAAATTCGCACCGCGAAAAGGGCGAGTGAATGATATGGGTGCTGTCACTTGGAAAAATCGAATTTTTTTAACTGGGATTCAGAAGAATATTATTACCCTAAACGCCCTGCCGACTTTAGGGTCACGTAGAAACGGGGAACCGGCGTGTGGGAATTCTTCCAAACATACAAAAATGATGATAATAAAATAAAATAAATTATATTAATTAAATAAATATTGCTCACCGCCTGGGCATTCGTCGTCGACAGCGTCGTCAGCTCGTTGTAGGTGAGGAAGGAGTACTTGGAGAGGAAGTCGGACGCCACCCATGACTCTATCTGAAGTGAGAAATACAGTAACCTCTACCGAACGCTTGTGGCTACCGTAATCTTCTCAAATACCGTAACCAGTAATCCTCAGCAGCCCCCGCACTAGCTCGCATAACAAACAGAGAATTATGATAATACGGTTGAGATCATAAGCGACTCTCGGATCGGTTCTGGCTCTCTCCATTTTGCACACCCTCTCGCCGGACAGACAGACGATAGTGTGCGGAATAGAGAGCGCGACTATTCGATCTGGCAAAGAATATTCTACAGTTCTGACAATCAGGAAGAATGTCGCATCCTACAGTACTCACCATGGCTAATCTCCGCTCGAACTCGGCCTCTTCCACCCTCACATCCCAGTCTATGGCCTTGACGAAGGCCAATTCCTGAAAATAAATCGATAAATCAATATTTTCGGAGGAGAGAGAGGTCAATCAATACTTCTCAAGGAAATTGCTAAAATTGATGTTTTTAATTGGAGCTGGATTCAAGCAATGATCGCACATGAAAGTATCTGTCTCAACTTGAGAGATCACTGAAACCTGCACTTCCCTGCCTCTTTTTTTGGGTGCTTTTATATGCGCGATTTGGCGAGAACTAATATTTTGTCTCAAAAAGAGATAAGAAATTAGAGAAATTAGAATAGAGAAGTATTCACTTTCTCCATTTTGCACACTTCATCGTCTGTCAGAGCGAAGAGAGTGTGCAAATTGGAGAGAGTACGATGGAGAAAATCAGATCGTTGGCCGTACCTTCCTGCTCATACCCGCCATCTCCGCCCAGTCCGAGTCGGCCACGCGCTCTTCCTGCAGGAAAAATTATTTAAATTATGACTCTTTAATTCTTTCTAATTTACGAGACTTCTCATCTAGTAATTACGAAATGCCCATCACCTGCTTTTTCATGTAGGAAAAAAACATTACTGATCAAAAAAGACCAGTGAATTCATATGATGTTGACCAGATACAAGAGGATTGTTGATTTTGGAAACAAACGGTCGACGAAATCACACGATCAAAGCCTCTCAGAGTATGGTCTGTTGCTATAACGCGATACTGCCGGGTGAATTTGTGAAACAGGAGATCTCACTGGCAATATTTTATTTCCAACCCAATACACGCATATCCATAGCTGTCCAAGGCTGATGGCGAGGGGGTTTTTGCGCACAGCCCTAAATTTGGGGCTGTGCGTAACCATGTACAGTATCGTGCATAAGTCATGGGTCACTTTTTCATTCTTTCATAACTTTTGACTCGTATGAGATTTCTTGCTCATACTTGGTCATGACACAGAACACCCTCCGAATGTTAGGGATATGCCATTGGGATATCACAGAACTCCCTGGTTGTTGCGTAGTGATGACGCAATCAAGCAATACTTTTTCAAACAATCAAAATTCTTACATGGATTTTTCCTCAGACTTCCTATTCGTTGTGATACTAGGCGGCATCAATACCTTTTCGATGAAAATATGTACTCATGGGAGAATGACGTTCAGTGGCTCTAGACTGTCTCAAAATAGGGTCCCAAAAAAGGGGCACGAATATACCCTATTTTGGATGTTTACAGTTCTGAGGGTGATTTTCGTTCAAAGGTCATTCCAAGACACAATGGTAGCATATTCATGGAATATACGATTCCCAACTTTTTGGAGCATTTGGATACCTTTCCCGACCACGGCAACCTAAAATCCGAGGTCAATCGAATTTCAAAATTGGCTATTTTTCGACATATTGAATTTTATTTATTTTCATTAATCATATCATGGGGCTCTCATATCTAAATTCAGATTCAGCACACAAAGATATACCAGAAAAAAGTCAGGAAGTTCTGAGAGACAATTTTTTTCGACTAATGATGGGGGTATCATGGTAATTTTTTGGGTTGAAAATTGATAGTCCTCAGATTTTAGGTTGCCGCGGGCGGAAAAGGTATCCAAATGCTCCAAAAAGTTGGGAATCGTATATTCCATGAATATGCTACCATTGTGTCTTGGAATGACCTTTGAACGAAAATCACCCTCAGAACTGTAAACATCCAAAATAGGGTTATGTGATAGTGAAAAAATCGTATTTTTCGAGCCCTGAGGTCAAATTAAGAGCTATCGTTACCAAACTTTGGGGATCATCAGGAATTGTGATAAGGATAATTTTGAGCTTTTGATTGAGTCTCTAGCATGTCTATGAATGAAAATCCATTTTTTTGGGACCCTATTTTGAGACAGTCTAGAGCCACTGTACGTCATCCTCCCATGAGTACTCATTTTCATCGGAAAGGTATTGATGCCTCCTAGTTTCACAACGAATAGGAGGTCTGAGGAAAAATCCATGTAAGAATTTTGATTGTTTGAAAAAGTATTGCTTGATTGCGTCATCACTACGCAACAACCAGGGAGTTATGTTATATCCCAATGGCATATCCCTAACACTCGGAGGGTGTTCTGTGTCATGACCAAGTATGAGCAAGAAATCTCATACGAGTCAAAAGTTATGAAAGAATGAAAAAGTGACCTATGACATATGCACGATACTGTATATGAGGCCGTTTGCGATAGAATCAACAATGTTCGACGGGGGTCTGGAACAGGCCAAAACTCGGATATGCTCAAAACTCCGTCCTAGGGGTAACTTTTTATTCTGAATCGACTGACGTTTTCAGTTTTTCGATCTAAGCCTTCTGAATCCCGTCACGGCACGACGTCAGTTTGGTCAAGAAAATGCATCCGGTCACGGCACGACGTCAGTTTGGTCGAGAAAATGCAACTTTTTGACTCCTTAACTTGAGAGAGTAGTGAAATACTCTACTCGAACCGTCTTGAGACGTAGATTCCTACGGTATATACATGTGTGGGGTTTCAACGAGCGCAAGGATGAGTTACGCCCATTTTTAAGCTAAAAATAGGTCTTTTGATAAAAAATAAGTGATACGATCATAAAGAATAGTGCGAAAACACATTAACAACATCTACGGTCAATTTGAGAATGATTTCTTACAAAACATGACCCTCAGGTTCGACTCCCCAACGATGCACTACTAACGGGAAGAAAGCGGACAGTTATTTTCCTCGTAGTTGTCAGATTGATTCGAAAAAAATGATCATACGAGCAATACCGCATACAGATATAGCCCACTTGCATAACGAGAAATGCGAATGGTGATTGTTTTGGAAATTTTTTGACTGTGTCCAAGAAAAAGCCGAATCAGACATGCCAACTCTCTCGAAATAAAGATAGATGCACCAACAGCAAACAGCCGGGAGATTTTAATAGTGGCGATTTGATTTCAAACGCGATTTGCCATCACACGAGCGAATCTTCAAGAGTTAAGGTTGACTCATGAAACGAAAAAGGAATTGGTGCCTATGATGGGAAATAATGTATGGGCAGCATAGATCGATATTTAGGCGTTTTCCATCGACAGTACGGTTTCACTGACAAACAAAACCATCGCTGTATTTCCTTCCACTCAGAAACTGTAAACAAGCGGGCCATATTTTGAATAAGGGCGAACCGCATTCAAAATATTCCTGATGCGGACTGTATTCCTAATCACTGCATTACCGTTCGACTATCCTACAGTACTCAAAAAGGAATACTGTAGGCTACAGTACACCCAAAGGTCTTCCGTGCCCTACCGTACTCACCATGGAAAATCTCCGCTCGAACTCTGCCTCTTCCACCCTCACATCCCAGTCGAAGGCCTTGACGAAGGTCCATTCCAGGTCCGCCATTTTCTGGAAACTGATCGATAAATCAATATTTTTCGTAGCAGAGAATGTGAGATCAATAAAAACTTATCAATGTATTGCAAGAAAATAAACCGTTTCACTTGTTATTACGAACGGTCCAATCTACTGTGTTTAGCAATCATTAATAAGGGATTCTAGGCTTCAGTGTTTGTATTTAATGAGTGCATTTTGCTTCCAGGATCACATAGGAGAAAGATCGGGAATATTCACGGCTCGTTAAAGCGTCAACTCAAATGCCGCAAACGCATGACCGCAACGCGCGAGTTCCCGACCTGGAGAGCAGAAGTTCGACGCTTAAGCATGTTTAAGCAATAAAGCAACGGGAAACCGGAAGGTTTCCAGGATGAAATAATTTAAATTTAAAATAGAGAATCTTGACCTGATCCGAGTCGTGCAGGTACTTCGAGGCCAGAACGAGGGTGGGCAGGTACATTTGCAGGATGGACCGAAGGAGTATGGAACCAGAATTGAACCAAGATGGAACCAAGATGCTTCTCAACCAATTTATGTGCCACTGTTTATTCCTGTACACAAATTGTCTCGTTAGACAAGTAACTCGATGCAAGTGAATGATCGGGAGAGATTAGAGAAGGCACCAGATGAAATACAAGGGCGATTATTGTACTCTGATGAAATACAGAGGTGGTGGGGTTACTGTACTCTTTCCGCTTCACAGATCAGGTTAAACCTACAGTGAAAAGGAAAAAATTGTTGGTCCCTGATCGGGGGTTGTGATCTGATCTTGCAAATACTCTCTAACGTGCTCACAACAGCACGCGAACAATTCGAGTTCTAAGCGATCAAAAGTAGCACTGCCTTTCAAGGTTGAAAGAGGGGAAAGGAGAAAGAAGTCAATGATATCAAACCGAATGAGTAGGAGAAAAGGCGAGAAAAATTAACTAAATTTCAACGAAAAATAAGGCGAAAAGAAACGAAAAATGACCCTAAAATGCCTGATTTGGATTGACAAAAACAGCGGAAAATGGTACAATCGATGTTCCGGATCTACCGTAACCTTAAGTGATTATTAGCGAGGACGGGGGCAGGATGTAGGAGCGGAAATCGGGGTACGGATCGATATGCTCCATATCTACCGTATTGTTCTCGACGATGAACGATGGAATCGGGGCGAGTACGGTAGGGCGCAGGGGCAGACACGGGAGTACGGTAGCCGCCGCCGCCGCGTCATCGATCCAGCGCGTCGCATCCGGCGCGATCAGGGCCGCGTGGCGGTCCGGCAGCGCTGCAATTGATACATAGTTTGCCATCGGATACGATATCCCCAGTAACATCTACACGAATGTAAACCCGGTTATAGTAGATGATTGTTTTTGCCACGAGAAGACAATTGCACGGGGGTTCAGAAGCAGCAAATACAAGTGGCTTCGCAAACAATTCAAATTGAAAAGCGCGCGTTTGAGGCCATTCCAGAAACGGACGAGAGAGTGTGTGAAAAGAGGAGAGAGGAACGCGACGCGAGGACCTCTCGTCGCGGTCCTTACAGAGTCCGCACCTAGTGCATTTTAGATGTTGGTAGAAGGCGATTTTGAGCACCCGTGAATTGATTGCAACGTTCTCATCAATCAAGCTTTGGCGAAACTCGGCAACGCGAAACCACTGGGTGATTTTTTGGTTTTTTGAAACCATCAAGTGATTTTGAGGCCAATGGCACAATTATCGTTAAATCAAAACAAAGTGGAGGAATGGACTCCATGTAACGAGAAGCACCTCCCCATAGTCCCTTTCCCTCCACATAATTGTTGTGCTTACAGAGAACTGCCCTGGAGACGAAATCATGCTGGCCAAGTTTCTCGAGATATGACGAAATTCAGCAACGTGAAAACACCGAGATATTTTTTTAGACAAGAATGACTATGTCATTGAGGAACCAAAACACTTTCGGGCTATAGTCCAGTCACGGAACTACCGGGTTCTTATATCAGCAGTATTCCTTCTGCAATTAAAATTCCCTATTCTCATATAAAAGACCGCCACTAAAATAAAATACACAAAAATACTGCACTAAAATACTTAGTCGTCCATCGAACCCATCCAGCTCACTAGTCATGTTGCCGAGGGCTACAGTATTCCCTGGCTACATTACCCCCTAGGCTACGGTATAACCGAGCTACAGAACGCATCCCAACTCACTGGTCATATTATCGTGGTGGGAGCTGGTGGACGGGACGAGTGCGACGAGGGGCAGGGTGAGGAGGGAGGCCGCGGCCAGTGAGTAGATCACGAGAGAGAGGGAGAGGGCGGAGAGGAGCGTGCGGAGGGAGGACGAGATCTGTAATCACTGGTGAGCATAAAAGGGTGAATGGTCGGACCCCTCAAAAATTGGTCGGCTAGCACGGGCTTAGCCCTCCGGACACCCCATAAATGGCCTTCCAAAAGTCCGGACTCCCCCCCCCCAACTCGAACGCTAGACCTTTTCAAGCTCACCAATGTCTATAATACATTGTGTTGATTTCAGACATCATCCCTTCTTCTATCACATATTTCGATCTTCCCGGGATATGGTCTAGATGTGAAACGAGAAAACCACGGGGGGGGGGGGGGGGGTTAATGTTTCGCGTGTAGAAGGAGTATCTGCAATGACATTAAATTGGTTGGACTCGAAATTAGCGTCACATCGCAAACTGGGAATTCTTCAGGGCTATGTGCTAGATAGGGAACGTGAAAGCCACGGGTGATTAATATAAATTGTTTATGGGCGAGCGGAAAGAGGAGGAGATCTGAGAAATTAGATGTTATAGTGAAATGCATCATGTACAAAGCATAAATGGAAACGGCTCTAACGGTATAATTTGGTCGCGATACATGAAATTATCAGATTTTTCATGAAAATATGTTGATCCACAAAGAGCGATAGCCCGATCATAAAGAGACAAACTATTTTTTTTAAACAAATCAAACTCTCTGTTTTTGCTAAAGCGCAGGAACGTGAAGCCCGCTTCGCATAAATTCGAAACCATAAACATCACTTAATATTTTGTTATTGAGCAATATTGATTGCGAGGTAACATTGTTGCATATGCATTCTGCCCTAGGTTTAAATTCGCACCGCGAAAAGGGCGAGTGAATGATATGGGTGCTGTCACTTGGAAAAAATTGCGGACTATTTAATCGCGGAAATATTATCGAATTTTTTAAACTGGGATTCATCGCAGAAGAATAATATTACCCCAAACACCCTGCCGACTTTAGGGTCACGTAGAAACGGGGAACCGGTGTGTGGGAATTCTTCCAAACATACAAAAATGATGATAATAAAATAAAATAAATTATATTAATTAAATAAATATTGCTCACCGCCTGGGCATTCGTCGTCGACAGCGTCGTCAGCTCGTTGTAGGTGAGGAAGGAGTACTTGGAGAGGAAGTCGGACGCCACCCATGACTCTATCTGAAGTGAGAAATACAGTAATCTCTACCGAACGCTTGTGGCTACCGTAATCTTCTCAAACACCGTAACCAGTAATCCTCAGCAGCCCCCACCCCACTAGCTCGCATAACAAACAGAGAATTATGATAACACGGTTGAGATCATAAGCGACTCTCGGATCGGTTCTGGCTCTCTCCATTTTGCACACCCTTTCGCCGGACAGACAGACGAGTGTGCGGAATAGAGACAGCTAAGAGCCAAGATGGCATCTCTATCCAGTATAGAGAGACTATCCTACAATACTCAAAGCATATGCTGTACCTTACAGTACCCCCAAAGGCCTGCCGTATCCTACCGTACCCCGAAGGTATAGTAGTTCTACGGTACTCACCATGGCTAATCTCCGCTCGAACTCGGCCTCGTCCACTCTCACATCCCAGTCGATGGCCTTGACGAAGGCCCATTCCAGGTCCGCCAGTTCCTGGAAAATAATTGATAAATATTCTCTCCATTTAGCACACTCACTCGTTCATATGACCTGCGAGGGCGTGAATGGAAATAAAAGAGCGATACAATGCTTACTTGAATCAACGTGAAAATCTCGGCCACTTACACAAAATGCATGAGTCACATCAACAAGAAGAAACATTTGTTTTACGCAAGAAACGAAGCTCCCATCGAACGAGCAAGTTTCGGCTGCAACTTGAAACTTTCGGCTCAATCTTGAACTTCATAAATCACTGAAACCTGCACTTCCCTTCTCTAAATGTCTGGTTTTTTTCACGCGCGATTTGGCTAGAACTATTTTTTGCCCCAAAAAGAGAGGAAAAACTGAGAAATTAGAGCAGAGAAGTGAATACCCTCTCTCCATTTTGCACACTTCATCATTAGGTCAGCAAAATGGAGAGAGTCCGATGGAGAAAAACGTTGACCGTACCTTCCTGCTCATACCCGCCATCTCCGCCCAGTCCGAGTCGGCCACGCGCTCATCCTGCGGGGAAAATATTTGAATTTTATAAGACAAAGCCAGGGAAAGGAGAAATTTGAATATCCGCCATGAGATAAATCTTTATTAGAAGATACGCTTCTTAGATGGGAGAAGTGTATTTAATTGCGACTCTTTAATTCTCTCTAATTTACGTGACCTAATTAACCTAGTGACCTAGTGATCTAATCTAATTTTTCTAGTAATTATGAAAAGCCCATCACATGCTTTTTCATGCAGAAAAAAACAGTGGTGGTTTGAATAGCTAGTGATTTCGTGTGATGCTGACCAGATAAAAGAGGATAGTTGATTTTGAATACAAGTTGCTTCTAAAATCACACGATCAAAGCCTTCTCTGAGTATGGCCCGGTGCAATAACATGATACCACCGGGTGAATAATTAATTAATTATATACCTGATCAGAGTCGTGCAGGTACTTCGAGGCCAGAACGAGAGCGGGCAGGTACATTTCTGAAAATTTATTTATTTATATTATTCATTTATTAATATTCATTATTTATTTCGAAATGGCGTGAGTCACCGCAACCTAACGAGAACCTGATGAGACCGAGAACCGGTTGGGGTCGAGAGTCGAGATTTCTCGGTAAATACTCAAGGTTAGGTGGGGGCTCAGAGATGAGCTATCTATCCCGAGTGAATTTAAGATCATCTGATCGATCTCCGTAGAGCAAAAAATGCGTTCCAGAACAGAAAAAATCGGAACAACGCGATAAGCGTCATAAACAATTCAAGTTCGAGAGCATGAGTCTGGAGTGGTCTTTATTGGGAAATATCGCTCACCGGTGGGATTGGCGGCAATTTTAGGGAGGACAATTCATTAAGGCAAGTATCTCACCGGTGGGATTAGCGGCCTCAAATGCGTCCTTCTCTCGCTGTCTCAGTCGCTCCAGGTAGCACATGGCCACCACCAGGGTGCACGTGTCGGCGAAACCACAGCTGGAATTGGTACCAAGCTTGAACCAGGATTGAAGCATGGGACCAGGGTTGAACCAGGAAAGTTGCTAGAATGCCCAGCAACGGTACCAATTGCGCTACCTGTATTTCAGAAGATCCAACGCTTTGTTAGGGTAATTTTTTTTATGAGAATCGAGCCAATTGGTATTGCGGCAGAAGGAATCAGAAATATGGAAAGAATGGGCAACCAGGAAATATATGATAAGAAATCACGTGCCATAGTGAACAGGAGAAACAAAAGGAGTCGAGAATAACAAGTTGCGAGCACTCACGAGGATATGTTGGCGGAGGTTTCGGGCTTGAGATAGTCGTAGGGCGACGCCTGGTTGAAGTACTCCACCATCATCTCTGAACAGGGAACAATTGAGCAATATATCTCGACAAAAAAGAAGACGTTCTATAGCTAGAGGAGGACAGATTCGTTCACCAATAACAGTGAACACTAGGGTTGGGAATGATTCCCCGAATGCCTTCTGTGTAGAATCTGATGTTCTATAGTGGCGCCGAAGATGCGATGGAACAGCAAGATAGGACAAGAAGGTAGCCAAACCTGTGAGGGGTAGGTGAAGGGAGCGAGGAGCCTTGCCGCCGAAGTTGAGGCTCCTTCTGATGCGCTGCTTGACGCGCTTGTAGTTCGGCAGCTGCGGCGTCATCTCACCTGGACGAGGAGGAACGTGATAGGTACCGATGGCGATAACAAAAAAGAATAAAAACAAGACACAATCGATGATAACGTACTGATAACAAAGAAACTTGATGAATTTTTAGGAATTTGTTGGCAAAACGCCAAGAATCAGCCGCGTCGCGTGAGTCTGCACATCCTCAAAAATCCAAGCCTAACTAACGCGTCGCGGCTGGCTTGGTTTTTGAAATTTTTGTTTTTGTTTCAATCGATTGTTCTCTCTTCATTGTTGTTGTGGTTCTATTACACGCTACATCCTCTGCAGAACGCTACCAGCCAAACTTGAGTAGTGCGACCCTCTCATAATGGCGAATCAAGGCGAAGAGATACAGATTCCGCTCAACTCGGAGGCCGAGGAGCCCAAGCCCATCGAGTCGAAGACTGCAGCTGTCGCAGCCGAGGGTACGCCGCCGAGAGACCTTATTTATCTATTTTACAAATAAATAGGCGCAATTCCCCATGCCCAGCTGAACTAGCAAGCATAGATCACAATCTGTTGTTTGCTTATCCCCGTTATAGCTACCGTTTGATTGAATTGATTCTAATTTTGGTTTTATAATACATTTTTATATTTATATTTGCAGAAGGAACCGAGGAGAAGCCGGCTAACGGCTCCGCTGACGCCACAGAGCCCGATGAGGGCGCAAAGGTTCGTGAAATGTCCCCCGATGCGCCTTTGCTCGACTCTGAGGATGTTTCCCGCCATTTTTGTTTCTTAATTACATTGTATATTATTTAAATCCATTTCAGAATGGCGATGAGGAGTCCGAGAAGTGGGAGGTAGTAGATGATGAGGAGGTCGCTAAGGTATACTACTTTTCTGGTTCTTCCAAGCATCAAAACGTTGGTGTCTCCTCTTCAATACGGGGTTCCACTGTATGCTATTATTTCTTGATAATTATATTCTTGCTAATTTCTATAATACTATTATTTTAATTTATTTATCAATTGTATTAACAATATTATTCCAGGCCAAGGAAGAGGAGGCTAAGGCTGAGGCCGAGAAGAACGAGCGTGAGGAGAAGGAGAGGATAGAGGCAGAAGAGAAGGCCAAGAAGGAAGAGGAAGAGAGGTGAGGAGATGGAATTGTTTAGCAACTCTGATCAACGGTGGCTCAGATCTCGATAGCTAACAGTAAAATGCTTTAAATGATGATGGATGGGAGAACGCACCTTGAGAATAAAATACTAGCCCAAGTTAGAAGTTATCATCAAATAAACATTTTCAATCTACCGTAATCTCCATTCCAGAAAGGCGAAGGAAGAGGAGGAAGCTAAGAAGGTCGAGGGGGAAAGGAAGAAGAAGGAGGAAGAGGAAGAAGCCGCCGCCGCTAAGGCCAAGTAGGTTTCAGTGATCTGTGAAACCTGGATGCTCCTAGGACTCTTGGTATTCGTTCTCCAGTATTGAAACCTTGTTTTTTTTTGGGTAATTTTGGTGTTTGTTCTAGCTCCCTTAATTTTTGTATTGTCTTTTGAAACCGATGTGAAACCTGGCGATCTTCTAGAGAATTCGAGAGATGCCTAAATTTCCGAGGCAATTAGATGTTATCTTGTAGGGAAGAGGCTGAGGCAGCCGCCGCTAAAGCTGAAGAGGAGGAGAAGAAGGAGGAAGAGGAGGCCGCCGCAAAGGCCAAGTGCGTGCTAATTAAAATGTATATTTTGTTAATTAATTAAATTATTATTTAATTAAATACCTTTCCAGGGCCGAGGAAGAGGCGGCGAAAGACGAGGATTCCGACGATGGAGGCATGCAGATAGATGAGGAGTGAGTTGTAGTGGTGCCTAAGCGAGATATAATTTAGGTTTTTACTCTCTCCAATCTGCACACTATCGTTTCTCTGACCAATGAGATAGTGTGCAGAATGGAGAGAACAAAACCCGAAACAGACACTAGTACCTAATCGCGAACTACCCTCCTCATTTCGCGTGCTCTCTCGCGTCTCTGACCTACGAGAGAGCACACGGATTGAGGAGAGTCGCTCTAGATTCGACATCACTAGTTGACTGCGACGCTCTCCATTCTGCACACTGACCCGCTGGCCAGATGGAGCGAAAGAGTGTGCAAAATGTAGAGAGCATTGATTATCGATTTTAAAAATTTATTTATTAAATAATATAATTAACAATTAATATTTTCTAGAGCCGGCGAGAAGAAGGAAGATGCCGCAAAGGCTTCAGATGAGAAGAAGGATGAGAAAAAGGAGGAAGATGAGAAGAAAGAGGAGGAGAAGGAGGGCGAGGTCAGTATTTACTTTACTTTTACTATTTTTTGCGTAAATTGGTTAGTACGGTACTGCTTGGTAACCAGACCTTTTGGTTCCTGTTTATGGCCTTTGGTTCTCGGTTCTGGTACTTGGTACTTGGCTGGATCTGTTAGGGGCTCACCATTCGGCACACTCTCAAATTGCTCTATTCGACAAGATGGGGTGTGCAGAATGGAGAGAGCACTGTTCTATTCGGACCCACTATTCTTTCTCAATCAGGAACTGGCTTATTTCCGCCGCTCCTCCAATCTACCGTATTCCAAATAGTCATAAGTAGTGGTGTAGTTTCGGGTTTCTTCTCTCTATTCTGCACACTCTCGTCTGTCTGACCGGCGAGAGAGTGTGCAGAATGGAGAGAAGCTAGTCTCTAGTACCTGTTTGCCTCGTTTCAGTCGCCGAAGAAGAAGGAGTTGCCCAAGTGGATGGTGCAGGACGCCAATGAGGAGGCGCCCGAGGAGGAGGAGGAGAAGAAGGTGGTTATCGATTTTTTTTTTCGAGAAAATACCGTAACCCTGGAGTACTGTATATTGTATTATCGATTGATTGACGAAAATTTAGTAATCCCGGAGTACTGTATCGATTGATTTTCGAAAATACCGTAACCCTGGAGTACTGTATCGATTGATTTTCGAGAAAATACCGTAACTCTGGAGTACTGTATACTGTATTGTGAAGAAGCCCTCCTGATCTACCCTCCATCGCGGTGTTGTTGTGGTTTCAAGGACTATATTTTATTTAGCAAATTCGGATTCAGATGAACCGGTTGTAATTTTGTTTCACAAAGGGAAACTGCAGTTTCACCGATCGCGATGAGCGCTTGTATTTCAGTTCTCATCTCACCCTTTTTTCAACAAAAAAAATTAAATTTGTTTGAAAGTGATTGGGCAATGAGATTGATTAGTATTATTAATTAATTTTCTTAATTAATTTATTAATTAAAATAATATAATTAATTCCAGGAGGAAGATCCTGCCGCAGCCGCCGAGGAGGGCGAGGAGGAGGCTGCAGCCGCCACTCCGGCCGCCGGTCGCGGCAGAGGGCGCGGACGGGGAAGGGGCAGGGGAAGAGGAAGAGGAGCAGCAGCGGGAGCCAGTCCTGCCAAGGTACGGTAGGGGTGGGGAGGGGAGTATCGAGAAGTGGTGAGTACGGTAGAATTAGGGAAGCAGCTGCGTATATGTTTCTCCCGTGTATCAAGATGGGAGAAATCCATAGCTGTCCAAGGCTGATGGCAAGGGGGGTTTTTGCACACAGCCAAAAGGTTGGGGCTGTGTGCAACCATGTATTAGGTTGCACACAGCCCCAACATGGGTTTTTGACTTTTTCAAAATGTCTCCAATCGGTCCGAAACTTCACCCTAGCATACCTTGTTACCGTAGGCTACCATCGGCACACAGGTGCACACAGCCCCAACATTGGGGCTGTGTGCAAGCCAGTGGCGTGGACAGGTATGGAGAAATCATAAGATTTTAGTAGAAGATACGAGACTGGTTCAAACCTAACTCTAATTGTATACAATGCTTGAGAATGTGGGAGACAAGGGAATTCGATATTCTCTAACGTTGTAGAAGCAGAGCCAGTGAGCTCTAGGTTGCGCTGGCATCTCATGTTGGGTTGATCACTCCAGTTTTGGTGGTCCATGCATTGCTGCTTATATAAGCTCACAGTCGATAAAAGAGGCCTCTAACCGAGCGATTCTACTTTAGAAACCAACCACGCCATTGAAGGCAGCCGCAGCCGCGTCCGGCGAGACCCCCCAGTCGGTGGCCGCAGCGCGTCCGCGTCGCTCGACCACCCGCGTCGACTACGCGAACCCCGACACGGCCAGTGTGCTTGCGGAGGTACGGTTTATTATTATTATTAATTTAATTCAATGTAAGCGTAAAATATCCCTGAAGGTCTCGGTTTCTGTGATGTTACGCTGGCCGAGGTGAGATTGCTCTGTAGATTTTACAATACGAGGAAGTGTTTTGGGGAAAAATCGAGACAGGGAACACGGCTCGTTAAGCGATATAAAGTTGACACACCGATCCAAGCAAAATGGGACGTGTTGCGGCGCGGCGCGAAATTTAAAATTCTGCGGAGCTGCGGAGGCGGAGCTTACTTTACAAAAGGAGGCGGAGCTTACTTTACAAAATAAACAATTATAGTAAGATTCAAAAACTCAGTTAGTCATGGACGGTTTAGCATACAGTAGGCATGATGAGCGGAACAAAATATTCGGTAATTAATTATTTAGTTTTCCAATACACGGCTCGTTAAGCGCTATAATGTTGACACACCGATCCAAGCCAAGCAATTTAAAATTCTTGTGGGCGGAGCTTATTTTACTGTTTCGCTTCAATTCGTTATTGTTTATTTATTTGCGATAAAACTATATATTTATTTACTTTTAAACTAGTTAATTCCTATGCATTTGACCTCGCGGAACACGATTGTGACCTCTGTTTAACGTCTAGATGCGCCGCTAGCGATTGGCTTCACTTTGCGCGAACCACTCTCGTTGCCGAACTTTCATTTACCGGTCATTTTCTTGAAACTTAAGGTTTCGTGAGGTCTAGCACTAGTTAACTCTTATGTGGAATGTCATTAGGCGTCTGCCAATGTGCTGTTTTTGCTTGAGAGTGCTCCCATTCAAAAATGGGACCATTTTGAAGGATGGCCGCTGCCGCCAAAATGGAAGTTATGTAATTTGAGCCTTTCTGACATTCAGTTTCCATGATAACGTCTTCAAAGTTACACAACGGCACTGAGAGAACTTATCAGAGATCGGTAAATCCATCCTAGACTCAATCAGATGTCGTTCTTTTCGTAGACAACTCGGAGTGGTAAGGTATATCATCCATGTGTATGTGGCTTTTTCAATTATTGAACTTTGATCTATCAACCTGAAGTGCACGAGACGTTGTGAGCAGGCAGTGACCGATTAGATTGTTATTATGGTAGATCAAAATAATAAATACTGACCCCTGGATTGGAGCGCGCCCTAATGAACTCGTGCGTCGCGTTCATGCGATTGCGGCATTTGAGTTGACGCTTTAACGAGCCGTGGGAAGTGCGGGTTTCATCGGTGTTACAAAGGCGGAACAGCAATTTGTGTTTTCAATGGGAGCGACCTTGCGAGCATTGAATACTATAAATCGTGTTTGGTTCTTCACCAATGAGCGGAAAGTGATCGACGAGGTTTAGGTTTCCGCAGTGTAGGGATCGTTACTCGCGTGTTCGATAAATGTGGCTTCGTATTGCTGTTTAAAAAAAATTGTTAGGAGGTTTAAATAGATTTTTTCCCCAAATTTGAGCCAGGGAGATGTGAGCATCAGGAATGCTCCAAGTAGGATCGAAACCCGTCTGTTCGATAAAGGGGACATTTCCAATGGCAATCAAAAACAACTTTATTCTTCATTGTCATAAAAAAATTTAGCGGCAATGAGTGGAGTTTCAAAGGTGGTTTAAGATGAGATGAACACTTGCGTGTTCAATAACTTTGTGGCTGCCGTTCAAGACAAAATACAAATACTGTACAAAATGCGAACTCCGACACAGCTCGCGTATTTGAGTAGGAGGCCTGGCGGATGTGAGAGACTATAAATGGTACAATATTTGTGTACGAGGAAGCGTGTTTTGGGGGGAAAATGAGACAAGGGAAGTGCGGGTTTCATCGGTGTTTCAAGGCGAATCGGAAAGTTGTGTTTTCAATGGAATCTATGGAAGCCGGATCAAATATTATAAATTGTGTTTGGTTCTTCACCAGTGAGCGGAAAGTGTTCGACGAGGTTTAGGTTTCGGCAGTGTTTGAAGTAGGGACTTGTTTGTTCGATAACTTGGAGGGTCCCGTCTTAGACAAAATACAAATTACTATACAAAATGCGAACTCAGACACAGCTCGCTTAATTTTTTCAAGTAAGTTTTATTCAGCAAGTGTGGGGCGAGCGGATCTAGATTTCAAGTAGAGATCGTTACTAGAGAGTGTTCGATAAATGTGTCTTCGTCTTGCTGTTAAGAGTTTAAAATAGATTTGTTTTCACAAATTTGAGCCAGGGAGATGTGCGCATCAGGTATGTTTCAAGTAGGGATCGAAACCCGTCTGTTCGATAGGTGCTGGATTTTTGTTTGGCTATCAAATACAACTTAATTCTTCATCAACTTGAGAAATTTAGCGGCAGTGAGTTGTGGGTTTCAACGGGGTTTCAAGATGAGACGGACACTTGAGTTTTCGATGGGATGCTGATAGAATTGTTAAATCAAACAACTAATTGCGTAGTGTGATCTTCTGTCGATGCCCGGGCCTACCGTCATTTGGACTGATTTTAAAACAATTAATTAACGTAATTAAATTAATTTAATTTATTGCCAGGTGGACGACGAGATGCCGGGCGGTCTGTTCAAGAAGCGCCGCGGCGGCACGGCCCCGGCCGGCCGAGGAGCCAGAGGAGGAAGGGGCAAGGCTGCAGCGAAGAAGAGGTACAGTCCAAGTCCAAGTCCCCAGAATCTAGCAAGAAATGGTTATTTTTCAACTAGCAGATTTTGAGTTACGAGGAGTGGGTTTAGTAGCGGGGAACGGCGCAGAGTTGATCGTAGCACAGGTTGTAATCGAAAAAAAGCATATTGCTCTAATGAATGAAGCGCATCTTTAAATATTTTCAAAATAACCAATTATTAATCATATTTAAAAAAAATTGTTACCACTTAATAATAGTTATTTTTAAAATGTTAATTTGTTAAAATAATATAATATATTTATAGTTATTTTAAATACTTTATTTCATTAATAATAACAATATTTGCCTTCTTGCAGAGGAGGAGCTCGGACAGCCTATTTACTAAAATATTATTAATAATAATTAATAATAATAATATTTATAATAATAATAATAATTTAAACAATTCACAGAGGCGGCTCGGACAGCGACAGCGACCAGCCGCCCGAGGAGGACAGCGACGAGGACTACGGCAAGAGCAAGAAGAAGACGCCCGCCAGGGGAAGGGGAAGGTGAGGCAGAGAGATCAAAGATCAGAAGGGGCGGGGCTTGGAAAACGAATTCCAAAATCAGAATATTGGTTATGGTGTCTGACTGAAGTCCGCGATATCGCCGGTTCGAGCCCCACGATCGACCATGTTTTGCAAGATAGTAGAAGAAGGCTCGCGCCCCAACCACTAGTCTCCGCCAAAAATCGGTGAAATTTCTGGAGGAACAACGGGTTTGAGCACCAATGCGATTTTCCAGATGAAAATGAAACCAGGAGGGTTGGAGTGGCGAGAGTTACACATAGTGGGGAGAGATGGCTAGGTTCGATTGTTGGATTCGATCGTTTGTGAAACAATACTATTAAAACCTGTAAGGCTTAAACTAATTATTGTAAACGGTGTTCAAATTTCGGAGAAGAGCGGGTAACAGAAAAAAAGTAACCAGGTAGTTTCAAGTGTTGAGTGTTGGGTATAGTAATAAGCAATGACGGGGATTTCGATTGTTGCAACATGCCGGTGCTAATCAATTCAATTAATTACAGTTGCTTGAATCAATAATCTCAAACTGTTCAAATCCCAACGATCCGGTGATATCAGAGAAAAGTGAACCTGGAGGGTTTGAGTGACGACAGTTGGACATAGTCGTGAAGATTGGTCGAAAGTTTGATTCTTGACACGTTCTCGGCACTAATTTTAAATCTTTATTCCAGAAGCACAAGGAAGTTTTGAGTTTTGAGGGTTAAATATAGAATTGAAAGCAGACTATGGTTGATTTATCGTGGATACTTGGTTGTAAAATTTATTTATTTTATTAATAATTTAATTAACTATTCGCAGAGGCAGAGCTGCGGCTTCCGCGACGCGCCCGACCCGTGCCGCCGCCCAGAGAGGAAGGAAGAAGCGACAGGTACGGTAGGGAGAGGGGAGATCGAGGAGTACGGTAGGGTTACGGTACTTTTAGCTTATAGTAGATATATTGGTATGACACGGGGGTTGTAAGACATCGGTTAGGAACGTTGGCAACAGTTGCGGAAGGGAGAGCGAGGAATGTGGTAGTTAGAGGGATACGGTAGCTTTGAAGGATACTGTAGCCATAGTACTATGGTAGCGTGGGGCATTGAAACTGGTTGGGAATTTATCCCTTAGTTCCGACTGCTTTGAAAAAAGAGTGTAGTTTGAAAGCAATATCGCTGATCGAACCGATCAAATGTGCACAGTCTTTGCTCGCTTTCCAGGTTTGCCCTGATAATAGCGGAATGAAACTAGTGTGGCCGGATCGAATCGTAGCTCTCTCCATTCTGCACACTTGCTGGTCAAAGAGACGAGAGAGTGTGCAGAATGGAGAGAGCTGCTATTCGACTCCGCTCAGTCGTTATCAGTGGTTACGAATCGAGACTGACTCTCCCCAATTCACGTGCTATCTCGTGTCTCTGACCGGCGAGAGCGCGCGCGGTTTGAGGAGAGGCGATCGTTATTCAACATTTTTTTGATTACGAGCAGTGGTGATAGAACTAGACGTTGGGAATAATCCGTTTTAGTTTGTAGTTTGTTTGAGAGGGACCAGTGGAGTTGCGGTTTCTGGGATTGGTTGGCTTCGGGAGGAATAGAGCGCAAGTGATTGGAGTTGTTTAGCCAGGATACAAATATATCAAATGAAAAAATATCAGGAAATTAATACATGTCAGGATATCAGGAAAATATATTTCTATCAGGAAGCCAAAGTGTTAGCCAAAAAAATATCAGGAAAATATGGGGCCGTTCGCCTTATTTTCGAGCAAGAGTTGGCACAGCTCAAAAAGGTCGATTTTTTGATTCTGTGTGTTTTGGTGTTATCGAGGGTGGTGAAGACGATGATCATATTCATTTTACCCACAGACCCCTCGTTGGCTCCAGATGACGTCACGTCGAAATCACATTTTCACGTGCTGCTCAGCTCTCGAGAGTGCTAATTTTAGGTGAAAATGTTTCCTGGGGTAGAATTGCATGGCGATCACGCCTGTCTAGTTCATTTTTCATGATTTTCAAAAACAAATTTAAAAAATCGAAGTTTTCACAGAGCCACTAGTGGGCTTAGCAACCTAGACAGCTCGATCGGGCTTGTCGTGAGGGTTCTGATTCTATAATTTCATCCATTTCTAGAGTTGTATCTCCGAGATGTATATTTTACAGTGTTTTGAGATTGTAAGAAAGATGGGCTTTCCTCCCTTCCCTCCTCTATCGTGCGCTCTCTCCATTCCCCACGCTCTATCGTCGCGCGGGGTCAGAGAAGCGATCGAGAGGGGAGAGGAAGAGGCAAGGGAGTTCCTTTTCCTTGTACTTTCAGAACACTGTAAAATATACATCTCGGAGATCCGACCCTAGAAATAGATGAAATTATAGAATCAGAATCCTCACGACAAGCCCGATCGAGCTGTCTAGGTTGCTAAGCCCACTAGTGGCTCTGTGAAAATTTCGATTTTTAAAATTTATTTTTGAAAATCACGATAAATGAGCTAGACAGGCGTGTTCGCCATGCAATTCTACCCCAGGAAACATTTTCACCTAAAATTAGCACTCTCGAGAGCCGAGCAGCACGTGAAAATGTGCTTTCGACGTTACGCCATTTGGAGCCAACGAGGGATCTGTGGGCAAAATAAATATGCTCATCTTCTTCACCACCCTCGATAACCCCAAAACACACAGCTTCAGAAAATCGACCTTTTTGAGCAGTGCCAAAGATGGTCAGAATTGCTTGAAAATAAGGCGAACGGCCTCATATATTTCTTGTGTTGGTTGGGTTCGGGAGAAATACAGTGTGAATTATGTTATTGAGGCTCAGGCGAGAAAAAATTAACAAATTAAATGAACATTAGTAAATCATTAGACTAACCTTTTGTGTTAGCTGAACCCATTGAGTTGCGGTTTCTGGGGTTGGTTGGGTTCGGGTGAAGTTATCAGCACTTGCTGATTGCTGCCTGTGTCTTTGTACAAACAATACTCATGAAAAGTGGCATGATATTATGGACCAGGCCCGTAACGTTGGTGCTTCTAGATTTGATTATGTTCGGGAAAAGTGCGCCGTCACTGATGGTTTTGTCTTGACGAATCAAAAAATTAAAATATTAATTAATTAGTATCCCTTCATTAATTAATTCTCCCGCAGGCCGCTGACACCGACGAGGAGGAGGAGGATGAGATGGAACTGGACGACCACGAGAGCGGCGACGAGGCTGCTGCAGCTGCCGCAGCCCCGCCCCCAACTAAGAGAGGAAGAAGGGCTGCAGCCGCGCCCGGACGAGCCGCCGCAGCCGCTGCTGCAGCCGATGAGGAGGAGGAGGAATAGAGAGGTGAGGGGGGATCTAGTCTGTAGAAGCAAGAGTATTGGATGGATGGATGATAGATTTTATATGAGGAGTTGAGAGAGGTGAGCAAATAGTTATAGTGTGGGACTAAATTAGGATAGCCATAGATGGATGTATAGATGTTTTAATTTTTTTTTTATGTAATGCCGAGCGGAGTGCGATCGAATTTCAAAGGAATGCTCACAATTAGAAACGCCGCTGAAACTCGCGCTCCCCTGTTTTAACTTTTCTGAGTTTTGGCGCTGAAAGGCTATGGGCAGTCAAGGATGTGTGGATGATGGAAGGAATTTTAGTAGCGTGGCCCATTTGAATCGCGCTTCAGTCCGATCCGGTGAATTCGCGTTTCCGGAGTTGGTTAGGATTGGGAGGACTGACTAGATACTGATGCGGATAAGATCAGGAGACGAATATTGCATCGCATTTCTTTTCTTTGTCATTGAATAATGGATGATCGATGGTTCTGTAAAGGGCGCTGAGATTGCGCAACCGTTTAGGGAACCCCCCCCCCCCCCTAGATGGATGGGCAGACCCTTGTTTGGGATGTGGGTGTTGTGTACAGAGGGATCGGGAGGATCTTGATTTGGGTGCTGAAATATTTAAATACGTTTCACCATGCGCCATCGGCGTCTAACGATTATAAAATCATTAATCCTACTTGGGTCTCCTTTGAAACGCAAAGCTCTCTGTTTATATTTTTTAAAACCCTAATTTAGAGCTATACACTCTAGTATCGGTTCAACGGGGGAGGTTTGGCATCCGGAGGACACGGGTGATGGATGACCTGGTGTTGCTGCTATCGCATGCACACATGCACACATCAGGGGGGGGGGGGGGGGGTTGAAATATCTCGCGGGGATCAAGCAACATTTGCGATCAGCAAGGAGAGGGGGAGAGGAATGCAATGTGCGAGAGTGATGGATGGGGAAATTAGTAGCGTCTGGGGGTGCGTAGGGGGAGTGGGTGAGAGCCTAAAAGACGGCGATGGCCCCCACAGCTGACTCCAATATGACCCGCGGGTCCGCCGCCTCCGGGAGCCTTCCCTTCCACAATCGTCCCATGATCTACGCTGAACAAACATCACTTTCTGCCCATTTTCCACCCTTCATGCTTGGTTTTTTGTTGCACAAATTCATACGCGCCTAAATGTCTAAAATTCGAACGCGCCACAGCTGACTCCAATTTGACCCCGCCTCCTCCTCCTCCTGCTCCTCGATCCTTTCGTCCCCCTACTATCTCTGTCCTTGATGGCCCTTTTATTCGCAATGGTCGGGGAAGATGGGAGATTAAAGGGACGAAAGAGTAGTTGCGTCCTCCCCATTGCATGTAGCGTCCCGTCGCGCCTGTTGGGTGTTCCGTTATTATGAGCACCACAGCAGAAGTGATTCTCCTCGTTCTGTAACTTTCTGGCCGACTATGGAGGCGAAAGAGCATTGCTCTGCAACAGAGCGTTATTTTGAGCTCCTTAGGAATCTGCAGGGAAATGCAGATGTTTTCGAAAGGTTGATCTCCACCCGCATGCCCTTTATCGATCCCGTTCGGGCACTTCCTTTCTCCTCTCCTCTTCGGTTCCTTGGCAAAGACTAGAGTAAATTTCCGCAGGTTTCTTCTGGACTCTTGATTTGGGCTCTCCATTTTGCACACTTTCTTGCCGCTCGGACGAAGAATAGAGCAAATTTCCAGCGGTTTCTTCTATAGAAAGTGCGTGGTTTTGTTGCAACGTGTGCAAAATTGGAACGTGAGAGGCAGCGAAAAGTGTGAAAGAGACGCGGAAAGTGGAAAGCAGCGCCAGATATGATTCACGTTGAGCGGCTTTCCTTATCTACTTCCGCATCATTTTGGAGTGAATGAAAAACGCGTTTCTCCATTTTGCACACTGCCTTGTGGAAACCACCGACCCGCTTATTTCGACATCTTATTCCGCCAGCGCCAATGTCTCTACGTCATTCGGTCACACCCATACCCGGCTTCTTCTGCTATCTCTCCCCTACTTTGCAGATAGAGAAGTGTATCAACTCTCTCTCGCGTTTCTTTTGCGTTGATTCGAGGTATTTCCTGCCCGAATCGTAGCTCCATTCTGCACACTTTCTTGCGTAGATCTAACAACGCGAGATAGTGTGCAGAATGGAGAGAGCGCGGACGAAGAGGGGTGTCATAGTCGCTCCCGCATACAAGTTGTTGGGCGGGATCAGTCGGGGTATTTATTAGAATTGCGCCTGATTTATGAGAGTTGCGGGGCGGCGTAGGACAGCCGAGAAAAGCCGCCTATGGGGTTGAGAAATGTCCCGCCTAGGTGACTGGGGCGCCCATTCATGCCGTCGTTGCCTCATTTATGGTGCATTAGTTTTGCTTAATTAGGAGGTTGACTAGTAATCATTGAAGCGCAAAGGTGACCCGATTCGTCCATCCATCCATCCCTTGGTTGATTCATGCTGCAAGTCACTGTAAATGAGAGAGGTGTAGAAGTGTTTCAATTCGATCCATTCTGCCGATTTATTCAACTTATTGGCTCATTAGTGGTGTAAAGTTATGCGTAGGAGTTAAACTGGGTAGACCATCCATCCATCCACTTTTTTTTGCTTAATTAGTAGACTGACTGCTAATTAGCCTAATTAGCCCACTCATTAGTGTTCCTTCCTTCAGGCACCGCAGCCGCAGCCCTCCACACCACCAGCGTCCTATCACCGCCACTACACTGCCCTGCCCCTCTCCATCATCTATCATCTATCCATCCCAAGTCCATCCCAACCCCCCCCCCCATCCATTCCTACTTATCCATCCCTCATCCCTTTGTCATCCCAACACAACACTAAATGAGCGAGGGAGAAGGGAGAGGGAGAGTAGAGGGGGCTTGTGAGCCCCACTGGCAACACCCGTCTTTCTCTGCCTGACAAGAGCTCCCTCCCCTTCCCGCCACCTTTATTGGACTGGCTTGGGATGGATCTCCTCCCCCTCCCCTCGCCCTTCCTTAATCATCATTGTGTAACGACGCGCCGATTTCCCTCCCAATTTTAATTTGGAATGATTCATGTACCCTTTTACCCTTTGTCGCACATCGCTTTTTTATAGCGTTTCAAGCGCACTCATATGTTCTTTGTTCGTTCTTGTATCTCAGTTACAGTATTCCCCCCACATGTTACTGTAACCCCACCCGCTCTCTGTATATAGACGCTAATATGTAGGTTGATTTGAGGTGGATGCCTGTCTGGCGCTTGTATCGATTGATTGACCGCTGAGCGCGTTATCGATCGATTGGCCGAGGCTGTATACCGTAATAGTGACTAGTCGCCCGGGATACGGTAGCCGCGCGATCCTCATTTATCG
This sequence comes from Pristionchus entomophagus, assembly GCA_036245825.1. Lineage (NCBI taxonomy): Eukaryota > Metazoa > Nematoda > Chromadorea > Rhabditida > Neodiplogasteridae > Pristionchus > Pristionchus entomophagus. The sequence continues at coordinate 4,941,304 of BTSX01000001.1, forward strand.
ACTAATGATTTTTTTCCCATTTTTTTGTTTCCTCTAAGCCTCAACTGAATCAGGAACCATCCACTCCCATTCTGAATATCCGTTGTAGTTTCCATCCCCAGTAGTATTCCATTCGAATAATTACAACACACTTTGACCCGTCTTGTCTAATAATCCCTCTGTATTAATCTCTGTTAATTATCGATCCCTGACTTCTAAACCTCTTTTTTTCTGTTGTGTTCTCATGACTAATTTTTAAAAAAAAATTCTTTTTTTTGTTCTTTTGTAAAAGGAAACCCTGATACAGCACACCCTCCTATATGCTCTATGCGCATCATTGTATACCCTATCCCAATCTCTCTTTGTACACGAATCGATACTCTAACGATCCATCCGACGGTATACTGTAGTCCACACCCAATTGCATTGATACTCTAATCCGATCTAATCTCACACACACGATTCTTCACTTGCTCTCCTCTCAGAGAAGATCCATTGACTCTGATCGATTGATTGTGTGTGTCTCGTTTCGTGAGTAATTAGTTAATTAATTAATTATTTTACTTAATTAACAAGTTATTAATTACTTTGCGCCCCGCCACTCGATTCATTGTGATGTGATATGGTTTTGGCGCTTGGTCGCTCTGATTTGTGTGCCGAGAATAAATGAGATACACTCCCATTCAGTCCAAGGATCCATCCCAAGGTACTCGACGAGAGAATTCCAACGGCATATCGCTTCAATGACGACACAATGGCAGGTGTGTATCTACGAAAATATTGGGTACGGTGGGTTACGGTAAATATGGTGCGTTCTACTGGAATTGATGGTACGGTAGGCGCACGGTGCCGTTGGTAAGGTCAAGATTACGGTGGCATCCATTTAAGAACAAGTCTGTGGAAGGTGATGTAGGACTACCGTACTTTATGAGCTACAATAATGCAGCACGCACTCTGGGATGCGTTCAGGGTTCGGTAAGACTGCTAGTTAGAAGGATGTTTGCGCGCTGTTCTTGGGTTGAGAAAGAGGCCATAGGGCATGTGTCTGTTTCTCCAAGTCGTGGGTACTAGAGGGATACGGTAGGCGCACTATGTTGTGGGTACTTTAGTTTCTGGCGCGCACTCCGTGGGATGAGTAATCTCATCGCATTGACCAGCGAGAGAGTGTGCAGAATGGAGAGAGCCCTTCGTAGGCCAAAGGGCATGTGTCTATGTCTCGTCTTCTCGGCTCTTGACTCAGACTCATACACCCCTCTCCCTCCCCCTCTCTATCTCACCCCTCATTTCTTCCCCCTCCTCTCTTTTGGATCGATCCCCTAGCCTTTCTCGCTTGCTTCTCGGCTTTCTCTCGCACCTACCTTGGAGGTAGAAGTAGTAGTAACCGGAGTGTTTATTGACGCGAGATCCATCCCGAGTCCATCCCCATCCATCCCAAGTCCATCGCAAGGCCTACCCGACTGAATAATGATTCCGATAGGCGAGGTTGGTTGTTTTGAGCAGTTGGTGGCCATAAATGTCTAAGGGCCTAAGGGAAGGAAAGTGCCGATAGTATAGGCACAAATGGCGGGAAAACATTGTGGGAAATGTGTAGCGATGGTAGCTCTCTCCATTCTGCACACTATCTCGTCGGTCTGACCGGCAAGAGAGTGTGCCGAATGGAGAGAGCTACTGTTCCTCCCAGCGTCACTATGAGGGGGGGGGGTGTTCGGAGTAGGAGGGATTTTTCTCAGTTTATAGTCTCGGCGATGCGGCATCCGGTCCTCTGGTATCTCGTCATTGGGACGGTGGGACATTTTAAAAATGTACCGTGCTTTAATTAATTGAATAGTAGGCAGCGGTAGGTAGTGATGCCGAAACGACCCTCTCCATTCTGCACACTCTTTAGTTTATCTGATCGGTGAGATATTGTGCAGAATGGAGAGAGTTATATTCGATACGGCAACAGTAGTGGGTATTTGTTTAAATCTTAATTAGCAATTAATTAGCAGCGGTAGGTCAGTGTTTTGGCTATAGTAGCCGCTAACATCTCGCTCGCTAGTGGCGCCCTTTGAAGAGGCGCCTCGACACCTGACGCTCACTCTGTTCATTCCCATGAGCATAGTGAGCGAGAGACAAATGAATTGATGATGATTATCACTTGGTGGTTTTTTCATTATCAACTGCTTCGCAATTCTTCGTATTTTGTGAAAGTTCTAAAACACAAACCAACCTGGGACAGAAATTGTGCTGGAACGAATTAGTCCGGGGTGAGAAGGTTGTAGTTCCGACACCTGACGCTCACTCTGTTCATTCCCATGCTCTCCTCATTAGTTTGAGTTGAGAGGATTTTATGAGAGAATAGATGTTGTTACCCGTTTTGTGAAGAAATTATCATAGTCTTCGAAAATATCCCAATTTTACCGAACTTGTGAAACCTAAATCAGGCTGGGACCAAGAATTGACGGGACAAATGAGACAATGGACTAGAAGCTTGCAATCGCAGCATTGACACCTGACGCGCATTCTCTTCGAGAGATGAGAAAGCGTTCGGGGGAATGACGAGAGAGCATGCAAATGCGAGAGAGTGCGCAAAGGTCTCACCACGAAAGCTCACTTGGCGCGTTGCCAGCAGGACGCCGTGCTTTATTCCCATGAGCTTGAGGGGAGAGGTGACGAATCAGGGGTGTGCAAAAAATTTTACGACCTCTTTATTCATGCGTCTTCTCTAACCGGCGAAAGAACATGCGAAATGAGGAGGTCGTAAAATTTCTGCACACCCCTGTGACGAATGTTTCGCCCGCGTTCATGCCATGCAATTATGGGAAGTATCGGCTTGGAACGTGCTAGAAATTATCATCTTTGAGATTCTTCAGAATTTATCGAGCTTGCATAGCTCAAATGTATCTGGAAATAATTTTTAATTTATGACGTAGAAACTGATTGATTAGTGCGGAGTATCTCTGGTACTTATCAACGACGTCGTAACGCTATCTATTTTATAGAAGTGGTGAAGCACAAACCATTCTGAGACTGAAAATGCGCGTAGCGGCTCGAAATTTGGGACAGACGGCCGACTTTGCTATCCTGGTAGCACAATATGCCTACCGTAACCCTACGGTAGTCCTGGGAGTACTGTAACCCTACCGTATCTTAGACGCACGACGGGCGTGCGGACATGACCAACTTCGAGATGGATCTGTTCGACACGCGCATGCACCCGGTGAAGACGGTGAAGGACGAGGATGACGCCTGCTGCAGGTACTGTAAGATTACGGTAGGGGGGAGGGGTACTGTAGGGTTATGGTACGAGTTCTGTATGATGACACGCTGTAACAGTGGAGTTGAAGGGATACTAGAAGATAGGATGTTGTACGGTAGGAAGTAGTGATGCCGGATATGATAGTAGCTCTCTCCATTCTGCACACTCTAATGTTTCTTGACCGTCGAGAAAGTGTGCAGAATGGAGAGTGTACTGTTCAATCCGGCAGCGCTAGTTGGAAAGGTTGAAGTTTGGATTGATGTACGAATATTTTTTAAAAGAAAAGAAGTGGAGTTGCATTATTGTTGTTTGAAAGCTGTAGTAATATACGAAATGCTGAAACTCCGAAGCTGCAGGGAAGGTTTCCATGGTGAAAAGCAACAAACATGATGGAGGGAAACATTTGCAACATGTTTACTGCTAGCGGATATGGGATTGTATTTTATCCATGTGAAAAAGCTCTCATTGTGACGATATATTTCGATATTTGTTTTTATTTTAAAAAATTAATAACTATAATGGTCTCATCAAAGCGCAAGAATATTTCTCGGTCTGCTCGTTCGCAATTAGAAATGCACAAGAATCCGGAGCAAACGGAAGACTATGAATGAAAATGAAGGAACTTGCAAAGGGGCTACTTTTTTTTGTTGCATTGAATGATCTTTGATCTTTCCCTCTTGATCTTTGATCTTTCTCAGTGGCTCCAACTCCCGCAAGTCAGTCGTCAAACCGGCCTGTCTGCCCATCACAATCGTCTCCATTCTCATCATCGCTCTCGTTTTTCTACCGCTGTTCAAGGCTAGTTGTAAATTGTTTTCAGGATGTTAGCATGTGTTGCGTATATCAATAGTTTCCGTAATGGATAGATTCGCAATGAAACGTTCAGAAGAATTGATATCCTGAGCGGATTGACTGACATAAGAGAACGGTGAAACGTAGAAGTCACTGACAAGCAACTCTTTTTGTTCTTCTCTGAATCCCTCAAATCAGTGAAGATTTCTCGAGATTAGCTCACCAAGAATCTAAGAATCTCGCTCTAAATATTTTTTACCTCGTGGTTATAGTAAAATATTTTTCTAATTTGAAGGATGAGGACCTCGAGGCGCCCTTCAAGATGACACTCTCGACGATATGTGGAGAGGACTGCAGGTATACTGTAGGATACGGTAGCCAGATGTTTTCTATCGATTGATTACGGTAGGGACCAGTGTTGTCGAAGAGTTTTTGTCTCTCCATTCTGCACACTCTATTGTCGCTCTGATCAAGAAGGAGTGTGCAGAATGGAGAGAGCACGATTCACCACTAGTATCAGATATCACTTGTTGGAACGCCGATTGAAATAAAGAAATATTCCGGTAGAATAAGAACTATGTTGACTTGCGCTTCAATTGACTCCTAAACATAATTAAATTCGGGGTTTCGGTAATCATCCCATATTTGCTCCCGAAAAATCACGTATTTATCATGCGATTCGATACAGTAATTTATTAGTCGATATCCGCCCCCTCTTACAGTCTGACTCTGGTGGAATCGATCCCTGATGGAGTCTCTTTCCCGTCTGGACCAACTCATGCAGACACTGCAGAGACGTGGATCAAGATTATTGAGGAGACGGAGGAGGTGAGAAGAGTGGAGTTTGATCTTTGATGTATAGTCCCGATGACTCGGGTGAGATGAGAGAGAGAAGAACAGCGGGTCTATGAAAATTGATTGGAGAAGTTATGTTTCACCGCCAACATCTAGCGGTGCGACAGCAGCCATAGTCAATCAGTATAACTGTGGGAATATTTATAGGAAGGAGATGCTATGATTCGCAATTGGTGTATAGTTTGTGCGAGAATCATATTTGTCTATAATCCTCTGAGGCGGCGTTAAATAAATACGGCTTTAAATCCGAAAATATTTCAAACAATTGATAATTTTTTAATTCACAAATAAAATAACAGTTAACGAGGAGTGATGAAAGAAAAAAAGCCTTTTGAAAATGAGCACGCTTGAGTTAAGTTTCACCCTCGGTTCTTAGCCGTGCATCAGCCTTCATTGACAATGATCTTTGAGTACTTGTAGTTCTAGCAACACAAAACATTAGTTTGTTTTCATAAAAAATATGTAATTAATTAAGGTCCTGGATATCGCGGCTCTCTACTGGAATCTGAGCGATGACGAGCGGCATCCGAGCAGTGCAAAGGTTGGTGAGATTGAGTAGGGATGATGACATAGGATGGCATAGGGATGACGTAATCGTGAAAATACTTCTGCTGGTATGGTCCCTAATCTAGAATAGTGAAAAAGTTGGTGAGAATCAGGTTTGCCTACAACGGATATTAGTCTCTCCATTCTGCACACTTTCTTCTTTCCGACCTACGAGAGTGTGCCGAATGGAGAGAAGATAGGTTGAAGTTACATGGAGATGACGCAATTCTCTGTTTTCAGGGCGCGCTCGTATTGGAAGCGCTGGTGGCCGCGGGTAAACGCGGCGTCCGTATCCGCGTCGCGCAGTCAGTTATATTATTATTAATATTTCAATAAATAAGTTATTTTAAATTTTCAAATATCCGATGACCAATGACCGATTCTTCTGGGAATAGGACTCAGAACAATGGTTTACGTACCCATTTAATTGATGTGGCACGTGATATTATGCTTCAAGATTCATACGAAAACAATTTTTTGACGAGTTCTCAATTGTCCTTTTCTATGACGGAGAATAATCTAACGAATGTGAATCTTTTAACCACTGTCGTTCTGTATTTTTATATAATTAAATTTATTTATTTACCTTCAGATCTCCTCCGTCCGACGGGAACGCGACCTACGCGGACACGGAGCGGCTACGCGTGGAGGGAAATGCGGAAGTGAGGGAGAATTGATCTTTGATCTTTAATGTATGGCTTCTGACGCATTGCCTCACCTCAAATTTAGTGTATGACGAAATCGCTTTCATCTCATGAATTCCGTTCGTATTTGGAATATTTGAAAATTTTTAAGAAGTTGCCCTCAAGCTATCAGTGCATAGTCATTTCAGGGTTATTTGATGAGGAAGTGAAACGATAAACCGCATATATATCTTTTTTAGGCAGGGTTCCTCCGAGCTATTAGGTAGTATATAAGGTGATAGTGAAGCAAAACACTTCCCGGTTTTTTCTAGTTTTCGAATTGCGATTCTGCAATCGAAAAAAATGGATGGAAAACAGGGTAGAGTCGAAATAGCACAATATTTGTTATCGTCTATCTCTGATCTTTGATCTTTTTCTCCATTCTGATCTTTGCTCTTTCTCTCCATTCTGATCTTTGATCTTTCTCTCCATGCTGATCTTTGACCTTTCTCTCCATTCTAGGTCCGCAACGTGAATATGTCTCGTCTGATGGGTTCGGGAGTTTTGCATACGAAGTTCATCATTTCCGATATGAAGAGAATTTACGTCGGATCGGCGAATATGGACTGGAAATCTCTCACTGAGGTACGGTGGGGTACTGTAAGAAGACGATATTGCACTATAGGAGATATGGTGGTATTCTGTTCGAAGAGATTTTGTAAAAGGATGACACAATTAGAACAAAGTCGATGGTGCCAAATGAACTGCTGATTTCCGTTAAAGGAATATCATGTGATTTTGTGCTTCACGAATTCTAAGAAATTGATAGTTTGCAATTGTTGTCAATTCTCGAACCCTTTGAAGAAGAACAATTATCACGTTTACGCATTTATCGGATCCTACCGTCATCCTGATGGTGTGCCTACCGTAGGTCAAGGAGCTGGGCGTGTACGTGGGCGAGTGTGCGTGCGTGGCGACGGATCTCTACCGCATCTTCTCCGTGTACTGGCGACTCGGCGAGGAGGTATGCTATAGTAGCACAACAATCGGTGATCACGAACTGATTTGATTACTGTAATTGTCGTTGCAGGACTCGAGGATCCCTGATAAGTGGCCGATCAGCTACCGTACCCCGTACAATTTCGCCAATCGAATGCCGATCACACTGAATAGAGAGATCATGGGGAGGCTGTTCATATCCAGCAGTCCCCCTCCATTTAATCCCAAAGGTTAGAGGGGAGTTCAGCCATCAATATGTAATTGTATTAAAAATAACATATTGTGTGAATTTCACTCAAGCTACTATTGTTCACGCATAGTTTTTAATGAAGCGATCCAATCAATAATGAATTACACTGGAATATCTGATAGATGAAACAAAGGCGAAACGAAAAAGCACCAAGTTAAAATTTTTCAATTTTCACTTCTTTTTATTATCGGAAAATCTGCAGGGCAAAATCATCCAATATTCGAAAACTGTAGCCAGATGATAGATACGTAGTTCCTTATATTAATGATGTTAAAAAAATAATTTTAATTTATTAAATTCCAGGTCGTGAGGACGATTTGGCGGCGATCGTTGCTCTGATTGGAGGGGCGAATAAGACAGTGAGCGTGGCAGTGATGGATTTCATCCCGACCACACTATATATGAAGAATAACAGGTGATTACGCCATTATTAGTCAAGGTTAACAAAATCGTGGCTTTTTGGCAACCATGATAAGCAGTAGAAATGGTTTTAGCTCTCTTTATTCTGCACAATATTTTGTCTGTCTCATTGGTGAGAGTGTGCAGAATGAATGAGAGTTGAAAACTGGAGAGAGATCCATAGCAGTCAGAATATCAGATGAAAGATATTACATCATCACAAGGTAACAGTATGATTAATTTAAGTGAAGGGCAAAAGGTTGAAGATATCCGGTAAGGAAATACGTTTGCCGAATTTACTATTCTTTCTGAATGTGAAATATTTCGCCGTGGTTTTGCGCTTCACGCTTCCTGTAAATGTCTTCCTGTTTTATGAGTTTTGCATTCTTGATATCAGGTTTCCTAAATCAGCAATTACAAAATAACGCTAATTAGCTGTTTTTCAGTTTCTGGCCTGATCTCGACATCGCTCTCCGCGACGCGGCTTACAGAGGAGTGGCCGTGCGACTGCTCGTTTCTAAGGTATTTTAATTTTAATTAATTAATTAATTTGATGCTTTTTATCACTTAACCGTCGAAATTATTCCTTCAGTGGGATCACTCCAAGAAGGCCGCGATTCCCTTCCTTAAGAGTATGCTGGCGATCAATGAGGGACTACCGTATAGAAATGGAACGAGGTACGGTAAGAATACTGAACTAGACCAAGTAGTTTCAGAAGTAGGGTACTGTGTGCATATTTTCCTTTTTTTTCTTAAACGATCAAGAATACGGTCTCTATCACCAAACGTAAAACAGATCGAGTAAGTGATTTGCTCGAAACTTCATAGTGCCGGGTTTCCAACTTGGTGGAATAGAGGCAGATCCCTTGTTTCTGTTCTGGAATCTCAAATACAATAGACGGATGCAGTGATCTTTCTCGCTTTGTACTTATATATTTGTATCATATCTATTTCCAGAGGTTCGATCTCCATTCGTGTGTTCACTGTTCCCGCGACTCCCGAGAAGATTCCCTTCACGAGGGTCAACCACAACAAGTATATGGTGGCTGACAACACCGCTTATATTGGTGAGCAATTCTATTTCCTTTTTTTCGTGGTTGTTAGTCGAAAAATTTACATGGTGGCGATGAGTTTCACGCTTTAGTGATACCATCGGAGTGGTAGGAACAGTAATTTATCTGCCATTTCGAACAAACAAATAGAGAAGCATCCGAAGAGTAGTGACGATAACACGGCGTATGTGAGTTTCTGCGATTTAGCTCTTAATGATTACGATTTACCAGGTAAATTTTACCTATCATTTGTAAATCACAAAAGAATATGCGCAGTATTGGGCCTGGGTGATTGCTGGTTTCGTAGACCATTGAAATCAAAGAAATCATTTGAACGTGGATTCCAGCTGTGGATTTTACGAAAAATAATCTTCAGCATGTAGTGTATGGCATGGCAAACTGTATTCAGCTAGTTTAATTTCGCTTCTGATGTTCGCAATTTTGTAGAGGAGATTGTGAGTTTCACATATTATTGAATGTAGACCAATAGGCGCATATTTCGCTTGCATGACGATTTTATAGAATATTATTATCAAAAGTAAATGTTGTCTGATGCCATTTCTCTCGATTATCATCCACTAGCTATGCCCTATCGAGACGCTCCTGAATCCACCTGTGCTCTCGCCTATCGCACATACGAGAGTGTGCTGAATGGAGAGAGCTGAGAACCAGATGATCTTCCTACTGTTCAGAGCATGCGCGTATGATTTATTGGGTGATTGAGAATTTGTATAATTGTTAAAATGAATAGCTCATGGATTATTTAAAACGGGAAACTTGTTTCGTCGCAAATACTTGCCCGATGATAGTATTATGAGTAATGGATCCTGGATAAGTTTGGGTGCTCGAACAAGATGTTGTCGTGATTATTCCTGAAATGTTCTTCTTGACGATTATGAGTTTCACTGATGATTGAAAACGGAGGAATATTCGCTTTGAAGATTCAGGAGTATTTTCTTCTTTAAAAAATACTTTCACAACCAATCGATCGTGATTCCATGAGATTGTTATATTTTGAAGGTCATTTGCATGATGGGTTTAAAGAAAAATTTTCAAAATTAAAAGGGCGACTAGCGATTCAAAATGAAGGAATCGTCGCATTGAAGATTCATCGCCTGTTCATCATCTGTAAAAAAAAATAATTTAACCCGATCGATCTGGATTCCATAAGAGTATTATCTTAAGATCCCCTTGCAAGATAAAAAAAAAATATGCATTGGTGAGTTCTCGTTTCACGGATGATTGAAAACGGAGGAGTAATGGGTTTGAGAATTCGTCCCTTGGAGGTTTTCGAAACAACGGGATTGCTACAGGCACATCGAACTGGGCGGGCGACTACTTCCTCACCACGGCGGGGGTTGGATTCGCGCTCGATTCTGCAGCCATCGCAGCTCAGCTGCAGCAAGTATACGACCGAGACTGGACCAGCAAGTATGCTGCCGATCTATGATTACGGTAGTCAGGCATTGCTTCCCAAGAGTACGTTAGAAATGCATTTCGGTATTCAGCTCTCTCTATTCTGCACACTACCTTGTCTGACTGATCGGCAATGAGTGTGCAAAATGGATAGTCGGAACCGAAACGCCATCCCTAGAATACGATATTGAATGTTTACCGTTTGTGAATCGATATTAGATGATTGTGATCTACCCCTATGAACCATTCCTGAACCTTCCCGCTTGAAATATTTTACATTTAGTTTAACCATTATTTGATTGTAATTTGCGCCACATATCAAAAATGTTCGTTAACGATTGTGTACAGTTTCTACGAGTTTGAGATAAATGCCATTTATTGATTCGAGATTTTTTTTGTTCGACAAAGTGGTACTGGATGAGAACCAGCTGCTTATCTGAAATGGAACATAAAGGGAAATAGATGCACTTTTCATGGGTATCGATAAATCGTTCGCTATCTGGTATATCAATAATGCAAGTTCATGACGCCGGATTAAATAGTAGCTCTCTCCATTCAGCACACTATTTCTCCGATCCGTGCAAATAGAGAGTGTACAGAGTGGAGAGAGATACTATCCGGTATCAAATGGTGAAGTGAACTTTATTTTTATGGGGCGCTGCTATTTTTCATTATTTTTAAATTATAGGCTATCTTTGATCTCTCAGTGATTTCTCCTCCCGCAAATCTATCGTCAAGTCGGCATGTCTTCTCGTCGTCTCTATTCTCATCATCGCTCTCGTCTTTATGCAGGTTCGTTTGGTATTGCACACCTGCTAGAATAATACATCAAATCCGAGGCAGATCGACGCCATCAGTGAATGTTGTGTGATATGGGAACACTGAAACGTAGAACTCATTGGGCAGGATTTTTTAAAATTTTGAATAGGAATTGATTCGAAATCAGTTTCAATCTTGCAGGGTCTTGATATAAGAGCACGAAGAATCTATGATTCGCCTGGACCCGAATAAAATTGGTTCTGAGAACGTAATCTAAATATTTTTCTAATTTGTAGGATGAGGACCTCGAGGTGCCCTTCAAAATGACACTCCCGACGATATGTGGAGAGAACTGCGGGTACACTGTAGGATACGGTAGCTAGATACAATTGACCGATTGATTACGGTAAGAGCCAATGTTGTCGAAGAGTTTATCTCTCTCCATTCGGCACACTCTTTTTGTCGGTCTGAAGCAGCTGATAATGTGCAGATTTTAATTGTGAAACACTCTTAGGGATGGCAGATTGAAATGAGAGATTGACCATGGTATTTAAAAATACTTTCAAAAAAAAATTTCACACATGAATCATGTGACATGGTATAAGTTTCAACTGTTTCCTAAACATACTCCATCTCGGGCTTTACCAATAGATTCTTGTTTCCTCTCTGTCGAAAATCATACTGTAACTGCTCAATCGATACCCGACCCTCTTACAGTCTGACTCTGGTTGAATCGATCCCTGTTGGCGTCTCTTTCCCGTCGGGACCAATTCATGCAGACACTGCAGATACGTGGATCAGGATTATTGAGGAGACGGAGGAGGTGAGAAGGCTGGAGTTTGATCTTTCAACTTTGATGTTTGAACCTTGATCGCAGTCCCAAGTTGTGTAGTTCTATCTGGTCTAAACTCGGGACGAGAGGCGAGTCAGAAAAGAAGGCGAATCAGTTAATTGGCGAGAAGGTGAAGTAATGTTTCACAATCTGCATTTAGTAAAACAATAGTCACCTTGCCAATGTTCCATGCAACTGCGCCTGCCGCAACTAAAAATATATTGGTTTCATTATTTAGTGAAGAGGCAAAATATTTCTAATTAATTAAGGTGCTGGATATCGCGGCTCTCTATTGGATTCTGAGCGATGACGAGCGACATCCGAGCAGTGCGAAGGTTGGTGAAGAGAGATCACAAAACATTGCATTATGTAGGAACACGGTAGGTGAATCAGTACTGCATCACGTCATTTCGTTCTCTAACTCGTCATTTATTCAGCAACTTCCACTGAATTTACATAGAGATGACGCAATACTCTATTTTCAGGGCGCTCGCGTATTAGAGGCGCTTGTGGCCGCGGGCAAACCCGGCGTCCGCATCCGCGTCGCGCAGTAATATTTATTGTTTTTAAACAAAATAAATGAATATTCTTCATTTGACAATGCTTCATCAAGTGAATTCGTTTCGATAAGAGAGGCACGTGATGTTGTGTTTTATGATTCATACGACAAACAAATTGCTGGGGAGTTATCAATTTTTCTTCCCTATCCAATCGAACAAAAATGAAATGGTCTAACGCGATAGCGTAATATTTTAAAATTATTTAATTTATTCACTTAATATCAGATCTCCTCCGTCCGACGGTAACGTGACCTACGCGGACACCGAGCGGCTTCGCGTGGAGGGACATGCGGAGGTGAGGGAGAATTGATCTTTGATCTTTGATCTGTAGCTTACGACGCCTTTTTTCACCATAGTTAGATGAATGTGCTGACCACATGAGTTGTGTTGGTATGTAGAAATGGTTTCAGCTCTCTCCATTCTGCACACTATTTTGTCTGTCTGATCAGTGTGGGTGTGCATAGTGGAGAGAGATGAAAAAAGTGACTGTTGTCAGAATATAAAGCCTTGTGGCCAGAATATCAGATGAAAGTTATTACATCATCACAAGGTAATAGTATGATTAATTTAAGTGAAGGGCAAAAGGTTGAAGATATCCGGTAAGGAAATGCGTTTGCCGAATTTACTATTCTTTCTGAATGCAAAATTTTTCCACGCGGTTTTGTGCTTGACGCTTCCTGTAAATGTTTTCGAGTTTAGCTAAGAGTACTGTGTGAGATGCAGCATTTTGAAAAATAACTATTATTTGATTATTTTTCATTATTATTATTCAGTTTCTGGCCCGTCCCATCCACTCCCGAGCAGATTCCCTTCACGAGGATCAACCACAACAAGTATATGGTGGCCGACAACACCGCTTATATTGGTGAGCAATTCTATTTCCTTGTTTCGTGGTTGTTAGTCGAAAAATTTACCTGGTGGCGATGAGTTTAAAGTTTTAGTGATACCATCGGGGTGGCGGGGACAGCAATTTGAAGTACATTGCCTGACTACCGTAATCATAGATCGGCAGCAAGTATGCTGCCGATCTATGATTACGGTAGTCAGGCACCGCTTCCCAAGAGTACGGTAGAAATGCCCCATTTCGGTTTTCAACTCTCTCTATTCTACACACTAACTTGTCTGACTGATCGGCAATAGAGTGTGAAAAATGGAGAGAGTCGGAAACGTAACGCCATCCCTATAGTACGATATTGAATGTTTACCGATTGTGAATCGATATTTATGATGATTGTGATCTACCCTTATGAACCATTCCTGAACCTTCCCGCTTGAAAAATTTTACAATTAGTTTGACCATTATTTTGTGATCGTAATCTGCGCCACATATCAAGCATGTTTGTTAACGATTGTGTACAGTTTCTACGAGTTCAGATAAATGTTATTTATTGGTAAGAGATTTATTTTTGTTTTCGTCAAAGTGGTATTGGATGAGAACCCGTGGCTTATCTGAAATGGAACATACAGGGGAACAGATATTCATAGGTATCGATAAATCGTTCGGTATTTGGTAGATGATTACTGCTTATTAATGATGCCAGATTGAATAATAGCTCTCTCATTCTGCCCACTATCTCATCGGTCTGAGCGGACGAGAGAGTGTGCAGAATGGAGAGAGACACTATTCGATACGGCATCACTACTGCAACTGGATGAGCTAACATTCCTATCATTGTTCATGTTAAATTATACGCTATCTTTGATCTCTCTCAGTGATTGTCTCCACTCGAATCTCTCCTCAAGTATGTCTCCCCATCGTCTCTATTCTCATCGTCGCTCTCTAATTTCTTCCGCTCTTCGAGGTCAGCATCGACACCTAACGCACATTCATGTCATTCCGGAGACAAATGAATTTATGTTTACGAGGAAATCCCTTCAAAAATCAACTGCTTCATATTTCTGTTTATTTTAGTGAAGTTGTGAAGCACAAAATAATCGAGACCTGAAATTGCGCGGGAGGAATGAAACGCGGTTTTACAAATTTATTGTAGCATAAAAGCATAACTCGTAGTCCTTAGAGAGCTGCGCGTGGACCGTGATTCTGTTAAGAAATCGTTAATGAATAGGTATTGTTTCGATCACGTTGTGCAAGAGGGAGATACTAAATCGGGATTGTCGATGAAATCGAAATCTTATTTATTCTGCTTATTCTACCAAACTTATGCAGCACAAATCATTCTGTGCCTGAAGAGACAATTGAAACCCTGGAATAAAAGTTAAAGCGGCTGTTTGAAAGAGATGCCTCTGGCACATACCATGAAATTTCTTCCTCCTCATACAAGTAAATTTATGATTGGGGAATATTTTGACGCCTTTCAACCTGAGTTCGAAATACGGTCATCGCATCTCCATTTTGCACACTCTTTCGTCAGGTCGCCTGAGATAGAGTTCCATCGGCGTAACCGATATGTTATCTCTTTCTCTCATCTCGGAGCTCTGCTCTCTCTTATTCACTCTCGATAAAGCTCTCACCATGGAAGGGTTGTGATACTGTACCACTGACACACACTGATTTAAGAGTGGGCGGAATGGAGAGACGGCGACCGTATTTGCGAACTCTTCTTTCTACTATAGTGACCGCTGTCCGAGCATGCTTGCGAGAAATTAGTTTATTAGCACAGCGGAATCGTTCCAAAATCAACCGCTTCGCAATTCCTCCGGATTTATCAAACTTGTGAAACACAAGTCTGACTGGGACTGAAAGCGTGCGGGATCGCTCGAAATTTTGGAGAGACGGCCGGCTGTGCTACAGTAATACCATCACCATAATCCTGGGAGCACAATATGCCTACCGTAACCCTATGATAGTCCTGGGAGTACTGTAACCTACCGTATCGCAGACGCACGACGGACGTGCGGACATGACCAACTTCGAGATGGATCTGTTCGACACGCGTATGCACCCGGTGAAGACGGTAAAGGAAGAGGATGACGCCTGCTGCAGGTACTGTAGGGGGGGTACTGTATGATGGGGATACGGTAGGTATGCGGTATGGGAGAGGTACTGTAGGGATACGGTAGGGGAAGGGGTATTGTAGGATATCGTGTGATGGGTGCGCGGTTATATTAGAGTTTAGTTGGGATACGGTAGGATGCGGATACTATAAAAGTGGAGATTTAGGGATACTAGAAGATGTGATGTCGTAGGCGTATAGTGATGCTGTATCTAATAGTGTATTTTGCTTATTGACCGACGAGAAAGTGTGCAGAATGGAGAGTGTACTATTCGATCCGGCAACACTAATTGGAACGGCTGGAGTTTGGATTGATGTACGGAAATTTGTAGAAGTGGGTCTAGGCAGTCTATTAGGGTTGTTTGAAAGCTGTAGTAATATACGAAAAATTCCGAAGCGGCAGGGAAGGTTTCCATGGTAAAACGCAAAAAAACATGATGGAGTGAAACAATCGCAACATGTTTACTGCTAGCGGATATGGGATTGTATTTCATCCACGTGAAAAAGCTCTCATTGTGACGATAAATTTCGATATTAATTTTTATTTTTTAAAAACTTTTAATAACTAAAATCGTCTCATCAACGCGCAAGAATATTTCTCGGTCGGCTCGTTCGCAATTAGAAATGCTCAAGAATCCAGAGCAAGCGGAAGACTATGAATGTCAATGAATGAACTTCTGCAAAGCGGCAACTTATTTTCTGCATCGAATGATCTTTGATCTTTCCCTCTCGATCTTTGATCTCTTCCAGTGGCTCCAACTCCCGCAAGTCAGTCGTCAAACCCGCCTGTCTGCCCATCACAATCGTCTCCATTCTCATTATCGCTCTCGTTTTTCTCCCGCTGTTCAATGTTCGGTTTTGTAATATTATTATTTTCGCCAGTTGCCTATTTTACGGATATCAAGCAAACACGATAGTAGTGCGTAATAATTTTCAATAAACACATTATCGATACTGGGAGCGGATTTATACTGATAGAAGGGTATTGAAACGAAGTCACTGGGCTTGAGCAACTATTTTTTAAAAACTAACCGTTAGTTTAAAAAAAAATTTAGTTACTAACGCTCTGATATCGGTTGTGTTGTGGAAATGCCTCAACAATCCCCGATTCACCGGGCGATGAATTGAATTTATTTTGTTTTGAAAACATTTGATTGAAGGATGAAGATCTCGAGGGGCCCTTCAAGATGACACTCTCAACGATATGCGGAGAGGACTGCAGGTATACTGTAGAATACGGTAGCCATATATTATCGATCAATTGACGATGTTTCGAATCGAATTAGTTTTTTTTCTCGGTATATTCTCTCCATTCGGTATACTCTTTTGCCGATTCGATGGATGAGTATTGCTGACTTTAATTCGGAAACATTTGACAGATTGAAATGAGAGATCGAAATATGAATGATGACGCGGTATAAACAAGCTATGGTTCGCAAATGCTGAGTTGAGTTTCATCTGATTCATGAACATGATTCAATTCGGGTTTTCGTTAATCATTCCACAATTGGCTGTTGAAAAATCACGTCTTTACAATTCTCCTCTGGCCCCAACGGGCCTACAAATAAGCGTAGGATTTAAAATAATCATACGTGCGTAGAGCATTGCATGTTGTAGTGATTATTCCTAAAAAAATTGTATTTGATGAGCATGAGTTTCACTGGCGATTCAAAATGGAGGAATCGTCGCATTGAAGATTCATGGCCTGATCATCATCTGTAAAAAAAAATTAATTTAACCCGACCTCGACACCATAAGATTATTGTCTTAAGATGGGCACTTGCATGATGGTTTAAAAAAATACATTGGTGAGTTGTCGTTTCACGAATTATGGAAAACGGAGGAGTAATGGGAAAAAAGAAAAAAAAAAAAAAAAAAAAGAAAGAGATACCAATTCTAATATCAATAGGCACGTCCAATTGGGCTGGCGACTACTTCCTCACCACGGCGGGGGTTGGATTCGCGCTCGAATATGCAGCCATCGCAGCTCAGCTGCAGCAAGTATACGACCGAGACTGGAACCCGCTGCTTATCTGAAATGGAACATAAAGGGAAATAGATGCACTTTTCATGGGTATCGATAAATCGATCGCTATCTGGTCAACAATGCAAAGTAATGATGCCGGATCAAATAGTAGCTCACTCCATTCAGCACACTATTTCTCCGATCCGTGCAAATAGAGAGTGTGCAGAGTGGAGAGAGAAACTATCCGGTATCAAATGGTGAAGTGAACTTTATTTTTTATGGGCGCTGCTATTTTTTATTATTATTTTTTAAATTATAGGCTATCTTTGCTCTCTTAGTGGTTTCTCCTCCCGGAAATCTATCGTCAAGTCATCATGTCTTCTCGTCGTCTCTCCGTAACCCTCATGCCGTGCGTTTTGTTGCTAGAGCCGGTCTTATTTATAGATATTACGGTCGTTAGATAGGTCTATCTCACGACCCGATACGTTTTGGTACTACGAAAAGGTGGTATTGTGTTTCATGATTCCTACTAAATTATCCTTTTTTTTTGCCAATTTATTGTGCCGTTCTTTTAAAAAATATATATATATCTTAATGTTATGATTGGATCCCTCCGTAACCATAATGGTGTGCCTACCGTAGGTCAAGGAACTGGGCGTGTACGTGGCGAGTGCGCGTGCATGGCGACGGATCTCTACCGTATCTTCTCCGTGTACTGGCGACTCGGCGAGGAGGTATACGGTAGTCACATAACAATTGGCGATCGTGAACCGATTTGATTACGGTAATAGGACGTTGTAGGACTCGAGGATCCCTGATAAGTGGCCGATCAGCTACCGTACTCCGTACAATTTCGCAAATCGAATGCCGATTACATTGAATGGAGAGATCATGGGGAGACTGTTCATATCCAGCTGCCCCCCTCCATTTAATCCCAAAGGTGAGATCCTGAGACTTTTTCTTTCAGGGAGGGAGATCACATTGGGATGTACCTGTCAAATTCTTAAATGAGACAGGAACATAGCGAGAAATCAGCGAGTTGCAAAAGCAATTTCACTTATGCTTTTATGATCAGAAAATCAGCAGAGCAAAATCATCCAATATTCGAAAACTCGCCTGATGATAGATAGTTCCTTATATAAATAATGTTTAAAAAATAATTTGAGTAATTTTAATTAATTAAATTTCAGGTCGCGAGGACGATTTGGCGGCGATCGTTGCTCTGATTGAAGGGGCGAATAAGACAGTAAGCGTGGCAGTGATGGATTTCATCCCGACCACACTATATATGAAGAATAACAGGTGATTACGTCATTATTAGGCAAAGATTACTGAAATCGTGGCTTTTTTGGCAACCATGATAAGCAGTAGAATTGGTTTCAGCTCTCTCCATTCTGCACACTATTTTGTCTGTCTGATCAGTGTGGGTGTGCATAGTGGAGAGAGATGAAAAAAGCGACTGTTGTCAGAATATAAAGCAGAGTGGAGAGAACTAAAACATCGAGATCCTTATTGGCTAGAATATTATGTGAAAGTGATTGCACCATCACCAAAGTATCTCTGCATCATTTATTTAAGTGACGAACAAACGATGATAGAATATGTCCGGAAAGGAAAAGTGTTTGTCGAATTTACTATTCTTTCTGAATGCGAAATCTTTCGCCGTGTTTTGTGCTTCACCCTTTCTGTAAATACAATCATGATTTGTGTGGAGTATTACGTTCGGTACAAATCATAAATAATTAAATATGTATATAATTATTGTTATTCAGTGTCTGGCTCGATCTCGATCTCGCTCTTCGCGACGCGGCTTACAGAGGAGCGAAGGTGCAACTGCTCGTTTCAAAGGTGATTTAATTTTAATTAACTAATTATCTTGATATTTTTTATTAATTAACCATCAATATCATTCATTCAGTGGGATCACTCCAAAAAGGCCGCGATTCCCTTCCTGAGGAGTCTACTGGCGATCAATGTGGGACTACCGTATAGAAATGGAACGAGGTACGGTAGTCAGGAAGTACGGGAGGAGTACTGAACTAGACCAAGTAGTTTCAGAAGTAAGGTGTGTATATTTTTCCGTCTCATTAAGAGTGACTTTCTGAGTCAGTGCACATATTTGTGCAGATGCTTGGCACTAGGCAAAAAATCGAATTCGCTCTAAATGTGTGTGGTGGTAGTACTCGGCGAGTGTAGCTCAGGCGCCACTGGTTTAGTGTTCTAGATCGACCTCCGCTAAATGGCAGAAGTTTCAATAAACTACCGTAACCCAATCGACTTTGCTCTTTCGTGATCGTTACAAAAGAGTGATATTTAAAAAATTACACAATATTCATGTGTTCTCACACGCCAAGTTTCATCCCGATTGGATTCAAACTCAGCGAATAAAAGCATTTTTTTGAAATTTTTCTCGAACTTTTTGTTACCGTTGTGAGCAAAGTCGATTGGGTTACTGTAGTTTATTGAAACTTCTGCCATTTAGTGGAGATCGATCTAGAACACTAAACCAGTGGCGCCTGAGCTACACTCGAGTACTACCACCACACACATTTAGAGCGAATTCGATTTTTTGCTAATGCCAAGCATATGTTCACTGGGTTAGAAAGTCACTCTTAAGCATGCCCTTCCTATTATCAAATGGCAAGTATATCGAATAAAGGGGTCTGCTTGAAACTTCACAATGGCGGGTTTCCAACTTGGTGGAATAGAGACATATAAACGGTTTCTGGGATCTTATAAAAGGGAATTCAATAGGGAGATGCTATATTCTTTCTCGCTTTGTATTTTTTAAATCATTTTTTAAAACATCTTTACTATAGTCTTCCTGTTTTATGAGTATTGCATTTTTGATATCAGGTTTCCTAAATCAGCAATTACAAAATAACGCTAATTAGCTGTTTTTCAGTTTCTGGCCTGATCTCGACATCGCTCTCCGCGACGCGGCTTACAGAGGAGTGGCCGTGCGACTGCTAAGGTATTTTAATTTTAATTAATTAATTAACTTGATGCTTTTTATCACTTAACCGTCGAAATTATTCCTTCAGTGGGATCACTCCAAGAGGCCGCGATTCCCTTCCTTAAGAGTATGCTGGCGATCAATGAGGGACTACCGTATTGAAATGGAACGAGGTACGGTAAGAATACTGAACTAGACCAAGTAGTTTCAGAAGTAGGGTACTGTGTGCATATTTTCCTTTTTTTCTTAAACGATCAAGAATACGGTCTCTATCACCAAACGTAAAACAGATCGAGTAAGTGATTTGCTCGAAACTTCATAGTGCCGGGTTTCCAACTTGGTGGAATAGAGGCAGATCCCTTGTTTCTGTTCTGGAATCTCAAATACAATAGACGGATGCAGTGATCTTTCTCGCTTTGTACTTATATATTTGTATCATATCTATTTCCAGAGGTTCGATCTCCATTCGTGTGTTCACTGTTCCCGCGACTCCCGAGAAGATTCCCTTCACGAGGGTCAACCACAACAAGTATATGGTGGCTGACAACACCGCGTATATTGGTGAGTGATTTACTGTTAAATAATAACGGCTTATATATTTTAAATTAAATAATATAAAAACTATAAACTCAGCCGCTCGACCCGGGTGATTGCTGGTTTCGCAGAACATTGTAACCAATGAAATCATGGGAACGTGGATTACAGTACGGCAGCCTGTTCGAGAATAATCTTAACAGAGATATTCTGAGCTACGGCATGTACCGTTTGACAAAATGTTCAAACTGCTTCGATTTCAACCAAACTTTTACAGTGAGTGTACCATAGGACTAGAAGTTTCTAGTTAACTTATTGAGACCGTAGATTCAGAAATGCCTAAAAGCCGGCTCTCGGTGTTTCAAAAGTTTGAAAAATCATATTTTCTTTCAAATTTGAGCTAGAAGATTTATCAAAAAAGCAAAATAATCGGACCGAAGAAATAAATAACTTTTCTGTTTGACATTATTATGTACGAAAAGTGTAAACATGATATATTTTTAAAAAATTTATTTTCAAACGCATAAAATAAAATGATGCAAAAAACTTTTAGCCCCACGTACGTGAGATATCTTCAGATTCGTAATCTACGCACTTTTTCACCCCGGGAAATTACTATGAAATTCTATTTTGGAATGCGATTCTACCACTTTTATTCGATTTAATTCGAAAAATGATCGATTAAGACCGTTTCTCGATCAGAACTTGTTTCTTTCATATTTTCATGAACTCTAATGTCGAAATTCGGACTCTACGCTTCAAAATACGCCAGAAAAATGTATAACCAAATATTTCCAAGACAAAATACGCCAGAAAAATGTATAACCAAATATTTCCAAGACAAAAAATTTCAACTTTTTCATGACCCCCGGGTCGAGGCCATTTTTGGGCCAAAAAAAATAGAAATCTCAGAACTACCTGACTATACGAGTTTTTGGTAGGTTATGCATTTTTCTGGCGTATTAGATTTCATGAAAACATGAAAGAAAAAAGTTCTGATCGAAAAACGGTCTTAATCGATCATTTTTCGAATTAAATCGAATAAAAGTGGTAGAATCACATTCCAAAATAGAATTTCATAGTAATTTACCGGGGTGAAAAAGTGCGTAGATTACGAATCTGAAGAGATCTCACGTGCGTGGGGCTAAAAGTTTTTTGCATCATTTGATTTTATGCGTTTGAAAATAAATTTTCAAAAATATATCATGTTTACACTTTTCGTACATAATAATGTCAAACAGAAAAGTTAATTATTTCTTCGGTCCGATCAATTTGGTTTTTTGTTCAATCTTCTAGCTCAAATTTGAAAGAAAATATGATTTTTCAAACTTTTGAAACACCGAGAGCCGGCTTTTAGGCATTTCTGAATCTACGGTCCCAATAAGTTAACTAGAAACTTCTAGTCCTATGGTACACTCACTGTAAAAGTTTCGTTGAAATCGAAGCAGTTTGAACATTTTGTCAAAGGGGAGTCTGGATTTCATGCAAAATTCAGAATATCTCTGTTAAGCTGTTTGTGTATGGCACGGCGAACTGTTGTCAGCTAGTTTCACACTCATTGTGAAACCAGGCAAATCGGCGCGGCGCGGATTTCGTTTTGTGGGGCAAAAATTATAGAAAGTTTATCATGTCGTCTCTTATTCGAGTGACCTCCAGTAGAGATGCCCATTCGAGACAGACTCTCATAGACCCGCAAGCTCTCTCACCGGACAGACAGACGAGAGAGTGTGCTGAATGGAGAGAGCTGAGAACATAATCAACATCCTTACTGTTCAGTGGATGCGCGCAAGATCCCGGCTTTTTTGGTTGATTGAACATGATGTTATCGCGATTTTTTTCCTGAAAGTGGTAGTCTTGATGACTATGAGTTTCACTGGCGATTGAAAGTAGAGGAATCGTAGCGTTGAAGATTTCAACCAATTTTCTTCTTCAAAATACTTTCACAACCAATCGATCGCGATTCCATGAGATTGTATTATTTTGAAGGTAATTTGCATGATGGGTTTAAAGAAAACTTTCCCAAATAAAAAAAAGTAACTAAGGACCCATGTGATTGTTGGTTTCGTAGAATAACTGAAAACAAATGAATAGAATAAACATGGATCCTCCTCTGGCCACAATTGACCTACAAATAAGCATAGGATGTATAAAAATTTTTTAAAAAATAATCATACGTGCGTAGAGCATTGCATGTTGTCCTGATTATTCCTAAAAATTGTCTTTGATGAGCATGAGTTTCACTGGCGATTCAAAATAGAGGAATCATCGTCGCATTGAAGATTCATCACCTGTTCATCATCTTTTTTTTAAAAATAATTTAACTCGATCGATCTCGACTCCTTACGATTATTATCTTAAGATGCGCACTTGCATGATGGTTAAAAAAATTATACATTGGTGAGTTCTCGTTTCACGGATGATTGAAAACGGAGGAGTAATGGGCTTGAGAATTAGTCGCTTGGTGGTTTTCGAAACAACAAAAAAAAGATTAACAATAAGCTACTTTTCGAAAATACCACTTCTAATATCTGCAGGCACATCCAACTGGGCGGGCGACTACCTCGTCACAACGGCGGGGGTTGGATTCGCGCTCGATTTTGCAGCCATCGCAGCTCAGCTGCAGCAAGTATACGACCGCGACTGGACCAGCAAGTATGCAGCCGATCTATGATTACGGTAGTACCGTATCCAGAGGGTACTGTAGGGATGCAGTGTTCTAAGCTTTCTCCATTCTGCACACTACCTTGTTTGATTGACCGATGAAAAAGTGTGCAAAATGGAGAGAGTGTGCACTGAAACGGCACCCCTAGAATACGATAATTGTGCTAATTCCGTGAATTTTTCCGATTGTGAATCGATATTTGATGATTGTGATCTTCCCCTATGAACCATTCCTAAAGCATCGTTTGTAATATATCGTATTTAGTCTGTTCATTATTTTGTGATTGTACTTTGCACCACATATCAATCATGTTCGTTAACGATTGTGTACAGTTTCTACGAGTCGATCACGCGCTATCATTGATCTTCCAGTGTTTTATCCTTTCGCAAGTCAATCGTCGAGTTGATATTTCTACCCATCGTCTCTATTCTCATCAAAGCCCTCGGGTATCTCGGACTACTCATCTTGTGACTCAAGGTTCGTTTCGTTATGTGCAGATTCTAGAATAGATTTTTTTAAATTCAAGAAACTGCGACCCGGACTGACGCCATCAGTGAATGATGCCTGATATGAGAATACTGAAACGTAGAACTCATTGGACTGTATTTTTTAAATTTTGAATAGGAATTGCTTCGAAATCAGTTTCAACCTTGCAGGGTCTTGATATAAGAGCACGAAGAATCTAAGATTCACCTGGACCCGAATAAAATTGGTTCTGAGAAGGTAATCTAAATATTTTTCTAATTTGTAGGATGAGGACCTCGAGGCGCCCTTCAAGATGGCACTCTTGACGATATGTGAAGCGGACTGCGGGTATACTGTATGATACGGTAGCTAGATACAATTGACCGATTGATTACGGTGAGAACCAATGTTGTCGAAGAGTTTATTTCTCTCCATTCGGCACACTCTTTTTGTCGGTCAGAAGGAGCTGATAATGTGCAGATTTTAATTGGGAAACACTCTTAGGGATGCAGATTGAAATGAGAGATTGACCATGGTATTTAAAAATACTTTCAAAAAAAATTTCATGATATAAGTTTCAACTGATTCCTAAACATACTCCATTTCGGGCCAGGGCTGGGCAAGATTGCGAAATCCGTCAAATTTTTTTTCTTTACTACTCAAATGGATGAAGTACTAACAACAAACAATATCTCATTCGAATCGTATTGTGAATAGGATTCGAATGATATATTGTGTGTTGTAATAACGTCATCCTTTGGAGCGTGAAAGAAAAAAAAATTGACGGATTTCGCAATCTTGCCCAGCCCTGTTTCGGGCTTTACCAATAGATTCTTGTTTCCTCTCTGTCGAAAATCATACTGTAACTGCTCAATCGATACCCGGCCCTCTTACAGTCTGACTCTTCTTGAATCGATCCTTGTTGGCGTCTCTTTCCCGTCGGGACCAATTCATGCAGACACTGCAGATACGTGGATCAGGATTATTGAGGAGACGGAGGAGGTGAGAAGGCTGGAGTTTGATCTTTCAACTTTGATCTTTGAACCTTGATCGCAGTCCCAAGTTGTGTAGCTCTATCTGGTCTAAACTCGGGACGAGAGGCGAGTCAGAAAAGAAGGCGAATCAGTTAATTGGCGAGAAGGTGAAGTAATGTTTCACAATCTGCATTTAGTAAAACAATAGTCACCTTGTCAATGTTCCATGCAACTGCGCCTGCCGCAACTAAAAATATATTGGTTTCATTATTTAGTGTAGAGGCAAAATATTTCTAATTAATTAAAAATATTAATTAAGGTGCTGGATATCGCGGCGCTCTACTGGAATCTGAGCGATGATCAAGGACATCCGAGCAGTGCTAAGGTTAGTGAAGAGAGATCACGAAACATTGCATTATGTGGGAAAGGGAGGTGAATCAGTACTGCGCCACGTCATTTCGTTCTCTAACTCGTCATTTATTCAGCAACTTCCACTAAAGTTACAGTATCCTCCATAAGTCATGGCACACCTTTTCATTCTTTCATAACTTTTGACTCGTGTGAGATTTTTTGCTCATACTTGGTCATTACATAGCACACCCACCGAGTGTTAGGGATATGCAATTAGGATATCACAGAACTCCCTGGTTGTTGTGATTACGCAATCAAGCAATTTTTTTTCAAACAATCAAAATTCTTACATGGATTTTTCCTCACCCTTCCTACTCGGTGTGATGATAGAACGCCTCAATGCCCTTTCGATGAAAATATGTACTCATGGGAGGATGACGTACATTGGCTTTAGACTGTCACAAAGTAGGGTCCCGAAAAACTGGATTTTCGTTCTTAGACAAGCTAGAGACTCGTTCAAAAGCTCAAAATGATCCTTACCACAATTCCTAATATTCCCCTATGTTTGGTAACGATAGCTCTTAATTTGCCCTCAGAGCACGAAAAATACGACTTTTTCACTTTTTCACATGAACCTTGTTTTGGATGTTTACAGTTCTGAGGGTGACTTTCGTTCAAAGGTCATCCCAAAATACGATGGTAGCATATCCATGGAATATACGATCCCCAACTTTTTAGAGCATTTAGATAACTCTCCTGCCCGCGGCAACCGAAAATCCGAGGTCAATCGATTTTCAAAATCGGCTATTTTTCGCTTTTTACTTTTTTCATTGATGATATTTTGGGCTCTCATATCGAAATTCGGATTCAGAACACAAAGATATACCGTAAAAAAATTAGTCAAGAAGTTCTAGAAGAAATTTTTTTTCGACTAATGATGGGGGTATCATGGTGTATTTTTTGGTAGGAAATCGATTGACCTCGGATTTTCGGTTGCCGCGGGCAGGAGAGTTATCCAAATGCTCTAAAAAGTTGGGGATCGTATATTCCATGAATATGCTACCATCGTGTCTTGGAATGACCTTTGAACGAAAATCACACTCAGAACTGTAAACATCCAAAATAAGGTTCATGTGAAAACGTGAAAAATTCGTATTTTTCGTGCTCTGAGGGCAAATTAAGAGCTATCGTTACCAAACTTTTGGGATCATAAGGAATTGTGGTAAGGATCATTTTGAGCTTTTGAACGAGTCTCTAGCATGTCTAAGAACGAAAATCCAGTTTTTCGGGACCCTACTTTGACACTGTCTACAGCCACGATACGTCATCCTCCCAAGAGTGCATATTTTCATCGAAAAGGTATTGAGGTCTTCTATCATCACACCGAGTAGGAAGGGAGAGGAAAAAACCATGTAAGAATTTCGATTGCTTGAAAAAAATTGCTTGATTGCGTAATCACTGCGCAACAACCAGGGAGTTCTGTGATATCCCAATTGCATATCCCTAACACTCGGTGGGTGTGCTATGTAATGACCAAGTATGAGCAAGAAATCTCATACGAGTTAAAAGTTATGAAAGAATGAAAAAGTGTGCCATGATATTTGAAAATTTAAAAAAAAATAAACATGAGAGGGGCCTGAGCTCTCGTGATGTTGATCTTTGTTCTAATCTGATATATCCATTTTCTAGGTTCGCAACATGAATATGTCTCGTCTGATGGGATCGGGAGTTTTGCATACGAAGTTCATCATATCGGATATGAAGAGAATCGGCGAATATGGACTGGAAATCGCTAACTGAGGTACGGTAGGGGTACGATAGTCATGTCAAGATTGGGAGTACGGTCGGTGGTGCGAAATGGCTGATTTAATCTGAATATTAGGCCAACCCAAAAAAAATTGCATGATTGTGCTATTGTGTTTCACGATTTCTATGAAATTGGATGTTTAGGTTCTTGTGCGATGACTCTCTCAACCTTAGCGTTCAAAAATATCTAATGTAGTAGAATCTTAGCGTAACCCTGATGCCGTGCGTTTTGTTGCTAGAACCGGTGTATTTATAGATCGTTAGATCCTATCTAATATTGGGTTGAGGAATAAGTAACGCTCGTTTTTTCTCTCTGACTTTAGAACCCTCGTGCTCGCTCTTTTGTTGTTGCCGTCTGCCACCCTGTTTACACTGGAGAGGGCCCCTCGGGCATTCCACACATGTTTTCGATTCAGTTCTCCCTAGTCTCCCAGGCGAGAATGCCGCACAATTTCGTCCCCGACTGAATTCGCATTCGGAACGTGATGCTCTTTCTCTTTCTATCTGGCTTGAAACCGGCCGCCATTCATGAACAACTGGAGCAGGTTTACCCCGCACATACCCCGCATGTAACCACCGTGAGAAAGTGGGTAGTCACATTCGAGAAACACGACTTTTCCCTCGAAGATGAAGACCGACCCGGTCGCCCCATGTAGTTGGACCTCGATCGATTGCGTTCTGAGGTGGAGGCTGACCCGTATCTCACTACGCGCGATCTTGCTGACTTCCTTGGGGTCGACCAAAAAACTGCCGTGAATGGACTTCACGCGATTGGAAAGAAGTGGAAACTCGGGAGATGGATCCCCCATGACTTGACCGACTATGACAAGGATCGCCGAGTGGACATGGCTTCGACTCTTCTCACTCTGCATCGCCGGTTTGATTGGCTGGACAATGTCATCACAGGTGATGAAAAGTGGGTGCTCTACGACAACCATGAGCGCATGAGACAGTGGGTCGGAGAGGACCAAAAGCCAGCAGATGTCCCCAAACCCGATTTGCACCCCAAAAAAGTGATGTTGTGCATCTGGTGGTCAGTGCGGGGAGTGGAGTTCTGGGAACTCCTACCCGAGGGGACGACTATCACGGCAGAGGTCTACACTCTTCAGCTACGGAAGCTGAGACTCGCTGTCGAACAAACACGCGGGAAGGACGCTCGAATCTACTTTCAGCACGACAACGCCCGCCCGCATGTCGCAAGAAAGACCAAGGCTGAGCTGGCGGGCTATGGCTGGACTGTCCTCCCCCACCCTCCCTACTCACCCGACCTTGCTCCCTCCGATTACCACCTCTTCTCAGACCTCCAGCGTTTCCTCAAGGGACAGAGCTTCAAAGAACGAGGCACTTTCCAGACCGTACTGACCAACTATTTCAAGAACCAGCTCCAGTCCTTCTATCACGAGGGCATCCACAAGCTGCCTGGTAGATGGCGGAAGGTCATCGATGCGCATGGAGAATATTTTTAGATTCTATCGTGCTTTGTAAAGTTTTTATGATAAAGTGAAAAAAAATTCAAAAACGAGCGTTACTTATTCCTCAACCCGATAGATAGGACTATCTCTCGACCCGATATGTACTGCGAAAAGGCGGTATTGTGTTTCATGATTCCTACGAAATTAGCCTTTTTTTTGTTAATTTATTTGTTAATTCATTGTGCCTTCCTTCTTTAAACAAATATCTTTCTGTTACGGTTTGGATACTGTAGACGATATTGTACTATTGGATATACTGTGTATTCTGTTGGAAGGGATAGTGAAAAAGGATAACACAGTTAGAACAATAACGGCGGTGTCAAATGAACTGGTGATTTCGGTTAAAGGAAAACCATGTGATTTCGTGCTTCACGATGACTAATAAATTGAATGGATTGTATCATTGTCAATTCTTGAGGCGAACTCGTTGAAAAAAAAGATAAATAATCGCGTTGTCGCATTAATTGGATCCCACCGTAACCCTAATGGTGTGCATACCGTAGGTCAAGGAGCTGGGCGTGTACGAGGGCGAGTGCGCGTGCGTAGCGACGGATCTCTACCGCATCTTCTCCGTGTACTGGCGACTCGGCGAGGAGGTATACCGCAGTCCCACAATAATCGGCGATCACGAACTGATTGGATTACTGTAATTGTCGTTGCAGGACTCGAGGATCCCTGACAAGTGGCCGATCAGCTACCGTACTCCGTACAATTTCGAAAATCGAATGCCAATCACACTGAATGGAGAGATCATGGGGAGACTGTTCATATCCAGCAGTCCCCCTCCATTCAATCCTAAAGGTTAGAGGGGAGTTAAGTCATCAATATGTAATTGTATTAAAAATAACATATTGTATGAACTTCACTCAAGCTACTATTCACGCATAGTTTTTAATGAAGCGATCCAATCAATAATGAATTACACTGGAATATCTGATAGATGAAACGAGGGAGAAACGAGAAAGCACCAAGTTTTAAAATTTTCAATTTTCACTTCCTTTTATAATCGGAAAATCTGCAGGGAAAAATCATCCAATATTCGAAAACTGTAGCCAGATGATAGATACGCAGTTCCTTATATTAATAATATTAAAAAAAAATAATTTTAATTTATTAAATTCCACGTCGTGAGGACGATTTGGCGGCGATCGTTGTTCAAATTGGAGGGGCGAATAAAACAGTGAGCGTGGCAGTAATGGATTTCATCCCGACCACACTATATATGAAGAATAACAGGTAATTACGTCATTATTAGTAAAGGTTAACAAAATCGTGGCTTTTTGGCAACCATGATAAGCAGTAGAAATGGTTTTAGCTCTCTCCATTCTGCACACTATTTTGTTTGTCTCATCAGTGAGTGTGCAGAATGAATGAGAGTTGAAAACTGGAAAGAGATCCATAGCAGTCAGAATATCAGATGAAAGATATTACATCATCACAAGGTAACAGTATGATTCATTTAAGTGCAGGGCAAAAGGTTGAAGATATCAGGTAAGAAAATACGTTTGCCGAATTTACTATTCTTTCTGATTGTGAAATATTTCACCGCGGTTTTGTGCTTCGCGCTTCCTGTAAATGTCTTCCTGTTTTATGAGTATTGCATTCTTGATATCAAGTTTTCCTAAATCAGCAATTACAAAATAACGGTAATTAGCTATTTTTCAGTTTCTGGCCTGATCTCGACATCGCTCTCCGCGACGCGGCTTACAGAGGAGTGGCCGTGCGACTGCTCGTTTCTAAGGTATTTTAATTTTAATTAATTAATTAATTTGATGCTTTTTATCACTTAACCGTCGATAATATTTGTTCAGTGGGATCACTCCAAGAAGGCCGCGATTCCCTTCCTTAAGAGTTTGCTGGCGATCAATGAGGGACTACCGTATAGAAATGGAACGAGGTACGGTAGTCAGGAAGTACGATAGGAATACTGAATTAGACCAAGTTGTTTTACAACTAGGCGTTTATATTTTGCGATTTGGTTCGTGCGCTTGATTGTAAAATGGAAATTTTTATCGAGTTAAAGGTACTGCTCGAAACCTCACAGCTGCGGGTTTCCAATATCGTGGGAAAATGCCATTAATTCGATTCTATGGATCTCTGAAAGGCAAATACAATAGAGGAATTAAATACCTCCACTTGCTTTGTTTATCTTGCTTCTGATAATTTGTTCCTTGCAGAGGTTCGATTTCCATTCGTGTGTTTACTGTTCCCGCTACTCCCGAAAAGATTCCCTTCACGAGGGTCAACCACAACAAGTATATGGTGGCTGACAACACCGCTTATATCGGTGAGCCATTCTATTTCCTTGTTTCGTGGTTGTTAGTAGAAAAATGTACATGTTGGCGATGAGTTTCACGTTTTAGTGATACCATCTGGGTGGTGGGGATAGCAATTGAGATACATTCCGAATAAACAAATTGACTAGAATCCGAAGAGTGGTAACTGATAGTACGGTTTATATGGTGAATAAAAACAGATTACCTATTTTTTTATGAATCAAACAAAAATCATAAGCACAGCGCTTTACCCTGGTGATTGCTGGTTTCGCAGATTGTTGAAACAAAAGGACTAATTGATGCGCTGGTTTTTTTCAGCCAGACTTTTAGAAACCAATCATAAGCGATGAGTGCATTGTACTCGAATCGTGGTGGCATACCTGCGCGAGTGATATCCCTGCGGCGACCCGTTCTGCAGACTCCGCCCACCCTCTCTCCCCTCCCTCCCCTCGCTCTAACCCTTCGCGCCTAGAACGCGCGTCGTCTATAAGAAAGACGGGTCGCCGCCAACTAAGAGGAGTCCTTAGAAATCCTTAGGGACATTCGTGCACAGCTGTGCGTGGTGGTCAGCATGTTTCACTTTGATTCTGATGTTCGCAATTTGTAGAAGGAGGTTCTAAGTTTCACAGATAATTGAAACCAGACGAATTGTTACTGCGCAGATTTTTCTTGCGGTCCTGTTCAATTATAATATCATCAAAAATTACCAAGTACCTTTCGGTGGAAACGGGTATGATCCTAATCTTTCTGAGTTTTCGAGTAGAGTCATGGTTTCATAGAATGACCGACCTGGTGAGTGCTCATCGCTGATTGGCAACGAAAGAATAAAGCGTTTGAGAATTCCGTACCTCTGGATGTTCTCGAAACAAAAAAAAAATTAACAATAAGCTACTTTTTGAAAATACCACTTCTAATATCTACAGGCACATCCAACTGGGCGGGCGACTATTTCCTCACCACGGCGGGGGTTGGATTCGCGCTCGAATCTGCAGCCATCGCAGCTCAACTGCAGCAAGTATACGACCGCGACTGGACCAGCGAGTATGCTGTGATTACGGTAGTCAGGCACCGCTTCCCAAGAGTACGGTAGGAATGTTCCATGTCGGTATTCAGCTCTCTCTATTCTGCACACTACCTTGTCTGACTGATCGGCAATAGCGTGTGCAAAATGGAGAGAGTCGGAACGAC
Organism: Pristionchus entomophagus; assembly: GCA_036245825.1. Classification (NCBI taxonomy): domain Eukaryota; kingdom Metazoa; phylum Nematoda; class Chromadorea; order Rhabditida; family Neodiplogasteridae; genus Pristionchus; species Pristionchus entomophagus. Next base: position 4,973,208 of record BTSX01000001.1, read on the forward strand.
TTCTCTAGAGTACGACATTGAATTTTTACCGATTGTGAATCGATATTTGATGATGTGATGTACCCTTATGAACCATTCCTGAACCCTCCGGCTTGAAATATTTCGTATTTAGTTTGACCATTATTTTGTGATTGTAAGTTGCGCCACATATCAAGCATGTTCGTTAACGATTGTGTACAGTTTTTACGAGTTTGAGATAAATGCCATTTTTTTAAACCCAAAATAAGTGTTTGCGCATCGATAAGATACTATATGAGAACATGAATTTGGAATAATTGCGTCATTATCTCCTCCTTTTATCTAGTAGTGTTGCCTGAGTAGTACTCTCTCTCTATTCTGCACACTATCTCGGCAGTCTGAGAGACGAGGTGGTGTGCTGAATGGACCCAAACCTACAGAGTTATCCCTTACTTTTGTCAGTCTTCATTGTCCTTGCCCGTTAGAAAGGTTATGGTGGTCTCAGTTATTCATTGATTAGCGGTTCACTCGATATAAGGAGAAGCGAGATGACAAAACTGGTTAACGAAAACGACTCTCCTATTTTAGCTCTCTCTCGCAGGTCAAAGAAAGAAGATAGTGCGCAGAATGGAGATGGCTGAACCCCGAAAATACATCCGTATTGCGCAAGTGACTACGCAAGGTGCTCAGCAGTCTTGTCGGATCGACTGCGGCACTCTCCATTTGTCACACTATCTCGCCTGTCAGACAGACGATAGAGTGTGCTGAATGGAGAGAAGTACCGTCCTGCAATGTCAGTGCTCATTAGAGTTCGAAATACGGGTCGCCGTCTCTTCATTCTGCACACTCTCTTGTCAGCCGACAATTCGAGAGAGAGTGTGTGAAATCAAGAGACGGGGACCCGTATTGCGAACTCTAGTGCTCATGACGGTAACCAGGATGGATATCAGAAGGGGGAACGAGCCAGTGATCGCAGAAGAGTATCTGCTAGTCATTGCGAATCGAAACTCGACTCTCCTAAATCCGCGTGATCTTTCGTTGGTCAGAGAGGAAGGGGAGGACGTGCATTGACGTACGCCGGATTTGGAATTAGATTAGAGATGACAAATCGGCATCCGACTCTCCTCATATCTCGTGCTCTCTCGTTTCTCTGATCGATGAGAGAGCGTGCGAGTTTAGGAGAATCGGAAGCCGATTAGTCATCACTAATAGTGATGTCTCTGCCAGAAACCGAAGAGAATCTAACTATATCCTCTGCAATGGAAGGGCCTAGTGATGTCGGGTAGACTAGTAGCTCTCTCCATTCTGCACACTCTGTCGTTTCTCGGACCGGCGAGATAGTGTGCTGAATGGAGAGAGCACTGTTCGACCCGGCAACACTGGAAAGGCCTAAAGACGCTGACAATTCTGAGAGTGGATGCGCATTTCAGCACTCTCCATTCTGCACACTATCTCATTTGTGAAGAGAGAGTGTGCAGAATGGAGAGAGCTGAAAACACCGAGAAGCAAGAGTACCCGAGAAGCGATCGTGAAGAAGATGGATTAGAGGGGTCACGCCCCTGGTTGGACCGTCTCGACATGGCTAATTAGACCAGCGGCGTTTAGAGGGAACGAGAACAGGCGAGAGATCATGCGAAAGTGAGAGAGCATGGGCCTTGATGGAAAAGTTTCTTGGCAGATTGCCCACACTACGAAGTGTAGATAAAAATGGGACAACAATCGGCCTATCGCAAACTTAGCGCGTGTTTCATCTATTGTTCTCTCCAATTTGCACACTATGATGCCTATGAAACGTGGTTGTGAAATTAAGAGACCATGGCTTTCGGAAATACATTCGCAGATCCTCTTCCCTTCTCCACATGTAACTAGGTCAGATGGGAACCAAAAATATCGTCTTCCGGTATTCTCTCAGTAAGTTCAATATGGTTGAAAAAATCATCTGAGAAAATACTGGGAGTCGACATTTTTTTCGGTTTCGATTGGATCTCAACGGTGCTCTTCCGACCTAGCACCCTCCATCTCATTCACCCCTCAGTAGTGATGCTGGATCGGATAGTGGCTCTCTCCATTCTGCACACCATCTCGTTGTTCTGATCTACGATAGGGTGTGCAGAATGGAGAGGGAACAATTCGATTCGACATCAATACACTTCAGCCGTGCCTACCGCAACCCTCGCGCAGTTTTGCCCTTATTTTTTTTATCCAATTACTATTCGTTATTGCATTTGCACATCATTTTTCCTTCTCAAATTGACCTTAGCATCTGACCTAATAATAATCAGAAATAAATGGTACTCTCTCCATTTTGCACACTATGTCTCCAGTAAGATTGACTAGGAGATATACGAAATGAAAAGACATCGTAGTTCGAATTCTAATGCATTTGCAAATCGTCGATTACGCCGAGTCATCTCTCATTCCCCACCCCATTTCTACCCCTTCCCCCCATCGCGTGCGGTCGCCTCCATCATGTTCGGTCTAGGAAGAGGAGTGTTCGGCAAGAAACCAGGTAGATCATACCTGATTACGGTAGGAGTACGGTATCTCGACTAAATCAGCGTTAGTATTCCTCTTCGTTCATTTAACTTTCATGAGTGTGCAGAATGGAGAGCGCGCAAACCAAACTACACCTCTAGTCATCGGCGGGATGGGTTACGGTAGGAGTACGGTAGCGATGAGAGGAGAAACAGCACGATTGGATTATCGATTGCTCACCTAGCGCCATATCTTGATCTACCGCGACTATGCGAGGAAACAAGTCTTTCTCACTGGAGAAGCCGATACCAATTTCAAGGATTCAATTAGATTGCCATACTTTGGCGGGTATTTTCCGTATTGTGCATGAGTGCATAGAAGCACAAAAACTAATTAAAACATTTGAACCGGAAATTAGACGCCGAATTAGGTCTCCCCAAATGTTTGAATTTGAAAGTGCGCGCGCATTCCTGATTTCCTTGATTGCTCTCAGAATGGTCGCCGCCGACTAGCGAGAGCGAGAGCTATTTTTGATCTATTTTGGCGCGATTGCTACTGGTTGAGAGGTCGACAGTTCGCCCGAACAGCCCCCGACGCAGCTCGTCAACAGGGGCCCTTCCCTTCGTCCTTCCACTCCAATCCTCGTGTTCAACCCATTCCCTTCTCGAGTTCTCGCCGTCTTATCTCTCCTCTAGGTTCTCTTTTGGACTTCCCAAAGCTCATTTACTCACTGTTGCGCTTGCCGGGCAGCTGGGAGCTATCAAGCCCTTGTCCTCTGCTCTAATTCAAACGCTCGACCTGGCACTGTCTCTGACCGGCTTGCCGTCTCTTTCTCTCCCGTCTCTTGCGCAAACACAGTCTCTAATCGGACTGGGAAAAGGACGCCACTCGCCGAGGGGGCAACCCAGGCATTTGCTACCTCTCAATCCGCTTAGTTTCGTTTGGACCCGTTGTCATCATCCTCTAGCACACACCTTTCCTCGTGTTTCGCGTCGTTTCTATAAATTTCCTGCTATTTCAAGCGATATTGAGCCTCGATCTCATTGCAGAACCGTCAGTTATGATGCTGAGAACGAGAAACGCGAATCAGGCGGCTGGAGCCGGCCAGGACGCGCCCGTCAAGGTTGGTGGGTAGACGGGGACGAGAAGTCTCTAGAAGCCCAGACCGCTCAATCATGCCACGTCTGCCATTGAAATGAGCTAATTTGGGGACAATTTTGGCGATCTGGGCTTCTCTTTAGTTTTCCCGGTTGATTTGGGTTTCAAACTAATCTTTTGTTCCTTCAGCGAGCGGCGACCAAGCAGCTGCCACTCCAGGAGAAGGCGACTGGCGCGGAGATCACGGCGGTCGGCGAGCCCGCGGCCAAGAGAAGGGCCCCGCTCTCGGAGCTGCGCGAAGTCAGTAATCGCCCCTTCCCCGACCGGCATCCGGCGAATGACGTCTTTGACATAGACGACCAGCCTGATACGAATATGGCTCGCCAGTTTGCTTCCCCATCCGAATAATCGATCTTTCCTGCACTTCTGTCCTTCGCGCCTTTTGTGTAATGCGTCCAGCAATGACTTAATTTGTTGGCAATGGTGATGAAACGTTTGGCTGTTTTAGTTCACAACTGTTGGCATGCAGCCCGATAGGAACATCACTGCCGATCACCCTCTCCGAAACCGCGCTGTCTGTCCAATCTTAGCAGTACTGGCTAATCCCGGATATGCTTTCTGTCTTATCCTCTCTTCTCCCTTACGACTTTCATTTTGTGCAATAAACGAAGTCCATTCCGTCCGGGATTGGCCAGTTTCTGCCGACTAGCTCGTCTCTCATTTGAAATCACTCTTCTCGCGCCGACGAGAGGGTTGGCCCGCGCACGGTGACGCACTCTTCGCGCCATCTCTAAAGTATCGCTTCTTGCAGCAGCTCTCGGGCGGTCTGGTGCTCGAGTCGACGCGCAAGGCTCAGCAGGGCAAGCAGGACTTCGAGGAGAAGAAGACGAGAGTGAGGAGCAACTCGGCCACCGACTACAAGTGAGTTTGGGGCGCCCTTCCAGCCCCGGCGGATGAAGTGGGTGTGTTCGGTCCCGATGAATTGGGACCGAGTGGCTCCTGTTGGTTCTCAGGCGGCTGGCTCACTAGGATTGTTGCGCCATTTTTTGAATTTGTTTAAATATTTTCGCCTCAATCCCAGTGAAATGGCCGAGCTATTTAGCGAAGCCTGGAAGTCTCAACTTTCATTTCATAAATGCTGTGACTCTATCTTAATTGTCGATTCTTTCCAGGTTCGCAGCCGCCGACAAGTTCGCGCCTCTGGAGGATGCGATCGAGGAGGAGGAGAGCACGGCGGCAGCCGGAGATGAGCAGGTCCATACCCTCTCCTACCTCCAGGGTTGCCGGATCGATCACTTGCCCCCCTCTCTCCAATCTGCACACTCTGCTATGACCAGCAAAGAGTCGATCCGGCACTATTATCTTCCTACTTTCCTAGAATGCTGGACTGCTGGCTGTTAGAGGCTGTGATGAAAGCACCTTCATATTTAAAAAAAATAATTTAAAAAAAAAATTTCAGGTCTTCGACCCGGCGCCCCACTACGACTTTGACGCCGAGAACACCGGCAACGACTTCGAGGTGCCCTGCTTCGCCTGGGACATCTTCGTCTACTACAGACAGCGAGAGGTGAGCGAGGGGAAGGGATGGCGAAGCCCAGATTGACCAAGTCCTCTACTCAGACCTCCAAGATTGAGATTGGATATGGCTTGATCTGGGTTTCAGAACTGGAGTTACGGACGCCGATCCTATGTTGTGACACTTCTAATTGCTTTCGTGTTTCAGGGTGCGTTCAAAGTGGGCGACTACCTCGCGAAGCACCCCAAGCTGTCGAAGGACTCGCGCGCCGTCCTCGTTGACTGGATGATCGAGGTGATTTATATTTATTTAAATAATTTATTAGTGGTCTCTCCATTTTGCACACTCTTTCCCCGGCCAGGGCGAGTGCTGAATGGGGAGACATACTATTCGATCTGAAACACTAATTTAATTAATTGGTTGTGCTTACAGATCCAGGAGACGTTCGAGCTCAACCACGAGACGCTGTACCTGGCCGTCAAGCTGGTGGACATCTTCCTGCAGCACTCGAAGAAGGCGGTACGTGGTGTCGTCCGCCCACTATGCATGCACCACCACCACCACCAGTGCACCCGATCACCAGCACTACCACCGCCGCACGCATCTGAGGGCTGACGAGGAGGTGGTAGTCGCGGACCGCCTTGGATGCCTTGGACCCCCATCCCCACTCTGCTTCTACCATGGAAGAGTTCCTTCAAACCTGGTCTACCATGATTGAGCCGGCCCGAAGCCACTGCGGACAAGCGCCCCCATGAACCGTCAATAGGCTTAGGATACGTGTTGTTGATTGTTTGGAGTCTGCTGTCTTGCCTGCACGCGCTTCCTTGCACGATTGTCTGTTCTACGGTAGCGGTTGTCTCATTGATTTATTAATTGCAGGTGAATCGCAGCGAGCTCCAGCTGATCGCTTGTGCCGCAGTCTTCGTCGCGTCCAAGTACGATGTGAGTATCGATCGGTCGGTGGCTACCGTAGCCCCGCTCATCCCTACCGTACCCCTTGTAACTACTTTTCCGTTCAGGAGCGTCAGCCTCCGCTGATCGACGACTTCCTGTACGTCTCGGAGGACGCCTTCACGAAAGAGGTACCGTACCATGCCCCAGCCTCTCGGGACCTTCCGGATCCCTTGGTACCTACCGTAACCCTCATCATCCCTTGCTGTTTCAGCAACTCGAGACGATGGAGCTTGAGCTCCTCAACACGGTGGCCTTCGATCTGGGCGCGCCCCTGAGCTACTCGCACGTCAGGAGACTCGCCAAGGTGAGGAGAAGGGAGGGGTCAGAGAGACTTGTGGTTGGGGGTTTCTCACTTAGTCACTGAGGCTAGGTTTCTTGTTCATTTCCAACATTTGTACACTGGACTCTGGTATTTCGAATGAAATTTGTGCAAGTGGTTTTGAGTTTGATCACGGTTTTATCTTTCGGAATTTCTGTAAGCGACAATGTTTCCCTCTTACCTCGGACATTTACACCAATAATTATCAAATTAACTGCCTTTACCTGAATAATAATGTATTGTTTGCAGGCGTGCAAGGTGGACATGCAGACCCTCACTCTGGCTCGCTACGTGCTCGAAACCTCGCTGATGTACTACGAGTTCGTGCCGGCGTCGGAGTCGAAAATCGCTGCGGGAGCCTTCTTCCTCGCACTCAAGATGACCGACCCGGCGGCCGAGTGGTGAGTGCTGTTGTGTGGTGTGGGTTATGATAGACACAAGTGATGACAAACCGGCATCCCACTCTCCGCATTTCGCATGCTCACTATTTTCCCATGACCGACGACAGATCATGCGAGTTGAGTCTGATGCCGATTTGCCATCACTACTAGACACTTGGTTATCGATTGGGAGGCTACATTAATCCGGCATTGATTGATTGATCGCTGCAGGATGCCGGTGATGCACAAGTACTCTGGGTACGCGGCCGAGGAGGTGGAGCCGTGGATGTGGGAGCTGAACCACATGATGTACATCAGAAAGGAGGGAGCCGGCGTCAACGCCAAGCTTCTGACGGCCTTCCAGAAGTACTCGCACGAGTGAGTGAGGGGTTACGGTAGCAGTTGGTATGGATATTTTGGAATGATTTTGGAGTAGTGTTTCAGTCTTCGTCTATTGGGGGGGGGATGGATATGGCGTTTGGTTTTGAGTTAGGGCAATTGGGATGAATTTGGAATAATCTGGATTCACTTTGACTATCGACTGGTGTTCAGATGTAATCCATGAGGGGTTGCAACAATTTGGTAACTTATGTTTTCCTTGCAGGGTGTTCTTCAAGTCGGCTGAGGTTCCGCTGATAGCCGACAAGTACGCCATCGATCGTCCGCTCACGTGCCCCAACTGAGCGATCCCTCCTTTCCCCCCTCTCTCCCTCTCCCTTCTCCCCTCCCCCGTCTGATTGTTCCTTATACTCCTCACTACACGTAATGCATCCACATTCACAGTGTCACACCTCCACTTTTGCTCGTTTCTCTCGTAGTCTAAACCATTGGTGGGATATCTCCAGTGTTGTGTGGATGCATGTAGAGTCGTGCTGTCGCCCTCTCTCGTTCTATATGTTGATTGCGTAATTATCCTACAAGGCTACCGTACCCACTAACATGACTACAGTACCCGCCCCGCCCCTTCCTTCCCGTTAGGACACGAATCGATCTAGAGGCCTGCCACCATCCATCCCCCCACTGATTGTGTATCAAATATACTGATGTGACATGATGTGATGGTATTTGTCGTCTGTTCGTTGTTCGTATGTGCCGAGTGCGTGTTGGGGCATAGGGGATTCTCTGCTGGTATATGTGTCTAGGCTTACGGGGATTCTCAAGTGTGTGTGTTTGTAAGTGTCCGTTCTCATTCTGTCTCCACTTTGTCTGTCTCTACTAGTTACTATTACCTTGACTCACCACCTCTGACTGTAAATGCAAACCTGCCAGAAATAGTAGACTACACTGATCGTCGTTTAGTATTTATTCGAGGAGATCTCGTATGATCTCACTAATTCTTTAATCGCCTTAACATAATCTCTCTCATTTTGTATAACATCTGCTGACTATGACTTTCTAGCTACTGCTTCATGTGATGTGAAATTATATGTCGATTGCCCTCGTATGTTTGGAATGTGTTTTGAATGATGTGATGGTGTATGCTGGAATGATGATAAACGGGGCGGACATAAACGACAAGATGTATGAATACATGGCAAAAGTGTTGGACTCACTAACTATATCTTGGAGAGGAAGAAAGAACAGAAGGAAGGGATTCTATTGAAGGAGACCTTCCAATCGGATGGCGTACAGCTTCTGGAAGAGTTCCCACTTGTGAGTTGGCTGTTTCATGAATCCAATTTTGTTCAATCGATTGCACAAGAGGTTGTGATTGGTTGATCATATTTTTCGTCCTTTCGTAGAATTGCTGAAACACTAAATCAACGGTTCACCCAAATGCAGAACTGGTCGTAATTGAAGCGGAAACAATTGAATTGTGGGACTGCCTCTATTAAAATATTATCCCTTTCTAAGCAGAAGTTGAAACGCGTTATCAACTGATTGATGTAAATAGCGTCGTAAAGTCAATGGGCAATAGAGGAAATTCTCGGGAGTGTGTGCAGAATGGAGAGAGTGATACTAAATACATTTATTCAATTAATTAATTTCTAATTGCCAGTGAGCAATGGACGATGGAGAAGGCGGATTTGCTGAGGGGACGGGCGGAGGATCTGAAGACGTATAGTGAGGAGGAGTACCAGAAGATCATCATATTCTTTTGCAATAGTGAGTATTACTTACTAAGTGATTCATTGACCGGCTAAAATATGCTGAATGGAGAAACCGGAAACCATATTCCTAGTTGTGAATAGATGGTAGAGAGGGGACTGAGGAGGAGACCATAATTTGCTTCTGCTATAGTGAGTCGCAGTTTACGGATCGGTCTCTCCATTTTGGACACTATCTCAGCAATCGAACAGAAGAGGGAGAGTGTGCAAAATAGAGAGCCGACGTGTATTATATTCTCTGCAACAGTGAGTCATGAAATAGTGGAAACTCAAGATATAAATTATTAATTAGGTAACGTTATCGTTTAATCTTCTATGAATGGGCTGCTTAATCTTCTGCAATAGTGAGCGATAGGGATTTACGATGAAAGCATGGTTCGGAAACTGGAATTTAGAATAAAATTGAACACTTCCTAAAAGATGTGGTTGGATGTTTCGAGTTGAATTGTTGATCTCTCCATTCGGCACACTCTTGACTGTCAGATAGAGAGTGTGCAAAATAGAGAGAGGTGGGAGAGAAAAACGCAAAAGAAGTTTCTTCTGAACTAGTGGGTTTTCTCCATTCTGCACACTATTCTTTCTGACCTTCAAATGTGCAGGATAGAGAGAGCTAAGGATAAGTAGTGCATAGAGGATCATCGTGTTCTTTTAATATCTAATAAAATATTCTCCAATTCTTACGTTGCATTTTTTTTCGTGTTGACATTGACATTTTCTGTGTCAGAGTGAGCCTGTTATTCTGCGTTTCACCATTAGTAGTTGACCATGGATTCGGTAACTGCTCAATGATCCGGAGGTACTTGAACGAAAATTATATCTGATTTGCATCACAGTCGAAATAGTGACGAAATTGTTGAAAGATACATATTTATTTAATTTTATTATTAATAATAATTAAATTAATATTAATTAATTTAAGTGATGCAATCGATCGCGCAAGACACGAGTGCCTCCAACAACGCGACGAAGATCCGGATGCAGGTAGTGGCCACGTCCAGCCTCTACTTCAAACGATTCTATATCCGGTAATTAATTAATTATTTATTTATTTATTTAAAATTTAATTGGCGCGCTTCTTGATCGTCACTTTTATCACTCACAATATATAAATTGAAATATAATAAAGAAATAAATTTTAAAAATTTCGCGATTTTGTCATATATCAGGTGGGCTGTAGGGATGCATCGCTCTCTCCATTTTTTTTTTTTTTTTTTCACACTCTCATCTGTCAGACCGACCAGAGAACAGGCGGATTGAGGAGAGTCGGTGTCGATTAGACATCTCTAGTGGTGGCGCATGCTCTCTTCATTCTGCACACTGTTTTGTCGGACTGAAAGATGAGAGAGTGTGCTGAATGGAGAGAGAGGTACTATTTGTCATCATTTGTCTGCCGCTGTGCAGACCACAAACAATATTTATTTATTTTATTTCCGTACGGTTTAGAGAGGTAAACAAGATCCCTCCCAATCTTTGATCGAAAATGGCCATGCAATTCTGTGTTTCGTCAGTGTTTTGTGACCAGGGAAATGAATAACTGCTCAATAGAACCTTTAGTTGCGGTGAAATACGAACTATTGAACTTGAGTTTCTCTATCTCCTTCGTTGGTTCCAACTTTAAATAATACATTAATCCCAAGTTGCCATCTTCATGTCTAATTCTCTCTCTTTGTTTGTAGAGTCCCTCAAATTCACCTGAAGTTCAGGTTGAAGCTCATATATTTAATTTTCGCTTCATTTTCCAGTTTTGATTGAGTATCCATGCGATTCTATGTTGCAGCAGGTTTATGTCAAGAGGCAATATTTATCTATTCAATAACATCTCCTTTTGCCTTACACTATCACCTTTTCAATAGTAATTGTTCAATCACCTAGCGAAATGCCAGGTTCTTACTGATTGATTATTTTGCAACATTTTAAACAATATTATTTCCCTTTCAGACGCTCCTTCAAGGACGTGGATCCGTTCCTGATGGCGCCCACCTGCCTCATGCTCGCCGCCAAGGTACTGGGACCACTGGGTACGGTAGTATGGGGTTCTGATTACGGTGGCTCGTTTTTGGCCCACCCTTCTTATCTATTTCCATTGAAACTTTTTCATTTCGCATCACTTCCCATTTGGACCAAATCCTCCCTCCAGAGAGAGGACATAAGGGATTTTCCTTAAACGAGGGCGGGTGCCAAAAAAACCATTAGCACTGGGTACTGTAGCATATGGTTATGGTTACGGTAGCATCTATTGATAGATTATTACGGAAATATCGGTGGGTGGGACCATTATACGGTAGTGCCATCGGCAAGTAATCGGTGGGAAGGATTGAGAAGGTTTCGAAGCGGGGATGTGCCTTTTAGGCTAGCTGCTCCTCATTCTGCATGATTTTACGATGTGCATGATCTGTGAAAAATTGTGTGAAGCGAAAGAAGCACATCTATCATTGCGTCTTCCGACCGATTCAATAAGTCGGCTAGCCGAAACTGTAGTGTGACTGGTTCAAAATTTGAATTTGAATGTTTTTAAAATGCATATTTCCGCTTTCAGGTGGAGGAATTCGGAGCGCTCAGCACGAACAAGATGTCGAACGCCGTCAATACTTATGGTATGTTTAAGAAAAATTAATATTAAAATTTGAATTTTATTTTATTAAAGATGTGTCTGTCGCTAAAAAGACTGACATTTCTTGTTCACGTGCATTTCTTTAAAAAAAAACATTCATTGAGCGGTACTCGATAGTGTAATGTTGGTTTAGAATATTGGACAACCCAAGCCTTGTCGATTGCCTACAACGCAACATGCCAGACTTTGTTGGAATAACGAAACACAAACCAGCCGTCTCGAATTTCTGCAGAAATATTTTTTTTGTGCAACTCAATTAGAAGCCCCATGTATGTATTAATATTTATGTAAGTACTTACTTAATTAACATTAATTACAGTGAAGAAGATGGGACTGCTAGTGGACCTGTCCCCTCTCCGGGTCGGTTCCCTTCTCGAGGCCGAATTCATTCTCATCGAGATCCTCGACTGCTGTCTCATCTGCTTCCAGCCATATCGACCACTCAAACAGCTATTCCAGGTGAGCGACTCGGTTACGGTAGATGGGCTGATCATGAAATGACTTTGGAACGAGTTGAGCACGGTTTTTGTGACAATAATCAAGCAGATCTTCCAGGTCAGAGAGAGTATCAAATACAATAATTCATTTTTTTTGTTTATTCTCCCTTGGATTTACCTATGTAGTGTGATATGGCAGAATGGGGAACGAGCTCCATTACGAAAGCAGATACGAGCATAGAAGCAAACGGCTTAGACACGAAAGCTAGTCGGATATAGACCGAGGAAAATTTTAGGCGAATTTTGAGTGCGAAAATGTGTTGTAGTGTTGCCGGTGCGAGCAGTGGTTCTCACCATTTTGCACACTTTCTCGCCGATTAGAGCGAAGAAATAAGGGAAGATTCGATTACCTTGAGAATCTTTTTTCCCGTATGTTTGGTGATTCTATGTTTCATCTTCACTAGATCACCGGAGAACGAAGTGACTTCTCAATTGGTCTCGTTTTGTCTCACAATATCAAATAAATGGGTTAATAAATATAGCAGCGTATTTCTAGTGAAATTGGTAATCAAGACACTGACTGAAACCGTAGTGTAATTGACGGTAGCCTTGGAGGGAGAATGATATGACTTTCTACAAATGAAATTAAAGAACGTTGTTCACTCAACGACTTTATCGGCAAAATATTGAGCAATTGAAACTGACAGATGACATCGGTTGAAACTAGCTCATCGATTTGGCAATAACGTAAAACTGAAACCAGGATCCGAATGGGTCAAAGATCAGTTATCTCCATTCAGCACACCGTCTGAGCGGCGAGAGAGTGCAAAATAGAGAGAGTCATACCGTAAGCAAACTTTCCTGTCAGGACCTACGCGAGTTGCCATCGCAGTACAAGGACCTGGAGACGCTGGAGGCGAGTGCGGTGAAGATCATCAACGACTCCATCCGCACCGACCTCTCCATCATCTACCCGCCGCACGTGATAGCCATCGGTGAGCAGGGCGACGATTGCTAGAGGCGCGCACACTGTCGATTTTTCGACAGGCGAGGTTTAACGCGGAGCACACCACGCAAGTACAGTAGGAATTAGTGGCTGGTTACTGTAGCACTGTAGGCCAGAGGGTCGTGCACAATTAACTACGAGTTACTGATGCATTGCGAGGTGGGCAATGATATTTTTCATTGTTAGAGAAGAAATAAGCAGATGATTGACAAAACCCGAATATGCGTGACTTTGTAGGAGAAATGAAACACATCATCTTAATTTTCTTAATTTAGATTCAAATACCGTAATCGAATTTCTATATTTTATTCATTTAATTAAATAATTGTGTAATTAATTATCCTTAGGCGCCTTCCAACTGGCGGTGATCATGCACAATCGGGAGAAGGACTTCCTCAATTGGTTCGCCGACCTGCAAGTCGAGATGGATAAGGTGCGTGCATTGGGGAAGGCCTCTCAATTGGTAACCGGCGACGATTACCAAAACCGCTCACGCTGTCGATTTTTCGACAGGCGACGTTTCTCACTGAATACTCGACCGATGGCAATGATCACCTTATTAGGTCTAGGGTGTCTAAATTATTTGTATCGTGCGATCGATACCTCAGCCTTATTGAATGGGCTTAAAAGTGTTGCCTCAATAGCTAGAATGAAACGCGAAATCAACTTGTTTTTTGTTGCATTTTTTCCCGCTGTCCCGGTTGTTCTTTAGATTCCCCGTAATCGTGCAGCGATTATTGATCGGATTTCTTCTACTGTTCTGAATGCCTGGTTTTTGAGATTTCAAAAATATAACATTAAAAAAGATAAAATAAATTAAATTATAGAGATATCTTTTTCCAGATCCTGGACGTTGTCCAGACGATGACTAACCTGTACAAGGTGTGGAAGACGGCCGAGGACAAGGAGACCATGAAGGCACTCTTCGATCGCATGCCCAAGGTATACTGTAGTATTGAGGTGGTTACGGTAGAGTATGGTAGTGGCTAGGCTATTCGGGAAGAGGCTACCGAACTACTTAACCTCGCCTAATTTCGCAATATATGAGGGGGAAGAGGTAGCGACTGCGCTAACTGTAAGACATGCCGACCATCTCACACTAAAATAGCTACTGGATAGTGTCGCTCTCCATTCTGCACACTCTTTTAAGAATTATAGCTTCGGAAGAGTGTGCTGAACAGAGACCATTATTCCTTCCGAATTTGAAGATCAGGCTAGCGCGACAGTTACCGCATATTAAGCACTCAGTAGCGCGGGATTTTTTATATTTATTTTTTATTTCTGAAAAAAAAACTTTGTCTAATGGGAATCAGCCGGTGATTTCGCGTTGCGTAATTCGATCATAATTCAACAATCTTTTTCTCACACGATCCATTCATGGCTTTTTCCCGAAACCCATCTTTCTCTCGTAAATTCACCCGGTGGTTTGTCGATGCCGAGATTATCTATATCGGTTGACAATTTGGCTGTATGATATCATCTCGCCTACTTCTCGCAGATTCAAATATATTTCCTTGCAAATAGGTCAATGTCTCTCGTTGCTGTATCTAACTTTTATATAGAAAATATGTGCTCGCTTTATTTGATCTTTTTCCCTTTAAAATTGCGACTTGTTCCGTCGCACTTTCTTTCATTATTCACGAAAAATATGCCCATCACTTTCTCTTTTCATGACAAGCTCATATCTCTGGAGGGTTTGTTAGTGTGAACATATCTGAGATCATGTGTGCATACTGGAAATATATTTTTAAAATTGGTCAAATACACCCGCTTACTTCCTGTTCCTGAGTTTCACCATAACACAAGTGGTTTTTGTTGAACGATCGGAGCGGATGTTACGTTGAAAATATATCTACCACAGTCAACCGAGATTCAGAAATTGACATTGAACATTCGATGATGAGTGGTTCAATCGTTTCAAAATAGAATATTGTGGAATTAAATAACGCGAGAACTTGAGGTACAAGGCTATAACCTATTATTTTGCAGCCGAATCCGAACCCGCCCCCGCAGCAACAACAACAACAACAACAACAGCAGCAGCAACGCCTGTCGCAGCAACAGCAGATGCACATGCAGCAGCTGCAGCAGCAACAGCGAGGAATGGGCGGATACTAGGGAGGATGCAGCCCTGCCCGACCCACCCGACCCTTTCTTCCCCCATTCCGCATTAGCAAATGCCCGAATTGTACACTTGTCTCACGGGTATTGTAAAACGATGATTTTCGATTTTATTAAAGTGTTTTTGAATTGCAGATAGCTTGTTTTAAAGTGTAGAAAATCGTTTGCTGATAGATTTATTGCATGTGAATTGATTGAAATGAATTGTTAATGAAATTGTCCAAGATTGTGAACTGTATGACTTGTGATGAACGTGATTGATTTGCTTTATGTGCTCTCTTCGGTGACCAGTTTGGAGTTGCTTTGCTACTCACTCTACGTACCGTAATCCTACCGTACTTCCTTCAGGTTGCACGGCGTTTTACATGGGGTGAGCGAGAGAGTAGAGGGCGGTCAGGGGAATGGCGAGAGAGCATGCAAATTCGAGAGAGCAAGCGATAGTCTCACCACGAAAGCTCACTTGGCGCGTTGCCAGCAGAACGCCGTGGGTCGCAATCGAATATTCATTTCGCGATCATGACTTATATTGAAGGCGACCTTCCAATCAGATGGCGTACAGCTTCTGGAAGAGTTCCCACTTGTGAGTTGGCTGTTTCAACTGAGTTTCAAGAGTCCATTTGGTATGCTATCGTTGGTGGAGGCAGGATCCATTGTTAAATAGTTGGTTATTGTTTTAGACAACCCCAGCCACAGCGTTTCTAGAGCCGACGCGGTTAGAGCGCACAGACAGCAAGAGTAGGTGAGAGTGCAGATAGCGCAGGCTACTAGAGACGCAGAGGAGAAGGGAGCGTCTTCGCGTCTTGTATACTGTAATTCTTTGATGACCAATCTTTCTTTCTTGACAATTTGCCCAATGTCTTGCCCTCTCGCTGCGGTTCTGAAATGCTGTGCCCAGCCGGTGCGAGATTGGTTCATCATCTCTTACGTCCTTCCGTAGATATTCTAAAAAAAAATCATTCAACGGTTCACCAAACTTCATAAAGACCGAACGATCTCAGATAATCATGGGCATGGAGGTTTCGGGTAAACGGCAGCCAAACCGTAGCAGCTACTGGCACAAAGCATAGAAGCTTCGGGTATCGGGCAGGGACTGGTAAATATCAGCTAAAAAGCAAGGAAGCCGCAGCCTGAAACTTCCAGTTTTGGGCATGGAAGTTTCAGGCTGCGACTTCCATGATTATTTCAGACAGGTGAAAAGCTGGTATTATTCAGGCAATAAGCATGGAAGTTACAGCAAATTATAGCTGAAACTTCCATGCTTTGTGCCAGTCGGCCGCCACGCTTTCCCCCTTAAACTTCCATACCCTTGAATCTCTGAGATGTTAAAGATTGTATTAGAAACGATTGGATTGTGGAAAGCAGTCTATTTGCCGCCATTTTCCATTTTTATGTAAACGTTGAAAAATCTTTTGATCTGGTTCAGTAAAATAAGAAATGTCCTCTCCTTGTCAAGGGGCAACACGGTGTGACGAAACGACCAAATCGGCCAACGCGTCAGCTTCTCTGCGCTCTCGCCATTTTGAGATTACGATAGTGCACGATTAAAGTAATCAAGAACTGAGTTTTCAAATGCCATATTTCCAAAGCTCTTGTATTGTATATATTTTATATAGGACGACTATGGACGCCTTAGGAGGGCTATGGACGACTAAAGAAGTTGAGGAAAAGAAGAGCTTACAAAAATCTAGCAAAAAAATATATTGGGCTCGTAAAATTTGGTTGGTCCCAACAGGAATTGTGGAAACTGTGGAATCATGATCGCGCTCCCACCGGAAAACACCGTATGTAAGATTCGGTATACGGTTTCTCGGCTGCTTCATACGTCCCACCTCTCTTCGTCTCGGGCCACACTTTGGCGGGAATTTTTCACGTTGGCACTGGCGTCACACCGTGGGCAATATATTTTACGGGAGAGTGCGAAGTGGAGAAATTATAATATACTTATTTATTTAGTGTATTATTTTGAATTCCCAGTAATCAATGGACGATGGAGAAGGCGGACCTGCTGCGGGGACGGGCGGAAGATCTGAAGATGTATAGTGAGGAGGAGTACCAAAAGATCATCATATTCTTCTGCAATAGTGAGTCGTATGGATGTCATTTGGAGTAGTTTATCGCTCCATTCTTCACACTGTTCGTTCGGTCCGGCGAGAGTGTGCAGAATAGAGAGGGTGCTCAAAAATAATAGACAGGATAAAAGTGTGCAGAATTGAGAAAGGAGTATCCAGAAGTTTATTATAGTCTCAGTGGGGTTTAATCCTTTTAAAAATATTTGAAAAAGATAATATCATATTGATAATAAAATATATATTATATAATATTCTGACAGATAAAAATATCCGTAAAACCAAAATGGTTTACTGAGCACAAATCGGTTATCGTAACCACGCTGTTTTAGATGGAAAAGGTGCAAAATAAATTATTTTAATTTTTTAAATAATTCATCCCATGTTTCCTTTTCTATGCAGTTTATGGGAACTATGTGCTTTTTTCATGATCTTCATGCTCTCGGAATAGGTGTTTCATCCCTGGTTATTCGGCGTTTCATCGCTGTTATGTCAGCAGGTATATCATACCTTTTTAAATCCAAATCTTCTTGTTGTGTGAATCTAAAATACTAAATGATGGAGAACGAATATTGATTAATTACTTAATTATTTAATATTCGTTCTCCAACATTAAGTAAAATATTGATTAATTAATTGATTAATATCAACAAATTTTAGTGATGCAATCGATCGCGCAAGACCCGAATGTCTTGAGCGATGGGACGAAGATCCGGATGCAAGTGGTGGCCACGGCCAGCCTCTACTTCAAACGATTCTATATCAGGTGGGCTGAAGTGATGGCACTTGACTCGGGGGCGTATCATTTTAGAACTGGTCGAGCTGAATCAAGTTACTTTAACCTTATCGCTAAGGCGTTAGGACTGTCTTAAAGTGCTCTAGTGTGATCCTACTGGTTAAGGAAGGACTTTAAGAACTTAAGGTTACACCTAAAACACTTTATGTTAAGGATAAGGTAACTTACCGAGTTCTAAAATGACCGGATTGAGTAGAGTAGGGTTCTTATTGGACGTGTTACTATGGTGTAGTCTTTGGCACACCTAATCTCATGAGGAACGGATATGAAAGAATATGTTTATTACTCGTGTTTTGAATATTTGAAACATATAGAGTTGCCTGTCATTCTAGGGTTTCAAAAGAACGTTTAAACTTCTTTCGTAGGGAATGATTGCTGTGGCTGGCAGGGAACTTTTAAAAAAATCACCATGTGATTCCTGGTCTCATCGGTGTTATGGAACCAGCGGATTGATAACTGCTCAATAAATTCATCTCTCGTAGTACAAAACATACAATTAAATTTTTTCCTCACTGTCTTTCCTTCGTTCCGACCTACTAATTAGTTCTTTCACTCAACCATCAGCTTAGCATACCATCTATTCGTTTAATTATCTCTGAAAGCCCTGCAAAGATCATAATGAAGCGGATTCAATTTCCGCCCCATTACTCTTTATTGTGCCAAAAAGTGAAAGTGCTTTTGTAATTGTGCGTTTGTTTTGGGGCTATTTCATCAGAGTTCTGAAAACTGCGCAATCGAATTCGGATTTTGAGTTTAAAAGATATATTTAAAATTCGTTGTTCATTCTCCTGAGGTTAATACAAATTTCTTATTGATTCATTATATAAATATTTTGTAGCAATTTAAATAATAATATTCCCTTTTAGACGCTCCTTCAAGGACGTGGAACCGTTGCTGATGGCGCCCACCTGCCTCATGCTCGCCGCCAAGGTACGGTAACAGCAGTGGGTACGGTATCATATGGTTAAGGTTACGGTAGCATTTATTGATTGATGATTACGGTAGATGAGTGTTACCATAATTAATAGGGTTGGCAATTCGGCCTGTCGTAGCGGCGCCGCTACCTCTCCCCCCTCGCCAAATTTCGCAATAGGCGCGGGGGAGGAGGTAGCGGCGCCGCTACGAGAGGACGAATTGCCAACCTTGTAATGATTAATACGGCGGTATCACTAACAAGTTATCGGTGGGATATTGATATGGTTTCGAAGCGGGATGTACTTACATGTTGTGTAGTTTTAGCTAGCGACTATTCGATTTTAATAATTTTAAAGTGTTTTTTTCAGGTAGAGGAATTCGGACCTCTCAGCACGAAAAATATGGCGATCGCCCTCAATAATTACGGTATTAAAAAAATTCATAGTTTAGTTATTTGATTTAATCTTTGATTTAATAAAAGAAGTATCTGTCACTACAAGGGCTCACTTGACTTGTTTAGGTGCAAGTCTTTTCATTATTTTGTGATAAGTACACGATGTGCCAAATTGATAAGTACACGATGTGCCAAAAATGTTTTGAAATCTCACGGATTGATCTTGCATTGATAACAACACAACAAACGGCAGTCTGAAAATTCTGCTAATTTCCTTCTGCTAATTTTCTGCTAAAAAAATTAAATCCATTTCCTGCGACTCAATGTGCGCATTTATGTGTTCATATTAATTTAAATATTTAATTAATTAACGTTTATTTCAGTGATTAAGACGGGCCTGCCAGATGGGCCTGCCCGGGTCGGTTCCTTTTTTGAGGCCGAATTCATTCTCATCGAGATCCTCGACTGCTGTCTCATCTGCTTCCAGCCATATCGACCACTCAAACAGCTATTCCAGGTCAGAAAATCAATAAATCGTTACAGTAACCAACAAAAACTACGGTAGATTGACTGATCATGAACTGACATGTCAACGAGCTGCAGATTGTTTTTAGTAATCTAACTCAAGCAAGTCTTCCTGGTGGCAATTACGGAAGATTGGTGGATCATGAACTGACATTTTGTGTGTGTGTGTGCATAACGTATAGGGAAGACCTTTGGCCCACTCGGATCTAGGTTTCAGTTGACATCGGTTGAAACTAGCTCATCGATTTGGCAATAATGTAAAACTGAAACCAGGATCCGAATGGGTCAAAGATCAGTTATCTCCATTCAGCACACCGTCTGAGCGGCGAGAGAGTGTGCAAAATAGAGAGAGTCATACCGTAATCAAACTTTCCTCTCAGGACCTGCGCGAGCATCGATCGCAGTTCAAGGACCTGGAGACGCTGGATGCGACTGCGGTCAAGATCATCAACGACTCCATCCGCACCGACCTCTCCTTCATCTACCCGCCGCACGTGATAGCCATCGGTTAGGAGGGCGACGATTGGTAGAGACGCACACGCTGTTGATTTTTCGACAGGCGATGTTTATGACGGAGCACACCAAGTACAGTGGAATAGAGAGGCTAGACTTCTGAATGACCGGTTACTGTAGCGCTGTCGGTCAGAAGGGCGTGCGTTTAGAGTATCTTGTGAGGTGGGAAATGGATGATATTTTTATTGTTTCAAAACTACAAGGACGATGACTTTGCAAAATTAGAATGGTCTGCCTTCGTATGAGAGATGAAACACATGATTACCATCTTAGCAGTTCCATTCTTAGATTCGAATATCGTATCTTTATTTCTATATGATGCCGTTTGTCTTATTTTCGAGCAATTTCGGATGAATCTGGTACAGCTCAAAAAGTTTTTTTTTAAACTCTGTGTTTTGGGCTTATCGAGGGTGCTGAAGACGATGGGCATATCCATTTTGCCCCTAGAGGACTCGTTGGCTCCAGGCGGCGTCACGTCGAAATCCCATTTTCACGTGCTACTCGGCTCTTGAGAATGCTAATTTTAGGTGAAAATGTTTCCTGGGGTAAAATTGGAAAGCGAACACACCTGTCTTGTTCATTTTTCATTATTTTCAAAAATAATTTTTAAAGTATGAACTTTCCGCAGCCTGAAAATAGAGTATGCCAATGTGCACCACGCGTTCGGGCATCCCGAGAGGATTACAAATCTATCATAGAATTGCAGTCAGAGAATCGGCCATCTCACTTGATCTACCGATGAGATAGTGTGGGGTAATGAGAGAGTGGCGAGAGCGCATAGAGTGTGGAGTGGCCGGGTAGGAGAGAGATAGAGGGGAGGTCAGAGACGCAGAGTCTGTGTGTGCTCACTAGGGTTGGCTAAACGGTTGCGGTATTGATGTACCGAGACGTGAGGGAGAGAGAACGCGGTACCGCATTAGCATAGAGCCGCTCTTCCCCGCGCGAAACTCCGCCCCTCTAATGCCGCTCTCTGGCGATCCTAGCGCGCGCTCAATTCTTATGAAGAAGCGAGAGGGAGAGGGAATGCGGTATCGCGTCTCTAATGCGGTACCGCATAGGGTTGGTCATGCGAAGTTCGCGAATTCGCATTCCCTGGCGTCTCTCTTGCGAATTCGCAATCGAGAGGCGAGCGTAGGGAGAGGCGTTGCGAATTCGCAACGCCCATGCGAATTCGTATACTCGCGCTCAGGGCTTCTTTATTACGAGAGGGCGTGCGCTAGACGCGGCGGGTTTGGCGAGGCAGGGGAGGGGCGCAATGGGGGCGGAGTCTCGCACGCATGAAGCGATGCGAATTCGCATAGCTTTGCGAATTCGCACGCGCTCTCCCGCCTCTTGCGAATTCGCGTCTTCGCGTTCGCATGGCCAACCTTAGTACCGCATTCGCTCCCCCTCCCCTTCTCTTTCTAATGCGGTATCGCATTGAGAGGAGCGCGCAATGCGGTACCGAAAACGCCGAATTGCCAACCCTAGTGCTCACTCATCCCCCCACACTATCTCACCGATAGATCAAGGGTATGGCCGATTCTCTAACAGTCACAAACACCAAAAGTTGATTATCTCGAGTTTCTAATGATAAAAGTGGCTAAAATTATAGATTTATAATCCTCTCGTGACGCCCGATCGCGTAGTGCACACACACAAAGTGGATATTTTAAAAATTATTTTTGAAAAACATGGAAAATGTACAAGACAGGTGTGTTCGCTTTCCAATTTTACCCCAGGAAACATGTTCACCTAAAATTATCACTCTAGAGCCGTGTAGCACGTGAAAATGTGATTTCGACGTGACGCCTTCTGGAACCAACGAGGCATCTATGGGAAAAATGGATATGCGCATCGTCTTCAGCACCCTCGATAAGCCCAAAACACAGAGTTTCAGAAAATCGAATGTTTTGAGCTGTGCCAGACCTTGCTCGAAAATAAAGGAAGCGGCGTGATATTTCATTCAATTAAAATAATTATGTAATTATTTATCTGCAGGCGCTTTCCAACTGGCGGTGATTCATCACAATCGGGAGAAGGACTTCCTCAATTGGTTCGCCGACCAGCCAGTCGAGCCGGATAAGGTGCGTGCAATGGGGAAGGCGACAATTACTAAAACTGCTCACGCTGTCGATTTTTCGACATGCGACTTTTCTCACTGAACACACATTATCACAAAATCAGTATTTGCTCTAGGGCGTTTGAATTGTTTTTTTTATCGTGCAATCGACAACGGCTTTCGGTTGAATGAGCATACAATTTTTACAACAAAAAAATAAACAATTTACAAAATAAAATAAATAATAAATAATAAAGTTTCCCTTGCAGGTTCTGGACGTGGTCCAGACGATGACCAATCTGTACGAAGTGTGGAAGACGGCCGAGGACTATGAGACGATGAAGGCACTCTTCGATCGCATGCCCAAGGTGGGAGGGCGCCGAATACCGAAACCGCGCAAGCTGTCGATTTTTCGACAGGCGATATTGCTAGAGAGTGTTACTGAGCGATAGGATCGGCCATTACTGTTCAAAATTAATCTATCGTTGTTAAATGCTTCTCAGCTCGAGATTCATTTAGTCGATAAATTAAAATGCTTGAATTAGTAGTTAAATAATTTACTATGTTTGTGCATCAACATAAAATGTGGTTGAATGAAAAAGGTGTCAATTAGAGATAAGGTCATAATTTTGCAGCCGAATCCGAACCCGCCCACGCAGCAACAGCAGCAACAACAGCAGCAGCAATGCCTCTCGCAGCAGCAACAGATGTACATGCAGCATCAGCAGCAGCAACAGATGTACATGCAGCAGCAACAGCGAAGAATGGGCGGATACTAGGGAGGCTGTAGCCCCGCCCCCTACCCGACACGCCCGACCCTTTCTTCCCCATTCAAATTGTACACTTACTTGTCTCACGGGTATCGTAGAAAACGATGATTTTCGATATTGTTTGTGAATTGGATCGTTTTAAAATGTAGAAATACGTTTGCTGATAGATTTATTGTATTGGCATTGAAATAATTTTTATATGGAATTATAAAAGATTGTGAGCTGTGTGACTTGTGATAAACGTGATTGATTTGCTGGTTGGGTACCGCTGACTAGTTTCGAGTTGGTTTACTACTCATTCTAAGTATCGTAATTATTCCATATTAATGCGAAAAATTAGGATAATTATGTAGCGTTTAATAGAGTTCCGTTTCTTGTGTTTGGTTGGAGCATTCAAGTATCTTTCATAGCGGATGGTGTTGCCATAATCTCAAATGTCAAATCGTTCGCTGGGTTGTTTTCGCATTTATGAACTGTCACTGCAATTGTAAGTTGATGGTAGTTGAAGTGAAACGTAATGCGGAAAGATTCTCTCCGATTGAAATCGAGCATATGTATCCGCAAAATCAAAATGAAAAGTTTCTTCTATTATCTTTGCTATTTGCAGTGTCCAAATAATCCCATTTCTAATCTTTGATCTTTCTGTTCACTACTAGTGACTCGTTTTCGACTCTTCATTCTGCACAATCTGGCGTTTCTCTTACCGGCGAGAAAGTGTGCAGAATGGAGAGAGAAAAACCCGAAATTACATCCCAATTACGGATCCTCGCTTCAGGATCTCCGACATGAAGAGACTACGCCGCATCGGCGATCGTGGACTGAAAAATCGCTCACCGATGTACTGTAGATCAAAAACACGGAAGGGTGGAATCTATTTTCATTTTTACCTCTCTCCCGCTATCTCGAAGGTCAGAGCAACGGCAGAGTGTGCAGAATGATGAGACTCGAAAACAGAAGAGACATCACTACACGGTAGGGGAGGGAAGAGAGAAGATACTATAGGAGTGCCGTGAGAAATAGGGCTAGTCCTGATCTGCCTGAATACAAAATTTGCAAATTAAAAGTGAGGGTGAATTATGGCTGCACGCTCATCAGTAATATTATAGACCTGCTCCTTGTCAATGATTGTCCGGATCAAGGTTCAGAATAGGGATGACAAATCGAAACCCAAGCCTCCTCGTTTCGCCTGTTCTCTCGTTTCTCTGACCAGCGAAAGAGTATGCCGATCTAGAAGAGAATTTTCTGATTTACCATCATTAGTTCCGCACAATATGACAGGATATGTGTTCAAAAGTAGGAGAATTTTTTTTCGTATTTGTTATCCAAATCTATTTCCAGAGCGCGCAAAATTGTAGCGACTTTAGTGATAACGGATAAAAACGCTTTAGTGATTCCGGATCGAATATATTATATATATTTTATCTACGCACAAGGCGCAACGAAATATGGTAACAGGGTGATATGAAAATATGACATGAACGTATGACTCTCCTCACAGTGAGGAAAAAGAAGAAAGTGTGAGGAGGGGGCATTTGAAAATACGAAGATCTTATCAACTGGTCTCATCAAGTGGTCTAATAGCGGTAATGTAATAGACGAGCGAGGAGCTTGGGGTAAGGGACAACGTCAAAAGAACGAGTGAAATCTATGTAAACAACATCAGTGATAAGTTTCTTAGAGTGAGCAGTGGTCCAATCATTCTGGCAAGTGAGTAGGTTTGTGACAACAATGGCTTCAGAACGGAAACCAGTGAATCTAGAGAGGTGACAATTGAGGTGATCTTTAACTACACGTTCCATGGTCTTAGCAACAGGTGACATAATGGAAATGGGCCTGTACGAGGTGGGAAGTTTCCTACCTTTGCCTGGTTTGGGGATGGAGGTGATAAGGGAGTGCTTCCAGGCAGAAGGTACGGTACCAGAGATGAGACTAAGGTTGAAAATGTCAGCAAGTGGGGTAGAAAGAGCATATGCACATTTAGAGAAGATTATTTGAGGAATGCCGCCATAGCCAGTGGAACAAGAGGGAGACAATTTACGTAGTGCAAATTGAGAAGAGAAAGAGGGAGGGTGGAATAGGAGAGGTAGACAGAGGGGGGATACAACCATCATCTAAGGTGAAATGAGTGGCGAACTCAGAGGCAAGAATATTGGCTTTAGAAATGCTATCGTATACCGATACATTAAGGGATGATTCTAACTCGGGGATAGAAAGCTTGGGTTTCGTGAGAGAGGCAACATGGCGATATAAATCATTAATGCGGGAAAGCTTCTTGCGAGTAGAGTAACGGGTCCACTTAGCAATCTCGAAAAAGAGTCTCTTACTGCATTCGTCGAAGAGGGGTTTAATAGAAGGGATATGAATCTTAGCAAATAATAAATCGCAATGACGAATTAAGCGGACCATGTGAGGGGGGTAGGAGAGGGAGGGAGGACGAGGAGTACGGAAGGGAACGAAGAGATCAATGGCAGAGTGAATAGAAGAGGAAAATTGGGAATAGACAGAGTCAATGTCGGGACAGTCACGGAATAGAGAAAGCCAATCAATGGAGAAAAGATGGGAAGAGAGAGCATGGTAATCGACATGGGAATAGTCACGAATCTGAGTGGGAAGGGAAGGGGACAGAGGGGATGAGAGGGAGAAGGAAAGACCGGAGTGATCGCATGATGGGAAGGGAGGGACGACAGAAATGGCCGGGACTAGGGTGGAATCATTACCTAAGATCCAATCGATACATCTAGTGCCGCGCGTGGGAGACATATTCAAATGAGAGAGATCAGCAGAGAGAATGAAATCACGGAATAAACTATCAACGGGAGAAGGAGTGATACATAATGAGTCAGAATTGAAGTCGCCAATATAAAGGATAGAGTGAGGGTCGATGCATGAATATCGGAGAGACATGTGACGAGCGATTCGGTCTTTGGGAGGGTGTGGTTGGGGGGACGGTAGACAAGGCATTGTCGGATATAGGAATGAAATAGATCGATACATGAAATCTCATGTTGAGTGGATGGTAGGAGTTCGGTAGAACATGAAATGTGGTCACGAAGAATGATACACACACCACCACCACGTGATGATCGGTCGCAGCGAATAATTGTATATGGAAGAGATCCGACGATCAGGGAAGATGGTATCTTAGCAGATAACCATGTCTCAGTGAGGAAAACGATATCTGGTTGGCATGCCGTGAGGAAGGCACGGATTGGATCGAGCTTGTTCACGATGGAACGGATATTGTAATAATGAAATGACAGAGGATGGGAATAGGTCGCAATCTCGGGCGAATCATGTCAAGCTTGAACGGGAGGGGCTGCGGGGAGGGAGGGGATAGCGTGGAAGAGGGACTGGGAGGAGGAAAGGACAGAGGAGAAAGAAGGGAGGGTCTGGAGGAAGGAAGAGAGCGCTGGTTCTTCTTGAATGACTCCAGTTGATTTCTCTCGATCAACTCTCCCGCATACACGATGACGTCCTTGCCTTGAGCCTTCAGTTGTCGTCGCCTCTGTTGAAGTTGGAAGGCCGCCTTTCGCTCTTCTTTGGTGAGTGATGGACGGATATACACAGAGGGATGGGAGGAGGTAATCAGACGGGATTTGGCAAGGAGGGACAAAAAAGGACAATTGAAACAGTACAATAATCAGAAGTTAGTGAACAATAACTAAGGAGAACGCATTGAGAGAAAACGAGGGGAGAAAACAGTCAAGTATCGATTGGATCACGCGAGAGCTGCTAGGGAACCGACCTGCCTACGTGACTAGAGAGAGGAGAGTGACTAGAGAGAGGAGACTTGTGAAAATAAACGCAGAGTAGTCAAGCAATTAGGGGTCTTGAGCTTTGCATCTGCTATATTAATTTGTGGTTGTTGCACGGGATAACACAATGACAAACACCGCTGTTTAAACATTCATGTTAGCAATATTTTATTTTCGAATTATGTGAACTGCTTCATCACCCTGACAATGCTTCCAAATACTTGTTAGACGGAAGTATTGCTGTTTGAAAGTCTCCCAGAATTCGAATATCTCGCATTCTACTAATTCTCATCCCTCTACAGACATTATATAAACAGTATCCCAAATCTATGATCCCGTGAGTGCGAAACAAACTGTGTTTCTAGATACGCAAAGTTTCTCTGCGTGTAAGCACAATTTGATCTTTCCGAATTGCACCTATCCTTCCCGCACCGAGATTAGCATGACTATTTTTGATCATTCGAACAAAATAACTCAGCAAACCCCAGATTTATTCAATTCATGTAATAAGTCATACAATCGATGTGAGGTTGTGGATTATCGTTGTTCTTTCCATGTGTCTGTGGATTATCCTATTAAAGGCCATTCGACGAACAGTC
This sequence comes from Pristionchus entomophagus, assembly GCA_036245825.1. NCBI lineage: Eukaryota > Metazoa > Nematoda > Chromadorea > Rhabditida > Neodiplogasteridae > Pristionchus > Pristionchus entomophagus. The sequence continues at coordinate 5,000,565 of BTSX01000001.1, forward strand.
GGAGTGAAGAGAAGCAGACACCTGCAAATATAATAATGCTGCTATTCGGAATTTTTTTTATAATTACCAGAATGGGGTAATCGAAAAGAGTCCGAGAAAGAGCCATTGGGCATATCCGCAGAACAATACATTGAAATAACGAGCGATAATCTGCATATTTGCATATTTCAATAGTTTAGCGTGTTTTCAATTACATTGTTGACAAAAAAGAGCATGTAGAATGTGTATGCGACGATACTGGTTATGACCAATCCCTTCTCTCCGTTAAATCTGAAAAAAAAAAACATTTGTACGGATAAATATCGCATACATTTCACTTATTCCTGTCTGCAACATCAATAAACTGCCGCTCTCGAGTGAGGAGAATAGTCAGGAATATGTTCACTAAGAGCGTGACCAAACTGACTATTGATTTAACGATAAATGACACTGTTAAAAGTATCTGCAAAAGAGTGATCATTTTTGCGGGATAAAAATAAAACTCGCATCGTTACTGGTAATTGTTACTGGAAATACTGCGAGCGAATCTCCCAGAGGATAGTCTTCATATGAAACTGTTGTTGCGAACCAAGAATCCAACATTCCAGGGAGAGAAAGAATGCATGACAGTAATATAGATATGAGGAAGAACCCAGAATCGTTCTAAACTGATGTTTCATTATGATGCTTCTTTCAAACAGCTCACGCTCTGCCTTCGAAGGAAAAGCATAGTTTTCATACGGTTCAATGATACAAAAAGCGTTGTGTGAAGACTGAGCCCTAGGAGAAATGAAGTGATAACAACTGAAAATTTATTTTACTTTAGATTATTCACATATGAACAGACTTAGTGGAGTCCCAATGCCGATGCGCTGAATTAAAGTGTAGTAGTTGTACATGAAAGGGTAGCTAGTAAGTTGAAAACTGATAAGATACATCACACTTTGCAAAAGCTCCTGAGATTAATGTTCTTTTTACAGAAATAAGGCGGGTCCATACCAAAATGTCCCCCTCGTAAAACTCCCCCACTGGCACTCAGAGGCTAAATCGAGAGAAGGCTAATTCCACAGCCGTCTGAGAATTTTGACGTCAACATCAAAGTTGTAGAGCATGAGACGACGGTTCTTTCGACATATTTGGTTTCTTGAAAAGTTGAATTTGAGTATAGATACGAAGAAAAATGTGAAAAATTACGAAATTACACATTTTTCTTCGTATCTATGCTCAAATTCAACTTTTCAAGAAACCAAATATGTCGAAAGAACCGTCGTCTCATGCTCTACAACTGTGATGTTGACGTCAAAATTCTCAGACGGCTGTGGAATTAGCCTTCTCTCGATTTAGCCTCTGAGTGCCAGTGGGGGAGTTTTACGAGGGGGACATTTTGGTATGGACCCCGCCTAGATGGTCTTTTACAACTGACACAATGCTCTGATCGGATGCCCATTGCTACTGGGCTTATACAATTTGTCCGTATCATTTTATTATCACCCTAACCGTTCACCTCGTTTGTCTGTCATGGATCCGCTGAGCGAACTTCGAGGTACACACGTTCGCAAGGATATCGCCACTGTGAGAGACTGGCAACGGAGGCAGAATGAGATGAAGTTAGTTTATTGTTAGTTGTCGCAAATATGTTGCTCGCTTTCTAAAAGTTCTAATAACCACTTTTATTACCTTTTTTAATTCTAAAAAAAATCATCTACTTTTTCCATTCACCTGAAAATCACCAATTCCCTTCAGCGTATCTCGTCGATCAGATGCGCTTCATAACTCATGCTCCTGTGCCGGATGTGGTAGGTATGAACCGAATGAGCGCTACGCATCAACCGAGTGCGGCCACGTGGTCTGTAACGAGTGCGCGAATGGATCGAATGGTTCCTGCCCTGCGTGTAAGGAGACGACGACCTTTGTCAAACTTGTTGGGAGTTCTCAACACTCCCGCTCTTGCGGTATTTGCCACTGCGAGGTATGCATTTTTCCATAACACGGATCGCTATTTATTCTATCAATTATCTAAACAATTCATCTTAATTATTTTTTCCAATCGACCTAATTCAATAACCTTGATATTATATTTTGAATATCGAGTAATGCAATATATTTTAGACACCTTACGAGCGTTCCTTCTACATTGCCTGCGGTCACCTCATCTGCAATGCTTGCTCTCTGGACCATGTGCTGAAATCTCTCAATCAATCTACTTCGTTCTGTTGCCCATATTGTCGCGTAGACACATGGGTGATGAAGTTGAAGGAACATGAGATGGTCTTCTCCGAAAACCCCGAATTTGCTGTTTTCGTAAATATTCATCCATTGAGAAGATTCGCTCGTTATATATCACGAAAAGTTTGCAAATTGTTTAGGTAGGCTACTTAAAAAAATCGCATGTTCCAATTCGAACTTCAAAATTATATTGTGTTTTCAAGAGCATTCATAAACATATTTATTTTAAATCCATTGACAATCTAGTTGTTCGTAGAATGCATAACATTTCTAATAACGACGAACAACAGAACATAATTTTGAAAAAAGGATCCTGAAAAAGTTAAGTTACGTAGTTGGATCGTAATCAGTCATCAGAACGATTTGTATTTCTCAGCCCAGTCTTCAATCACATCTATTTGTCTTCAATGAGCTCACATTCTTCATAGCAATTCTTGCCCGAGGGCTTACAAGGATATGGATTTGCGTGCCAACATTTCCACAATTATGTTACCTTCTGGCAGGCCTTCGTTGTGATGACTCCGCTCCAGACTAGATATCATCCTCCATCTTCTTCTCATACGTGCATCAGAAGTTTTTAAAAGCAAGCGGTAGCATCCTCTTTCAATCGCAATCTCATTGAGCTAGATTTATATTCGTTCATTGTATAAATATCTAATTTTCTAGTCATCTATTGTTTATTCTCTCTTTCACTCATCAATTTCGCAGGGAGAAATGAATCAGACACTCCTTTCGTTATGCGAGCAGCTGAGATTGGACAATGCAAATAGGTATTATTTTTTTGTAATTATCTTTAGAAAAGCCCATGAAAAAGTATTTAGTTAGTTAAATATTTTTTGTAAAATTCAAAAACATCGTCCATCATTTTTCTTCAGTGAACCGCGGATATCGGTTCTCACGCGCCTGTCAGGGATGCCAGACCGAGACAACTCATCGCTACGCGTCCTTAATTTGCGGTCATGCCGTCTGTGCGACATGCATGAATGGCGCGGATGCGTGTCCGAACTGCAAAGAAGCTACTACTTTTGTGAAACTCTTTGAAGATGAAGAGAACTTTCGAAAATGCGGAGTCTGTCTCTGTGAAGCGCCGTATAGTCGTTGCTTCTATGAAGTGTGCAGCCATGTGGTGTGCGGCGCGTGTGCTTGTCTGCTAGTAATGAAATCCGCCCAGGAGGGTGGCCCTCCTATCTGTCCCTTCTGTCGGTGTCCGAATTGGCGATCAAAATCCCTGCAAGAAGAATTAATATAATGCATTACATTTCCGTTGGAGCTTCGATTAGTGTTTCCTCAACCTACTTTCACCATTATGTCTATTCGGGTGCCACACAATAAGAAGCTGTGATGCAATCACAATTACTTTTCCTGTATTAGCATTGTTGAACATTGATAAAGGTTGATACAATTTCGAAAGTTCTTGGGTATTTCAACGATCATAGTGTTATGTTTTAAAAAAAAAGATGTTTTGAAGATTTTTTCACGCTCCGAATGAAAATTCGTATTGATCAGCTATGGGCTGGATAAACCCTTCTTTCCCCTTTGAATGTGTTACTGGTGTTTTCATACTAAAAAAATTGTTCGAGCGAAATCATTAGGCGAGCTTCCGTTCTCACTATTGCGCTCTCACTTCAGTTTTTAAAACGACGCTTCTAAAGGATTGGTCATTCATATTCACTTTAGTTTATAGGTACATCCATCATCAGCTACCATGTCAGCAGAACTGCGCGAGAAAACTCTTTTGCACGTCAAAGCTCTGCAGGAGGCAAACGAAGAAATGTATGTTGCATTTATAAACCATATTTTGAATCATATGAATGTTTTTTTCGTAAATGTTAATTGTTATTTTGGCATTGGTATATCATAGACTGTATCCGTGAAAACTCGATTGTTTTTCAGGGAAGTAGATTCCTCGACTTAATTCTCTCGTCTCTGCCACGGATGTCAAGCCGAGACGCATCATCGCTTCGCATTCATCGAGTGTGGTCATTTGGTCTGCCGCGATTGGGCAGAAAAGGGAGCTTAGTGTCCCGTGTGCTCCATGTCAACTGGATTTGTGAGACTGATTGAAGATGATCAATTTTCGCGTCAATGTGGAGTCTGCCTCTGTGAGATGCCATTCAATCGTAGCGTCTTCAACGAGTGCGTTCACTCGGTTTGTGGAGCTTGTGCGCTCCAGATAATGATGGAAGCGGTTGAAGAACATAACTCACTTGTTTGTCCTTTCTGTCGCACTTCCAATTACGATTGGCCGCCAGATGGATTTACAATTCTCATCGAAAAACAAATCGAGCCCCTTGATAACTGTTTTCCCAAGACTGCCAATGGTCCTATTCATACTACCTCTCCGTAATTCCTCAAGTTATGATTCTTATTCGATTATTCGTTTGATAAAAATGATTCTCGCAAATATAATTGGAAAATATTATTTATCATTTAAAAAAAACGAGGTAATTTATCAATAACCTCGCTAGTAATTTGTAAAATTATTCGGCAATCACGCGTTATCATTGCATCTATTGACTTCTAAAAGACAAAATTAAAAATTCACTCGCATATCTAGGGACCACCAGCCCCGCCCCTTTTCCCTCAGAAACGAGATCGAGGGAGCACAACCGGCATTCGCAACCAAATTGTTCGCCCAAAAGCTTGATCAGTAGTTATGAACGCCCTACATACAGTGGCACAGGCTAAATTGTGTTTGACTTGTTTGTGAAAGTCAATAATCGATAATAAGGTTGGGAATAGGCTGATTAGGGCATTTCCAGTGCACGCACTTGCGGAGGGAGTCGCTTCTAAAGCTCTCCCGGGCTTCAGAGAGAGTTATCCACATACGTTCAAAAGCATACGTTCAAAAGCAATGATATTGAGATTCTGTCGTTCATATTGCGCCCTTTTTTAACAAGATTCCTTAAAGTCGGCTCTCAGGCTGGCGGTCTCCACACATATCAGCCTTCCCATGACATACATATCGTTAGAGTCGAATTTCTTCATCCTCACGATAGTCGAATGATAGAAAATTAAAACGCAATTGAGAAATCACAATTAATTAAGCTACTCTTTATAAGAATTGAAAATACAAGTTTTTGTAGAGTCAATTGCGGGCTTAGCAACCTACATAGAAAGATCGGGCGTGACGCGAGGATTCAGAATCTATAATATCATCCAAATCGTTTCTTTCTATGTAGGTTGCTAAGCCCGCAATTGACCCTGCAAAACTTGTATTTAGAAAAAATATTTTTGAAAATCATGAAAAATGAACTAGACAGGCGTATTCGCCATGCAATCCTACCCCAGGAAACATTTTCACCTAAAATTAGAACTCTCGAGAGTCGAGTAGCACGTGAAAATGTGATTACGACGTGACGTCGTCTGGAGCCTACGAGAGGTCAGACGGAAAAATGGATATGTCTATCGTCTTCAGCACCCTTGAAAACCTCAATACACAGAGTTTCAGAGAATAGACTTTTTTGAGCTGCGCCAATGCACGTCGGATCTGCTCGAAAAATACGCGAACGGCCTCATAACCTGCCCAGACTTGCCCGCGAGTGCGTTTCCCGAAGAAAATTCGCTAATTTTTGTGGACGAAACGGCTTTCTGAAATTAACTCGAAGATCCATTATCTGAAAATAATATGTAATTATTCACACGCCTTGTAATCATTGAATAACTTGCGTATGCTCCCTGTGGCAGGACTCTTCCTGTTTACGATCGGAATCTCCTTTCTCTCGATCGGACTCAAAACAATGGATCGGAAACACTGGATATGGCTCTGATGCTCGCTCTTCAAAATCGTCGAATGAGGAAGGAAATCGCCAAGGCTCGAGACTGGCAGAGCAAGCTGAATGACTTGAAGTGGGTTTTCCATAAACTTTTTCACACTGTCATTATTGAACGCCATTTCTTAATCATTTCACCGTTGAATATTTACCTCTCAGTGAATCTCGCGGATCGATTCGATTCTCACGAGCCTGTCGCGGATGCGAAACGGAGGATCCAGACACGCGGTACGCTTCTGTTGCGTGTGGCCACGCGGTCTGCCGTGAGTGTGCTAAAGGGGCGAAGAAGTGCCCTCTCTGCAAGCTGTCTACGACTTTCGTCAAACTTGTCCAAGACGACCCGCCCTCTCGCAGCTGTGGCATTTGTCACTCCAAGGTTGAAATAACTTCCTTTAAATTTATATCAGCAGCATCCCGTATTGTATGTCTAATTAAAAAAAAAAAGGTTATGTGTGCAGGTGCCGAACGAGCGTTCCTTCTATGTCGCCTGTGGTCATCTCGTCTGCAACGCCTCTCTACAGCAAGTACTAACAGTGATGAAGAAATCTCTAGTCTTTTGCTGTCCCTTCTGCCGTGCTGACACATGGGTCAAACAGCTGAAAGAAGAATCTTTCGAGGTTGTTGCGCCTTCCAAAATTCCTGTTTCCGCTCCCACTCCCCGATTGAGAAGATTGTATCGTAGTGTGAGTCAGCTATTGAAGTAATGGGAGGCGGTCATTTGCACAACGATCATTTCCACAACGGGGTATAGTCCGGAGGCGAGTTGTCCTAGCTCAATGAAAGTTATCACATTGTAACTACAGTAACTGCCCGCTCAGTCCGATGGGTCAGATTTAGTTCCTTGGGTCAGAAATTTAAAAAGTTTCTCCAATCGATCTCAAAATCATTCTACCGTAGTCTAAAGTACAGTAGAGTACATTTTTCGATTCAAATCGCAAAAATTTTTTTTTCCAAAATTCATGATAAGGGGGTCATGGTAAAAAAAATTTCGAAGTTGAAAATTTTTAATCTTAGAATTTCCTAACTATAAATTTTTCTGGTGTATATTTTCTCGCTGATTTTGACTATCAATATGAGAGCTCACCAAAAAAATAATGAAAAAAGTTAAAATTAAAAAATAGTCGAAATCGGCATTTTTTCGGACATAATGTCGATTTTTTCTTTTCTCTCACGACAGATTTTTCTAATTTTTGGAGTGATGCTAGGTACTAGTACGCACTCAAATCACTTTTTTAGGATACTCGAAGAATTGCCGCTTGCGAAAGTTACATGAGAATTTCGAAAAACCGACCGCCTCTCTCTAGCGCAAAATCATGGAATGATATCATCAACATAATAAATGTTCCACTCTCTGTCCTGATTTCAATTATAAAATCGTATCAAATTTTTCATTTTTTCAAAACGATTTATGGCCGTTTTCCGTAGCCAAACTTAGTCAAAAAACTCGAAGTGTCGGTTACGTTAGCCTAGAGTATGTTGATGTATCTAATGCAATTAATAATAAATAGTTAATAAATTTCAGATATGGTATGTATTCGATCGATCCCTATTCATGGTAATTTACGCTGATGAGGTAACGTAACCGACACTTCGAGTTTTTTGACTAAGTTTGGCTACGGAAAACGGCCATAAATCGTTTTGAAAAAATGAAAAATTTGATACGATTTTATAATTGAAATCAGGACAGAGAGTGGAACATTTATTATGTTGATGATATCATTCCATGATTTTGCGCTAGAGAGAGGCGGTCGGTTTTTCGAAATTCTCATGTAACTTTCGCAAGCGGCAATTCTTCGAGTATCCTAAAAAAGTGATTTGAGTGCGTACTAGTACCTAGCATCACTCCAAAAATTAGAAAAATCTGTCGTGAGAGAAAAGAAAAAATCGACATTATGTCCGAAAAAATGCCGATTTCGACTATTTTTTAATTTTAACTTTTTTCATTATTTTTTTGGTGAGCTCTCATATTGATAGTCAAAATCAGCGAGAAAATATACACCAGAAAAATTTATAGTTAGGAAATTCTAAGATTAAAAATTTTCAACTTCGAAATTTTTTTTACCATGACCCCCTTATCATGGATTTTGGAAAAAAAAATTTTTGCGATTTGAATCGAAAAATGTACTCTACTGTACTTTAGACTACGGTAGAATGATTTTGAGATCGATTGGAGAAACTTTTTAAATTTCTGACCCAAGGAACTAAATCTGACCCATCGGACTGAGCGGGCAGTTACTGTAGTTACAATGTGATAACTTTCATTGAGCTAGGACAACTCGCCTCCAGACTATACCCCGTTGTGGAAATGATCGTTGTGCAAATGACCGCCTCCCGAAGTAATAGATATTTTTCGTTGTTCATTTTACGTATTGCCTAATAAAATAACATGATGCACGTACCATATTTTTTAAAATCTAGGATTCTAAAATATTTAATGTGGTATTCTTCAATAAATTAATAGTTATTATGATAAATACTAAAAAAAAATCCTACATGGACGGAGATAATGCTCGAATAAATGTATTGCAAATGTGAATATTTTACAAGTGTTTCCCTGTTATTCAGCTAGTTCGCTAATGCGAGATGCTCTTCTGGAACCACCGAACCATATTGATAGCACAGTCCGCTTCCACATCAACAACTTCATCCAGGAGATGAGAAGAGTCGGGATAGTAGAGAACTCTGAAGAGATAACCATTCACTGCTCTCTGCCTATCACAAACTGACTTGTTCTCTATTCCTCTGGCCTGCAGATTTCTGATGAAAGCTCTGTAGTGGGGGACGATTCTCAGATCTTTTCCACCAATGAAAATAAGATACGGAGCGACCACCTTGAACCATCCACTCCGTCAATTCCATCTCATTCTCTCTCGCCTTTTCGACATGAGCAATTGGCGAGGCATCGAACATCTTCTTCCTTTGCCCTTCATTGAGAGTTTTCGTCCAATCGGGCATTCTCCCTGTTGCCTCTACGACTGCCCTAAAAACCATGCAGCACATCGACCCTTTTTCTATCTACTCACAAATCCGGAATATCGCTTATGTCGAACTTGGCCAGTACGTTGAGGGCCGGATTGCGAACGACACATGAACGGTAGAAAGAAGGATACTGGCCTGGAGGAGATTTGATTAGATCATTAATTCCCCCTTTCCTACCAATGAGATGGGAAGCGATGAATCCTCCGTGACTTCCTCCGTATAGGCACACTTTCGATCTGTCGAAGTGATGGTGGATTGAGAGAATTTCTTCCACAGCGTGCTGAAAGGGGAATTTGAATTTAGTATCAGATCCATGTCGGAAAATGTTGTCGGATTAAATTGTTATCTTTCCATCTTACACACATATTATCTGTACAGCAGTATGTAGAAAATTCTGGAACACAATTACGTAGCAACTAGAACATGCGCTCAGAACGAGAACCGACTAATTGGTGACATCCTGTTTTCAAGAAGGAAAGACTCACATGCACATCCTTGACATCTAGATCACCGCATCTCCCAGAAAGGGACCTCACGAATTCATCACCGTATCCGAGCGATCCATGATAGTTCACGAAGAAAACAGCGAATCCGGAATTGAGGAGGAGCGAAATCGCACGAGGTTGCCACCTGAGAAGATGAAGTAGCAAAGTTGAAGAGTTGTATAGCGGGTCGAATAGTGCTCTCTACATTCAGCTCATTGTTTATCATACAGACGAGATACAGTTCAGCATGGATAGAGCTTCTAATTGATCCTACATATCAGGCTGATATAGGGAAGGAAAGCCAGAGGTTGAGGTTATCCTATCTCTAAACTCATTGAAAGCGCCGCTTACGTGGTTGCCGATAAGGAATGAGGTCCTCCATGAGGAGCCACCACCAGGGAAATTGACTCAACGCGACCAAGAGACGGCTCGAGAAGGAATCCACCGTACGGAGTGTCCTCTGCGGCAAATTATGTTTAGAACGAGTTTGCATTTCAATAGTTGTACCTCCTCTCTGAAATTCGAGTTCCGTCCATGAGAAGTCGAGAAGATGCTTCTTCTTGTCAGAGGCATGATTCTTCTCCAGAGGTGTCCACACCACCTGACATGCAAACTGTCATCTACAGATACTACGTGGAATATTTACCTGCTGGCCACGAAAAGGCAGACTTCCGATGAGTATCTGCGGAGGTCGATTCGGAGCTGAGACTGAGGACAAGATCAAGTCTCCCCTCACATCCAGCATTGACCAGGAGCCAAGTGTTCGACCTGCAATATTACTCACTGATGCCATATTTACTCGTTTTTTTCTTCTCTTATTTTCACTCTTTTTCTCATATTATATATATATATATATATATATTTCGCTCTGTTTTCTCGACTGCTATCACATATTTTAGAAGAGCAGCAAGATGTTTACTGACCGTGATTGGTGAGCCTAGATACTTCTCCAGTCTTGATGTTGATGCTAACCAGTTCCTGCAATACCCACAATTTTATATTCAGCTCGTAATGCCGCTTACCAGCGTTTCTCTCCACGCAGTTGATAGAATGATATGCTTTCCATCAGCCGACCAGGGACGGGTTGTTTGCTGCACGAATGATAAACCAGGGAACGACTGAATTGGCGAGATTTAGAGAATGTGAGAATGAGAAACATACCTTCGAATCAGAAGAAGCAGTGACGATGGGGACGACAATCCTGGGAGAGGATCCATCAAAGGGCCATGACAACTGACAAGAATTGGGGCGATATTTTAGCATTGCCTATCCCAATTGTTAATCACTCTATTCTCACTAAAAGCTTTCAGAAAATATGCTTTTTGCGAATAGAGTGAATAATTTTCGATCATTCCAATTGAAACGGACCGAGCACAACTCGACCGTTGCATTGTGGGGTTCATCCGCGGCTCTTCTTCTAAAGACGAGAATCTTGCCATCGGGAGTGAAAGTGGGATGCTGAAAACAAAAAGGTCCTTGCTATGAAAAGGAGAATAAAATGACCTCATAAGCAGCCGTATCTCCAATCACAATGCTCTCCGCACTCTTCAGATCGTAGTAGTACAGCTTGCCACTGAAACGAGTGATAAAATATCATTTGGATATCACCATCTATAGTTCATTCCTCAGCTCACGGTCGATTAGTGCAGCCTGCCTTGCCAAGTCGGAAAGGTTTGCCCTCCAGCCCGAAGAAAATAAATCCTTTATCATCCGGGGTCCACACTGCATATGAAGGAGAGACGCCAGAGGGCAGACCATCGACTACCGTAACCTGTCAAACTCACACTCCCTCAGCCGAAAAAAACAGGACGACAGGAGTTACCTACCTGTCCCGTCGAAATATTCACCATGCACAGAACGGGGTTCTTCACATCGAAATTGTTCTCTCCCCACGATTCAGTAAGAGTGAACTTCTCTCCCTCAAAACATCTGTTATTTAGCAACTTCTCATAATAATTTCTTCAGCAAAAACTGGCTAAATCAACGATTAAATAACAGAGAAAGATGAGAATAATCTCGAAACGAGTGTGACTTACCACATTGCTCTCTACTATTTTTTCCTCGTTGTCACAATCAAGATCGACGTCGAAGTAACCAGATGACTGTAATCAACCAATCATAATCCGTTCCATTTGTCTCCCAGGCGGCTCTAACGATTTCTTCCGGATTGAATATCGTACTCCATTATACTAATTTTGCATATCTTAGAGAGTTGACAGATCGTTTGGAATTCAACTAGCTACTATTAAATTCAGCAACACTATTCCTCATCTCACCTTGATCTTTTTCTCAGCACAATACAGCACGTGTCCTTCACCATGCGAGAAAGAGATACAACCGAATGGAGCTGAGGAAGTAAATTCAATCTCATTTGCCTTTCCATCGGATTCGTCAATTTTGAAGATTATTCTTCTCTCAAACGTGCTCCAGCTCATTTCACCTGCTCCCAAGCCATAGATTATCCCGTACTTTGATTGTCCAGTTAATTCGACCGAGAGCAATTCCAAGTGATTCACTGTGTCCACCACCTGCAAGATGTCTCAGTAGTGATCTTCTCGTTGTTCTTGCAGGAAAATGCTCATGACAATGATGGTTGCGCACCCTCATGTACTGCTTCTTCTCCTTCCCCTCGAGCATAGTGTACAACTGAACGAGACGAGAATCCGAAGGGGAATACGCTATCGATTGGAAACTGGAAGGTGTACGATGGATATCTCATATAGAGTTTGATACAGAAACTGACTCTAGATTAGAGAGAGGGAGAGTTTGGGTGTTGATCAGCTTTATTATTCCATCTTCGCTCTTCGATAGCACACTGACACGTTGTGTTGTTGCCTGAGGTGCATGTGTTAGAGACAGGGTTCTCTTAATGGATCCAATTCCGGAATTCCACTATCAAGAACAATGTGCCTTTTGGCTAGTGAGTGTGAAAAATGAAGAGATTATGGAATTCTATTGGAGATCTATTGTAATTCAATTCCAATAAGATAAACCTGGTTAGACACTCTTCCTATCACAAAATGGACACAAAACGCCCGTCAAGTCATCTCTCCTTCTAATTAATATTCTATAACCTTTTTATTCAGTCCTCCGAGTGCTGGATTCGCCCATGTCGAAGTAACAGAGATGATTCCATCCTTATCACCCGTGATTCGGCCAGAAAGAACGATTGGAATCTATGTGTTTTGTTTACGGTTGATGTAGTTGGATCACACCAGACAATTCTACGAGCTAGCTCGTTCAAGTGGAACGAACCTGGGCCAAATCAGAGTAGACGTCCTTCAATTTCTCGATTTCTCTCACTTCAGTTTGTTCTGCGTTGGACATTATTCTGGAACAAAACACATTTCAGAACTCGATTTTAAAGCTTTCATATAGCGACTAATCTCAACACACAACCAATAATGAATGGATGAGATAGGAAGGAAGTGGTCAACTCGTAAACAACTGTGCAATCGTGGAGACGGAGAGAAAGGGTTACCCTCAAATTTGTGAATCAGATTATAGCCAAATCTTTGAACCCGAATTAACATCAAGGTGAGAGAGAAGCTGAGAAGAACCGTCTTGGGAGAGTCATAATTGATGGTTGGAAATGGATAAATGAAGTGAGAAAAGAAGAGAGGTGAACTAGAGAAGAGAATCAAAGGGGCGAACCAAACCACGAGTGTTGTCGTTGTTTTGAGCAGAGAAAGATAGGAGATAACTCGCGAGAGAGTGTTTAGAGAGCTAGAGGGTGAGAACTATTACTGCGATGAACAGGGGGAGGGGGGATCACTGGGAGATAAAGATAATCGAGAAACGTTTGGGAATTAGGAATGGCGAAGAGTTGAGTGAAATCAGTCGCAGTGTCCATGCCTATGATGTATGAATGATACCGCGAGTGATGGTCACTAATTAGTGAGGAGAAACGGGGTCGACAGGATAGATAATGCAAAACATGATCTGAGAGAGATACTGATGATAATTGGTTTCGTGATAGGCTATCAATGCGTTCACTGGCTGAATTCTTGCAGCACAGTATAATTTTTTTTGAAAGCTAAACATGTTCAGGACCCCATTGGTTAATCATGTGGATACTGAAGTTGAGTGTTGCTATTGAAATATCGTATGTTATTGGGAGTACCATCTTAAATTCAAATTTACATTTACATTTTTAGTTACATGATAGCTGTATTCGGCCAACTCATATCTTGGTATTTGTTGATTGTTCGGTAATACGAACAGTGGTAGTAATTCAAATTATTTTATCGTTTGGTCCGTTATGCGTCTTCTTCAGGTAAAACATGCTGCATTATTTGCCGAACAGAATAGAGCCCAACTGAAATACATATATTACATATAATTGTTTTAAAAATTAGTTGTTACCGGAACCCATCCTAGCGGAGTAGTCGCCTTGGTTGTCTGGAAAAGTACGAGATTGTAAATTTTGTCTTATAAATGTTTGTTCCTTCATTTCGTAGATCTCGAAACTTGATTCGTCTCGGAGCACAGCGCTCAGATAATGAGAGTTTAGTCTTCCTTTTGACCCCAATTTTTCGGGTGACTCGGGTCGGTCCCGACTTTGAAGAAATTTCCATATTTTGGAGAGAGAGATAAAGTTACGGTTGTAGTTATTGCAGTTGTAGTCTTTTTAGTCGTGACGGGAGCCTTGGTGGTGGTCTTCGGAGCTTCAGTTATTTTAATGACCCGTAAACATAAATGAATTAGTATCCTATATTTCGCCACAACTCACCGCTTGGTTCTTCAATTTCGCGAGGAGATCTTTGAACTGATCTACATCATATCTCCACATTGCCCTCTGTATCTCTGTGGTCTGTAAGGGATGTTCTTTTGAGAATATAAGTGCGTAATATGCAAAAATTCTTACGCCGGCGGGAAGACTCTTGTAGTTCTTGAGCAGAGAAGCGTACGCGGCATTGAGTTCAGCGAAGGTATTCTTGAGCGTATTCTCGCATACAGTCTGCATGAAACAAGAGTAATAACTAAAAATTAATTAGAATATTTTTCGCAGAGAGAGAATTTGATATGATTACTGACTACTATAATATCTCGAAAATATATTTATCATTGAAATGCTCACCGGTTTGGAGGTAGTCTTGCAGACGGCCTTGAGATTCGCTTTTCCCTGTACGAACTGACGAAGCTTCTGCAAATTAACTATTCATTAGCGTATTTCCAAGGGTATGCTTACTTCGTTAGTAGTCTTGACGTTTTTCGGCTTGAACGATGCGACATACTTGTCGGAGAGGTCGACCGAAGCAAGGAGCTAAAATATCATAATAAAAGTGGATCAAATGACCTATTCTAGATTAACGGTTGCTCGCTCAAGTTGAAACAGACACTCACCGACACGGGATTCTCTATTCCATTGCCGCCATCCGCTGCAGCAACTGTGACGGAGATGGCTGCGTAAGACACGGCAGTGAAGATACGACAGAATACCTCTGACCGCATATTATGACCCCTACAATTGAACAAAAAAGGTTACTCGTGGTAAGTTCTTTAACAGGAAATATATGCATTCTACATAATTGTTGCCCATGTATGAATACGTATTGCATGATCAATCGACCACAAATTGTCCCTACCTTACCTTCTGAGAAATGAACAGATGCTTAATGGGCGAGTATTTTCAAATGTTTCAACAAGCCGGTGGAAATATCACCAACTCTCTGAAAGTGCATCTGAAAAAAGCCGATAAACCTCGGAGATAAAAGTGATGCATTTCCTCGTGTGTTCTTCTTTTTATTCTTTCGGCTCTAATTGGATGAAGGGTAATCTTTTCGTACGGAAGTGCAGATAAATCCGTTCATGCCGTGGATTAAAAAAGTTGAGCCAGGGATTTATCTAGACGTTCCTCACACACAGACGGATTATGTCCAATGTCCACTTTGTTCAGTGATTTATCAAATGTTCTGTACCGAGTAATGAGTATCAATGTTTCGCATATCAATAGCGCTTCTTCTGATTGTAAACTGAATCGGATAATGGTAATATTCCAAAAAAAATATGTGACTTACATTATTTTCATACAAGTAGATTCTCCAAGAGAATGATGGTCAATTCTGAGCGGAATGGATGATATGAGGGAATTTATGGGTGGAAAAAGTCAAAGGCGAACAGAAAACATTTGAATTCCCGCCATTGCGTATCTCAACTCCCAGTAAAGCTAGCGACTTGAAACTTGGAATATGGTTTTTTAATATGGAAATACTCTTTCCACCCCAGAAACGAAGTTTCAAGTCGCTAGCTTCACTGGGAACTGAGATACGCAATGGCGGGAATTCAAATGTTTTCTCTTCTCCTTTGACTTTTTCCACGCCATTAAAAGAACATGAGATTTGCGCTGTACGTTGCAAACGCGTATTAATAGTAGTTCTGGCCTATCTGTCCAGTTCTACAGACACAATCACTTTATTCTCAAATTCTCAGAATTGTAATGTCAGATAAATATCTTAATATCACACACTCGTCGTACATATGTATTACTGGCATATTATATTACTGCCAACAATACACGTTGTTTCTCTCAAACGCTATTATCCTCATATCATTTTAATATAAGGCATGCCCTCGACTCCTCATCACATCAATATTTCAACAACGGAAGCCTAATGCTCCTCTGGCCAGTAAATGCTAAAGTTGGTGCCTGACATTGACTATTTTTTTCCCTCACAGATTCATTACTTCGAGATATTTAATTAATTTCAATTCAGTCATTAAACCATTTCTTTCTTCATAAATTTAAATTTCAGAGGCCATCTCTCATGTCGATCACACGAGAAATAATTCGAAGAAAAATTGACGATCTCAGGATTCTTAACGAGAACAGGTTATTTTTAAGCATCTCAGTCATTCTAGTCAACCCTTTTCTTGTCAGTATTTGCATTACTACATACTACATATTTACTACATCAGACATCTGAAGAAAACAATTCACAGAATAAATTAACCAATTCAGTGCAACAATCCTTTTCGTGCCTGTCTCGGATGCGACACAGGAACGCCGCATGATCGCTTCGTGTGGTCATTTGTTCTGCGGCGAGTGCGCGATTGGAGCAAAACAATGTCCGATCTGCTTCAATCCCACCATAATGGTCCGCCTCTTCGAGAACGAGAAAAGTCGTGAATGCAGAATCTGCCGTTGTGAAACGCCAATTTCGCGCGTTGTTTTCATTGATTGTGGCCATCTGATGTGTGGGGCGTGTATGATGAAAATGATACTTGACTTGAAAGACTAATTTCTAATCTGCCCCTTCTGTTGCATCAAAACGAACGAGAATCGCATTGTCGGATTGGACGAGATTTTCTATGAGTCTCCCAAGACCTTCTCTTCGGATATCTTCGTCAGCCTAGCGATAGCCCTGCCCGTAATCCCTGTGATTTGTGGAGTAACTTCTTTCGTACTTAGATGTATGCGCAAATAGTTGTTCTAGCATTCCGATTCAGCTCTATTGTTCTACTCTTACAATCAGCTTGTTCTCTAAACAATAATAACTGTGATGTCAGATAAAGATTGCCAATCACTTGTCGTGTATTTTACAAGCAATTGCCTCCGCGCAATCACTGCAAAAACATTTATTTTTTAATTATTTGAACGTTGCAATCGATAAAGGACGATTACGAGATGGCGATTAGAAAAAGTCAACTATTGAATCTATCCAATTTTATTTATGTTTCAACTCTTCTTTCAAATTCACACCACCGTTTCTTCACATAGGCTCGCTCTTCATCATTTTGAAAAAAAGACGTACCCTCTGGTGAGACTTCTCATCGCATCAATAATGTACGAACGGAAGACTATCGTTCTGTAAATGCTACAATTGGTGCCATAAGATACATTATTTTTATCCTCACAGATTCATTACTTTCGAGATATTTTGATTCAGCCATTAAAACATGTTGTTTCCTAAATTTTAATTTCAGATGTTATCTCTCATGCCGATCACTCGTGAACAATACATCAGAAAGATTGAAGACTTCAGGATGCTTAGCGAAAACAGGCTAGTTGTTATTTTCTTTAATTATCCCGGTCCTTCAATTCAACTCTTGAATCAACAGGAAAATATCCGAAATTACTCCTTTTTTCATTTAAAAATGCAAACATTACAGTACAATGATTATTTTCTCACGTGCCTGCCTTATATGTGGCACGCAAAAGCCGCGTGATCGCTTCGTCTCAACCGCATGCGGACATGTCGTCTGTGGCTTCTGTGCGGAGGGCGCCAAGGAATGCCTGCTCTGCTTGAAGCCCACCAAAATGATCCATCTCTTCGAGGACCAACACACTCGTGAATGCGGAGTCTGTCTCTGCGAGACACCAGTTGCTCGAGCCGTCTTCATTGATTGTGGTCATTTGATGTGTGGCGCTTGCATGACCCAATTGGTAATCGACGCGATGGGGGATTATCTAAGCTGCCCGTTCTGTCGCATTGAGACACACGAGTCTCGCATTGTCGTAATGGGTGAGATCTTCAATGAGACCCCCAAGACATTTTCTTCTGATTTCCTTGTCGGCCTAGCCATAGCGTTGCCAGTTATCTCCGTAATTTGCGGATTAACTTCTTTCTTCATTAAATTTATGCGCAAATAGTTGTTCCAGCATTCCGATCCATCTTTGTACTGTTTTACTGTGAGAATCAGTTTGTTCTAAAAAATGTATAATTGATATGTCAGATAAACATTGTCTTATCAAGCATTCGTCATGCATTTTACAAGCAATTGACTCTGAGCAATCACTGCAAATATATATGTTTTCTCTATTTTTCTGAATGTTGCAATCGATAAACGACGACGACGAGATGGCGATTAGTATAAAAGATACGTTAATTATTGTTTCTATCCGATTTCATTTATGTTTCATCTTTTCCTCCTACAAAAAGTGAAGTTTCCCCTCTGGCAAAGATCATTAATTTCTACACACACTGTTTCAAACGGAATCAATCATCCAATTTCAGAGCAGAAGCCCCAGACCATTATTTTGAGTGTACAAATTCTCGACATTTCAATCAACATTTCAGTCATTACAGTTATATCTATCTGATCACTCAGTCATGTCATCTTCGAATGCTCATTGCATGGACACGTATATCCTCGTTTCGACCACCTTGCAGTTCGCCAACGAACAAAAGTAAGCCTGTAATATTGGTTGTATTTTTTTAGTTTAAGAGTGCAACTGAATTTTTTTTACAATTGCCCTGACAAGCCGCGAGGATTTTCGATTCAAGCCTCCATATGCATACCGTGGAGGCATGTTGGGCACTTGTTTACAAAAATGGCCAAATTAGGGCGCCGCGTCTCGAAAGCGGCGCGCCAGGTGGGCACCAAGTTTAAAAATCGGGTTTTCATATTTTCTCAACCACACAAGTTGGAATCAAAATTTCTTCTGCATCATCATAGACATGTCGAAAGTGAATGGGAACACTATACAGATCTGGTTCAGGACCATCTAAAATTATTTTTCGCGTTGTCGAAAATTGTTTTTCGACACATTGGCTCACTTTTCGCGAGGGGGGCGCAAAGGCACCTATCACACGATGGAGTCCATGCAATTCTGCGTCGAACTGTGTACAGTACAGATCAATCAACCTTTTCAGAAACTGCGAAAAATGTTCAGAAACTAAAAAATCCCCATTTTCTGACCACAGCTTTTCTCTTTCGTGTTTTCATGAGCTGTAATATCGAAATTCGGATTCTACACGCAAAACTACACAAGAAAAATATATTGTCAGATTTTAATGAGATTCACAAATTTTCGACTTTACCATGACCATGGTCGAGGTCGCTTTATAGGTAAAAAATTCGAAATCTGATGTTGTCTGACTATAAGCTTATGTTATGTATTTGGGTACGTAGAATTCGAATTTGTTAGCAAGAGCTCACGAAACCGTGAAAGAAAAAAGTTATGCTCGAAAATTCGAAAATAGTCGATATTTTAAGTTTTATGGTGATAACTTTTTTCTTTCGCGGTTTCGTGAGCTCTTGCTAGCAAATTCGAATTCCACGCAAGCAAATACATAACATAAGCTTATAGTCAGACAACATCAGATTTCGAATTTTTTACCTATAGTGGTGTTCCGAAAGTATATTCCGCGTTTTTTGAAAATTAATTTCTCAGGTTCTAGGAAACTTATCAAGTCATACTAAAGTGCGCTGGCTCTACCAACCATTGCTCTACTATTTAACCACTTGAGCACTGTGAACCCTCTTGTTAGTGACAAATGGCGCTAATTATACCACACCTCATCAAAATTATCAATTCTCAGTTTTTGTGCATGATGTCTGACTGGCATGCCGACGCAGGCAAGTTCGACTCCTCGGCCCACTGTGAAAATGCAGAAAATAATTTTGCACAACGGTTGGACAGAATAGATTAGTTTCAAATGACGAAGAAGTTGGAATAGATTCAATTGCCCTGGCCTAATGGGCATGGTGTCTGACTTGCTGGATACATAACTTTTCGTGCTCTTTCAACAAAAAAGATTTCGTGCCCGAATTGATGTACCCATTCCACTAGTAATATTGGCAAGTCCCAGATTGTAGCAGTTTCCTTTCCCTTAATGGGCATGGTGTCTGACCGGCATGCCGACGCAGGCAGGTTCGACTCCCGCCCGCAGGTGATGTTTTGCAAGAGGTAGAGAAAGGCGCGCGCCCCAACCACTAGTCTCCGTCAAGCGTTCCCTGCGGTAGGCCGCCCTGGCCTAATGGGCATGGTGTCTGACTGGCATGCCGACGTCATTAGCTAACCTCCTTGAGAATGCCTTGGATCCTTGGAGGGCAGGACAGTGTCGATGGTATCGTGAGAATGAACGACGGACTGAGAAATGACAGACAGAAGAGCGAGCAGCAGTTTGGCCAACTTCCTGCAATTGGAAATCGTGATAATGGGCATGGTGTCTGACTAGCATGCCGACGCAGGCAGGTTCGACTCCCCACCGCAGGTGATGTTTTGGGCCCTGGCATGGTGCCTGACTGGCATGACGACGCAGGCAGTTTCGACTCCCGCCCGCAGGTGATGTTTTGCAAGAGGTAGAGAAAGACTAATGGGCATGGTGTCTGACTGGCAGTGGCTATGGTGTCTGACTGAAGAACCAGTAATGGCCATTAGGTGCCTGACTGGCATGCCGACGCAGGCAGTTTCGACTCCCGCCCGCAGGTGATGTTTTGCAAGAGGGCATGGTGTCTGACGGGCATGCCGACGCAGGCAGGTTCGACTCCCGCCCGCAGGTGATGTTTTGCAAGAGGTAGAGAAAGGCGCGCGCCCCAACCACCAGTCTCCGTCAAGCGTTCCCTGCGGTAGGCCGTCTAAAAAAAATTATTCTCTGTTTTCTGTATAGATAAAAATCATGTTATCATCTCAATGGAGTTTGGAGTTGACAACGCTCAAATTGCGCGCTACTTAATCTTTTCATTTTCGATTTCATTATCACTACGAAGCTCGCTATTTTCCACACATTTTTCAAAAAATTTGAGAATTTCTCACCAACAACAGTTTGAAGATATTACACATAAATCGTAACATACAATTATCAGAATTTGAGAGAAATTCACAGACAAGAAAGATAAAATTCGAAAAATCGACCTTCAAAAATATCGTAAAAACGAAAGATTTCGACCTAGTTCAACCGTCGCGCAAGGTATTTTCTATTAATAATTTTTATTTGATAATACAGACCCTTCTTCATCTTTGTTCGGAACCCGGAGTTCCCAACGAAATCCTCCACTGAGATAGAAAATTTCAAACATGTAGCCCGAAATCACACATGTGAGCCTATTTCGTCATCATTACGCAATGTTTTCGCAATCTTAAAACGCGTTCTCTGTACTACTGCAGGAGACATGGTACAGTTGGCTCAAAACAGTCGTATGGGTCTCAAACTTTGGGTGTATGACCCTTTGGGGTCGAGAAAACTTTTTTCATAAAAATTTTAATCTTTGATCTCCAAAAATCGATAATTTCAAATTTGAGATTTCGGTATCATGTGACATATCATTCGAAAGAGCATCAAAAGTTATTCTAGATGATAGAAGGACCCAAAAACTAAGGGGGACACATGGTGAGAAATGGTCAAGGTCGAAATATTTTTCATCTCGAAAAAATATAACTATAGGAGTTTCTGGTGTGTTTTTGCGTGCTGATTCCAAATATCTATACTACAGCTCATGAAACAAGAAATGAAAAAAAAGTTATACTCGAAAAACTGTCAAAAATCGACAGTTCGAGTATGTGAGTAGGCACGGATAACTGACGATTTTGATACAACGTCCGTGAAAATCGGCCCCGCAAAGAAGATCATCGTTTTCAGCATTGGAAAATACACAAAAAATCTCAAAATAGGGGTGTACAAATCATATCATCATGGGCAGCCATATCGATGTTTACCAAAAGTGACTGAATTTTGCACATTTTGCGTCGTCACTGTCGTTGGAATAGCTCAAATCAAGTTTCCTTCTATCATCTAGCATAACTTTTGATGCTCTTTCGAATGATATGTCACATGACACCGAAATCTCAAATTTTAAATTATCGATTTTTGGAGATCAACGATCAAAATTTTTATGAAAAAAGTTTTCTCGACCCCAAAGGGTCATACACCCAAAGTATGAACGGCGTATGGTCATTTTTACCAACTATGCCACTTTCTCCCCATTTCCCTGCAGTATCGTACATGGTGGGCAAACCCAAAAAAAAGATGATCATTTTGGGCAATTTTTGACTTTTTTGACTTCCAGCGAATGTTGACTTATAAATTCCAATTTTTCTTTCTTATTTTTTGTCTACCCTTGTTTACTGGAATTGGCCTGGAATGTCCTGGTGAAATATTTCTCTAACATGAAGAAAATGAGAGCTCAAATTCAGTGATTACGGTAGTATGGAGTAGGTAGGTAATTCCTACCGTAATCACTCGTTTATTTTCAATTTTCATATTTATTGCTTTCTTTTTTCTCCAGTTTAGAGAAATATTTCACCAGGACATTCCAGGCCAATTCCAGCAAACAAGGGTGGACAAAAAATAAGAAAGAAAAATTGGAATTTATAAGTCAACATTCGCTGGAAGTCAAAAAAGTAATAAAAAAAAAAGCCCAAAATGATCATCTGTCACTGTTTGCCCACCAAGTACGATAGTACAGATAACGCGTTTTAAGATGGAATATTTTAGATCATCTGCATCTTCAACTAATACTAAATGAAGTTTGGAATTTTGCCTTTTAGTTCACAAGAAATAAAAGTTTTAAAAAACGGAAGATACTTTCGGAACACCCCAATATAAAGCGATCTCGACCCCGGGGTCATGGGAAAGTCGAAAATTTTTGAATCTCAGAAAAATCTGACAATGGATTTTTCTTGCGTAGTTTTGCGTGTAGAATCCGAATATCGCTATGTGAACTCATTAAAACACGAAAGAGAAAAGCTGTCAGAAAATGGTCGAAAACGAGGATTTTTTTGGTTTCTGAACAATTTTTCGCGGGTTCTGAAAAATTGGATTGATCTGTTCTGTACACCGTTCGACGCAGAATTGCATGGACTTCAAGGTGTGATAGGTGGCGTTTCTTGCAATCAGTTATTTTCACGCCTTCGAAGGCACACCCGCTGGCGTGCATGTAATACAAAATCAGACGCCTGCTTAGTTCTCCATTCGATTTCAACAATCGAATGCATTCCGTTCAGTCGTAGCTATCTGTCTTATCGTGATTCATATCTTATGACTTAAAAAAAAAGATTCATACGCTATTCCTGATATTTATGGTTTTTATAGGAAAGTCAGGCTTCCGACTCGGTGTTCTAACTGTGTTAAATGTAGAAACATGTACATGCATATAACCAGTATTTCAATTTCAGATAACTCAATTCGACATGGAAATCTCTGAAGCAACACGCCGAGCCTTGTGGCTCGTTCTTATTTCAAACTTTAAAGTGGATTACGAAAACATGCTAGTTATTATATTTTTTTTGGAAGCATTTACCTGAATTGCAGAAAGAAACTAGTCGAAATGCTTCATTTTGAAGTTCCAATCACGTGTAAAAGGTTCAGCCCACCTCGTGTCGTATCTCGCGCCTGCCATCGATACAACGAAGTAGAACCGCGTCATCGCGCGTTCTCTACCGCGTGCGGCCACGCGGTCTGCCGCGACTGCGCGGATGGTGCGGACGCGTGCCCTATTTGCAAGGAGCGCACCACGATGGTTCACCTCTTTGAGGATCCGCAAAGCCGTCAATGCGATATCTGCCTCATCGAGGCGCCGATTATACGATTGGTATTGCCGAATTGCGGACATCTGCTGTGTATTGCGTGTACAATTAATGATGAGCCCATTACTTGCCCCTTTTGTCGCGTTGAGTCCGTGCCTATTCAATTGAAAGAGTCCCCTATCAGGAAACCTGTCCCTGCAGCTTCCATGTTCCACCCTGTCGATAAACTAGCTATCGCGGGTATCACGCTCACTTCAATTCCTCTGATTTATGGGTTTACTATGTTTGCGATTCATTGCATGCGCGAGTTGTAGATCTACTCTTCCTGCTCAGCTGGTATCTATTGTATTTTTCCCGTCCTGTTGATTTTCACAATAAACAACGAACATGTAATAATGATTGATTGGTATTGTGTTGTTTATGCATCACATTGCTATCACTACAAAGACATTTATCGATATCTCGCAAATCCGCATCTCCGGTGTACATACTACTTATCTTCCGAACATCGACAAGAGATTGCACTGGAATATTAATTAATTTATTAATTTAATTAATATTTAATAAAATAATTATTCACCGGGCATGGTGTCTGGGCATGGTGTCTGACTGGCATGCCGACGTAGGCAGGTTCGACTCCCACCCGCAGGTGATGTTTTGCAAGAGGTAGAGAAAGGCGCGCGCCCCAACCACTAGTCTAACCAATCTACAAAATTGTTATTGAACACCGCTTTTTTGAATTAACCAGATTCTGTATACTATAATCCGGTCTTTTAGGAGGCGCAGACGCCGGAAAGTCGACAATCCTGAAGCAGATGAGGTTTAAAGCATAACTTTTTTTTCTCGGATTCTAACTCTGATTCAGAATTCTCCATATGAACGGGCTGAGCGACGAGGAAATGCACAGCTTTCACAAGTATCTGAAGTACAATTTGTTTCAGGTGGTTACTAAATTCCAGAAAATTTTCAATAGTATTCATTCAGATCTTCCATGAGATAGCAATCGGCGTGCAGGAACTGATTCCTGAAATTGCCAACAATGAGAAGGTGAAAACCTTTCCAGTTTTTGAAATATCAGTGATTCAAGAGAAAAATCTATCGGTTCGCCGAGACCTTCACATGGATCATGGATACTGATGAAGACAAGGAGAGGGAAGCCCTCCTCAACTTTTTCTCATTAAATGTGAGGCGTTTTTTTTCATAATTTGTTTTAAATTAAACATTTGCTTCAGTGTTTTCGCTCGTTCCTCGACATCTACCCTAATTTGACAACGCCTATTAGTAAGTGTTACTAAGTCGGTGACGACGGGCACAGTCATACTTCTTAAACAAATTCCAAACTAGTACGAGAGGTTAATGTCCCATTTGTCCCATTAGTGAATGACCTTGTGAGAAGAAAAATATTAAAAGGTCATATTCGCGTGAAATAGCGGTTGCTCTTACAATTTGTGATTCATCAAAGCATAGGGTGCTGAACAGATGACATATATACTGTTTTATTGATCATGTTACTATGGTACTTCTCACTTACTTCTTACTTCCGTAGCGAGGCGCAATCATGTACTCTAAAGGGGAATTCATCTCACATATTCATTAGCCATTAGACATTAGGTTGTACTGGTGGGAAGATAGTAATACAATCTGGTATGGGATATTTTCAATACGACTGTCTCAAGCGGAATGCCACCTTGTTAAGAGGTTACTGAAATGCACAACAGGATCGATACATACAATACAGTACATGTGTTTGGGACTTTTGTGTTGGAGAACAAGATTGTTGATTTAGCACGGATGATTCCGTTAACGATTTTTCAAAACATTGATCGTTGATCTGCTCAGACGCTGGAAGAAGTGGACAAGATGATTAAACCGTTGCTGCACAAGGACATCTTCCCGGTACAGTTCCACAAACCAGTGAGTTGCAACCGAGTGCTCACACCTGAATTTTCCGGTTCCAATCAATATGTATCTCACTTACATTTCAAATGGAAGAAAAAGGGGTTAAAATGTGAATACTAGAATCTTTCAAGAAACCGGACAATCGTCTACGCGATTCTGCACAGCTCTTCGGCGACATGTTGAGGAGCAAATTTTTGGCCACTGCATCATTCATACTCTTCCTCAATAAGGTTTGCAGCTCTGATCGAATACTAATCATTCACGAACAATTGTACTAGGGTGTAAAGAATATTAAATACCATGTTCAGCAAGACCTCTTCTTGAAGAAGCTCGTCAGCAGTCCATTAGAAAAATACGTCAATGGATACAGTAAGGCGCTACTCAAATGTTGATGGCAAAATAACAGTGACGGAGAAGCTTCTGAATATCTGAAAGAGTATTTTCTCAAGATCAGTGATTCGATGTTCACAGTTTTGTTCATATGAAATTTCAGCGGAAATCGCGGAATGACAAGGAGCGCACCATCTATTCGCACTACTGTTGCGCGACCGACACTAAGAATGTCGAGTTCGTGTTCAAGGCCGCATGCGATATCGTGCTCCAGAAGAACCTCAACAACAGCGGCGTAACGTAGTGTGGGGACAGAGAAGACTTTGCATGAACGGTTTTATTCATTTCGCAATGTATCCTCTAAAAATAATGCTTTCTAAAAATCACATTCCAATTGCTCGTAGAGAGAATTTGCGATCCTCCTTTTCCCACCGTCATTTGTAAGATTCATAGAATAGTTGATCCTAAATTATTAATTTCAGGCTTTGATTACTTCTCCAGCCTTCGCACCCGTGTATTCTAATGATAAACTAATCTTCGGCAAACGCTTTGTCATTGGCTCATGATAAAGAAAGCGAGAGATGCTCCGAGAATGTATTTACCAAAAACCAACACTGAGCGTTGTGCTTGATGTTTCGTAGAAAAAGAGGCGATAAGAACAGAGAACCATTCCAGACTACAGACAAGGACAAAATAGTTTGCAATTCCCCGTGCTAAATGTTGGCAATCATTGTGGGCAACACAGTTCTTTGTGTAACACAATGTGGTCTTGTTTTCTCAGTTCATTGTATCTCATAGTGTAGAGGAGAGCTGAAGAGATTCATAGGTAGAGAATAACATATTGAGAGAGAGGGACAATAACTGAAAACAGGCAGAACACAATTTACAACAGGCAAGGACGTTGTGGACGCAAGAATTATGTACGAACTGTAGACATTTCGGCAGTGCTTAGGTAGTTTGTGCATCTTTTGCAAACTTATTCGGACACATCAAGCACAACGCTCAGTGTTGGTTTTTGGTAAATACATTCTCGGAGCATCTTTCGCTTTCTTTATCATGAGCCAATGACAAAGCGTTTGCCGAAGATTAGTTTATCATTAGAATACACGGGTGCGAAGGCTGGAGAAAAAAAACACCCCAACGGGTGTGACAGCATGTGAGTAACAATTACAGATATAAGGATTGAGGAAGGGAGAGGAGAAGGGGAGGGGGGGGGGTAGGAAGGTAAGGAGGATGAGAGGAGGAGAGAAGGAAGAGAGGAAGACGGGAGATCTGTAGTTGCGCTCACTACCGCAGTTGCCCTCGATTGGTGAGGTGGACGAGTCCTCGGAACGGGAAGGGAACCGTTCGATCCATCTGTGTCTTATGGATCTGAGCAAGGGCGGGATGTGAGTGATCAAGAGATCAAGCTACAGTTTCGGAATCTCTATCTGGAGAATGCGAGTAGTGTCGCTGCAGGCGGAGCTTTACTCCGCCTGCAGCTATTTAGGTTTGGGTTTCAGGGTTTTTGGTTATAAAAATCTTTTATATATACCAGGGAATCCGTAACTTTGTTTCCTATGGAGTGTTAGCTCTAAATCCTTTCCGAATGCTTTTGCATCGTGAGCTGAGTCGAATGCGCTATTGACCTAAGGTCTAACTTAACCCTAAGTACCTAACTTAAGGTCACATTTCGTGGCCTAGGCGTCCGTGGACGACGCCTAAGAAGGAGCATAGGAGTCAGTACTGAAGCTCTGAGGTTCACATCGTTGTGGTACTGTAGGGTAACGGTAGGTGTGGGATACGGTAACGCTACCGTAACCTAATTAGAACTTAATTGAACCTAGCACTGGATAACCAGTACTGACTGGAGAGGTACGGTAGGGTTACGGTAGGTGTGGGATACGGTAGGTGTAGGATATGGTAGGGTTACGGTTGCGCTACCGTAACCTAAATAGGACTTAATTGAACCTAGTACTGGATAACGAATGGTGCCTGGAGAGCCAGTGCTGACTGGAGAATCAGTACTGGCCGGGCAGTCATGCGATAAGCCTGAATGGCTAGTCCTGACATTCATGAACTGGGAAGTGGGCGGAGTCAGACGCCTCTCCCTCGCCTCCTCATTCATGCGCGTGCTCTCACCGTGGAAGGTGACCTCCTGCGTTAATTAATATTATTTATTATACTATCAGTACCGGGTATCTAGGATTATCATGCCTGAGTTGTCAGTACTTGTGTGTTTCTCGTTTAAATTTATGTTGCGAAAACGTACTTTCGTATCATGTTGTAATTACTCATTACGTACAGCTCACCCTCAAAATGTCGGAAAACGAACGGAAAAGAACGGCTGCAAACTTGCCTGAAGAAAAGAAGACGGCGCGAAGGAAGAAGAGAGCTGAACAAGAGCAGAAGAGGTCAGTTTGTCATGTGAGGCTTGATGCAATGTATTCTGTTGTCAGGAGGAGCCACGAGACGAAGCAGCAGAAGTTGGAGCGAAAGAGGAAGAATGCAGAAGAGCATCGGGCGGGAGTCGAACCTGCCTGCGTCGGCATGCCAGTCAGACACCATGCCCATTCTCTACCTCTTGCAAAACATCACCTGCGGGCGGGAGTCGAGCCTGCCTGCGTCGGCATGTCAGTATGACACCATGCCCATAGGCGTAAGTAAACTTTCTGCATTACATGACTGGGTGCTCATGCTAACCTCTATGTTTCAGGAGACAGAAGCAGAAGGAATCTGAGTGCCCCGATCTGGACACCGTCCTCGATGTGTACTTCGACCTGAGAGCGCTGGCACCAGAGAACGATGCAATCAAGCAGGATCTCAATCGTTTCGGACACATCAACAGGGATGCGATGACCGTAAGGATGGAAACAGAGCACGACTGGCGGGCGCAGATAACCAGCAGCAACAAGCAGCGGTGAGTGATTTTTGATAATTGTGCAATTATCTACTTTAATTATATTCAGTGAAGCAAAGCAGAAACTGAAGAGCGCTCGAGGGTACTCCGAATGGTACGAGGACGTCTCCACGTACGCTGCAATGAGGCGAGACATCGCGGATGGAGATCCAGTGGTGAGGCATTAATTACTTGTGCTAAATTAAACTTCATTCTTAGGGAGCTAGTACTAGACAGTCAAGCTTGGTGTTCCAGTAATGACCGCTCAGTGCTGAACGATCAGTAATAATTGAAATCTTTCGTGCAGGAACAATGGTTCTTGGTCACTTCGCGAACCCGCGTCGCCCGAGCGATTCGCAGAGAATGTCTGAGGGAGCTGCCCTTCGCGTGCCAGAAGTTGCGCATCCAGATGCAGACAACGTCAGTCCATCACCCATCATGGGTCAAGCACGAGAAGCACAAGGTATGTTGTGTTGGGATGGAATTCAGTAAAGTGATTGAAAATGTTCGAATAACTACGGTGATCCAGGTGCACCGAACAATGTTCCGTATCTCCTACCATCGAGCCAATGAGTCCACAAAAGGAGCCGTCCCTCTCTACAAGATCTTCCCGGAATTGTACAGAGATTTTTTCAAGATTCTCGAGGAACAGACGACTGAAGGTATCTTTACATCGAACTAAGCTCCCAACTCTAGTCTTAGGTCTCTAGGCTTGACTGATCAGTACTGGGTACACACACACACATGCCTGAACAATCAGTGTAATCATCTGTTTTGCAGAAACAAACCGTGAGCGAGAGGCGGCAGTGAGACTGACAATGGAGAGTTTGCTGATGGGAGTGGAGGAGCTGCTGCTGCGAGGAGAGGCGGAATCAGAGGAGCAGCGAGCAGAGCCCTCACAAGATGGTAACACCATTTCAGTCGAAATATAGTAATGAAAATCCCTTACCTGGTGTCTCTTTAGCGCCGGACGCCGAGAACATCGGAATCGAGATGGACAACGAAGACGCCGACGAGCAGGATGATATGGCTGGAACAGGGCCAGCAGAAGATCAGGAGTTACTGCGAGAAGAAGCAGAAAACATCGTTCTGCAGGTGAGTGTTTGCCGAAATGAACCCTGAAAACTCAGGCATGAGATCCCAGGATTGGGACTTCAGTAATGGTGAGTCAGGACTGGGATGTATGTTTCTGGATCCTGATCTAGGTGAAGCAGCAGGACCACATGCTACCATCTACCTCCCCCACCGCATCTACGCCAAGCCATGCACATGTCGTCACAAGATGACGCAAGACGAGGCGTGCACGCTCAAGGCTGCTCTCCTCGATGTTCTCGATCATGTTGACCACGGAGAGTACCGTCGTCTGCAGCAATTCGACAGAACAGGTGAGAGAAGGTAGAACATGGATTGATGCGATGATCTTTCGTTCAGAGCTACCTGCTCTGAGGAAGAGTTCCATCTGCTACACGGGACTCCGCTCGATCGTATCTCGTCTCAACATCATCAGAGCTCTCGTGAGCAAGCTCCGCCTCGTCGAGGTTCGTATGAATGGTCGCCTGGATTACCAGGCCTGAATGGTTAGGACTCTTGAACGTCCAGTACTGGTTCATCACGCTTGGAGTTCCAGGAATCATTCGGCCACTCGAACTCGAAGTTCGCCGAGTACGCCGATGCGAAAAATTTGAAGTGGCTTCCGAAGAGCGTTCGAGAGATCGTCGAGGCTACCTTCGCCGACGATGAGAACAGCAAGAAGATGAGAGAGGTGAATAAGCTTGTGTCAGTACTGACTGGATAGTTAGGGGCCGGTGCTCATGCCTGACTTACCAGTGAAACTTCTCAAACGATAATCACTCAGGGCGAAGTGCAAACGCGATTCGGTCGGCAGCTGGAGAGAGTGGCAGAGACGGTGGAGGACACGGAGCGCTACTTCTGCGATGTGTGCGATCGAGCCAGAAAATACGCGAACATGTGCAGGAGTACACCATATCAGGTGAGTAGTAGAAAGAATGATTAACGATATGAAGTATGGTGTTTGCAGATGGCTCAGTACATGCGACCCGAGGCACTGAACGCGAAAAGGCGGAAGAATGAAGTTCAAATCTGCAAGAAGTGTATGACTGAGGCGAGGAAAGTCAAGGGATCGCTCGACCACCGCCATGCTAATCCCTGCATGCCCACCTACTCGCCCAACAACACGGTCGACTTCGATGAAGTAAGCCTATATCTCAGTACTGGAAAGGCAGTATTAGGTATCCAGGATCGGAGGGCTACGCTTGGGAATCCATGACTGGATAATCAGTATAACTGAATTAACATAGGTGCCGAAGGAGCTGGAGGATCTCAACTGGATCGAGAAGTGCCTGGTGCAGCTCATGCGCCCCATCCGACAAACGATGCGTTTGGAAGATGCCAGTGGTCGCAAGGCGACGATGATGGGAGTCGGAGGTACGCGATTGGCTAGATGATTGATAGTGTGTCCGGCTCCATCCGGTACGTCGCAGAAACGCTGCCGAGCGACGCCCATCTCACAATCCTCGTCAGCCCAGAAGCAGCCAAATCCAAGCTGGTGCGTCTCCCGGCTGCGTGGCTGAAGGAGAACAATCCGCTGTACGCAAACGTAAGTTCTTGTGTTTCTGATTGTTTGACTGAGTAACCAGGCCTGAGATTCCATGCCTGACAGCAAATGCATGAATACCCAGTCCTGGTTGTCTATGCCTGAGAACACATGCCTGAGCGCCTAAGGAAAATTTTGTAGATCACGATCGACCCGGCCTTCCGATTCTCGCGTGAGTCCGTCACCTTCGAGGGTCGGCCGAGAAATGCGGGTCCGGTCTCTGATGCTGATCTGGATGAGCTGGTGACGAGTGATGAAAATGCACCGTCGATACTGCGTCACGAGGACATCACCGTGACAATCACAGTTCCAAATGACGGAAACCCGGCTCCCGGAATTGCGGCTGAGAGATATGCTGCTGGTGCGACAAACGATGCTGAGTGATATGCTCTACTTCGTGCGAGTTACCCCGTTCGATTGATCAGTCAGCCCTGGGTCGATAGTACTGGCGTACAAGTACTGGGTGATCAGAACTGAAAATTCAGGCCTTTAGTTGTATGGTTTGTTTCTAGCATCCCTATGAGCCAGTGTCGGTGGACACTCCGAATCTGGACTGCATGGCCTTCCCATGGCACTTTCCGAAGGGACGATTTGGAGTGGATTCTCCTGGACGGCCGAAGAAGGTCAGTACGCTCGATTTCACTGTCGCTTACAGTTGCGCAATGCTTTCTAGTATGTTTACAATTTCAGCTGAATCTTCGCAACATGGTGAGGTGGTGGATGGCGACGAAGGACCGTCGATGTGCTCGCGATGCACAGTTCCTCTCCTTCCTGCACGTCTTCTCGAACAGAAGGAAATGACGTCCGCACTGGGAATTGCAGCTCAACTCGGTAAATCGAAGATGCAGGCAGACGTCTTCCTCCAGGCGTTCCGGGAAGGATCAACGGCTTTCGAGGTGAACAACATGGGTCTCCGTCCCAGTCCTGAATGTCTAGTACTGGATTAGGAGCATTTCTATAGTTTTATAAGTTTCGAGCTTCCAGAGTCTTTTTTGGGCGTTTGGGCCTGTAGATTGCCTTAGGGTTAAGCATTTCTATAGTTTTATAAGTTTAGAGCTTCCAGAGTGGCTTTTCTGTTTTTTCGGCCTAGCCGATAGGCTTAGGCTTAGTTTGACAGTACTGGAGACTTAGGCTTGACCCATCAGCCCTGGAAACTTAGGCTTGACCCTTCAGCCCTGGAAACTTAGGCTTGGATGTGCAATACCGACTTCCCATTACTGAACACTCAGGGCTTAGGCTTAGTTTGAAGAATTTTTACAAGTTTTTTATAACTTTTAAACTTGCTTTTTTCTCATCACTCCTACGCTTTTATAAGATTCTTTCCGGCGCGCAGCGACGGTCGATCAGGGTTTTCTCAAGTTTTATACCCCTTCAGCTTACAGGGTCCCCAAGCACAAACCTAAATAGACTATCTTTTTCTCTTTTGTGCCTTCAGGCACAAGGAATAGTCTTCTATAGGGGAGCCGCAGGCTGCCCAGTTAGGCTTCACAGGCTGAGGGCGTGGAGAGAGACGTGGAACTAGGTAACAGGCCTAGGCTGGCGTTTCTACACCCCATTTTTCATTTTTCTTAAGCTTTATAGAAATCATGGCGATAGCCATGATTTCTATAAAGCTGGTGGATGGCGACGAAGGACCGTCGATGTGCTCGCGATGCACAGTTCCTCTCCTTCCTGCACGTCTTCTCGAACAGAAGGAAATGACGTCCGCACTGGGAATTGCAGCTCAACTCGGTAAATCGAAGATGCAGGCAGACGTCTTCCTCCAGGCGTTCCGGGAAGGATCAACGGCTTTCGAGGTGAACAACATGGGTCTCCGTCCCAGTCCTGAATGTCTAGTACTGGATTAGGAGCATTTCTATAGTTTTAAAAGTTTCGAGCTTCCAGAGTTTTTTTTGGGCGTTTGGGCCTGTAGATTGCCTTAGGGTTAAGCATTTCTATAGTTTTATAAGTTTAGAGCTTCCAGAGTGGCTTTTCTGTTTTTTCGGCCTAGCCGATAGGCTTAGGCTTAGTTTGACAGTACTGGAGACTTAGGCTTGACCCATCAGCCCTGGAAACTTAGGCTTGACCCTTCAGCCCTGGAAACTTAGGCTTGGATGTGCAATACCGACTTCCCATTACTGAACACTCAGGGCTTAGGCTTAGTTTGAAGAATTTTTACAAGTTTTTTATAACTTTTAAACTTGCTTTTTTCTCATCACTCCTACGCTTTTATAAGATTCTTTCCGGCGCGCAGCGACGGTCGATCAGGGTTTTCTCAAGTTTTATACCCCTTCAGCTTACAGGGTCCCCAAGCACAAACCTAAATAGACTATCTTTTTCTCTTTTGTGCCTTCAGGCACAAGGAATAGTCTTCTATAGGGGAGCCGCAGGCTGCCCAGTTAGGCTTCACAGGCTGAGGGCGTGGAGAGAGACGTGGAACTAGGTAACAGGCCTAGGCTGGCGTTTCTACACCCCATTTTTCATTTTTCTTAAGCTTTATAGAAATCATGGCGATAGCCATGATTTCTATAAAACACGATGATTCAGAACAAACAGAGTAGTGCTGGATAGCCAGTATTCAAATCTTCATGAGAAATTAACAGAAAATCATATTTATCACAGCTCTTCACACCAGTCAACATTATTAATTCCACTGAAGTTCTCTGAATCAGGAGAATACGGAGACAAGGCTCCAGCACCACTGGTCGATGGAGTGTTCTCCTCGTCACAGTTGTTGCCACCGACACGGATGACGAGCCGACTAGATCCATTGATCATCTGCCATTTCTTCTTGTTTCTGGAAAAGAGGTAAATATAATCTGTAACAACGGAATCTAAATTACCTCTCCTTTCTCTGCTTAGACTCCTTCTTGAGGCGAGCGGCTTTCGTAGCTGCGTCCTCCTCGCTTCTCCTGTAAATATCATGATTAGCTATTCAGTACCGGAGACTCAGGCTTAAATCTTCAATACTGAAGACTCAGGCTTAGATGTTCAATACTCCATTACAGTATCCGTTGACTACCTCTTCTTTCGCTGCTCAGACTCCTTCTTCTTACGAGCGGCTTCCGTGGCTGGGTCCTCCTTGCTTCTTCTGAATAAGTTTATATTTTTTCACGATATTAGCAGAAATTAGGAAATAAATATATGTAGTTACCTCAGCAGCTGTTGCTGGTAATGCAGCTTTCCTTTAGCCTTCTTCTCTTCAGGGGTCAGCTTCGCAAGACTCTTGGCCGCCCTTAACAGTTTACTATGTTTCCTAAAAATCTGGT
Organism: Pristionchus entomophagus; assembly: GCA_036245825.1. Lineage (NCBI taxonomy): Eukaryota > Metazoa > Nematoda > Chromadorea > Rhabditida > Neodiplogasteridae > Pristionchus > Pristionchus entomophagus. The sequence continues at coordinate 5,035,167 of BTSX01000001.1, forward strand.
TAATAGTCTACAAACCTCTCTCTGGCCCGTGCGGCTTCCTTGGCCTTCTTTGCAGCCTTCAGTGCTTCCTCGCCATCCTTCTTCTCCTTCTCCATCTGAACGCTATCGGGCGACGACGCTTGATCCATTGAGAATCTAAATTACAAGTACTTCTAGATTAGTCATTGGTTACCAGTATTGGCAACCAAGTACTGGCAGGGCAGCACTATAATCAGACAGTCAGTGCTGGATAGCCAGTAATGAGCCTTTACGAGATATTGAATAAGTCATCTTTATGACACGAACAACAATAACAAGAACACAGTAGTACGAACTATTCGAAATTCCAACAATAACAGTAACTTCTATTAGCAAATGTCTCTCAATTAAAATATGTACACACACACACAGACATACAGATAATTTATGCTTTCTCAAAGATGATGATGTGAATGTTAGACAACTTATTAGGAAGTTGCCTCTGAGCATACGGTGCTCTGTCATCGTCCACGACGGACCATCCAGAAGCGCTTCTTCGCCACACGACATAGTGTCCATTGTCTCCGTTGTCCCACCGGGCATGCTGCATGCAGGCGACCATCTTCATGGTGTGACCTTCAAGTGTACATTGAGGTACCATGCCTAAGTTCCCAGTCCTAGGTCTCCAGTCTTGACTTTCCAGGCTTGGTCACTCAGCACTGACACTGCACAGTGTGCTAAATAGAGAGGTCCCCAAAATGAGTCAGTTCTCGATCGGTCGGAGATTACGGTAGCTATCCCATCACCTACCGTAGGAGGCTCCGATCCAGCTGCCGATCGCCTTACTCGACTCGTGAACCGTATTAGTGATTCTGCCCTTCTCGAGATCCTGATTGGAAATCGTGGATTACGGTAGAATTATCAACCGATCGATTAGGAATATCGATGGTGGCGGTTGAATCGAAATTAATTTTAATTTCCTGATAAGCGAAATCTTGATCGCATTCCGAGTGAGTTTCATGCCTTATTCTAAACCTCTCAGATCAATTGCTCAACGGTTTTAGTTTTAGTTGCATTCAAAAATCTTCTGAATAAATATTTTAAGGAAAAAAAATCAATATCAATGTGACGTCCGACCTTGCCGGCGGCCTGCGCCACGTTCGCCGCCTCCATTGCGACTGCGCCGAACCAGACGACCTGCCCTCCATTGCGACTGCGCCGAACCAGACGACCTGCGATAGTATTATTATTATTATTGTTATTTAAATAAAATAATTAGCAATCGGCTGCACGACTAAAACCCCGATGATGACATTATTGAGGTGCGGTTTGTTACCATTTTTTGAGATGATGACGCATACAAAAATTTGTTCACGGGATTCCACAAATATGATGCATCACAACAAGAATACTTTCAGATCCAAATGTGTTTCATATTACGATCGATTCGAGGATGATAATCTTTGAAGCATATTTTTTCAAACAACATTTTATATCGGGTTGAGGAATAAGTAACGCTCGTTTTTGAATTTTTTTTTCACTTTATCATAAAAACTTTACAAAAAAGCACGATAGAATCTAAAAATATTCTCCATGCGCATCGATGACCTTCTGCCATCTACCAGGCAGCTTGTGGATGCCCTCGTGATAGAAGGACTGGGCCTGGTTCTTGAAATAGTTGGTCAGTACGGTCTGGATAGTGGCTCGGTCTTTGAAGCTCTGTCCCTTGAGGAAACGCTGGAGGTCTGAGAAGAGGTGGTAATCGGAGGGGGCAAGGTCGGGTGAGTAGGGAGGGTGGGGGAAGACAGTCCAGCCATAGCCCGCCAGCTCAGCCTTGGTCTTTCTTGCGACATGCGGGCGGGCGTTGTCGTGCTGAAAGTAGATTCGAGTGTCCTTCCCGCGTGTTTGTTCGACATCGAGTCTCACCTTCCGTAGCTGAAGAGTGTAGACCTCTGCCGTGATAGTCGTCCCCTCGGGTAGGAGTTCCCAGAACTCCACTCCCCGCACTGACCACCAGATGCACAACATCACTTTTTTGGTGTTCAAATCGGGTTTGGGGACATCTGCTGGCTTTTGGTCCTCTCCGACCCATTGTCTCATGCGCTCATGGTTGTCGTAGAGCACCCACTTTTCATCACCTGTGATGACATTGTCCAGCCAATCAAACCGGCGATGCAGAGTGAGAAGAGTCGAAGCCATGTCCACTCAGCGATCCTTGTCATAGTCGGTCAGGTCATGGGGGATTCATCTCCCGAGTTTCCACTTCTTTCCAATCGCGGGAAGTCCATTCACGGCAGTTTTTTGGTCGACCCCAAGGAAGTCAGCAAGATCGCGCGTAGTGAGATACGGGTCAGCCTCCACCTCAGAACGCAATCGATCGAGGTCCAACTCCAAGGGGCGACCGGGTCGGTCTTCATCTTCGAGGGAAAAGTCGTGTTTCTCGAATGTGACCACCCAATTTCTCACGGTGGTTACATGCGGGGTATGTTTGGGGTAAACCTGCTCCAGTTGTTCATGAATGGCGGGCGGTTTCAAGCCAGATAGAAAGAGAAAGAGCATCACGTTCCGAATGTGAATTCGGTTGGGGACGAAATTGTGCGGCATTCTCGCCTGGGAGACTAGGGAGAACTGAATCGAAAACATGTGTGGAATGCCCGAGGGGCCCTCTCTCCAGTGTAAACAGGGTGGCAGACGGCAACAACAAAAGAGCGAGCACGAGGGTTCTAAAGTCGGAGAGAAAAAACGAGCGTTACTTATTCCTCAACCCAATACTTTAAGAAAATGTCGATAAAAAATCAGATGCAACACGTAGACAAGTTTTTATTTCAAAGGCTAAAAAGCGCAACCATTGGAACCACTCCTGCTCATCCCAATTTCACTGCTCCATGAAACATAACTCTGTGCTGTTTGAATTTTCGTTCGAACAAAAATAAGATGTGCATTTATTTTCTTACAAAAGCTCTAAAGGCGAATTGGAATCCACCTTCCGGTAGAAGGTGACGTATACTGACTTTGCGAGCAAAGTCAACAGCTGAGTGAATGTTGACATACGAGGCTAGATTCGACATGAGACTCCAAAAAGATATTACCTATAAAGGCTCAAAAGCAGCGAGAGTTTAACATATTTTTTCGACCAACAGATTGGTATTATTCCGTTCACCTGAAAATCAGTGTATGATGAAACACAAAATCATGTTTGGTGTGATATTTTCTAAAACTACGATAGTTGACATTTTTACGCAAACCCCATGCAGAGATTGAAATTATGAAATATTCGTGCGAATTTCAAACATTACCGGAACACAAATTGGACGAGCGTCAATTTGCGCCTCATTCAGTTCACCCATAGTAAAGACACACAGCGTTTCAGAACAACAGTGATAGAGGACATTGGGCAAATTGCCAAGAAAGACATATTGCGCATCAAAGAATTACAGTATACAAGTCCTGACGCGAAAACGCTCCCTACTCTCTCCTCTCCTCTGCGTCTCTTGTAGTCTGCGCTCTCTGCACTCTTGAAGACACCGGCCGCCTGGTTGATCGTCGCCGAGGCTGCCTGAGTTTAAATTAATTAAATTATATAAATAAATTGCAATTTATTAATGAAATAGCATAATGCAACCCATAATTTGATGCAAACTGTCAGCAAATCTTGCAGTGATAGGAATAAACCACTCATGTAACTCAACTTTCCGAACTGTTGAGCAGACAGCACCTGACCGTATCCGACGGATGGGGCGATTTTCACATTATGGATACATGAATTGTAGAAGTTTGAACGCTTATTGTAACGATCTTTTGTAATTAATAAAGTTGTCTGGTTCTGATTAACCATTGAAGAGCCGCCATGATCGTGATTATCCGGTTCTTTGTATATTCTCGTGTTTTCCTCAATCCACAACTTCATAAATTTATCTAAAAAGGACAATGGCGACGATTATCATTTTTTTGTTGCTGGGCAACCAATCTCGACGGTTAGGCACCCCATCGTAACAACCAAGCTGCGTGAACCTAAGCAGTTCCAAAACTGACCAGAGCTACTTTTCGAAACGAACCGTATGGATTTTCGGTGGAATCACGTAGCTTTCATGTGAGCTAAGCTTCTGCTGTCGCGATAAAGGCGCATGATCGTGCTGAAATTACCACAATAACTGTAAAGTGCCAATAATTATAATAAAATGCGTAAATTTGGTTTAAAAATTGCTTGTATAAGCGAAATCATTCCGAGTTTTTTCTCCCATCGTGAGCGGTTCGCTCTCCATTTCGCTCTCTCCTCTCTTCCTCCCTCGGTCCCTCGTTCCCTCGCCATGCCCCCCAAAGCAGCCGCTCCCGTCTCTGCCATCGACAAGGCGCTTTCCCTCCTCGAATCTCTCCATCAGAAGATGGACGCCATGCCGAAATGTGAGTGCTCCTCTCTCCGTCAGGAACTCGCTGAGCTCAAGAAGGCGATGATGACTCCACTCACTCATCCATCCTCCTTCTGACACGTACTTGGTCGTCAAGAAAGCCCTCAACGACGCTAAGACCTACGCTGATAAGTCTAGCCGTGCGGTATGGATTGGACGCGAAGAAACAAACTCCCCGACTGACACCACAGCCTCAGACCAGAAAGCAATCACCGATCTGTGCAAGGAACTCGGCGATGACGTCATCACACAAGCACTTATGGATGGCTCGCTCACCCACAAACGTCATCCGGAAGTGAAAGGTGATCGTAAAAGCCGCCCTATCAAGATTCAGTTTGCATCGGAGAAAACAAGAAATGACTTCCTATCGTTGGTCCGATCTCTCCGCCCCCCCCCCTACCGTAACCTAAGCTGGAGGTAACTTCATCAGACGCGACCTCTGCCCATTCGAATTGGAACTGGAAATACAAGCTCAAATCGACGCATGGAAGAACAACTGCAAGGCCGGATCCCTCATGTACAGAGTTCGAGATGAGAAACTTATCAAGTTCCATGGAGCTCCCCGCCCTCTTCCCCTCGGATACCAGAGTAGACCATCCCGTGGTTTCGATAACGCCAAGAATGAGCCCAATGGATGTTCCTCTCTCAACGCCAGTTCTCTGAATGAATCTACCACCCTCGAAACCTCGTATTCCGTCCTCTCATCCCTCACTCCGATCCACAACAAGTCAATTTCTGCTGCAGCAAGTACCGTCAACGGAGGGGACAAGGCCTAGGACAGGAGCAGTGGTGAGGTTATTTTGTCTTCTCCTTTTCTTGCGTCTGTCTCTCCTTTATTGGTCTCTAATATTCTTTCATGTTCCTCTCTCTCTTCATCCAAATCTTTATGCAATCATCCTATTATCGAGCTTTTCCTTACTAATGCGCTTTCCATCAGGCGTAAAACACATCTTCTATCTTTTGTAAAATCGCTTTGTAAAATCGCTTATCATATTATTCTGATAAGTGAGACTTGATTATGCGTTGACGATAGTGATGTGTTTCTTCTGGGGTCTAACGATGATTACGTGGCATTCAGAAAGGATCGACCATTCACTGCTGAGAAATCTCGAGGCGGTGGTGTGGCCATTCTTTGTTCCCCTTTCCTCAATCCATTACTCATCGGCTCTTTTGCAACTGCGGATATCGAGACAATTGTCATTGATGTTCACTTTCCTGTCTCAAAAAATTCCCTCTCTTTACAATCCATTTGCATCTGCTTGATCTACCGCGCCCCCTCATGTCCCTCCTCATATCTAGACTCTTTTCTCGCTTTCCTTGATCCTCTCTTAAGCACAATTTATTCTCTGTGGTGACCTAAACTTCCCCAGTATCGACTGGTTTAACCTGACCTCACCCACTCAAAATGATCTTCTATCTTTTGCCTGTGACCGGAATTTTACGCAATTTGTGGATTTCAATACGCTTGGTGACAATACCCTTGACCTTGTCCTTTCTAACAGTAACATTGTGAGCAATGTAAAGCCATCAACTCCTTTTTCTGATCATGCTAGTATCTCTTTTTCTCTAAGCGCACACTCTCCTCCCAAGAAGGAATTTATTCCCTCTCCACTTTACCACCTTGCTGACTGGGACTCAATCAATTTCCATATTTCTTCTCATGATTGGACCCTTTCACTTTCTCCTCTCAATATAGACGACTCTTTCAATTATTTCTGTAATTTTTTAAACTCTCTTTTGGACACTTTCGTGCCTAAATCAACTCCCTCTCCCTTCTCCCGTTATCCTCATTTACGAATTCTTTATGGTAAATCTAAGAGAGCAACTTCCATTGCACGTAATAGTGCCCATGCCATCACTCTTGTGAAACGTTTTGAAAGAGCATTGAGAGAGTTTCATGTGAGAGTTGAATCTCGTATCGTCGATTCTAAGAGCCCAAGGCATTCTATAGTCTTTGTAATACACGCCTAAAAGCCTGTAAATCCACGCCTCCCGGTATCATTGACCTCGATGGAACTCAATTATTCTCATCAAGAGATAAGGCTTCCGCTTTCTCTAAATACTTTGCCTCTGTTTCTACCTCCACTCTCCATTCACCCCTTCCAGCCCTATCTCCACCTCCCCTCACTCAACCTTTTGACTTACCCTCTATTAGCACTGCTCAAATTTTAATTGCTATTCGATCCCTAGCTCCTAAGTGCAATTTCTCTCCTGACGGCATTCCCAACATCTTTTACTCAAAGTGTAAATTCTCTATTGTCTCTCTTCTGTTGATCATATTCAACCAAAGCTTACTTGCTAACGCAATCCCTGACATTTGGAAAAAAGCTATCGTGAAACCTATCCCTAAAACTTCTTCCAACTCTATCAATAGTTTTAGGCCTATTAGTCTCACCTGCTCTGTAACTAAGATTTTTGAGAAAATTCTCATTTCTGAAATGTGTGAGTATCTGAATGGGAATAATCTTTTGGATTCTCAACAATCTGGTTTTCGAAGCTTCCGTTCTACTTGCACTCAGCTTGTACAAACCCATTCAGATTACTTATTTTTCAAATCTCAGAATTCCTCGTTTGATACCATTTACTTTGATTTCAAAAAAGCCTTTGATAGAATTGATCACCGTCTCCTTCTACATAAACTTTCCGATCTAGGGTTTTCCTCTCACATTACCTCATGGATCTCAAACTACCTCTCTAACAGATTTCAGTATGTTCTCATTGGCAACACTTTATCTGATCCCACTTCTGTCCCATCAGGCGTCCCGCAAGGGTCATGTATCGGTCCGCTATTATTCATTCTTTTCATTAACGATCTTTGTAAAGTGTTGCCTTCTGAGATAAAGTATGGTATCTATGCAGATGATCTAAAGATCTACGCAAAGGTTCCACTTCACTCTCACATCTTACAGCATGCTATTAACTCTGTATTCGATTGGTCTCTTGAATGGAATCTATTCCTAAACGAGACTAAGTGCACTGTAGTTCATTATGGATCTCTCTCACCGCGTGCTCTTTACACGATTAATAATATTCCTCTCTCCACTTCACCTTTCATGAAAGACCTTGGTATTATTATGAACCCCTCCCTTAAATTTTCCGATCATGTTTCTAAAATGATATTTAAAGCGAGAGCGAAAATTAATATAATGTTTAAATGCTTTTTCTCTCCTGAACCCCAATTGTACTGTCGCGCATTCACTTTTTTTATCCGACCATTGCTCGAGTATGGATCAGTTGTCTGGTGTCCTCACACCGTCATTCTTGCCAATCAAATTGAAGACGTGCAGCGTAATTTCACGCGGCGTCTATTAGCACGGTGTCGAATTCCTTATTCTTTGCATCCAGATAGACTGTCTCATCTTTTACTTCAAACTCTTGAGCACCGTAGATTGACCTTTGATCTTCTCTTCCTTTATAAATCAATTCATGGATTATACTCCTATGACCATTCTAATTTATACAGATTAGCCCCGCTTGCCCGTAACCTTCGTAGATCCCATAATCTGCGTATCTCGCTACCCTTCGTACCTCCAAAGTCTCACTCAAGTTTTGCTACTAGGATTATCGAACGATGGAACGCGCTAGATGCTGGAATCGTTACAAGCTCACCCGATATCTTCCGTTCTCATATTCTCTCTCTTCCCTCTATCTCTTTCTCTACAGAATCGCGTTTGCGACTCTGATATTGATACCGATCTGCTGCTCCTCCCGAAGCCCCCTTGCTCCCCCAACCACCGATTCGCCATACAAGACGACGGACCTCTGCCAAAACGTTAACGAAGATCTCCGCTATTCCAATCTCCTTATACCCCATGGTGGATAAATAATTGAATTGAATTGAATTGAATTGCACGAATCCTTGCATGAATTGCACGAATCTTTGCACGAAAATTGCACGAATCCTGACCGCGCATCGAGCGAATCTCGTACCCACATGAACATATCAGATAGAGGTCATTCTGGATATATTTAGATTAAGAAACCCAATTTTGTAAATAAACTTTGTGACTTAAAATACCGTATTCAGTGTAGAATTGTGATGTGCACGCAGATGATTCTCATAGTCAAATGCCGTCTTTGGAAATGCCTTAAAAATAATTAGACTTCTAATTTCTCACATAGTTGATTGAAAAAAAATAGAGAACGATAGAGAACTGGATGATACGAAGGCGAGATACTTAAATGATTCGGCTAGGTCAAAAACACCAAGTATGTACACGAAAAAAACAGCAAGAACAGGTGAGGAATTTACCTTGCATAAAACACACTGGAGATTAGATTGGATCTTCTCGTTAAATTTCTGAAGGGTGAACTCGCGACCGTCACACTAAAATAGTAGACGCGTTTACAGTAAAAAATACAGTAAAAAATACAAATGATAGTTGATGAAATCATCGTGAAATATCTATAATAAATGATGATATAATATACTAAATACCTTTTTGGCATGATCGGGATCGCGTTTGTGGGTACGAACCTCAACCCCACACTGCGGCGTTCACTCACCACTCCCCCACAAGGAATAATACATAACATTAGCGTTCTATGACTCGTCGGACTCGGAGAAAGGTTAGTTTCTCCACCTGTTCATTGAATTTTCTTGTATTTTGTGGTTGTTGTTCACTGGCACAACGCGCGAAACTGCGTTAGTGACCGAGCTTAGTGTGTTCAACTAGGAGTGTACCTCTAGCAAAGGTATTGAGTGATTATTTGTAGTAGCGTAGGCAAACTAATCCCCGATTGGGATCCTCAGGTACTCTTGAAGATGTCGACTACTCGTGTTTCTTGTTGCGTTCGCACTGGAAACCATACCCGGTTGGAGACTGTAGTGACTCACCGTGGTTGAGCGAACACAACAAAGCCTGACGTGCTACGTGGCTGCGTTTCGTGTTGCGTGTACAAAAATCAACGAATCTGTGCGCAATCGGTGCCGGTTCGCTTGAGTACGAGTGTCTTCTCTTCTGTCGACCGGATTGCTGTGTGTACTGGGTAGCCAAAGCTTCAAGATCTTCCACTGGCTGTGTACTAGTGTTAACCGAGTTCTGCCTGACGAGTTACTGGGCTGGCTATGAGCAAGGTCGTGTGTACCGAGTTCTGCCAAAGAGTAACGGGGCTGTGAGCGAGGTTGTGAAAGAGGATCCAGATTGAGGCTCAAGTGCCTGTTGCGATCGAGTTCACTGGTATAAGAGTATCCAGCTTGGGCTTGAGTGCCGGCTGTGATTGAGACTGGGTAAACAAGTGTTTCACCGCACCGAATTTCGTCAAGCGCACACGAAGTGCTGCCCGATTTTTGATTTCGTCATAAATTGAAAGTGAAGACATGAGTGTTGAGGAGCTGAGCAAAGTGCTCACAGCAGCCCTCGAAATGATGACGAAATTGTTGCGTGCGCCTCAGGCAAGGAATGAACTGTCCCGTGCGATAGTGAACGCGAACGAGTCGCGCATTCAGGAGCTCAAGTGCTCCCCTGAGGACAGATTCTCGATGGAGAGAGGGAATAAGGACAAAGAGAAGAGCAGACTCCCCACTGGTATTGGAAGGGAAACGATCCCTATAAGTCGATGGCCAACGACCCCAATGAGTCCGAAAAGTCGGAAAAGCGCATTGTGACGCGCGTCCAGTGGATGGATTGGAGCCACGTGAAGTGGAAGGATGGTTCTGCAAGGCAGTCCGAAAAGTCGGGCGAGCGCGAAACGTCGCGCGACCAAGCTAATAAGTCGGAAATAGTCTCCAATCAGTCCGATATGTCGGGCGAGCGTGAAAAGTCGCGCGATCATGTGATGTACGAGGCGTACACAAGATTCAATCGATTGCTCAGCAGGAGAATCAAGTCGATCGGTACATGGATATCGATCAGTGAAACGTCCCAGAAGGGAACCACCTTCTACCATCTCACTATCAACCCACGATACACCGATTGGATGAAGATAGTCAAGGATCGGGGACTATAGTCACCTTATATGTGGAGAACGACAATGGTAGAAGTCCAGAATATCACTGGTCGACCGCTCAGAGTTGAGAAGGATTCAAAAATATTCAACGCTGAAGTATTCTACATCAGTCACATCAAGGAAGAAGACGGAGATGAATCAAATCAACTCGACTTCTCAGAAGAAGATCAAGTATACATCCCCGAAGAAGCTTGCTACGAGGACCGCCTTCCCGTGATCCCGAAAACCGCCGACGACTTCCTCGAGCAGATCTGCTGGGACAAGTCTCTACTCACCGATCGAGGAAAGGCAAGGCTAATGAAGATCATCCTGGCGAACAAGGACGCTTGCTATAATGAGGATAAGTCCATTGGGAAGTTTCGGGGACCAGTCCAGCACACCATTCTCTTCAAACCTGGAGAATACCCGAAGCCCAACAAAGAGATCCTCCTTCTGGAATCCACGAGGATCTACCGTGATGAGAAGAAGACCCCAGCCGCACCAGCCACGACGACCAATGATGAGAGATCATCAGAACGATCACTTCTCCAAGACCAGAAGAAGGAAAGGGCGCACGAGCCGTCCTCCCTCCCAGGATACTACGAGGAGGAGGATCAGGAGCAGCCTCCCCTCCAACAGAAGAAGAAGGAGAGGGCGCAGGAGCCGTCTTCCCTTCCAGGATACTACGATGAGACTCGGGAGATGCCCTTACCCGAGGAGACCGGAAAGCCCCTGGTCTTCACTCTTCGCCTCAATCTGATGATGACCACTCAAGAGATTCAGAATGTGCAAGCTACGGCTACTCATATCATGGAAATCAAGGAGAAACTACAGCGAGGATACCAGGAGACCGAGGTGAAAGGCTATCTCCTGACAGACGGAATAGTTTACAGCGTCAACAAGGACAACTCAGACGAGACTGAAGAAGCCACTCCCAGAATCCTTCTCCCCCGCGACGAGCCTACGATCGACCGTATCGTCCGTCACTACCACCAATCCTGCACCCTCGGTGCCCACGCTGGAGTTGCAAGGACGCTCAAATCGATCAAGAGGAGATTCTCCTGGCGTGGAATGAAGGACGATGTGGCTAAGATCGTACGAACATGTCCGTCATGCCAGAAGCTCAAGTCCATCCCGACGCAGTTCGTCACCGAGCCACTCTCTCAGCTGGACACGCCCGGCGAAGCGTTCCAGCGAATCCACCTGGACCTGATCATGCTCCCGATTTCGGCTAACGGGAATCGTTACGTTCTCACCTGCATCGACGCCCTGACGCGCTTTCTGATTGCTGTACCCCTCCCTGACCAGACAGCTCAGACCCTTGTGAAGGCCTTCGACAACATCGCCTTAGTTTTTGGCTACCCCCAGACCTGTTTCACTGACAAGGGAGCGAATCTGACTTCGGAGATATTCACCGACTTGCTGAAGAAGGCCGGAGTTTCCCATTTAGTCTCCGCTCCCTATCATCATTCTAGTAATGGAATTGTGGAAAGGGCGAACAGGACTCTGGAGGAGACGCTGGTTCACTTCGTGAACGTCGACCATCAGGCTGACTGGGAAGATTATCTTCCATCCGTCGTCTTCGCGCTGAACAACCTCAGTCACAGCATCTCCGATCTTCCCCCCTTCCTGGCCATGTTCGGAAGATCGGCGAGAGTGAAAGAAGACGGACTGCTCGCGACTCCAAGGCCTGCCTACTTCGAGGACCCCATCGGCCGGAGCCATCGCATCCTCCAGAGCGTGTGGAAGGTTATCAAGGAGAAGAGTGAGAAGGCCAAACAACGTGAGAAATCTCAGTACGACGCCGCCAACAAGACACGCGAGCGGCAGTTCCACCCTGGAGAGTCAGTACTACTCCGAGGCCCTCCCCGAAAGAATAAGTTGCAACATCGTTTCACTGGACCGGCAACTGTGATCGAGGAGGTGGGATCTGGCCGTCTCCTTGTCAAGATCGGCAACCGCCAGACGGTCTGGCACAAGGACCTCACTCTCAAGTTCAACGAGGTCGCCCCTCCCATCCCGCCAGGCCAGATCTACCCGGAGATGAGCGATGAAGATGAAGAAGGAGACAGCGATGCCGACGCTTCCGCAGATGTCCCCGAGCCGGAGCCCGTGCCAGAAGCTCCAGCACCGCCGCCTAGGCGGTACAACCTGCGTTCTCACGCGAGAGTCAACGTCGTTCGTACCGCCGACACGGTCAGAGAGGAGAGCACAGCACGGAGGCTGGACTCCCTCGATGAAGACCTATCCCCCGAGGACCGACCCCAGTCACCACTCGCCGTGGGCCCCGAGCAAGCAGATCGCTACGTGACGAGCCGTCCTCGAGAGGGAAAGCTGACACTGAGGGTCACCATCGCCGGAGCCAATACCGGGTCATGTCCCCCGGTCCCCATTCCAGTCCGCAATATTGACCGTTCAGGTATGCCCGCTCTCTATCGCCTACGCCTGAGGCACGTGGACGGGACGGACGCCAGCCAGCGCTCGACTACCGAACGAGCTCTCCCTCGCCACCACTGATAACCTCTCAATCTCTCTTCACCTCCTTCACCCCCATCTTCAACGTTACCCCTCTTTCCCCAGCAATTCTTCCCCTTAGGGTTTCAGGCCTCCTCTTCATTAATCAAGATCCCACTTTTTTTAGTTATTCACCCCCGTCCTGCCCATCGCTGCCCTTTATCGCCGTATTTTTTTTTGTTCGCGTTTGCGTATTTCAATTATTGCCTAGTCCTGGAGGGGACATTGGTTCTATTGTATCTCGCCATCTCTCATAATTTCCTCTTTATATTTTGCCAGTCAGACACCATGCCAGTCGGTACTAGTGGTTGGGGCTCGCGCCTTTCTCTACCTCTTGCAAAACATCACCTGCGGGCGGGGGTCGAACCTGCCTGCGTCGGCATGCCAGTCAGACACCATGCCCATTGTGGTGGTGTCTAATGGGCATGGTGTCTGACTGGCATGCCGACGCAGGCAGGTTCGACTCCCGCCCGCAGGTGATGTTTTGCAAGAGGCAGAGAAAGGCGCGCGCCCCAACCACTAGTCTCCGTCAAGCGTTCCCTGCGGTAGGCCGCCCTGGCCTAATGGGCATGGTGTCTGACTGGCATTATATTCTGTAATCACCCATTTTCACCATCTCTCCTTTATTTCTACTTTACTTATATCTCAATTCTCGAACCCCTTCTCTCTACTCCATGCCCAGTTAGCTACTTCACCGCTTCATAGCACGCAAAAACAAACCCTTTGCCAACAATCCTCTTTCGTATCTCACCAATTATACCAACAATCCCCCATCACGGTCCCAACAATCTCCCGTCGTAATGTGCTATCGCTACACCATCATCAAAATTCACAAACCAAGGCTTAATCAAAGGCCAGGGACTGGCCTTTAAGGGGATCCGAGGATGTCATGCCCCGGTCCCATCCCACACACTCAGTTCCATCACTTCCCCGGTTCTACACTAGACACTACACTAGTGGCTCTTTCCAAGCACAACACTTCCCTTCCCCTCTGCACACACTCACCCCTCCTCTTGCCTCTAACCACTCTCCCCCTCTCCCCCACGTCCCGCTCAGTCACTGACAGACTCCGACCCCCAGAGGGAGGAGCCTGTCCCTCCCCCTCTATTCTTCAGTCTTCCTCTTCTCTCGCTTCTTAGTTAGTCTCCCCTCCATTAGTTATCAATGCGATAAAAGGGCTATATCTTATCATCGGGTATGTTGGCAATCACATGGGAAGGGGTCCGATGGATACAGTAGGTACTAGAGTCAGGCCAGGGACCGGCCGTTCATTCTTTGTCCTATTGCACAGTTTGAGTGCAGAAATTTCGATATTTCTAACGATCTTTATTCGTTGGTATTCGATAGGTTTTATCGTCTCTTCTCCTGCTCACTTCGGGGCTGAAATGAATGGGAGTTAGTAAAGACCAAATACCAAGGCATGTTTCTAGTTATTTCTGACATTACTCATTTCTCATTCTACGCTATACTGTATAGCCTATACATCGGAACTCATTCCTCCTCAAACACACGAATACCGTAATGAACGATCACCGTAAACCAACTGTAGAATAAATTGGAATTATCCAAGGACAAAGACAGGTCTCTACACTGCATTAATACCTTTTCTGTAGACATTCTTCCTACGACAGTCGCTGTTAGATACCTCATCTTATCCCCGGATGAATTTTCCCCTCCCTGATCCTATTAAGTGCTCCGGAATCCCTTCCTCATCACGTAATACAGTATTCTCCCCCGATCATATGACGAGCTACCGTATCCCTTCACTAACTACCGTATCACTGGCATCAGTATCCCATCCTCACTCTGATCAGGTTCGGCTCCGGTCGACTTGGTCGATTTGGTGGCGGGCGTCGACTTGGTGTCGTGCAGCGCCTTGTCCGTCGTCGTGTTGCGCGCCGATCTGAGAGAGTACGGTAGGTTACTGTAATGCTATTATGGAATAGGTAGGATCTGGTAAGGGCACGGTAGGTTACGTTAAGTTACTGTATTCGGACAATAGAGTACGGTATGTTACTGTAGGCTACCGTAGGTCACGACTGTTTCAGTGGGAACCGTGGGTTTGGTACCGTACGCAGCTACAGTATGTCGCACCTGGATAGATTGTTCTTCTTGGGCTTCTCGGGCGGGAGCGGAGCAGCCTGCGGCCAGCCCTCCTGTAGGCAGGCAATACAGTAATCGGTAACTACAGTCTCCCTGGTGTTTATACCATAATCTCCAATATAGTAACTTACAGTAATCCCCGACCACCGTATTCTACCGTAATCGCTCACATCGTGGCCGGAGCACGCGATCACCAGCAGCGTCGCTGCGATGAGCGCGGAGAAGAGGGGCGGCAGGAGGAGGGCGAGCATCGTCGACCACTCGGCACGAGGGACAGTGGGAGGGAATGAAGGGAGGAGAGGGAGGAATAGGAGAGGGATTGAGACACTTGGACTTGGCACTTCGCCAGCAATCATTTTCACTATTGATTCGATCACGGTTGATGATCGATCGATCGATTCCCTGCTCCCCTCATTCCGCCCTCCACTCGCCATGCTGTACGGTCTGCTCGCGCTCGCTCAGTGTTCGTTTCGTTGTTTGTCGGCCCTTTGGACTTAGCTTGAACTGAACTTGTCATATTTGGACTGGATGTTGACCGTATCGCTACCGTATTCCATTCCTACCGTACCCTCGCTTCCTTTCAGTCCTGCTCCTCCTGCCGCTGCTCTTCTGCTCCAAGCAGAAGAAGACGCCCACGAATCCGAACGAGGTCCGATTATCGATTTATCGGCTACCGTAGTCTAGCCGTATCGATAAGTGACTTTCTCTCTCCATTCTTCACATTCACTCGTCAGCGAGTGAGAAAATGGAGAGAGTCACTGTGATTTTGTGGCAATAACGTAGACTACCGTAGGCTACCGTAGGTCGGCAGGGTACGGTATCGATCGCCTCTTGAGCTTCCGTAATCCTTCAGGTGCTCCCGCCAGCGAGGGGCAACGGAGCCAACAAGGCCGGCACACCAGGCAGCGCTCAAGAGAAGGACAAGGTACGGTAATGGGGATTACGGTAGGATTACGGTATGGTATTCCATTCCCATCCTCTCCAATCTGCACATCCCATTAGCGATGAGAGGTTCGGCTTCCCTATGGGGTCTAGTGAGATCCGGTAGCTCCGGAAAAAGGATGGGCTGGAAAAATTGGATTACGGTAATCCATGCCAATTCAGGCAGCCAACGACGCCATCGACGTCGAGCTGTGAGAGCCGGCAAATAGGAGCGGATGAAGAAAAAAGCAGCGAATTTGCGCTGATTTCCGTGCTTTTCCTCGCGTTTGCGATAAACGAGTTTTACCTTTGCCCTGTGATCTTTGATCTCTGTCTCGTGTTCTTTGAGCTCTGCCGCACCACTCACAGCCTCATTATGACTAAAGTTATCGTGTTTACGATGTGGTTGCTTATCGTAATCCCTCACTACAGTAATCCTCGATAGCAGAAAACAAACAAACTCACGTAGACTGGTCGATTACCATACGCACTGTGAGAACCAATCAAATCGGGACAAAGATCGATGCAAAATCACGTCCCCTCTCCCTCTCCTCCCCTCATTTCCACTCCTTGGCCTCACGCGGGACTGTCGCTCACCCCTCTCCACTCACCGTAGGCAAGTCAATCGATCGCCCTGATCTACCCTACTCCCTCATCTCGCTTACTGTATCCTATTCTAGCCCTCCTCGCCTCTCCACTGCCATGCCCCGCTCACCCGACACCGACCAATCAGAGTACGTTCAAGCAAGGTTACGGTAGCCCCCCGTTATCGATCGAATTACTGTAGCTGCCGTAGATACCGTATCTCAGGATTACAGTAGTCCTGAAATAGAATCATTCCTCTATTCGTCGTGCCTCATCCTACCTTACTCTTTGCAGGCCAGACACCAAGAGCGGGACGGGTGCGACCACGAGTCCCGACGTGAAGAAGAAGAGTCCCGCAGGTACGGTAGGGGAAGGACGAATCGACGAGTGACTTCATTCGGAAGGGTTACTGTAGCTGTAGGTACGGTGGTAGGTGAATCGACGAATGACTTCTTAGATCGAAGATCAAAGATAAAAGATCAGATAACTGCGATCAAAGATCAAAGATCAGATAATTGATATCAAACATCAAAAATCAAAGATCAGATATCAGAGACCAAAGGTCAAAAATCAGACATCTGAGATTAAAAAAATCAACTATCAACCGTTACCGTACCCTTTTTAGGACCGAAGAAGCGGACGGGCAAGGGACTGTGGGAGTTCATCAAGGCCATGAGCAGTCAGCGGTACTGGGATGAGTATGTTAGTGATAGGGGGTACGGTAGGATGGGAGATACGATAATTAGGGGTATGGTGGGATGAGGGATACGATAGGATGAGGGATACGGAAGATAGGGGTACGGTAGACTTGAAGATACTGTGTGAACGCGGTACGGAATGGTTACGGTAGGATAGTGATAAGCAATATAGAAGATGCGATACGGTAGGTGTTCATAAAAGCGATGAGCAGTATGTGAGTATGTGAGTGACGAGGAGTACAGTAGGATGAGAGATACGGTAGGGAGTAATACGGTAGGTCAATCGATCAATTGCCTCTCCAGTTCGACTACAAGTACAACGACATCGTCAAGACTATCACGAGAGCGCGCGAGATCTTCATGAAAGGTATACTGTATCTCTGGGCGGCTTTTGGACTGGATCGAACTGGACTCGACGGAAATTGCGTCTCCGAGTGTTTCGTACTAAGCCAACTCCGACTAGCGATGACGTCACTATTGGGGAATAAAATCAGTCGTCGATTCATCGACTACCATAATCATCCCTTCATTGCAGAGAAGATGCTGGTCGAGTGCGGGCTGCCCGTCGTCATCATGGGAGACATTCACGGACAGGTATACTGTAGGTCAGGAGGAGAAGTGTACGGTAGGCGGAGTGTGGATTACGGTAGGGAATATCTGAGCGTGGCCTGTGATGACATACCGAAGCACGTGAATCTACCGTAATTCGAAATAATAACGGCCGATCGTATAGATCAAAGATCACCAAGTTATTTCATTGTTACAGTACTACGACCGACAATCAAAGATCACAAATCATCTTTATTATTACAGTATTACGACCTACAACGTGCCTTCCACAAGTTCAACACGTCGGTCGATGGGAAGATGAAGCCAGGCTACATGACGAATCGCTTCGTCTTCATGGGTGACTACGTGGATCGGTGAGGAGAAGATACCGTATCCAGAAGTGCCGTGAACTCTGTGGCTACCATACTTATGGATACTGTCGGCAGGGAGTACGGTAGCTGCAAAGGGCTTCGAGATCGACAGTACTCACTATTCTAGATATTCGATAGATAACCAGTCGTCGTACACTATTCAGCCTTTTTTTCTTGGCATTAGCTGATCTCTGGTTCATGTGCGGGTCTTGAAAGATCCGAGATCATTGTGTGATGGTCAGCAAGAGATCAAAGATCAAAGATCACACATCACTAATATCCAAAAATCCAGAGATCAAAGATTACGAAATCATCTTTTCTATGTTCCAGCGGCAAGAACTCGCTCGAAGTGCTCATGATGCTCTTCTGCCTCAAGATACAGTGCCCGAACGCGGTCAGTTGGCGATTGACAGAAATATACGGTAGCTACCGTATCCAAAGATGTCAATAATCCATTTCTACCGTACCCGATCGATGCGGTAGCTGCAATTTCCCTGATTAAAATCATGATATACCGTTTCTTCACCGATGATCCTGAGCTACCGTACTCTAAACAATGAGCCTGACCTACCGTACTCCAATCGATGAGTCTGACCTATTGTACTTCTCAATCCATTCCAAATCCATTCCAGTTCTTCCTCCTCCGCGGTAACCACGAGGCGAGGGCCATCAACCGCGTGTACGGCTTCCAACAGGAGCTGCAGGAGCGCTTCGATCGGGTGAGGAGTACGGTAACTTCTGGATAATGTAGCTATGGGGCGTTAATTGATTGTGGTGTACGGTAGGCGTCTGTGATTGAGTAGTATCTGAGCTAGTGCAGCGACTGATTACTGTAAGGCGGAGTAGGATAGTGATAGAGTAGTGATTAACAGGTTACGGTAGACTTGGGAATCGATTAGGGTACTGTAGACATCGATGAGTCATTGATCACTTTTCACGTAATTGTCACATAAAAGAGTTTCACGTAATTGTTCTATCGGATGAGAAGGAAGATCAAAGATCACAATCCAAAGATCAAAGATCACCTCTCTCTCTCTCTCTCTCTCTCCCTCTCCAGGACGACGCGGCCCAGCTCTTCCACAAGTTCAACGAATGCTTCTCGCACATGCCTATCGCCTGCCTTGTCGGTGAGAGATCAAAGATCAGAAATCAGAAAAAAAAAGAATTCACCGGATATTTACTTGGAATTTACTTTCGACTAATTCTTTGATTCGCAGGTCAGTCGATTCTGTGCATGCACGGCGGAGTCTCGCCTCTGCTCAACTCGCTCGACGACATTCGGAATGTGAGCGGAGATGATCTTTGGTCTTTGATCTTTGATCTTTAATCTCTGCGCAGATTCCGAAGCCGATGATGGACCCGAACTCGAACAAGCTCGCGTGCGACCTCATGTGGGCCGACCCCATGATTGGACTCAAGGGGTGAGACGTTGATCTTTAGCCTCTCATCTCCAAACCAAGCCAGAGATCAAAGATCGTCAGACTATTTGTTGTAGTTCTTTTCACTGTCTTTAAAGATAATGTAGTAGGACTCAAGATAAATCGATTCTTTACCCAATCATCATACCGTAATCCCTAATCAATCGCCAACTGACTTTCCAGCCACCAACCCAACGTGATCCGCGGTGTCTCCATCCACTTTGGCGAGGATATGCTGGACGAGGTGATGACTAAGTGCAACCTGCGTCTGATCGTGAGAGGACATCAGGTGAGGGGGCGGTGGAGTTAGTAAATGGGTGGAGTTATGAAATGGGCGTGGCCTAAATGGGGGCGGAGCCATTGCAGATGATGATGAACGGCTTCAACTTCTTCCACGACAAGAAGCTGGTGACGGTGTTCACGGCGGCCAGCTACTATCCGGATCGCGTGAGTCTGGTTCCATGTCTGGTACCAGGAACGCGTGGTTGTGGGAGGATGTGCTTCCTGACTGGCATCTGGTACCAGGCTGGTAGCTGGTTCCGACGATAGGACAAGGTTTTCCAATAATTATTTAATATTGCCTAATAATGATGCAAACATTCTTGATGATTTCAGCCGAACCACGGCGCGGTGATGCACGTGAACAAGGAGGGTCGGGTCGGCTTCAAGATCATCGCGCCCATCGAGAGCGCCGGTGAGGAGCGGACTTGGAGTGATCTTGGGATGGTTTTGGAGTGGACTTGGAATGGATCCAAGCTCTGAAGGGCGAGAGTGTGTGCTGAATGGAGACCTCACTCTCCTCTTCCAGACGGTAAGATCTTCCGGGGCGCGCACGACGACGCTAATGCCTACGACACCGGCTACCAGACGTGCACCGACGCGCCCAAGGTAGCCGACGATTACTATTTGAGGGTGATTACGGTAGCACGATGATAAGTGATTAACGAATGACTTTATTTCCAGAAAGCCGAAAAGAAGAGCCAGAAGAACTCCAAGACGATGAAAAAGAGCGGCAAAGAGCCAGTGAAGGTATACTTAATTAACAATTATTTATTGAATTATTTAAATAATTTAGGTCCCGTCCCTCCAACGCGTCGATGATGAGAAGAAGGGCGGAAAACCCGCTCCGTGAGGAGTCGGAGGGGCTAAAGGCCAAAGACCAAGCATCGGTCAAAGAATCAAAGTACATATCGGGCAAATACTCGTAATCACGATCATATTGGGAATAAATTGTGATAAAATCGACGCTTGCGAATTGTACAACGAATAAGATGACAAATACCGTAACAGCTGATAGATAGTATAACATCATACGATGTGCGCTCAGGCGCTGCACAAATTTAAAGAGTGATACACAAATATTGGCTGAAGAATAAATTCGGAAAGTACTGTAAATTATAATGATGCTTCATTGCGACGATCCTCGTTCCTCCTCGTTCTTGTTAGTCGTCGCGAGTGGTTCCTCTCCACTTCTCTCTGATAGAGAATGGAGAGGGGGGCTATCCCTCTAGTTCCCCTCGTCTATTCCACCAACTCAACAAGATCGGAATCTCCATCCAAGCCGGACTGGTCACCGTGTGATGGGTATGACCTACTAAGATGTTTGGCCTCTCAGATCCTAGGCTCGATGACTCTCGTTCTGAGATAGATCATTCGAGTCTGGAGGGCTCGAGCTCAAAGAAGAATCTAGAACACGCATGGACTAACGTCTACCAGTGAGAATCTTCGACGAGCAATGCGATCCAAGGCCCTAACCTACTCGGAGGATCGGAACACTTTCTCCAGCGATTGATTCGGCCTGTGATAAGGAAAGAAGACCGATCCCTCGACCCCGACCCAGACACAATGGCTATGTTGAAACGAGAAGAACGACCCCAATCTGATGCCCCATCTTGATCTGCGCCCAGAAAGCGACACAGATAAATTCTGATTCTGATTCTGATTCTGATTGCGACGACCCAGCACAAAAAGCTACTGTAGTCTTCAAATTTATGGTTACGGTATTTGAAACAATAGTTTATTGACGTTTGCGTGTTGATTTTGCTCTAATTGTTCACGTTTTCATAGATTATGTCGTTATATCACCTCAGCAGTGCATCAGGTCGATTGGCGCATAGGGCCCTGCTCGTTTCACAGTGTTTATAAATCGTGAGCAACTACAGTCCCGCAGAGTCTCCGCCCCAAGAAGTGGGGCACGGAGGGTCACCGTGGGTCACCCGAGGTCACCCCGACTTTGAGGCGGCCTTAGACCCCTTTAAAATGCGAATTCGACTTACTATTTTTGGCTATGGGCTTTTATCATGAGTGTCAATGGATCTGTGAAAGCAGATTTCCGAAATTTTAATTTTGAGCTACTTTCTGAGACGTTATCGTTTAGCCCTCCTCCCCTCTCCTCCCCTCATTTTCATAAACGACCGCTCCCTTGATAGGTGAGAGTGAGGAATGGATTAGGGAAATGGAGGGGAGGAGAGACGGGCCAAGTTGACGTCTCAGGAAGTAGCTCAAAATGCAAATTTCGGAAATCTGCTTTCCCAGATCCATTGACCCTCAAGAGAAAAGCCCATAGCCAAAAATAGTAAGTCGAACTCGCATTTTAAAGGGGTCTAAGGCCGCCTCAAAATCGGGGTGACCTCGGGTGACCCACGGTGACCCTCCGTGCCCCACTTCTTGGGGCGGAGACTCTGCGGGACTGTATAAGGCGCACAGGGTTTGTCGCACAAACTTGCCTCATGGATCGAGTGCACTTGCCGTGTTACTTACCGCAAATTGCCCATTCGTACGCAATCGAGTTAAATCGGCTGTAAGTTGCAGTATGCTTGCCCTCGATTGCGAAAATGAAACAAATTGCGTGCTAAGTATAATTTTGTTGCGGTGAAAATCGAGTAAGTATGAAGCAAGACACTGATCATTTATCCCGATGTGATGAACAATTGGGCAAGTTTGCTGTAACGATCGAGTGTGCTTGCCGAGGTAAATTGCAAAAAGGTCCTTACGTAAAGCTTGCGCAACAAACTCTGTACGTTTTTGACTAATTTTCTTTGTTTGCTGCAAATTTCCGGTCACTCAGTTACAATTTATTAGCAGCTATCAATTTACTATAAATTTTTTTCGATTTACTAGCAGCTAGCAATAAATGATTTTCCAGAATGCTCCGCATCATCATAAAGACACTCATCGTTGGCCTTCTACTCTTCGATCTAGTCGTGTTGAGAAACATGCTCGTTCGGGCGCGAAAAGAGGAGAAGCGACAGGAAGAAGAAGAGCTGGAGAGACTTATGAAGGATTGGAAGGAGACCAATGAGAATGTGGTGATTCTAGTTTGTTAGGTCTATTTTTAAAAAATGTATTTTAAAAAGTTTTATTACTGTTTGTTTTACATTCGATCTTTAGATTGCCTACAAAGCGATGAACTGGGCCACGGGGCTCTTCGACAAATCTGACGAACGGTAGATGAGGGAGCAATCGACTAGTACGAGAGGAGAGAGATATAGAGCACTTCAGCTATTCAATGGATGGATGGGAGTATTGATCAAAAATATTTATAAGAAATCTATTTTTTTCAATTTTGTATTTGTTAGGTTTTAATTAACAATAACAACCATGGTGAATCTATTATTTTCGTTATTGGAAAATTATCAAAACTTCGCCAGAAATATTCCTCTCGATTTACAAATGATTTGACCATGACTAAATGTTGTCATTATTCGTTCGAGTAAGCCACTAGTTGTATACTTTTAAAAAAATCGATCACATTTTCAAGCTCTTCGCGGCCTGTATTCACCAATTGGCGGGCGAATCCATCCCCAAGATTCTCTACAAGGTGAGTTTATTGTGCAACGATTCCAAGAATTTTCCTATTATTAGGATTATTATTAGCATAGGTCTCCGTGATCGGTTTTTTCTAGGTCTTTAAGTACGATGCTCTGGCGACGAATGGAAGGATGATTTACATCGCTGCAAAGAAGGTGATCTGAAATGCTAGTAAAATTGGTAATCATTTCTTTAAAGGGAGTTGGCGGTCGAAAATTTATATTTTTAAATTTTTATTATTTTTATTCTCGAGTTTACTGAGGCACTCTTGAAATAAAAATAAAAAATAATTATAAATTGTAAAAATGTTTGAAGAAGCTAGTAAAAAGGTGGTGTAGTCGCTGGTGTAAGCGGTATACTGTATCCGCTTCCCTTTGGCTGCGGAAAGACTTGCGTCGTTTATGCGCTGCAACAAGTTGCCGCGCACGAGCGCGTTCGCCTTGACTCCGCCCCCACTCCGCTTCTCGTTCAATTTCCTTTGTTTCGAGCTTCTTTTGCGGAGTTTCAGCTCAATTTTATAATAATTGGAATGCTTGTTCTGTCAGAATACCACTCTGTTGCAAGGCGCGTAGGATATTCACATCAACGGACCTTTTTTGCGCAAGAAAAATCCATTTTACACTGTAATTTTCGCTATCGTCACTCGTTCTCGTTTTACTCGACTGTTAACTCACTTTATGTACTCCATTCACCTGCTTTGACTTTCCTTATCGTATGTATATCTGTTTACTTCCAGGAAAGCGCAAAATGGAACGGTGGTTGAGCAGGGGCAAGCTATGGGCTCGCAGCCGCAGCAGATGATGTACTACGCGGTGAGTGAGGGGGGTGTAGTGGGATACGTCGCATATCCTCTCGCTCTGTAGAATTTGACCTCAACAGGTTACTTTACTTTTTGTATTAGACTATTCTCCATTGAAACATAAGACAACGATGTGGCAATCCGTTATTAGTTTGAAAACCTCGTGCGATTTGTTTGTATTCACTTTCACCATCATTCAGATTGGGCTGGCGTCCCCTCGCCCATGAAGCCGGTGCCCTACACCAGCACTTTCTCCATTCAGCCACTCCAGGTAATATTACCGCTCCCAATTATTAAATGGATTTATTTTGAATATAATTAATAGTATAATCCGCTTTTCCGCGATGCGCGCCACTCGCAAAGCTTTCGCGCGGCTGCGTGATCAGCTTCGCAAAAGTGGCGCGCGATCATGTTGAAGCTTTATTTTTTTTAATGAATTTCACGCGCTTGAAGTACCAATATGTGTATTGCTAGTCGACTGTCACCTTAGGTTATCAGAGGACTATGTAACACAATTTAAGGGGTTGTTCAGGAATGCGTCTAGTTTTTGGATACCAAAATTTGACCATAGTGAAAATTTACCCGTGGTTAAATTGACGCAAATAAGGATATTTATAGGAAAATACCATGGAAGTTCTGTCAACTTTTTAATTTTTTTTTATTAATTGCAGGTTGTGGAGGAGAAGGAAGTCGAGGTGGTGGAGACCGTGAAGGAGCCGGTGAAGAAGCGCCCGCTGCTCGAGGTGGAGGACATCCAACAGACGCCCAAGAAACAGAAGGTGAGGCTATCAAGGGCATCTGAAACACAAAGTCACCGGGATCGAACAGTGATAACATAAGCCTAAGAAGCAAAAGATTCAGGAATATTTAGTTTTTTCATAGTGCATATTAGCAACGAAAATATATTTATAGTGAAGAATTGATGGGCATAGCCAGCTCGTGAAACATCGAAATGGATGGTTCATGATGTGACATGATTTCTTCACCGGGCTTCTTTTTTGATCTAAATGATAGACGGCGCTGTTTGGAATTTTTTTTAATGGAACATGCACGGCGTCTGCTTTTCAATTACAAAACTAATATTTTAAGTATAATTTTACCCTTTGCCAGGTGGAAGAGTCTAAGCCGAAGAAGGAGGTGAAGAAGGAAGAACCGGACGCCGTCCCTCCTCCCTCCAAGGAGGCACTCGCCAAGATCAACGAGCAGGTGAGGGAAAATGAGGGTCTGAAACATAGATTCGCCGGGATAGAAGTATTTATAGGTGCTGGACTATTGGTTGATCAGACTATTTAACTTTTGTAGATCGATTGAAACTCATTACTTTCTGCCAAGGGCCCGCCCAACAAATACTTTACCGTTATTCCCCTTCAATTCCAAGACAGTCGCATTGGGGTTTCAGAAGGAATATATGCGAATTGGATACTGGATGACTTTAATGGAAGAGCGGGTTGGCCTTAAAAACATATATTCTGCGCGGTTTCAATCTCTTAAATATTTAGATAGAATGAACGTTTTGATTTCACTCCCTACAAACGCCTACTCTTGATAAATAAATTCATTTACATTTAAATAATGGATTCTTTGTGCAGGCCCGCATCGCGGTTTCCTCGCTGATCAAATTTGTGCACGACAAGGGGGAGAAGTCGCTGTTCCCCGAGGCAGATCACGGTCTGAGTGTCATGGTCACGTACAAGAGACCCGCCCTCGTCAATGGAAAGGCACTCAAGAAGAACATGTGAGTTGCTCCTGAATCTTTGATGCACCGGGTCCGGGGTAGCGAATTAAGGCGATGAAACATATCAACTCTCTGTGCGGAAAAACCAATAAATGTGCGTTTCACGATCACAGTAAGCTGAGGAACAGTCCTAGACATAACCATTTGTTTGCTTATCAAGAATAGGCCCCTGGTTAGAAAGTTGCGGCTTATTTAGAAGTTAGGTAATGCTTTTCTGGAAATATCACTGGCTCTAACTAATTCCATTGCAGCGTCCTCCCCCATCCGTCGATCGCCGCCAGCTCGGCCATGTTCTGCGTGATCATGCCGGATCTGGACATCTCGGACAAGGTCAGAGTATGTTTCAGTTGCTTTATTATTTAAATAAATAAATAAACTATTTTTCAAAAGCGTTGGATTAAAATGATTTTTGAAACGTAAATTGCGATTCAAAGTCTACCGATGGATATGCGTTTCACGGTGTCATGACTTGGACTCTGATTGAGTTGAGACTGATGACTACTCATTACAGCCGTTCATAGACTCTATTATCCTCGGGATATTTTCAGTTCATTCAATTAGTCGGAATTAGCGCTTGTCATAATAAAAAAAACTGACGAATATTGATTTATCGATTGACTCACTGGTTCTCATTTCAGACTGACCCTGATGTGGAGAAGCAGGCGCGCGAGTGGGAGGATAGAATCCAGGCGGATCACGGACTGAGCAGGTATACGGTAGTGATGATGGATCGATTAGTTGTTACGCTCTCCATTTTGCACACTCTTCGGTAAGAACGAAGATAGAGTGTGCATAATGGAGAGAGTCAACACCGATGTATGCCGTAGCGTTGCCTGATCGAATAGCGCTCACTTCAATCCGCACACTCTCACCGATCAGAGCAACGGTAGAGTGTGCAGAATGGAGAGAGCTCTACTCCATACGGTGTCACTTGCAGCATTTTCAAAATTATTTTTCAAATACCGTATCCCATCATCAGGGCCAACATCGCCAAGATCATGACGCGGCAGCAACTGGAGAGAGTGTACAGGACTTTCGCGTGAGTATTTATGATTTATTTATTTATAAATATTTATTGAAATTTGTAGGAAATCGAAAATATTTCTCAGGGAAATGCTGCTTTGAAGTTTCACATAGTGAATATTTCATTGAAAATATTTTGCACGAGCAATGAGTCGGATCGTTCTTTGGGAAAATGTAAAAGCAAAGCATCGTGCTCTAATTGATACATTATGTATCATACATACTGTTATTTATTTATATATAAATATATTATTATCTCAATTAATATATATATTTTTAAAATGTGTCTGTTGCAGTGACAAGCGCAAGCTGGCCACGGCCTACGACTGCTTCCTCGTGGAGAAGCGTGTGCACCAGTCGGTGCAGAAACACCTCGGCAAGGAGTTCATCAAGGCGCACAAGTGAGTGCGCGGCACGAGGATGAAAAGAGTGCGTAAATAGGCAGACTCCTTACCTTTCGATTCACAGATAGCGCCAAAAAATCGAACCGATGGATGCGCGTTTCACGAAAACATGACATGTGAAAGGCTCGTGTTGAGACCGATAACGGATGCACTTGTGTGGGATATAATTGGTTTTTTCAGTCTGCAAGATTAGGGCATGCTACATAATTCGCACTGGATAATCGTTTCACTGTTGCTTGACCTGAACAGGGCTATGCTTCAGAAAAAAAAGAAAAAAACCGATAAAACCCTGCCTGATTCGTTCATGGAGGCACCCGGACAGGTACGGTAGGATCACGGTGCTCTGGTAATCGATTGGGGTTACAGTAACCTGATCATGTGTGCAGAGCTACCGTAATACACAAGCTTCAGTACCCCTCGTTGCAGCAACGTCACCCCTCCACGCCGGTGTCATCGATGCGCCGACGCGTCTCGGTCCCGCCCGACAACCAGGCAAGTGGTGCACGGTAGCACGACGAATCGGAAACGTCGCTCGTGCACACGCTGTACTAACTTTGAACTCTCTTTGAACGGCTACAATCAATCGATAACTGACTTTAATATTCCATAACCTGCTGCCCTCCAACTACAAGACACGCCTCTGCACGCAGTGGCTGGATAAGCGGTGAGTGGTGTGATTGTGGGTATACTGTAGGATTAACATTTTCAATTAGCGCCAAAATTTCAAATTTTGTATTACAGCGAGTGTTCGATTGGCGCGCAGTGCAAGTTCGCGCACGGCAACGCGGAGCTGCGTCTGCCCGAGCGGGTGAGTGGTGTGGGATGTTCAATACGGTAGTATACGGTAGTGGTGGATATGGCACTGGTTAGGGTTGGCTATTCGACCCTAGGTAGCGACGGTCGCTACCTCCTCCCCCTCGCCTATTGCGAAATTAGGCGAGGGGTATGGAGAGAGTGCTGGTCCAAAGTAGTAGTGTACTGTCTTAACAATTATTGATTGCAGCCCTTGCGCGCCATCAACAAGTACAAGACGAAGATGTGCAAGAACTACGAGACGAGAGAGAATGGAGAGTGTGCCACTCGTGAGTCGATCCTTTTTAAAACTTCATTTGCACACATTGGTGTCCAGGAAAGTACCGGATGGGCTCTCCCAGCAACTCACCTTGGGCACCTATGTTTGCACATGTTCAATTTATACTTCAACAGCCGATCATATTATATAATGATAGAAGGTATAGTAGTGCAATTGAGTTACATTGAGAATTTGTGTTTCATTTTTTTAAAAGTGTTCGCTTCCTGTTGAATTGATAGAGTACGCTCTGTATAATGTGTCAGATGCATCATAGATTTTAACAAAAGAGTTTTATCAACTTTTGGAGAACACGATAACATTACAGATGCTGTTCAACTGAGAGATAGACAAGGAAGGATCAACTACATACACGGTGAGTCAATGCTTCTCTGAGTACTGATATTGTGCTACGGAATTATGTATGTCCCTTCCCCGTTCCCTTCCCCTTCCCTTTCTTGG
Organism: Pristionchus entomophagus; assembly: GCA_036245825.1. Classification (NCBI taxonomy): domain Eukaryota; kingdom Metazoa; phylum Nematoda; class Chromadorea; order Rhabditida; family Neodiplogasteridae; genus Pristionchus; species Pristionchus entomophagus. The sequence continues at coordinate 5,063,920 of BTSX01000001.1, forward strand.
CTGGAGTAGGGTCGAAATCCGGATCGGAATCTTGGTCGGGGTCGTCCATCTTTTCCTTCTTCGCCCGTTTCACCAATTTCTTCGCCCTTCCCTCTTCCTTCTCCTCATCGATAGATGGCTGAGAGTCAGGAGCAGAAGTGGTAGCGGCATTCAGGTCAACTTTCGCCAACGACTGAACCACCCCACCCCCTTCACCCCTTCCTCCTCTACCTCCTTTTCCTCCACGACCCCTTCCTCTTCCCCTCCCTCTGGCTACTGCCTCCATTGCTCGCACGGCAGCCTCTCCCTCATCCCAATCCGATCCAGAGAATACGAGCCTCTCTTCTTCTCCTTCCACCGTATCCTCCTGGCCTCCCCCTCCCCCCTCCTCCACTTCCACCTCCGACTCTTCGTCTTCGACATCACTCAACTCGATGACGTTCATGGCTGGTTCCTGATCCGAATCCACGTCCTCTCCATACATCCCTCCTCCCAACTCCTCCGAGACATCGCTCTCCCCTCCATCACCTTCCTCCTCTCTCTCTCCTTCCTCTTCTTCCTCTTCCTCCTCATTCTGCATGGCCTCGATGTATGCTTGATTGCTGGGTGCATTCATCCTCTTCATGAACTGCTCCAGAAGTCTTCCGTCGATGACACCCGGAATCGCCTGCCACACCTGAAAATAGAATCAGTTTTAATCTCTCCTTTTTGTAGATAATTTTTCTTTGAAACAGTAATGTGCATGTCTAACCTCTCTCCTCCATGCATGGTCCACCTTGGCCATCTTCCTCTTCACCGCTCTTGATCCTCTCCCGATCACTTTCACCGAAGTGTCGTACCGCTCTTCTCGAAGGTTGAGCATGTTGAGGAATGATAGATTGTTGAAATGGAGAGTGGCCAGCTTCACCCTTTCCTCATACCACGGTGGAGTGCTGTAAGAAACATTAATTAGGCATATGGGATGTATGTAACATGTTCTTCCATTTGATTTTTTCTGTGATTCATATATTGTCTTTCTAGATCGTGCGATCTCTCGGCTCATACGTGCAACGGACGACAGGAAGATTACCAGGTTATCTTTTTCATTCACATACTCCAAATAATAGCATGTTAGTTTAAAACAAATGCTAACCTTGCATTTTTCTTAGGGGCATACATATTGATTATGATATTGAAGCTCTCATTCGGGCTGGTGTTCTTCTTTGGGGAAGCTCTTAGGAATCCAGATAGGAAGGTAGTCTTCAGAATGACGGCCTTGAGTTCCTGGTACTCATCACTGTCTCTCTTGATGAGATGTGTAGTATCACGGCCGAGCATTGTGTGCTTGCATTTGGAGATGCCATTGAGGAAGGGGATCTGATGTTACACACTGTTGGCCTATCATAAATTGCAATATAATATTTCTCAAAAAAATGTCTAGAATTATGTGATGCAGTACCTTCTGAAAATGTGAGTGCCTTCCGGTGACATGAGGGAGAACAGACATCCAATAGTTGAGACCGCGCGCTCTGTTTCGTGCATATTTTAAATGAACGAAGTAGGCATGGTTGATTATCTTGCGCCTCCAGAACTGGATGTTGGGGCAGCTCTTCTTCTTTTCCAACTGAGAAAAAATATTAGGCACTATTCTATTGTTTCATAGCAGTTATTGGTTTCAATGATTCTATCTGTTGAGTGCATACTTCTCTCAAATCGTGGTTGATCTTCTTGATAAGATGCCAGAAGTCGAGAAGATGCTTGATGTCCTTGAAATGGGCATCCTCTCTCAGCATCTTCCCGATCTTCGCATCGTCATCGGAGCACACAGATCGAATCTGGAAACCAACTAGTATTGTGTTATTCACGGTGCATGACTTATTTTCGCATACATTTGATCTAATAAAATAAATGCAGCATCGAATCACCTTGTACACTAAGGCAGCGATCCTCTTCAGTCCTTCTCTGACTCCTTCCTTCTCCATTCGACCACTTTTCCCCTCTATAAAATCGAGATCAATTGAGAAAAATACAATTATCAGTACCGATCCCTCGCATTCTCTTGTGCATATTCACGACCATAATACTCAGATTCGTCTTCAGGTCGATGGTCGAGACGGTGCAGTTTGTGGCGGAGTATCCAGGCGAGTCATATCTACCATCGATAGATATATCCAAGCCTCTTCCCTAGAAATATATTAGATTATTATATGTCCAGATGGTCTGATATCAATGCGGACATAGTCCTAATAGATTGGGGTTACGCGGTACTCATTTTACGATATTCATTTTTTTTTAAAGTCCATGTAATTCGCAGATGGCGGGCGACAAGAAGCAGAAGGGCGCTCATCTCATGGCAGGCGGGACGATGGTGCGAGTGGGCGTTCTGATGCTGCTGATGGCGGCCGCCCTCTATCGATTTCTCTCCAGAAGGTACGGTAACCACACCACGGCGACCGTTGGGAATGTGCACCACGCTCCACAACACCAACCCCCAAAGCTGTTTCAGATGACCAAGTCGACGATAGACAAGGTGGCGGTGCACATTATCGAGTCGCACCGATTGAGCTACTACTACCCGGTAAGTGAAGAATGTGACCCAACGCCAATTCTTACCGTAACCCCTATCGATTGCAGTCTCGTTTGTGCCCAAATGCATACTGCATGATGTGGTGGACACGCGCTGAGTCGACTGATCGGACCACTCTTCGACTGGGACTCGAATCTGCTCATGGAGCCGACCCAACGGGACTGAGTCAAGGTGGGACGAAGTTACTGCTGATGTAGTTCGGTAACCAATACCGTAGTCGGTCTTATTCAATGACCTTATTATTAGTGGTCAGTTCGGCTCTCTCCTTCTCGCATCCGGCAAGACAAGCCATAGAATGCAGAATGGGTCGAGTTGAAAAGCGAAAGGACAATATAGGTCAGAGCGTAGCTTTCAATGACAATTTTGAGGTGCGCGTGTACCATCCTCGCAACAACTCGACCGAGTCGTACGGCGCCATTATCTTCATCCACGGCTGCGGATTCGTGCTGGGCAACACGAAGATGTAAGTGGGGAGGTAGAGGAACGAAAATAGTTTCACTATGGTAAGACCCCATAAGTGGTTACTGTAGGCAGAGGTCATGGCATGGTGCAGATATGTTACACTCATTATTAGCTTCTACATTCGAGGCCAATATTTAAATTGCAAATTATAATAAATTCTAACTCACGTCCATTACATTCCGCACTGTGCTCCGCATATCCCTCATGTGGTTGACGTAGACATGATCGACAGAGGGAAGAATCAGATTGACCAGTAGATCATGGATGGTTCTCTGGGCAGGAAGAGCCAAACCCATCACATCAGCAAAGTCCGAGACTCTCTACAATTGAATTTAGTACAAGATGCAATGTAAATATAGGCCTCGAACATAGAAGCTATTATTGAGTCTAAATATCTGATCAATCATCCATGTCATGACTTATCAATACAGTAGCCACTGATGGGGCCTTACCGTAGTGAAACTATTTTCGCCCCCTTCCCTCACTTCTATTAATAGATTAGAAATATAGTCACAAACCGAGAAGGGTAGTCCAGTCGTGTGTGCCGCACTTGTAAACTTGACGTTTCCCTCGAAATATCTCCCTCTCAATCGAAGCTGCGAACTCCAAGATTGCTCCTGGCACTGTTCACATTCCCATTTGAGAGTGAGAGCCGATCCATTCAGATGCGACTTCATCGACAGGATCGATCCAGTGCCACAAGAGGGACATCGATTGAAGAGTTCGAATAGGGAAGATGAAGAGACTAGCAAGTAGTCAGGGAGAGGGGGGGTACGGTAGCCATCGATCGATACCATTGTATCTTGTGACGCTTGCCCATTGCTCTCCTGTATAGATTGTCATTATTGTTTCACAGGGATGTAGTTTCGGTTGTAGCTCTCTCCAATCATCACACTATCTAGCTGGTCAGACAAAAATGAGTGCTAAATGGAGATCGCTAATACAGAAACAGTATCCCAATTGTAGTTTAGTCACTAACCAATTCGAATGTACGGTCTGTCCCTCGTGTATTATGTCGATCCACATTGATCGTTGACTGTATAAACAGATTATTGATTCAATAATTGTCTACAATGATCTACCGTTGACTGGATTCGAGATGGACCAGGGAGAGAGGAGAGTGACACCATTCGAGAAATGGGCGGTGGTGGTGAACAGTCTGACATATCGTGCAGTGATGACTGAATGCGTATCGTTATTATCGTACGACTGTTGTTTTCATTCCATTGTATTGTGTTAAATCCCTTCGACATGGTTTTCCCTCGATATCTTCCCCATTCAAACACGTAAGCAAAAGATTATTTACTTGACTGAGTCTCTCTACAGTGGGGAACGTAGTAGAGAGGTCACGAGGAGGTGAACCACGGTGCTGGAAAGAAGAGAAAAGGTGCCTATCTATCAGCGAGAACCAATTCAACTATCCTAGAATATCTCACGTCTTTTGGAATGCCACCGTTGAAGTGTTCGCTGCACCAATACACTCTCCTGCTCTCCAACTCCTCCCGCATCACAGCCAACATGCGTTCTGTTCCTTCCTCCGTCAGGTTCAGGCAGGAAACCCACCAAGCCTGATGCTCTGTGCGGGAGTTGGCGGGGAAGGATTTCATTTTGTAGTCATTACCGGAATTGGCACAAAGTGCACAACTCGCTACCATTCTCTATAATAATTACTGATCCGCTTAGAATCAAATAAAACGCATCTGAAGTCATCGAATAGGCAACTATTGAGCATGAATTGCGAAAAACTCCGAGGAGCATCGTACACAACGCGAAGAAAACGCCCGAAATGTACTGATTTGACCGTTAACTAGTGCCAACACTAACCAAAGTGATCACCAAGGAGAGAATGACCGAGTATTCATGCAGAACGTGAAATTAGTCACCGATAAAATAAATAAAATGATGGAAAACCGACCGAAAAATGCTTGAAGCGAGCGAAAAAAATCAAAACAAGCAGACTACCGTAATTTAAACCGTAATTCGCGGTGATGGTGATTCTCGCCCAATAAGGCGCCGGGTACATGCGCTCTTCACACAACAAAAATTTGACAAGGAGTAAAAGCGCTGCAGGTTAGATTCAAACAAATATAACATTTGAGAAACTCAACGAATGCATCTATGAGTATATATCAATTAAAAAAATACCGACAAGTCATTCAAAAACTTAATCGCTTATCTTCAATTGCTTCATAACTACTAAATTAACACAGTTATCGATTGATAAAACATGAGATCTACCGTACCCTCGAATGCGCCGATATTGACAGTAGGCGCCCACGAGATTGTGTTAACGCCCTGAAAAGAAGTAATGAGATTATGGCAGTATTGGATAACTGATTGAAAATTTTGGACAATCGAACTATGACTAATCATCCATGTGATTTATTGCAATAAAAATAATACGTTCTATAACCTGGAACCACCGGTCAATATTTTACGAATATTCAATAAAGAAATGTAGAGGAATTAAACTGCGTCTCCATGATACCGATCATCCTCCTTTCACCGTTCAATACTCTCCGTGAACTACCGTATCCCCCTATCGTACCTGATCTACCGTATCCCGCTAACGTACCTGGTCGTGTGCCTTGGTGACTCGGGCGACCGCCCTCTGTCTTGCGTCGGCGTTGAATGTGAGAACGGCAAAAGAACCGTCGAAGGAAATATGTTAGGAACGTAGCTACGTCATTTTGATTGCGCGTGCCCGTTTACGCATGCTTTTAGTTATTAATCCGAACATGGTTGACTGAACATGGTTGACAGAAAGACGACCAGATAACCAGTAAGCAACAGGAGTGGGATTTGAATATAATTAAGGAGAGTGGGCAGTGAGCAAAGCAAGTTTCAAACGCGCAGAACCGGGAATGGTGAACTAAAGCGGGCCGGAAACAGCGCATATCACTGTGAAACGCGCAGATTCACGAACATGAAGAGGCAGCAAGGTCAGGTACCGGTTCTAATGAGGAATATAGAACAAACTGCGCGAACAATAACGACCAATAGATAATTGAAGGTGTGAAGGCTCTAGTTTTATTTTGCGGCACTCTCGGAGTACACTAATCCAATTGAAAAAAAATGTTATGTTAGAGGGAAATACTAACGGTAGTTAGAAACACAAAAACAGGGCAGGGGAACGCTTGGATAATACGCGAATGTGAGAGGGCACGAAACAGGTTCAGGCTTAGGCAACTATTTATTTTTCTAGGTTCGTACGCGCTGCCTAGGCTCAGGCGCAATTAGCCTCCGCCCCCTGGTCCGGGGATCTATAGTAGTGCCCGAAACAGAAAGTTCTCGAGGGGAAATAGTTTTGGCGCGTTGTCACTAAAATGCATTGTCGAAGGGTGTACATGAACAGACAATGGTGAAGTGAAAGGTGCGAAAGCAACGAATAATACCATAATACGCTCAGACTTTAGTGCATAACGAAGCATCGGTGCAAGTAGCGAGTAAGGAACGCATGAAGATCTCTAATCGTGCAAGGAATAATTAAAAGCAGAAAGTAGACAGGCAAAGGTGATTTCCTCGTGCAACCCATTCGTTCGAAATTCGCTCGCGATTACAGTAACCTGAGTCGACCAAAGGGAAATACAGTAACTTGGACTGATCGAAGCCGCTGATTAATGAATGAGTACCGTAAGATTGACGTTTTTTTAGAAAATTTAAATCAGAAAAATTACCGTACACTTTTGCCGGTTACAGTACCCTTGAATCACTTTTTATGATATTTTTATGATATTATATTATTTGAATGAAAAAAAGAATGTGTGAAATTTTAGAGAAGAACAAACTATAAATGAACAATAGAACAGAAATATACCGTAACACATCAAATTGATTACGTGTACAGTATGAGTAGGGCATCAGCCTGTGCTCTTTCCATTTCGAAGTTGTAACCAGAAATGTGCTTCTCCATCTCGATCAGTTGATTCTTTACTGCAATGGTTCGAAGTATTAGAGTGAAAATGTAGAATTTTTTTAAAAAATTTATAGCGCAGTTTCCCCATAATTGCTATTATTGAAACTTACAATCAAATGTAAATATCATTCAAAATTATTTGTGAACATGATTGTACCAGTCTTTTTGAAAGCAATTAAAAAAATTAATATGATGAAAAATACACACCTCCGAATTTATCAATTAATAGCGAGCGAAGTTTTCCTCTATCCTTAGTGTTTCCTTTTCCAGCAGAATTTGATAGCTTGTCGATTTCAGAATCCACCTTGGAAATCAACTCTGCCACTCTTCCCTTCGCGTATGAGTTGATTTCTAGAATGGTAAAATTTATGTACTGCTGCTCAGAATCACATCAGATTATTATTTTTTTCTGAAGTATTTATATATATATATATATAGATATATATATAAATAAATAAATAAATAAATAAATAAATATATATATATATATATATATATATATATATATATATATAATACGACCCACCAGATGCACCTTCATCCTCTGTTTTGATGCTTGTCACTGACTCCATCGATAAGGTCGAATAGCGATTGCCACTCGTCGCTGATATACGACTAATATTTTTCAGAGATCTTTTCACAGAATCGTTGATTGAAAGCATTTCATTCAAAATAGAAGCGATTATATCAATTTGTGTCGGAAATAAATCATTCTGGAATAACTAAATGAAAAAGGAAAACCTGATAAGGAACAACTCGAAAACTAACCATTTCTTGTTGATCGAGCGGGAGACTGCTTGGAATTCTCCAGTCACGTTCCAATCAATGTTCGCAAGTTGCCTAATGCAATGAATGATACTCCATAATGTATACTTTCAGTACGTTGTTACTTCTCGCTGACATCAACTTCATCCATGGATAAAGTCATTTGTCAGTTTCTATTTACTTGGACAAAATACCGGAACCAATTGTCTATTTACGCATATTCGCATTTATTTTACCGAATCTCAAATTGGAAAAAAACGCAATATCTGATTGTAGATGGATATCTCAGTCCTGCCAAACTACTCGAGAGGAGTACCCTGACAATGAGATTTGGTTAGTCATTTATCTCTTATTGGTTATATGTAAAGCTATGTGTCTTACTTGTTTGATGATTGGCGAACTCCGAGGTTTTCAGGTACGCGACCGTCGACAATCGCCGATTTCCTTGATTGGCAGAAATTCACGAAGGTTCCCGTTACCGCTGAACACGTATCAAGAGTCGATGAGTCACATCACAACGAGCTGAGAGTCGTGTACTCGTCTCGCGGGAAGGCAATGGAAGCGGTGAAGCATTTCCATAAGTAAGCTACCATTTTATCTCGAAATATGTATTAATAGCTACGGTACCATTATATTCGATTATTTGATTATAGGGTTCCGTGGTCGAACATTCACCTGCAACAGATCAAGATTGTCAGCGATGAATGCATAGAGAGTCTCTCCGTGACTAACTCCTTCAGTATCATCTATGAGGATAAGCGAACAAGTCGAAAGGTGACAAAAAGACGTGAGTGAGCATTTATATTTTCTTGAACTTAATAATTGCGGATCAAATAGTTATTATTTACGTTATGAAAATCTTTTAAATGACTGCGGAAATGGTACGTACACAGCCACTATTCGATTCGGCAATACTATTGGAATTTTAATGAGATGTGTATTTGAATATGTATCCTTTTCTCAGTCGACGAAACGAAGCGAGAAGCGTCGGTTGCAGAGCCCGCGAGCACTACCACAGGTCAAAAATATTATTATTTACGATTTAATCGATGTAACAGCTAATGACAAATCAATTGATCAGTTCTGTTTAGAATATTGGACTGCTCCTTCTATGAAGAAATCTAAACATGAGAAGGTGAACGAGAATGGACTGGAGAATTCCAAGCAGTCTCCCGCTCGATCAACAAGAAATGGTTAGTTTTCGAGTTGTTCCTTATCAGGTTTTCCTTTTTCATTTTGTTATTCCAGAAGGATTTATTTCCGACACAAATTGATATAATCGCTTCTATTTTGAATGAAATGCTTTCAATCAACGATTCTGTGAAATGATCTCTGAAAAATATTAGTCGTATATCAGCGACGAGTGGCAATCGCTATTCGACCTTATCGATGGAGTCAGTGACAAGCATCAAGACAGAGGATGAAGGTGCATCTGGTGGGTCGTATTATATATATATATATATATATATATATATATTTATTTATTTATATATATATCTATATATATATATATATATAAAAACTTCAGAAAAAAATAATAATCTGATGTGATTCTGAGCAGCAGTACATAAATTTTACCATTCTAGAAATCAACTCATACGCGAAGGGAAGAGTGGCAGAGTTGATTTCCAAGGTGGATTCTGAAATCGACAAGCTATCAAATTCTGCTGGAAAAGGAAACACTAAGGATAGAGGAAAACTTCGCTCGCTATTAATTGATAAATTCGGAGGTGTGTATTTTTCATCATATTAATTTTTTAAATTGCTTTCAAAAAGACTGGTACAATCATGTTCACAAAAAATTTTGAATGATATTTACATTTGATTGTAAGTTTCAATAATAGCAATTATGGGGAAACTGCGCTATAAATTTTTTTTTTAAAAATTCTACATTTTCACTCTAATACTTCGAACCATTGCAGTAAAGAATCAACTGATCGAGATGGAGAAGCACATTTCTGGTTACAACTTCGAAATGGAAAGAGCACAGGCTGATGCCCTACTCATACTGTACACGTAATCAATTTGATGTATTACGGTATATTTCTGTTCTATTGTTCATTTATAGTTTGTTCTTCTCTAAAATTTCACACATTCTTTTTTCATTCAAATATATACTCCACTGAATCTTTTTTTTCTTCCCAAGGTGTTACGTTACAGAATTGGTATTGGTATACCTGAATAAAGTGTATTCTTTACAAAAAAAATATTAAAAATGAAGCATACGTGGTTGTATCACTAATTAATATCATAAAAAGTGATTCAAGGGTACTGTAACCGGCAAAAGTGTACGGTAATTTTTCTGATTTAAATTTTCTAAAAAAACGTCAATCTTACGGTACTCATTCATTAATCAGCGGCTTCGATCAGTCCAAGTTACTGTATTTCCCTTTGGTCGACTCAGGTTACTGTAATCGCGAGCGAATTTCGAACGAATGGGTTGCACGAGGAAATCACCTTTGCCTGTCTACTTTCTGCTTTTAATTATTCCTTGCACGATTAGAGATCTTCATGCGTTCCTTACTCGCTACTTGCACCGATGCTTCGTTATGCACTAAAGTCTGAGCGTATTATGGTATTATTCGTTGCTTTCGCACCTTTCACTTCACCATTGTCTGTTCATGTACACCCTTCGACAATGCATTTTAGTGACAACGCGCCAAAACTATTTCCCCTCGAGAACTTTCTGTTTCGGGCACTACTATAGATCCCCGGACCAGGGGGCGGAGGCTAATTGCGCCTGAGCCTAGGCAGCGCGTACGAACCTAGAAAAATAAATAGTTGCCTAAGCCTGAACCTGTTTCGTGCCCTCTCACATTCGCGTATTATCCAAGCGTTCCCCTGCCCTGTTTTTGTGTTTCTAACTACCGTTAGTATTTCCCTCTAACATAACATTTTTTTTCAATTGGATTAGTGTACTCCGAGAGTGCCGCAAAATAAAACTAGAGCCTTCACACCTTCAATTATCTATTGGTCGTTATTGTTCGCGCAGTTTGTTCTATATTCCTCATTAGAACCGGTACCTGACCTTGCTGCCTCTTCATGTTCGTGAATCTGCGCGTTTCACAGTGATATGCGCTGTTTCCGGCCCGCTTTAGTTCACCATTCCCGGTTCTGCGCGTTTGAAACTTGCTTTGCTCACTGCCCACTCTCCTTAATTATATTCAAATCCCACTCCTGTTGCTTACTGGTTATCTGGTCGTCTTTCTGTCAACCATGTTCAGTCAACCATGTTCGGATTAATAACTAAAAGCATGCGTAAACGGGCACGCGCAATCAAAATGACGTAGCTACGTTCCTAACATATTTCCTTCGACGGTTCTTTTGCCGTTCTCACATTCAACGCCGACGCAAGACAGAGGGCGGTCGCCCGAGTCACCAAGGCACACGACCAGGTACGTTAGCGGGATACGGTAGATCAGGTACGATAGGGGGATACGGTAGTTCACGGAGAGTATTGAACGGTGAAAGGAGGATGATCGGTATCATGGAGACGCAGTTTAATTCCTCTACATTTCTTTATTGAATATTCGTAAAATATTGACCGGTGGTTCCAGGTTATAGAACGTATTATTTTTATTGCAATAAATCACATGGATGATTAGTCATAGTTCGATTGTCCAAAATTTTCAATCAGTTATCCAATACTGCCATAATCTCATTACTTCTTTTCAGGGCGTTAACACAATCTCGTGGGCGCCTACTGTCAATATCGGCGCATTCGAGGGTACGGTAGATCTCATGTTTTATCAATCGATAACTGTGTTAATTTAGTAGTTATGAAGCAATTGAAGATAAGCGATTAAGTTTTTGAATGACTTGTCGGTATTTTTTTAATTGATATATACTCATAGATGCATTCGTTGAGTTTCTCAAATGTTATATTTGTTTGAATCTAACCTGCAGCGCTTTTACTCCTTGTCAAATTTTTGTTGTTAGCTTGACTCTTACTCAGCACGCAATCGTATATGTATTATCATAAATTATAGTTATGTTCATATTCGATTTCAGGTCGTAGCGAGGGAACGCGTCGTCTGGTGACTGCTGGCAATAACAAACTCGTCAAGATCTGGTGGTGAGTACGGTAGAGCTACAGTAGCCTCTTGCGATCAAGAAATAGTATTTATTTTGGTGTGAAAAAAGCTCCCACTACCCATTACTATCTTCGTAAATGCTGCTCTGATGAGGACTAAAGGATGCGAGAAATCAACGGGTTAATGTAGAGTAATTTATGGAGATGTAATGCCAAAATATATTTAAATATTAATTTATCAATTCCAGCCAATCCGAGTCTGGGGCGGCGTGGCAGCTTGAGAAACAGCTGTCAGGTCAGTATTTTATTATTGTTGCTGTATATCTTTTTTTTTATTAAATTGGGATTGGTTTTTAAGTTGGGCTTGAAACACGTTTACTCTTAGTCGTCAATTTTTTCTTAATGAACTGAGATTGTGAACAAATGGTTTCCAATGCCTTTTTACATGAGTACTGAGAATAGTCCGGAGATTGTAAGGTATGTAATACAAATATCATAATTATTATTATCTTATACTTTATCCAGGCCACACCGATTGTGTGCGCGACGTTGTGTGGAACCCATCGGTGCTCCATGATACACTCACCATCTACAGCTGCGGACAGGTGATTACGGTAGAGATTACTGTAGCTTTTTTGAATCGATTTGAACCAACCACTGCAGTTGCGACCCAATGAGTCCGAAAAGTCGGAAAAGCGCATTGTGACGCGCGTCCAGTGGAAGGATGGTTCTGCAAGGCAGTCCGAAAAGTCGGGCGAGCGCGAAACGTCGCGCGACCAAGCTAATAAGTCGGAAATAGTCTCCAATCAGTCCGATATGTCGGGCGAGCGTGAAAAGTCGCGCGATCATGTGATGTACGAGGCGTACACAAGATTCAATCGATTGCTCAGCAGGAGAATCAAGTCGATCGGTACATGGATATCGATCAGTGAGACGTCCCAGAAGGGAACCACAGTACGCAAACGCTGTGGGAGCAAGGAGCATGGTTGCTCCAAGTGCCCGTTTCAGTCGTGTAGGTGCAATCGATGCAGCCTGCAGGGAGTTTCTTTGTCACTTCGACAGATGACATTCACAAACTAGTGTGTTTCAAAGATTTCCCCCGATTCATTCGGTTTTTTAGAATGCGTTTCACGCGGCATACAAGGTTCGTTCTTCTCATGATTTTTCAATATCGTTCGATGAAAAGACTCCATGAATACATATGTCACCAAACGAATCGGGTCAGCACTGCAACGATTTATTAATCGTCAAAGAACATAAAAGATACAAGTTATTGACAATACACTTCACAGCATATATTAGAATACTAAGCATTCAAAAATATATAACTCACTTCGAATTCTCACACTGCATCGAAACGTTCCTGTCTGATTCTAGCATAATCAAAGCTCGACGAATGCGCTGAAAAACAAAATACAATTGCTTATTTAGTTGAATTACATAAATATGGTGTATGGGGGGGGGGGGGGAATAAGGCGGGTCGTATCCCCAAACGTCCTAACTTCGAGGGATATTACAAACGAAAAAAGAAAAAAAGGAATTTATTATGGCCTGAAATTTCAGGCCATTGCTTATACCGATTTTCGAAATTAAGCCTTATTTCGCCTAAACTGCACTTAGAATAGAATAGATTTATCCGCACAGTTGGAATTGTTGTGGGGTGGGGTGGGGAGGGGAGGGGGATGGATACTTTTCTGTTACAGTTCAGGAAATGATCTTTGGTCTTTCTATATTTCTTTATTTGTCATAAAAAATGATTTTAAGCTAGTGAAACGCCGTGTTTTCAGCATATAACCTAATTTCATTCCAGCTCACGCGAAATCGACAATTGAAATTATTCCCGGAGGGAATTTATTCTTCAACAACAACGGAAAACGATAACGGAGAACGGAAATAACGAGTTGCTAGTTGATTCACATTTTGTCACGATGAAGAAGATTCTTATATGTAGATCGAGCGTTTCGCAGTGGTAGGTCACAGATCGGCTCAATATGCAAATTTGGTCAAATGAAGTAGACATGCGTTCTCCTCACCCTCACTTTAGTCAATGAAGATAGTTTATCGGAATCCAAGACCCAAAATTTTTTAGAAAAGGTCTCGATTTTCCTACAAAATTAGAGGAAATCCGTGCTATATTCTTCAGAGAGAGCGCGAGTTGTGTAGCTAAATACTAATTCCTGTATAAGATGTCGCGATTCTGTTGAGTTTCAGTTGTTCAACAAAAGCGAACGAAAAGCACAGCAGTTATATTTCGGTGGGCACTGTTGAAAATATATTTATCTGTGGTGGTGCAATGTCGCGACTAGTGATGGCAAGGCGGCATCCGATTATCTTTATTTCGCGTGATCTCTTGTTTATCTGACTGAAAGGATAGCGCGCGAAATGAGGTGACATTCCTGACGAAATATCGTCAATAGTCGCGACTGATTGCACTTTTGTTTGCGGAAATTAACAGTCTTCTGTTCCTAGAAAATTTACCTCAATATGCTTCGAGATATTTGAATTTATTATCACCACCAAAACACGTCATTTATCGCTATCAAGCTTTAAAAACTGGTCATTATCTCTCACATTTTTTAACGGTTGATAAAGAACTGAAATCGTGAGGTGGGCATGCGTAGAATTTATCACAATCAATGATTCGTCGTACCAATTTGTACTTGTGAGCTCGAAAAGGAAATTCATGCACTTAATTCGTCCTTATTCTCATAACCATCTTTACGACTAAGTTGAGCAGAAAAGAGGTGAAGAAGAGAGGGAAGTAGATGAATCTGGAAGAATAATTAACCTTGAATAATTGACCAATAATTTACTCTGACATAGGATAGCAGCCATGAGAAAATTTTGTTTCATTTTGTAAAAAATGCGATGGAAGTATCGCTTGCATTTGCAGACAATCGTTTATTCTCCGTCTGAAACTCATCCCGTTTCGAAAGGAAATTTTCACTTTCAAGGAATGGGAATGGAGATTGGCTTGTAAGATAATAACAGGAAGAAATTAACTGTGTGAAAATCAGAATGAATCCATTATTTGATGATTCCTAAATACGGAAACGATGACCACAAAATGGCTCACTCAGACAGCGAAGCAAAAGTGTCTTGCAAAGTTTGAGCGATGATTGCGTGGTATCAGCGAGTCTGAAGAGGGAATTGGTTTTCTTGAGTATTAAATATCTGTAAATTATCGTTTCGATTTATTTTCTCATCTTTTGATTTGTGGTTGAAACTCATTCGCCAGTCAGAAAGAATGAGGTGCTTTTCGGCGTGGAAGGACATCTATTTCTCGAGTGCGCGAGATAAGCAAATATTCGATAGGCACCATTTTAAAATGTTCTTTTCTTTTTTCACGCTGAGCAGTCTGGTGGAAGTCGAAGTGTGCAGATTTTTGGGAGTTTTATGACAATTCCCTTTTCGAATGTCGCGATTCTGTTGAGTTTCAGTTGTACAATAAACACGAATGAAATTGTAAATATTGCATATAGTTGTCGATATTGCACACATCCGTTATTGTAGATTCGAAGTGTAAAGTGGTGAGAAAGAGATACTGTAGCCGTCGTAATATTTCAGATGTCTGGTTAAACATGGAACCTAGAAGCGAAGTTGAATTTAAGAAAACACGAAGCGATGGAATTGCAATACTTGGAGAATTTTTATTTGAACAATAGATAATTTCGCGAAATAAAGAATCCTTGAGGGATGCCACCTCACCAAGACGCCACCCGGTCGGGACGGGAAAAGATCCCGAAGGTAAATACTATAATGAAATTTGGTTTGTTACGCGAAAAGATAGAGAAAAACTGCCTAAGTAAGCTTAATAAAGAAACTTCCTAAGGTCAGCGGTTGGATGTTTCAGTCCTTTGGGTATGTCCGAAGAAGAGGTTGGGCTCACCGAACTGAAGTTTTCCATGATACTCAGACAATGGTCTAGCAGTGTTCTCCTGCAGGAATTATGTGCCTTACACGTCGTTCTACTGGCAAAACGCCAAGAGCGCTTTCGTGGTGAGACCTTCGCACATTCTCTCGCATTTGCATGCTCTCTCGCCATTCCCCTGACCGCTCTCTCGCTCACCCCATGCAAAACGCTGTACCTTGATTAACGGGAATACTTCATGTTAGACTGACTGATAAACACAGGTTCATTACCAAACGATATTTTAAATGAATTTTATTTCGATTATTAAATCCATTGATTTGACTGAATATCACCTTTTGTATACATATAATATTCACAAACGAAATCAATAACAATGGAATGCCCCAATGCTTAGAAAGACTTAAGGTCCAACTCGTGTTTTTGCAAATGTATTCTGCGCAATATTATTATTATTATTCATTATTATTCTTATTATTCGCTGGTGATTTCGTTTCGGTTTTGACTCACATTGACTCAACGTCGACAGGCGTCTCATCCTTTTTTTCTCTTTTCTTAAAAGTGACGATTGAGTATTAGCCGAGAGACAAAGGCTCTTGAAATCTAACAAGCTGATTATATTCAAATATCTCGATTGGAATCTTGATAAATCACCGTATTTAGGCACTACAATATCATGAGATGTGGATAATTTCCAACCTCATTTCTTCGACTCTATTGAGTGCTAGTGCGACGAAATACTCCTCAGATTCGGTACTAACACTATGAATAATACGGATTTGATTCACTTTTGCACTGTTATTCTCTTACCAGCAGAAGTGTCCTGAGAAGATTGATGCTGTGGAAAAAGTCAGGGGAGATTTTCTCCTGGGGTGGAAAAAGTCGAGGAGAGGAGAGAGGAGAAAGTTTGAAATTTGAATTCGCGCCTTTTCACATTTTTGGCTCTATCTCAGTTCCCAATGAAGTGAGGCACTTGAAACTTCGTTTACAAGATTAAGAGGTTATTTTTTTACCTCCTGTCGAAGTTTTAAGTCGCTAGCTTCACGGGGACGCGAGATATTCATCGCGAAGTAAAAGTAAAAGTTGGAATCGCAGGAGAAAATTAGTGGAAATTGTATAGCTCATTCTCCATTCTCCATTCTGTCGCTCGTTACGGGCGGGCGGTCCTCTCCATGTGTCTCACCCCCCGCCCCATTCCGACCCAGTTTGAAGAATCCTCACCCGTCAGCTTGGGCAACCCGGTGAGAATTGCCCAATTGGTACACTTCAAGAGGAGACCCCGGATGGCTATCAACCGACGCAAGTGATCTAACTTCAAGAAAGGCCCCGATCATCAAGTCTGTCCCGTGAGTCAATCAATAGTCCACGTCAGCAATCACTCGCCATCATTGGAGGCTGGATGATCTACTTCAAAGCTCAATGGAGATCGACCAAGAAGATTCCGACAGTTCCAACCAAGAAGCTAAAGAAGATTCGTTCATCCTTGACCCCGACACATTGAAATTGAAGATCCCACTCCCTCCCTAACGAAGCTACCATCCTGCAGGCCCAGTGCCTTGAGGACAGTATAAAATCTAAAATCTGTATAGCTCCTCTCAAACTCAACCGATTGAGTTCTGCCCAAAAAGGAACTAGTTCAATAATAGTTTCTACACCTCGTATCGAAATTTCAAGACACTAGCTTTACTAGAACAAAAATTACAACAAAAATCCTTTTTGGTATCCTAGGGCATTTTTGAAGCTTATTTACAACTTGTTGTAATTTGTGTTCTAGTGAAGCTACTGTCTTGAAATTTTGATACGAGGTGTAGAAACCATTATTGAATAAGTTCCTTTTTGGGTAGAACTCAATCGGTTGAGTTTGAGAGGAGCTATACAATTTCCACTAATTTTCTCCTGCGTTTCCAACTTTTACTTTTACTTCGCGATCAATATCTCGCGTCCCCGTGAAGCTAGCGACTTAAAACTTTGACAGGAGGTAAAAAATAACCTCTTAATCTTGTAAACGAAGTTTCAAGTGCCTCACTTCATTGGGAATTGAGACAAAAATGTGAAAAAGCGCGAATTCAAATTTCAAACTATCTCCTCTCTCCTCTCCTTGACTTTTTCCACCCCAGTTTCCTCCTCTTCTCCTTTCTCCCCCCACTTTTTCCACAGCATAAGTGACGATTGCGTTGACTTGCATAAATGAAGTGTGGCAGCCGAGACTTGAGCTGTCAGAACAATACCCACATTTTTAAAGTGGCGAATCCATTTGTAAGTTGACTCATTTTGCAGAGGATGCCGAGCATTTTTCATGTTGGTAATTTTGCATGAAATTCAACGGGTGAGAAGAAACGATCGTTCAAACAGACTGCAGAGTCAATGGTTCAATTCACACAATGATCTCTGTAAAATCACTGCAAATTCAGCAATTCAATTAACACAAAGATCAAAATTCAATTCGCACAAAGCGCGAAATTCAAGCATGCGAAAAGAGTCCGTAACGATGTGTCATCACTAGTAGGCAGCAGTGTTTTCGGATCGAATGGCGCGCTCTCTCCATTCTGCACACTCTCTCAGCCTTGTGTTTCAGAAAGTGATAGGTTCCTAGAGGACGGAAGAAGAGTGAGAGGGCAGCCGGCAGGGGCCACTAAGCCTCATAATCAAAGCAAGTCGAGCCTTAATAAGCCCCCAGAGAGGTCAAGCCATCCCTGAATCAGAGAAGAGAAGAGAAGATGCGCAATTTTGCCAATTTTCTCGTCAAAAAACTCGAAACACAATGCAAATCAGCCCAATTTTCTTCTCTAAAGCCCGAGAAGACGAAGAAAGAATGCAGCCACTTTTCACGTCAGAATATAAGGGATTCAAGTCGAGGAAAACACAAGAAAAAGGACGTATTTTATGTGACTATTAATCCTGTCTTAAACAGAAAAAAAATCGGTTAAGTTCTCTATCGAAACGGGATGAGTTTCGGGTAAAACATAAATCTTAGACTGAAAATATCAGGGGATGCGACGCCTCTGAACATGCAACAATATAATATTCTCATCATCATAGTCGTAATTAGGCTTGACAATGCAAGAATGAGTCACCTCATTGTGCTTACTCTCGAACCGGTCAGAAAAGCGAGAGAGCGCGCAAAATGAATTGTTTATTGAATTGCCAACCCAAGTCGTTATCAAACAAAGAATCACAGATTGAAAGCGGTTTTACTTGAGAGTCTCTCGTCTTTCTGACCGGCGATAGAGTGGGCAGAATAGAGAGAGAGTCAAAACCGAAGCGGCATCATTACTATTCACATTCTCTTCTCGGGCTTTAGAGAAGAAAATTGGGCTGATTTGCATTGTGTTTCGAGTTTTTTGACGAGAAAATTGGCAAAATTGCGCATCTTCTCTTCTCTTCTCTGATTCAGGGATGGCTTGACCTCTCTCGGGGCTTATTAAGGCTCGACTTGCTTTGATTATGAGGCTTAGTGGCCCCTGCCGGCTGCCCCTCTCACTCTTCTTCCGTCCTCTAGGAACCTATCACTTTCTGAAACACAAGAAATCGATTGACCTCGGAATTTCGGTTGCCGCGGGCGGGAAAGGTATCCAAATGGTCTAAAAAGTTGGGAATCGGATATTCCATGGATTTGCAACTAACCTGTCCAGGAAATACTTTTGAACAAAAATCGGCCTTGGAACTGTGATCGTCCAAAATAGCGAGAAAAAAATAATGCGAAAAAGTGAAAAATTCGTACACTGAGGACCCATTAGTAAGTATGAGAAAAAATGCATCGAGCTTAAAATCCGACAAGAAAAAACATGTGATGATTGCGTCATCACTATGCAACATTATGCAATGGTACCGTTGTCTAACCTCGTGAGCATATGTATAAGTACTTGCACTACCATCTGCCGAAATATCAAAAAGAAATCTCATCTGGTTGAAAAGTTACAAAACTTTGAAATTTTGGACGTAGACTTATGGCTGATACTGTAATCAAAAATTAAAAATTAAAAATTATTATTTTATATTTTAAGGCAACTCCCCAATTTCAGGTGCTAAATGTGCAGTCTCGAGTCGTAAATACTATCAAGATGGGACTTCAGAAGAAATACGGTTCCACATTCGGCGAACTTTTTCCCGATTGGAACAAAAATGATAATCATTATCCACCGAAAGTTCGTGTCATTCATTCTTTACTACTTCAATATCCGTATCCTTGGATTAAAAATCGACTGTTGCATTTTCGAACGCTTCTGAAGCAGTATCGCACGAGCCTCTTTAAGCACTACTTTGACCTCAAGCAAGTGCCCGCTTTCTTCTATGATTGGATATATCGATTTGAATATCGACATATATCGACTGGCACATATCGATTTGAAACCATCACGAGTGGTGAGGTAAGAACTTATCGATGCGAAAATTCATCCAAAAATATGATTGCACAAAAAATATCATCAAAAGCATATGCAAATATTACTCAGTTTTAATGGCATCAAAATGAGATGTGTTTTTTTTATATTTCTAAAATCCAGCTGCTTCATGGTACTCGGATTTCTGAAGAGGCCAAGGAATATCTCGATGGATGGTTCAAGAATGAAACGTTTATGAGCGTGTGAGTTACGCATGAAGTACCGTTCACAACTCTCTCTCACAATAAATCATAAATAATAACATGCAATATTTATCATACTTTTCTTTGCATGATGACCATTCATGTATTCAGATGCAATTGCGTCGGAAGCTGCTCGGCTATGTCGAAATGCGGCTGCGGCAGTGCGGTAAGTGTACATCATATAAACTTGGAAACAATTTTTAGCCTAATTGAAAATTTTTATGAGGATTTATGTCAAAATTTGGAGTGAGGAAATGAGAACGATTATAGAAAGTCTAAGTGACACAATTTAGAAAGATCTCGACGGATACAAGCCGGCAGTGCATGTCAATGGGCGTCTGCAGTATAAGTGTGGCAAGGAGCTGGGAGGATTGGTGAGTGGTTTTATAAAAGTTTTATTTATGCAAATTTGATGAAAGCAACTCAATTGTTCAAATTCAATCAATTCAATTGTTAATCCACCAGGAATCATGGGAAGGGAATATCGAGGATCTTCATTAGTGATTTGGTTCAAAACATTATTTTTCAGTGGATGACTGATGTTGAATCCAAAAAAGAAAAGAGAGTTCAAGGAATGCTCCACGGAAACGCGTGAGCAAATGTTTTATTTTTTTAATTGTTATATTATAAATTAAGCATTTTGTTTGAAACAATTGTTTTTGATTTCATTACTATTTATTTCAGCCAATACGAACTCGTGCTGTCTCCGGATAACTACGTGAGTATTTTTAAATAATTTTAAATCACAATTATATCTCATTTAAAAAAAATTAAAATCGTATTCAAAATTCATTTATAAGATCGTAACATTCTAGGAACCATGACGAAATAATTCTAACTCGGTTGAGCATTTATTTACCGACGGGACAATTTCATAATCTGAAACTTGCATTACAACTCGGATTTGATAAAAATGCGACATTCATGAGAAATAATTTAAATAATAAGAAAACTATTTAGCACAATATCTACAAGTTCATCAATCACGCGTGCTGCCCAAATGCCGTTATGACAATGGTGAGAATTCAAATTTTACATATTATTTAGTTGCGTATAGGTAAAATGTAAATTCAATATCCAAAAAAACTTGATTGGTGTTTGTGGAAAACTCGCATTAGGTGGACAAACATCTTCTTAGTAACATTACTTCTAGAATACTTATTGCGCTTTTTGTCTGTTCACTTTCTCATGATATGAGGAACGAGATAAATAAATAAATAAATAAATGAACAAATAAATAAATAAAATAAACGAGGTAAATCATCCACACATTTTGTAGTTAAACACCGACCGAACCTACCAGTACTGGTTTGAGAACGGAATGCACGCTAGACAGACGATCTATCCCGGAGACGAAATCGAAGTCGATTATGGAGAAAATTACCACGCCACGATGTGCAAGTGGGTGTTTTTTTTGCATTTCAAATATTTTAAGAGACCGGCTCTGTTATTTTTTTTTAGCAAAATGGCCATTATCCGGACATTCCGCCAGGACTTTGGATTCAGCCTTCATCGAAGGATGCCGTATCAATGGTCAAAAAATAAAAAAATCTCAGAACAATATGCTTATAGGTATTTCTAACGTATTTTTGCACGTAGAGATCGATTTTGCATACTAGAACTCACCAAAATGTAAAAGTAGAAAGTTATGCCTTAAAAAACTTGTACGTTTTTGATTTTCCAGGCTCATTCGAAAGTATATACATTCTCTTTGTTGCAGATCCTCGGCTCTCCTCATTTCCCGCGCTCTCTCGTTTCGTTTCTCTAACCACCTCGGCTCTCTTCGTTCCCCGTGCTATCTCGTTTCTCTGACCGCCTCGGCTCTCCTCATTCCCCGCGCTCTCTCGTTTCTCTAACCACCTCGGCTCTCCTCATTCCCTGTGCTCTCTCGTTTCTCTAACCACCTCGGCTCTCCTCATTCCCCATGCTCTCTCGTTTCTCTGACCACCTCGGCTCTCTTCATTTTGCGTGATCTCTGGTCCTTTCAACATAAATCTCAATGGCCTCTGTGAAGCAGTTCGGAACCCTGGCACATCTGCTCCGCATTAGCTCCATGTTGCGGTTTGCATTACATTGAACAGGTTTCTTAGCTCGCCGACTGGAATGGGCTCAATTTGATGCTCGAATCATGTAGAAAACTCTCAAGTAAGACATTACTATTCACATTCTGCGCTTTTGATGTTCCAGGCTGATTCGAAATTATATACATTCTCTTTGTTGCAGCTCCTCGGCTCTCCTCATTTCCCGTGCTCTCTCGTTTCTCTAACCACCTCGGCTCTCTTCGTTCCCCGTGCTATCTCGTTTCTCTGACCACCTCGGCTCTCCTCATTCCCTGTGCTCTCTCGTTTCTCTAACCACCTCGGCTCTCCTCATTCCCCATGCTCTCTCGTTTCTCTGACCACCTCGGCTCTCTTCATTTTGCGTGATCTCTGGTCCTTTCAACATAAATCTCAATGGCCTCTGTGAAACAGTTCGGAACCCTTGCACATCTGCTCCGCATTAGCTCCATGTTGCGGTTTGCATTAGATTGAACAGGTTTCTTAGCTCGCCGACTGGAATGGGCTCAATTTGATGCTCGAATCATCTAGGAAACTCTCAAGTAAGACTTTCACTGAGTTATGCTTTGTTTGATTACCACTTGGGTTGGCAATTCAAGAATTTACTCTCTTCATTTAGCGCGCTCTCTCGCTTCTCTGACCGGTTAGAGAGTAAGCATAGGGACCGCCAGCCCCGCCCACTTTCCCTCGACACGATTCCCCTCGAAAACGAGATTGAGCAAGCACAAAGCTCAGACGCAACCAAATCACTCGCCCAAGAGCTGATGAGTAGCTCTGACCGCCCTCCATTCAATGATCCAGGGCCAAACTTTGTCAGACTTGTTTGAGTAGGTCAAAATACAAGAATTCGGCCGAGACATAGCCGATTCGAGCATTTCCGAAGAAAGTTCACACTTTGGCCCTCGATTTATCTATTCCCAGAGCTCCAACAAGTTCACTCAATCAAGAAAAACAAAGATTTATTATTTCATAATTTTGTGCTTGCTCTCGAAAGAAAATAGCTTAATAAAGTCAATTCATGATCGACATGCGAAGGAAATTACGGTAGGCTGGTGCAAAATATCAGGCTGTTGACCGGCTGTGTAGTTTGTATTCCCGGCTCTGCCAGTCCATTTTCACTGAATTACGCCTGTTTCACGTTATTTGTTGCTATTTGACATGTCGTTTCTTCATCTTTTGCTGCCAAGTCGTCGAGTCTTCCATCCCGCATCATTAGACAACGATCTTATCTTGTCCGTTTCGTTCCAATCTTGTTTCCAGGTTCTGCACAAGGCCCGACGTCGTTCGGGGCCATTCGATGCTGTTTTAAATGGTTAGTTAAGTATTTTCTTATCAATCTCACTTATAAAAAAGAATATAATCTTTTGGCAATGTTGATGTGGGTCCAATTGGCCTTTGAGGTGTGTTTTTAGCGAGGAATATGACGCTAGTCACGCACACTCGGTCCTTTTGATTCCACTCTTGTGTTTTAACGTCTAGACGAACCAAATCTTGCACTAGATTGAAAGGAAGCAAGCTCGCGGGATCTTTGTGTTATTGATGAGTAGAATTTCACTGAGTATTAACACAAATCTAAGGGAAACATTACATTTCACTCTTGGTTGACCCTCTTTGATGCCGTAGTTTGTTCTGAGAAATACTGTCAAGCTGGTTTGAACATACTACCTGACTGAGATAATGCATGATGCTTGCAGATGTCCCGGACTCATCATTAATCTATTACGACGAGGGGGCAGCATCATATCATCCACTATGAACAAAGGTGAAAGACTTCAAGTCTCCCTTCCCCCATTATTTCTCTAATATTATTATACGTTTTTAGAGCATTTTATTTCGTTCTTGTTATTTATTAGTTCATTATTTACTCTAAATGTTCTGATGGTGATGTACGACGATCTACGACTGTTAGGGCTAATGGAGTAATGTTGTTTAGAGTTTGTATAGGAGATTTCATTGTGAAGATTGTTAGTTTATCCCAATTATAGTCACTTACTATGGTTACTTATCTTATTGGATATTTCTGTTATAAGTTTATCTTCAGCTGTGTCATGTTTCTCCCCTACTTTTCCGTCTTTACTACCGTAACCTTGTGTCGTGTCCCATCTCTGTTGTATTGCTATTTCAGTATGAATTGGCTCGATTTCTTCTGTTTGTACGTCCTGTGATCATTCGCACTGAAGGCTGCCGTTCGTAGTTCATTTTGATTGTTATATTTGTGTTGGCACACTGAAAAGTAGTCGCATCTGATAAATATTTGTTATTCCCTGATCGAAAACGTACAAAAGACACATCAAAGAGTGAATTGGGAGTCGAAACATCGATTAGAACAGTATTTGAACGAAATCCGAAGTGCATTTGACTAGAGAAGGAGAAGAGAAGGGAGCGGGGAGATAGGCTCCGCCCCCTTGCTCTCTCGTCTCACCTCTCCCCCCAGTTTTGCTTGGAGAGGCGCGCGCGCTTCGGAAGCTCTCACGGGCCTTGGAGAAGAGCAAACAACATACATCCAAAAGCAAAAATGATATTGAGACCCTGACGGTCATGTTGAGCCTACTTTGGACCCGATTCTGTGAATTCGGCTGTCCGCCTGGTGGTCCTTAAGTAAGCAAAATGAGGTGACTCATTCTTGCATTGTCAAGCCTAATTACGACTATGATGATGAGAATATTATATTGTTACCATTTCGGAATTCTCGAAGCATCTCCGGATATTTTCAGGCAAAGATATATTCTCTTTCTGAAACTCATCCCTTTTCGAAAGGAAACTTATCCAATTTCGCAGTGAGCTTTTTTTTGTTGCAGCAAGGATTGATTCCCACACAATCGCCTAAATTTGCTGAGATCTCTTCTAGGGTGCTGCATCCTTTCAACCAAGGAGGTTTCTTGACGTGAAAAGTGGCTGCATTCTTTCTTCGTCTTTTCGGGTTTCAGAGAAGAAAATTGGGCTAATTTTCATTCCTTTTCGTTTTTTGACGAGAAAATTGAGAAAATTGCGCATCGTCTTTTCTCTTCTCAGATTCAGTTTCGGGCCGGACTGACCTCTTTCGGGGCTTATAAGATGCGGCGGGGCTCTTTGATTATGGGGTTTAGTGGCCTCTGCCGGCTGCCCAATCCCCTCCTCTCGTCCCCCCTCCCAAGAAGCCTATCGCTTTCTCATGTGGTGTTAGTTCTCAGGAAATGTCACTGGAAAAAGGAAAAGGGGTGTTAATTTTTTTCGGAAAATGCTCTTGGAAAAAGCAAAACATTTGAATTCCCGCACTTTTGTATCTCGGTCCGCAGTGGAGATAGAGACTTGAAAATTGTTTTATGACGTTTTTGGACCATCTGAACATCGTAACCAAAATTTCAAGTCTCTATCGAGATATGAAATTGCGGGAATTCAAATGTTTTGCTTTTTCCGTTGCTTTTTCCAAGCTGGAAAAGGCGTCAAATTTGAATTCCCGCAATTTTATATCTCGGTCCCCAGTAGAGATAGAGACTTGAAATTTTGGTTACGATGTTCAGATGGTCCCTAAACGTCATAAAACAATTTTCAAGTCTCTATCTCCTCTGCCGACCGAGATGCAAAAGTGCGGGAATTCAAATGTTTTGCTTTTTCCAAGAGCATTTTCCGAGAAAATTAAGACCCTTTTTCCTTTTTCCAGTGACATTTCCTGAGAACTAACACTACATCAGACGGCGTTTCGACGCGTAGAACATCTTCCTAGGCTCGCCAACCTAGGATCCTGGCAGATGTGTCAAAATAAAGAAGACGTTATGCTGATCAGAATGACACCTCTGCCAGGATCCTAGGGTGGCTAGAAATCAAATTCTGTCGAGTTGCGGAAATGACGTTTGCGGAATTGTCACCCATCCAAATATATATATATATATATATATATATATATATTCGTGCAAACATACTTGGCGAAATGAAACATGGAAAAGTGTAGTTGGAACAATCCTTGTCACGTTCCCTTCTCCCCTTGGGACCACTCCTTCATCCTCGAATGAACATGGAGACTCTTTTTGTCTCTCTCGAGCGCACGCGACTCATTCAATTTGACGGAAACGAACGAGCACTTTGGGTTATTGAAAATAGCGGCGCCGAATAGAATATTATTCTCTCCATTATGCACACACTCTCGTTTCTCTGACCAGTGAGAGAGTGCGCTGAATGAAGAGACGAATACCCGAGAGAAAAAGTGCACTCGTTATTGAAAGAATACGTCTTACTGGCCAATTAAAGCGAGATGTGGCTTCTTTGTTCAATGGAGCGCAAATATGCATTGAATAATTAAGGAGATTTTATTTATTTATTTATTTGATACACCCCAATGACATCATGTGAATAACATATGCAGAATGAAAAGCAGGAGAGGGGAAGGGGGGGGGGAGGGAATTGGGATAGAAGAAGGGAGAGTTGGAGTTGACCACTCCCACAGATACTCTTGATAAATGAGGTGGACGAGGCCTCGGAACGGGAATGGGACCGTTCGATCCATGTATATCTTATGGACCTAGAGCAAGGGTGGGGAGAGATGGGGGATTCTACAGTTTAGGGATCACTATTTGGAGAATGAGGGCCGTGTCAGGATTCGATAACAAGTGAAGTTTGATTGTGGGCAACGATAATTTTGGATCAACAATACGATGAATCTTACAAAGGAAGCGAATAGTGCGATGAGAGAAGGAGGGTCGTAAGTTTTCTCTACGAGCAATAGGAATGTGAAGGGAAAACGCATTGTTTCTGAACGAAACATTACGAAATGAATAGAAGCGAGACATAGGTAGATCAACAATTCCATTAACTATCTTGAGAGAGAATAGAATATCAGAAACCACACGACGGAGATACAAAGAACGCAAGTTAGCAGAAACGAGTCTCTGATCATAGCAAGGAGGAGATGAAATACGAGGGGAAGTACGATAGTGAAATAATCGAGTGAAAAGATGCTGGCATCTTTCTAATTGCCTAATGGGTCCTTTAGCTGAAGGTGACCAAACAGGGGAAGCGTACTCTAGAATAGGAACAATGAATGAACGATAAGCACGGATATAGGGGTCACTAGATGTACACGAGACAGATCTAAACAGAAGATAAATAAGCATATTCGCTTTCTTACAAATAATGTCGATATGATAAAGGAAAGATAGAGAGGAATCAATGTAAACTCCTAAATCTCTAACTGGATCGGGAGGAGAGACTGAGGAAGGGAGAGGGAGAAGGAAGGAGTTGAGAGAGATGAGATGGTATCTTTGATTATTCATCGGAGGCTTCATTAGCATTTCGCTGTCGAGCCTTCATGGAGCATTAAGCATGTTGAAAATATTTTTCTGAAGAAAATTTGAAGTTCATGGATGAATCGAACATCAGACGTATTTTGCAAAGCATTGCATGATTTCTGCTTGAAAATGAGTTGCATCTTGCGACAAGGAGGAAAGCGTATCCCTTTGGCAGCTCCAGTCACAATTCTCTGTTGCTCCGCTATTGATGACCAATCGAACAAAGACTCTCCTCATTTCGCACACTGTCTCGCCGGTTAGAGAACCGAGAGAGCACGCGGAAAGAAGAGAGTCGGATGCCGATTTGTCATCACTAATACGCGCTAAGCCATAAGTGTGGGAGCTGAGGGATACCGCAGTAATCCTCATTGTACAATTGCCGAATGTATCTCACTGTACTATTTGCGGGAGGGTGACAAAAGCGCATGTAATTTTCATTGAACTTGGTCAACTGCCCTCCGAACTGTGATAAGTTGCGCTTTTGCCAAACTCCCCTATTATTTTTTTTTACTCCCGTTCTCACTCCCTGCCATGCATTCATCGGCGGTATTGGTTTTTTCTCCCAAATTCGTATGGTTTTTCGTCGATCTGACCGATGAGACTTATGCTGTGGAAAAAGTGGGGGGAGAAAGGAGAAGAGGAGGAAACTGGGGTGGAAAAAGTCAAGGAGAGGAGAGAGGAGCTAGTTTGAAATTTGAATTCGCGCTTTTTCACATTTTTGTCTCTATCTCAATTCCCAATGAAGTGAGGCACTTGAAACTTCGTTTACAAGATTAAGAGGTTATTTTTTACCTCCTGTCAAAGTTTTAAGTCGCTAGCTTCACGAGGACGAGAGATATTGATCGCGAAGTAAAAGTAAAAGTTGGAATCGCAGGAGAAAATTGGTGGAAATTGTATAGCTCCTCTCAAACTCAACCGATTGAGTTCTACCCAAAAAGGAACTTATTCAATAATGGTTTCTACACCTCGTCTCAAAATTTCAAGACCGTAGCTTCACTAGAACACAAATTACAACAAGTTGTAAATAAGCTTCAAAAATGCCCTAGGATACCAAAAAGGATTTTTGTGTAATTTTTGTTCTAGTGAAGCTAGAGTTTTGAAATTTTGATACGACGTGTAGAAACCATTATTTAACAAGTTCCTTTCTGAGCAGAACTCAATCGGTTGAGTTTGAGAGGAGCTATACAATTTCCACTAAAAACGGCTTACTCCCATTCATTCATTACTCCTTCTCATCTCCGCATTGCTCATTAGGTATGCCGGTGAAGATATCTCCATTCTGCACACTTTCTCGTATGCCACACCGGAGAGGGAGTGTGCTGCATGGAGAGAGCTGAAAAGCGAAATTGTATCTCCGCATTTCTCATCATCGCGCGCCTTTATGACCAAAAGACGAAGGAGGAGGGACAATGAGCAATAGAGGGGGGGGGGGGGGGGGGGGATTACGATGCATCCAGCCGCCGTTGGTTCTCTTGGGGAGAATAGTCGCCTGGGGAAGAATATATCCGATGAACTATTGTTTCGAAAGAGTGGGGGGTCTGACAGAACTGCTCTCTCTCTCTCTCTCTCTCTCTCTCTCTCTCTCTCTCTCTCTCTCTCTCTCTCTCTCTCTCTCTCTCTCTCTCTCTCTCTCTCTCTCTCTCTCTCTCTCTCTCTCTCTCTCTCTTTAGCATATTCATGCTTTAGGTGCTTTATGCGCCATTCTAAGGGCACTCTTGAGGATAGCAATGATCTTATTCTCCAAGTGTACCATGCTATCTCGCTCGGTCTAACCGATTAGAGAACGTGCTATCAATACAATCTCCCCACAAGTCCGAGAATTGTGTGGAAGAGGGTAAAGTCTCTCCAGTGTTGCCGGATAGGATCTCACTCCATTTTGCACACTCCCTCGTCCTTACTCTGCCTGGCGAGATAGTGTGCGGACCGAAGAGAGTCTAGGGTGACAGAGATGCGCGAGAGATCGGGGGGATTCGGGAGAGCGCAGAGGCGAAAAAGAGAAGCGCGTTGTTTACATGACCCCAGAGGAGAGGAGGAGGAGTACCCGCCAGAGATTTCATTTCGGCTTTCATTTTTCTCCATTCGGCACACTCTATCGCCGATCTTACTGTCGAGATAGTGTGCAGAATGGAGAGAGTCAAAATCGAAACGGATAGTAGCCATCTTTCGAATTCCGAGATTCCCTGTTGTCGCTTCGTGTGAAAACGAGCACTTTTCGCGAGTTGAAGTGGACAGCGGGATTCGATTCATTTCACAGATTTTCTAAAGAGCGCTTACAGAGAATGGCTTGTGAATCCAGTTTCATTGGTTACTTTGTCTCGCCCACTTCAGAATTCATTTCTTCTCCGTTTTCTCTGCCATTCCGAGAGCTATTCAGAGAGCCTTTTGCTTTGTGTCTGAATCGAACCACCTAATTATTTCCTGAAATCAAGGCAAGAAAACCGCAGATTCCACCCTCCAGATGCCCCTTCCTTTGCCTCTTTGTGTCTCTAATACAGTCAATTGGTTTGAAAAAATGTTTCCCCTATAATTTCCTCTCATTTCCTCTCCCCTGCCGAGAATCGTGTCTGAAAACCGCGGATTCCCCCCTCCCCCCCCCCCCAGATGCCCTATTCCTTTGTCTCTTTGTGTCGCCCCATGACCGCCTCCTCGCTTGTCACATTCACACGCCTCTCAATCTCCTTCTTGTCCTCTCATGTTCAGTGACAGTTCCTCCATTCTGCACGGCCTCTTGTCTATCTGACCGGGATTAGTGTTGCCTGATCGAATAACGCTCTCTCCATTCTGCACACTCGCTTATCTTCTTGGCTGGCGAAAGAGTGTGCGAAAGGGAGAGATTCAGTGACAGTCCCTTCTCTCGTTCGTCTATTCTGGCCACATGTTACGAGCCATTCCTTGTCCCTCTCCCTTTCACAGTTTAGCGTCTCAAAGGAACCTCTTTGCCACATTTACATTGATTCCTCAACCTCTTATCCAGTGTGCCAGTGCGTCGCTCTGAACACATTTTTGATCGATTGATCGATTATTGTGCGCTAGTGATGTAGTTTCGATTTTCGACTCTCCTCATTCTGCACACTTTCACGTTCCTCTGACAGACAAGACAGAGTGAGCCAAATCCGAAATTACATTCCTATGGTGCGCCTTAGAAGGCGTAATCGACGTCTTTCCGGACGAAAAGAAATGGTTATTGTGATTGTGTCATTAGACGATGCCTGCAGTATTGATATAGCCGCAGTTAATTCATTATTTAGGGTTGGTTGAAACTCATTTGGTTTCGAATCGATACTAGGGTTCCCGAAACGAGTCATTCCTGCCCATTTGGGCACGAAAAGCGGTCGCAATTCGGCCTGACTCCCTCATTTTCGCACATTCTTTCTTCAATCTGGGCCAGGTCGCATGGCCCAAATCTGGAACCCTAATCGATACCGAGTTTCGCGACTGAAGAGTCGGTTCCGATCCGCCATCACTTGTCTCTAGTAGTAATGTCGTTTCAGTTTTCGACCCTCTCCATTCTGCACACTCTCTCGTTTCTTTGACCGACGAGATAGTGTGCAGAATGGAGAGAGCCGAAGCGAAATTACATCCCTTCTCTCTAGTCCATTATCAGAGTTCACTCAATCGTTCCCTCTGGTCGAGTTCTTCGTCGGAAGTGCTATTGCGCCGTATATTAGTTTTTCTCGCGGTCAGTTTCAGTTTCGGTCCTCTGCATGACTCTTTTTTCCAACGTAATTGTCGTCGTTTTTTTCGACTTTTCTTGAATTCATTGCAAAAAAAAGCATCGCCCAATGCGCCTACGTTCGAAGGGCGAAGAACGATCCCGCCTTGTTCTTTTCGTCGGAACCAAACTCCCCATTCATTTCTTGCACGGCTTTTTGCATGGGATGAGCGAGAGAGAAGAGAGCGGTCATGGGAATGGCGAGAGAGCATGCAAATGTAAGAGAGCGTGCGATGGTCCCACCACGAAAGTTCACTTGGCGTTTTGCCAGCAGAACGCCGTGTCATGCGTTTCTTCCTGTTCCGGGAATCGGGCTGAAGACTACATCTGATGCACCCTTCCCTCGTCTCTTTGTGTGTTCCCTCCTCAGTTTAGTGCTGGCGTGTGATTGAAGGAGCAACGAATAGTGGTGGCAAAACGGACCTTGACTCTCCTCAAATTGCGTGCTCTCTCGTGTCTCTGACCTGTGAGAGAGCATGCGAATTGAAGAGAGTTAGTTCCGATTTGCCATCACTAGCAACGATCATATTTGAAGGCATAATAGACACGTTTATGTGCGTTATCTAATGACTGATGTGATTGTTTTTATTGGACGAACGACGAGTGCACTATTGGTCTAGCCCATACGTCTACGTCCAATGGGTCTCGAAAAAGCGAGAATGCACATCGGCACTCCGTCAAGACCCATACCGGCAAAGCGAGAAAAAACAGCGTATTGTATGTTAAAAGTCGACTATTTCGGTTAGACCACGTAGGCAAGTTTGTTTGGGCATATCGGCAGAAAATACTGGGCGAGACCTCATTTGACGTATGGTCTAGCCACAGCTCATTCATTCTTGATGGATGGATGAAACTCATTCGGATTTCCTCTGGCTTTTCGGTGGATCGGGCGCGGAGAATGGCTTTACCATGTATCGTTTCAGTCAGAATGCACACTCTAGTTTTCTCGGTCTGATACCGAGATTGTCTCATTTCGAGCCGATCCTTCCTCAAACGTGCCCTCTGGCTGAGCTCCTGATCGGATGCCATGCAAGAAAAGCGTTTGATGCAACGGATTAAAAGTACGCCCCTTCATTTCGCGCTCCTCTTCATTATCCCCAGCTACGCATACCTCTGAAACCTCTGTTTTTCTGAAATTTGTTCCCATTTCATTCTTGCCAATCTGTTTCCAAAGATCGCAACATTCTCATATCGCTCTGTAGAGTTCGAAATACGGGTAATCGTCTCTTCATTTCACACACTCTCTCGCCGCTCAACCGGTCAAGAGAGTGTGTGAAATTAAGAGACGATTACCCGTATTTCGAACTGTATCGCTCTGACGTTCAAAGAAACAGAAAACGTGTTCGCGCTGACCCTCGGGTGCGCGCCATAAGCCGTTCTTAAACTGTCGCTCACTTCCTCTTAGCGCTTCTAAGCCCCTCCTAATCCTTCCTCATCTAGCGTCCGAACAGACGAG
The DNA here is from genome assembly GCA_036245825.1 of Pristionchus entomophagus. Taxonomy (NCBI): domain Eukaryota; kingdom Metazoa; phylum Nematoda; class Chromadorea; order Rhabditida; family Neodiplogasteridae; genus Pristionchus; species Pristionchus entomophagus. The sequence goes on from BTSX01000001.1 coordinate 5,096,580, forward strand.
AGGCCGTGGAATCTTCGCTCTTGTTGCTAAAATTTTTTATCTACAATTTTTTTTTTCTCTTTTTCTTACATACCTCTCGGGCTCTGAGTATTCGGGTTTCGTCTTTTTTCGTCTTCTGATTTTTTGTACATCACCATCCTAGTGCGATGTATCATCTCAGTTTCACTAAATATGTTCAAGACGCTGTCTGGAAAACTCTCCACATTTCGCGTGATCTCTCGTTTCTCTACCCGGCGAGAGAACACGCCTTTAGGGGAGAGTCTAGTCTGGAAGCTTCCGGCGTCTCTTTCATCAAATGCCCTTGACCGGAATGAGATCAACTGATTCCGCAAGCGCTCTTTCACAGTCTATAATACCGAATCCTTGCAACAACCATTTCGTATTTGCGGATAAAAATTGTGATATTTCCATTGGTCTCTCGTCCTCCAGAATAAAGGTGCAGATAGGAGACAATTGCTGGTCGATCAGGCATCTCTACAACCATTCTATCAATTTGATTGGGGCGGGGATGTTAGGTTGATCGCTCTTTCACTTCATCCATCCTGACCTCGTTCGCGAATATTCCAGAGCTTTCTCATCTTTCTCATATAGTACATGAATTTCCTTCTCTCAACCGACACATTTCTGAGCTATTTCACACCCATGTGTCCCTTTCAAGTGTCCGCCACTTCATCTGTCGACCGCCTCTCGTACTCCTCTTTCTCACTGAAATCGCAGAGCCAAAGTTTCTCTCATCGCTAGCATTTCCATTTAAATTCGTGACTTTTTCGTGTCAAAACCGCTGTCTTTTGAGTGTCCCTCGGGTGTCCACTACATCTGTTGACCCCTCCTCCCTCCTCTTCCTTCCTCTTTTCCCACCACTGAAGCCGACGCGCAATGTGTCCGCGCTGACGGGGGCTTTTTATGCGCAGCGCCTTTGAGCTCATTTCAGAGGGGCGGAGAGTCGTTTCGGATTTCGTTTCTCTAATTTCTGTCAATATCTCTCCGGTCAGAGAAACGAGAGAGTGTGCAGAATGGAGAGAGCCAAAACCGAAGCGACATCATTTGTAGGGAGTGTGCAGAATGGAGAGATCATTTCTTGCAAAGTCATCTCTACTATGAGCGATGGGGAATCGGGGATAGGCGAATGCTGTTGCATTTCGGAGCGGGCCGGCGGCACTTTTGCATTGCAGATGCCCGCTTTCCTAGCTTTGGACAGATATTCAGTGGTTTCTAGTGTCTCTTCTCCTTCCTTGTCTGTCAATAGCCGTCCCAGTCTAGGCCCCGAGTCTACGCTGTCATGGGTTCTCATATTTTACTGTCGCATGATGCTCTGATGTATTGGTGACAAATCGGAACAGAAATGAGGGAACACGCGAAATGAGACGAGTCCGATACCGATTTGTCATCACTATTCGCCAGTAAGGGAGAAGAGAACGAGATTTCGGCGCAACCAAATGCATGTGTGATGCCCACTTCTCTAGCTTTGGGCATTTTGTGGTGCCTTGTGTACCTTCTCCTCTTCCTTTTTCGTCTCTCGATATCCATTCATCACAGTCTAGGCCCTAGCCTGTGGCGTGGTTTCTAATAATATAATATATTAATATATTCGCAATTCACTGTCCAGAGCGCGTTATTCTCTATGAATCCGTGAATTCAGTAACACATTTGTTCATGAGTTGGCTATGCCCGTTGGCTATAGCTTTTTCCAAACATTCAGTGGTTTCTATCAGGGTTTCCTTTGTCTATTCTGCCTCGATCCATACATCACAGTATTTCGTTCTTTTTTCTCACAACATTCGCATTGATTTGTAAGGAATTTTGCATGCATTTCTGATTTTCTCGTTCTTTTTAGCGTTTCGGCCAAAAATTCTGTGGTTTCTGGTGTTTCTTCTCCCCCTTTTTCGCCCCTCAATAGCCATTCATCACAGACGCTTTTTGCATTGGCAATCGACACCGAAACGGCGTTCTTTCCGAGAGTGAAACATGCATTGGGAGCCTTCCCTCATATCATTTTATGCATTGCTCCCTCTCTACCAATAGTCATTCATCTCATTTTTATTAGAACATCGTTATTTTATCGCCTCCTCTAGATTGTCTGCCTTCTAGTGATGTCGTTTCGGTTTTCGACTCTCTTCATTCCGCGTGTTATCTCGTTTCTCTGTCCGGCAAGATAGTGAGATAATGAAGAGAGCAAAAACCGAACTAACATCTCTACTAACCAGGATTGGTTCGATGTTTCTAGAGAGCGAATGATACTTTTACGAGCTTCCCGCTCGTCATTGTTCTCTCAGAAAATGCATTGGTCATTGTGGTTAGATCCTTTCACGGAACCCCCCCCCCCAAGCCGAAAACCCCGCTATTCTCCCAGAAAGGCTCTAGTTTTCATGAGGAATCGCATGCATTTTCGCGCGCAAAAGGGAGCTCGTGATCTTCACCAAGCCGAAAGGGGCTGAATTCTATGCTTTCTTACGCAGAGGGATCTAAGACATTGACGTTTTTCTCTCTCTGCTCAGAGCCAGGGGGCAAGAACAGTGTATCTCTCTGTCTCACCGTGTTGACACACGCCGGGTACATGTGCATGCAAACAGTTGCCACTATTTCCCCCGAGATATTGTGCGAAATCGAGAGAGCCCAGACTGTAGCAGGAGGTTAGAGACACGAGAGAGCGTGCGAATCGAGGAGAGCGGGCACCTGCGGATTGATCTAATGATGATTGAGGGTGACCTCTCATACCCCCTAGGGCCATTCCAAATCCAGTCCATTCTAGTGTCACCGTTCCTAATTCGCCTAGCGGTCATTCTTCAGCTCGTAATTCATCGATTATACTCTCTCGCTTCTCTGCGCAGTGAGAGAGTGTGCGAAAAGGAGAGAGTGGTCACTATGCCTAGTAGAAAGAACTGTTCCTAATTCGGGCAGCGGTCTTTCCACTCTCTGGTCATTGTGAGAGCATTAGCCAAATGCTGATGGATCGAATTCTCCCTCGGTTTTCAGTCTTCTTGAAATCGAGCGAAACTGTGCAATTGGCGTTACTTTCCGCCCGATTCATAGGCATTTATGAAGAAATGAGGAGTGCCTCTCCTTTCACTCCTCCTCCCTCCCCATCCTCACTCTTACTCATTCATCCCATCACATCCCATCCCCATCCTTTGTCTTGCCTAGTGCCACTCACACTTACTAGAGATGCCATTTCGGTTCTCAGCTCTCTACATTCTTCACGCTCTCTCGCCGGTCAGACAGACGAGAGCGTGAGCGGAATGGAGAGAGTCAGACTCACACCCGATGTGTCGTCCATATTTCATGGCTCCGCGAATTGGCTTGTCCATCTCCCACTACAAACGACTGCAAATGTGCATAGTAGGGATGATAAGTTGGCTGTGCCTCACTTCAGTTTCGTGATCTCTCATTTCTCAGCATTTTGGCCGAATTTTTGTGACAAATTCAATTATCTAGTGCCCAAGGAACCCCTCTGGCATCCTGGCAAGAGTTTTAAAGACGCTTTGTTAGAAAAGGGACTGAAACATGGCCGCAAAAAAAGATAGCGCGATTTCCGTTTGAAAGCTTTTCCCCATTTTCCGCTCCGACAATCTTGATTCGTTCGCGTTCGCTCTTTGTGATGCACATCAGAGATCTCAATTTGGTCCAGTTTGCGCGGCGCTTTTCGCTCTTTATAAAGTGGATTTCACGGCCCTTTCATTTTCTAGTGGAAGTGGCTGTGGCGTGGGAGCTCTCTTTGTTTCAACTCAACCTCGCCGAGCGTTACTTCTGAAAGGGGCTTATGTATGCTGCGCTGGAAAGGGCTTCTCTCCATCTATCAGTAGTTTCACCGGTTGAAAAAAGGTAGATGAAGAGAAGCAGCTCATGTCAAAAGCATCAACTGAAGTTGACACAGAAGCTCCCTCCTTGTTTCGAATTCTGCCTGACAAACCTCGATTTTGGCGTTTCTGAATTTCTGTCTCTCCATTCAGCACACTCTTTCCATTGTCATAGAAAAGCGTGTGCAGAAGCGCTCCATGCGTGGAGCCATCCCTACTCTTCTGAAGTGGGTCTTCTTCTTCTCGGGATGATAAAGGGAGGCTTCTCCGCCGAGTGGAGCGGAGAAGAAGCGTGAATAGGGAAGGAACCTCATCCTTTTGTGCTGAGGGAATACCCGTGGGGGGGGGTGTGAAGACTAGTCTCACGGGTTTTACTCTCTACGAGTAACGGGAAGTGTCTTCATAGTAGTTTATTCTCATCGAATCGTCTCTCCGTATGTTTTGAACTGCTGTAAGAATAGGTGTAATTATCGCAAACCCGTTCAATCTACCTAGTCATTCCTAATTTTACCATTAGTTTTCATCTGATGTCGTTATCCAGTCTCTTTACCTCCCTGCGTCAAGTATCCTCTTCATCGGAAGAACGATGATTATCGCCAATTTTTACACTTGGATTGTCTCTTTAACGCGTGCAGTTTCACTTTCGCCTTTTGTGACCCACATGAAAGTTCGTGATTCCACCGAGATTATCCATTTCATGATCGTATTTTTATATTTATGTGTATTTATTTAATTATTATGTTTCAGAATGAGATTGTTGGCGTCCTCAGTCCTTTGCGTTGTGCTGCTGCAGGTTTGATCTAATTTGTTTATTTTATTTTTTAAAATTTCAATTTATTTAAAAAATAAATATTAATCAGTAGATACATGACATTACGTATGATGCCACTTTTTATGAAAATTTCTTCAAAATAGCCTTACCGGGTTCAAAGTGTAACTAAAAAAGTTGGGATTCGCTTCACATCCAGGTCGTGAAGTGGATGTGTTTCACCTCTATTTGAAAAGAGAGACCGAGCTGTGTCGAGAATGCATTCAGCGATTCGGTGCCAAATATCAAATACAATTAAATAAATGAATTATAAAAAGAATTCCAGCTAATCTCCGCCGACCCGCTGTGCGAGCAGTACCTCAAGTGCCAGGAGGCAGTCAAGACCAAGGTTTATGCATTTTATTTTGTTTATTTAATTAATTAATTAATTAATTTTAAAAAAAAGCTATTGCTGGTAACTAGTGATGAAAAATCGGCATCTCCTCATTTCGCACGCTCTCTCCCTCTAAACGAGAGAGAATTGAAAAGAGCCAGGTTCCGATTTGGCGTCCCCTAGAACAATTATCAATCGAATGAGTTTCATTTCTGCTTGAGAAGGCAGAATGAGCGGAGTCGAGAATGACCTTATGAATGCCGGTGGCGAAAATAGGTTTGAAAAGAAGAAAAAAAACAATAAATGGCATTTTATGTATCCATCACTTAAATTTGATCGATCAGATTTGTGGTATGTCTCAGCAAGTCAATTGCGAATGGAAAGTCAATGCAAATACATTGACCTACACAACGCCTCCCACAATGCGCTACTGTAATCTACATAATCCCCTTTTCAGCAGGCCGAGTGCCCGCACGGCGCTGGTAAGCGCGGCAAGGAAGCCATCTCCTCCAACATCACCGCCTGCGAGGAGGCCAGTGCCAAGCAGCAGGAGCTGAGGGATATCGTCGAGAAGGTATACTGTAGCTGGGGTACGGTAGTCGGGTACGGTAGTTGGGGTACGGTAGTCGGGTACGGTAGTTGGGGTACGGTAGTCGTGTACAATAGTAAGTCGGAGTAGGTGAACGAAAGTCATGGAAATTGTACGGTAGGCGTTAGTAGGGGGTTCTGATGCACGAAATATGGTAGTCTTGATGTAGCTCGAAGAAGGTACGATAACTTCAAAATAAAAGAAAATCGGATTCGAGGCAGGATGAATCACGGCACTCCACCGAAAATCTCGTATGTGAAAACGAATATGTTTCAACTCATCTTGAAGTGAGAAGGTGCTGTGACTTGAATGATGTAGATCGGATTCTTTATATATATATATATATATATATATATATATATATATATATATATATATATATATATATATATATATATATATATATCTTTATCGCAACAGAGAAACTGCGCGAAACACATTTGCCGGTAGCTTGGAACCGGTATGTACAATTGAATATCTTGACTGATTAGAGTAGTGTGAAGAGTGTTTGTCGCGATCCGCAGACCCGAACTGGAGTGGTTGTCGCGATCCGCAGACCCGAACTGGGCTTGTTTGATGAGAGAAAAAGATACTATAGAAGATAAGACACAGGCAATTTGGATGCGATTGATCTGAGAAATAGTGAGGGAGACATGAAGAGGGTGCCATTTGGCAATGTATTGAGAAGATTGAATGTACGATGAGAAATGAAGTTTTTAAATAGCTTACGAGTGGCGCCTCGAGTTCGAGAGTGCCGAGATTGAAAAAGAAGAGAAGGGGTAACAGTGGATTTGGGTGAAAGAAAAATCGGATTCGGGGCAGGATGAATCCCGGCACTCCGGTAATCTCGGATGAGAAAACGAATAAGTTTCATCTCATCTTGAAGTGAGAATGTGATGTGCCTTGAATGATGTAGTTAGGTTGCAGTATCTAAACACTGATAAAATTGAGCAGATTGTCGAGAAAAAAGCACACGGCGTTTAATCGAGAAGAGTCCAGAATAATCGAGTTTCAAATATTCTACAAATTGTAACCATTTTTTTTACAATAGTTTAATAAATATATACTATAACGATTCCAGAAAGTGGAAGAGGAACACACCTGCATTGCTGAGGCATCATCAAAGACGACGGACAAGCCGGCAGTAGTGAAGGGAAAGGTGAGGCGTAGTGATGACAAATCGGCATCCGACTCTCCTCATTTCGCACGCTCTCTCGTTCCTCTGACCGGTGAGAGCAAATTGAGGAGAGTCGGTTTGACTTCAGTAGTGAGGCGTGATGGGATTTCCAGCCCATGACTGGAATGACGAACGATACTTCTTCATTTAGTAACCCCCTGTGTTTTGACACATTATCTTTACGATAATTGCTCTGTGGAGTTTTCAGAACCCATGAAAGTTGATCTTTGCTAATGACAGTGTTGCTAGTGCGCCAAGCTCTCTTCCCGTATCACCGCTCTAGCAATTGTTGATCACAGCACCTTCTGAATATTGATATCTGATCTTTGGTCTCCTCAAAAAATTATGAAAGTTGATCTTTACTAACGACAGTGTTGCCAATCTCTTCCTCGTCTCATAGTGTCCATCTTCTAAACTCAATAAGATTTGTGACAATGATCTTTGATCTTTACTAACGACAGTGTTGCCAGTGCGCCAAGCTCTCTTCCCGTCTCACCGCCGGCGAGGCCCTGTTCGGAGTGGCCACTAAGAAGAAGGGAGGCAAGAAGGAGAAGAAGGAGGGAGCGAATGAGGAGAAGGTGCGGTGGCTTGTCTCGTTTCGATTAGGGCCAAATCGGGAACCCTAGTTTCGATCTTCGAAAATACAATTGTTATCAGCCTTTTTCCTCTCCATAAAATTGAAAGAAAAGTCGGCTCTGAGAAAAAGCAATCATCGACACGCTCACGATGATAATAGTAATTCGCCGTTATTCGCCGAGAGTTTCTCTGTCGGTCTTGATGAACAAAAACTTTATATATAATTTATCACCAAAGATTCCAACCCAATAAATGTTGTATTGTTTTTTTCCTCAATCCAATATTGAGTGGAGATATCTATTTATTTGAATTTTAAGAAAGAATGGTTTTCAGATTAATACTATTCAGGCTGCTCGAAGCGAATGCAACCGTTCGCTGCACGCTTTGAGACAGGAGTGCCGCGTGCTGCACAAGTGCTGCGGCGCCGCTGCTGAGTGAGTTTATTGTATTTTGAATGTTATATATTTTTTAATTTTTTTGTTTCGTTTTAATGCAACATTTTGTTCTGAGAAGCGAATGAGTTTCACACCCACTTGAAATATAATAATCGGTGTCTGGAATAATGGAGCTTTCTCTGTGTTCACAACAAAATATAAAATAAAACAAAATCAAAGGTAGCATCATCGAGAAACCATGAAAACAATCAAATCGGCGCGGATGTAAAAATATTACGTTTTCAGATGCGCGCCCAAGCTCAACCTCGCCGAGAACGACGAGTTGAGAGCGAAGAAGAAGGTGAGAATATCGAGAAAATAAAACAAATATAATTATGGATTGCGATTTTTTGGACGATCTGCTGATATTTACATTGATGGTTCTCATCAGATGGTTGAACGAATAGGAAAATATATTTAAATCGTGATTAAATGTGTTTTTTTGCGAGTTGATTGATTATCTGCAATAGTCACACCTTCTCAATATGTTAGGAGGCGAAGGAAGCAATAAACAGATTTTCGTTCGTAAAGTAAATATCATTTATTATTAATATTATTATTAATATTATTCCAGGAGGTGAAGGACGCGCTCAAGAAGTGCAAGGTGGCCGCCAAGGCCGAGAAAAAGCAGAGAAAACAGGAGAAGAAGGAGAAGAAAGAGAAGAAGAAGGGAAAGAAGGAGGAAGAGAAGAAGGCAGAGGAGGAGAAAGAGATGGTGAGCAACATTTCGTACCAAAAAAGGACCAACAAAATGAGTAATATTTTAACGAAAAAAATAGATTGTATTTTCTCGATTCGTCGCTCAAAAATTGATCTTTCGAACCTTGACCTTGGTAAAGGGTAGACTACGAGCGAATAATGAGAGTAATAATATAAAGTGTATTTTTTAAAAATTAAAAATCATTATAATATTATCCATATTTCAGCAGTGAGCAACTCCCACCGCCGCAAGGTCTCAACCAGTCCAAGTTTTATCCAAATTCAGTCCAAGTTCAGTCCATTCCGCCCACACTCTACACATGAATAATAATAATTGTCTCTCTCTGGTGCTTCGTGCTTTATTATGCGTGCAAGTATTTCAATGTGTCTCCACACAATTCAGTAGCGAGAATTTATCGATAAATTATGATAACAATTCATGACTGAATGATGTTCTGGGTATCTTCAATGTTGAGTATGAATATCATTCGAAAATTCAGGATGATGGTTTTGCTGAATGGTTTTCGAAAGTCGATTTTCTCTATACTTTTTCCTTCTTCAACATATCTTAGTAGTTTCCGTCATTGCCACATTATTCATTGTAATGTGGCTCGCTATTTTATTATGCTGAGCACATTGTGCTTCACAAGTGCCTCGCCCGTGCCTACAACTTTCAAGTTACAGCGCATAATTTACAAGTTAAGTGAGATAGTAATTGTCTCTACAGTATGCACACTCACTCGCCTGTCAGAAAGAGAGCGAGTAATTTTTCCAGACTACAGAAACGATTAACCGTATTCTGAACTGAATAACATGTCTAGTACCATACAGTTCTTCGTTCTCACGTTAGTCACGCAATGTAAAAAATTACGGGACACAAACGTCAGATTCAGAACAACATCTCTTCTGACTTCATTGCCTGGAATACTAAAGATAATTTGACTTCCGATCCGGCACTAAATATCTGCCAACTTGCTGAACTGATCATCTTCCTGAGATGGTCCCAATCTGCATTCTTCTCCTCTCCATTGTTCTCTTGGTCTCGCAGGGAATATCCGATTCTTTCTCGCTAACTGGAAAGACAAAGCTATTCACAGTGAGCCCTTGTTGTTATCATTGGTAGAACCGGTTATCCAGAGATCAAAGACCAAAATCGAAAGAGTTGTCTGTGATTTCAGAACGAATGGCACACAGCCAATCGCTCATTGTTCAGTTCAAAGAAAAATTGGTAACATGGGAGTTTCGAAAGTGTGATCGGGTAACGCATATCCACAACCTCCCCGATCTAACTCATCTAGCCAGATATTCGTGGGACGCCTCCTTTAAGCGTACACCTCTCCATTTCGCAAACTCCCTAGTTGTGGGAATACATATTGGAGATTGCGACTGTTGTCTCTGACAACAATTCATGTTCGAAAAACCGACTCATGATTTTGCCACTCTCTTGTTACTCGATCCAGATAGTGTGCGAAATTAAAAAGACTGTGACCAGTATTTCGATCACTAAACACAACTAATCAATAATTCACTCAGGCAATTCCAGCAGCTGTGGCGTACTCTCAGACCCACTACGTCTATTTCGTCGTAAATATATCGAATCGTCGAGTGTTTCGGAAATTCAGTAAGTCTGTTTACACCACTATTTCCGGATCTAACAGTCTGCTCACTAGCTAGAATGCTAGAATGTAGAATACATACAGTTTGATATGGCAACGGTATATCATGAACGACATGTACCAAGCACCAAACAATGAATTTTTTTTTCCAGGACCGATTGCCCTGTTCACTAAATCGTCGATCGGACCGTAACGAATCTTCACGCTATCGAGAAATTATGGCGTGCATACCTTACATCATTGAAAAAAGAGCAGAAAGATATCGATCATTTATTTTTTTTATTGATTTTCATTTATGCTATCGATAATTTACGATTTTCGTTCATAAACGATATGATATAGCCGATATGACTACGCGGTTGCCGATAACTGTGAAATGTGTTGAAGCTGTCGAAACTTTCTTTTGCTTTCTAAGCCGACAAAACACATTTACACAATTCCCGTCAGAATGATTTTTCCGTTGTTAATAACACAAATATTTGTAGTTTGATCAAGTAACACTAGATCAGATATTAGATAACTAGTGATGCCAAAACGGAAACGACTCTCCTCAATCCGCATGATATCTCTCCGGTCAGAGAAACAATAGAGCATGTGAAAAGAGGAGAGTCGAATATCGATTTTGATAACCCAATCACCAATTCTTGACTCGTTCCCGCTCTTGCAATCACAAAGCAAGCAGTGAAGTGACCGTGACCTCTCGTCATATCGAGATAAAGATGTGCCGATTTCAATGCTCGCCGAGAGAGAAGTGAAAGGCGAGAAGATAACAGATCGAGTTCACCGAAGGGGCGGTTTGAATTGAGTGAAGGTGGAGGGAGGAGCCCCGAATTTGGAGTGATCATCTCAATTTGGAATGATCATCTCATTCAACACGGCATTTCAAATGTGATAATCTGATTCTTGCCATGTTGAATCCTTGTTTGACATTCTCTATACCCCTTGACGGATTGTCGGGCACTTCTTCGGTTTCTGGCCATACCGTTCTGCGATTGATTACCATACCCCCATCTAAATTTACATTCCATCAATCTCATTTCAATCTGCGCGGTTCGCAATCTAGATCACAAACCGAAGAAGTTCCGATTACCGTCTCAATCATATCGGTTCCAATCAATTTCAGATGACAATGAACTTCCTCCTCATGGTTCTGCTTTCCATTGCGGCTCTGGCGATTACCGTGCAGGTTCGAATTTATTACTCGTCGTTTGACAACTTTTATTATTTTTATTTTGAGTCTCGATTTTAAAAGAAATCTGACAAGTTTTTAGTAGCATAGTCAGTATTTTTGTCATCCAGAGACGGAATATTTTTGCGCAATTCAACGGTTCTGGTACTGAGATGGTCGAAACATTTATCTACTACTATTTGGTACCGTTGCACAACTCAAAAGCAAGATGAATCTCACTCTTTACATACTATTTTTTGCTTCTCTGACCGGCGAGATAGTGTGCTGAATGGAGAGAGCAAAACCCGAATTTTCATTCCTAATATCGACTGAATGCAGGGCGTGCTCTTCGGCCAATTCGTGGACGATCGGGCAGTGGGCAATTTCGGCAAACTCTACGATACCGCGCGAGATTAGGAGCAGCTTCCATATACTTACATTTTCTCTAATCTACCGTAACCCGAGACGTAATAGTTGTCTGGAACAGTGTCGTGATTCGCGATGTGCGTATATTCATTCGATAAACGTGATTCGATGGCCCCGTTTAAAGAAGTACTGTCAGCAATGACAGCTAGCAACTCCTACCACGATACTACTGCGTTTAGCAAGGACACGACCATGTCCATGCTAAACATAGTAGTGAAGGGGGCGGGTCTATTCCCTAGTGAGAGAGGAATCCTCCCTTGATCTACCCGTCTCTGCCCGTCTCACGTGACCTTTGCCCCCTTCTCCCTACGGTCTCTGGTCTCTCTGCCGCTCTAGCATCTCGTAAAAAGGATGACAGGGAAGGGCCGAAAAGTGGTGGAGGGAAAGAGGGTGCACTGCGCAATCTCTCGGAGACATTTAGCAGCCGTTTCCCTGATCATCTTGCAAACTGCGCGCGCCCATAACTCTGTCCAAAATAGATCTATGACCTTCAAATTTTGGATTTCCATCATGGTTCAAAGGATCAATCAGGCTATCGTGTCAGCTTCCCTGACTAAATATTGCTGCCACTCCTCCTTTAAGTTGGCGGGCGAACACTACGATAACGCGCGAGATTAAAGAGTGACGGGATGATAAAAGAATGTCATAGATCAGTTATAAATATTATGATGTACATAGCAGCAACATATTGTACAGATCGAATAAATACGCGTAATGACGATCAACTTCGAAATATATTGTTATAAGGTCGTCGAGGTCAAGAATTTACTGGTGGTATGGCATTGAATCCATTGCTTCACATAATACGACTTCCTAGAAACAACTATTTATCCGAGAGAAAGTTTGGAAATAAGAATGGAGGTTATATCTTGCTTGGGAGAATTACCGTTCCAACACAAACTTCACAGTCAAACTCCACGGAATGTCATCTGGATATATTAAGTTGATTAGCATAATTAAAATGTATTCTTAATGTATTTTCAAACATGTTTTAAAAATCCTATAATATTATTAGAGAACGTCCTGGGCAAGAGTTTTCGAACGATACCGGTCACGAGTCCCAGAGCCGGCTTTTAGGAATTCTCCGGTTGTGTATCCGGCTCTACCGTATCTCAGCTTATTTATTCAGGCGACGAACAAAAACCGCGGCTTCGCTTTCGTCACCTTCGACCACTACGATTGCGTCGATCAGTGAGTTTTTATTATTTTTTGTATTCTGTTTATTTTGGCGGATTAATGAATGTAATCCCGTCCTTTGCTAGTGAGAAATCGATAGTGGTGGTGATATGCGAAACTGTCTGATTATATCAATTGCTTTTGTGCTGCATCATACCAATCACTTTTCAGGTGCGTCATCCTGAAGAGCCACCAGATCAACAGCTACCGATGCGACGTCAAGAAGGGACTCTCCAAAGTGAGCAGGGGATCGATTACTCTGGGATTTCTACCGTACCTTGGTTGCTGAAATGAACCCTCATTTGGTTCCTTTGCTGTACAACACCGTCTGGTTACCGTATACTGTTATTGTACCGCATTGATTGTTGTATAATACCGTATGCCTACCGTAATCTCGCCTATTCGCAGGAGGAGACGGCGAAGGCGCAGCAGAACGAGCGCGACCGCATGGAGCGCAACCATCGTTCCCGAGGAATGGACCGTGGAGGTACTGTATTGATTAGGAAAATTGTTTCTTTATTGTGTGAAATGAAGACACCATTTACCATGAAGTCATTCCGAGTATTAATCCTCACCAAACTTTGATAAGTATGATCACTGGCGTAAGAAGGAAATGACTAATGACTTTCATTTTCTTCATTTTTCATCTTCTAAGGTACCAAAGTAGAGATACTATTGCAATGCGCAACTACCGTGCCAGCTGATATACCTACAGTATTATTGATCGCCACCGTACGCTACAGTATCCCATGGTACCGTACCTGCTGTGCTGAATGAAGCTGCACTCATCAGACAACGATTGACGGAGGAAGAACGGACGATGACCTGGAATCGAATATTTGAATTCAGAAATGAATCGCGAAAATGATGAAGACAAACATCCTGAAACATACCTCAGTCGGGAGGAATCTCTTGTCGATGAATCCAGTCTTGACGTATCTCTCCTTGATGTCCTTGCCCTGAGCGAAAGCGTTGTCGATTCCGTCCTGAATATTAGAGATCAGAATTGAAAGAACCGGGAAATATGAATCTCACATCCGTCAATTCGCCGTTTCCGCGGAATAGAATCTGCGGAGACTGGGGCGTTGCCCATCCGGAAGTGGCCGTGCGATCGGCGTGACGAATCTCCTGAGAGCCGGAGAATTAAAGAGGGACCGAAAATTAGGGCATATCCGGTTCTAGGACCGGAAATCAGAGCCGGGAAATGGGACGAATTCAGAAGACTCACAACGTTGACGGAGAGAAGTTCATCGGCGACCGGAGTTGCAGTACTTTACAAAATTCGAAAAATCGACTAGGCATCTTCATGTTTCAGACTTTTAATAAATCGAATGAGTGAAACACAACGGCATCGAGCTTTAGTCATCCACGTTTCAGATTCGGACAAGAACTGAAATAGTTGGAATGAAACTGCGTTGTTTGGCTTTCCACTACTACAACTAGTATCAACAAATCATCCAGACATCCGAAAAATGAAGAAAGGGGGCTACCATTCCAACCTCCTCCTCCTCCCATGCCTCCCTGGTCGTATCGGCCCCTCCGCCACCACCGCCTCCCATCGAACCTGTAGTAGTGGCAAATCTTTGCGTGTCTAAAGCACAGAGGAGAACAAATTAATCTCCGCTCACGGAGCATGTGGCCGGCCACTGTGACATCATCATGGCGACTAGTGCAGTCTTCTGAACGTCGACGTTGGATGAGAGATTGAATCTTCCCATCCATCTTCGCACGTGATAAGAGGAACGAGAAGCTGATATGGACAGGAGATTAGAGATAGAAGATCAAAGATCATAGATTATAAGTCAATCGTGTACCCCATCTTGCTCCAGATCTTTGGTGTAGATGGGAGGAACGACGGCGTGGTCCTTAGGGGTCCTGAACAGTTGCGGATCGAGGTTTTAAACTATAAAATCAAGATTTCAAAAAGATCAACTAGTCTTACCTCTTGAATAGGGCACCAGTGAGACGAAGCCACTAGAGGTCTAGTCGAGAATGTGGGGGAGACGAGTCGACTAGTCACATGCGACCTATGCTACAGTACCTAACACTTGCCGTGCTGAGATGCATACCGTAATTGCATGCTAAATTATCGATGCTTGGAGAGCTACCTGTTTGACTAAGTTATACATGATAGTGCATGCTCCGCATCAGGTCACTGATAGAGGAGGGTGAGAGCATCATGTCAAGCATTTGGGCGTGTGATTTGATTGCGTCTCCGAGGTGTGCTCCCTCGATCTCGTTTTTGAGGGGAATGGTGTCGAGGGAAAGTGGGCGGGGCTTGCGGTCCCTACCCATGGGTCATAGAAAACCGAGGAGAAAGAGAGGGGTCATCTCAGAAGTGGGTCCTATGATCAGTCAAATATTAGGAGAAAGACGTGTTATTCGTCGGCGCGTGGCCGAATCGACAGTGTGTCATCATTATTGGATCGTTCAATGATCAAATCGGGATGATGATTGGAGCATTCCGAGCTGAAGGAAATGAAGACGATAATCATCAAGCAGATGAATAACAATAGTTTCACAAACGACCGTTTTGAAATATCGATGATAAACATTTTTTTCTATTGTTATTCATGCTCTGTATTTGCCTGCAAGAGTCACCTGAAACTCGTGAATTTCGAAATTTAGTCAATCAGCCGTTGTAAAACATCTATTTGATAGCGTGAGTGATATTTTTGTCTATTCTAGAATCGTACATGCGTTTATCAACCCAAACGCGAGTGCCTCGCCACTCTAGTCACTGTTCAAAACATTGTTTTACTCGCCTCTTTGCATTCGAATCGACACTTTCCTCTTGATTATGAAATACACGTTATTTAATTTCCAGAAATTGTTCTTCATTCAAAAGAGAAGCAATGGTAGTTCCCATTGTCATCAAGAACCATTTCAAGGTATTTCAGTAAGTGATTTGTGCAGTATTTATCGATTTTTTTAGCTTCCCGAAAAGTTTTGCACCCATCCATCAATATTATCGGGATCTAATTACACAATGGCATCGGACGAGTGGATCGTCTTCAAAGAGACGGTTCTATCGACAACAATGCTAATAAACGAACTCATGGCTCTTCAGGTCGAAAATGGGACAAAAGTGTCTTATTTCGAGAAAACCGGCAAAATGACCGAATTTGAACTTCCCGTCTCGATCGATTCCGTGATTATGCATCCTGCACGGGAAATCATCGCATTTAATTGTGTGTGTTTATCTAACATTAAAACATTGATACTCCCTCTTATGCAACCACGTGCACACAACACGGGCGGTTTGAAGCCTCGCAGCAGGCCACTGGTCGTCCTAGAATAGGCTCTCGTTGCTACACAGGCGATGGGGTGGCACAGCCCGCCTTGCGTGGAAAAGCATAACACCTTTACCTTTTTATTATGTGTTAGATTTTTAAAAAAAAATATCTTCTGATATTGCGTTTATCGATATTGTTCAGGTGGAAACAGCCTGACAATTCATGACATTGAGAAGGAATCTGTAATCAACAATCACGAACATGACGATGCAATCCTGTTCTGGAAATGGATTGACTCAAGCACAATTGGCTTCGTGACAGAGACCTACGTCTACCACTGGGGATTGACTGGTACGTTTGCATAGAATGATGAAGTACGATTACGGCATCTTTTCCTTTAAAAATCGATCTTGAAATTGACCGACAATGCATGATACTATGAGCAAACATGATAACGATTGAACTATTCTTGTTTTCGAAAACAACTGCGCAGTTTTGTCGTTTTTACTCAGTGATATGGACTATGATAAATGAAGGTATTCATCTTGCAAACAAACTAATACATGACAGAGGAGGAAAATCAATACAATGAATGTATAATCATATTGGTGCGCCAATTTTTTTTTGGACAAAGGATTTATTTGATCATTAATGGGAAAAGCCATTTTTCAGGCAAACCACACCAGAAATTCAAGAGACTTCCCAGTCTGGCTGGTTGTCATATCATTGACTACCGAACGAGCGCAACTCACTGTTTCCTCATCGGAGAATCTATCGAGGTTCGTAAAATATTTGGCGTATTCATGACCATATTTCTTGAATTATCTGGAAGGCTAATTATGCAACATCTAATTCCCTCTCCCTTAGTCACATTCAGTATTGATCGCTTGACCTTTTGGAGGAAAACCGTTCGTAGAGTAAAGATGGATAAATAAACAAATGGATCCGCAGCTTTATGGTTTCAGAATCCAAAAGGAGCCGGTCGCATTCAACTGTATAGTTATCAGCAGCGTCTTTCAACGCCGATGGAGGGTGATGCTGGGTGTTTCGTCCAGTTCAAAGTGGAAAGCAATCCACACCTCTCCCACCTTTTCGTTCACTCGCGCCGAAATGAGGAGGGCGGAAAGGTGAGCTGACGGTTCATTGGTAGAGGCGATGTATCAACAGCTTCCCCGTTTGTATTGGTTATGACACTCAAAACTATCGGAAATTAGTGTTGATAATGGACACGCAACGGTTTCAGCTACTAATCTCAGAGGTCGGAAATCGGGCACCCGGCAACAAGCCATACCCCAAGCATTCCATGGATGTGTCGTACTGGCCTGGAGTGGCTGATTTTCCCGAGTTCATGCAGGTTTCAAAATCAATCTAGGGAATCACAATTTTAAAAAAAAGTTAATCCAAATACTATGTCATCAAAACGTTTCAAACATTTTGCAGGCATCCGAAGAGCAGGGCGTTGTATATCTCGTCACGAGTTGGGGAGTGCTGCACATCGTTGATCTCGAATCTGGGAAGCTGATCTACTCCATTCGATGCTCATTGAAACGGTTTTTCGTGTCTGCAGAGTATTCGACAGGAGGCATCATTGGAGTCAACGAATTGGGCGAGGCGAGTGCATAGTCTGAGATGAATATAATCAATCTGCGGAGCGCTAAAGCTCTCTAAAGCAGAGCGCTCCGACCGTAACCATGCAGGCAGAAATGAGTAAATGAGTGAGGGGCGCTCGAACCAGTTCGGATTGGAACTGCGAAGCGCGATATGTTTCACAAACAGATCAAGTTCCGAAGCATGCCTATAGGGGTGGCTTGACAGTAGCGATTTCGATCCATGAATCCTATGGAGAAAATAAACAAAACCCAATAGATGAAAAATGGATGATCATTCTACATGCAGGTAATCTCAGTTTCGATGGATGAGCAGAAGATGCTCGCACATGTTACTGAAAACAATCCGGAGCTGGTCCCCAATCTGACTAAGAGATGGGAGCCGCTTGTTGCTTTCAGGTGACTTTGTACTTACAAATCTGCGACTGAGCATTGGAGAATTATCTGTTTTACAGGGTATCGCAGACTTCCACTGGCGACAACGAGGAAAAGGCGAGAGCAGAGAAAGATGATCACATTCAGCAGCAATCCGTCGTAGTTTCATCGAATCCCACTACCGCTACTCCAAAGGAGAAGAGAACCGTCGAATCTTCTAACAAGGAAACGGGGAACAACTATCGGTTTGGAAATAGTCCCAATCGTTCATTTCAGACTGATGAGAAAGCTAAACGCACTGAGATGGGTCCATCACGATCGGCTGAAGAGGAACCTGCTGAGAAGAAAGACTATGCAGACCTTACTGATCGAAAGACTGATCCCACCTCCGTCCCTCCGACCCCCGCTCCTCGTCACTCAACTATCTTCATTGATGCTCCTACAACGGAAAAGACGAATGATGAGGTTGGTATCCGAAGA
Source organism: Pristionchus entomophagus (assembly GCA_036245825.1). Taxonomy (NCBI): domain Eukaryota; kingdom Metazoa; phylum Nematoda; class Chromadorea; order Rhabditida; family Neodiplogasteridae; genus Pristionchus; species Pristionchus entomophagus. Next base: position 5,115,075 of record BTSX01000001.1, read on the forward strand.
TGGATGAATTTGCAAATCCCATACATGTGATGCCGTTAGATCCTGATTCCACAAGTATCAGGTCGGTCAGAAAGTTTCTTTCTTTTTTACGCTCATCGATTCTGACCTATATTATTCTTGTTGTTTGATCGTTCAGCATATGGCTTTACATAATCAATGAGGGCATTGTTGCTCTTTTTAGCGCACATTATATTAGGGCTGAACAATCAGTATGAGGGACACAAAGTAAAGTTAAATTCACAGTGGTTGACCATGAATCGCATCTGTATCTCAACCCAGTGCAGAGTGGAAAGAAGTAATAGGGCCCAACCAGTGTCACATTTATAAAGTACGATGATTGATGATTACCATTAAGTTATTGCGAGGAAATTATCGCAGCATGCTTAAGAGAAAAGCGCTTGTGAAGATGCAACAGACGGTTCTGGAACTCTCGAAAAACAGTTTCCATCACACAGCTGTCGAGTCGATAGATCTTCAAATGTCAATTCAAGTACATATCAAAGTACAATACCTAGTGAGTCCCCAATACAAATTGAGAGAGGATCCCATTATCCAGAAATTAGCTAAATTTTCTTGAACTTTGATATCGATAATTGAAGATTGAAAACAAGACATATAGCTGCGTCCCTTTTTGTATAGGGTCAGAAGGGCGGTTATTTCGATGCTAAAAGAATAAGCAACTCTTGTTCTATCGTTGTTTTCTTGGGTAGAACTTGGTGTTCGCTATTTTCTGTAATGGGAGGTCGTGACGGTACACACCGAAAATCATGTTTTATTGCAATTTCCGCTTCAAAATTTATTTTCCCTTCTTCCACACGAGGCCGGTTCAATTCACACATACTACGATATTGCCCCAGGACAAACCTAACTTATGGCATATTGGCGATTTAAACAAGCACAATTGTCGAGCTAAAATTAACAAAAAGAAAAAGAAAGAAACTTTCTGACCGACCTAATATTTCAGGCAATCAACGATTTGAAGGATCGCGTAGAGCGAGCGGAGAAGGAACGGGACGAGATCGCTTCTCGATGTGAAGAAATGGAGAAAAAGCAGCGAAGGGTGACTCTTTTTAATGCAAAGTTTAACGCTCATTTTATTTATTTAGCTTGAAGACCGGGTCGAAAGAGCTGAGAAGGAGCGAGAAGAGATGACTGTGAAGTTTAGAAGACTGTCGGTTAGTCTGATAAGACACCTTTGATTCAAATTTGCTTGCGAAAACAAATGGAAAAAATAATGATATCAAACTATCATAAATTATTTCCTTAGGTTCTCCACAACGCTTCTATTGAGCGCGCCGAAAAAGCTCTGCAGGAGCGGAAAGAAATGGGCAAGCAATTCGATGAACTTTCGGTGAGTTATGTATCTACATAATATCTGCTATTTTCATATAAAAAATGTAAAAAAAAATATTGACAGATAGAATGGGTTGAGGATCTTCACATTGCATCGAATGCGCGTGCTGATAAGGCTGAGAGGGACCACGAAGAAATACTTGCTCAGTCCAAAGAGCGGGATAGAGAGTATCGCGAAATGCTGTCCAAGGCTTGTTCTTTTCCAGAATTCAATTGGAAAATGTAAAACAGTTCAGTCAGAAGCTCGAGCAGTAAGAGCGGAAATGGAACGAGACGAGATATTTGCTCGATATTCGAATCTGAAAGATAAATGGCATGAAACGAAGGAAATTGTGACTATGCTGCAGTTGAAGGTAGGATTATTCAATTTGATGATTAAAAGTCACAATTTTAAATGATACGAAGAATCTAAGTATTTTTCAAGTATTGCTGTATTGCAGTTGAGTGATGGAGAAGGCGAAGAACCGAAGAAGGAGAACCCGATTCAATCAGCGGAACCTATCGATGTGGATCGTGATTCATCAGAACAGTCGGCTGAAAAGGAAGAAGCCTCGCTAGGAGCACTGAGTGAATTGCATTGATCGGCTGATATAGGGGTGTCCCATAAGTCTTGAGAATTGCTCCGTAAATCATTGTTGCGCAGTCGAATGCCCCGATTTCGAAATGCAAATTGTAAACAAACTATTGCATCATGCTGACGTCGAAGGGGTATTGGCATTGCATCAGTTTAGAATTTGCCACAGTCATTCTAGTGATGGAGACTTATCACGATAAACGCGCTGTCTTACTTCATTCCTTCCGCCTTGGTCGTACATCCAAAGATGCGGACCTGGTGCTTACGGATGGAGAGGATGGCCCTTCCTACATGGTACACCCGATTCAAGACCTCTCCCAGGCACAACTCAAAAAGCGAGTTGAGGTGTATCGGGAATTGCTCTCTCGTAGATCGAATCTGCGATGGGTAAATTCCATCATCGCAGCAGATGAGAAGTGGATCACCTATGATAATCCGGAGAGGAGACTGCAATGGTGCGACGTGGATGAAAAGCCCCAGCCCACTCCGAAGAAGGAGCAACACCAAACGAGGGAAATGCTGTGCTTCTTCTTCTGCTCCCTCGGTCCCCTCTATTGGGAGATCCTCGCCCCTAACACCTCGGTCACTGCCGACCTCTTCACTCAACAACTGGAAGAGGTCGCCATCATAGTCCCTCCCGAACTCATGAGCGAGGGAAAAATCCTGATGTTGATGGACAATGCGCCCCCCCCCCCATCACGCGAAAATCACCCAGACCAAACTGGACGAGCTTAATATGGAATGGATTCCCCATCCACCATATTTCCCTGACATTAGCCCTTGCGACTACCATTGTTTCCGCTCACTGTCTGACTTCTGCAGGGGTAGGAAGTTCAAGGACCGAGACTCACTCGTTCGGGTATTCACCGAATGGATCATCTCTAAGCCTCCCGAGTTTTTAAAGAGAGGTGTTAACACCCTGCCCGGAAGATGGAGACAGGTCGAGGGTTCGAAGGGGGCATACATTGATTATTGATTATTGAAAACTGTTGAACAAATTTTTTAAAAAATTTTAAATTAAAAAAAAATTATCAAGACTTATGGGACACACCTATATTTCTGAATACCCGAGGCTCTGATTTGCATTTATTGTAATCATTAACCAATCTCATGGATCAATTCACGCATATTTTCACTGTTGTTCAGTCAATCGATAATCTATGATCTGTTTTGATCACATCTCAGTTGAATATTATCACCTCTTCTGCAATAAATCGAGCATTTTTTTTTTGTACTTTTGTACAATGAAGATTCAGCGCAGGAGTATTTTAAATATGAAATTAAATCAAGGAGAATGGGTGGGTGGGTGGGGGGTCTCGTTCTCTCTAGATAGCCATTTTTCGGGTGTCCCTCATGCGTTCTATCTTCGTTCCAGTTATTTCTTCTGTTTGCTCTCGTCGGAGCAGCTCGATAAGACTATCTTTTCACTTTTCCGTTCAGCACTCTTTGTTTCCATTAAAAATAATATTTGGGACAGAGTAGATATGGGGAGCAGATGCACGATCCAATAGTGATGTTCATTTAATTCTCAGCCAGATCTCATGTGGGGAAAATGTTTCCAATTTTTGTTTGTTTCAAATAATAGACGTTTGCTCGGGCCAAGCGCGCATGAACGTTCAGCAAATGATGAAAAAAAATCGTGAAACGAGAAGCGAACATCACTATTGGATCGTGCATCTGCTCCCTCTATTCTCCTTTGGAGTAGCGGTAGTGGGATTCGATGAAACTACGACGGATTGCTGCTGAATGTGATCATCTTTCTCTGCTCTCGCCTTTTCCTCGTTGTCGCCAGTGGAAGTCTGCGATACCCTGTAAAACAGATAATTCTCCAATGCTCAGTCGCAGATTTGTAAGTACAAAGTCACCTGAAAGCAACAAGCGGCTCCCATCTCTTAGTCAGATTGGGGACCAGCTCCGGATTGTTTTCAGTAACATGTGCGAGCATCTTCTGCTCATCCATCGAAACTGAGATTACCTGCATGTAGAATGATCATCCATTTTTCATCTATTGGGTTTTGTTTATTTTCTCCATAGGATTCATGGATCGAAATCGCTACTGTCAAGCCACCCCTATAGGCATGCTTCGGAACTTGATCTGTTTGTGAAACATATCGCGCTTCGCAGTTCCAATCCGAACTGGTTCGAGCGCCCCTCACTCATTTACTCATTTCTGCCTGCATGGTTACGGTCGGAGCGCTCTGCTTTAGAGAGCTTTAGCGCTCCGCAGATTGATTATATTCATCTCAGACTATGCACTCGCCTCGCCCAATTCGTTGACTCCAATGATGCCTCCTGTCGAATACTCTGCAGACACGAAAAACCGTTTCAATGAGCATCGAATGGAGTAGATCAGCTTCCCAGATTCGAGATCAACGATGTGCAGCACTCCCCAACTCGTGACGAGATATACAACGCCCTGCTCTTCGGATGCCTGCAAAATGTTTGAAACGTTTTGATGACATAGTATTTGGATTAACTTTTTTTTAAAATTGTGATTCCCTAGATTGATTTTGAAACCTGCATGAACTCGGGAAAATCAGCCACTCCAGGCCAGTACGACACATCCATGGAATGCTTGGGGTATGGCTTGTTGCCGGGTGCCCGATTTCCGACCTCTGAGATTAGTAGCTGAAACCGTTGCGTGTCCATTATCAACACTAATTTCCGATAGTTTTGAGTGTCATAACCAATACAAACGGGGAAGCTGTTGATACATCGCCTCTACCAATGAACCGTCAGCTCACCTTTCCGCCCTCCTCATTTCGGCGCGAGTGAACGAAAAGGTGGGAGAGGTGTGGATTGCTTTCCACTTTGAACTGGACGAAACACCCAGCATCACCCTCCATCGGCGTTGAAAGACGCTGCTGATAACTATACAGTTGAATGCGACCGGCTCCTTTTGGATTCTGAAACCATAAAGCTGCGGATCCATTTGTTTATTTATCCATCTTTACTCTACGAACGGTTTTCCTCCAAAAGGTCAAGCGATCAATACTGAATGTGACTAAGGGAGAGGGAATTAGATGTTGCATAATTAGCCTTCCAGATAATTCAAGAAATATGGTCATGAATACGCCAAATATTTTACGAACCTCGATAGATTCTCCGATGAGGAAACAGTGAGTTGCGCTCGTTCGGTAGTCAATGATATGACAACCAGCCAGACTGGGAAGTCTCTTGAATTTCTGGTGTGGTTTGCCTGAAAAATGGCTTTTCCCATTAATGATCAAATAAATCCTTTGTCCAAAAAAAAATTGGCGCACCAATATGATTATACATTCATTGTATTGATTTTCCTCCTCTGTCATGTATTAGTTTGTTTGCAAGATGAATACCTTCATTTATCATAGTCCATATCACTGAGTAAAAACGACAAAACTGCGCAGTTGTTTTCGAAAACAAGAATAGTTCAATCGTTATCATGTTTGCTCATAGTATCATGCATTGTCGGTCAATTTCAAGATCGATTTTTAAAGGAAAAGATGCCGTAATCGTACTTCATCATTCTATGCAAACGTACCAGTCAATCCCCAGTGGTAGACGTAGGTCTCTGTCACGAAGCCAATTGTGCTTGAGTCAATCCATTTCCAGAACAGGATTGCATCGTCATGTTCGTGATTGTTGATTACAGATTCCTTCTCAATGTCATGAATTGTCAGGCTGTTTCCACCTGAACAATATCGATAAACGCAATATCAGAAGATATTTTTTTTTAAAAATCTAACACATAATAAAAAGGTAAAGGTGTTATGCTTTTCCACGCAAGGCGGGCTGTGCCACCCCATCGCCTGTGTAGCAACGAGAGCCTATTCTAGGACGACCAGTGGCCTGCTGCGAGGCTTCAAACCGCCCGTGTTGTGTGCACGTGGTTGCATAAGAGGGAGTATCAATGTTTTAATGTTAGATAAACACACACAATTAAATGCGATGATTTCCCGTGCAGGATGCATAATCACGGAATCGATCGAGACGGGAAGTTCAAATTCGGTCATTTTGCCGGTTTTCTCGAAATAAGACACTTTTGTCCCATTTTCGACCTGAAGAGCCATGAGTTCGTTTATTAGCATTGTTGTCGATAGAACCGTCTCTTTGAAGACGATCCACTCGTCCGATGCCATTGTGTAATTAGATCCCGATAATATTGATGGATGGGTGCAAAACTTTTCGGGAAGCTAAAAAAATCGATAAATACTGCACAAATCACTTACTGAAATACCTTGAAATGGTTCTTGATGACAATGGGAAGTACCATTGCTTCTCTTTTGAATGAAGAACAATTTCTGGAAATTAAGTAACGTGTATTTCATAATCAAGAGGAAAGTGTCGATTCGAATGCAAAGAGGCGAGTAAAACAATGTTTTGAACAGTGACTAGAGTGGCGAGGCACTCGCGTTTGGGTTGATAAACGCATGTACGATTCTAGAATAGACAAAAATATCACTCACGTTATCACCCGCTGCAACAACCGTCCCGTGGAGAGTACAACCCTCATCCAGGGTGCTGCGCAGCGGCCCTCACCTCATTTCATTTTGTAGGACGAATCCGTCCTTCTCAGACCACCCACCACAGGAAATGCACTGGATACTATCTGCTCTTCATATAAAACGAGAAGCTGATTGGTTGGATTATTGATTATCAGACTTACTTCGGGTGCCCTGAACACACACGCGGCTACTTGCATCTTCTCAGACAGAATGCTAGGCATGCTGCATAAAAGCGCCATTCCACTGTCTCCTACTTCTACTTTGCAAACTACTAGTGTCCATGAATTTGGAAGAAGTGTTTTGTTCCCTTGATCCTAACCGGAAGGTATTCTACATTCCCATATGACACTACTGGTGCTGGTCCAAGTGGGATAGAGTTCACACCAACCTTCAGTGTCCGCATCTGGTAGTTGAACGTGAGCTCGGGTAGGTTACGAAGTACGTCATTGCCGATGATAACCTCGTACTCGTATATTGTGGTGAAACTCTCCACGGGACGGTTGTTGCAGCGGGTGCGATATTTCTCTTAGATTGTATTGTTTTTCGAGTTTCCGCTTGTGATCAGTAATATGGCTTAGACATGTGACAAGTTTAGTCCGCGGGCGGACTAAGGTAAAAAGTGGGAGATGTCAAGGAGCGGAGCTCCTTGGTCTCTCCCCGATCATCAGATGATTGAAATCAGATGAGTCAGGGAGTAGGAGCCAAGAGACAGAGAGCCCAAAGGACGGATAGTCGAGAGATTAGATGATTTAATCCGTGCCGGCCGGCTGCCCCGATTCCCCCTCTTCCGCTGTTTTACGGTATTTACCGTATTGTATTATGTTATGGTGTTGACCGCATAAACCCGTTCCTATCTAGTATTGCATGTAATCGGGGGCAATAACGATATGGCTATTAGAAAGAACGAGATCGAGAATATTCTCTCCACGAATTTTGAAATCCACGTATTGAGTCATTCGATGATCAGAGACAAAGGATAGAAAATCATTTTGTGTTGGTGACGTGAGAGTATGCCAATCGATAGCAGGGAAATTGAGGTCGCCACACTTGATGAAGGGAGCTGGACCAATGAGAGGCTCAATAAAAGTGAGAAAAGTATAGAGGGAAGTAGAGGAACATGAAGGGGCGCGATAAATCAAGCAGATGCGGATATAGTGGAAAGAGAGGGAACTATTAGGCGAAGAAAAGTGGATATCTATGATAAGGGATTCTATGGATTCAGTAGTAAAGGAACTGACTAGAATGGGATTGAGAAGGGGGGGAACAAAGAATAGCCACACGGCCGCCTCAAGATTTTTCGGCATTAGTGGGACGATCTTTTCGGAAAGCCACGAAATCATCGTTAGAACCCAAAAGATACGCATCACTATCGTCCTTGCACAACCAAGTCTCACTGATCAGAATAAGGCTATAACTCAGAGATTTAACAAAATTGAGTAAATGCGATTTTCGCCTGATGGAACGTGTGTTTGTAACAAAATGCTCGATGTTTGAAGAATTAGGTAAAGGAGAAGTATTGGAAGGGTATGAGGAAGAGGAAAGACAATGAGAGACCAAATTAGGAGAGACAGACGCAAGAGAATGAGAAGACATAAGAACCTCACCACTGCTCCTGTCCTAGGCTTTGACCCCTCCACTGGCGGAACTTGCTGCAGCAGTATTTGACTTCCAAACTCCAAACTGGAGTGAGCCTGCCTTGCAGTTGTTTTTCCATGCATCGATTCTGGCTTGTCTTTCGAGTTCCAATTCGAAGGGGCATAGGTCACGTCTGATAAACTTTCCAGAGGTCTTGGTTACGGTAGATGGGTGGTTAGAGCGAACAAGGGTCAGGAAGTGGTCTCGTGTCTTGGCAGAGTCAAACTTGATCTTCAGAATACGATTCTTCCGATCACCTCTGGTCTCCGGGTGACGTTTGTGGCTGATGTGTCCATCCGAGAGAGCCTTGGTGAGCGTGGCGTCGTTGAGTTCCTTGCACAACTCTTCGAGTGACTTCTGATCCGCAGCGTATGTGTCAATCGGGGAGGGACACTCAGGAAGTCCGACCCAGACCGCGCGACACGCCTTCTCAGCGTAGACAGTGGCATCATTGACAGCCTTCTTGACGACCGAGTAGGTGAGGTCGGAGGAAGGTGTAGCGGGGTTACGGTAGAGGGGGTGCTTACGAGCTTGTTCACCTCAGCGAGCTCCTAATACTGTGCATTGGTCTTGGGGAGAATACGAGGGAGACGTAATATGATGGAATATGAAGTCGTTCGCGGTAAGATTGACACGATTCCAACGGGGGTCTTGAACATGCAACACAATTGTATATGCCCAAAACTCGGCTCAGTAACTGTAGAATACGACGGACGCTAAGCAGAGTTATATGATGGAATATGAACAATGCATGGATGGATGAATTAACAGATGACGGAATAAACAGCGAATGAATGAACATCCAGAGATCATTGATGGATAAGGAAAGGATTTACCGATTTAGTCCTGAACAACAAAAAACAACAAAAAAAAACAACAAAAAAACAAAAAAAAGCTACGTTGTACACCGGGTCGTATTCACAGATTATCTCTACTTTTTACATCTGCAACTTTTCCTCCGCGCTCAGCCTCACGAGCTTTTCATATAGCATGCCCGAAGTATCCTAAAACTTGTAAATCTTCTTGTAAAATGTTGATTGCCACTTCTCCCGAGGTTCTCCGATGATTTTGAAGCGAGTTATGAGCGAAAACGTGAAGATTGCGTAATGATGACGAAATCGATAATTGCGAAATCTAAGCACGGGGGGTCGATTGGCACTTCTCCCGATCTTCTCCGATGATTTTGAAGCGAGTTATGAGCGAAAATGTGAAGATTTCGTAATGATGACGAAATCCAAGATTACGAAATCTGAGCACGGGAGGTAATGGGCATGGTGTCTGACTGGCATGCCGACGCAGGCAGGCTCGACCCCCGCCCGCAGGTGATGCTTTGCAAGAGGTAGAGAAATGCATACCCTACGAATGCGCTGGGTTGCATGATTATGTAGATGTTTTGTTTGCAAAAGACTTTGATTTGATTTGTTTATATTCTCTCTCAAAACGACATTTTTACTGAATGTACTTCACCTTTCATCGTCATGTTTCCGTATACTAACATATCCATTTATCTAGATAGAAACAGTGGATGTTACTACTGGCGGCTTGGAATATTGGCCGATATAGAGAGCGCGTAGAAATGACGGACGGGGACTAGTGGTTGGGGCGCGCGCCTTTCTCTGGGAGGTTCTTTGGCACTTCTCCCGAGGCTCTCCGATGATTTTGAAGCGAGTTATGAGCGAAAACGTGAAGATTGCGTAATGATGACGAAATCCAAGATTACGAATTTCAACGGGGACGGAAGTATTTGTGCTATTTTTTCCACGGGTACTGTTATGCAATGCCGACGTAATGGGCATGGTGTCTGACTGGCATGCCGACGCAGGCAGGTTCGACAAAACGTTTTTGTCGCAGAATCATAGAACACCAAACTTTCTGCTATTTTAGATCAGTAGGAGAGCTGCCCAGAAAGAGTTTTTGAAATTGCTGCTCTATCGCACTTTGGCTACAGAAGTGCTCAAAGATGGGTCTCGAAAAAATGGATTTTTGTTCATAGACATGCTAGAGACTCGTTCAAAAGCTCAAAATAATCTTTACCACAATTCCTGATGATTCCCAAAGTTTGATAGCGATAGCTCTTAATTTGACCTCAGGTCACGAATTTTTCACTATTTCACATAATTTTTTCTCCCTATTTTGGACGATCACAGTTCCAAGAACGATTTTTGTTCAAATGTCTTTCCTGGACATTTGGAAAACTTTCCAGCCCGTGGCAACAAAAAATTCGAGGTCATTAAATTCATTAAATAGAGCATTTGGAAAACTTTCCAGCCCGTGGCAACAAAAAATTCGAGGTCATTAAATTTTCAAAATCGTATACTTTTCGACATAATGAATTTTAACTTTTTTCATTAATGATATCATGGGCTCTCATATCAAAATTCGGATTCAGCACACAAAGATATACCAGAAAAAAATTTAGTCAGTAAGTTCTGAGAGATCAAATTTTTCGACTAATGGTCAGTATCATGGTCATTTTTTGTTTTGAATATCGAATGTCTTTGGATTTTCGGTTGCCGCGGGCTGGAAAGTTATCCAAATGCTCTAAAAAGTTGGGAATCGTATATTCCATGGAATTGCAGCTAGCCTGTCCAGGAAAGACATTTGAACAAAAATCGTTCTTGGAACTGTGATCGTCCAAAATAGGGAGAAAAAAATTATGTGAAATTGTGAAAAATTCGTGACCTGAGGTCAAATTAAGAGCTATCGCTATCAAACTTTGGGAATCATCAGGAATTGTGGTAAAGATTATTTTGAGCTTTTGAACGAGTCTCTAGCATGTCTATGAACAAAAATCCATTTTTTTCGAGACATATCTTTGAGCACTTCTGTAGCCAAAGTGCGATAGAGCAGCAATTTCAAAAACTCTTTCTGGGCAGCTCTCCTACTGATCTAAAATAACAGAAAGTTTGGTGTTCTGGGGAAAATCCCTTCATGAATATTTTTTTTGTTGAAAAAATAGAGATTGATTGTGTCTTCACTACGCAACAACCAGGTAGTTCTGTGATATCTCTATGGCATATACCTAACACTCGGTGGGTATGCCATGACATATCACAGGTTGACCCATAAATCTGTCATGAGTCAAAAGTTATGGAATAAATTAAAAGTGGTCGGTGACTTATGAGCGCAACTGTATGTACTAGCTGTGACTCGTCTTGCGCATGTAAGAATCCATTCTTGTTGGATGAACAACACGCCTGACCGACTGCAGAGAATCGAACACCCGGTGGTTGTATCCCCCATTTTGAGAAATGTTTATGAAATAATTCGGTTAGAGTATGCTGGGGACCAAGTTTGTAGTGGTCCTGTAATCGATTAGAAAACGTGTGAAATGATAAATCAAATGATAAACTTGTGCATTGCAGGTTGGCCCGTATCGCTATCTTCTTCTGACTTTCGCTGTTGTTGATATCCTCATTTCGCTCACACATGCTACTGTTATTCCTGTATGTCATGGTATCAGAATTAGTGATTATCTCAGAGTATGTTAATGAAACAGAGTCGATGCCAATTATCCAATGCTATCGGAGTGTGTCGGATGAAAAATATAGGATGATAACCTTTTATCATCGATGGGCACCAGTTGCATAAAACACACAACTGTTATGTTAGAGACGGAGTTTTCATCCATCATTCGAATATACCCATCTCTTGTAACCTCGGATGATGAAATCGGTGCGTTGTAGGCGATTCATATGACCGAGTGTGGATTCATTGGCTTCAGCTACCGCTTCCTCAACGATAGCACCGCTACAGGGAACTGGGCAGGTATGGATGTTTGAGCTTATGGAAAAGTCAAGGAGAGGGGAAAATAAATGAATACATGAAATTTCCTAAACCTGCTCCCAGTGAAGCTAAAAATTATTATAAATGTTTCCTTTGTTCTCAATTTTTCTTTCCCATAATTCTGATATTAACATGCAAACGATTATGATTATTTTGAAACATCAGAACATGCATAAGTCACAGATCTATCGGTCAATTCTCTTCTCTTGTGGGAGTTGCTCTTCTGGCAGACCTACATTCTACTCGCTTTCCATTTCGTGTATCGCTTCGAGACGATGTGCAGGTTCTGTTTTCTATTTTAACAAGAAAAGTTTATTGAAAAAAAGAGGCTATTTGATCCCCTCATCACTGACATCTCTCCACTATCTCCATATTATTTTACGTTTCCTCCCCAACACCAACTCATAGTGATTCGCAACATATTTATAGTCCTCCTTGGTTATCGTGGATTCGACTGCGTCCGTGGCGCAATTGGATCATCGCGGGCGTCACTGCGGACGTCGCGTTCATAGGCTAGTAAAATGAATATATAAACTAATTAATTAATTAATTAATATAAATACCTCCTATATTCCGTCTCTCGTGCAACTGAAGGAGTCTTACAGGAAGTATCCTAATCGCATGCGTGTTAGGATTACGGCCTAACGAGGTGTCCGGAGAGGCGTTCGCACCAGTATTGAAGGTAGAAAAACGATCATTTGAAAGAAAAAAGACAAATTAATGTTTATAGTAATTCTACGACATTGATCTGTTCGCCGTCAACCAACCCGGATACCAGGCGCTCACATACTGGGTGAGACATTGTTGAGCTAGCTCGAACTTAGAATCTGCATACTAGTGATGTCATTTCGGCTCTCATCATTCTGCAGACTGTCTCGTTGCTCTGATCGACGAGATAGTGTGCAGAATGGAGAGAGTCAAAATCGAAATTACATGTTTACTGTAGACTCTGAACGAGAAAGGAGAGAAGCATTGGATACTCCGCTCCCTGTACACCATTGCGTTTGTCTCAGCCATCTTCCTCGCTACTTGTGCTACCATCGTACTCTGCATCTACAAAATTGTGAAGGAGTTGAGAGCTACGAAGAGCAAAATTATGTTAGTTTTCCTTTTTCTTTTTGAGAATGATATGACGCCGTTTGCATTATTTTCGGGCAATTTCGGATGATTCTGGATCAGCTCAAAAAGATCTATTTTCTGAAACTCTGTGTTTCGGCTTTTCGAGGGTGCTGAAGACGATGGGAATATCCATTTTGTATCTACTGGCCTCGTTGTCTTCAGACGGCGTCACGTCGAAATCACATTTTGACGTGCTACTCATCACTCGAAAGTGCTATTTGTATGTTAAATACTTTCCCGGGGTAGAATAGGTTGGCGAACACGCCTGTTTTGTTCATTTTCCATGATTTTCGAAAATAATTTTTAAAATATAAACTTTTCGGAGACTGAAAAGCGCGTATTCCAATGTGCACCACGCGATCGGGCGTCACAAGAGGATTACCAATCAATAATTTCAGCCACTTTTATCATTTGAAACTCAAGATATTCGACTTACAGTGTTCTGTGACTCTCAGTGAACGACGGTCTCTCTTGATCTACCGACGAGATAATGTGGGAGAATGAGAGACCGCAGACTCTGCGTCTCTGACCTTCCCTCTATCTCTCTCCTCCTTGGCCACTCGGGACTCTCTGCGCTCTCCCCGCTCTCTCATTTTCCCATACTATCTCGTCGGTAGATCAAGAGAGATGGCCGATTCTCTGACAGTCACAAAACACTGCAAGTCGATTCTCTCGAGTTTCTAATGATAAAATTGGCTGAAATTATAGATTTGTAATCGCGTCGTGACGCCCGATCGCGTGGTGCACATTGGCATAAGCGCTTTTCAGTCTGCGAAATGTTGATATTTTAAAAATTATTTTTTTAAATCATGGAAAATGAACAAAACAGGCGTGTTGGCCATCCAATTCTACCCCGGGAAACATTTTCACATAAAATTAGCCCTCTCGAGTGATGAGTAGCACGTCAAAATTTGATTTCGACGTGACGCCGTCTGAAGCCAACGAGGCCACTAGAGACAAATGGATGAGCCCATCGTCTTCAGCAACCCTCGATAAGCCCGAAACACAGAGTTTCAGAAAATAGACCATTTTGAGCTGTCCCAGACCTTGCTCGAAAATAAGACGAATGGCGTCGTATATATTATTCCTTTAAAACATATGGTTTATTTTTCAGATCAACATTTTCACCAACAACGAAGAGACTTCAGGAGCAATTGTTTATCACTCTACTCGTGCAAGTAAACTATAAGAACGACTTTAGAAAACAAATATGATTCAAACTCCTAGACGATCATTCCCTGCCTCACTTCCTACATACCAGTCGGAACGGTCTTCCACTTTCCAACAGCAGGTAGTTTCTATGTTTTACTTAATTTCCAAGTGAGTTGCAATACTTGAAAAGGGGCTCGAAATCAGGTTACGTCAAATAAAAACAACAATAAAATAAATCAAAAAATATCGTGTTGTATTCCCCGTTCAGGCACAGCCCAACCGTGCCCGCTCACATCTGAAAATAAACCATATGTGAGTGGGCACGGTTGCCGTCATGTCCTCGATGCTTTTTCCTAGATCCCTACATCGTCATCTTTCTCATCCCCGGGTGCGCTTGACGTTTCTTTATTACGACATAAAATAAATAATAAATAAATAAAACAGTCAAATTGACTGATAAATAAAGGTATCGACGGGCCTTCCGTCAGCTGATTACAAAGAAACTCGAACTGAGCGCTCCACCCGTAGCAAGCGTTGCGAAGTTTACCGGATCTCCAACTTAATTTTTGAATCCTTTTCTTGTAATAAAAAAGAAATAATAAGGGCTTAATCGACTAATATCGTCGTTAGATCAGTTATCAGAGATCACTTGAAAGGACTCGATGTCTGTCAGAATAACTCATTAGCTGATTGGCCAGAGATCAAATCGACTTATCTGTCTATCTCTCGATTATTCGCATGTTGAGGGCCGTCACTCCTTTCCAGAAAAGATTTATCTCTCACTCCGTGCTAAGAATAACGATATTTTAATTATACTTTCTGGATGCGAAGCTTTTGCGATTTCGGCATAACTATCTGTCCTTGTTTCGGCTCGAGATCGATTGGATGGCCGGGTCGTGGAGAGACCTTGAAGTGTTGGAAGGTTGAAGTGAGACCGAGGAAGAGTTCGACTCGGGCCACGCCCGGAAAATATAAAAAATAATTCACGTAACACTTTCCCCTCGTTATTACCAAAAATCCACATCTGTATTATCTATATAAAAATGTTTCAGGGCAGGTAAACTATAATGAACATCAAGGCCACATTCCACTCACCCTCTCCAGCGCAAACCCGCTTGCCGAGGCCGAAGGGAAGCGTGCGCTCAACCATATCCTTAAATAAAATTTTTAAAATATCGAGAAAAGGGACTAATTTACCTTTCTGAGTGTCTTCCCCTCCTCGGCAATGTATCTCTCGGGCCGGAACTGATCCGGATCCTCGAACATCGGATCATTCGACATCAGATAATGCATGTCACCATTGACCCAAGTGTCCTTGGGAATCGTCTGGCCCTGCAAGGGTGATGGGAGTGTTTGGTGAGATTTGGACAGCAATAAAACACAACAACAACAAACACCGGCTCTTTGCTCATAATGTCCGGTAGTGCAGCCAATTCTCTGTTTTCTTGAAATTGCTATAGCATGTTGTAATATTGACGCAAGGAAAGTGTTTCGTTCACTGCTACAATGTAAAAGAGTTCTCAGTACACTTTGAAAAGTAACAAATCAGTCAGTTGTGTAATTCGGAAATGAACCGCTCTGGACCCAAGAGAGTACGAAGAATGAGGGGAGCGAGGAGTGCTTTCCCTCCAACACAACTGTTGTTGCCGTTCACGGTCTAATTCTCACTCGTATCTCGACGTCTCTGACTGTCACCCGGATGGTCGTCTGCAGAATGTTCGCGAATTTTTGCAGCTCGAGAACGCGCAAACGGCATCTGAAAAATAGAATCATCACTAAATGCTCCAATTAGTTTAAAATCCTGATGTCTTCTAGATTCCTTTATGTTTACACGGACTCGGTCAGTCTAGTTTCGAAAAATAAAGCCAATACAATTCCCAAGAGGTCTCATAAAAACAATACAGCGCGCCACGCTCATGAAAACGGATTTTGGGCCAAGAAAATAGCATCAAGCAAAGACCTTCGGTTGGTCAGCCATTGAGGGAATGCGATCCTTGCCGACGACTTTAAGAACTTCAAGCCTCAGTTTTTCCTGAAATTATCACATTTTAAAACATCTTATATTATTGAACTTGCTTTATTTACTCACCTGGATGTCGGGATGCTTCGCAAAGAAGAGCATGGCCCATCTCAACGTTGTCGTCGTCGTTTTCTGGCCGGCGAGGAAGAAATCGGAGCACGAACTCATCAGATTACTATGGCTGGAAAAGTTACGAATTTGTAGCTCGTTATTAATTATCATTATTTTGCTATAAATAATAACATCATTTTCGATCAACAAAGGATCAATAGCTCACTCGAGAAAGGCGTTGTCCTTCTGTGCCATTCTCTGCTTGTAAACGTGCACGAAGCATGTCGGTTCGTCCTCGACGCTGTACGTCTTCAACGAGCGCTCGACATTGACAACAATGTACTGGTTTAGCTGGAACACACACGATTTTGTGGGTCATCACTCAACTCGAGTTGAAGGGTATAACTAGCCTCATCCATAGCGGCCTTGAACACTCCTAATGTATACCAGCCGACAACTGGGAGCTTGGTGAGGAAAGGGAAGCCCATGCCGGCATGCCTTTGGAGTTGGACAGGTTTTCGATGATCTGCAATTTGCGTTGTTTATCTTTTTTGGAGAATGCGCAATTTTCAAAAGCAATAAATTCCCACATGATTCAAGCCTTCCACGTATTTTATGAGTGGCTGATACTCCTCGTGCTTGTATCGGAATCCGAAGAGCGTTTCGTTGATGATGTTAGCGACCATGACCTGAGACAATGCAAATGTAATGTTTTAAAGATCAACGCATAGTACATTTGTATCATGGACATTATCTATTTGGAATCAATTACCTGCCCCATCTGTATCCTTACACCATGAATCTTTTCGTAATTTTATTGCCTCTCAACCCACCTCTTTTTTCCCTGTTTCTATTATTAAAGTCTGGTTAGATCTTTGATCTTTACCCCTGACCCTTCCCCACTCCTACCCTTGCTGCCGCAAGAAACCCAATTCGACATCGTCGACGGACATCCGTCTCTGGATCCACCATAATCTTGTTTTCTCGTTCTTGTAACTTGACGGAATAAACAATGAATGAATGAATGAATGAACGTATGCTATTTTTTTTTTGTTCGAGTTATCCACCAAACGAAATACTCCGTCTACGCTAAGCTATGCCATACTGATGACATCTGAAATACACATTCTCACCTGTACTGGCCATCTCATATCGACATTGTCCTTGTCCTCAATGCTGTTGAGGTGCTCAATGTATTCGGTGATCGATGATCGGACCTGAACTTTGATCGCTTTTCTTATCTCTTATTATCGGGTGTGGATATCAACTAGAAAAATGCATTCGAGCAATGATGAACAATATGACCTGTTCCTCCATCAGATTCTTGCCCATTCCAAAGTCACGCAGAATCGAGATCGCAACTCTTCTCTGCTCGCGCCAATTGTCACCGTTCGAGCTGATCACTCATGAAAAAAAACATGAGATAATTCGTTTCCGCGCTGCGCATGACGATTTATCACGAGTGGATAATTAAAATATCATGAATGGTTCATCGAACGCGTTGAACTGTTCAAACCTGAATTTGGAGCGAATGCGAAGACCTCTTGGAAGACCTTGTTGGTGGGACGCCCGACGAAGTCATCGCCTGTCAGAATCAATGTTCTTCTTATCACGATTGTTTCAATAACAACAATAAAAAACAAAGTCCGGGGTGAGTTGATTGATGCGCTTACGAAAGTAACATCACCGACCTTTATCGACGAATGCCTCTATGAGGATCTGGTAGTCGTTGATTTGCACAAATGGAATCGGCGTGAACAGCGTGTAGATTCCCTTGTATTCCTAACCCAGTCGATTGAATGTATTGTGCTGGGACTTGTAGTCAAACTGAATAAATTTGATGCACAATGTACGAAGAAATGCACAAACCTGGAAGAAATTGCCAATGAATGGGAGGGGCAGGGGTCCTTTCGGATATCGCGAGATGTACTGATAGTAGCGGACGATCGAGTACACGAGGAGCGTAACTGCTCCGAGAGCTAGGATAGTGAACATTTGCGAGGGTCGGAAAACGCTTGCTTGTGCGGAGCGGGCTATTTATTGGAGAGAAGAGAAAGCGGGTAGGCGCTTTTCTCAATGACCGGTGGGCTTTCAATGAAGGTTCACAGAACGCGCAAACAACGCACACGACACTACATGGCGGGACAAAAGTCTCGCGCGCCTTTAGAGAGGAGAGAGACACTTTTGGCCATCGTTGTAGCGAAAATGGCAATGAGTGTGCGCGGATAGATGCTATGTGGAAAGACTTGAGAAATGTGGATCATCTCTTGCCTATTTTCGAATCATGCTGTTTTGCATGACTCACTTGTCGTTTTCTAAACTCGATAGATCAGGAAAGCGCCACGTTGGGATCTCTGTGAAATATCAATTCACACGTACTGAACTATTTGGGCCCTTTCGCTGAAGAAAGTCATACTTGTTTGAATTGAACGTTTGTTGAATTTACAATTGAATTTGTAAATTAACATCGTGAACAGACATTATAATTTAAAATCACCGACAAATTCAGAAACTTCTCTGATTAATCAATATTTTCAGGTTCTGTGTTTCATTGTCTCTAATTTACTTATTCGATGAGAATCCCATTTCAACAAAAATTCTCACGCGCTTGGGTTGATTTTATGGAATTGGGCAATTATTTGGCATCCCTTTTCTCACGCTGCACAGTATTGTTACAGTTTTTGTCTCGACATCTTCCGTAACTAGTAGGAGCTCCAAACAGTGTATCACACCCTAAAGAACTAGTTCAAACATCGTACGATGGTGTGAAAAGAGCCCAGATCTCTCATTCACGTTTTCCTTCTCCGTTCTCTGACAGGCGAAGCGAGACGGTCAGGGCACTACTAATTCGGCATGCTGCGTGCACTGATCCGTGAGGTGCAGGACTCTTTAGTCCACATTGTGCGCATCAGAAAGTAGTGGGGCAAATATCCTCTTCAATTTCCACGACTCATGAGTGTTATCCTTTGCGCAAGCGTCACAGATCGCTTTCCGGATTAGGATTCTATCAGAGGAACCTCGTGCGTCTCATGATTTTGTTTCATTAGCGAAAAGTCGAGAGATCAGGCTGTCTATCAAAGCATTTCTCGGTTTTGGTACAGCGCGATGAGCGTCGTTACTCTTTTCCCTGGAAGATTAATCCCTCACTCTTCGGAAAAGTCTTGGGCTACGAGAACGACTAATCCCCTCATGCATGCGCTAATCCTTGGCTTCCAAGAATTCGTTCCCAAATTTCTCAATTGCTCGCGATGTCTCGACGATCTCGGTCCTTATACTTCCGCGAGAATGTTGGGGGCGAGAGGGGTGAGCCTCAGGAACTTAATTTTTCGTTGTCACGCGAGGTAGATTGCATCTTCAGCTTTGCCGGCCTAATAAAATTGAAAAAGCTCTAAAAATGAACCCTTATATGAGCAGGATATATAATGCTTTTGTTGTTGTTCTTCTTCCTCGCTATTTCCTTGGGGATATCCAATTTCTCGTAATCGGAGAATAATCATTCTACGAATTCTCATGTGCTGATTGCTTGTCTTCGATCTCATAATCTGTCCTGTCTAATCCTGAGAAATGCCATTATATCACGCGAATCTCGGCTTTCAGTGAATACAAATTTAGCTTTCGAGAATCGTATGAGTTTTGTCGTGTCAGTTCATATGTGGGTCAGAATTACCCATACGTTTTTAATGCAATTTCCATGCTGGCAAACCCTCTGCTTCGAGTGATGAATGAACGGTTCGGAGGATTACTTACTTTCATCGCGCACACCATTCGCAGCGTTCGCATTGATTGTCGCGCTGTCATCTGAATCCATGATTCCCAAATAATGTCGTATTCAGCGACTTCTATCCAATGGTCGTCGTCCTATGACGTCATCATTCTCATCTGGATCCTATTCACCGCTACCGTTCTCACCGTCAACGTCCTTCTACTGGTGCTCATGATTAGACACACGCCCAAGTCGTTCGCCAACTTTGGAATCGTGATGAAGTTTCACGTCGTCAGCGACCTCCAGACGATCATTGCCGCAGCTGTCGTAATGAATCGGTGGGTTTTTTCGCACAAAAAAGAGCGAATCTCTCGACCTCTCTAATTTGTTTCGAAACAAACATAATTCCAGAACCGTGACTATCGACAATGCATTCGTGTACATCGCCTATGGCCCTTGCAAGTGGGTTTCCTCTACGTTCTGCTTTCAATCATACGGGCTGATGACAATGGGTGGATCGATGACGGTGAGTAATAATGACGCCAAGTCGATAACAAATACCATTATTCAAATTTCATTTCTGCAGAGAACCGCAACATTGAAGCGCAACAGCTGGTCGATTATTGAGCTTGTTTGTGCTCCGTTCGGGTCCTTCCACTCGGGCGATAAATCTAGGTCTTGAATCATTCTTTTCAGCTCTACATCGTGCTTGTATCATTCATCGTTCGTCTGCAGATAATGCGGAATCGCAAGCCGTCCGACCGCTCGATCATAATACTGCTATCGATGCTCTCGTTTCCAGTGCCCACAGCGATTCTTGTAAGCGGTTGACCTACTTTTTGACAAATGGTAACTGATTAGAAAAAAAAACAACAGGTTTTCAGGTGCTGTTCCTCAGTTCTCGAAGCGAGGATTCGATCATGATAAATATCTTACAAGAACATCTACCCGAATACGCAGATCGGGATGCGATGATCTACGGTATTCTAATTATTGTTTTGTGGGGAATCTTCTGTCAAGATCAATCATCGGTTACGAAACAAATGCCTCACAGGCATAGCAGATGTACGGATACCGACCATGGCCAGTGCGCTAGCGATGATGATAGTTGCCATAATTCCACTCTATTTCGTCATTCTACATTTGAGGCGAGTGATGTATTTTTTTCAGCAGCAGTAATGCAATAAGTACGATTGCAGATCAATGATCATCAAGTGTTTGAACGATGCGGGCTCATTTCTCAGCGATAAGACGAAGGCAATGCACTCGCAGTTTGTGAAGGTGCGGACTCAGAGCCAAGGAGTGGCTGAATTACATAACATTGATGAAACCGATTTCAGATGCTCACGCTTCAATGCGTCGTTCCGCCTGCGGTGTTTGTGCTCACAATGGTGCCGAATGAGCTGAAATATTACGATGCCGTCAGGCACCCTCTCGTTGAGGCTATGATCAATATTGTAAGAACCGGCGGAAAGTTTTATTATTATCTTAGCAATTGGAAGACAGTCATCAGCTCATTTACTTGGTGAATGTATTGGAGCAGTTTCAAGATTTTGAAATATAACTTGTTTCTGAGCAGAGTTTCTTTCCATTTCAATAACTTTCTACAGCTCGCTTGTCTATCCACGCTGCTGAGTCCGCTTATCGTCCTCTTCCACATTGTACCATATCGGAGGTTCGGAAAACATTGATCATATTTAGATTCTTCAATCAAAGAATTTCACTAGGGCATAAAATGATAAGTTCATTTTGCGAACAAAGTCGTTCAAATATTTCAAACACTTTCAGTGCATTTGTGCGTTTGATTGAGGGCAAAACCAGTGCGTCGTTAAGTGCGAACCACGAGAGCACCGAGTTTCTGGAGCCGTTTACCGAGTAGTCAATTGTGAAATACGGACGATCCTATGTTTTTCGCAGGTTTTGTAACGATCTCTTCACGTTCTGTTCAGTGCAATTTAAGAGACCGGCTCGCTAATTTGCAAGCTTTTTGGTCCTTGCCCGGACACGTTGAGCTGGCAATGAGAATCAGAAGCCCATGCTTGGGTGCTGGAAGGGTCTTGGTACCATAGTGCACAAACCATGACTTATTTGTTGTTACAGCTGTGGCACAGGGAGAAACATGATTTTCTAGGTAAAATGGTCGAAAAATCAAATTTTCACAACCGATCGAGATAGATCTAATTTCTTTTTTGCGTTTATTTAGGGGTGCCCTGGGGGTCTGAAATAACTGTTCTGATTGATTTTTACCTAGAAAATCATGTTTCTCACTGTGCCACAGCTGTAACAACAAATAAGTCATGGTTTGTGCACTATGGTACCAAGACCCTTCCAGCACCCAAGCATGGGCTTCTGATTCTCATTGCCAGCTCAACGTGTCCGGGGGGTAGTCGCAAATTAGCGAGATGCCGTCTTAACAGTCATAATGCACATCATGAATTTGTTCATTCGAAAAAAATCATTCATATTGAAATAAATTGTTCCAGAAGATCAAAACGACCACTTCTGTCATTGCTTTGTTGCATCGAACTACGTGTGTACAGTTCAAATACGAGTATACGTGATCAATTGCTTCAAATCAGAGATGTTTTTTTCTGATTCATCTGTGAATATAGCAAAACGGTACTTTTCTTCTTCCTCGTATAACATGAAAAAATAACTCGGGCATATATTCAGTGAATCCCACAGTTCTCACAAATGGGATAATGAATCCGATGACTTCTCGAATTCTCGACGCGCCTCTTTAAGTATTCGATACGTTGCGAGATGAACAAAGAATGATCGGAGAAATACGAGAGCTGAACTCGCGGAAGCTATGAGAGATACGATATTGTATGAGGTGATCACTAAAAGGTTTGGATTAAGAAAAACATATTTTGATCATTGAAAACTATTCCATTAAAAGTGAAAATCATTGATTTTTCATGAACTCACACGATTTTGCGTCCTCATCACTCGTTTCTTTTAAAATGCGATTATCCCTGTAACAGTAATAATTTTGCGAGATATTTCCATTAGAATAAGAAAAAATCAATTACCTGAGATAGTTTCCGTAGAAAGAGTTCTGGTCGACTAGAGAGATAATTGCAAGAATCACTAACGCACAATTGATTAGAAAAAGTGGGATCTAAAGTGAAAAATTTAAATCACTTTTGTGATGAAAAATAAGTTACTCACCGTCATCGAAATAATTGGAAACATTAGTTGTGGAATGCCCTTGGCAATCGCGATGAAGTCAGCAGCGCACGCTAGCAGTTGAAGAGCGAGAAACACTGACTGATATGGTATCCCTTGTATTCTCTCCATAACTGAGAATTAAATAGGACCGGACTCCCAGAAAACTACAAAACAAAATGAACAACAAAAAAATGGTGGAAATCAGAGAAAACAGTGAATAAGTAGAGAAAAGCTTGACATATGTCAGACAAAAAAATCAGCAGCTTACACGCACAACGATGACCCACGTCGGTTCCCTGTAGATGAGGAAAGTCAGCAAGTCTCCCAAAGTTATGGCCACTGCGAGTAAGCCAAGTAAACGCGACTGGATCTAAAATCAACCACATATATTCTCTGATTAGATTGCAGGATGATGTTAGGATGAAGATTACAGAGAGAAAAATCACTCACCGCCTTCCCTCCACACAAACCCAGAGCACAGGCGATTTTGCACATCGGTCGATGACGATTGACTCAGTCTAATCAGAGATCGGCTTCGTATTTCAATGCTAGCGCTCTTCGGCTCCCCATCAGTATTATTTGTCACGCGATAGATAAGCGTGTGACTCAAATGCACCAAAGAATGAACTCAAACAGTACACTCTCGATTGTGGCCTTGCATCGTTGAGGTGAATTAAAATGTATTGGTATAATTCTAGTTGCGGATATATTCCTCTTGAATCACCTTCGTAAACTTCGCACAGTCTGAGCGTAGTAGTCCCCAAAACAATATTCAAAGACTAAGCTAGACGTTACTTGGTTGAAGCACTTTACCTGCTTATTTGGAGCAATCTTCTCACTTATTCTGGTTACAATCGCAATCAATTCTCTCTATCGTTATTGGGCTGTGACAAAGTAAGTTCCGGTTTGTGATTAATCTTGAAAATCCATCTCAGCACAACGCGCATTCGACTCTTCTCTACTTTTCCGTTTCCTTTACTGCTGGTACGACGAGTGTTGAGTTCATTGCGTGGTGAGTTGTGTTTGATTCACGAGCAGTCCTTCCATTCACAAGTAATATCGTAATTATGAAGCAATGGAGAAAAAACTGTGTAAAATTATATTACATGATTTTGAAAGATTTTTTTCAGGTACGCAGCCTGTTATTTCCTGTTTGTTTCCACTCTTGAAGCTCGGAAAGATCTTGCACGGGAACTCGCCCGCAAGTATGGAATCGATGCGATGACTCGTGAGATGGTTATGGCCGACTACTGGGTGAGCACCGCGAGAAAATAGTGGTGATCGCACAAGCAAAAATACAAGATTGCGTGAGAAACACAGGTGATTCTTCTTACTGTTGAAAAGAAGGCTTTTGGTGCCTTCAATTATTGATTTTAAAAAAATTATTTTTTTCTCTCAGCGCAATGGACTCTACAACGCACGACCTTTAGCGGGAATCACATTCTTCTTTGGTGTTATTAGCGCTGCACTTGTGTTTGAGGTGAGCTCTTGTTCACTCTCATTGAAGTTGGAAAATGACGGTTTGCGGCTATTTTGCACGGCGGCTATCCTTCGTCACGTTTCGCACTGCACGATCATGTCCGAGGAAACGAGAAGGCTCCAGTATGCGCTCTTTCGCAGCCTTGCAGTACAGGTAAAGTGTATCCTAATGGCCGAAAGTAGCAGATAATAGTGAGATGCATTGACAAAGAAAACAGAAGGACATTCCTGAAAACCATCGGTGCCTTTCAGACGCTTATTCCTCTTGTATTCGTTCATGCGGACGCTGGTCACTGCTTGCTACTGCCCGTTTTTAGTGTGGACATCAGTCTGATGAAGTACTGTAGTTCATAATTCCAATCAAAGAAGATTGGATCTCGATGATCGTATCTTTTTTCCCGCCCTTCGATGCTCTTGCGACGATTTTGCTGATGCGTGACTATCGCGAGAAAGTGTGGGCTGTGGTTTCTTGCAGGTGTGCTGAGACACCTTCAGAGACACGATCAGATGCAATCGAAGTTCAATTCACAGGTGTTAAAAGCTTCGCGCCCCGAAGGGATCATCGACGATAACAATAACATCTGCGATTAAAGCCAATAATCCCACCTAATGACCAAATGACTCTTCACTCCTGCGCCGCTGAGAGGCGGTCGCTCTCCAATTTCCTCCGAGTGGGAGAGTCCCCACGTAGTCGCCTGGACAACCTTCGTGGGCCCCCTGTCCGATTGATGCAAGTCACCCTCCGGATTGGGACAATCAATGTGCGGACCCTGAGGACAGACGATCGAGTAGCAGAGCTGGAGGAGTCCGTGAGTGAGATACCCTTTGATATCGTCGCCCTACAGGAACTGAGAAGGTCAGGCCAAACCTCTCTCACCCTATTAGGCTCCAATCACCTGGTAGTGGGTTACGGTACTCGTTCCGCCAACGGCACCGGTTTCCTAGTGGGCAGTCATTGGGCGTCAAACTCCACATTCCACTCTGTGAGCGATCGTCTTTCTTACCTCGATCTCCCTCTCCTCGGACTACGCATAGTCAATGTGTACGCCCCGACCTCATCGCACCCTGACCAGGAATATCTGGCGCTATTGGATGATCTCAGAGCAATCATGACTGCCTCCGCGCGTCGCGCTCAGCAACCGGGGCGCGGAAAGTGGGAAGTGATTGTGCTGGGTGATTTTAATGCGAAGGTTGGGTCAAAATTGTCGGAAGAGGAGTACTACGTTGGTCGCCATGGACTGGGACAGAGAAATGATAGAGGGCAAATACTGGTCGATTTTTGGGCCGAAACCAAATTGCATCTTCTCAATACCCGGTTCCAAAAGAGGGAAAGTAGAAAATGGACGTGGATGGGAGCAAATATGAGTACGAAGAATCAGATCTACTACGTGATGAGTAAGGATCTCTCAAAAGTGTTGGATGTTTCCATTGTGGGGAAATTTGATATGAGCACAGACCAAAGATTGGTGATGGCGAAAATAAGAATTGACTCAAGAGTCCGATATCGCCCCCATCTTGCTCCAAAACGCCATGAATTGTCTAAAAGGCTGTTCACTGCATCGATCCACACTGTTTCGAACAGAGACCTATCAAGTTATGAACAGATTACCAAGGTTCTAGTCACAACTGCTCAAAATTCAATGATCCCAATCCTTGCAAAAGAACGATTCTCGGCGAAAACCAAACAGCTATTTCTTGAAAGGAGAAGATTAAGAGACGCGACCCCTGATGCCATAACTCGAATCAACTTTTCGCTGACTGGAAAAGCCTTGAGGATTTCGATCAAAGAAGATTTGCGCCTAAATCATTTGGAAACAATGAGAAAGGCTGTCGAATATGGAAAATGTACAAAGCGGGCAATACAATCCTCTCAGCTAGGACGAACTCAATTAAATCAATTAGAAAGGGCTGGCGGAACTGTCGCTAACTCAAAAGATTAAATCAACAGTGTTGTCAAAACTTTCTACAATAAGCTTTCTACAATAACGACGAGACGCCCAGTATGACTGACATTCAAAACAAGCGAGCAGTTTATACCGTTCCTCGAAAGTGAAGTAAGAAAAGGAATCGAAAAACTGAAGAATGACCGGACCAGATAAAGTGAAAGCTTAAATGCTGAAATGCGGAAGGGATATCATAGTACGGTCGTTGACAAATCTATTCAACAAATGGATCACAGAAGAGTGTATTCCCAATGATCTTCCGGATGCGATAATATCTCTTATATTCAAGAAAGGAAATGTACTGGATATTTCAAACTATCGACCCATTTCATTGTTGAATATAATCTACAAACTGTTCACCTCTGTGATCGACACGCGGATTGAAAAGCAACTTTCAATGAATCAATCAAAGGAGCAAGCAGGGTTTAGACAAAACTTCGCAACAACAGATCACGTTTTCGGAATATCTGAACTAATTAATCGATCTATGGAATAAAATTTCCCTGTTTACCTGGTATTTGTGGACTACCGAAAGGCTTTCGATACGGTGGAATTCGACAAAGTGTGGGAAGCATTATACGACCATGGAATACATCCAAAGATAATCAATACACTCCGATTCATCTACAGTAGAAGCCGTGTGTCAGTGAAAGTTGGGAGAGATCGAGTACCGATTGAAATAGAAAGAGGGGTGAGACAAGGCGATCCACTGTCCCCTCATCTCTTCAATGCTGTGATAGAAGGAATTTTCCGAAAGCTAGAGTGGGAGAGATTTGGAATCAACATCGACGGAGAGAACCTGAATCACTTACGCTACGCGGATGATATTGTTCTCGTATCGCATAGCAAGAAAGAAATTGAATCAATGATGAGTGAACTATGCGCAGAAAGTAGAAAAGTTGGATTGGAAGTAAATCAGAAGAAGACAGTAATGATGACCAACCGAGCTCATGTTCCTCTTTATATCGATGAAAAACAACTGAAATATGTCAACTACTTTGTGTATCTCGGAGTAAGGATATCATTCGACCAGGAGTTAATGCTTGAAGTGAACAGGAGAATCGGAGGAGCTTGGAGAGCTTTCAACAAGTTTCACGATTTTCTTACGAGTAGAGGAGTGGAGATGGCACTTAAAACAAGAGTATTTCGGATGTGCATTGAGCCAAGTTTCATATACGGAAGTGAAGTTTGGAGCCCTACAAAGAAAGAAAGAAATCGATTGATAGTTGCGCAAAGAGCAATGATGAGAAAGATGGCAGGAGTAAGCAGGCTTGATAGAAGAACTAACGAATGGCTACACCAAAAAGTGCCTTTGATTGATATTCGAATTCGAGCTATGTATAGAAAGTGGAACTGGGTCCGAAGATTAGCGACAATAGAAGATGAAAGATGGGCCAAAAGAATCATGAATTGGACACCGTGGGATTGGCCGAGACCGCCCTGACCACCGAAAATTCGATGGAGAGATGAGATAGTAAAGAAAATAGGAATAAATTGGGCTACTATGTGCAGAAGAAACCCCCATCAATGGAGAGACTGTATCATTCAACAGGCGACCCACCTGAAGCTTGAATAAATATTGATATTGAATGACCAATACTAATAAAGCTAAATGTAACCAGTCAGGAAATATGTAATTTTGATTTTTTTTCTAAGATCGCAAGCTTGCGAGTTTACTCATGTGTTCCATTCTGTTACGAATATTCCTCGTCATCAAAAAAATATTAATTTACTACAACAATAAAGTTTACTTGATACGATTCCCAAAATATTGATGCATTAGTAATGATTTAATGCAAATTCGTTCATTGAAATGTTGTGATGAGTTGTGTGATGTGCAGTTTAAAGGGTAAGCACTAGGGTAACTGTAATAATGTAATACAATTTTAGGGAGCATGAAATTATTAATTATGGGAGTATGAGTAATCCCTTCCATTAATAGTCATCGTCTTCACCGCCGAACCCTCCACCATATCCTGAAAACAAAATATATTTGAAACTCTAAAATACTTTCCTGAAGAGGTTTTTTTCTACTTTTGATTTTGTAATTCTTACTCAGTAAAATATGAAAACCTCTGCAATAAATTTGACAAACATAGAGTTGCCATAGGAAACAATAAAACACCATACCTCCTGGACTATCCCGACGTGGGCCCCTCATCGGTACTCTACCCCATCCCCTGTCCTCCAAAGCCGCTGAGCCTTCAGTAATGCAAGCTTGTGCAAATCTGGATAGAATAAACAATAAATACACGTTACATTAAACAAAAACTAATTCATTCAGCATCTTGATCGGCTTCCGAACCTCTCATTGACTAATGCTTTGGTAGTCGCCGTCAGTTCCTGGTATTCATCACTCATAATCAGCTCTTTCTGGAGCAGCTTCGGATTGCGCCAGCGGTGCACGAGGATCTGAAGCATTTCTCATTCCGACTCATTGATGTCTGAAAACGCGCGAAAAAAAGCCAATTAGTGCATACCGACTGGACTAGTTTCAGCTGGTAGAGGTCAGTTGCAACTCTAAAGACAGTGGCTCTCTCCAGTCCGTTCCGTTCGAAGTCGATCAAGAAGCACTCGATGCGACGAGTCAGCTGCATTTTTTTTGTTTTATTTGAATTTCACTAGTTTCTGCCTCTGTCGATCTTGTAATTTGCTCCATCAAGTATTAGGACGGACGTGGTTCCTTTTTCTACCAATCTAGCTAACCTCAGGTATCTCGAATCTACTGGCCAGCTTCAGTAGCTGCAGGTAGTTGTGAGCCGTGATCGGTTTGTCTGTAGGGTAAATGACCATCAATAGTTCGTCGAAGTCTTCCGGGGCAATGTCATCATCCTGCAACTATCTTTGATTGTTTTTTCTCTTCAAATACAATATAACGAATACAAAATAACAATAAAAGTACCTTGATCGGATATCGTCCAGCCTTCTTCTCCTTCATATCCGCTCTAAAGTAGGCGCGGAAGAAGATACTCCAGAGCGCCAGGTACTGGGAGGAGACCCGAAACTCCTGAAGGTTTTACTGTAGGAATGGGTTCACCTTACTTTCTGTGAAAGCAGATGGGACCTTATTCTTCACGATTACAATGGTGTTGGACAATGGTGGAGGTGTTTTACTCGTAGGAATATGACTTCTAAAGATAGAAATCGAACCTTGTCCTTCACCACTACGACAGTATCCAAGCTTTCGTCGAGTTTCATCGATTGAATGGCTTGAACGGCAATCGTGACTCGAACGAAGAATTCCCTGGAGGGTCGGTTCTCCTAAAATAAAAGATTGGGATTATAATGGAACTTTAACTCCGGTGAACCAACGAATTCCGTATCATTGTCCTAACGTAATTGACGGCTGAAATTCTTCTAATTCAGTGATTTATTCTTGTTGTTATAAAACAAATCACTTCAATTTTGACAAGCCTTCGGTTTCCGACTTGCTCGTGGTTGTTGCTTAGTACGAACTGCTGTGATTTTGACTCGGACAGAGTCGACAGATGATTTTCTCGAGATGCCTGGAACATTTTAGATTCAGACAAAATAGATAATTTTCCATTGTTTGAATACCATCCAGCATCCGAGCTGTTTATTTATTTATTTATCGTACACCACAGGTGCTTCAACAAGTACATGATGTACGAGGTAACAGAAAGATAGTGAGAATACAACTAAGGATGCGTGAGGAATAGGGAAAGGAGGTTAGGGGAGGGGGAGGGGGATAGCTGCGTCAAAGAAACTAACATGCGCATTCTTCGGCCCGAATCCTCTCCCCATTTCCTGCTTGTGTTTGATTTCCATCGTTGTTAGGACGAATTTGTTTCTTTCGTTTTTCACGCGTTGAACGTTGAGACACCTGCGAAGTCTCCAGTAAAGTGTAGATACTTCTTCGTAACATCGATTCAATCAAATCCCATTATTCTCGCTGAAGTAATGTATGCTCACATATTGAAGTAGTGAATACCGTCCTTCTTGCTGTCAAGCACCACTTGCACACGGCATTCAACACCATCGACCTGAACAAAATGTGCATTAGTGATGGCAAATCGGTCTCCGACTCTCCTCATTTCGCGTGTTCTCTCGTTACTCTGACCGGCGAGAGAGTATGCGAATTGAAGAGAGTCGAGTGCCGATTGGTCGTAGTCGGTAATATGTCTCTCCGCCTAAATCCGCCTATCGTGCTCGATCCTATCTCCTATATCTCATTTCATTGTGTCGGGCTTGAAAATTACAAATTCACAACGAACAAATTAAGGCAAACCCGATTTTGATTGGAGTCTGATTGCAAATTTATCACATGAAAAGTCAGAAAAGCTTACACAATAGGGCTCAGATCGAATCTTGATGGCTTCCGGTGTCAATGTGATCATGAACTCGTGTGAATGGATAGGTTCCGGAACACAGAGAGGCTCAGTCGATTGCGCTTTCTGAAACAATTCAGAGCGATTTTTTTCCATTGAAAATACGACCAATCGATTGCCACCTACACTATGAATTTAAATATGTCTTTCCTATAATCGAACGAACCGTTTCCAGCAGACTCAGTTTCGACTTGAACTCCTTGTTCTCGAATTCGAGCTGTCTGATTCGTTTATGCAGAGCATCTCTCAGGTCGCTCATCCTGAAAGGTGGTTGATCTGCATGAAAACCACAATCGGTGAATAATCGGAATGATTAGAAGAGAAAAAGAAGAAAGAGAAGAAAGAAGATACGAGTCATTGAGTGAAAGTATCTGCTAGTATCGATTGCCAGCAGCGTCTGCCCAATGGGATAGATCCACTCCGCATAGGCGCTATAAAGAATCGACTAATATATGATGGGTCGGTGGAAACAACGGTGATAGTTATCTCCCTATCTCATATATACCTTCTCCCCCCAATACCTCTCACTTCGCTCTACAGCAATCGCGCTGATCATACGTTCCATACCTTGTCCCTTATTTCCCTTTGTGGGCTACACATCCACTGAATCACCTACATCCTATTCTTGCCCAGAAATATGAATCATAGAACAGCAAACGACAAGGCACGCAAAGACATGGCAATGGCAAAACGTTGCTTGACAGATAAAAGCAGCTTAATTTTTCGATATGTATTATACTGCTAATTGTACAGTTAAAAGTCTCATAAATTGACCTTGTAAAAATATACGATATTTATTCGATGATAAACTGATGCAAATAAATAATACAATTAATATATCATCATTATTGGTCACTAAAAGTTATCCGAGTTGCGATGGAACGGGAATAATTTGAACAATATCAAATGTATACAGTTGAAGTGAAAATGAGTGCAACAACAATAACAATGAATCAGATATGTACAAGATATTATGGCTGTGTAGGAATCCAATGCCAACACTTGTCGTTAAAAAAGTCAGGTTGAAGGCTGAACTACACATTTCACTAGTTATCAATCACATGTACTTTGAATCTCATCGCGCCTCGGGAGTAGATAAATTGTCATTATTATTATCAATAATGTGTTATTAAGAAAGAGATCACTGAAAGACAACTGAAAGCCATTGGGGGTAAGTCTAATCTAGGGCTGTTGAATTGCAGATATTCAGGAATGGCAGATATTCAGGAATGGCTGATATTCAGGAATGGCTGATATTCAGGAATGGCAGATATTCAGGAATGGCAGATATTCAGGAATGGCTGATATTCAGGAATGGCTGATATTCAGGAATCGGAAGTCGATTCGTCATCTCGGATCATCAATCAACTTCTTCCATGTCGTCGAAACGATCGGCAAAAATCGGTGCATTGGTCCCTCCCGCATGCGTGCTCCTCCATCAAATCCTCCATCTCTACCTGAATTAGCTAGGGTGGGACTGGTATAAAAGTCCCTTTATCGTTGACGAATACGTGATGAGTTTGACCACGTTACTCAGGAAAAGAAATTGATGTAACGATACTAGTTATAATATTATCTCCGAGACCCTATGTGTGCGAAGACAACACCACTACCGTTTACACGATTCTATCTTTCCCGCGCTCTTGAATTATAGATTCAAAGGAATGGAAAGTCCCTGCCCACCTGCTCGCTCGCCTCTATCTCCTCTGCCTTCGTATCTCCAATCGTCGGGACGCTCATTGTCGTTCTGAAACCTGCGGTACTTCGTTGGATGAGAACATTCGGATGATAACTTACTGGATGAAAACCATTTCGCATTATCGTTTTATACAT
The DNA here is from genome assembly GCA_036245825.1 of Pristionchus entomophagus. Taxonomy (NCBI): domain Eukaryota; kingdom Metazoa; phylum Nematoda; class Chromadorea; order Rhabditida; family Neodiplogasteridae; genus Pristionchus; species Pristionchus entomophagus. The sequence continues at coordinate 5,147,730 of BTSX01000001.1, forward strand.
AACAGTTGCATCTCGTATGCAAATCGTGCTCATGGTTATCAATGGGATTTTCCCATCCGACGTAGTGTCATATCTGCCTCCAGAGGGCGAGCCTCGACCTCTTCTCTCGTCCACCTCTACCTCATTCAATCGGCTTGCGATAGAGCCTCGAGTAAACCTGAGAAGATTATGCACAAGTTAATACAATGGTGCCAATCAATCGAGTGAATTGCAAAAGAACCAGCCACAGTATTAAAAGTTTCAGCGAAGATAAGTCACGAAAGTTGCAGTATTTCATGGAGAAACATTATCAAAGCGACGCACGCAACGCATTAGGACGCGTTGAGTGCGTCTATTTCGTTGGAGCGCACAGCTTAGTTGAATTCATGCTTAGATTCATATGAATTTCGTATCGTGACAAGTTTCTGTAAATATATTCAATTGTATTTGTTTCCTGTCAAATGCTCACCATAATCAGCAAAATATGATGTGAAAAAGTAGCTGCTTTCTTGTCAGTAGTCAGTGACTGGATAATGTTATTTAGGAATCTCAATTCAATTCTCAATTCCTCTCAAAAAAAGTCATGTACTTGGGCTCAATTCCTTCATTCAACCCAAGTACTCGGGTCCAGAGAAACTATTGCGTGGAATTGGTTTGCCATCATTTGTGTGATTCCCGTACTATTGTAGACCCAAAATCATTCTCTCTTTGCGATTCATCTGCCCTCTATGCTCCTCGAATGTTTGCGATTGTAAACTTGTACTTTGATACTAGTGATGCTGAATGGGTATCCGACGCTCATCTTTCCGAGCAGTCTCTAGTTTCTCTGACAGACGAGACAGAACACGGGTTGAGCAGAGTCGGTGTCCTTTTATCATCACTATTTGATACCTGTCCACTTTCGCATCGCCCTTCCCTATCTTCTTATCTATGTTTTTACCTCTATGAGAGGCTCTTCGCTCTCACCGACTTTTTTCTGCGGAATTCTTGTCTTATCGATATCCCCATTCCTCCTGCCCTCTAACCTCACTCGAATGGAAAATCTTGCGACCTACCATGTCCACCAGCCTGTTTAAAATATAACCCTTTTTGTATTATTTAGCGGTACATTAGTTGTTTTTCCTAACGACCAGTCCACAAGATTTATCCATTTATAATCCAACAAGAAGGGCATACGCGCGTGTGTGATTCAGAAATACCCAAAAACATAACCAAAACAACTGATCTTCCGTTTATCTTCCCAAAAAGTCCATTCCAAAACCATCCCAAAAAGTCCATTCCAAATCCAGTTTCGTCCTTTTTTTTCCTACGTCTCGATTTAGAATGAGCGAAACGGTCGATGATCTTCGAGAACGCATCAAGCTGCTCGAAATCGAGAACAGGGATATTAAATACAAGCTGAGCACGCTGGAAACGGTCAGTTATTGCACATGATTTAATCGTTTTAAAGTCGAATCAACCATACAATATTCAACTTTCTGTTCGTTAAGTTACTAGGGATGTAAATTCGGTTTTGGCTCTCTTCATTGTGCACGCTATCTCATCAGTCAGAGAAACGAGACAGTGTAGAATGAGGAGAGCCGTTCGCCTTTTTTCATCATAAATTACTACCAGTATCATAGTGAAGTTGGTGAAGCGGAGTCGGAATGTTTTAATGAAAACTTATCGCGTTCTCTTCTCTTCTAATCCGAACTCGTTCCAATCCGAACTGGTTCGAGTCCCCTCCCTCTCATTCCCCCCTCTCTGTCATCAGTGGTTCGGTCATGCAGAGATGATTCTATTCTTATGCAATTTCATCTTTACATCGTCAGAATGCCAACACCGGAGAGCATCTCTGTCTACAAAATCACATGTTCTGTCACGAATACAAGATTGAATTGCATCCCGACTTATCCCTCACAGAACAATCGGAGCCACAAATTGTAAGTATTTCTTTTCCTGTTCGATTTGAGCTCTCAAAAATCTACGTCTTGTTTTGAGTTATTAATCACAGTAGTGGAATAATTTTTTTTTCCGGATTTCATCTGTTTTAGTTTGACGGAGTCGAAATCAACGTGCGCATCGAACGGAACTACATGAAGGATATGAAGGAGAAGACTGATAATCTCTCCAGTTTCTTTGTGTGAGTGGATTTACATAATTAGTATCATTATTCAGATTTACCTACTCTTACATTTTTTTTTTATAGATTAGGTTCATGCATAGAATAAACTCTTGTACTAATCTTGTAAACATGCCAACCTGACAGAATAAATAATGAATGAATGAATGGAATCAGATGTTTAAAAGGCGCTGTTTGTAAAGCATTTTTGATTGTTCAATAGCTGCTTCATACTCGGTTTCTTCTATTGCAGGTCCCTCATTCTACAGAACACGGAGATCGATCGAAATACGTCCAAGATACATTGCAAACAGAAGTTTGTAATGACAACGACTGAAGTGATGTTGAAGCCTGTACAGCGAGGCCACAGTGTGAGCGATTACTGTTTTTCTTCTTTCTGTTTTCTTCTTCTACGTTTCTTTTTCTAATTATCATAGTTTATTCAAGTTCTAGCTAACATTTAAATTCCTCGTTTTAAGTGATAGAGGTCTAAAAAATAGTTAGTTTACAATCCGTTTTCAGAAGACTCCGATCGAATCCCGTTCGCTAGCTCATCCGAGGTCTCAGAACTTCGTGTTGAGCAGTCACAGTGAGAAACAAATCGGCGACAGGATACCATTCAGTTTTGATGTGGGTTTTGATGATCACATAACATCGAATAAATTACAATAGTTAAATTGAAAGGAAACAAAATATTGATATCTCCATAGTATCTTTATCGAATATATTGCTGCTCGAGATCTTTTCACGTTCATGTATGGCGAGCTTTTGAGCATATGCTATTGTTTACCTGTTCCAGACCCCTGTTGTGGCCTTGCTGATCATACCGCAAGCGGCCTTATATGTCGCTTACAGGAGACCGGGCGCGGAGACAAAACATTCTACATTTACGTCACTGCTGCGGTGCAGTCGATGGATCCAATCGAGTTCGACGACACTGCCAACACTATCGTGGTCGTGAAGAAAAAGGTTTAATTTACTGATAATACGTCGGAACTCATTTGATGTGTTTATTTGGAACCCGCTGAACAGTGCCTAAAGTTAGGATAACCGGTAGCGATTATGCGCTAATAGTTTGACTCTTCCGCTATGGAATAGGTGAACGATATTATTCAGGAATTCCCCGTTTCCGCCCAGTATCTGTCCCTCTGGAGCCAGTACTTCAGCGCCTACTTCAGAGCGGATATGAAGGAGAAGAAGGAGGACCGGTACCCGATTAAGGTACATCCATTGGTTTTTGTCTTGCTATCGCATAAATGATTTCTAATGACATATTATTGATTTGTTTATTTGGAAAAAACTCAGATAACTGTACGATAAAGATATTTCCACCGAAAATTTTAAGAAAAAAGTGTAGAGAACTAATATTGATTTGTATAAAAAAAAATTTCAGGACGAGGACATTTCAGCGGACGATTTCGAGGAATTGCTAATGGTGATATACCCTACGAGTAAGCCGATTTCCGCGAACAATTACTTCACCCTACTCAGGATGGCTCGAAAATTTGATACGCCTGAGGTAAGATACATACGTTTCAAGTTAATGTCAAAAATAAAATAAATGTTGAGAAAAACCAATAAATATTGCAGCTGACGCGTCGGATCGAGTGTTTTCTCATAGATTTTGAGAGAAACGGACTGGAAAGAGCTAGAGTTTTCCGAATCGCAACTGATCAGTTCCAGCTTAAACTTGTACAAGCTGTGAGTGGTTAAGAACTATTCAAAAGATGAATTGATGCAATTGGTTAGGTTATTTTTGCGATCTAAGTTCTACAAAAGCACTATTTCAACCATGTTTTGTTTCATATGATTGTTATTTCCTTCCGTATTTGATATTAATCAGCAATTCGCAGAATCTGATGCATCGCTGGCAAAACCCAACTCTGCTGAAGATGGAGTTGATGATGTCAGAAGAATATCAAAAACTGACGCCTGAGACCAAATCAGTGATCAATGAAAGGTAACGCATATTGAGTATAGTGAAACATATATCAATAGATCTTTAAAGAAGGAGTGGCAGCAACATTTTTTGGGGGAAGCTGAGACGATAGCCCTTTTGGTCCCTTGAACGATAATGCAAATCCAAAATTTGAGCGTTGTAGCTCGTCTCTGAGCCGAGAAATTCGCGTTTGAAGTTTGAATTCGCGCGCGTGATCTCCGCCACTTTTCCGCCCTTCCCTGTCCTCTCCTTTTCGGTAGACTAGAGCGGCAGAGAGACTAGAGACCGTAGGGAGAGGCGGCCAAAGGTCACGTCAGAGAGGCAGAGTCGGGTAGATCAAGGGATTATTCCTCTCTCACTAGGGAATGACCGACACTCTGTTTAGCGACGCTGACAGTATGACAGGGACTGATAAGGCAGGGACTTTTGTGGTGGGATATTTAAAATTGGATTGCTGACACGGCTTCTTTAACAATAAAATGTTGAATGCAATGCAAAATATTAATTTCAAATTGTTTTCCAGATTTGCTCAAGCCTGCATTGGTGACTCCGGATTCGTTCCTGGTACAAACAACGAACGATCGTATGCACCGCCGGAGCAAAGAAGAGGTTGAAAATTTTTTTTAGATGCAGAAATATGGTTGGGGAAATACTACTAATATAGTATGTAGTAGGCATGAATACAAGGGAAATAGCTTAATTTTTACAAGAAAGCTCGATAACGAATCGGAGGAGCAATTCTTCTATGGACCAAACCCATTCTATGCACCGCACAGCAGATACAATAACAACGTACGGATTCCTCGCCCATAATTGTGAAACGTGTTGTTTATCCTCGATATATTTGCTTGTTGAAAGTAAGCTTCGCATTGTATTACGTAATAGTTTTCAATGATCGTTTACTCAATTCATTGTGTATCCAGTAATGTTTATATTGTATCTCTCGTTCGATTGAGGCCACATATTTTTCGAGACCTTTGTATTCAGTTTTATGCTGTGGAAAAAGTCAGAGGAGATTTTCTCCGGGGGTGGAAAAAGTCAAAGGAGGGAATAGGAGCTGTTCTCCTTTTTGAATTCCCGCATTTTCGGTATTTCGCTTCGCCGTAAAGCTAGCGACTTGAAACGTTAACAGATGGTTAATTTCACTTCATTAATACTAGGAACGAAGTGTAGTGTCTAGCTCTACTGGGGACTGAGATAAATTCAAAAACGTGAAAAGGCGCGAATTCAAAAAGGAGAGAGCTCTACTGGGGACTGTTTTGCAAGATGTTAGAAGAAGGCTCGCGCCCAACCACTAGTCTCCGCCATGCGTTCTCGGCGGTAGGCCGCCCTGGCCTAGTGGCTATGGTGTCTGACTGAAGAACTCCTTTTTGAATTCGCGCCTTTTTGAATAAATTCATAGCTCAACCTACACCAATAGATCGCAGGACTAATTGATAAGTAATAGAACGAGAAATATTACGCAATAAAGCGTTGAATTCACAAATAACCGACCAGCACGGTTTTCGAAATTAAATCGCTGGTATACTGTAAGGAAGCTGTTCAAACTTATGATTATCAAGAAGTGACTTTTCTGAATATTCATATAGGGACCCTCAAGGAAAATTAACGCGGCGTCCTAAAAATAGGCCTTTTGTTTCATTGAACTACTCATGCGTGCTGGACATCAGAATGATAAAGAGAAAAAATACTCTAGTGAAAAGTTATCGAAAACGAAGGGGTCAAGCGAAGCACCGCCCACTCGCACTTTTTGACGCACGCAGCGCGCTCATTTGAACGCGTCGCGTGCGCTATTCCTCGGGTCAGCAATTTCGATTCTGTCAATATTTTAAATTTCAAACTTATTTTTTCTTCTTTTTTTCTTTCATAGATAGCAAGATACTTAGGAAAGCAAACATATTTGAGTCTTTATCCAGAGTTTCATGGTTCTTTATCCTCATGAACTCAGATGACTCCAAACTACCGTAACCCAAGTCGAATAATCATGTTTCAAGAAGTTTTCAGCGAGTGAAATACTCCTCTTTCTTTCCAGCACATGTCCTCGAAGGCTGGCATGTTATAAGAGAAATAGTTGTATCGATAGGATAATTCACTTCAGAATGAAACGATCCTAAAGAAGATCACGACGTTATAGTCCTGAAGATAGTAGTAGAAAGGTTAAACGACGACGTTGACTCAACTGAGAACAAAAACTAATGTATAGCACAATCACAATAGTCATTAGATAATTCACAACCGGATGGTACTGCGAAACAATTCACTTAAAACAGTCCTACCGATCAATCAACGAATACATGTAGCTGCACATTTGCAGTATAGAGTCATCGCATACTGACCACAGAATATATTAAACAACGGAGCAAAATAAACTACAGTAACATAGAGAAAGGTGGGACGAAAACTAAAATTCTCAAATAGGTTACAGTTCAAGTGTTCACAAGTTTTGCAATAAATTTTTTCAAGCTTAGATTTTTATGAGAGGGGTTCGCATAATAATAGGCATTACTGAGAAAAAAGAGAATAAAATCCATGCTCGGAAACAGATAGGGAAATGCTTCGAGAAAGAATACTAGAAGATAAAGTGAAGATGCCGCACTAGAATGAACAGAGAAAATATTTGGGAATGACGTTTTTCTCCAAACTCTATCAGAATATTTGAGACATTGCCCAGAGTAGATTAAGAAATACATTGGACAGGAGGGGTGTTAAATAAAAGACATCCACGGATCGTATACTTCAAACGGCCACAACTTCTGCATGAATTTTTACAATGAGAAGATTTTTCTGTGAAACATTTGCAGTACTAAGGGAAAGAGTATATAAACATAGGAAAAAATCAAGGTCGAGAACAGATGTCGAAATGTATCGGAAACGAAAATCAGAAATTATTGTGAACATTGCCAATTACAAGCGAATATAGCAAAAATCGGATAATATTGATTCCGTCCAAAGCCAGTCAGTAAACTCGAAACAAGGTCTGGATAAGATTAGGCTAAAAATTGGAGAGGGGGGCAGAACAGCTAGAAGATGATGCTGAAAAAACATTGGTCCAGCCCAAACGGTAGTTCTAAAAACGGATAATATCAAATAGCGCGAAACGATGGAGACACATTCAGCGATAGATTACCCACTAGTGGAGCATGGAACTGAAGAGGTGGAAGTCTTGAGTAATCAATAATAGGGATAAACTCAAAAATAGCCGAATTTCTATATGGCAGCTCATGAAACGGCAAACGAAAAAAGATATAGTCGAAAAACCGCAAAAACGGCGATTTGGCACCATAAAACAACTTTGCTCCAAGATATTGCCTTGACCCCATATACCAAAATGATCAGGAGAACATGCTCTTTCTAATTTTAAAGTATTTTTCCCGCATGCACGGTAAAGATATAGCCTCGCCCAAAAGCTCATTTTGTAGAGCTTCAAATTCTGGTCGGGTACGCGAGATTTCGGCCAATTTTGCCCTACCTGGACCAGTTTTTATCGCAGATTCAAAATTTGGCCAAATTGACGTCGTGTCGTACCGGGATTCAGAAGGCTCAGATCGAAAAACGGAATCAGCCAATCGATTCAGAATCGAAAGTTACCCCTAGGACTAGTTTTTGAGCATACATTATTTTTTGCCTGTTCGAGCTTGTCCGACTCTTAGGCGAATGGGCTCATATATATATACTCTGCACATTTTCGATTGTTTATCATTGTTTTTGATATCAGTCACTGCTATTGTTGATGAAGATTCACCAAACAGATTCGAATGAATTGTTTTTTAAAATCAAATCATGATAGAAAATAGGCGCACAATTACAACAGAACGGCTCACAGAATTTTAACCATTAAAATTACAAAAGAATTTCGAAAAGTCAATCTCTCTTCTCCAAATCAAGACCTAGGATGAACTATAACTAGAACTGCTAAAATTAGAACTAGGAATTAAAATGATGCAATCGGAATATATGGAGACGGAAGCTGCGACTCATTGCAAAGAGTAATTCGAGCATGTCGAATGTCTTGATTTATATTGGTTACTTCGTCGCAAAAGGCCCCATATCTGAAACGTCTTATGTTGACGTAGTTGCTCACTCTCATATGCAATTGCAGCTTCTTTTCGAACATCGGAAGCTCCTGGAAAATAAATGTTCGTATAAATAAGTCGTCTTGCATGTCTTTGTATTGAAAATGTAGGGATATCTCAACTAACATTAATGAGCTGGTCGAGAGTCTCTTCTGTTAAGGGAGAATCTTTGATGTCAATGTAGCTGCAGCGTTTAGAAACATGTTGAGTATGAAAGACAGGATATCTTGCTGAGGTGCGCCGGGCACGAAATAAATGTACATCGAGTCAACAATTTCAGCCAGCTTCTAATTTGCTGAAAATGCAAATGTATCCAAAGAGGAAATATTGCCATTAGAACCTAATTGCTTTTCAAATCTATTTAAGAACTATTTTTTTAAAAGTTTAATCGATATGACTTTCTTCCTTCTTACCTCCCGCTGGTCGATTGAGGCTGGTGTAAACAGCTTTAAACTGCGAATTTTTAATAGTTTCAATCGATGAATCCCTGAAATTTTGATTAATTCAAAAGAACCTCTTTAATCATATTTGCAGAAATTTAACGGCGGAAATCAAGATGATATCGTGAGTGAAATTTTCCGGTTACTCTTTGTGGCTGGGAATTTAGGTTTTGAACTTCGTCGAACTTTTGGAAATTGTTCAACTGTGAGTTGTGCTAACATTGTTTCTCAAATTTAACAAATTGTGGTGACTCAATACCAATTCACAGCCGGTTGAGAGTTTCCGTTGAGTTTGGATGATGAAAATTGCTTTTCTGCGTCGTGATAGTTCAGAAAATGGGATATTCGGAAAAGTATTTTTTTCTTGGAGAGGTACTAGAAAAAAAACTAGAAAAGAGATGCGACCTCACCAGCCAATATCGTCATGAGCGTTTAAATTGAGAAGTGGGATGTTCTTGATTGACAAGCTAATTGTGAAGGATTAAATCCGCAAAATAAATGAGTGATCCGGCGATAATACTTCGAAATTATCGATCGGACATTCAAGAATGATTGTTCTTAGTTTCTCCAGAAATGTAGCGAACTCGTTCACACTTTAGTCTAAAGGAACGAAAAACATAAATTTTAAAAAAATATGTTTAAAGTACCTGTCGAGAGATTTTGATCAAATTGATGTTAATGAACTCTTCAAGCTGATAAATGAGAAGGGGCGGTGTCAAGCCATCCGTGTCGATACTGAAGTGTATCGTGGAGTCGTAGCGGTACTATAACAGAGATATTCTGAGATGTGACAGGTGCCGTTTGACAAAATGTTCAAAGTGCTTCGATTCCTTCCAAATGTTGACGGTAGATGTGTCCTAGGTCAAATAGTTTTTGGCTCCAATTCGGAAGTCATAACTTCGAAATTGGCTATTTGCCGGCTCTCGACGTCTAAAAAATTCAAAAGAACGTAATTTCCTTCTACGTTGAGCTGGAATCTCGTTCAAATACGCAAAATGACCGCCGTGACAAAGTGAACAACTTTCCTGAAGCAAGCGAGAGTGTGTGAAAACAAGAATGTACTGTAAAATGCGATAATCGAAAAGTTAGAGCCGGAAAAAACTAATTTCAATGAGTTTTTCTCAACAGTTCTCATCAGATTCATAATCTACGCATATTTTCACCCTGGAAATTCTTTATTTCAAGAAAATTAAAAGATATATATTTTCACTTTTATTCGAAGGAATCCGAAAAATGCTCATTTTCGAGGTTTTTCCACCATAACAAAATGTCAAAAAACGGATTCTACGCGCGAAAATACACCAGATTCACCTATAGTCATATTGTTTCGAGAATAAAATTTTTCAACATTTTCATGACCATTTTTGGGTCAAAAAGTCGTAATCTTAAAACTACCTCACAATAGGAGTTTTCGGTGTATTTTCACTTGTAGAAAACGAATTTCGATACTATTGGGGTGTTCCGAAAGTTCGTTCACTATTTTTCTATATATTTTATTTCTTTTGTACTTCAAAGCGCAATCATGAAAACTTTCTTGTATACATTACAGGTGATGACGAACTGTTTTAATCCATATCTTGATTTCAGAAAAATTGCATCTTTATGACGCAATAGACGCAAATGTAAGTTTTGTGCCCTTACATTCGGAATTTTCTATCTCAGCTCGCTATGAAAATGGGAAACTCAGATACAAACCACAGTAGGGGAGGAGGATGGAGTGTGAATTTAAAATAGTAGATGGGAGTTACCTAATCAGGTTACAGAAGTAGGTCAAAACTTTCCACTTTCATGTGTTTTCAGGAGAGTCAATTTTAGAATTTTAGAATTTTTTTTGAAAAAACTTATTTGCTAATCGATATCCCTCAAATAATATGTATTATTACTTTTTAATATTATCTGAGTGCTTGTGACCATTGTAGCAATGAAATTCGTAAAAATTTACGAAAATGTGTGGGAAATGACGAGTTTTGTAGTGATGATGCCATGCGTTTCGGGAAGTCGGGAAAGCGTGCAATTAGTAAATTGACCACTCCCAACTTACTAGAGACAATAACCAGATTTTTACCTCATCGAAAAAAGGGGACTTGGAATAGCTGATTTTAGTGAGGTCTGGCCTGCACAGCGTATTTCTTGGGCAGTGTATTGATGTCACTGGCTCAAGACTAGAAACTGAAGAGTAGTGGATGATCTATCCAGTGCCGCTTTCCAGTACTCTATATGTTTCTTCACAGTTCATAAAATAATTTTCAAAAAACAGTGAACGAACTTTCGGAACAACCCTATAGAACTCACCAAAATGAGAAAGAAAAAAGTTGTGATTGAAAAAGCAATTTTCTGTGGATTTTCGATCACAACTTTTTTCTCTCTCATTTTGGTGAGTTCTAGTATCGAAATTCGTTTTCTACAAGTGAAAATACACCGAAAACTTCTATTGTGAGGTAGTTTTAAGATTACGACTTTTTGACCCAAAAATGACCATGGGTCATGAAAAAGTTGAAAAATTGTATTCTCGAAATAATATGACTATAGGTGAGTCTGGTGTATTTTCGCGCGTAGAATCCGTTTTTTGACATTAGAGCTCATAAGAGAGCGAATGTAAATTGTTATGGTGGAAAAACCTCGAAAATGAGCATTTTTCGGATTCTTTCGAATAAAAGTGAAAATATATATCTTTTAATTTTCTTGAAATAAAGATTGTCCAGGGTGAAAATATGCGTAGATTATGAATCTGATGAGAACTATTGAGAACTCATTGAAATTAGTTTTTTCCGGCTCCAACTTTTCGATTATCGCACTTTACAGTACATTATTGTTTTTACACACTCTCGCATGCTTCGGGAAAGTTGTTCACTTTGTCACGGCGGTCATTTTGCGTTTTTGAACGAGACTCTAGCTCAACGTTGAAGGAAATTACGTTATTTTGAATTTTTTAGATGTCGAGAGCCGGCAAATAGCCAATTTCGAAGTTACGGCTTCCAAATTGTAACCAAAAACGAGGACACATCTACCGTCAAAATTTGGAAGGAATCGAAGCACTTTGAACATTTTGTCAAACGGGGTCTCTGGTTCATGCAGAATCTCAGAATAAAGGTAAAAGGTAAAGGACACCCGTTTCTCTAGGCACATTCGTCCTGCGGGTCACACTGCTAGGCCAGTGTATTTGAGAATATCTCAGAATATCTCTGATAAATCATCGCTAAGGCATCAGCACATGGTTTGAAAGATTAAATTACTAACGTGAAATATGTAAATTTGCATACGTAAGACATATCATAGAATATTTACCCGATACTAAAATATAAGAAAATAAATACCGGTTTATTTGCAATAATACGATGAATGGAAAATCTCCGACACGATTCTTCGACAATTGCTTTCGTTGTTCGGCATGTCTGAATCAATTTAGTTACAAACATTTTGAAGGCAGAAAAAATTATAATTAACAGTTTCGAAATAGGTGATCTAACCTTTCTCAGGTGCAGTCTCCCTTTGAAGTCGACGTGTTTGACAACTTCGCGAAGCATCTCTGGAGGAAGCGAAAGAATACTGGTCTCCATTTCCTGAAATAATGTGTGTTGGAAAAAAGATTCCTATTATTCTCGAGGCAACGATAAAAACTGACATCTGATGTGATTAGAAGTCATTAAAGAGAAAAACAGGCGCACATAGAGTCAAGCAGCAACAATATTTGAAGTGTCAGCGTGAGAATTGCTCGAGATGAACCAAGAAAAATAATTTCAAAACAACACACGCAACGCAATGTCGTGAGGTGTCGCGTGATCTCAGTACAACGGACCATCATCATAGTCAATGACTTAATGTGATTTGGATGATTTCCAGAACGGTCGGTATTTGTGGTAATCACACATTGGAGATAATTAGCAGAATCCTCACAGATTATTGCAAGTATTAACCTAATACATTCGTATTTTAACATCTGCATATTTTGCACTATTTATCTTGATTCTGTACATTTTTCATTGTTCATCAAAATTCACTTGATGCTATAGCAAACAGTGACTGAAATTGTCGATGAAGAATTAACAGACAAATTCGAATGAATTTAAAAAAAAATTAATTTGCTATAGCAAAATGGTGAACAAATACAGCAGAACTTGAACGTTATTGAAATGTTATTGAAATAATACCTGAAGCTCCGACTAATTAAGCATAGATCATTCCTAGTGAATAGATCTGTCCCAATGGTTCATAAGCGCCGTCTTTTCAATGGTTGTATCATTCCCGCCTTCCTATACGCATGTGAAACATGGGCCTTGACCAAAGCACAAAGTGAAAGATTATCGGTGGCCCAAAGACGCATGGAGCGTTGGATGGTCGGTTGCACTGTCTTGGATCATGTCTCGAACGAAAGGCTGCGTGGACTCACTCAGGTCAGAGACGTTGTTCGTACCGCTTTGAAAAGAAAGTGGCTCTGGGTGCATAAAGTTGCTAATGATCATGACTTGAAGTGGAGCAGAACTGTGATCGATTGGACACCACGAGGGCCTAAGCGAGGACGCGGAAGACCGCCCACAAGATGGAACGATCTCTTCATGCGAACTATCGGACCTACGTTCCTGAGACAAGCAAGAAATCATGAATGGCCCGCCATGCACATCAGAGCCTACTCTTGATAAATGTGTTAAAATCCAAAAAAATCCGACTAATTCAACTCAATCATGTCGGATGTCCAGAAAGGTCCACCCCCATCTTCTCTTGACATCGACACTAAATGATCCATCTTTGAAACTCTTTATGTTGATTTCTCCATTCATGTTTAAATGCATGCGCAGCCGCTTATTTAGCTTCGAAAGTTCCTGAAAAGAAAAGATCCGTCGATTTGATTATCAACCTTTCGTGTAGACAACGAGCTCTTGCATATTCAATTTTTTCTCTTGCATCGGGTTTCTATCTGTTCTTTTATCGCATTACCTCTATAATTGTAGGAATATGTAAACCAACCTGGATGAGCTTGTTAGCAAGATCAGCTGACGCAGCTTCAATGCGGATTTCAACGTAGCCACAGCGTTTGGCGAACATGTTTAGTACGAAAGACAACAGGACGTCTTGAGAGGTGTTGAATTCACAAGATAAGTACATCGAGTCAACCACTTCAGCCAGTTGCAGGTTTGCTTTAAAAACATATTTCACAGAGTTTCCAGAGCAGACGAGAGTTAGAAAATCAGATAAAAAGTAGAGTTACGGCAAAAAAAATTTCAAAAAGAGAGGATAGCACGCTTTATGAAGCGTGCTATCCTCTCTTTTTGATGCGTAAACTTTCTTTCCGTTCAAGAGCCCATGACCACTCTACCCATGCTTCCGAAACGCTGTGTATTTATGAAAAGTTCCCATTTGATCACCATTCAAATCGATTTCGGCAAAATAAAACGTTATGAAAGAATAATTCATCAATCGGTTACGTTGTCGTTTTTCCTTACCTTTCATCGGTCGATAGATATCGGTGATAACTGCTTTGAACTGCGAACTTTGAATCGTTTTAATCAATGAATCCCTGAAATATATATTTTTTACATTTTTTAAATATACTTTTTCGATGACTCATAGAAAAAACCAGTAATTTGTTGTTGATCGGTAATAAATCCTAACGAGAAATGATTGTATAACATGAGAATGTAGAAATAGAAACAAAATGATATCAAACACACCAGTCCTCTTTTTTGCAACTGTGTACACGGAGAATCGGACTCTTTTTGAGCGTAAGGCCAATAGTGAAGGATGATATCATCGAGATGAATGAGTTTTGAGACGATAACACTTCGAAAACATTAATCGGACAGTCACGAAAGATTGGGCGAAGTTGATCCAGGAATTTCGCAAAATTTTCCATGTTCATATAGTTCCGTAGTACAACCTGAAATATGAATTTATTTTCATAGCAATATGTAGATACAATATATTTTTTTAAACCTTATGCACACCTGCCTACCTTTTCTTTCTTATTGATTGTATACCGCTTGGCAACGTGCTTGAGTGGGAGATAACGAGAGGCGGAGTGGAAATGCCCTTCTCGATGTCGTAGATGGCAGTTTGATTCCAGTTCTGAAATTATCGATTTCAAGAGAAATTAATTGTGAGATTATATTGATTTTTTCCAACACGAAAAGTAGATTGATAACTCAATTATCTGAAAATAAGGCGAAAAGAAAATATGTACCTTTCTATTCGTGCAAATACGATGAATGGTAAATTTCCTGCAATCTTCGTCAACAAGTTCTTTCGTTTTTCGGCATGTCTGAATCAGTTCGTTGATCATTTTGTTTTTAAAATCGCAAACTTAGGAGTTTCGAATTCGGCTAAAATTATGGTCGAACCTTTCTTAGCGCCAATTTTCCCGGATAATCGACGTGTTTGATAACTTCGCGAAGCATCTCTAGAGGAAGCGAGAGCAGATGGATCTCCATTTAATCAAATAATGTCAATTGGAAGAAAGGACATGTAGACCGCATGACACTATGAAAATTGCGAGAAATATGCTCAAACTAAAGAAAAATCGAATAAAGAGGTTATGAATTAGAGCGGGTCGATTTATCTTGCCAATGAGAGAGGAGCGAAGATAGAGGATAGCAACAATTCGATCTGGACAATCTAGTACGAATGACTGCAAAGTTTGATTGTTTGCTTCGAAAAAAGCACAGACGCCAATAGCTGGAAAGAAACTGCGTAATTCCCTTCGGCACAGATCATGTAGAATATTCCCTGTGGCATCGATCTTTCCAAGAAAGCGGAATTTCTAAATCTATCGAATTCTATTATGTAGATGCGACGGTTTCTGATTTTTTGACGACAAGGTTTAAGATTCCTTTCGTATCCGCCCGATCTTCATGTGTCACAGTCGATGATTTAATGCTCATTCTACTATGAAAACCGTGGATCGTGCGGGAACGAATAAAAGGCCCAACATTGTCTTCGAAAAGTCAGAATCTTTCGCATCAGCCCAAAGGAAAGTTTGCAAAATGAGTGTATTTTGCATTTGATACCGAAAAGCGATAAATGAGCGTTTTAAATTCTAGCTCGTTTCTCTGAAAGGAAGATATCGAGTGTGCAGGCGACGTCAGCGTCGGAATTCGAAAAGTATTTTGCTCAAACGGATTTATACGTTTTTGGATTTATTTGATCACTAAAATTTCAGAATTCTCAACTGCCATCCAATTGTACCATATCGATAGTTTCTGACTTATCGGTCGAACAGGGTGATGCTTCACTCGTGATTGCAAGCAACTCTGAGACCCATAATCTTAGTGATAAAAAATAGAGATAAGAGAGAGGTGTGCCCGGCTTATATCACTTTTATTCTCGCCGCGTGCTCGCCAGAGAGTTGAGATGAGGACTCTTCTTATGTTTCTCTCTCCTTATTTCGTGAGTTGTTATGTGCAAGAAAATTATATATTTCTTTGTTATTTGCCAATATATTCACATTGAATGATTATAAATTATAAAAGCGATTTATTGTAGTTTTTTCGTTTTCTTTTCAGAATTCGTTCATTGCTCGTGTCCTGACGGATTCGAGGTTGTCCGTGATGGAGAATGTAGAGGAAAGTACATGGCATACTTCTATGAACAGTGGGACAAAATAACATACACGGCTATCGCAAAATGTAAGGAAATTCAAGGCCAGCCCGTGATAATCCACAACGAAGAAGTGAGCATTTAGTCCTTTGCTTTGATACATAATTACTTGTTGAAATAACCAATGATTTTGCAGCATCAATCGTACTGGGGAAGCGAAACAAGACACAACTGGACTAATTTAGGTAATTTCAAAATAATGTTAGACGTTATGCAATTTCAAAAAGGGCTTGTGTGCGACTCGGCTACTAAACAATGGAAATGGGCAGAATGGACTGTGGACTACAAAAACACGTATTATGACTCTGTCTGGAATGAAGATTGTTCGACAACGTGTTCATAGTTTTTCTACAATGATGGCTCGTGGGGTAAAAGTAAGTCGCACTTTTGATTTCTTTAAATGTGATGCACTACGTTAATGGGCCACTGGCTCCGCCCACTTCGCAATCACAAAACGTACAAAGTTCTGTGCATGCACATATGTAGGGGCCACTTCGTGGAGGGCAGAGTTTGTGGAATATTTTTCAAAGAGAAAGCATCATAACCGTCAGGATTTCAATATCATTTTTGCTTCTGGGAGTTTCTGAAGCCCGTGAGACCTCTAGAAGCAGCGAGCGAGAGTGGGGAGAGAGGCGAGACGAGAGAGAAAGAGGCTTAGCTTCTCTCGCACGTCTCTCTCTCTCTCTCTCTCCTCGGTTGATCTCCTCCCGCTCATCGAACACCATCAGGAGATAGAAATTAAAAATCCAATTTTGTGTTTAAAAAAAAATAAAGAGAAATCATATTTTCTCTGTACAAACAGTGTGGGCGTCATAGAAAGTGTCAAATCCGATGTTTCGGGGCTATTTTCTCGAATATTGACCTACTTGAAAAAGTCAGATCTACTTTCGACAGGGCTCGTTCGATAGGACATGGTCAGAGCTACACAACAAGCTCTTGGGCAAGTGATTTCATTGAAAACGAACGTTGTGTTTCCACGATCTCGTTTTTGAAGGGAACGGCGTCAAGGGAAAAGGGGCGGGGCTTGCGGTAAATATTCATATCCATTTCTCATAGTCAATTCTGAATATTTTCGATTTAAACATCTTGCAGGTTGTTACACCAATTTGTATGAATTCAATATATTCTGCACCACCCAACTTCAACAACCTGTACGCTCTGCTGACGGATGTGATAGTTTCGAGGACGATAATGAAGATGGAATCTGCTATCAGGTTGGTCAATTCCTATTTGTAGTCGTCGTACAAACAAGAAAAATCGCATCGTTCTTGAGAGATGGTACGGAAATGATCAAGCGTGGAATTTATAATAATTCTGAATCAAGGCTCTGGAAAATGGCTGTATTGGGTTTCATGCTAACTATCTTCAAGGTTGGCACAACTGCGGAAACCTGGCAGGAGGCCCAGCTGAATTGTAAAAAGCTAGGAGCAAATCTCGCGTCTATTCATAATCCGCAGGTTCCAGTCGAAAATACTACACCATAGTACTCAATGATGATTTAGGAAAACACGTTCCTTCGTCGATTAGCAGTTTCGAAAGGAGCCGTAAACGGGATATTTTTTGGCGTAACCTTCTCAGGAAAGAGCGCAGACTTTGGATGGGAAGATTTAACGGAATGGGATTACGAGAACTTCGATCAAGGCAAGGCTCAAAAATTATTATTTGAGATCTCAAAATAAAAATAACATATTTTTTTAAGAATTTCCCATGCCTGGAGCTGGATCATGTGTCATCATGGATACTTCAACTGGCCAATGGACGGATGCTGATTGTTCAGAGAAACTGCCCGTTGCTTGTGTTCGTGAACGTATGTTGCATCGAACAGGCAGGTATATCTTGTTTTCTAAATTAATCTTTGAAATATTTCACTTGCAGAAAGAGCAGTAGTAAATCCAATCTGCATTACTAATTCAGAAAAAGAAGGCGAAATCGTATGACAAAATTTGAATATATTTTTCAAATGTTATATTTCAGATAACGTCGCCGGGCTTCCCTTTCAGTGCGTCGATTCCTTGCGACTTCTCTCTTACAGCGGAAGTTGGGAAAAAAGTGGAATTGGAGGTTTGATGGAATTTCATATTTAATTATAAAGCAAACCGCAGATCATTCTCCTGGAAGCAAACACCTGTTGCGATTTCCTGGTGCTCTACGACGATTTCATAGGTGGAAATATGATCGCCAAGTAAGAATAAGGAAGAGGTTTCGAATTTGATTGATAGGAATCATAATTAGAAAAAAAGACAGAGTCCATGATGATGCGATTATTCAGTATGAACGGTCATGTAAACGGTTTTCAAAAATACTTATTTTCCAGCATCACTGGTGAAATGTGCAACGTGACCTACACCTCATCCACTAATATCATGAGAGTTTCCTGGCTACCGAATGGAGGAGTGAATGTGAGAGGAGTGGCGGTGAGAAAATAATAAGTATCCAGCCGATTCTATCCAGATGACATTCCGTGGAGTTTGAATGTTAACGATCATATTATTGAGCAAGCTGTGACATATTTTCGAACATTGACTGCGACAAATATTTTTCCACAATTAAAAAGAGAGAAATTCAAGATGCTTACGATTCTGAGGATGTGATAAAGTTCCAGTTGATTTACTGAAGGAATAGCTTCCACTGAGGAATAGCTTAGATTTACAAATACAAATACATTCTCCGGTTCACGGGTTTTTTCAATGTAAATTGAAACATGTTGCTTTTCTTCATTTACAAGTGTTGGCATCTCTATGAATCAGCCATATCGTGATAAAAACAGTGATAAGAGTGAGGAGCGCCCAGCTTATGCCGCTTTTCTTCCTCCCTTCGACATTTGCTGACGGCTGAACTGAGATGAGGCTATTTGACTTGATTCTGAACATTTTCGATATCATAATTCATTCGATGCTATTGCTATCAATCAGTGATTGATGATATTTATCGCCTGAATTTTTAATTTGATGAATTCGTGATATTGGTGAAAAAATACAACAGAATAATTCACACATATTTCAAGTAAATTGGTATTTCACTGTTGTTATCAATGATTAGAATTATGACGTTGAATTTAAATAATTAAAATTGAAGCTGCAACCAAAGAGTAATTCAATCATGCCGAATGTCTATATATTTGCATCCCCCTCTTGTCTTTTTTTACCTCAATGTTCAATGCTCCAACTTTGTAGCTCGTTATGTTGACTTTATCGCTCACTCTCAGATGCAAATAAAGTTTCTTTTACAGCATCGCTAGCTTCTGAAAAATGTTCTAGCAATAAACATGCCATAGTGAGACTTTTACCCCCCCTAATTGTTGAATTTTTGTGAAGAATTCACAATAGAATATCTCAACTACCAGGAATGCTGGCTGAGAGTGGCTGTTGTGAGGGGGAAATGCTTTACATTGATGTGACTGCAGTGTTTGGTCAACATTTTGAGTATGAGAGACAGGGCATCTTGTTGAGTAAGATTGTACCCATAAGAGAGAATTATCGAGTCGACAATTTCCGCTAGTCTTAGATTTGCTGGAAGTAAAATTATTTATTAAAAAAATAGGATTTCCATTCGATCCTAATCACCGTTCAGTTGCAACAAAATATTTTATATTTTTCCTTTGCCTTTACCTTCTATCTATTCGAGGTTGTTGTGGACAGCTTTGAATGTCGAACACTTTATCGTTTTAATCAATGAATCCCTGAAATTAAATAATACAAATATTAAAGGTTGAAAAATTTCAAATACAATTTCTGCAATATTTGTAGTCTTTCAATAACTAATACCGTTCTGATCAGTTTTAATTTAAATAAGGCGTTATCACGAAATTATTTTCCGATATTAGCAAATTAACATCTAGAATCAGACAAATAATACAAAAAAATCACCAATCGTTATCGTCGTAATAGCTTACGTGGAGAAGTGGACTATTTTTGAGAGTCAGTTCATTAGTTAATGATGAAATTATTGAGATGAGATGGTTTTCAGACGACAACACTTCGAAATTCTCAATCGGACAGTCACGAATGATTGGACGTATTTGCTCTAGGAACTCAGCGAAATCTGTGATGCTTCCATTCAATAATCTAAAACAATAATTTATGTTCAATATTTGTATTTATATAGCTCGTGAGATTATCTCGAAACTTTTTAAAAGATTTAACGAACATATGTAAAACAAGGTCTCGCTTGTGATTTTTTGGACTGTACACTTTGCTAGTTTTTCTCGCTTTGTCGATGTAGATAAAGCCGGGGTGCCGACGTGCCCCCTCGGGGTCCCTACCCGTATGCCCCCAAACGCCAGAGGATATGACCTGTATGCCCCCAGTGCGCGCTACCCGTATGCCCCCTGACCTTTATGCCCCCTTCCCTACCCACATGCCCCCACTACCCATACGTCCCCTGACCCTAACGCCCCTCCCTCTCACTGGTCGGTGAACATGAAATGAAATATTTTTCTTTAGAACTCTGAACTTTTGAGTTGGTTTGGATGGAGGTCGATCTAGGAAGGATCCGATCTAACATGATGGATGCTTTCCATTTCTATTAGGATTGGTCCCTTCTAATAGATCGGAAGGGACCGATCAAACTAGGAAGGGCCCGAACTTTTTTTGATCGGATCACCTCGGATATATAAGGACAGCATACAAAGCAGCGCCACACGGGCTCTCCCTCGATTTTTCTTTGAAGTTATTTTTCGATTTTTTTTTCATGTTACCTGTTCTGACTTTGTTTTCGCATGTCTGTGATTGACTTCTTTTCAGATGACTGCAACCTGGAGTGGATTTTCTTTGCCTTCTCTCAAAGGAAATCGCAAGATTGCCGCTTTTCGAATCAGTGGAGAGAAAGACTCCATCGTGTCTTACCGATTCAAGGACAAGATCGATGGAGACAAAGTACGTGTGCATGTCCTGTGAACGATCCGATTCTGCAGGTACGAAGGCGACAATTCGTGTGTTCTTCCCTGACGACGATCAAGCGGTGTTCCTTTCGAACCCCGCTGATTCGTCTCGTCATCGATGCGACTGGACTACCGACGAAAAATGCAGACCCGCTTTCGTATTCAGTTCGAAAATTGCGTAAGTTTAGTATGGCTATTTTTTGTATGTTTTTTCTTCTTGGACGGAGACGTGAGAGTGAGACTAGCGAGAGTTGGGTATTTTGTGAGAGTTGAGCGAGAGTGCATTTACGAGAGAGGTTATTATTCTTTCGGCCTTTTGAAGCTATTTTGTGATACGCATTTTTCACTTTGGGCATTTTCGCAGTTTCTGAATGATAAATATCTTTCGTTCCCCCATACATGTTGTTCTTTCTTCCACATATAATAGATGTTGTCGAGTGGTCGCAAACCAATTAATTTCATGAAGATACGAGGTGTCATGAATCTGCTGATAATTTCTTCTTGCTTCGCCCTACAGAAGAGTTCTAAAGAAAATTATTTCACAAGTTGATATTTCATGTTCACCGACCAGTGAGAGGGAGGTGCGTTTGGGTCAGGGGACGTATGGGTAGTGGGGGCATGTGGGTAGGGGAGGGGGCATAAAGGTCAGGGGGCATACGAGTAGCGCGCACTGGGGGCATACAGGTCATACCCTCTGGCGTTTGGGGGCATACGGGTAGGGACCCGCCCACTCGCATTTTCGATACTTAAAAAATGTATATGAGATAACTGCTCGTTCCCGTCTTTAAGCAGTTTCAGTGAGTGCTTAAGTGGGCATAGGATGAGAGGCGGAGTGGAAATCTTGTTGTGAATGTTGAATTTAGGAAGTTTATCATAGTACTGTAAACGATCAATTTCGAAAGATTCTCATTCGGAGATTGTACTGGTTTTTTGTACTCGAAATGTAAGGTGATAACTCAAATACCTGAAAATAAAATACTAAAGTAAATACCGTTATCACCGTGCGAATACTACAAATATCGAATTTCCCGCACAACTCGTCGACGGTTTGTTTCGTTGTTCGGCATGTCTGAATCATGTTTTTTTTTTAAAGTATTGACTTTTCAAAAACCACAATATTGGATATCTCACCCTTCTAAGCGCTAATTTGCCCTTGTAGTCTACGAATTTGACAATTTCGAGAAGCATCTCTAGTGGAAGCAAGAGCAGGTTGATTTCCATTATGTGAAAAGGATGGAAATTGACAGAAAGAAAAGGTAGATTCTGAGAGAAAATGTATGTATGATGCAATGACAATCCAAAAATTAGGTGGAGACAAAAATAAATAATAAATAAACGAGTAAAGAAAAAAGGAGTCGTTTCGAACACATTGTACGAATGGTTATTGACTGTGGATAGAAGCTAATTTGCATCACAGAATGAACCGTACAATATTCGACTCATTAACTCTGGCACAGATCATACAGTCCGGTCAGGTCCCAATGTGAAAACTGGACTCCCCGAGCATCCCCGGGCGTCCCTCCGTGTCCCCTGGCCTTATCACGCCTCGAGGGAGCAATAAACCAAATTGAATTTTTGAAAGTCGGGTAGAGGCGATACTGAGCTATCGATTCATGTTTAGAACGCGGTCTCTGTTGTTTTGCAGGAAACGGGGCGAATAGTGACACAACAAAATATAAAATAAAAATAATTCGAGCGTAACTTTTTAATTTCACATTTTGGTGAGCTCTGGTCTAAAAAATCGACTTCTATGAGTGAAAATGAGTCGGAATATATTCAGATATTTCTGAGATTTCGACTTTTTGACCTCAAAATGAAAATGTCATGAAAAAGTTGAAAATTATTTATTTCAAAATAATCTAACTATAAGTGATTCTGGTGCATTTTTGCACGAGGAATCCGAATTTCACAAATTCAATTTGGTTTATTGCTCCCTCGAGACGTGATAAGGTCAGGGGTCACGGGGGGACGCCCGGGGATGCCCGGGGAGTCCAGTTTTCACATTGGGACCTGACCGGACTGTATATTTAGCTCTGTGGCTTCGATCTCTTTCTTTATCTCAAAGAACGGAATCTCTTACAACCACATATTTATCGTGTTGAGAACGTGTATCATTGGGTCTAACTCACTATTCGGGGATGTACTCGGAGCAGGTGGGAACTAATTGAGACCAACAGGTGCACTTTCAAGAAGAGTGCATGGAATAATGACCCTGTCACTCATCCAATGACCATCTATTTCGATTTCAAAGAAAGTCGGCAGACATTTAGCTAGCCTCGTTCCCTTCCTTTCAGTGACACAGTCGAATTCATCTCCTCCCCTCCATCTGGCGGTCATGCAAAAATCATCTGAGGAAAAAGCTAGAAAAAGGCCCGAAAAAATAGATCCCCTTCCGCCTCTTCCTTTCTTTCATTCAAGGGAAATGTGTTTTCTCTTACTCCTCGCGTATCAAAGTTGTGAACCATATCCACAAAATACATAACTGTGTTATAATATTTGCGTTCATAAAATTAGAGACCACAGGCTCCGCCCACTTGGAGGGAATAGTGAGTTGCCCAAAACATGGCGAGAGGTCCGGCAAGCCGGGTTCGTAATCAAATCAAACGATCAAAAGCGTTTTCTGTAGGTCTATGGATCCTGCACAAACGACGTGATGCGCAGCTTGATCGGTCAATTTTAAGTAGGTCAAAATTGACGATTTATGGTCTAGAGTATCGATTTGAAGGGTTTCTAGTGATCGTACCCAGCTGCGCACATGCCCTTTACTTCTGTTGTATTTTAGACGAATTTTAATATTTTTTTGGGAATTTTAATATTTTTCTCCGAATTGCCGGTCGAGCGCGGGAGGAGCGGGGCGAGAGAGCAGGGAGAGGGAGACAGACACACGCGAGAGAGGCTCCGCCCCTTTTCTCTCTCGTCTCCTTTCTCTCTCCTTTCCTTTGTCCGCGCGCGCGTGGTTTTCGGGGGAGAACTCGGCTGAGAGATGAGATAAAGACAAACTCTAAAAAGCAAAAATGATATTCATAACGAGACCAACACAATGAGCATAAGATTGAGTATGTGCAGTCAATTTGGTAGATCACCCTGTGGTCTCTACATAAAAATTTGTTATTTCACGTGTTTTTCTCACTTATCAGTAGTTCAGTATGAGCGACGATCCGACAAAAGCGATGAGAAAAAGGATCCGTCAGCTGGAGATGGAGATCCAACAACTCAGGAAGGTCTGTTGAATTAGGGAAGACTAATAGAAGACCTGGGCACATCAATGCTATCATTTGGGCCTAATGCGTTTGAATGACTGTTGAATCCAGAAACTACTTGACAACAATTTAAGCTTTCTAAAACATTATGCATTCTCGTTTTTCGGAAGCTGAGAGATAGAAAGAATCTAGAACAATGAACTTATTTCGAACTGGTCCGAACAAAACAATATCATGCACTCAAGACACACGAAACACACCTATTATTTTTCAGAAAGAAATTCCCCGCGATCCTCCGATTACTCAAGATTGTGGAACCTATTCTGCAAATCTCAATTTATTCTGCACCACCCAACTCCAACAACCTGTACGCCCTGCTGACGGGTGTGATGATTTCGAAGACGATAATGATGATGGAGTCTGTTATCAGGTTGGAAAGTTCACCTTTGTAGGCATACAAATAGAAATATACATGGAATATAAATGAGGCGTACATATATCATTCTGAGTAATATGCAGTTGTGCGAATAAAAGGAACAGTCCAAACCTATTCAAGTGTGGCCCAGATGCGGAGACCTGGCAGGAGGCTCAGATGAATTGTAAAAAGCTCGGAGCAATTCTCGCATCAATTCATAATCAGCAGGTACCGGTTTTATTTCATTTCCATAATCTTCAAATTTTTCAGGAAAACTCATTCGTACGTCGATTGGCAGTTTCAAAAGGAGCCGTGGATGGACTATTTCTTGGAGCAACAGTTTCCGGAAAGAGAAACGACTTTGGATGGGTATACGGTTCTGATTGGGATTATGATAACTACTACCCAGGCAAGATGTAGTGAACAATTAATTTATCTTACGGTAAGCGCGCGCTCCGGAAGCTCTCCCGGTCTTCGGAGAAGCGTTATCGACATACACCCACAAGCAAAAATGATATTGAGACCATGCCGGTGACATTGAGTCTACTTGTGACCCGTTTCCGAAAAATCGTCTCTCAGGCTTGCGGACCCTATTCTTACCTACAGTAATTGTAAAAGCTATTATACATCTTTAATTTATATGCAATGTTAGGATTTCCCATGCCTGGATTCGGCGATTGTCTAGCTATGGATACATCAACCAGCACAGGCCAATGGATGAACATGGAATGTTCAAAGAACTTGCCCGTTGCTTGAGTTCGAGACCGTACGTTGCTTTGAAACATGCTATGCGGATAATGACGACGTTTCCAAAAAAAATACATATTTTCATAGCAAGAGCGGCTACTGAGCCAACCTGCAGCACTAATCCAGGAAAAGAAAGCACAATCGTACGACAACATTTGTGGATATAATTAATATGATGTAATAATATAAATAATTATATTACAGATGACTTTTCCGGGCTTTCCCTATAGTGCATCCACTCCCTGCGATTTCTTTCTAACTGTGGAATCTGGAAAACGAGTGGAATTGGAGGTTTGAGAGTGTAGATGCATTGAAAACTTTAGTAACAAAATAAATTAAAAATACATCAGATAATTCTCCTGCAAGCAAATTCTTGTTGCGATTTTCTGGTGATCCTTGACGATATCCTCGGCGGAAATACGATTGCGAAGTAAGAATTCAAATGAAACATGGTTCGAAAAGGGATGATTAGGAAAATAGATAGAAGGTATAACAGATATAATGTGCAAAACACTTCCAAGATCATGTAGTTTCTTTCTAGTTTGAACAGCAGTTTATACAAAATAATTTTAACTTTTTCATTAAAACCGGTGAAATGAGTAACGAGACTCTCACGTCATCCACGAATTTCATGAGAGTTTCATGGCAACCGAATGGAGGAGTGAATGTGAAAGGAGTAGCGGTGAATGAAATGTTTGAAAATATTTT
This sequence comes from Pristionchus entomophagus, assembly GCA_036245825.1. Taxonomy (NCBI): domain Eukaryota; kingdom Metazoa; phylum Nematoda; class Chromadorea; order Rhabditida; family Neodiplogasteridae; genus Pristionchus; species Pristionchus entomophagus. Next base: position 5,173,798 of record BTSX01000001.1, read on the forward strand.
AAAATAAATTATATATAGATGACCTTCCGTGGAATTTGAATGTTGGCGATAGAAACTCGAGAAGAAGTAACATTTGCTCATATATTCAAACTTCTACTACCATAAAGAATTGTTCACAAAAAAGAGATAAATACAAAGAGTTTTGACAACGATCTGTGGCAATTGCCAGTTGATTTACTGTTTTTCTTCATTGCAAAAATAGTAAGCGACGACTTTATCACAATCGAATTTTGATCGCCATTTTGAGAATTTCCCAACATTTACAATTATTTGCTGCTATTACAACTTCTTGATTAGTTATCTTTTTTAAGTTATCTTTTTTCATCAATTGTTATCCTTGCACCTGCGAGTATGGTCCGCCGACCTTGCTCACCGCCAGGTAGTCCTCGAATTAAACAAAAATCAGACCCTAAACGGGCAAAACAAACTATCATTTTCGATGATATTGAGGTGGTACCGCACAGTGCTCTCTCTCTACGAATACCTCAGCTAGAATATATAGTAAACGCTAGTGCCCGGTTTCTCGTAGAGTCACATTTGCTGGAGTCTCCATATCTCTCCAAATCTTCTATTGGTAACCAAATTTTGTTCTAGCGAAGAGAGAGAAGTGGAATATTTTCAAGCGTCCACCACTCGATCACTTTCTACTCATGTTCAAACGTTTAATTATTTGAGAAGCCAACCGCATATCGCATATCCGTCAAAATCTTTTCTACCATTTGTGTTTTGTTATATGTTTTTTGCGGCCAAATATTCATGTGACTCATTCCAAATAAAACTGACGCAAACATCTCCCCATCGATTTTCCATCGATTTGTACGCGGCAATGATATGTGGATCAGGAGTGTGCAAAAAATTTCACGCACTCCTCTTTTCTCATGCTCTCTCGTTTCTCTAACCGGTGAGAGAGCATGGGAAATGAGGAGTACGTGAAAGTAGGTATTGGAATGTATCAATTAATTTTACACATTGTAGATGGATGGTAGTGGTTACCACATTTCAACAGTCAGAACAACATGAAAAAGAACGAAATGGCAATATCAAAGTTAAACATGTTGAATTTCCAGGTGGGTCCATCCCCTTCTGCTATTGACATTGACACTAAATGGTCCATCTTTGAAACTCTTGATTTTGACTTCTGTTCCCATGTTTAATTCCCTCACTCCCCCTCTCTTCCCTCACTCCCCCTCTCTTCCCTCACTCAGGGAAGGTGCGTGCATCTTTTCTCTCTCTTTTTCGCGTTTATTTCCTCTTATTTCCCCTCCCCTAGTCTCATTCGTTCTTCCCCTATTCTGGCCATGAAACGGGCAACTTCTGGTGGTGGGTCCCCATTGGCTAAGCGGGGAGTAATCGATAACTTGATTTGCTCTGCCCAGGAGCTTTCTATGAGGGACACGCCTAAGGGAGTTGATCAATCTCTTTGGACTGAGATCACTAATGTCCTCAGTCAAATGGCTACACAAGTCGATTTGCTCCTGAAAAAGGACAGTGATTCCGAAGTAATGGCCACTTCCCCCCCTTCCACTTCCTTCTCTCATTCCACTCCTCCTCCCCTCTTCCCTTCCCTCTCCTCCTCCTTCCGTCCCTCCCCCTCTCTTCCTGGCGAGGACCCCGTTGAGGCCCATCTGAGAGCGAGATCTCTCGTTATCTCTGGTGTTCCCGAGCCCGCCCCTTCTCTGACTCTTGAAGAGAAGCTTGAGAGTGATAGGGCTGCCGTAGGTCGAGCCCTCGCTTCTCTGATGGTCGAGGCAACTCCTCAGATGGTTTATCGCATGGGAAAGCCGTCCAGTATCCATCCCCGTTTACTCAAAGTAGTCCTCCCTTCTCGATCTCACCTCCTCACAGCTCTCAAAAATGCCCATGTTCTCCGCAAGAACGAGGATTGCAAGGGTATTTACATTCGCAAATCTCAGACTGTCGAGGAGAGAGAGAGAGGTAAGACACTTAGAGCTAGACTCAAGTCGATGCGTGAGTCGGATTCTAACTGTCCATTTGTGATCTATCGAGATGACTTGTGGCACAGGGATGAAATTCGTACTCATAAGCGCACTCGACTCCCCCCTCAGGGAAACTAAGTTGTCGTACATCACACCCTGACCCCTCTCACTCTGTGAACAGTATTGATTCGTCTCTTGTTGTTGCCACGACCTCTCCTCTTACTCTCTCCCCATTCCCCTCTTCTCCTGCCCCTCTCTCGTCTCTCTCATTTTCACATACTCTCTCGCACTCTCTTGCCCCTCCCCTCTCCCCTCTCTCGTTTTCCCATGCTCTCTCGCCCTCCGTTCCCAATTCACCTGTCTCGCCTGTCAACCCCACCCCTTCTCTCCTTCCCCAAGCACCAACTAATTTCTCATGTGCCATGTTTAATGCTCGCTCCCTTTGCAACAAGCTACCTCACCTCCACGCTATTCTTTCTATCGACAAGCCTGATTTCCTGTTTGTAACCGAGACCTGGCTGTCCTCTAAGATTCTAGACACTGAACTCCTCCTCTCCTTTCCTTACCGTGTATTCCGTTCCGATCGTCCCCGTCGTGGAGGAGGTGTTTGTCTCTTTATTCGCGATCACCTCCCTTGTTCCCGAGTCTCCCTTCCTTCTCGCATTTCGAGTGACATTCTAGTCGTTGATGTCCATTCCCCTACTGCCCTTATCCCGACTCGTTTTGTTCTAGTCTACAGGCCTCCTAACACAACCACTGTTCAAAATACATCTCTTTTCGATCTAATATCTTCTCTGTTTTCCGTACAGTATCAAGTGGTTGTGCTAGGTGACTTTAATTTGCACATCAACTGGAAGTCTCCTGGTCTTTTATCCTCTCAATCATCGTGTCTTTATGATCTCTCTATCGACCTTGCTCTTTCCCAAGTTGTTCCCTCCCCCTCACTAAATGGTCATTTCCTTGATGTCATTCTCTCTCCTCCTGACATCATTTCTGATTGTCGTGTATCCGCTCCATTTCGTAATGCCGATCATTCATCTATTGATTTCAAGTTTTCGTTTCCCCTCTCTCATCCCATTTTAGTGCATACTTTTGATTTCCGCAAAACTGATTTCTCTGGATTGGACAATGCACTTTATGGGACTGATTGGGAAGCGATTCTCTCTGATTTCATCGATGTATCGGATTTGTATGATCGTTTTGTGTCCTACCTCACTGCTCTTTTTAGTCGTTTTGTCCTCCTCAGAAAGTGTTCTCTTCCTTCCGATCACTACCCTCCCCACATTAAATCGCTTCTCTCACATAAACGTTCTCTGTTTGATAAGATTAGCCTCCGACCAGTACACGCCCAGTTTATTCGTGTCTCGCGTAAACTAGATTACGAAATTCGAAAGTATGTTCGTTCCTATGAGAACCGATTGCTCGCCGGTAGTCATAGTCGCTCATTTTATCGTTATGTTTCCACTCGTTTCAAGTCTAAAGGTCTAGTAATACCCGCTATTATTGCCCCTGACGGTTCCGTAGTCACTTGTCCTTCTAAGAAAGCGGAATCTCTCGCTGATTACTTCTCCTCAGTTTATACTAGTGACGACGGAACTGTCCCGACCTGACCCTCTCTTGTTTCCCAATCCATTCCTGTCTCTATTATCCTCCCTCACGAGGTCGCCTCTCACCTCAGTCGTGTCTCTTCCTCCTGTTCCCTTCCCTCTGACAACATCCCATCCATTATTTTCAAGAAGTGCTTTGCTTCCCTATCCACACCACTTGCTCATATTTTCAATTACAGTCTCATGCTTGGTACTATTCCATCTTTCTGGAAATCATCTATTGTGGTCCCCATTCCTAAAGTAGCCTCACCCTCATCTGTTTCTGACTTCCGCCCAATTAGTCTAACTCCCATCCCAGCTAAAATTATGGAACGACTGCTTAAGCCCACGATTATCGATTGGTGTACCTCCCACAATGTAATTCCCCCCGAGCAGCATGGTTTTCTCTCCAGGCGTTCTACCGTAACCCAACTGCTTGATTGTACCCAATCTTGGCGTGATGCGATCGATCGCGACTATTGTGTTGACGTTGCCTATATTGACTTAGCTAAGGCTTTTGAAGGTCTCTCATAATAAGTTATTGCTCAAATTAGAATCGATTGGAATTCGTGGTTGCTTGCTAAATTGGATCTCAGGTTATCTCTCCGAAAGGAGTTTCAGAGTGCGAATAGGAAATGTTCTCTCTTCTGAGAAAGCTGTTGTCTCAGGCGTCCCCCAAGGGACAGTATTGGGTCCTATCCTCTTTTTGCTTTATACTTTCGATCTCCCTAAGGTTTTCTCCCCCTACCCTAAACTTTCATGTCGGCTCTTTGCTGACGATATCAAGCTCTTCACTACTTTCGATCCACTCTCTCCATCCGACGCCCCCACTCAACTTCAGTCCGGGATTTTGGGGTTCACGGAATACTGCAAAACATGGCAGTTAGAAGTTGCTGAGAAAAAGTGCAACATAGTTCACATAGAACGAAATAATCCCCGAACCGTCTACTCTCTTCTCTCTACAAATCTCGCAATCTCTGACTCTATTCGTGACTTAGGTGTCCATATCGATCCCCTCTTGAACTTTGATTCTCATATACAGATTGTTTGCCATAAATCAATTTCACTTGTCTATCTCCTATTTCGTAGTATCAGTTGTACTATTCCTTCCCCTTACATCTCAGCCTTCAAGTCATTCATTATTCCTGTATTAGAATATGCATCCCCTGTCTGGTCCCCATCATCCAAAGGTCTTGTTCGGAAATTAGAGAAAGTACAACACTTGTTTACTAGACTCTTACATTTTCGTTGCTCCAGAGTAAAACCTATCATTCCATGCTACTCTGATCGATTATCTCTCTATTCACTTAACACTTTGTATACTCGTCGTATTGTCATTGATATTGTCTCAGCTCTCAAAATTTTTGCCCATTTTGTTGACTTAGAACCTACACATTTTTACACATATCGTGCAATTAGTAGACGTAATGGTTCGTTTGTCCTTCATCTACCCCCGTTCAAGGGAGAGAATCTCAAAGTATCTTTTTCTCACAGAACCGCTCGATTATTAAATAAATTGCATTTGATTTGTAACCCCAAATTGTCAATCCCCGTTATTAAGGTTCACTTGTTCAAACACCCTGACTTACCTCGTGTTTTAGGAATAGAAGTTTCGAATCTTTGAGCTGCCCTCCAATCCATCCCCATCCATTCCCGTCTCCTTTTCCCTTCCATCTTTCGATCTACCTCGTCAAGTCATACACCTATATCCAGTCAGACATACACTGGATAAGCGGACTCCTCCATCCGTTTACGAGACTCCCTCTCCTCGATACTCGAATTGTGTGACTCCATGAGAAGATCGATCCCACCCCCTCCCCTCCCCTCCCCTCCCTCCTACCCCGTCCCCTTTCAACACGCATCCTTCCCTTTGTTGTCTTCTTACTAACTTTATATTTCCTCGTACATCCTGTACTTGTTGAAGCACCTTCAGTGGTGTACGATAAAAAATAAAAAAAATAAATATTAATTGCAGGCGTAGGCGCTTATCAAGCTTCGCAAGTTCCTGGAAAGAAATGATTATTTTATAAAATATATAAATATAAACTTTTAAAACCGATCTTTCGCGTTTTCGGGTGCTGTCTGTTCTTTTCTTGTATAACTTAAATTATAAGAGTACCTCAACCAACCTGGATGAGCTGGATGGCAAAGTCAGCAGACGCAACATTAGTGTTGATTTCAATGAAGCTACAGCGTTTCGCGAACAGTTTGAGTATGAAAGACAGGCCATCCAAGATGTTGAAATAGCCAGATATGTACATTGAGTCAACCAACTCAGCCAGTTGCACGTTTTAATTATTAAAATGAGTTCTAATTATTTAACTTTATTTCGGCATTATTAACCATTATGAATAATTGATTAGTCGATGACGTTGTCCTTCACCATTACCTTCTATCGATCGATAGGTGCTGGTGTAAACAGCTTTGAACTGCGACCTTTCAATCGTATTAATCAATGCATCCCTGAAATGCAACTTTAAAATTCACTTTTGGATGATTCTTTTCTTTGAATTTTGAAGTATAAAATATTCTGTTCGATTTTTTTTCGTTTAAAAAAACTGTAATAAATGATTTTTTTAAAAATCATTTGGATATAAATATGAGAAAATGTAAATAAAACAAAATGTTTGCGAACAAACCAGTTACAGTTCACATCGCGTGAAATACATTTCGGAACACACTCCACATGATAGTTCACGTCGAGAATTGGACTCTTGTTGAGAGTCAGTCCAATTGTGAATGATGAAATCGTCGAAATAAACGATTTGTCAGCCGAAATCACATCGAATATCTCGATAGGACATTCACGAATGATTGTGTGTAGTTGCGTCAGGAAGTTATCGAAGTCATCCAAGCTTCCCATTTCCTTCCATTCGATAACCTGAAATATATATTTTTTCACAATTCAATATGTATGCACAATATGCTTTTTTAAAATGTGAAAACCTGGTGCTGGTGCTCGCTCTCATTGCTTTTAACCATTTAGAGAAAGTGTTTAAGCGGGTACAGAATGAGAGGAGGAGTAGACGTGTCCTTTTCCATGTAGAAGTTGAGATAGTTGTCCCTTTGCTGTGCATGATATATGACGCCGTTTGCCTTATTTTCGAGCAAATCTGGTCGGATCTGGCACAGCTCAAAATTGTCGATTTTCTGAAACTTCGTGTCTTAAGGTTATCGAGGGTGCTAAAGACGATAGGCATATCCATTTTGTCCATAGAGGCCTCGTTGGCTCCAGACGGCGTCACGTAGAAATACTATTTTCACGTACTACTCGGCTCTCAAGAGTGCTAATTATAGGTGAAATTTTTTTCTGGGGTAGAATTGCATGGCGAACACGCCTGTTTAGTTCATTTTTCATAATTTTCAAAAATAATTTTAAAATATCAAGTTTAAACTGTGACTGGGCTTAAAAATGTATACCACGCGATCGGGATCGACGAGACGATTCTAACCATATAATATGAAGTACAACAAGCGTCAGACTTTTGAGATAATCGACTTACAGTGTTGTGAGAGTGCAAGCAAAAGGGCTCCCTTGCCTCTTCCTCTCTCCCCTCGATCGCTTCCCTGACCCCGCGCGACGAGAGAGCGCACGAGAGAGGAGGGAGAGGGAGGGGAGGAAAGCGTCTTTTTCTTGCACTCTCAAAACACTGTATGTCGATTATCTCAAAAGTCTGACGCTTGTTGTACTTCATATTATATGGTTAGAATCGTCTCGTCGAGCCCGATCGCGTGGTATACATTGTTAAGCCCAGTCTTGTCACAGTGAAAACTTGATATTTAAAAAATTATTTTCGAAAATTATGAAAAATGAACTAAACACGCGTGTTCGCCATGCAATTTTACCACAGGAAAAAATTTCACCTAAAATTAGCACTCTTGAGAGCCGAGTAGCACGTGAAAATGTGATTTCGACGTGACGCCGTCTGGAGCCAACGAGGCCTCTATGGACAAAATGGATATGCCTATCGTTTTTAGCACCCTCGATAACCCCAATACACGAAATTTCAGAAAATGTTCTTTTTCCGCTGTGCCAACCATTGCTCAAAAATTAGGCAAACGGCGTCATATTTCGAGAGAGAACATTTGTGTAAACTTTGGAGTTCCTCCATAATGATGATTTGACCTTTCTCAACGCCAATTTGCGCTTGTAATCGACGTGTTGGACAACTTCGCGAAGCATCTCTAGAAAATGTTTGATGCAATGACAATACAGGAGTAAGGCAAGGAAAAATCTAATCGATTAAAGAGATAAAGAGTTGTTTCTAACACAGTGTATGAATGATCATTGACTGTGGATAAACGCTTATTTAGATCACAGCATGGACGCCGAACGTAGTTCAGTATTCAGATCATTCCCTGCGGAACGGATCGGATATATTTCGCCCTGTCGGTCTCAAACTCAAAATGTTTTAGTTTTTCGAGTGTAACTTTTTTATTTCGCATTTTGGTGAGCTCTAGTATCAAAATTCGACATCTACGGGTGAAAATACGTCAGAAACACCTATAGTCAGATATTTCTGAGATTTCGACTTTTTGACCCAAAAATGACCATGGTCATGAAAAAGTTGAAAAAATTGTATTCTCAAAACAATCTGATTATAGGTATTTCTGACGTATTTTTGCGCGTAGAATCCGAATTTTGCCATTAGAGCACATAAAAACAAGAACTAAAAAAGTTATGATCTAAAAACCTTCAAAATTACGACTTTTTTGGCTTTGTTAAAAAATATTAGGATTCGGCGTCCCTGGCGGAACAATTCGAACAGTGATTCCGATGCATACATGCAATAGCTACAAAACGCACATAGTGACTACTTGTAGTTCGGCCAAAAAGTTACAACTTTATCCGAAAAACTGAAATTGAAAGTAGAAAAACCCATTTTGGAAACAACTAGAAATCAAGCAGAACGGGTTTTCCAGAGTCCCAGGGCACCCCTAGAATAACGCAAAAGATAAATTGTGTCTATCCCGAATGGTTGAGAAAATATGATTTTTCGACCATTTTACCTTGTAATTCACTATTCTCCCTCCGGCAAGGCAGTAACCACAAATAAGTGACCGTTTGTTAAATACGGGACCAAGACCCTCCTAGTACCCGAGTATGTGCTTGTAGTTCTCATTGCTAGCGCAACGGTTCCGGGGGGTCTTCCAAAATAACCGATCTGCTCTCTTAAGAGGAAACAGGATGAGGGGTGGCGTCAGATCATCCTTGTAAATAGAAAAGACGGCGGGCTTATTGATTAACTGGAAATGATCGATTCAGAGAGAGATACATATGGTTATTCCTTTATGGATGAAGCTGTACGACCAATACTAACTAAGGTATGATATTTTTTTTCTCAAGTGGTTCCAAAAGGTAGGTTCAAAAGCAGGCCATTGCGATAATTGAGGGTTACGGTAGCGAGAAACGGTGTCTGGTGGTACTGTAGGATCGATTGGGTACGGTATTTGGTTTTGACCTTCCAACGCATTTTTTAAGAGAGCGGATCGGTAATTTAGGACCACCCCCCGGACACGTCCCCCCGGAATGAGATCTGCTGGCCCATACTTCGTGCATGTACACCCCTTGGCACCGTATTGCACATGGTACTATGGAATTGTCCGATTGAGCCTTCCATATAAAGTGCAAACTTTGAAAATCGAAAAATAATATTTTTTGAACGCGACAAGGTAGACCCAAAATCTGTTTTGCGTTGTACTAGGCATGACCAATGATGAAAAATGAACCACCCCGATCGATCCCCGCATGATCGGAAAATCGATTTTTACATCTCAATTTTCAGTTTTTCGACTATAAATGTCGTTTAACTATGTTATTGCCCCTTTTATTTTTGTTCAAAATGTAGCCAGGGCAGTTCTTTTTAAAATTTCATATTACGTTGTTTGATCCTGATTTTCGGAATAAACGATTTTGGTGCTGGAATGTGCCGGAATGCTCGATTTTGACATTATTCAAGCATAACTAATTTCTTTCGTGATCTCATGAGCTCTAATATAGAAATTCGGAATCTCCGTGTGAAAATACAATAGAAAATATTTTAATCATATTTTTTCTACACTACTTTTTCATGAAATCACCATGACGGTCATGGTCACTTTTAGGCAGAAAAGTCGAAATCTCAAAACTATGTCACTATAGGAGTTTCTGGCGTAATTTTGCACGGAGAAACTGATTTTTCATACTAGAGCTCTGCAAAGTGCAAACAAAGAAAGATATGCTCGAAAATCCAAAAATGTTCAATTTTCTGGCCATAATTTTCTTCTTTCTCATTTTGGTGAGCTCTAGTATAAAAAATCGGTTTCTCCGTGCAAAAATACATAGTTTTGAGATTTCGACTTTTCTGCCTAAAAGTGACCATGACCATGAGTCATAATTTTCTTCTTTCTCATTTTCATGAAAAAGTTGAAAAAAAGTTGCGTCGAAAAAATATGATTAAAATATTTTCTAGTGTATTTTCACACGGAGATTCCGAATTTTGAGCGTAGAAAATGAATTTGCTAACTAGAGCTCATGAAACGTCGAAACAAAAAAGTTATGTTATAAAGAAAATCCCAAAAAATTTTGTTCTGGATTTTGGTCATAACTTTTTTCTTTCAAGGTTTCATGAGCTCTAGTTAGCAAATTCGTGTTCTACGCTCAAAAATAAGCTAGAAAATCCTATAGGGAGATGATTCTGAGATAAAAAATTTCGATCAAATTCGGACCTAAGGGGGGACCACATGGTGAAAAAGTGGTCAGAGTCGAAAAAAATTTTATCTCGAAAAAACATGATTATAGGAAATTCTGGTGTATTTTTGCACGCTGATTCCGAATTTCCATATGAGAGCTCGTGAAAACATAAATGAAAGTTACGCTTGAAAAACTGTGAAAAACGGCGAAAATCGCAGGTTTTTCGGACAAAGGTGGCTACCATTTTTTCCCATCCTCCGATTCCTCTGATTTTTGGATTGTGAGTATGATACAGTTTTTTCTCAAATCACTTTACAGCGCTTATTGGAGAAATCGGTATTAGGAAAGTTACATCCCTTTTTTAAAAACCGACAGCCCCGAACCAGCGCATTAGCGACGAATGACAGCACCAACATATCAAATCTAGCCCTCTGCTTCCTCATTCGAACGCTAGTTTTTCTAGCATCGTTTTGAAGCGAGTTATGATCATTCTCGCTAATACCCCGAAACTCTCGAATCTCTCGCGATTCCTCTCTTATGATCTCAACTACTCATTTCCAACCTCTCTGAGAACCAGTTTGCCCTTGTAGTCCACAAACTTGACAACTTCGCTAATCATCTCCAGAGGAAGTGAGAGTAGAGTGATCTCGATTTCTGGAAAGTAAAAGTAAGAACGGGATATCACATTATCGTGAATACAGGAGGCGTATCTGCGCTAAAACACATCAACTCGTGAAAAGGTGAAGGCAGATTTAACGAGGCGAGTAAATAGAGCGAAATAATTAGTATTTCAAGATCGAATAATGCTTTTTCATCAAGCAAACTTGCTCGTTAATCAATAATGAGAAGCGAATTTTGGGGAGAGATTAACGTATCGATCTAGCAACAATCATATGAATGAGTGCCGACTCGACTCGTGTGTATCAAAAAATAACAGATGCCCTACGCTGTAAAATCGATTTTCTTCCTCTGGCTCAGCTCCAGTTTTTGCGATCTTTGTGGCGTATATCTCACTAGGATAATGTAATTACTCACGCCAATTTGTCGCGTAAAGAGAAACTATGATAGCTTTATTTCTAACTCTGTATGGTGTCGAATTCACAATGAAAGAAGATGTAATCCGACGGGTGTCGAGGCCAAATACATATGCGATTCAATATTCTACTGTACCTGAAAATCCCTGTCTATCTGTGATAATGCCACTAAATATGCAACACCCTTGGTATGGTTAACACCAAGCTTTATGTCAATAACACTGTATCTGTCAAGCGCAAATTCGTGCTGATAAATGTTGACCTGGAAGTGAAGTGCTTCGATCAGAACAAAACGTCATGAATACAAGTCACTGATCATTGTGTTGGGCTGTCTCTATGAGCAGAGCCTAAGCCCAATTTCGACTTTGTGAGTCCTTTTTCTTCGCTATTTTTAAGCAAATAAGCGTAAGCTGAGTGGATAAGGGGATATAGAACTGAAAAATAATTTTAAAAATTCCCAGAGAAGAAAAGAGTTAAATAATTTGCTCAACTATCAAACCACCGCAACCCCTTTCTTGAATTTGTTGGAAATCAGAGAGCGGTTTCAGAATAGCTTCACGTGCTTGAACGTTGAAATCGCCGTTGTTGTTCAGTCGATGGAGCCTATTGATCACGACGACAGCTCGACCATTGTTGTTTTGAAGGACAAGGTTAGTGGCAAAGTGCAACGCAATACAATAAAAGTGACAGACAAAGTGCAAAGTGGCATATTCAATTGTTTCGAGTGCGAAGTGTCTGTATCTGAATACACAACAGTGAAAAAGTAGGAAATGGTGTTCGGGAGTCGGTAGCGCAGTCGCTACTTCCATTCCCGCCAATTTTCAAAATATTTTTAGGGCGAGGAGGTAGCTTTCGCTTTTTTTTGCAACAAATCCCCTCTCCAAATGTCAGGATGGCGTTATATATCACATGATAAAGAATTCAACGGTGTTTTGCAAGTGCAGAGATCCAGAGATTCAGTTATCGAGAGATGTTTCGGGGAGTTATTGCGGGGTGAGGGAGGTACGAAGGCTGTGAGTCAGTGGGATTGATCGTGCCTAATTATTTATAGAAGAGGAGGGAGGAGAAGGGAGGGGAAAGGATAGGGGAAGGGAGGAGGGGAAGGGGAGGGGCACCAGGGGGAGGGGAAATGGTGTCCTCAGAATTCCGTCCTCCGCGCGATTCGCAGCCTCGCTTCTACGTCAGCTGCAGTCAATCAGTAAAAATCATGTATTTATGATTGTTTTGGTTTTCGAAAGTCAGATACTTTACCAACAATAGTTTGGATTCGTATCGATCAAGAATTTCCACTACACTCACCTCCCCAGTACTCCCCTGGGTAGATCGGGCCGGGTAGAGGCCGGTACTGCTCACGAGCGACTGATGAGGACGGGGAGATTGAGATAGAGTAGTTGTGGGAGATCTGAAGAGATAAGTAGGAGTGGGCGAATTTTTATAGATCTCGGAAACAAGGAAAAACGGAAACAATTATAAACCGAAACAAAGATGTGCGTACCTCGAACGAGTTGGTATTCTCGAAGACCAACTCCCGCTTCCACTCGCACCAGGCAATTGCGGGGCACTGAAAATCACAAAATCTTTTCTCCAGAAAATATATGCAATCGATCAATCCTGGCCAAAAACCCGTTTTAACATGTTAGTGGCGAAAACTCGGAATTCGATTCTCCTTTACCGCGAGCTCGGTAATTTTCCTAACCGACAAGTTTGAAAATTCCTCATTCTCGAAATGATCAAAGATCAAACATTAAGTATCCCTTACTCTTGAGACTGCGATTATCTGCTGGTAGAGGGCGAGACCCTTGCAGAGCATGACGCTGCACTGAAGACGGAAGGAAGGAAGATCAGTCGTCGAGTTCCTGAGATGAGATCAGAGATCAAAAATAATGAAAGAGAGAACAATAACTATCCGATGACTATTTCCAGGTGGGTCAAGTCTTTTTTTTCCAATTAGTTTCCAATTTCATATATTTCACGAAAACAATAACTGACTTCTCTTCGTCGAAGAGTCCCGGTTCTGCGTTGAAGAAGACGTGTGGATGGTCGCCGGTGGCTTCGTCCGCTGACTCCTGAGATAGAAATACATTCAAAGATCAATAAAATCAATCAATGATTTCAGATTACTGAGAGGGTAACACACAGAGGGTAGGCAATGGCACAATCTGCGCACTAGTGATGTCCATTCGTACCGATTCCTCATCATTTCACATACTTTATTTTTTCCGTGTATACAGAATCACCCCGCTGATCAAAGATCAACTCACCGATCCGATCGATACAATCGTCCTCTTTCCACCAGCAATGAGAAGGGGACATCCCCTGTCGATCACCAGTCTCTTCTTCTGGCTTCGCTCGTTGATCAACCAGCACTGGAGGGGATGGAGGGAGATCGAAGCTGCTGAATATGGCAGATTAAAATGGCCGCAACATAACGCGACTGCAATCAGATGCATTGCAAATGAGATTTGAGTGTGATTACCGCCCTAGAAAACGTTTATGGACGATTCAAAGGGAATTCGAAGATAATATCTAATAATTCGCTCACTCGAGTTGAATTGATGTCGGAAGGACGCAGAGATCGTCGCCTTTCGCTGAACTTCCACTGTGCCGTTGAGTGGCTCGAGCTGAAATGTAAATAGTCATGGTAAATATGACAATACTCATCGGCCTACATTACTCTTTAGGATTCATTGCAACTAGCTCAAAAATGGTTATCAAAACTTGGAATTGTTGTGCTGGATTCGATATGAGAAAAGTATGACATTTCGAACCACAAAATAGTACCTTGACCACGTTCGGCGTGAGCACTTCCATGTAGATGTGAGCCTGGAGATGGAAAGTGATGGTATATACCAAAAAAAAATCTCTTTCTCATGGATATGAAGTGTTCGCAAGTATTTTCTCTCTAGCACGCACGTGCATTCAAATTATTGGAGGGAATGTAAGTAAAAACAAGCTGAAGCACTAAAGATCAATAATCGAACCCCGACAGTGTTCAGTGGCGCAGTTCTCGTGCAGGATGCCTGTCGCTGACGGTCGGGCCCGAAGATCTGATTATCATATTATTCGATCAAGTACAGTAATCTGATTTCAATAGTAATTATTGATGAATTACCGTATCTATCTCCCCGCACTCACCGTGACGGAGTACAGACCCTGCGCCGAGCCCGGGGCGTCCGGAACGAAGCGAAGACCACAAGGACCAGAACCATCGATCAGAGGCAGAGTCCAGGTCTAGATGATCGTTTTAAATCGTTTTCATGAGGAAACCTACGAAAAATTCTAGGATCTTTGACATAATGCCTCACCTTAACAGTGGTGATGTATCCGTCGTACTCGCGGAATGTCCGGTAGGTAGGTGAGCACTCGGGTTCGTCACCATTGAGCAAGAAACTGAAGATATTTGAGTTCACCGGCATCCTCTGTTGACTCCCTAAACTAATATGATCGTGTTTTTCGTTCGCACTATTGAACTCCTAATGAATCACTTACTCTGCCTCAAGATCCTTCCTGAGGATGATTTCCATTAGGTCGTGACGACAAATGGTGATGATCCGATCATGGTTGCCCACTGCTTCATCCAATTCTTGAGAAAACGCCATGCCGATGAGGAGCACAAACCGCAGGAGAAGGTCCATGACTAGGCAATGCGGTTGGCACCTGGTTTACCTGTAATATATTGGATTGTATCGTCATTGTTTCCACACTCATGGCACTAGGTCGGATGATCACCGTCGGATGATAACCGACTGGATGAGAACCAAAAAAAATGTCGTATTCCAGTATTTTCTCAGATGGTTCAGTGCATCATCTTGACCAGGCTCACAAAATACTGCAAGTCGACATTTTTTTTGTTGGTTCTCAACCAGTCGGTTATCATCCGACGGTGATCATCCTACTTAGTGCCACGTTCATCATATGAGAGGAATCGCCAGAATTTCGAGAGCCCCGCGGCGGTAGGAATTTGTATCACCGATCCTGCTGAAAAGTAAAACTTAAGTACTTTCGATGATGCTCTTTTAAACTACGCTTGCGGAAATTTGATATCTAGCCTCATCTCCGAGTATTGTTAGGTCAAAGTTGCTACACTATGAAACTTTAGGCCAAAAACGAAAATGATCATAACTCGCTTTAAAATTATGCTCGAGCATTTTCCAAAAAAGTGTTCAAATGAGGAAACAAAGAAGAATATTTGTTATGTTGATGATGTCATTCCTCGTCTATGCGCTGGTTCAGGGCTGTCGGTTTTCCAAAAAAGTTATGTAACTCTCCTAATACCGATTTCCCCAATAAGCGCCGAAGAGTGATTTGAGAAAAAAAAAAAATGTTCCAAACACCACCTCTTTAATCAGAAAGATCGGAGGTGGTGAACAAAAAAAGCGTTGACTTTTGTCCGAAAAACCTGCGATTTTCGCCGTTTTTCACAGTTTTTCAAGCGTAACTTTCATTTATGTTTTCACGAGCTCTCATATAGAAATTCGGAATCAGCGTGCAAAAATACACCAGAATTTCCTATAATCATGTTTTTTCGAGATAAAATTTTTTTCGACTCTGACCACTTTTTCACCATGTGGTCACCACCCTTTGGTCCGATTTTAGTCGAAAATGTTTTGTCTCAGAATCATGTCCCTATATGAATATCTGGCTTACTTTTAAGCGTAGAACACGAATTTCCTAACTAGAGCTCATGAAACCTTGAAATGAAAAAGTTATGACCAAAACCCTGAACAATTTTTTTGGGGATTTTCTTTATAGCATAACTTTTTCATTTCAAGGTTTCGTGAGCTCTAGTTAGGAAATTCGTGTTCTACGCTCACAAATAAGCCAGAAATACACATGGTGAAAAAGAGGTCCGAGTCGAAAAAATTTTTATCTCTAAAAAATATGTCCATGGGATTTTCTATTGCATTTGTTTGCGCTGATTCCGAATTTCGATATTAGAACTCATGAAAACATGAATGAAAAAAATATGCTCGAAAAACCTTGAAAA
Source organism: Pristionchus entomophagus (assembly GCA_036245825.1). Classification (NCBI taxonomy): domain Eukaryota; kingdom Metazoa; phylum Nematoda; class Chromadorea; order Rhabditida; family Neodiplogasteridae; genus Pristionchus; species Pristionchus entomophagus. Next base: position 5,190,015 of record BTSX01000001.1, read on the forward strand.
CCTGTAAAAATCACAGGTTTTGTGGACAAAAGTCAACGCTTTTTTTGTTCACCACCTCCAATCTTTCTGATTTAAAGGGACCCAGTAGCCTCAAACTTTGAATTTTTTTATTTTTTTATTTTTTTATATTTTCAATATAGACAGCAATGCCTGGATTAAAATCAATATCTAAATTTCAAATTAAATATAATTTTACTTTATTTTTAAATAGACTAAATAAAATCAGCGAGAATTTGAACGGGGTGGTTAACTGGCGAGGTTCACCACACCATTTTCCGGTCACGATTTCCGGACGCGTGTCCTTTTACTTTATTTTTCTTTCATGCCGTTTATTGATTTATTGACCATTTCGCTTACTTTTTTCTTATCAGAGTTTCACCTTAGGTCCACCACGATGGCGTGATGTGATATTTTGCCACTATCGCGCAGCTGCACTTGCGTTTGATCGCTTCCTCGACACATCACCGTTATTTGCTTGCCTGGTCACTCGATATCGTTGCGATAGCGCCCGTATTTGCTAGATGGCGCGGTCCGAATTGCCGCCTGCCCGGAAGCGCCGCGACTCCTCGTCCTGCTTCGGGCTCCGACTCGGCCAGCAGCAACAGCTCCAAGGGTAAGCGCCCCAGGTACTAAGTAGAGCCGTTACTTTCGAAAATGACGCTTCCTCGCTTCTTCTGTGGCCAATTTGCTGTTATGTTCGATTATTGCGGTACTTTCTCTTGCGTAACATTAATATCGCAGAAGCTGTTCCCTCGTAGAAGGCAATAATGTCCTCTTCGCCATCCAGCAAGCGGAAAGCCTCGCCGCCTTCGCGATTCCGAGGTATTTTGGTCTCATTTCCTCATTTAGTCGAGTATTTTGCTATTTATATTATTTATATTTAAATATATAATTTAAATATTGATAGACGATCGTAGACGCTCGCGTTCGTCTCGTGGTGACGACAGAAGGGAGCGCGACAGGGATGAGAGGAGGCGCGATGATCGGTTTGTCGTTGCTTCGTGACAACACCAGTGGATATTTTGACTATCCGCATCAACTTAGAAACGAATGAAACTATAGTAGTCGCAATATCAATTTGAGTGAATTTCCATTGAAAGAGATTTGGAAACCACGAGGAAACACGAGCAAAATAACGAGGCGTTAGGAAGATAATACAATGAAACAACTGATAAAGATACTATAGATCGAAAACCAAGGACCCATAGTTAATAGTGAGCGAATCACTCGTTCAACGACGATTAGTTGAGCGGGTTGGAGGTATTAGAGGCAATTCGTGGGTGGCTCTATTTGTGGGGTTGTCATCTCACACGCTCGTACAACCCTCCTCATGAAACTCGATCAGCTGACTCTAGTGATAATGTACGGAAACCCTTAGACATTGAAGCGCACGTTCAAATTTACAAGCAGTGAGCATTAGAGATGGCAAATTTCGAGTGTTATCTTCTTTCTTTAACCGACGAGAGAGATTGAGGAGAGTCGACTTTTTTTTTTATAGCACAACTGAGCACAATTTTATTTCACTAAATGTGAGAGGCTGCATATTCTCAACTGAGGCTGATACGAAGAGATTTAAGGATTTAGTAGGCTTCATGAGGTTTGCAGGCCCGATTTGAGGGGTTTCGCGATCTTTCGAAAGCAAGACATAGATTAACCAACACAAGATGGGAACCACATAGCACAGAGGTAACCCCGCGGCACCCTCACCATGAGTACTGTATTCCTCAGAGATCAAAGATCAAAGATCGACCGAGGGTGGACGGGGTTAAATGAAACCTCAGTTTGCGCGTTTTGTTCACCAATGAGATCTTTTATTTTGGGTAGAAAAAAACATCAGGATGATAAAGGGTAGGATAAACGTAAGATAGATGGGATGAGAGCGAAAGAGGAAGGAGGAACCTTCCCCTCGCTCTATAGGGTGTAGGAGGCGGGCTTGGTTTTGTGATCTAGGAAGGTACCGGTAGATGTATCTCGTCCAAAACAAGGAAGTTGTGGCTATCTTGAGATCTCTCAGGTCATCCTGACATTTAGCATAGGGAGAGGGATTTGTTGTAAGGAGAGAGGGATTTGTTGTAAGGAGAGAGGGATTTGTTGTAAGGAGAATACATTTAGCATAGGGGGAGGGATTTGTTGTAAGGAGAATAGGCAAAGCGAAAAATGTGTAATAAAACAAATTATGAACACACTAGACCTTGCATACCGAAGTGCTCCTCTCCTATACTGAGCGTTGCATTCGTTCAACGATAATTATTTAGATGGGTTACTGGTGTTAGATGTTATTCGTGTGCGAGCTCGATTTACGAGGCATCACACCATCTCACACGCTCATACAAACTCCAAATTCGTGCAACCAACTTTATGTGACGGCATTAAGATTGGTGGGTGGCTCGCGATGTTTTTATTCAGTGGTTTATAGAGTTATGGAATACAGCGAAGAAGTTGTCGAAAACGTGTGCAATTTACTTAGAAAATACTCAAGAGACAGAACATTCGGAACTGAAGAATTTCACGTACTTACTCGGGATTTGCTGTATTGAGATTAAGTGAAGCGGACATACGAGCAAAATCGCAATGCGCTAAACGATTATGAAGGGAGGTTCAAGGAAACAATGATGCAGATAACAACCAGTATTGATGACAAATCGAAACCAATTCTCTTCAATTCGTGTGATCTCTCGCCGGTTAGAGAAAGACTGCAACGTGTGAATTTTAGAAGGTTGGAATCCGACTTGACATCACTATCAGGGCGAGACTATCAGCCAGAAACCCTTCAAAAGACATAGTGAGCGTTCCATTCGATCAATGCACATACGTAGGTGCGGAAGATAATATATTCCAGGTGTGCGGGACTCGTTTTTCTGGAGAATCTTATTATCTCGCACGCTAATGCAAACTCTTCCCTCTATGAAACTCGATCAGGCAACACTAGGTGCGCCCGAAAAATGTAAGACAAAAAACATTAGACATTGAAGCGCACATTCAAATTTACGAATAGTGAGCACAATTATATCTCACTGAATGTGAGAGGTATGCTCTACAGAGGCTCATACGAAGCGACGTAGAGGATAGAGTTGGCAATATGAAGTTTGCAGACCCGGCATGTGGAGCTTCGTGATCTTTTAGGCACCAAATGCGATCTGATTTGCGGAATAGAAGACATAGAATAGCCATCACAAGTTGGGGATTGAATAGTGAAGAGAAGACCTCACGTATTCAATATCGACATAGAAACATCGCAGGAATGATGATAAAAGGGCAATGGGTAAAGTATTCCCGTTAATAACAAGCCCTGTGGGAGTACACTGCTAATTCAGTGTATCTAATGGGCCACTTCACTCCGGAGAGCCCAACCTCTTCTTCAGACCTACATGATCTTGCCACGTTTCTATTAGTTTCTCGTCCCCAGGCGCTTTGGTGAGGCGGGGGCTGTGTCACGAAATGGGTGACAGATGGATATGACAGGGTACGAAACAGAAGATTAGTAGTGTTGGCAATTCGACCATTGCGACTGCAAATTCAGAGGACAAGTACGAATTGAGCAGTCACAATTCGCTTTCCCGGTCATTGCGCAGTCGTCGTCTTTTAGTCAATCACTCGCTTACGGTAGATGAAATCGAGAAAGTTGTAGATCTGTAATCTCCCAATACATCCTGACATTTAACATCGAGTGCGCGGGATTTGTTGAATGGAGATTAAGCAAGGCGAAAACACGAGGAAAATCACGAGTCGTTGAGAAGAGAAGTTCAAGAAAATATAGTATACTACGGAACGGAAACCAGAGGACACATAGTGAACATTGAGCGCAATTTTGTCCCACTGAACGTGAGAGCTGTGCTCTATTGATGCTCAGAGATGTGTATGGGGATAGAGTGGGCTATGTGAGGGTTGCAGGCGCGATTTATGGGTCTTCGCGTGGGGCTATTCCCGTTAATTAAGGCACACAACTCCTGAGGGAATGCACCACTAGGCCTGAGTCAATCATAGGCCGGAGAGCCCAACCTCTTCTTCAGACCTATTTTCCAACGTGATTTTGTCCAGTTTCCCATCTCCAATGGGTAGGCGCCTTGGTGAGGCGGATGCGGTGTCACGACCGGGAATCGAATCCGGGTGGATGGAATGGGAGAGCGTTATGATGATGGTACATCTATTTGTCAGAGACTTCGTAGCCCGATTGCATCGGAAGAACTGGATTCACGAATTTCTCACGTTAAATGTGACGACGCCTGAGGTAGATTGACGGGGGACAGGAAATGATGAATGGACGAATTAAGGGGCAAAGGATATCGAGAGAATGTTCAGAATTGAGAGAGAAGAAAAACAAGCACTGGTATCAATAGTGCAAAATTTAGACACAAATTTGTGCGCGAGCGTGCTTCGTGCAAAATATCTTGTGATCTCTCCTTCACCCTGACATTTGGTATAGCGGGGATTTGTTGCGCTGAAAGGAATTGAAAACATGGGGAAATCACGAGTTCGGAGATTTGTGTGACGTAAATGATGAATAGATAAATTTACGAGCAGTGGGCGCAATTTTGTCTCACTGAATGTGAGAGTTGGGCTCTATTAATGTCCATAAGAAGATATGAGATGAGGGGGCGCACTGTGAAGGAAACAAGATTTCGAATAGTAATATTTGTTTTCTTTAGATACGGACAAGGGGTAGGAAGACGGAGAGGGGAAACAATGAATGAGCTTCATAATGCAATGCACACCAGATGAACTGGAGCACACTTTATCCTTCTTTGAACAATGAATAACAGATGAAAAATGGCTAATCGAACACGCTATGGTGAATACTTATTGGTAGCTCGAACATAATTAGTTACAATAGTTTATGAGAATGCAGGATTGAGGGGATGAATTATTTAAAGCGATATGTACAACACGAAATTTGAACATGTATTTATGGAGGTTCTGCCACTCATTGATAAATAAGTGTGGGTGAGGATCAATTCTACATATCAACAATTGGGGCTACCGTTGCTCGATAAATAGGGGGTACAATACCGCGATCGATAAATACGGTATCTTAATCGATCAATAAGGATCATCACTATCCGCATAGTAGTTGTCCATGTCCTCTTCCTCATCATCGAATTCATTATCTTCTTCATCATCCCCGGATGAGTTGAACTCTGAATGACGAACTATACGTTTTTAGATGCCTCAAATGCGAAACATGACATCATTACCTAGATATTAACTTGGAATGAAAAGTGTTATTGCAAGAAGAGAAATTCCTTCCCTCTTGTAGCTTAGTGATCAACATTTACCAATTGGTTCAGAATGGATGTGTATGTAACAGGTATTAATTAATACATATCGATTTAAAAATATTAGTAAAAAAATAGGCATTACAAGAGACATCTACGCGTATTGAGAAGCAGGGTAAGCACCAAAGAACAAGCTTAGCAACAACATTGGGAAATATGCATAATTCAATGGTAAGTTAGTCATGAGTTATTCATATGAGGCGCTGAAGAGGCGGCACAGGGCGGACGCGGAAATACCTAAACAGCGCACTTGTGAGATGGAATGCATTAGTGATGACAAATCGTCATAGACCCTCCTCGTTTCGCACACTCTCTAACCGGTCAGAGAAACGAGAGCATGGGAAATGAGGAGAGTCTAGATCCAATTTGCCATCACTAGAATGCATGCAATTGTAACTGCCGTAAGCACCGAAATGGCAACCAAATGGCAACACGCATCCATCACCTATTCAGAGGAAGGGGTCAGGGGAGCCCGTTTGGACTAAGTACCCTATCTCTAGAGACCACAGGGTCGAGAGCCGATTTCACTCAGACAGGCGAAAAGTAGTGCCAATGTACCCCTCTGATCCAATAACATCATACTGTTGGCCGTTTGTAGATTTCTCAACAAATTGTCGAGAAACCATTGAAAAGGTGATCTCGATGCTCCCACAATGCATTACTCGCCTAATCCACCCTCGCACAACCGGTAGCGCGCTCGTTTACTAAACCCGAAACCCCTGGTTCGAGTCCCATCCTTTGCAGCCAGTTTTGCTAGTTGTCAAGATAAACAACGGAAGTCGGAATATGAATACGCGCGTACTCTTACTTTTGCCGAGGTTGTACAATTCGAGGATTTAATTTTTCCCCTCTTTTTTTATTATAAAATTCATTAAAAAATATAATTCATAAATTGCGAGTGGAGCAGCGTGTTTCATTCATTGGAAGTGCCTCAATCTCCTCTCCTCGACCCTATTCATCTATTTTTGGATTAGTTAGACTTGACCGATCAGGCTGCTCCACTCGTCATTTGTGAAGACTACTGAGAGCTACATAAAATGTTTTGGATCGGCTCAATTGATTGAGAAATCGATGTGTACAAGCTCTTGCGGATTTTTGGCAAATTTCTATCCCTCCCAAGTGGGCGGAGCCTGTGGTCTCTACCTATCTCACTACTGTATGTAAAATACATGTTCAACAAAACGTAAATAAATTAGCTAACCTCCATTGTCGGAAGCTGTGGGCGTTGTCGCAGAACCGCCGTCTTTAGCGATGCACGCTTGAGCAAATCTGGAACAGGAGAAAATATTGGTTATTGAATTCATAAATATAGAGAATCTGTGTTTCAGAAAATTCTCAAATAGGTTGAATCTTCTCCAATTGTGTACACGCACGGTTTTCTCCTTGCATTCCAAACCCTCCTTACCGTACATCTAGTATGATGTCAATCAATAACATACCGTAATTCATTCCAAGTAAACGCACTGATCCAAAATATTCTGAATCGATCAATAGTTCAGTCCAGCATACCTCGAACCATGGCCTACGTCGCCACTTTATTTCAACCTTGGCACTATTCCGTACCCCTTATCCTTATCGCAGGATTTTCGATATAATTGAGATTCTGCCAACAGGGTCCGTACAACGATTTCGCAACCTATGCTCGAAATTTGGCCCTAGAGTCAACTTTGGACGTAGAGTTCGAAAATCGACCTTACAAGGGAATGACCGAAACTCACATATCCCGAAAAATCTGAAAAATTCACAGAAAATTCAGAAAAAAATCTACACCGGAAACTACTGTCAAAAAATGTTTCTTTGAAATTTTGATTTTGGGCGAAAATAGCGTTTTGTGGTAAGAAATCTGACAAAAACGCCCTAAAAACTCTATTTTCGACCAAATTTCAAAGAAACATTTGGCAGGTTTTGAAAGTTGTTTCCTTGGTAGAATTTTTTTCTGCATTTTCTGTGAATTTTCCAGAATTTTCGGGATATGTGAGTTCCGGTCATTCCCTTGTTAGAAAGCCGTGTCTTCAAAGCCTCATTCGCTGTGCACACTTTACCCTGTGCGGTCGGAATTCATATCTCATGAACGGCGCTTCGGAGACCCATCTATATATAGTAATCATGAAAGATCTCAACGAGATAAGACTTTTTACAATTGCGAGTGAAAGGCTAGCTCATCTGTGAAAAAAGTTATGTCTACAAAGAATTTTCAAACTGTCACCCTGAAAAATTTTTGTTCCTGCCGTGCCAAATAAACTTTTTCATTCGATTCCTCTTGCAATTTTACCCCTGATCGCGCTTTTTTGTGAAGATCTGATCCCCGGGTCCACTTCATTTCGGCAGCCGAAAGCTCAAAGTCGCAGATTTTTATCAAACAAATGTAGTTTTTCGAGGTAAACTTTTTTTTTCGTATTTTCATGAGCTCTAGTATTGATTATCGGTTTCCTCATGTAAAAATATTCCAGAAAAACCTGAAGTTGGATTTTTTTTGACTTTTTCACCCTTTTTGACCCTATTTTCGAGACCATTTTTTGGTGAAAAAGTAAAAAATTTAAAAAATTAAAAAAACATAATCTCAAAAACATCCAACTCTAGGTTTTTCTGGAGTATTTTTACATGAGGAAACAATTAGTCAATACTAGAGCTCATGAAAATACGAAAGAAAAAAATTTACCTCGAAAAACTACATTTGTTTGATAAAAATCTGCGACTTGAGAGCTTTCGGCTGCCGAAATGAAGTGGACCCGGGGATCAGATCTTCACAAAAAAAGCGCGATCAGGGGTAAAATTGCATGAGGAATCGAATGAAAAAGTTTATTTGGCACGGCACGAACAAAAATTTTTCAATGTGACAATTTGAAAATTTTCGGTGGACATCACTTTTTTCACAGATGAGCTAGCCTTTCACTCCCAACTGCAAAAAGTCATATCTCGTCGAGATCGTTCAGAATCACTATAATTTTGAAAGTCGCCGAAGCGCCGTTCATGAGATAAAAAAACGACAGCACAGGGTAAAGTGTGTCACAGGGAATGAGGCTTTGAAGATACGGCTTCCTATGGTCAATTTTCGAACTCTACGTCCAAAGTTCACTCTAGGGCCAAATTTCGAGCATAGGTTGCAAAATCGTTGTACGGACCTATCTCATTTATCATGGATTTCCTCTAATTTTGTAGGAAAATCGCGACCTTTTACTGCAGAAAAAATTTTGTGTCTCGGATTTCTATGAAACTTGTGTTACTGAGTGAAGTGAGGACGGAGAGAACGCCTAGCTACTTCATTTGGCCAAATTTGCATATTGAGCCGATCTGTGACCTACCACTTAAAACACTCTATCTCGGTCAATTTTTGTCCTACCGAATCCGATTTGTTTCCCATCGACTCGTCTTGTCAAGATCCACAACTAAGGGTACGGTTTAAAATCATTTCTTCAATGTGTTTAGCTTGAAAATTCGTTTTCTCGAGTATAAACGTCTAGTTATCTCGAACTTTTCCTCTAAAGAGTATGAATTTTATTTTAGAATCCGATTCCCCACCCCTGATTTGAAGTAGTGACATATATGTATATTTCATAGGTCTCCAAACCTGGCACCCAATGTCGATCTCCCTAGGGGAGATCTGAACTTGGCATTTATTTCGATAAAACACGCTGAATACCGAATCACACTTCGCAATTATGCAAATGAATACAATAGGGTTGTCAAACGATAGCTCTCGACGAGACGGATGAAAAGATTCAATAGTTCGAGTCCTCAAAATTGACCGTTTTCGGGTTATGGATAAAATTCTAGTGACGACGATCACTGAGTGATTCTGACAAGAGCTCACGCTGACCGTCAGTAACGGCAATCGGCAGATTTCGAACAATAACTCGAAAACGGTCAATTTTGAGGACTCGAACTATTGAATCTTTTCATCCGTCTCGTCGAGAGCTATCGTTTGACAACCCTATTTTATGCATTTGCATAATTGCGAAGTGTGATTCGGTATTCAGCGTGTTTTATCGAAATAAATCCCAAGTTCAGATCTCCCCTAGGGAGATCGACATTGGCTGCCAGGTTTGGAGACCTATGAAATATACATATATGTCACTACTTCAAATCAGGGGTGGGGAATCGGATTCTAAAATAAAATTCATACTCTTTAGAGGAAAAGTTCGAGATAACTAGACGTTTATACCCGAGAAAACGAATTTTCAAGCTAAACACATTGAAGAAATGATTTTAAACCGTACCCTTAGTTGTGGATCTTGACAAGACGAGTCGATGGGAAACAAATCGGATTCGGTAGGTCAAAAATTGACCGAGATAGAGTGTTTTACGTGGTAGGTCACAGATCGGCTCAATATGCAAATTTGACCAAATGAAGTAGTTAGGCGTTCCCTCCGTCCTCACTTCACTCAGTAACACAAGTTTCATAGAAATCGAGAGACACATTTTTTTTCTGTAGTCAGCGTTCCTACAAAATTACAGAAAATCCGTGTTATATCGAAAATCCTGTGTTATCAATCACAATGCTATTCACTCAACCATAATCCAGTCCAAACCAATTTACCATGAGCCATTCAAAATATGTGAGTCTCCCGTACCTCGCATTGACCATGGCCTTCGTCTCTACCTTCAGCTTCTCGTATTCGCCTGACTTGAGTAACTCGTTCTGCAGAAGTGTAGAGTCCCGCCAGCGATGGAGCAGTGTCTGCAAATCTTATCATCGTAAATAATAGCGATTTGCATTCCCGTTCATCTCTTCCCCCTTATTTATCTGTTTTCTGAGAAAATGTAATGTTATTAACTTCTAGCGATATACAATGCGCATCTGAAAGTTTCCTATCATCCGCAATTGGAAGGGTTAACTTATCATCTCCTCAAATCGAGATGTTTACTCACAGATTGAACGAGATTGAGTGGGAAGAGATCAGTGGCGAGCCGGAAGATCACGGCCCGGTCCAGCTCGTTGCGCTCGAAGTCGATGAGGAAGCACTCAATTCGGCGTGTTAGCTGAATAGCTTGATCTATTGGGTTGAGGAATAAGTAACGCTCGTTTTTGAGCATCGTGTTTGAGCTCATATATCTCCCGCCAATCAAATCTAAACGAGCTGACTTTATAGCATTTTTCCAGGGTGTGCTCGAGTATCATAGCCGTTATTATTAGAAATATCACGCTTCCTGTGTAGGAGAGAAATTTAGATTTTAATGTACCTGATAATTTTCGAAAATTTTAGATTTTTTTCGAAATTGTGTAATTTAACGTGGAAACTGTTCGGTAAATTCACACATTCTCAGGTGAGCAGCCCGATACTACACCTCTTTCATGGTGAAGTGAGAATGGTGCTCGATTCATTGTTGTATTTCTATAGACTTTTCAAGGGGAACGTTCGTGAAAAATTGCAGTTCACTTAACTTATTTGTCCACCTTGAGGATCGAAGGTGCTGGCCTATACACTAGTGCGCTCCAGTCACTCACTATGGAGCTATATTATCACTATAAACACTTGGTGCTACTTATGCTCATATTTGAAAAAATAACAGTTTTCCAAAAATATGATTTTGTGACGGAATCAAAAGAAATGCGTGTTTTGAGGACTTTGGATTAAACCATAACCAAGACATAGTAGCCATTCTATAATTGTGGCCACTTGGTGGATGATAGTGCAAAAGTTGCTCGTCCATTTAACCATCTAAGGCCTTACATTCAATTAGTACGATTTACAGGAAATAGCAATAAATGTCGATTTCGAGGCTTGTTTTTCTATATCGGACTTACGAGCAATTTAACTCATAAAGAGAATGCTCCACACTTAGCAAAATTCGTCCATATTTTCAACAGGAAAGGTACTCCACATTCAAGCATAATTGAGGTCTTTAGATCTATTGCTAACAAAACGCGGCTAGCAAAACTTCTTTCGGTCAGTAACTGAAAATCCTACACTCTCGTTAGGCGCATATCTCACACAGGCCTTTACTTGGATATTCCTCTGCATATCATCAGTGTAATGTATAACCATGATACTTTACTACTGCAGCTTAATTGTGGCTCAATAATTCTTCTTCCCTCAGTGCTGACCTGTCAAAATCTCAGGGTGAGGTGCGACAACTTTGAATTGAGCCAGCCATTGTGATCGCCTAAATGATCGGAGATATATGATATAGTGTGCGCTAAAGAGAGTATACAAGCCCTTATCGATCATCAAAAACCGGAATATAATTGCACAATTTAGAAAGACGGGAGAGTTCATAATCTGAAATTGGAAAAACGAGCGTTACTTATTCCTCAACCCGATATCAGTTCAAAATATACAGTCTAAAATTTTGAATACCCCTGTACCCTGTCATTGACGCATTTTTTGTTGTTGATATTTTTTTTCAATGAGGAATTGGCAGTGGCACTGAACTTGGGTCCCTAGAGTAATTAATCTAGAAATGATGAAACATATTTTTTTTTAAATTAAAGATATTTATTTTTAATTTCAAAAGAAAAAAATCTATTACCTCGGGCATCTCGAATCGGCTCGCCAGTTTGAGCAGTCTGCGGTAGTTATGCACCTTCAATGTAACAAATTTACAAAAAGTTTTTCCCGGGAATAAACTGTTCCGGCAATGACGAATTTACAAATTATTTGTTTACGCTATCAGTAAATTATATTTCCAAAGTGCGCTGGGCGTGGGACCTCTTTAGAAGCATTTTAGCAAAAGAATAAATAAAGAAAATATATTCAATATGCGAAAAGGCGATTCCAGTACGCAAAACAGGAGAATAGTTAAGCGTGAAACGTGCGCGGTCTCATCCTTTGGTCACTATTATGATCAAATCATTATAAAAATGTAATAAGAGGAATGAGAGATGCAATTTGCAGTTTTAAATAATAATAATAATAATAATTTAAATATCACCATCTGCCTACTTATCGGTCTGTGTGTCTGGCAATATTGCACGAATGCATCAGGTATGATTTTTCCTCTAATATCAATGGACCGTAGCAACCACCAAGTCTAAAACTATGAACTTTTTAGTTTTTTTTCTTCATATTCAACTGTTGGATCAAACACAACACTGAAAAGAACGCTCGAAGCATTTGTAAACCATCGGTGAAACATATCTCATATTACCCACACATCCGAAACACTAAGCGCGGTTTCAATCATCGTAAACTTGCTTACCGTGATCGGTTTGTCGGTCGGGTAGATCACCATGAGCAGTTCCTCGAAGTCCTCAGGGGTGATGTCCTTGTCCTGCAGCGATTATCGATTCATTGCCATTATTGGGTCGCTTATTACGGTAATAAAAGCTTCAATAGACAGAGGCATACGTCATGTTGGATGTTTTGAACGGAAAATTGTATTTACTTGGTTGCTTCCCTCTATGGAAGAACTATCTAGGAACCGGAAGTAAACTGGAACGATTAATATTCTATCCGCTTCAAGGTTGACTAATTTCAAGAGTATTAAAAAACGTTGGCAGTATTATCTCGTGGTACTACCGCGTTCCTGAGATGCAATACTCACCTTTATCGGGTACCGTCCCGCCTTCTTTTCTTTCATATCGGCGCGGAAATAGGCCTTGAAGTAGTGGCTCCATAGGGAGAGATACTGCGAAGAGACGAGGAATTCCTGTAAAGAAAATAAAAGCGTGGTAGAATGCGAAAATGTTTCTATTCCGCATTTGTCATCGCAGTCAAAATAATCATCTTCTTCATTTTATCTTTTATTTTTATTTTACCCTTTGATCGAGAGCACCACTGAATCTAAAGCACTCCATGTGTTTATGAAGTAATCGTGAAACATATACAAATGTGACTTTTTGAATACTATAATTTCGTTAATAAGTAATTAGCCGAACCTTATTCTTCACCACCACAGTTGTGGCCGCGCCATCATTCATTGCTTTCAATCAGACACAACGACTACAGAATGCAACCCATTGGCTACTGTCTCTCATTAGCTACCGATCACCTACCGTACCCAATCACCTACAGTACCTTGTTCTTCACAACTACTGTAAATCCATCAAGCTACCGTAACCCAATCTGCCTACTGCATCAAGGTGTGTATCGATTTGCAGCAGTCTTTCGACTACCGTACCTTGTTCTTCACAACCACCGTAGTCGCTGGTCCATCATCCAGATCCATCGAGTCGATCGCCTGCACCGCCACGGTGATGCGCACGTAGAACATGTAGGTCGATTGATCGGCCTGAGAATCGATATATGACCCATTTCCGTTGATGATGTACTCCTTACGTCAGAAATATTTCAATGCGTCTCCCAATACTACGCCAGATTGATCGGATTATTGTTACGACCCTGTTCAAGTTTCCAAGATTCTTCAACCAACAATGTTGTGAACCAGCCGGATTTTGGTTATGTTTCAATTGGAACAGATATGCAACCAAGCGCTTCTTTTCGTGTGGGAATGCAAATGCTGTTTATACTTGACTTTTGAACTAGAAGAGTTTTTCCCATGTTCGAATGCTGTCTACCGTTTCGATGCCTACGTTTCGGCGGTGTAACTGATCAAAAAGGCCAGAAATGAGTGAAAAATAGAGTTTCGTATTAAGATGACTCTCACGGTCGACTGGAAGCTCTTCCTGTAGCCCGGCTCCTCCTCCGCAGTAGTTCCACAGCACAGTACAAATCGTTGAGTGGCTGGCTTGAGGAGCGTGGAGTAGCGCGGAGTTGAACACTGGAAGAAAATAAGTGATGAAACACGTTGTTCGTTGTAAAACAAAATATTTGTATGCACCGTCTTATTGTTCACAAATCGTATTTTGAATATTTTAGCAAAACTTCTAACATTACGACATCCAATCAAGCGAAAATCAATAAACTAGGAACTACAAAACCGTAACTTATGGCAAATACAGTTATTTTAATTGATTAACACGGTAAACACTCACGTATCTCTCCTTCTCCCTCACTTCGATCGTTGTAAGGATGAATTTCTGCTTGTCTGAATCGATATTCTTGACGTAGAGTGAACTGCAAGAGTAATACTGTATCAGAATCAGAGTACTGTAGAAACGGGAGTAAACGAATAGTGCACGTCGGTCGCTGTTCAAAACTAGACATAGTCTACATCAATACGAGATTTCGAGAAATCTAGCTCGGATAGCCTGATTCGATCGTGAATACACTAGCGCTGAAGCGCAGAGCGTTAAAGCCAATTTCATAAATCAGCCTTTAGTAAATGATTGACATTGGGCGTCAGACACCATGCCCATTAGGCCAGGGCGGCCTGAGAGACTTTCTCTACCTCTTGCAAAACATCACCTGCGGGCGGGAGTCGAACCTGCCTGCGTCGGCATGCCAGTCAGACACCATGCCCATTATTTGTTTGATTCAGACGAGAGCGCTGGCAATATTGCCGCTAAACGGTTTCCTCTGTCTTTATTGGCGTGTTGAAACGCATTCGCTACTCTGAGTCGCCCCTTGATCGACGAGAAACGTCAACTGAGAACATCAGTAGTTTTCGAAGCACATAAATTATTATCTATTTTAATATCAATAAATATATTTAAATATGAATAGAATTACTCACGCTGAGAACTTCGCATCTCTCGCGTATCCTCCTCCCTCCCTCTTCGAGTGCTTCTCGAGCCGCACGGAGAACTCGACACCGTCCACCTTTAATATGTTTCTAAATTAATTTATAATCTATTTTGGTGAATAATTTCTTCTCTATGTGTGCTACATGAATCTGATTTGGACAGAGGCTTTCAAAAACGAGCAATTTGCTCGGTTAATTAGAAATTCGAACAACGCAGTTAAAATGAGTTTCAGTCATACTTCAAAGGGATTGAATTGAATCTGAGTAGATCATCGGCTGCCATTGAATTCAAAACAACAAAAACAAACTAACCACGTGTGTCTCTGATCGGATGTCGGTGACGTCCGGCTTCATTTCTACCTGTAATTGATGGTCTTTTCATTCACTTTTTAGTGGGTGGGGCCGATTCGCGCGAGCCCACGATCGAATACATCAAGCCTATACTCTATTTGATTGTTTTCGACGAGCGATTTCGGTTCTTGAGCTGGACATTTTTTCATGGGAGTGGCGTGAATGCTCACCTTGAAATCGTGAGTGTGCAATGGTTCTTTCTGGCAAATCGGCTCGCCGGCGTGCACTTTCTGGAAATACAGTTTTCAATGTTGATACAGATACAGAAGCTATGCCAGTGGCATTTTAGAATTGATCATATTTGAGTCGAGCGAGAACAGACAACAACGGGGAGAACATTGTTTTAGCTTCGACCCCATCCGATTCAACACGATCGACGGACCTCCGTTCTACTCGACATCTTACAGGTATTCTCTTGTAAACTTGCTCCTATAACGGAGTAAATAATGAATGAATCTCACCAATTTCAGCAGGCTGTTCTCCGACTTGACCTCCTTCATTTCGCTCTCCAACTGTGCGATGCGGGCCTTGAGTGCCGCCGTCGAGTCGGCGTCGCTCATCCTATTCATTTATAAAATTAATTTTAATAACTTAATATTTAAATAAGTTAAAACTTATTTAAATACTAATTTATTAAAATCAGGCACAATCCAGGGGATATAATGAAGAGAAACAACATCCAACACAGTGTGAGAGGGAAAACAATGGCTCTGATAGGGATAAGTCATGATATTGAATCACTAGTGTCGTGGTGTACATTGAAAGCAACTGAAAAACATCGAATCGAGGGAGAAATAGCTCGATTTTCATACTCTTTGCGCGCACGCAAGACATAATAACAATTGGATAGAAAGAGATAGGCGCAGTCAACGAAAAATACAAATTTGAAAATAGATTCAAATATGAACGAATGAGTAAACACGCTAACAACAAAACACGCCACCAATCGCGAACTGAAAAGCACGCAGCGTGCCAGCTGCGACGCGAACGCCGGGTCACGAATTGTTCGGTGTGTCAGACAATATCTCAGAAAAAGTGCGAGTAGCAGAAGAGTAGTGCGCATCAACTAACGCCTGGCAATAAACGTAAACATAGTGAAATATAAATAACTAAACTGGTAGAACAGGAATTGTTATATTCTTTCTTTCGCTTCAATTTATCTCGTTTGTAAAAAATATTTCGTCGCAAAAATACATTCAGAATGTGATTGTGCAATGAATTTAAAAAAACATCCCCGGAACAACGAGATAGAGAGCAACATTGAAAGTGTAACAAAAACACAGGGGTTGAAATGAGATGTTTGATGTCTTCCTTCTCCCGACTTACAGCTGTTTTTGTTTCTGCTTCCAGTCTCGAGTTTCAGCTTGGCTCTGGGATAACTTTCGATTATGAATCAATGTGTTTGCATATTATCTCCAATGATTACACGCATAATTACGGGGGTATTTTTGTATTCTCGTCCAATTGTCATCCATTAATTTTGTCAGACCCTAGTCAATCTCAGCATGTTCCACTAAAGTTCTCGTCGGCAGTCGAGTTGGTAATTCTTTAATCTGCTCATAAACCAAAAGTGTGCAGTACAAACTGGATTGCCAGCCCTAGTCACGGCTCGTTGATGCCACGATTTATTCCTCTTTCCATCGTTCTCTTTCCCATCGCCAGCCTGCATGAATTTCCCAGAATTATGCCACCATTCGGCGCTAAGCAGCACAAGTCTGCGAGCTGACGTCATCATGCAGCGTGACGGAGCGAGAAAATCCACATTAGTGATGTCGTTTCGGTATTCGCTCTCTCCACTCTGCACACTCTCTCGTTTCTCTGACCGACAAAATAGTGTGCAGAATGGAGGAAGCGAAGACCGATACGAAATCACTAATTTCCATCCTCAATTCAGGGCTGAGTTCTGAAGCACGGGCTCGCTCCTATTCTTTTGATAGCATGGCAAATGGTTCGCACTAGTAATTCCAAATTGGCGTCCGTCCTCCTCATTTCGCGTAATCTCTCGTTTCTCTAACTGACAAAAGAGCAGGCTGATTGAGGAGAGTCTTTAGCGGTTTGTCTTCACTAATTTTGGGAGTTCACTTCCAATTCATTGTCCGCTCTTTGCAGCTCTCCCCTTTGTGTTTTCGTCCTATTCATTTCGTCCCTAACTAATGCCCCTCCACTGTACGATGGCGCATCCATCAGGTGTGCGGCTCTCGCCACTCAATCTTCCGCCAGAATGAGAGAGAGAGAGAGAGAGACCCAAAGAGCCGTCAAGTGTAGAACCGAACAATTCCCTTCAAGCCTTCGAGAACAGTACCCAATCATCTCTTTCGCACTTTATCTGGCTCCCCAATACAATATGGTGTCCTTCTTAATGACCGGCCACTGTACGATCGCATATCCGGCGCGCGCATCCATCAGGTGCGGCTCTCGCCACTCAATCTTCCTCGAGAGAGACAGACCGAGAGATCCAAAGAGCCGCCAAGAGAGAACCGGGAAAGGCTTTTCCTACGAAGTCCATCTCGTACTCTATCGTTGTTTTTATCTGGTTCCTCTGTACAATTTTTTCTCTCGAAACGTCAGGGAACCGAGTAGAAAAGGGGAACCCACATTGAAACCATTGTTCCATTTTATCCCCTATTCGTTGGCTGCGATCACCTAACTACCGCCCACTGTACAATCCCATATCTGGCGCGCGCATCCATCAGGTGCGGCTCTCACCACTCAATCTTCTGTCTGAAGGAGCGAGAGACCCAGTGAAAGAGCCGTCAAGTTGAGAACCGGAACATTCCCTTCAAGCCCTCAAGAACAGTACCCAAGCATCTCTTTCGTCATTCATCTGGCTCCCCTATACAATAATATGTCCCTCCTAATGATATCCACTGTACGATCACATATCCGGCGCGCGCATCCATCAGGTGCGGCTCTCGCCACTCAATCTTCCACGGCAGAGAGAGAGAGAGACCGAGACAGCCGTAGGCGAAGAACCGGGAAATGGGCGCGCGCGCTGACAGAAAGATGGATGGGCGTCTGAGCTAGTGATGGCCGACTCTCCTCGTTTCACGTGCTCTCTCGGTTCTATGACGAGCGAGATAGTGTGCGAATTGAGGAGATCTCTTGTCTGAGAGGCAAGGTGATAGATGATTGCGGTTGGCGCCTCGTCTCTCAATTCATTCATCTTCGAGATCTTATCGATTCACTCTAGTAGTGAAGTCGTTTTGCTTTTGGCTCTCTCCATTTCGCACACTATCTCTCCGGTCAGAGAGCAGGCAAAATGAGGAAAGTCGAAACCGAAACGACATTACTATTGCGCACCGCATTCGTCCGTGTGGTATCCTTATGATCTTTGATCTTTGATCTTGGTGGAGCGATCTCTTTGCCGACAGCTATAGCGGCCATACCATCAAGCGCATAAACCGTCCACTCATCGCCACTGTTTGCACCATTAATATGCAATTTCATCCTCTTCTCTTTTTGTGCGATCGTGATTCCCTGAATATCGTAACCTGAAAAGTTGAAGAATGCCGCTGATTCGTTCTCATGTATGCTCCAGTTATGCCTATTTGTCTCTGAACTCTTGCTCTCCGTTTTTTTCCGGTGCGCGTGCCTTTCTCCTCACCATAACAAGCATAGTCGTGCCTGTTGTAGTATTGTAGTGTCGTTGTAGTATATTTCAGTGTCTGACTATGTCGCATTAACCATTCTCTATTCATCATTAGTGGTAAAGCGTTTCGTATCTAATTCAGAGCGTTTAGCTATACTTCTGCCAATTTATTTGGGCAAAAGAACACCAGGTAGCTGATTTATCCTGGATGTGAATGTTCAAACATAAAACATAGAATGAGAATGCATTTTGGGTATATATTTCCTGATTTTACGTGGTCTATCGTCTCTGAAGCTCAATCCTATCATTTGCGCCTTTTTTCTCTCAGTTCGATCAATCATCCACCATGCCCCTAATCATACTGTTTTCATCATGGAATGTGCCTATTTTTCTAGTCTGTAACACCCTTGTAACATGCAATAACCTAATCAGCAGGTTTCATGGAATGTCCCATGTTCGAACCGTGAGCGTATCTTGTGTATTTACGCTGACTATTTGGTTATTGCTATCCAGCGCATTTTCGAAACTTTCAGACCGCATAGCGAAAGCGGAATTCGAAGAAACATTTTTTTTAAATAATTTTACATTGTCAATCATATTATTTTCTACAACCTTCACAGTTACTGCGTAGAACGCATGATTCTCGTCTCATTCATTAGTGTTGTTTGCGAGTTGTGGTAAGCCGTCAATTAGGTAATTGCCAGACTCATTATACGTGAAGCGAAGAATCCAATGATCCAGTGATGACAAAGCGAAACTCAACTCTACTCAAACCGCGTACTCTATCGTTTCGCTGTTCGGCGAGAGAGCATGCGTCTTGAAGAGAGCCAGTTCCGATTTGTCCTCACTAATGAATAATCTCCAATCTTCGCTCCTCAACAACCAGTACCCACGGTCGAACTCTACTTTCTACTAACTTTATCTCCTCGGAACAAATTTCAATCCGTTAAGTTTCACTGATTATCGACGGCATCGATGTTCTGGCATGGAATGCGTTATGTTTCAGCCGCTGCATTTGAATAATAGAAACATGTCGTGACTGATTTCTCCTCGATGCTTCGTTAAATTAAATCCATAAACGAGTCTCAGCTTGTTTGCAGCTTTGATGATGTTTTTTTTAAAAACACAAACCATGCGTGGCTGAAGCATCTTCAGTTGTTGCCATTCGCACAGCCCACTTTGAGCCCTCTAGTGGCTCTAGTCTAACCCAAATGAGATTCTTCAATTCGCAAATTCGCCACCGAGTGCGGCCCGTTCTCTGTGTTTTTTTCACTACAGGTGGAACGTCCTTTTCTCTTTTTCATTCACTCAGTCAACCTTATTCGGTCCAATATTATTTTCTTATTTCGGAGACTGCACTTGAGCAAGCCTAGCATCCACTGTTCTTCGGGCGTATTCTGGGGTCGTATTCATAGGTTGGAATGGCTCTCCTCTATGTCATTCGTTCAGCCCAACCCAGTCCAATTCTAGCTAGCCGTTTACGGCGTGCGCGCACGGTTGTTTTGAGGGTACGGAAGAGAAAAAAAGCGTCTGAGAGTCGGGCAAGGAAGAGAATCAGAGGCGAAAGATGGCATTAGTGGGTGGTTATTTGCGAGTAGCTTTTAGTCCCGTTTGCATCCCTTTCCCCTGTGATTTGTACGTTATTTTCTTCTTTTCTTGTGAAAACTTCGCTAATTGGTAATAAATGTCTCAAACCTAGTGATTATCTCATAAAACTTATCATCCCCGAGATAATCAGCTGAGAAAGGTGACATTAATTGGTAGCTACTCATCTGTTTTTCTCACTTTACCACAGATCTTGGTTGAGAACTTTCCGTTAGCTCTTCGAATTCTCGAAATTCTCGATCATTCTCGGTAAATTTTTGTTTGATGCCATGTAGCTATGAATTTGCATAAAAATGGAACGAGTAATTTTCGATTTGCTAACACCCGAGTGTCTCGAGGTGTCCACTGCTTTCCTGATTCTTCCTCCCTTTCTGAAATCGAATAGTGCCTTTTCCTCTCCCGACCAGGCGCTTTTCCTCCCCCATTCTTCTTCCTTTCTTTCCCTCCACGCTCTCCTCATTCTACGCTATCTCTCGTCGCTCTGCCCGCAGAGAGAGAGGCACTTTCCTCCCACTCTCAGTCCCGCTGTTTCTTGGTGTATGTCCTCTAAAACGCGTTCTCCTATTCTGTGAAAGCCGAGCCTATTTTCAGTTGTCTCACGTATGTCCTTTCGCACACTGCGCCAGGTTTATGTGACTGTTTACTGGTAGCTAATTCGGTCACCTCTCAATCTGGCACACCTTTTTTGAAACATTCAGATCTCACGTGCGATATAAGGCGGTCGTAGGCAGACTTTCGGAGCCTTAGTTGCTCTTCGCATTGACCCAAGGCTGTTTACTACGCTGACGACTGACAGACATCAAACAGCAGCTCCACCCGTAGAAAGTATTCGCTCATAATGTATGTATAAGCTCTAGAGCGACTGAGAGCACTCTAATAATGGCCAGTCGAAACCAACTCTCCTTTATTCGCGCGCTCTCTAGTCGGTCAGCGAAACGAGCGAGCTCGTGAAATGAGGAGTCGGATGCCGATTTGTCATCACTACAGCGCTCAATTCGCATTTCTTATATTGTTCGCTTTGCTTTTTGTGACCTCCCGCCTTCATTTCGCACGATATTGAAACTAGATATTGTGAAAATATTCATTCTCGTTTTTGTTAATCGTCGCGAGCGGTCCTTCTCCATTTCTCTCTGATAGAGAATGGAATCCCTCTAGTTCCCCTCGTCTACTCCATCAACTCAACAAGATCGGAATCCCCATCCAAGCCGGACTCTGGTCACCGTGTGATGGGTATGACCTACTCTGATGTTTGGTCCCTCAGATACCATTCTCGTCGAGTCTCGTTTCGCGATTGATGACTCGAGTTTGGTGGACTCAGTTCTAAAATCACGGGAGCCTTCTTCCGTCATCTACAATGAACACTCTACATCAAGTCCTATCGTCCTGGATGATCGCAACCCTTTCTCCAGCCAATCTCTTGGGTCTGTGAATGGAAAGAAGACCGATCCCTTGACCCCCACCCAGACGAAATGATTCTCTCGCGAACGAAGAAGCGACCCGAAACCTATCTGACACCATCCATCCCCATCTGGCGTCAACTGCCTGACATGATAAATGTATGTATGTATATGTATGTATGTATTGTGAAAAGGAGAGAGAAAATGAGACGAAGTCATCCCCACATGCTCAACCAGTGAAAATCAGGAGAAAATCAGAGTGAGAGAGAACCTTGCCCTTTGCCCAACCCTTCTCCATTGCCCAACCCGATCTTTGCCCAACCCGATCTTTGCCCAACCCTTCTCAACCAATCTCATTTGTTCTCGATAGCCTTCTTTCCCTGCAGAGTACCAGCTATTCGTAAACAAGTGGTTGCGAATCTGAACGACGTCAGGCCCATTCTTGTTTTAGTGTCCTTTCGCGTGAAACTTTGTCAGCTACCTGAGACATTCTTTTTTCGACTATTTTGTCTAATCCAATCTAATTCTGCGCATGACCTTAGCCAATGATTGTTTCTCATCCGGTATTCTTCTTCCTCTCCAGATTGAGAGGTGACCTTTGTATTAGCCACCATTAATCAGTCGCATAATCCTGGCGCAGAGTGCGAAAGGACATGTGAGACACCTGAAAACAGGTCTCTCAGAATAGGAGAACGTGTTTTAGATGGTTGTAGATGGTACAGATGGTTGTTTTGAACCCGAAGAACTAGGGTTATTCTCGCCTCCACACGCTATCGCGCCACTGCAAGCGGGCTAACATTTCTGCTCTCTCTCAATTCTGCACAATCTTTCGTCTGTCTGACCGGCGAATAGTGTGCAAAATGGAGAGAGCCTGAAAAAGGGATGCCAGCACGCTATCACACCAGTGCACGCGGGCTAACTTCGTCATGTTCTCGAGCAAATCGGATATTCGAAAAGTATTGCCGCCTACTTATTTCGCCTACTCTGATTTCCTTTAAGCTCTTTTCCTCCATCTTTTCTGAGGTTTTCTCCAGATGCTTTTGCAGATGAGACTACAAACCTTCATTCCACCCTTCAGACTAACTGATTCACGGCAGGCTTTCGGAGATTATCTTGTTTTTCTGACTACATTTTAGCTTTTTATTTATTGTGGTGATCCCTTCTTCGCTCAATCTGTTTTTCTACTCTTTTCTTCTCCAAAATTCGTCTTCTGTAGTCCTAGTTTGCAATAGCAAAACCCAACAAAAGTTCTCTCTGGCCGGGAATTGAACCCGGGTCTCGCACGTGACAGGCGCGGATACTAACCACTATACTACCAGAGACATGGCGAGTGAGAGATAAGAGACCATCATCACTACTCATCATTTTCACCTGTGTGTACCGCCTTCTCTCACTCACTGTGATTTCTCCCCTTTCTTTCCCTCTTTTTTTCTGGGGGTTTATCAAGTTACTTCTCGGAAACAAGACAAAAATTCATTCCACCTTTCAGAACAAGTTATTCTTAGGGTATAAATATGTTTCACAGGATCATCAAATGTCATGAAGTTTTAGGCAATACTGATACCGTCCAGTAATCTCGGAGATACAAAAATCATAGACAAAGTTTCGATTAACTCTTCCTTGAGCGTTATATTTCGTTCGAAAATGCGGTTCTGATCATAGCAATCAATTATCCTTTGTTTGCTCACTTTTTCCTGCTCCTTTTCTCAATGGTCTCGATCAACTGCGAGAAGCCCGCGCCTTCCGCAAAACCACCCACGAGTTTCTTGTTCGTGGGAAAAACGCTGGCTGATTGACTCCTGGGAGCCTGGTAGAGATGGGACTCTCCTTAATTCACCTGCTCACTCGCCAGTCACAGAAAGGAGAGAGTACGAGAAATGAGGAGAGTCTGGTTCTGATTGACTTCTAGGATTATTCACAAACCGCCTTTGATCTACCATGCATCAAATCAGTTCACGCTAGCACTGATTAGTTAACTGCATCCGCGATTATCTTCTTGTTTCGCATAAATGACAGACGACTCGAATCTTCAACAAAAAATTATTTTTCCTTCGCGAATGCATAAGTTTCACAGGATCATCAAAGTTCATGACGTTTCAGGTAATACTGATAACCTGCCGTTTCCTCGTGAATACAAAAAAAACAGACAAAGTTTCGATTATCTTCCCTGCGCGTTATATTTCGTTCGAAAATGCGGTTCTGGTCACAATCAATTTGCGAATGACTGATTTTAAAACTTTTTTTCTTCATTTCTCATTGGTCTCGATCAACTGCGAGAAGCCCGCGCCTTCCGCAAAACCACCCACGAGCTTCTTGTGCGTGGGAAAAACGCTGGCTGATTGACTCCTGAGACTAGGCAATTATTCATTAGTTTGCATACTCGCGAACGAATAGGTTTCACAGGTCCCTCAAAAGTTTGCGATGTTTATGCGAATCTGATCTAGCCTGCGTTCGTTGTTTATACAATACAACACAAAATGCTCTAAATAACCCAACCTTTTTGAAACTTCATCTTGCCCTCGTTTATCTCTATCGGAAAGCGGTATGAGCAGACTTTCGCAAAACCACCCACGAGTTTCTTGTGCGTGGGAAAAACTCTGATTGACTCCTGGGAGTCTTATAGAGAGACGACTCTCCTCAATTCACCCGCTGTCTCGCTGGTCAGAGAAACGAAAGAGCAGGCGAAACGAAGATTGTCTGGTTCTGACTCCTGAGAGCCTGAGCGAATATTCACATGCCGCCTTTGATCACCATGCCTCAAAGCAGGTGACACTTCTGGATTCTGATGTTTCATTATCCGTGATTGCCAACTCAACCAAACCCGTTGATCACATCCAGTGCTGCCGACTAGAATAGTCACGCTCTCCATTTTACTCATAACCGCTTCATTTGGAAGTATCCCTTTCTAGATTCATAGTCCGTTTCTCTCAATCGATCCCGTTACAAACCATGTTTTCTATATAACTCTCTTGCATGTCTGACCGGCGAGACAGAACGAAGTGCGTCCTATTCGGTCCGGCTAATCCTTTCCCATTTACAACGCAGTATTTTGCCACTCTATCCTAATACATCAAAAAGTGTGCGCAACCTAGAGAAGTGTGTCTTCAGTGGCATTGATCTGTCGTTCTACCAAAAATCACCTGCTCGACGCTTCAATTCCTTACGAAGTTACAGTGAAACGCATCCAACGCTCTAAGCATTCTTCAACTGAAACATACTCCAATCCGAACTGGTTTGAGTCTAAAACTAATCTCCGGTTTCCCAACTCAGTTTCCCCACTGCAACACGCGCGCGCAAAAATGTATATAATAATAATAATAATAATAATAATAATCATTTATCTACCTACGCCCGAGGCGCGACGAGATTAAATATACATGTGATCTGAATGATTGATTGCAGGGAGGGGGGATGACTCTCCTGAAATCATCGGGGTTGGGAGAGGTCTGAGATAATGGGGTGGCTCTCCAGTGGCAATTCTTCAATTGTCCTCTCCTCAAAGACCCCGCTCGATCTGTGACGGCCTATCTCCACCCCTCTCTTGATGCCATGCAATTGCTCACGATGGGCCAGCGCTCCTAGCAACCCCCTCTCTCGAGAAAGGGAAAACACCCGCCGAAAACAAAGCCGACTTTCACACTTTGACGTGTCGAATTTCACGCCGGCCGGTCGTCTCTAGACCTTTTCTCGTGTTTATACGCCCTGAAAGTGCGATATTTGGGCTTTATTTCTTTTCTCTCTCAGTCATGTTAGCCCTGTTCTAGTTGGCTCCCTTCTCTAACTAATTTGGAACTGTCATCCAAGAAAGCAATGCGCTTCTAGCAATTCCTCAGTGTCAGCGGATTTTGGTTTATGTTTTCTTTATCAGTATTTTAAGTCCTTTCTCATTTTGATGAGAGATATGTTTCACGCCTCACACTTGAATCAAGGATGATTAGGAATTCGATCTTGCGAGTAATTCTTCTCGACAACAAATAATCTCATTTTCCTTCATTGAGCTTCATTGTGGAATTATTTTTCCGTCTAGAAGATCTCATTAAAAAATTTTCCAACCTCATTGCTCATCAGAGAACAAAATACGGGCCGCCGTCTCTTCACTAGGAGTGGTAAATCGGAACTGTACCCTCCTCATTTCGCCTGAACTCTCGTTTCTCTGACAGGCGAGAGAACGCGCGAATTGAGAAGAGCCGTTTCCGTCTCTCACATAAAGTCGGATCCTCAAAGCCATCCTGTCATCTCTAGACCAATGCGCTGAGAAATATCAGCAAAACCAGGCCTTTTTCTCCCATCTGAATTCGTCTCCCTCTCCTCGCCTATAGTCTGATCCATTTAGCCGAATTGCCTGCACTACGCGGCGACCTTTTCCCCTTCGTTGCCCCATTTTTCTCGCACTTTCTCTCTACTATAGATGAGAACTTTTTCTGCTGACTTCCGAACTCTTCCCCAGAACCCTTTTCTTGCAGATATGGCGATCAGACTTGTATCACTTTATGTTGACTCTGGTTCTATGATGCCTTGAGACTCGATTGAATGTAGAGGCTAGTGAATCTTTAGTGCTGGATAGGCGAAAAAATATTATCACAGAGAGAGAGCAAACAATATAACGACTGCATGATAGTTATGTCGTTTCGGTTTTGACCTTCTCCTTCTCGTACACTATCTCCTTGACAGACAGAAAGAGAGAGAGAGAGAGAGAGAGAGAGAGAGAGAGAGAGAGAGTGTGAAGAATGAAAAGAGTCGAAACCGAAAAGAGTTACAGCATGCTATTGGCTGCAATTAGAGCAGGTAGAATGTTTCGATGATGGCACGACATTTTTTTCTAACATAATTCCAGCTGATTTCCACCCACGTTCTCATAATTTGCTGTTTGCCTTTTTATCATTCCTGCGCGGAATCAGTTATGCTTCAGTGAGAGTATTTGAACTGAGTTCAGATCATTAGATAGTTTTCTCTTAGCATCTTCTTTAAAGGAATAATTACTCTAAGCGGTCTGAGGCTTCGGCAATCGTCGAACGGAGAAATTTCGGGCAGCTCTAATCTTGGATCGTTTTGAGTGTAGGCGGTACCTTGTCACAATTTAATTTCCTCAGGCAGATTTTACTCATGTCCTTATTCCTCCTTTCTCTAATCATTTCTCGCTTCGTCTAGCCGATAAGAAAGTGTGCGAAATGAAGACACTTCCCGTATTTCGCACTCTCGTTCGACTCTCTTCCCATGCTTTTCTCACGAGAAAGAGCGCGCGCAGCGGGGAGAGGGGGAGACACACACCAACCCCAAATGCATTACCAATGTCAACTCTCATCAGTCTTCGCCCGCTTTTTCCACGTTTCCTGACTGGAGAGGGCGGAGGGATTGCCTTACCTTGCCCGAGGCACAGGATGTATACGAATCAGTTGACCCACTAGTGATGCTGTTTCGGTTTTCGACTCTCTTCATTCTGCACATTCTCTCTCTTCCTGTCTGTCTGACCAACGAGATAGTGTGCTAGAAGGAGAGAGTCAAAACCGAAACGACAAAACTATCCGGCAGGTGTTATATTGTTTGATGTATCTGTGATAATATTTTATCGCCAATCCAGTCTAGAAGATTCAGTAGCCATTAACTCCAACCGAGTCTTCTATGAAAGCCGCTGATAAATGTTAATCGTAATTTCTTCTAACTGCATCATCCATGAGGATAATCGCGATAAGACTGAGTATTTAGCCAAAGTAGGGAGTTATTCCCCGATGTTTGATCGGATAGTCACGCGATAGCAGTTTTTTTTGCTTCAAACCCTATCGCACGACATAATCCAAGAGGAAAGTGATAGCTTATTTAAGCGTAAATACGGCGATATTTCACATTCCCGCCTCCGGGAAACCGGGGGATTCCTTCATCTTCAAAACCCTGAGAAATCACTCGTTTGGTCATTCCGACGTCCCCTCTAGGCATGAGAACTGCAAGAAGCTTACTAGCACTTTCACGTCAACGTCTTTCCCGTTTTAGAGTGAAGCGTGCGAAGGGCACGCTAATACTAGAGATGGACTAGTTGGTTTTTCGAGTTTTCTTCGGTGACTATGCGTAGTAGGACCTACTGATGCCAAATCGGAACTCAATTCTCCTCAATTCTCGTGCGCTCTCGTTTCTCTGCCCGGCGAGATAGCGTGCATAATGGGGAGAGTCGTTTCCGATTCGTATTCGCTAGTAGAAGTTAGGGCTGAACATTTTTGACACATCCTTTCCGTGCAATTTCGAGTGCGAGTGTAGCGAGAGAGTTTGAGTAGGGAAATTTCAATTTCGAACTTGTGACCCCCCGCTCGTCTATCAAACTCAATTACATGTTCTTTCGCTGTGCTCTCGAATTTCTCGTTGAGAAAGCGCTTCCATTTCCTCTTTTTTATTCTTTTCCTGACCCGAAAACTGCTGGGGTGGGCTAAAATTTCAAGTGCTCGGGCTCATTTCCTCTTATTTTTCGGCAATAATTGCGCAAGGACTCGTAGGTACTTTCCGCCAGACCAAATAACTGCTCAAATTTCGCTCCTCGTCCTTATAAGAAGGGCGTGCTTGATCTGTGGCATTTTCCTGCTGGAATATCTTGAATTCTGAAGAATTTCTTCGCTTAGGTAAGGTTCTGAAAATAATTGATAGCTTCTTTATATATCCGGCATCGCCTCTCGGCACTAACAACGTGCAGAATGGCAAATTAGCGGTGTGTGAATCGTTATGCGTTTGTCAGCACGCGTTTTGGCACAATGAAGCATACAGCTCGCGCACTCCTCACGTTTCAAGCGACAGCGACGTGTTGAAATGTCGATAGCATCCTTGTCCTCCCGAGTTCTGACACGAGCCAGATGTTGCTTCTCCCACGCCTAGACACTATCAACTTCCTGCTCACTAGCGCATCACATTTCGCTTCACATCTTGCGTGAAAACTCGTGAGTTATGTTGCCAGAACGGATCGGCTAATCGCTACTGAATGTTGTACTGTTCTCGTGTGACAATGGCGCTAAGGTCATGCGAACGTGGATACTAATGGAAAATTTAATCGTTTTCTCTCTCTATTTCGATCACTTCCTTGAAGCAATCGGTTTTATGCTTATCAGTTCTCACTTCCTTCTTTATGAATGCTACTTCGCTCAGAATTGAGATCGCGGCCCCACCCTCTCAAAGCCGCTTACAGGACTGCGAATTATCTACGAATTGAGCGCTGTCGTCTTTGAGAAAATTCTCCGATTCCTTCCTCCTTTGTGGCGCGAGGCAGCGGCTAATCCGCCGCAGTGTCCCGCGTAACTTTGTAGGGAGATCAGAGATCGGGAATCTAACTCCCACTCATGCAACACTTTCAAGAGCGAACAGAGAACACAACGCTTTCTCCTTGGCATAGAACGCTAGAGAGGTTGATCTGTGTTACTGAGGGCATACGTGAGAGCGAGAAATCACCGTCATTTACTGCTTTCATACAGCTAGAGACCGCAGTCTCCGCCCACTTGGGTGCAATAGAGAATTGCACAAAACTAGCGCGCGACTCGACAATTCTGGTTCTTTATCAATCAGGACGCTCTAAAGCGTTTACTGTAGGTCTCCGTAGCCACTACAAACCATGCAATGCAGAAATTGGTCGATGCATTCTAAGTAGGTCAAACGCGTCTTTTAAGGTCGAAAAACGTGATTTGAAAGCTTTCTAGTGATTGCCGCTAACTCCGCAACTCAAATTCAATTCACTCGTATTTTAGAAGAATTTTTTAAAAAAATTTTGTAATTTTAATAATTTTTTCCGAATTGTGGGCGAGCGCGGGGTGAGGAGTTCGAGAGGGCGGGGGAGCGAGAGAGACACACGCGAGAGAGGCTCCGCCCCTTTTCTCTCTCGCTTGATTTCCCACTCCTCTCCCTTGACAGCGCGCGCGTGCTTTTCGAGGGAGAACTCGGCTGAGAGATGAGATAGAGACTAACTCTAAAAAGAAAAAAATGTTATTCAGAACCATACCAACACATTGAGCACACATTCGAGCCGATGCAAGCATTTTGGTAGATCACCCTGTGGTCTCTACATACAGCGTATACAACCCCCAGACAATCGCTATTTCAAGCGACCAAAGCTAATTTATTCGAACTGAAATGCAATCTGCAGTCTAGCTTCCAGCTTGCGTGTTCTTAGGGTTTTTTTGTTTCTGCACATTCTATATCCTCATTCCTTGTCTGTCCCATTCTTCTTGAAATGGAATCTTTGACGTGGGTGATTAGTCTTTTTTGCTTCAGCACATCCAACTTTCCATGTCTATCTCATTCCATGTCTTTCCATGCCATCACGATGGTCGCAATCTCGACAAGAAACAGCTGAAAATATGCCCCATCTAGCGTGTGCTTAGTCGCTTTTTGCGAACGTCGTTTAGTCCTCTCTGGCTTTTCTCGGATTCCGCCTTCCATCCGTCATCTCGTTTTTTTTCTCTTCTTTCGATGTCCCTTTTCCCCTCTCCTTCTGCCCCATTCTACTCTACGTGGCTTCAAACCGATAACTGACGCTGTGTATTTTTTCGTCTCTGGCATGGCACTATGTTCGTTCCTTCATTTAAAAAAAAACTTTTTAACGCTTCTTTTCTCGTTCATTTCCCCTCTCCCGACCTCTCATCCCTCTTCGTCCTCCACAATCCCATTTGGCTGATGGTGTCAGTGTAGAGTGTGCGAACATCTCCACTCAGCATGCACTAGAGTGTGAAACACGTTTCTTCAGCTAGTGCTTGTTCATTACTATTACCCTTGATAAGCATATTCTCGAATAACGAGATTCTGGATATTTAGCAAATGAAGTCTTGATATTGAGAACTTGCGAGTATATTGAGGATGAGAGGCCTCATTGAAGGGATTTCTATGGGTATTTTCTCCTTTTTTATTCATTTCCACCATGCCGTCCGAGTTATGGAATTACCCATTACTATTATCTGCACATCCTATAAATGCAGTAGAGATACTGGAAATGTGGATTACCCGTCGCATGCCACCTTCATTCATGAGCATTTCGTATTCTTTTCTTACTCTTTGTTCACCTTTCTGGTCATCTCTTTCTTCGCAGAAATCGTGTTTAGTGAAACTGACAGGGTATTTGAAGGGGCTTTCCTACCGGCAATTTTATTGCCGAATTAAACTATTATTATTTGCAGAACATGATGGACAACTCCTTCAAATTCAAAACAATGAATTATTCCTGACTTTTTCAGAATCTTCTTTGTTCTCATTTCCATCTATCCGTGCAGTACTAGGAAGTTATGAATATTTTGAATCTGAAATAGTGATGTCGCTTCGGGTTTCGACTCTCTTCATTCTGCACACTCTCTCGTTTCTCTGACTGGCGAGAAAGTGTGCAGAATGGAGAGAGCCAAAACTGAAATTAAATCCCTAGTCTGAACGGACTTATTGAGGTTCGCTAGCCCTTGTTCGCATAGGAAAACATCTCGCTTTCCTTCAAAGCCGTATATATTTGGCGACCTACTCTCCTAAGAAGGTCGTGTTTATTGAGCGCAGAATGGCAGTCTTTCCTATTGCTGTCTACTTCTATCTACGCTTACCTTCTGAGAAATCCGTCAATCTCACTATACGTAGTCGTGTTTATTCATGTTAGCGGCTTCCTTATTGCGATTCCCATCGTTTTCAATATGCATTCCTTCATCATCAGGCGGCGACTTATGCTCATATTTCTGGACTGTCTCAAACTCATTCCGATTTTCCAGACAACCGATTCGAAAACTCAGTCCAAGTTATAAAGTGTCGAGGTTATTTAAGAGAAAGGCTTCCTTATTAAGAATCCCGTGGTGTTCGATATCCATTCAACTCTTTTTGCGAACCAATATCGGGGTTTCTGTTCCCTTGCCGCTAACTGTAGATTCCAATTCCCTAGACAACAGGAGTTTCTAAATTTGTGCCCATCCATGTCTCTCCATCTCGAATTTCTCTGCCTAAATGGTCGACATCTCTGACTTTTCGCTCTGTTTGATACACAAGTCGCGCGATGCTATAAATGCTTCTACTTTGAGGTCGGTTGTTGACTTCCACCCACGTATTCAACTCCATTTCCTCTGTTTACGCTATTTCCGGCTTATTACCTGCCTATGTTGGCCTGGAATTGTAGCGCGTGGTTTTATCCGGACCAGAATAACATTCCGTTGTCAGCATTTGTGGCTTTGCTGGTGCTGCGTGAAGCTTCAGAGATTACATAGTGAGAATGAGTCGTTTCATTTCATTTCTCAAACAGATAACTATTGGCGCTGCTCTATTGTTCTGGCACAACTTTTACCGTCTTTGTTTTTACATCAGCCATCTCAATATTATCATCCCTTGTATCTAGTGATTCAGCGCATAAAAACGCCACCAGAAGTTCAGCCATTTCCAATAACTGATCTTTGTTGTCATATCCCTTTCTCAGCAAGGGTTTGTCATCGTCCCTCGACTATGTTTTCATAGTATTCCATCACCTCACGCTCTTGTCGTCATTTGTTTTCACGAGATTATTCTGTGATTTTATATTCCCTTGATGTAATCGTGACTCACTCATTCCATAATCGCTCACCGTTATTGACGGTCTTCGATAGCCGCTACAGTAATCCAAAATAACTCAGTCTTCGATCGCCCCGCATCGCCTACCGTACATGGCCTCCTACGCGCGCTACAAGACGGTCCTACTCCTGTCTCTGGTGCTGATTGTGGCCGGCCTGCTGCTGACGGCCTTCTCCCTGTTCAGCCCGCTGTGGCAGGTAATCGATAACTACCCCCTCCCCTGAACCTACCGTATCCCCAAGCTACCGTATAATCGGAGCTACCATACCCTCAAGCTATAGTGACTCAAGAGCAACCGATGCTACGGTATCCCTACTATTTATCTGACAAGCACGAAGCAACTGTAACTTTGGTTTACGGTAGGAATACTGTAGCTTTCGAATTCTACAGTCGATAGCCTGAAAAGCGTGCATCCGCCGTATTTCGAGTCCCAGTTCTAGTCAAGCTTAGAGCATTTTTGAAGTATGCGCTTCGACAAAAACAAGACATGAGGCACATCGTAGTGTTATATTCTGTTCACAGGTATTCTTTATTTCTCGATCTGCATTTGTCAAAGAACAGATTTCTCAGCTTTCTGGCTGACTCAAAAATCATACAACTATATTTTGACTGAATCGTATCTGAGTAAACTCTGGTCATTGCCGAGTAGGCTCAGGGGACATTGATCATTTTTGCAAGACAGCAAAGATATAGTGCCGAGCCGGGGATCGAACCCGGGTCTTCCGCTTAGGCCGCAGATGTTTTAACCACTAGACTACTCGGGCACTCGGGCACTCAGATACGATTCAGTCAATCAATCAATTCTAAGTCCAGTGCCTAGCATCAAATCTGGTTGTGGGAATATTTCCCCCCAGAGCGCAGTGATACGATGTATCCGCGTTGCGATAGCACCATCGAGACGAATGTCTCTTACCCAGTAAGCAAGACGGCAGAGTGCCCGAGTAGTCTAGTGGTTAGAACATCTGCGGCCTAAGCGGAAGACCCGGGTTCGATCCCCGGCTCGGCACTATATCTTTGCTGTCTTGCAAAAATGATCAATGTCAACTATATTTTCTCTTGTTTTCCCCAAATGGCAATGATTGCCGATTCTCACGCTCCCCTCACTCATTTATGAGTAAGGCAGGCGATAGAGTGAGCATAAAAGGTGTCCAGCATGCGTGTTAGGAGGCAAGGATGGGGACAAATTCCGGGAAAAATACCTTCGTTCAATCCATTTAGTGACCAGTGGCTAAGAGTGAACGCGATAGGAGAGCGATGAATGATGTTCAAGCATCGTTTGAAAAGTTGATTTGAAAAACATGGCCCTACCTGTGCATTCAGCATGCATTTTGTGGAAGAAAAACATTGACAGTGTCAAAAAGTGTTCAGATTTATCAACCAAATAAAAATACTAAATAATTTAATCTAAATTTTCGAATATATTCTTATTTTTATCTACGACCGTAGTCACTATCAGATAAGCAATGCTTTCTCTCACGTCTGAACGTCTCTCACGTCTGAAACATATTTCAATTTCCTAATCTAAAATTGCGAGACATGAGATGCGCGACACTGAACACGACATTAGCAAGAACTTTAATTTTATAATCTATATAGTTCATAATTTATGCTTCTCAGACGGCCCATATGGGCGAAACGAGCCCCGTCCACGGTCTGAAGCGCAAAAATCTCTAAACACTGTTCAAACTTTATAATTTTTTGCGCCTGGTGTTGGGTAGATCAAAAATATGGATCGCCAATAAATATTGAATTAATATTATTTTTATGTTCCAGACAGCCCACATGGGTGATACCGACACAATCCACGAGCACGGTCTGTGGCGAGACTGCGTCGTCTCCTCTGCCCATCTCATTCCCATCCCTACGAGCGACGAGGAAGGGCGGACGGTGGAGAGTGCGCCTTGTCGATCCAAGGTGAGATTTGGCAATGACCTACTGATGTCGGTTGTAACTAAACATTAGTGATCGGTCGAGAGGTATGAAGAGGAAACAACCAGGTTAGGCAAACGGAGCATTCGAAATTGTAGAATTCGAATGTGTTTCAGAAGGGAGCAAAAGGATCCGACGAAGGCCGAATTGATCATTAAGGGTCATACTTTTCTAAAAGAAGACAATGTTCAGAAATAACAAAAATAACACGAGAAAATGTTTGTTTCAACTACGCTTCAGGATTGAGAGAAAATCTTCTAAATTGGTTCTGATCCTTCTCGTCGCTCGTCCTTTTCAATAAAATAAAACAATTCTAAAGATTATATTGCTAATTATTCTTATTTGAATAATAATATCATTATTAATTAATATTTTACATATTTCCAGTTCGATGACTCGGTGATCAAGGAGATTCGAGAGTCGATGGACGCAGATGATGCGAACAAGAGGGAGATACAGCTGCACACCTTCTTGCGTGAGAAAATAATAGATATTATTTAAATATTTAATTATTCATTTAATTATAACATGTAATATAGATCAATAAGAGTTAGATACAGTTGTTTTACACGTTCTTGCGTGAGTACAACATTATGTAACTTTAGCTACAACATTATGAAAAGTATGAGCCACAAGGTTAGAGTGGCACAATCTGTAGTGTCTTCTTCGCAGAGAGCAGAAAGACAATTAATTTTTTTAATGGTGACAACCTCACGAAATCAATAATTCAGGTGGTTTGGTTATTTTGTCCTCTATCTGAAACATAACTGAATCTGAGTCCGTTCAATAGTTCGCACTAGTGATGTCGTTTCGGTTTTCGCTCTCTCCATTCAGCACACTCGAAATAGTGTGTAGAATAGAGAGAGCAGAAAACCGAAACGACATCACTAGTTCGCACCTTCTTTCTTAAAAGTGAGCCGTTTCAGCTCAGCACAAGGCCGTGCTCTTCTTCGGTGTCTTCACCTTTCTATTCGGGTTGGTAATTTTAAATTATTTTATTTTAATCATAATGTATTTTCTTATTTATCTCAGATTGATCGGCATCGTGATCGGCATTTGCTCGCCCTGCTTCCCTCCCAATTCACTCCTCTACGTGGTGGCGATATTTATGACCAGTGAGTTTGATCTTTGATCTCTGTTCTATGACTTTTTTTTACACATTTGATGCTCTACATACACGGCTTCTGAGAGTTGTGACAGTTATTGTTTTATTGCACCTACAACCGAATTAGACATCGAACCTCAGCTCGTAATGAGACTTTTGGTACGAGTGTGAAACATATCCGTGAATTCATAACACTACGAACTGAAAATTAATTTAAATTTAATTTTTTAAAATAACTTTGTTTTGAAGGTGCCTGCTCGCTCCTTGCTGACGTCATCTTTATCTACGCCGCGCAAAAGAGCGACAATCAGGCCATCGTGGTGGATAATATAGTGTATCCGGTGGGTTCACTTTCATTTCGTCATATAGGAATTGTTTTGTCAATTCTCGCGAATTTCTCTAGGCAGTTTTCTAATTTTCCCTTTTCCCGAACATTGTTTCATTGTAGTTTCATAATAGGCCACCTATAAAAGAGTGATAGAGCAGGCAAATCTTTGTAATTACGAAAAACTATCTCTTGAGACCTATCGACATTTTAGATAGAGAATTAAACGATATTTTTCCGAATACAATCAGTTTTCTTTCAGCACGAAATCGGCATGGCCGCCTATCTGCACATGCTGTCGACGTTTCTCTTCATTTTCGCGTTGTTGTTATCAGGTACTTGATAATCTCGTTTTACGTTGAAATACTGATCGACATGGTCGACTTTGGCAAAATGGTGATTCAAATAAACACATAGATTATGCATTACTGCGTTCACATATAATAAACTACGCAATTCGAACTCGCCTGATTAGTTATTTAAAAAAAAAGTTTTTTGAAAAGATTAACACGATCTCACCAATGTTTGCTATAATCAGAAACTTTTGATGAAACATAAACGACTTTTAAAATTAAAAAATAATTTAAAAAATTTTTTTTTATATACAGTATCGGACATAAGTCACCGTCCAAAATTTCAAAGTGTTGTAACTTTCGAACCAGATAAGCAATCGGTTTGATGTTTTGGCAGGATACATTAGACCTATTGATGCATTGCCACCGATAGTGACGTCATGCTACGATTTCGCAATATTGCATAGTGATGATGCAATCATATATATATATGTTCTTCACTTGTGATTTTAAGGTCATTGGGATTTTTTTCTAAGTCTTCTCTCTTTTTGTGATGATAGAAGGCCTCAGCATCTACCGATTAAAAAATAGTACTCATGGGGCGTTGTCGTACAGAAGCAGAACACAGGTTCAAAACAGGGTCCCGAAAAAAATAATTTCCATTCATTGACGTGCTAGAGACTCGTTCAAAGGCTCAAAATGACCCTTACAATAATTCCTGATTACCCACAAAGTTCGATATAGATATCTCTTAATTTGACCTCAGGGCACGAATTTTTCACTTTTTCAAATAATTGTTTTCTTCCTATTTTGGATGATCATAGTTCCAAGGCCGATTTTTGTGCAAATGTATTTTCTAGACGGG
Source organism: Pristionchus entomophagus (assembly GCA_036245825.1). Lineage (NCBI taxonomy): Eukaryota > Metazoa > Nematoda > Chromadorea > Rhabditida > Neodiplogasteridae > Pristionchus > Pristionchus entomophagus. Next base: position 5,226,796 of record BTSX01000001.1, read on the forward strand.
GTAGTTGCAAATCCATGGAATATACGATTCCCAACTTTTTAGAGCATTTGGATAACTTTCCCGCCCGCGGCAACCGAAAATCAGAGGTCAATCGATTTCAACCCAAAAAATGACCATGATACCCCCATCATTAGTCGAAAAAAAGTTTCTCTCAAAACTTCCTGACTAAATTTTTTTCTGGGAAATTTTTGTGTGCTGAGTACGAATTTCGGTACGAGAGTCCATGATATCATTAATGAAAAAAGTTAAAATTTATTATGTCGAAACATAGCCGATTTTAAAAATCTTTTGACCTCTGATTTTCGGTTGCCGCGGGTGAGAAAGTTATCCAAATGCTCTAAAAAGTTGGGAATCGTATATTCCATGGATTTGCAACTACCCTATCTAGAAAATACATTTGAACAAAAATCGGCCTTGGCACTATGATCATCCAAAATAGGAAGAAAACAATTATTTGAAAAAGTGAAAAATTCGTGCCCTGAGGTCAAATTAAGAGATATCTATATCGAACTTTGTGGGTAATCAGTAATTATTGTAAGGGTCATTTTGAGCCTTTGAACGAGTCTCTAGCACGTCAATGAATGGAGATTATTTTTTTCGGGACCCTATTTTGAACCTGTGTTCTGCTTCTGTACGACAACGCCCCATGAGTACTATTTTTTAATCGGCAGATGCTGAGGCTTTCTATCATCACAAAAAGAGAGAAGAATTAGAAAAAAATCCCAATGACCTTAAAATCACAAGTGAAGAACATATATATGATTGCATCATCACTATGCAATATTGCGAAATCGTAGCATGACGTCACTATCGGTGGCAATGCATCAATAGGTCTAATGTATCCTGCCAAAACATCAAACCGATTGCTTATCTGGTTCAAAAGTTACAACACCTTGAAAGTTTGGACGGTGACTTATGTCCGATACTGTATATTTTCGCCAAATAATAAATCCCAAATTCTAATCCATTCCAATCCATTCCAATCCATTCCAATCCAATCCAATCCATTCCACCTCTTCCAGTGATCGCCGCCTACCTGCTCATCACGTGCGGGGAGTCGAGAGGCGACGGCTGCTGTGCCCGGGCGGGAGACTATGAGGCGAGCAAGAGTGTCAATGTGAGAGATCAAAGATCAATATAATTTTGAGAGATGTGCGAAAGTGATGAGAAAGATCAAAGATAAACCATATTTAGGTCGCATTCTGGAGATCAAAGATCACTTTTGAGGAGCGAGAAAAAATGATCAAAGATCAATGTGTGAGAGATCAAAGATCAACCCTGCTTAGAGATCAAAGATCACTTTTGAGGAGCGAGAGACGTGGTGGATCACCAACTGACTTTTTAGACGTGGAACTCGGCTGGGATCATCGTGCGCACCTGCGACCGGCCGCACTGCACGCCCTTCATCGTCAAGGATTCGTTCTCCGAGTGATATTTGACCTTTGATCTTTAATCGTTGATCCTTGATCTTTGATCTTGAAAAGTTACCTATTGTTAGTCCCACATCTTCATTATAATCGAATGCTATCGATTAGATACTCTCCTCATTTCGAATTTTCACTCAATTCATTGTGAATTTCGGGCAACGGTTTCAAACTGGAGAGACTTTACCCTTTGAGCCATTTCTTCAATAGCCAACCAAACTCGTTAGTTGATACACATTGAACCCGCTCTTCACCGGTGCTCTCTAGACCCCGTCGCCATTCCCTTCTTTCCATGCCTGTACATTTGATGTCCCTTCTCCTCGATCTATCGCCATCCAAGAGATCAAAGATCATCCATCTCCATTGATACTCATGCTGATGCGGGTGCTGATGTAATTGCTTTCCCCCCCTGTTTTGATATGATTTCTTCCCTCCGGTTTCTGCATCATGTTGTGATAATTTATGTGTGAAATAAGATTATTTGATGATTTGGCCAATGAACTGTATGCTTGAATAAGCACTAATGATGACAAATGATTATCGGAATCTCCTGATTTCACGTGCACTCTCGTGAATCTGACCGGCGAGAGAGCACGCGAAATGAGGAGAGTCGGATGCCGATTTGCCATCACTAATGAGTACGCTGTATGGACAGGCGCACATCTTCTTCTATTCAAGATTGCAGAAATAGCAATGATTGAGCATCAAACCAAGACAGTGAACAGAATATTCATTCATGTAATATTCTATTGTCTCCAGCACTTGAAAATGGGAATCAGAATTTGTCAATAAATCCGATGCGTCATCTATCATATTTTGGGGATTTCAAATCGGAACTAGACTCTGTTCAAATCGCGTTTTCTATGTTTTATTGTGACTGGACAACGCTTATTTGGAAGATTTGGTTCCATTTTCCCGTTACTCAGTCGGGAATACAATTAGTTGAACAGTTCTCGAAGATGATTCAAAGCTGCTCTACTCAGAATTCAGATTAGATCTGATGGTTTATCATATTGTGTAATTGCTTTGTTGTGGTGCGCCAGTGATCAGCATTTTTCAATTCTCAGATTCTTATAATTGAAAAGAAACTGCAGATCCGCACACTGTCCCGTATCGAATACAATCCTGTCGCAAAACATTGGAATATATAGCTGATTTTGTGAGAAACTGTGTTGTTCGCGAATACCTCGTACACTGTTGTTGATGTTGATCAGTAAACACCACTTTGGTTACAAATCACTGTTTTTAGTGAAGGGAACAACATTAATCGCAGTATAATTACCTTTTTTTCTCTTATCTTGGGAACAAGCGTCACCACCTGTCGGTTGTTGTACAATCGGCTATATGAAGTAGGTTTTCGCTCAATTTTCGGAAAGAACGAGTAACGGCAAAACACGGAGTACGTGGATAAGGAAGCCCGGCCTGCCATTCTAGCCACAATTTCACTCCCACTAGCATCGTTCGGAAAAACTTGTTAGCACCACATGCTAAATATAATAGCGATTGTTAAAGTTGATAACATTTATTTTTTACAACCGGTCGTTTTGGAACATTGAGAGACAAGGACACTGAAGTGATTATTGAAGTCTCCCTGTTACGAAACTACCGGCTGTAAAAAATGAGAGTTCCAGCCCGAACCATACCAGAAAACTAACGATTTCCTTACGACCATGTGCCATAAATCACGATATTTCAACCTTTCTCGTTCTTCGCTTACCGATTTGAAGCTTGTTCGCTTTGCTGTCCTCGATTTCGCTGTTCAACACCTAACTATTTTGTTGTCAGATGATTTCGCCTCCCTTGACACTCGCTGTGATCCACTTTATCGTTTGCGGAATTGGCATTGCAGCAAATGTGCTGCTGCTTATTCTAGTCTTGAAGAAAACACCACAGACGCTCAAGTACGTCCCCCTCCTCCTTCCCTTCCCAATTTGGCTTATACATATCCTAATTATTTTACTGTTAACCACATGCAAAAATTGATGCAATTAAGGTCCTACTCCGTTCTAATCGCTTTCGATGGTGCGGCGCAGCTCATAACTTGCCTTTGCTCGTGCTTGTTGTTTACGAGGTTAGAAATTCGATTTATGTGAGCGGTCTAATTTGTTTCATTTCGAAATTTAGAGTAATCACTGTTGGCGATGCTGCTTTGTCTGTCGTTTCGGGACCTGCCGGACTCTTTTGGTAACTGTAATATGTGTTGCTTGCTTAGCCCATCGTTTAAGGTCACGCGAATTGTGTTTCTTTGTTGACTCGATGATGCTTTTTGGTTATCCGCACTACTCGATAATGCTGGTTGCTTGTTTTGTTTTTCGGTGAGATACTTACTCGATTATTAACGCAATCATGGTTCTGTCTTGAAATATTGAAGTAGCCAGACAAATATTAATCTTTGAAGCTATTATGTTCTGCTCAAGTCGACACCTCGAGTTCGATCAATTGCAAGCATCGCTGTTCTCCTGTCCCTGCCTGGCATCGTACTTTCGGTAATTCTTGAACGTGCAGTCATTTCAAAGATTGTGAAAGAAAACGACTAGTTAACAGTCAACTTCCTCATTTTTAACGGCTCAAAGTCTCCTTGTGACCAATTTATTATGCGCTATTATTACTTATCAGGCGCTTTATGGACAAACACCGCTCGAGACACCGGAGAACATTCGTGCCAAACTGCAGAGCAAAGGAGATGGATATGACAGTGATGGAATCATTATAGGTACCAGATTAGTATATTTTGATGCCATCGACTTCAAGTTCGTTATTACAACTGTACTCGTACACGGCATGAAACATACGACCCGTATAATCTGTCAGAAATCTGCGAGAAAGTTGCGGAACTTTTCTACCAGCTCATGGAAAAGTTCCCGAATTTTTCCACGAGACCTGCGGGAAAATCTTGCAGTTTTTGCGGGAATTCAAATTATATTTTCTCAACCGGGAGAGCAATCTAAAATACATATCTCACATCTCTTTGCTCCTTTGTTTCTCCATTGCAAAACAAAACAGAAATAATTTATCGAATCCCACCATCATCAAAGAACAATCAGGTGTAATACAACAAATATTAATTTATAAACTGATGTGTAATGAGAAATACTCGAAGGAAACAAGACATAATTACCCTACAGAATCATGATTTTAAATAATTTCTTATAAATACTGAGGTAAATAATGAGCAAAAGAAATACTGGAGGGAGCAATTGGATTTAAAAAAATAGTTGAGGGTTATACAGTAACCAACGATAAACAGTTACAAAAACAATCGACAAACTGATACGGAAATATCTCTAATCATCGATAATGGGAACTACGTATCTATTTACTCTGGAAACTTCTCTCATTTAACTACGACCCTTCTCTCTTCTGTAGTAGACAATCACGGGCAGAAGAGTTCGTCTGAAATATTACATTTTTCTAGAAGGAATTCGAAAAAGAAACAGGACTGAGTAATCGAAACGCCGTACTGAAACAAACTTGTTGCTACGCTGAATTATCTGTCAAATAATGCACAACATTCACATTATCCCGAAGATAGGTGCATAACCAAATTTGATCGAAATCAAAATGCTTTGCTCCACGCAGAAGCGAAAGGGATCTCCTTTTTTTCAAAAAAGAGACAATAAATAAATATATTTTTGTACGGAAGAAAAAAAAAACAAACCTTGATACCGGTTGAATCTTTCCTCTGTTCGGCAAGGGTTGGAGCATTTATATACTAGCGATCGGCCGAGTCTGAAAGCTGTGAATGATGAGGATAAAGGGAAAACAAGCGGTATTATCGGTACGAGGTGATAGCGATTGATAAAACAATAGAATGCGAGAGAGAAAGGGTATTTGTCGTAGAATCTACAGTAATCGTGAGCTGCCACCTCGTTGATCTACCACAATCTATTTTGTTAATTATAGTAGGTAGACTCTACTATACCACTGATCTACCACCTCAATGATCGTATAAATATAATAAAGCACTTCCACTGCGCATACATGTATTAAAAATACCGTTGTCAAACGTAAGAGGGGAGTATGCGGTTTCTGGTAGGAAATAAGAGTTGGTCCGTGAGCATGGCCGCTTGGCTCGAAAGGAAAGCTAATACAACGATCAACAATGGAAAGTCGCTCGATAAATCGCTCAAATGTGGTAGAAATAGGCAAGATAAACAAGCGAATTCAGCAAATCGGGATAGGCACGTTTAAATCCGCATATCGATAGAATAGGAGCCTTCCCTAGTAAATTGCCAAGTACACAGTTTTATAGTTATCGCGGCGCGTGAAATAGAGAGCACGAAAGAGGTGAATAGCGAATATAAACAGGAATAGTCGATAAATGCAGGGGTCGATCCGCTCTGTTTGGAGTTGTTTGAGGTTGCAGTAAGCAAGCGAGCGGGAGCTATACAAAAATAAAAACTAGCTTATACAAATATAATTCCATGAAAACAAAAGCAGTAAACGGGAACATCACGTCCTCACTGCTTCAATGATCGGCTAGTCACTGTTCCAGTCATGAAATATGACGCGCATCAAGAATAATAAACGAATAAAACAGGGCAACAATACGAATACCAGAAAAGCTGCGATAAAACTGTGAAGTAAACAAGTTTTTTCTTGCATTTGCGAGAAAATCCTGCAGCTACCAAAGAAGAACGAGAGAGCACGCCAAAGAGAGAGAGCGCAGAAATACTAGCCCACCCCCTACTCCCTTTTCCCTCTCCTCAAACACACGCTCTCTCGCCTTTCTCTTACTTTTCCAGCAGCTCAGCTCCGGGATTTTCTCCGAGAAAAGTTCGGGAACTTTTCCGCGAGGTGGTTAGAGACATGCAAGAGAGCACGCATAAACGAGAGAATCAGAGAAAAAGATGCGAGAAAAGTTTTTCCGCAACTTTTCTCGCAGATTTCTGACAGATTATACGGGTCGATACCTAAGTGTCTGAGGTAGAGATTATAAGAGGCGAGAATGCTTATTATGAAAAGCAATACAAATCTGACATTTGAATCAATCAATAATGTTTATTACATTTCAGGGCCCGCTGATGTTACACAACCGATCGTGGCGATTGCGCTCACTTACGTCTGTTTTCCGGCAATTCCGTCCGAACTGGTGAGCAATTGTGATCTTACCATTTGACAATGTTTTTTAGATCGTTGTTTTCATCGCTCGCAAAATATTTCGTATTCTTGGAGAAAGCGCCATTCACATGAGCGAAAAGACGCGCATTTGCCACAAGCAGATTGTTACGGTATGTGTGAACAAGACAACGAGTCGAAAATTTTTCTTATTTTTTAGGGATTGGTTATTCAAGCTTGTCTACCGATTCTGTACGTATTTGGAGTCATATCGTATGTTTTGGGTAAGCGATTTGAAAGATATTCAAAACAGCTAGTGCTCCAGGTCAATTCAACATCGTCGATTCTTTCGTCCTGGAGTACAGTATGAATATGGTAAGAAGTATTGATTTATTGTGCATGAACAGCCAAACAAATATCTGTGAAAGTGCCTAATCTATAATACTTTTCTTGTATGCGTTTGCATGTGTGGTTTTATGCGTTTAATCGGAAGACCAAAGACCAGATGGAAGGACGAAATCGTGAAAATTGTCGGAGCCAACTGGGAAAGTGTGTGCAGAAGAAACCCTAATGAGTGGAATGCGTGTATCATTCAACAGGCCCATCACCTGACGATTGAATAAAATCTGTATCTGAATCTGTATGCGTTCATAAAGATCACATTACAGTTCGGCGAAATGCTTATCAGCCTCTGTCCAATTATCTCCATATACTACATTCAACCTTACCGCAGGTGTTAATTTTTAGTTAAAACAATTAAAAATACGTTCAAAAACAGTTCGGAGAATGACCTTTATGTTTCCAAATAATAATAATATTCATATTTCTAGAGCCGCCGTCCTATTTCTTCTCGATTGCATGTTCGGAGCAATGCCCAATACAATTTCTACAAGCAAAACAGATAATACGATTGGAAGCATCACTTAATACCCAAGATGATTTATTATTACTGCATCTCAATGATTGACGAATAATATCACTTAACGATATGGGTAGTAATCCAGTAACCTTTGGCACGTGCTCTCATTCATCATATTGCATTTTTTTGTGATTGTAATAGAATCGTAATTCCATCTCCACTCCAATTGAAATTCTACCTAAAAAGGTGGAATTGAATTACAGTTACATTTCACATCGAGAAACCGTAATCATATCGATTCTGATCCATAAACATAGTTTTTTCCGTCGTTTCTCTCTTCCATCTAGCAGTGCGTAAACCCCTCTCCAACCCTCATTCTTCCACTCGATACCGTGCGATTCCTCTCCATCCAGATTTTGACTGCACTTTTCGTCGCTACAGTATAATGTGCATGTCTATCCTTTCCAAAGGTGCTCACATTACCCAAAAGATAGATTCCTCCTCATTACTAATACCGAATCGTGACCAACAATTCATGCCCTCTATCGTGTATCTTGTCGGCGAGAGATCATGTGTGTTGTAGAGAGTCAGTCTATAATAGATCAGGCATCTCTGCTCCATATCCGATCATTAAATGCTTGTCAAACTGATTGATTTATTGTCAGTCGGATGCAAAAGGAGATTTCCAGTAGAGATGACAAATCAGTACACGCTCTTCTCAATTCGCATGATTTCTCGTCGGTCAGAGAAATGCGAGAGTATGCGAATAGAGGAGAGTCAAGTTCTGATTTGCTTTTATTTATTTGTGATTCGGACATACAATTAGGATTTCACTATTAATCTCGCTTCGCATTCTTCCTTATCCATGCCAGAAGCGCGAAGAAATCTCTCTCTTTTTCCGTGTTTTCCCAGGCGTGAAACTTTTGCAGTTCGGTATGTATAAATTCCCGTTCCAGTCGCATTTCGATCTCGGTTGACATTGAAGCCCCTCGACGTGGATTCCGAATGATGAAGTCCCGAAGCTGTTTTTTTATTTGGTATATTATTTATTTATGTATTTTTTTCTATGCATATGAAACGGGAATGACCAGAAGTCACATATTACGAAAAAAAAAAAAACCAACTGATTAGAAGTATTCGCAGCATTCTTGAAAAAGAAACGGTGAAAGGCTCTCCACTGATGATTATATCCCGATTCGTCCCGCTTCGGAAGTCGGAAGTCGGTTTTTGTAAGTCACATATTCTTGAATAATGATCACCAAAAGGACATGAGGAAACCAACTGATTAGAAGTATTCGCAGCATTCTTGAAAAAGAAACGGTTAAAGGCTCTCCACTGATGATTATTCCCCATTCGTCCCGCTTCGGAAGTCGGTAAACCTCATCGGGTCGAACAACCGTTTCCATTCCCATGAAATTACGGTCGAGAAAGCTAAAAAATATAGTTTTTGTAAAGCTCCTCGTTTCAACTTAATAGAATTTGAGATATATTCATTTTGTACGCTACGCGGATGATATTGTTCTCGTATCGCATAGCAAGAAAGAAATTGAATCAATGATGAGTGAACTATGTGCAGAAAGTATAAAAGTTGGATTGGAAGTAAATCAGAAGAAGACAGTAATGATGACCAACCGAGCTCATGTTCCTCTTTATATCGATGAAAAACAACTGAAATATGTCAACTACTTTGTGTATCTCGGAGTAAGGATATCATTCGACCAGGAGTTAATGCTTGAAGTGAACAGGAGAATCGGAGGAGCTTGGAGAGCTTTCAACAAGTTTCACGATTTTCTTACGAGTAGAGGAGTGGAGATGGCACTTAAAACAAGAGTCTTTCGGATGTGCATTGAGCCAAGTTTCATATACGGAAGTGAAGTTTGGAGCAAGAAATTGATTGATAGTTGCGCAAAGAGCAATGATGAGAAAGATGGCAGGAGTAAGCAGGCTTGATAGAAGAACTAACGAATGGCAACAACAAAAAGGGCCTTTGATTGATATTCGAATTCGAGCTATGTATAGAAAGTGGAACTGGGCCCGAAGATTAGCGACAATAGAAGATGAAAAATGGGCCAAAAGAATCATGAATTGGACACCGTGGGATTGGCCGAGACCGCCCGGACGACCGAAAATTCGATGGAGAGATGAGATAGTAAAGAAAATAGGAATAAATTGGGCTACTACGTGCAGAAGAAACCCCCATCAATGGAGAGACTGTATCATTCAACAGGCGACCCACCCGAAGCTTGAATAAATATTGAATATTGAATTCATTTTGTAGTCAATGTTTACTCTTTCTCGATCGACTACAGTGAATACAAAGCTATTTCAAATTCTCACTTTCGATAAGTAGTCGAGTTGTGCCATTCCGATATGCAGAGCATATGCTGCAGCACAACATAGTCGCTCTGTCCGAATGGATCATGAAAGTAGTCAGTATCGTTGTTGAACATGCTATTATAACCATCTCTGGGGATCGACCATTCAGAGCAATCTTGAAAGAATAGTGATCTAAATTAGAGAGTGTATTTGTTTCCATAAAGCAGCTCGAACCTATCATCTTCAGCATTCTCGGAAGAGTATTCTCTAATGTATTGTGTATATGAGGCCGTTTGTGGTAGAATCAACAACGGCTCAACAGGGGCAGAGAACAGGTAAAAAATCGGACATGCTCAAAAGTTGACCCTAGGGGTAACTTTTGATTCTGAATCGACCTGTGGTGTCCGTTTTTCGATCTGAGCCTTCTGCATCCCGGTACGGCACGACGTCAAAATGCCAAAAATTTGTTTCTGCGATAAAAACTGGTTCGGGAAGAGCAAAATTGGCCGAATTCTCGCGTACTCGACCAGAATTTGAAGCTCTACAAAATGAGCGAGGCTCTATCTTTTTTCGTTTTCGAGAAAGGGTCGATTTTTGACAGAAACAAAAACGCCGGGAAATATGATACCACAAGAAAGAGCATACTCTCCTGATCATTTTGGTATATGAGGTTGAGGAATTGATCGTGACGGAGATAGTTTTATATCGATTTTTGTGCCGCGAACTTGCGTTTTTTGGAGTTTTTCGAGTCCAATATTTTTCTTTAGCGTTTTCATGATCTTTCGTGTAGAAATTCGTTATCTACGTGCAAAAATACGCCAGAAACTCCTATAGCCACGTGATTTTGAGATTATGACTTTTGACCCAAAAATGGGCCGGCGAAATCTGGGTTCAGGGTCGAAAAAGTCATAATTTCAAAATCACGTGGCTATAGGAGAGTTTCTGGCGTATTTTTGCACGTAGATAACGAATTTCTACACGAGAGATCATGAAAACGCTAAAGAAAAATATTGGACTCGAAAAACTCCACAAATGGGCATGGTGTCTGACTGGCATGCCGACGCAGGCAGGTTCGACTCCCGCCCGCAGGTGATGTTTTGCAAGAGGTAGAGAAAGGCGCGCGCCCCAGAGAGGAGCCTTGCGGACATGAGGAGTGCGGAAGACACGGAGGATAGTGGGAGACGAACCTGAGAGAATGATCTTTGATCTTTAGAGGAGCGATTGATGAAGGTAATGATATTGGGTCAGATAGCGCCAGAATATGTCACTTCCGCATTGTAGATCAGTACAGACATGTGAATGGTGGTAGGGTAGAATGCGGAACAGTAGTTGAGGGAATGAGAGGGTATGAAGGGAGGGGGGATTGCCTTGGCTCTTCTGTATCTCCATTTCTTGTCTGGTTGCCTCTTCAATCACAGATAGATCGTATTTCACCCATTCGTCGTCTCCTCCGTAGACCTGACGTCAAATCATCATTAGGCAATTTATTGCATCATCGAAGCCTGTATTCGATTGGGATAGCGATAGGTATCTTGTCCGATTTTTTACCTGTTCTCTGCCCCTGTTGAGCCGTTGTTGATTCTACCACAAACGGCCTCATATACACAATACATTAGAGAATACTCTTCCGAGAATGCTGAAGATGATAGGTTCGAGCTGCTTTATGGAAACAAATACACTCTCTAATTTAGATCACTATTCTTTCAAGATTGCTCTGAATGGTCGATCCCCAGAGATAGTTATAATAGAATGTTCAACAACGATACTGACTACTTTCATGATCCATTCGGACAGAGTGACTATGTTGTGCTGCAGCATATGCACTGCATATCGGAATGGCACAACTCGACTACTTATCGAAAGTGAGAATTTGAAATAGCTTTGTATTTACTGTAGTCGATCGAGAAAGAGTAAACATTGACTACAAAATGAATTCAATATTCAATATTTATTCAAGCTTCAGGTGGGTCGCCTGTTGAATGATACAGTCTCTCCATTGATGGGGGTTTCTTCTGCACGTAGTAGCCCAATTTATTCCTATTTTCTTTACTATCTCATCTCTCCATCGAATTTTCGGTCGTCCGGGCGGTCTCGGCCAATCCCACGGTGTCCAATTCATGATTCTTTTGGCCCATTTTTCATCTTCTATTGTCGCTAATCTTCGGGCCCAGTTCCACTTTCTATATATTTATCTCAAAACGTTCTCGGTGTTGATGGAATTCCACCTATCCTGTTCTCCGACTTGGACACTGATATTTTGGTGAGGGTATTCGTATCTGATCTCCTCGAACAGCCAAGAAACAGCGAACGAGCGGCTCTGAGTATTATTTCTAATAAATTGCTGTTCTATTGTATAAAATGAATGATCATTTACCCACCTGCGATAGGGCTGAATAAAGTAAATGGATATCATTGGACAGAAGCTAACTAATATTTCGCCGAACTGCAAAATTATTTATTGTTGAAAAAATAATCAATTAAATTTAATAAAATAGGTATCGCCGTACCATATTCACAGAATACTCAAGATAAATTGATTGGATGATTTTGAATAAACCTGAAAATGGATTTTTTTTAAAAATTAATTGATTCTTAGTAGCCTTACCAAGCAAGTAGCAAGCCATTCCACAAAAATATAGAATAGGAAGACAAGCTTGAACGACGAGTCCCTTTGAAATGTAAGATTTCATTATTCAGCTGTCGCTTCTCACATATTATGAACCCGTAAACACACAAGTAGCCAGCCAAAATCAATTGTCCGTCAAATTCAAAATAGACGTTACCGTAACAATCTCCCGATGCGAATTGCGAGTGCGTTTGCTCATCACGGCAGCTTTGACATCCAGAAAGCGATAGATTTTCCTGGCTAGATAAACAACGGTCTGACATATTAATATCATTAAAATTATTAAATATTGCAGTTCTAGACTTACAGCTGCGCCCGGGATCTCCGGCAGACAAATGTATGATAGACCGAACGCAACCATTGACTGAGCGGGGTCGGAGGGTCCTAAAGTTCGAATTTTTGTCTCTCTGATCCACTCAGAACACTGCTACCGATTATCATCGCATCAATATCATAATCCGATCCTTTAGTCAGCAAAGCAGCTCGAATTATCTCCGGAGAATCAAGAGGAGTTTGTGCGTACATAATCTGAAATTAAGTTCGTAAATAAAATTTTAAAAAATCAACCTTACCATGACTGCGATAGTAGGAAGTGAAACGGCAACTGCAATGATCATTACAGTTTTCGCTTGCGGATTCAATCCTTGTAGCGCATAATAACTGAAACATATTAAATTTCATTAAATTAAAACCAATTTCTCACCGAAACACAAAACATGCCACTAGAAATATAGAGTAGTGTGGAAACCCGAAAATCCTCAGAGCATCGAGATAGAAACAGAATAGTCTTGACCTGAAAATTATTCTTTGAAAGATAAACAATTATTTTTACTCTACCCAATAAGCTGAGCAGGGCCAGAAACCACAGAATATCCAGCTTGTCCGATTGTGATTAGTCTGAAAATAGCACATGTATTTTTTCTCGATTAATGTCTGAGACTTGTCTCGTTACGATCACATTCATGGCTATTCATTTCCTCATTCCGCACCTCATAAATAGCACAAACGAAGAGAAGGAAGTTGTGAGCTGAATGAACGAATCAAACGCGATGAGCACTGAGTAGGATCTTAAAATATATATTTTTTTATAAACGGTGCCACTTTTCTGATATTATTATTCCTTTCATATACAGTAGCGGACATAAGTCAATGGACACTTTTTCGACCCGATGAAACCAATGAAAGAGAAAATGCCTTGATCTGATATGATGGGGTCTTATGTCAAATTCATCAGAGATTACGATGCAGATATTGGGGTATGACGAAATAGCCTCGCTCTTGCGTAGTGATGACGTAATCGGAAGCATACTTTTTCAAACTAGCATTATTCTTGGGAGAGATTTTCCTATCTTCTCAAACTTATGGAGGTACGAGATACTCCGGTTGTCCATTCAGGAAAAAAGTTTGGAGATGAGGCGTTTCCTCCTTTTCGCAGGAGCCCTGCTTGAAAATGGTGACCAAATTAAACTTTTTTGGGTTCTAGACTTGCTAGAGACCCCATCTTTGTGGCAAAATGATGCAAATAGTGAGCGTAATACGTCCCAAAAGTATGGTGACTAAAAACCATCATTGGCCCCTTTGGCACAAAAAAAGTCATTTTTCGTACTATCAGATGTCCAAGGCTTGAAAGTCTATGGAACGCTCCGGCGAAATTCTGCAAAGACGTGGATTTAGTAGAGAAACTTCTTGAGTACCGAACTGTCGGTGCGTTTAACGCTTCGATTTTTTTCCGGTCTGTGGTGATGAATCTCCGAGAGGATACCATGTTCGGCCCAACCATGAACCCCGGGTCATGGCTCAAACGTCACCATGACCCCGGGTTCATGGTCCAAAATGAGATGGGGTCAAAATTAGAAACAATGTTTAGCCGGTTGCACTAGGTTCACATTCACAGTGCTCATCAGCCCGATACTTCTATCCACATCAGTTGGAAGAATAGAAGTTTCGGGGCTGACCCATGAACCCCGGGTCATGGCTCCATTGAGACCATGACCCGGGGTTCATGGTCCAAATGAGTAGTCAGATAAAAGTTGGGATTCATGTTTGACTATAACCAGAGTAGAACGATCTTCGATCTAGAAGGCATGTTGCGTCAACGTTATGTAATATGACGTCATGAGAATGCGATAACCCGCTATTGTCTCGTTTCACGGCGAAAACTCAACGGAAAGTGGTGAATGAGGGGTCAATGGAAACAGAGTGGAACGATCTTCGATCTAGAAGGCATTTTACGTCATAATTTTGATGACATCTTTACTATGTTGTTGTTTTTGCTTATTTAATTATTAACTGAATTGCCAGTGGGCTGATGGTAATAAATAATATACCCTTTCCAGAAGGAATGAATGTTCGACATCGCATACTCGGAGCCTTCCGACCCGAGTTCGGAACTGTCCAATCTGAGATCGGATTCTTCCAATCTGAGATCGGATTCTTCCAATCTGAATGAGTATAAAAGGCGCTGTACTTTTAATCAAACTCACACTCGCTCCTCAGTTCATCAAATGGATCCCTCGTCTACTACCAAGAAGCGAAAGCAGTACTCCTCGGATCTTCGTACAGTCATAGTGGCGATGCGATCTAAAGGCTTGAGCGTGCGCCAGATTTCGAACTTGACCAACATGCCCACGTCTTCTGTTCATTTGATCCTCCAGTTGTTCGGGAAAACCGGAACAACTGAGATTGAAAAGAGGTAAGTACAATGTTCTTCATAGACTTCAATTAGCGCAGTCCCTATATTTAATAACATTATTTCAGATCTGGTCGGCCAGCCAAGTTGAGTGATAGAGAGAAGCGTCATCTGAAGGTGGAGAGCATCAAGGATCCTCGTCTTCCTGCCACGGAGTTGGCGATCGACCTTAACAAGAATCGACCTAACGATCCCGTCTGCTCGAAGACTGTCCAGAGAGTTCTCGTCGCTGCTGGACTGCCAGGCAGACGGCCAGCCTACACGTCGTATATCAATAGGAGAAATAGAAGAAAACGTCTCGAGTGAGTGTCTATCTTATTGAAAAATAATAGCTGACATCATAATTCAAATAATTATCGATTATACTACAGGTTCGCGAGAGAACATCTCAATTGGACACCCAGACAATGGACGCATGTACTCTGGACTGACGAGAGCAAGTTCGAACTCTTCTCCGAAGGTGTGCAGTACGTCCATCGACCGGTCAACAAGAGATTCGACCCCAAGTACACTATCCCCACTGTCAAGCATGGAGGAGGCAGTGTCATGGTCTGGGGATGTTTCATCGGAGGTAAAGTCGGACCTCTTGTTCGGATCGAGGGCATTATGAAGAAAGAAGACTACAAGAAGATCATGAAGAAAGAAATGATTCCCTGGGCCAAGGCTAACTGCCCTGCTAGATGGAAGTTCCAACAAGACAACGATCCCAAGCACACCTCGAAGCTGGTTATGAAGTGGTTCAAGAAAAAGAATATCAAAGTGAGTTAATTTTCGAAGAATAAGGAAGAATAAGAATAAGGAGTGTGATAGCACAAATTACTTGCACAATACTTATTCCTCTATTTCAGAAAATCGAATGGCCAAGTCAATCACCCGACCTCAATCCGATCGAAAATCTTTGGGAAGTACTCGATGAGGCTGTCCGCAAGCAGAAGCCCACTAATGCCGCCGACAAGTTCCGTATTCTTAAAGAAGCGTGGGAGAAAATCCCTTCCGACACCCTTCTCGATCTTGCCCATTCAATGAAAGACCGATGTGCCGCTGTCATAGAATCGAAAGGTTACCCTACCAAATATTGATTGTGCATATTTTTATGTCATACCCATACCATACTCTAATAATAAATTACTTCAAATATCGAAGATCGTTCCACTCTGTTTCCATTGACCCCTCATTCACACCATGCCCATTAGTGGTTATGGTGCCAGAGCTGGGGATTTTTTGATTTGTCCCCGCCATGACGCGCCCCAACCACTAGTCCCCGCCATGAGTTCCCGGCCAGGGCTGGGGATTTTTTTGATTTGTCCCCGCCATGAGGCCGCCCCCCCCCTGGCCTAGTGGTTATGGTGTCTGACTGAAGAACCCAATCCAGTCTCGACTCCCCGGTTCGTTCATCTTCGATACTGACCACCGATTAGTGCCGCCGGGGACGCTTGACGGAGACTAGTGGTTGGGGCGCGCGCCTTTCTCTACCTTCCGCCTTTCTCTACATTTCTATATTAGAGCTCATGACATATCGAAAGAAATTAGTTATGCTCGAAAAATACCAAAATCAAGCATTCCTGCACATTGTTTTGTAGAGCTCATCGAGCTGATCATTTTTCATGTACATCATTTTGCATGAAATTCATCCGCCGAGAAGCTAGAGTGCGGGAGTCGAACCTGCCTGCGTCGGCATGCCAGTCAGACACCATGCCCATTGCCCATAATGGGCATGGTGTCTGACTGGCATGCCGAAGCAGGCAGGTTCGACTCCCGCACGCAGGTGATGTTTTGCAAGAGGTCAGACACCATGTAATGGGCATGGTGTCTGACTGGCATGGTGATTATGGTAAGGGACCGTGATTATGGTAAGGGACCGTGAATCGAGACAATAGCGGGTTATCGCATTCTCATGACGTCATATTACATAACGATGACGCAACATGCCTTCTAGATCGAAGATCGTTCCACTCTGGTTATAGTCAAACATGAATCCCAACTTTTATCTGACTACTCATTTGGACCATGAACCCCGAAACTTCTATTCTTCCAACTGATGTGGATAGAAGTATCGGGCTGATGAGCACTGTGAATGTGAACCTAGTGCAACCGGCTAAACATTGTTTCTAATTTTGACCCCATCTCATTTTGGACCATGAACCCGGGGTCATGGTGACGTTTGAGCCATGACCCGGGGTTCATGGTTGGGCCGAACATGGTATCCTCTCGGAGATTCATCACCACAGACCGGAAAAAAATCGAAGCGTTAAACGCACCGACAGTTCGGTACTCAAGAAGTTTCTCAACTAAATCCACGTCTTTGCAGAATTTCGCCGGAGCGTTCCATAGACTTTCAAGCCTTGGACATCTGATAGTACGAAAAATGACTTTTTTTGTGCCAAAGGGGCCAATGATGGTTTTTAGTCACCATACTTTTGGGACGTATTACGCTCACTATTTGCATCATTTTGCCACAAAGATGGGGTCTCTAGCAAGTCTAGAACCCAAAAAAGTTTAATTTGGTCACCATTTTCAAGCAGGGCTCCTGCGAAAAGGAGGAAACGCCTCATCTCCAAACTTTTTTCCTGAATGGACAACCGGAGTATCTCGTACCTCCATAAGTTTGAGAAGATAGGAAAATCTCTCCCAAGAATAATGCTAGTTTGAAAAAGTATGCTTCCGATTACGTCATCACTACGCAAGAGCGAGGCTATTTCGTCATACCCCAATATCTGCATCGTAATCTCTGATGAATTTGACATAAGACCCCATCATATCAGATCAAGGCATTTTCTCTTTCATTGGTTTCATCGGGTCGAAAAAGTGTCCATTGACTTATGTCCGCTACTGTATATGATGCCTACTTCAAAGTCGATGGAGTTCTGGTGTAAACGAGAATCAGCAGCATGATATTTGCCGCAATCCCCGTACCACAGACGACATAGTGCATGAGCTGGAGAATCAATGGTGGAGAAGACATGAAACTGGAATGAAACAATAGAGTGATTCGTTATCCAAATTCTGCAAAGAATATTAGATCTTCGTGAGTGTGACTAAAGCAATTAGTGAATAATAAAATGTACTTTAAAATGTATTCGTGAAAAGTGAAAAATTATCTACAAAAAACAAGTCGGTGGAAATTGCGATAAAGGCGACTTATGATCGTAAACAGAAGTTCTGCAAATGGCCTTTGAGCTTTATCATGGCAAAACAAAAGCCAGAACGTATCATTGAGAACGAGATAGCTTTGAATCATCGCCTTGAATATGTCATTACAGTTAGCCAAATAACGCAGTAAGATATAGTTAACGTTTTGAAAATGCATTCAAGTCAGTGTACAGTAATTCGCATAAACAGCAATTTATGGCACAAAATAAAATTTCACACGTGGTTTTACAGCAAAAGAAAAAGCGCGGAAAACACGCTTCGCTTCACGAACTAATTTCGAATTATTCTAATAAAAACAATATTATGAAAACTATTGGGGTGTTCCGAAAGTTCGTTTAGAATAGTTCTCTATTTTATTTCATGCATATTCCAAGGTACAATATCAACGACTTTCATGTGTTTAGTAGAGGTAGAAAAATACGATTTTGATCCGTCTTCAGATTTCAGAAATGTTGCATAATTATCACGCAATAGTCTGAAAAGTGGGTTTCGCGCCCCTAATTTCAAAAATCTCTAATTCGACAGAGGATGAAGATGATAATTCCAAATTGAAACCACAGCAGGAGATGATGATGGGGTGCCAAATGATACAAGGGATTTTTCTAATTAGGCGACAGAAGTAGGTCAATTCTTTTCACTCTCAAGCTATTTCCAGAGGGTCGAATTTTAAATTTTAAATTTTACGAGCTTATTTGTCAATCGATTTCCTTTAAATAATTAGTAATTTTAATTTTAATCCTTTATTATTAATTTTAATTTTTACTGAATAACTTCTAACTATTTTTGTCGCGGAATCCGCGAATTTTTATAAAAATTTGTGGAAAATGGCGAGTTTCGTAATTATGATGCAATGTCTTTTGGAAGGTTGGGAGAGCGGTCAAATTGCATATTGTCTTCTCTCCATTCACCGGAGACAATAACCAGATTTTACCTCATCGCTAAAGAGATTTTTACCTCACAATAGGTGGTTGAGGTCGGGTCTAAAGAGCATATTTCTCGGAAAGTGTAGTGATCGCACTGGCTCAAGTATTTAAAACGCATTCTCTGTAACAGTGCAGTGATTTGAGTGTGATAGTGCACAACCCCCTCAAAATGGTCGTCCGGAGCTCATACTTGGAGAGTCGAATCACTATGGGAGATGAAAACTTTTTTGGAAAAAATTTTCAGTTTTGACCTACTTTATCGATTTTTTCAAAGTTGAGATTTCGGCACCATGTGACATATCATTCGAAAGAGCATCGAAAGTTATGTTCAAATCTCAAAGGAAAATGAATTTGGCCATGATTGACCTAAGTAGTGACTAAAACCGTGAAATTGAATAGCCTTTTTGACAAATACCGTCAGATTTAGACAAAAAGTAAGAATCGCCCGGTCACCATATTGAGATATTTAATGTATATGGCAATGATAAAGATAATAAACCTCTCTCCGGGGCATATTTTTGTCGCCCCGGTATCGAGCTGATCGGTCAAATGGGAGACCATTGTCGTGAGGTCATCACTTGAAATGTGTAAATTGTCCATTCTAAGGATCTCGATCAAAATACTAATATGATTAGCATGAAAAATGGAACGACTTTTGTGTTGACAGTGAGATGCAACGACAACGATTAGGTACGGAAAATAAGGAAAGTTCACAAATCGCTTTTCAAGCATCTTAAAATTTCAGGTCGGTATAAATCGAGTATTTACACTCACAGAGCTGAATTTGATGCACAAAATATTATGAATTGATCACCGTAGAACGTTTTGAGCTTTGGAGCCGATTTCAGCTTGAAAATATTTTGGCGAAAAAATTCTCGATAAATGGCCATCGAAAAAAATGAGATAATATTTTTGTATCCGATTCAGCTATAACTCTCAGAAATCCGTGACATAGCTCAGTTATGATATTTAGAGTCTTAATTACCACTCTTTGAGTGAAAATACTCGATTTATACCGACCAGAAATTTTAAGATTCTTGAAAAGCGATTTTTGAACTTTCCTCATTTTCCGTACCTAATCGTTGTCATTGCATCTCACTGTCAACACAAAAGTCGTTCCAAATTTCATGCTGATCATATTAGTATTTCAACCGTGATCCTTAGGAGGCGTTTCTGGACAATTTACACATTTCAAGTTTTGGCCTCATGACGATCAGCTCGATACCGGGGCGACGAAAATATGCCCCGGAGAGAGATTTATTATCTTTGTCATTACCATATATATTTAATAACTCAATATGGTGACCGGTCGACTCTTCCTTTTTGTCTAAATCTGACGATATTTGTCAAAAAGGCTTTTAATTTTCACGTTTTGAGTCACTACTTAGGTCAATCTATGCCAAATTAATTTTCCTTTGAGATTTAAACATAACTTTTTATGCTCTTTCGAATGATATGCCACATGGTGCCGAAATCTCAACTTTGAAAAAATCGATAAAGTAGGTCAAAACTGAAAAAAATTTCCAAAAAAAGTTTTCATCTTCCATAGTGCTTCGACTATCCAAGTATGGGCTTCGGGCGACTATTTTGAGGGAGTTGTGCAGCTCCTCCTGCAGAATTACAGAGAACGCGTTTTAAACTAAAGCGCATTGATAGCTCCAATCATCGCCGGTTAGCAGAACTCCATTTATTTCTTCGCAGTTGAGAAAAATATTATTCAAAATTTTTTAAACGAACTTTCGGAACACCCCAATAATCATGGAATAAAATATAGGTATCTCGATAACTTGAGATGACACGTCGGAAAATACCCTATATCGCAAAAGCGTGAGATAATAGTGCAATGGGCGGTAAAGAGGAATACATCGAACATAAAATATCAAACAACTTTTGCTGGCGCATCTGCACAAAATGCAAGACGAGGCCTAATTTGACTTATGTCTTGAAATTAGACAAGACACTGAACACTTCCTGGAAGGAAATAGATGTGAATTGAGCCAGATTGAACAGATTTAAATTCTTCCCAGAAATAAAGCGTGACTATTATTAGCGTTCCTGTCTGGTCAATAGTCCGAAACGTACGTTTACAAATAGAACAATATCAAAATAAAATATTAACATAACGGCGAAACAAGTATAATACATGAAACAAGCCGTGTGTCGGGCAGATGATATTTTCCATCTATCCTACGATTGAAAATCTTTAAGTCTTCAATCTCTGGCGACTTATATTTGTACCGAAATCCTGCAAGAAAGCAACAACAGATCTCGAATACCATAATTTTCCCTCACGACTGCAAATATTGCAGGTGATTTAGTGATTCACTGTTCACGAAGACGCTATCTTGTCTGTCCGCGTCACTTCCGCGTAATTTTTCCTCTGCGCATGCTATACATGAAGGAGTAAATATTCCTTCGAACATTTATTATTTTTAAGCAAGCTGGTTAACTCCCATTCGATACTTGAGTTCGAAGAATGAATAATGTGGGCTCGTATGCATCATCGGTGAAGACTGCAGATCGGTGGTTGAGATGAGAACCGCAGGCCCAAACTTCATACGTGTGCCCGTGACCTCCTTGGCCCGGTATTGCAATAAGTAATTTCGGAGGAGGTCAGAAGATAAGTTATTCAATTGATTAAAAAATAAGTTTGATATTTAGAAAATATAACAATAACGCGAAGAGCTACATATACTCAAAATATCTTCTGCATTGCAATCGGGATGACCAATGATGAAAAATATCCACCTCAATCGATATCCGCATTGTATCAATTTTGATATCACTTTTTCTCAACCTTCTGATCAGTGTTTATAAAGCAGACGAGAGGGAATCATTTTCTGTTTAGCAACGTTGTCTCCTCTCTCTGATCGAGATAGACACCCCAAGAATGAGAGATCGTCATTCATCGACGTTTAGACTGGAAGGACGACTATAAAACGCCACTGCTCGATTTACATCATCTTCAACAGAATGTTCTCTGCAGAGCATACGTTGCTTCTCGCATTTATTCTCGGATACAGTAACTCATCCGGATGACTCAATGCCTGTATATTTGAGAGGCCTGAGCTGGCATAAAGTTCAAGAGTATCTCAAGTGAGTCTTGATCAGCTTTTTTTTCTTTTCTTTATTCGCTTAGTTCGTGATCGTTGCTAATGTAGCGAATAATCTGAACAATCGGTCGATTTCAACTGAACATTCAAGGAAGATCTTCGATTATCACAGTCAGTAGTTCCATTGAATTACGCTCTTGATCTTTCTGGCAATGTGAGAGGGCATGCAGGCGCCCAGCAATCGGATTTCAACGGTGATTGTTCTGATAATCATAGTTTTTTTTAAACCAGAATCATTGCATATTTTCTCAAAAAAAACATTGGCGGATAACTGAAACTAAAATTTTTAACGATAACAATCCACCTAAATGTCACGATTCCTATTGACGAAATTGAGCTGCACTCGAATGGATTGATAATTGAGAAAGTGATAGAAAGCCAGTTTAATAATTGGACGACAATCTCTCTTCAGGCTCAGCTGATTGACAGTTTGATTATGAGCACTCCGGCTGGTGTTTCACGAATTTATTCCAATTTCGAGCGAGAAACTATCACAATTCATGCAAATAGAACGATTCAGCCATATGAGGAATTCATGCTTCAGGTATTATCCATTTATTTTCATAATATTTGTTTCTCCCATTCAGATCACATATCTTGGAGTACACATTAGCCAAACACCGCTTGCTTGCGAGTGGGGCGTATACCGTTGCAAAAAGCTCGTGAGGCTGAGAGCGCGGAGGAAAAGTTCGTGAGGCTGAGAGCGCGGAGGAAAAGTTGCGATGTAGCCACGGAGCGAAGCTTTTTGCAACGGTATACGCCCCACTCGCAAGCAATCGGTGCTTGGCTAACGTGTATTGCGGCCTAACGTTGCTAAAATAAACATGCTCTGGCCATACCGTTGTGAAAAGCTCA
This sequence comes from Pristionchus entomophagus, assembly GCA_036245825.1. Lineage (NCBI taxonomy): Eukaryota > Metazoa > Nematoda > Chromadorea > Rhabditida > Neodiplogasteridae > Pristionchus > Pristionchus entomophagus. The sequence continues at coordinate 5,249,809 of BTSX01000001.1, forward strand.
TGAGGCTGAGAGCGCGGAGGACAAGTTGCGATGTAGCCACGGAGCGAAGCGGAGTGGCTACATCGCAACTTTTCCGGAGCGCTCGAAGCATCACGAGCTTTTTGCAACGGTATACGCCCCACTCCCAAGCAAGCGGTGTTTAATTAACCTTTGCTTACGACCCGGCGTACAACGTAGCAGCCGCAGGCTGCTAGTTCGTGAATGAGTTCTCTCGCTGTCCAATAGACGTCGTGCTATAATAGCACAATCAAAAACTTCTGTTAAGCTTAAAACCCACAATATCAATATCCGGCGCTCGGCGTAGAACTTCAGTTGCTCATGAATTTGACTGTAATTCGCATATCCGACATTTACGGCGGCAATCATGGGTATCTTCAGTGTTGACCCCTGAAAAATAAAAATTTATTTTGTATTTCCTACGTGGGCACTGGAAAACACTGAAGTAACTGAAGTAACGATACATTTATTTTAAAAAGTTACAAAAAATAGTACAAATAACTTACGACTCTCTTGCGCTCATCTTCACTCAAAGTTCTCGGCGGAACTATTATGTTTTCATAAAATGCGAGATACAAAAGATCGTATTCGTCATCGATAAGGAAAAAGGAGGTTTCGGGAGCAGAGAGTTCAAGGGAGGCATCTGAGCAAAATCAGGTTCGTGTTTACCATATATGTATCTTTCATGCTTTACCGTTTTTGCGGAAACTCTCACATCCGGCTCGCCATCAATTGTGAAGAAGATGGGAATAGTGAAGCGAGTTCTGCAGTGCATTCTTTTGATATCGAGGATTCATTGCGTATATTTGCATTGGTACTGATTCAGGTTCGCACTTCAAATTGAGATGAAAACAGGGTTTCAAGAATAATAAAAAATAAATAAAAAAGACGGATTGGTCACTTGTTGTCTCGGAGTACGGTATCGAAGTATGTTGAGTGGAATCGAGTTTGCTCGATCGTCACGGAATTATTGCTTCTTTTAACGATGAGAAAGGCTTTTCCAGGCTAAAATCAATTCATTCCAAGATTTGTTTTTTTGTTGGACTCTCGTCTGATTGATGAAAGACTCGAGAAATTCCTCAGCAAGTGCAGCATCTTGACACGACTTGGAAAGCGTCGTAATAAAGCCATCAATGTCAACGTACTCGTATTTTCGGCCGAGTATGTAATTCTGTACGCGACACACGCATACAGCCGCAAATATCGCTTCGATGGTTAGCTTTCAATGTAACTATCCTCATGTTGTCGTTAGAATGGATTTTGGAATGAACTTATAAGAATGAGTTCGGAAAAGCTCATTCCAAATCCAGTCAACAGGATACCTAGGCATCCACCAATCCAGTGTATATGATTAGCTTATCTATAAGCTAAAACATAGCCGAGCTCTATAGAGCTGAGAAAAGTGAAATAATTATCTGTTTTCAAATTTCTGGCGCTTTCATCATAGCGAAGAACGATAAAGTTAAGGGAACATCGAAGATAGAAAAGTTAAGAGACCGGCTCTGTTATTTTGGAGTATTTTGGCCCCTAGCCGGAACCGTTGAGCTAGCAATGAGAATCCCCAACCATACACGGGTGGTAGGTGGGTCTTAGTCCCGTAATAGACAACATACCACTTTTTTTGTCATTCCTGCCTCGCCGGACGGAGAGAGTTAGTTTACTAGGTATGGTCGAAAAATCATAATTTCTCAACCGATCGAGATAGACTCAATTTCTCTTTTGCGTTACGTTAGGGGTGCCCGGAGGCTCTGAAATATCTGTTCTGATCGATTACTGCTCACTGAGAAGACGACTTTTCCGACATAATTTTCGGTTTTTTGAAAGAAGTTGCTCGTTTTTGGCCAAATTACCAGACACCACTATATAGGTTTTGAAGCCCGTTCAATTTTGTATCGAAACCACCCAAAGTCGAGTTCCGCGATTAGGGCTAAAGTTGGTATTTTCTCGATCGAATCTAAAAATCCTCGATTTCGACAATTCTTGGGGCATAACTTATTTATTTCTAGGTTTCAAGAGCTCTAATGCCGGAATTCGAATTCCACGCGCAAAACTGCTCTAGAAAATATTATAGTCAGATTTTATTGAGACGAAAATTTTTCAACTTTTTTCATGACCCCGGGGTCATGGTCATTTTTTGTTGGAAAAGTCGATGAAAAAAGTTGAAAAATTTTCGTCTCAGTAAAATCTGACTATAATATTATATAGAGCAGTTTTGCGCGTGGAATTCGAATTCCGGCATTAGAGCTCTTGAAACCTAGAAATAAATAAGTTATGCCCCAAGAAACTTTCAAAAAACCGAAAAATTATGTCGAAAAAGTCGTCTTCTCAGTGAGCAGTATGCGATCAGAACAGATTTTTCAGAGCCTCCGGGCACCCCTAAAGTAACGCAAAAGAGAAATTGAGTCTATCTCGATCGGTTGAGAAATTATGATTTTTTTGACCATTTAACCTTGTAAACCACGTCTCTCCGTCCGGCGAGGCAGGAATGACAAAAAAGTGGTATGTTGTCTATTACGGGACTAAGACCCACCTACCACCCGTGTATGGTATGGGGATTCTCATTGCTAGCGCAGCGGTTCCGGGGTATGGTCCAAAATAACCGATCCGGTCTCTTAAAACACGTTATTTGGATTTGCGCAGTTTGAATGGCACAACTCCTTAAAAATGGCCACGGCTCATATTTGGGGAGTTGAACCATCATAGAAGAAAAAAACTTTTTTCGAGGAAATTTTTCAGGTTTGACCTACTTTATAGATTTTTTAAAAACTTGAGATATCGGTGCCATGTTACATATCATTCGAAAGAGCGCTGAAAATTATGAATAAATCTAAGATTTCATCCACACAGCACTTCTCATATCTGATAAAAGTCGAGAAATGTGAACTTTTTGACCATTTTTTCATTAAATGGATATGGCTCCCTATCTCAAGTTCTTTTGTTATTCAAAGTTTTTGCATCAAACATGCGAAATTCATCGTAGATTCCGACTATCGTATTGATGAGACGATCTAAGTGTGCCGAAGAGCTGTTTTGACTGTCTGAACATGACCAATCCGAGGGATTTCAACAGTTTCTCAGTCACAACTTTTTTATTTCTTTTTCTCATGAGCTCTAGTATCGAAATTCGAACTCTACGCGCGAAAATACGCCAGAAACACCTATAGTCAGATTTTTCCGGGACAATATTTTTTTCAACTTTTTCAACGTTCATGGTGATTTTTGGGTCAAAAAGTCGAAATATCAGAACTATCTGAATACAGGATTTTCTGGTGTGTTTTCGCTCGTAGAAAACGAATTTCCATACTAGAGCTCACCAAAACGCAAAAGAAAAAAGTTAAGTTGAATTTTTTTCGGTTTTTCGCATATATTGTTTTTCGTTTGCGTTTTGGTGAGCTCTAGTATGGAAACTCGTTTTCTACGAGCGAAAACACACCAGAAAATCATATATTCAGATAGTTCTGAGATTTCGATTTTTTGACCCAAAAATCACCATGAACCATGAAAAAGTTGAAAAAATTTCGTCATTGAAAAAAAATCTGACTATAGGTGTTTCTGGCGTTTTTTCGCGCGTAGAGTTTGAATTTCGACACTATAGCTCATGAGAAAAAGAAATAAGAAAGTTGTGACTGAGAAACTGTTGAAATCCCTCGGATTGGTCGTGTTCAGACAGTCAAAACAGCTCTTCGGCATACTTAGAGCGTCTCATCAATACGATAGTCGGAAACTACGATGAATTTCGCATGTTTGATGCAACATTTGGGAATAACAAATGAACTTGAGATAGGGAGCCATATCCATTTAATGAAAAAATGGTCTAAAAGTTCACATTTCTCGACTTTTTTTCAGATATGAGCAGTGCTGTGTGGATGAAATCTTAGATTTATACATAATTTTCAACGCTCTTTCGAATGATATGTAACATGGCACAGATATCTCAAGTTTGAAAAAATCGATAAAGTAGGTCAAAACTGAAAATTTTTCTCGAAAAAAGTTTTTTCTTCTATGATGGTTCAACTCCCCAAATATGAGCTTCCAGTGACCATTTTGAAGGCGTTGTGCCGCTTTGTCCCCATTTCCCTGCACAATTCCAAATAACGCGTATTAAATAGTTACCCATTATTTCGCTGTTCATGAAACTGTTCGATCTGATTTTTTAAAACAAAATTGGTCTCATTTATCAAAATCAACATTAAAATCTCTTAAATCACGATATCCCGTATTGGCTACTTGCACTAATTATAATTCATTTTTATTCCCTTTAAGACGATCGCTCTGTTATTTTTCACCATTTGACCCCCCTCCCAGGATATCGGTACAAGAATTTCGATTCCGGCCTCCATACTCATAGGACCTAGGGTGCCTTGGACCTTGTTTACAATAATGGTATGGAAACTGGCTTGGCCTCGCAATGCGGTGCGCCAGGTGCGGGCACAGTGAAAAACTTCAAATTTTCATATTTTCTGAGCCGAACAAGATAAACTCGAAATTCCTTTTGCATTATGTTTGGCATGTCCAAAGTGCACAGGAGCAATATTGGGAACTATTTCCGGGCAAATCTGAAATCGACTTTTTAAATTCTATTTTGGAATTTTCACAGTTCTCAGTGCTCTAGAGGTGATTCGGCAACATTTATACTATATCATAAGTTAGTCCACTTAGTGCCTCATCCAACCGCACTATACCTGAGAAGATCCCGATTGGCCTTTATCGCGAAAAGTTGAGCAATTGATAAAAAATTGGCCGATTTCAACCGTTTTCGAGCATAAATTTTTTCGTTAAAGGTTTTATGAGTTCCGAAATTCGGAATCTACGCCCAAAAATACGCCAGAATCACCTATAGTGAAATTTTTCCGAGATAGAAAATTTTAAATTTTTCCATGACCCCGGGTTCATAGTAATTTTTGTTCGAAAAGTCGATTTCTCAGACGTGAGTATTGGGTTTTCTGATGTATTTTTAATAGTAGAAACCGAATTTTCATACTAGAGCTTCCGAAACAGTGAAAGAAAGAACTTATGCTTGAAAAACGGCGTTCGGTTTTTGAAAGTTTTTTCTTCCACTATACGTTAGCTGCAACTTTTTTCTTTCACTGTTTCGCAAGCTCTAGTATGAAAATTCGGTTTCTATGATTAAAAATACATCAGAAAACCCAATACTCACTTACGTCTGAGAAATCGACTTTTCGATCAAAAATTACTATGAACCCGGGGTCATGGAAAAATTGAAAGTGAGTATTGGGTTTTCTGATGTATTTTTAATCATAGAAACCGAATTTTCATACTAGAGCTTGCGAAACAGTGAAAGAAAAAAGTTGCAGCTAACGTATAGTGGAAGAAAAAACTTTCAAAAACCGAACGCCGTTTTTCAAGCATAAGTTCTTTCTTTCACTGTTTCGGAAGCTCTAGTATGAAAATTCGGTTTCTACTATTAAAAATACATCAGAAAACCCAATACTCACGTCTGAGAAATCGACTTTTCGAACAAAAATTACTATGAACCCGGGGTCATGGAAAAATTTAAAATTTTCTATCTCGGAAAAATTTCACTATAGGTGATTCTGGCGTATTTTTGGGCGTAGATTCCGAATTTCGGAACTCATAAAACCTTTAACGAAAAAATTTATGCTCGAAAACGGTTGAAATCGGCCAATTTTTTATCAATTGCTCAACTTTTCGCGATAAAGGCCAATCGGGATCTTCTCAGGTATAGTGCGGTTGGATGAGGCACTAAGTGGACTAACTTATGATATAGTATAAATGTTGCCGAATCACCTCTAGAGCACTGAGAACTGTGAAAATTCCAAAATAGAATTTAAAAAGTCGATTTCAGATTTGCCCGGAAATAGTTCCCAATATTGCTCCTGTGCACTTTGGACATGCCAAACATAATGCAAAAGGAATTTCGAGTTTATCTTGTTCGGCTCAGAAAATATGAAAATTTGAAGTTTTTCACTGTGCCCGCACCTGGCGCACCGCATTGCGAGGCCAGGCCAGTTTCCATACCATTATTGTAAACAAGGTCCAAGGCACCCTAGGTCCTATGAGTATGGAGGCGGGAATCGAAATTCTTGTATCGATGTCCGGAGGGTGATCGAAAATAACCGAGCGGTCGTCTTAATTTAAAGCTTCATTTCAGCCCGGTCTCCCTCACACCTGTCAGAAGATTGCGGCAGTCATTTTCGTCACATGTCTCGCCGTTATCTAGCTTATCGGAGTGGGCTATATTATGTACTCGGTCGTCAACAACTTTCGGATATGACCCCGATTTGTAAATGCTATTGTTGTTCAAAATGTATACAGCACACAATCTTCCGACATAGCAGTGATTTTTTTTTATCACATTACTGTTTGCTCATAATAGTTTTGAATCATTATTTTCACGAACTTTCCGAGAGAACAATAGTTGAATGGATTATAATCATGAATATTTAAATCACTATACAGATACAGATTTTATCCTGTCCTCAAGGCACTGGGCCTGCAGGATGGTAGCTTCGTTAGGGAGGGAGTGGGATCTTCGATTTCAAGTTGTCGGGGTCAAGGGATGAGGAAATCTTCTTTGGCTTGTTGGGTCAACTATTGGAATGGTCTTGGTCGATTTCCATTGAGCTTTGAAGTAGATCATCCAGCCTCCGATGATGGCGAGTGAGTGCTGACGTGGACTATTGATTGACTCACGAGGCAGACTTGACGATCGGGGCCTTTCTTGACGGTAGATCACTTGAGTCGGTTGATACCCATCCGGGGTCTCCTCTTGAAGCGTACCAAGTGGGCGATTCTCACCGGGTTGCCCAAGCTGACGGGTGAGGATTCTTCAAACTGGGTTGGAATGGGGCGGGGTGAGACGAATGGAGGGGACCGACAGCCCGTCACGAGCGCAAGAATGGAGAATGGAGAATGGAGAATCACTATAGGTATGAGTAATTGTTTGACGGATATTGGTTGACTGTATGATAAGATTGTGTTTTCGAAATGTTCATCAATAAACAGTGCTGAAAATGCGTAGATTGTGTAGACTTTGATTGTTTGTCTTGTTTGTAAAATTATCCTAGAAACAAGAGTCAGGCTAGCTATTTTAGAATTACCGAATATTCCGAATATCGGATATGTTATTTTATTCATTTTCAAAATTCTCAAAAACTATTTTTTTTCGAATTTGCACGATTTTTATCAGTAGCTATTTTTAGTATCGAAATTGATGAACGCCCTTGTTCTTCTATTTCGGCAGAGGCATTAGTGAATTATCGGATACTTTTTGTTTCGAGAATGAAAACATAGAACGAATGCACCTGTAAAAAAACGAGAAGTTTCGTAGATTGGGTATACAGATATACATGAAAGATCAACGATAATTCTGCACCTGTGATACGGTTGAACGAAGTACATCGTAATTATGGGGCATGCACAGTATAGCATTTCCCCAAACTGAAATGTTTTTCTGTGATACCACGTTTGAATAAAACATTACTCACCAAGTTCCCACTATACTCGAGAATAGTAGAATCGACTATGCGCATTTGTTCTGAAACATTTTCCATTTGAAAATTGTATGCTTTGAAATTAACGGTCTTACCAAGAAGATATGACACAACTCCAGCAATATTTAGAATGGGCATGCAGGCTTGAATGACAAGTCCTTTCGAATTATAAACTTTTCAAATAATTTTTTTAAAAAACAAATATGATAGTTTCCGTCAAAATCTCCCGATGATACGTGCGCGTTTGGTTACTCATATCGGCCGATTTAATTTCCAGATACCGATAGATTTTCCGAGCAAAGCAAATAACAATCTGCAAATCAAGTTTAAAAAAAAATAAATATTGGTTGTAATCAATGATGCCAACACATAAACAACAATACCAAACTTTTCCCTCAAAACCCAATACTTTTGGTTCGATACTATAGCAATAACCTTTGGTCTGGAGAGATACTGATCTGGCATCCCTAGTTAAGAATGTTGTGCAACTTGCCACAGTAGCCAGAGCTTCTAGCAAGCATGCGTAAGAGAAACAGACGGCAACGATCGGCTGAGTCGCGTCGTCCTCAACAAAGCGTGGAGAGATAAATCGAAGATTTGCTCTTGTTTATCATCCAACTCGGTGCTCTCACAAATGTAATACCTGCTAAGGTTACAGGGTCAACTATTCACACCCCCCCCCAATTTTTACGTACTTTCTGGTGTAACCGTCAGGGGGGTACTTACCGAATATCATCCCGTCTATATCATATTGTGGCCCTTTGGTAAGCACTACGGCTCGTGTGATTTCCGCGGAATCCAGGGGAATTCGCGCATACAGAACCTGAATTTGTTCCTAATTATTAGTCCATGTCTCCTAACTCAATCGCCATCACAAGCATTGATTGAAAATGAGAAGACCGGCCTCATATCTCCTAACCTTCTTTTTTGCACTTTTCACGAAAATAAATATTATGAATGAATAACGCAACCATGAAAAACAGTGTTTGCAATGCCACAAGAACAGCGATGAGTATCGTAGTTTTCGCACGAGGCGCAGAGCCAAGGAGAACATAGTACCTGAATCATTAGGGGACTGTTTTTTTGAAAATAAATGATGAAATGGAAATGAGAGGAGATATACGAGATATGCGTGTCCACTTATGAGCGTGTTAGGATCAGTTTTTAAAAGCGTAGAATATGAGCTGGTTATGAAAGAATTGGGCAATTTACATTATACTTCGGAAACTATTTTTCATGGGAAAACATCATGATGATGATTTGCACGCACCGAAACAAAACATGCCACTAGCATTGAAGATGTGTGAGGATATCCGAATATTATTAACGAATCGAGATAGTAGCATAACTGACGTGACCTGAATAAGGATCCCTTTCAACCATTTGAAATAATTTCTTAAATTTATTTGTTTAAATAAGCAATTAAAAAGTATTACTCGGTAAACTGAGCGACTCCGGTAACGACGTTCCATTCCCAACAGTGATTACTGTGGAAAAAATGTATAATCAACATAAATTTGTATTGTGTCCAATATAAACTTTCAACAACTATTTGACAATGACAACCTTCTGAGAAAGCTTGCATGTGTGTTTCCGGTTTTTATTCTCACCGCTGCGACCCCTTCAAAGTGTGTATTTTCTCGACTATTTTTTGGAAGGATTGTCTTTCATTAGCACCGGTAGATCCGTGGAAGCCGAAGCTAGAAATATGCATTTTGAGATGCTTAGTGGGACGTCATCTTTGTGAGCTCCCTCTCCTCTCCATTCCTCATTCTCGTCTAGAGAGGGCGCTGTTGTTTATGGAAATGATCGAGAGGAGGAGAAGAGGGCTGAAATATGACGGCTCAGAAAGCAGTTCAAAATGTAAATTTCAAAAATCTGTTTTTACGGATCGACTGAAAGGACACTCCATCAAAAATAATCGAGAAAATACACTTTGAAGGGGTACATGCGTTGGTGCGCCCTTGGGCGACCCTACGCAATCCTCCGCGACCCGCATGTTCCCGGGGAGACTCTGCGGGACTGTATAATGGCAAGGGATTGTAACGACAATGCGAATTCGTCAGCTAACATGTCGCTATTACGAATGGCTCGATTTTTCATGCCCGGCGACCATGGTGTAGGAGTAGGAGGGAGGGGAGGGGAGGGGAGGGGAGGGGAGGGGAGGGGAGGGGAGGGGAGGGGAGGGGAGGGGAGGGGAGGGGAGGGGAGGGGAGGGGAGGGGAGGGGAGGGGAGGGGAGGGGAGGGGAGGGGAGGGGAGGGGGTGGGATCGATCTTCTCATGGAGTCACACAATTCGAGTATCGAGGAGAGGGAGTCTCGTAAACGGATGGAGGAGTCCGCTTATCCAGTGTATGTCTGACTGGATATAAGTGTATGACTTGACGAGGTAGATCGAAAGATGGAAGGGAAAAGGAGACGGGAATGGATGGGGATGTATTGGAGGGCAGCTCAAAGATTCGAAACTTCTATTCCTAAAACACGAGGTAAGTCAGGGTGTTTGAATAAGTGAACCTTAATAACGGGGATTGACAATTTGGGGTTACAAATCAAATGCAATTTATTTAATAATCGAGCGGTTCTGTGAGAAAAAGATACTTTGAGATCGATTTTTCCGTGATTATTGGTGTCTTTAGAAGACAATTTCAGTCCGATAATATTTTAAGAAGGATGAGAAGAGGGAGAATCGTACAGTCAGAGAAAGAGAGAGAAGGAAAGAGAGGTCTCACCTTTCTTCTTTCATTTGCCAACCGTTCGCCTCATCCTAGCAACAGTAGGACAACCGCTAGAAGAGCGAGGATGTCTCCATCTCCCCGTCATATTTATTTCCCTTCCATTATTGAGAGGCCACTTAGTATTCCTATCGTTTACTTGTCCGCTCAATATTTCGCTCTGCTTATTTTCATTTAATATAAAAGTCGAACATTTTGTTGCAGTTGACTACACCAGCTCATCATCCACCGGTGGAAAATAATCGAAAACACATGAACTTAAATGTGAGAATTTCATAAGATTGTAGCATAATTGTACCATTTCAGAAACGCAAAGTCGTGTCTGAAATAGGAACACGTTCTAAAGGACACGCAACGACGTAACCAATCGATGATAGCTGAATGCAAGCTTACTGTAATGAAAGTGGCAGACACTGGGCATTCTGAGCCTCACGAAGAACAGCTCAGATGGTGAATGGCTTGTAAGCTGCTAGTGGGATACCTCATGCATTTTAGAGTGATAATGTTGTAGTATAATACATTTTGAAGTGAGCGTGTAATTTCTTCACACTGTTGCATTGCCAACTTGTGTTGTTGATAAGGATATTTTTCAACCAGTGAAATGATGGTATAAGGAATTTTTCGTATCCGTATGCAACGTACATATTTTTATAAACACGATTCTCAAATACGACTCCCATTGAATCAGCTAATGGCAGAAAGCGAGTGTGAGTGAATCGTACTTGCGGAGAAGAGAAGAGGAAGAGAATGGAATTGGCTTTCCACATCCTAGCAACTGCAGGGAAACCGCTGTTCGATGGAGAAGATCTCTTAGTCTTCACTTCGCTTCATCGTACATTATCTGTTTTTGCTTTGATCTGTTTTTGCTAAGCTAAATAATCATCCCTTATAGCTCTTTTTTTCAGTTGAATACACCAACCCCATGGTACTCGACTCAAATGTAGCAGGCTAAACGAATTCAATGAACATTTAAGTATTTTCAATCATAAGTGGGTAATGCCATGATGTTGAAACAGTTCCCTAGTTGTTTGATTGATCTTCATTTTTTTTACATTTTACTCTGCATTTTTTCCTTTGTTTAATCGTTTTTTTTTGCAAGCATTCTGTAATCTGAAGGGCATTGTGAGCCTCGTTCTGTGTATCATATTATAGTCGACTTTCGAAATCGACTTTCACGGCAACAGCGTCGAGACAAATTCTTGAGGAAGCAAACGACACGCCTTCCATTCCAAGAAAATATACAATTTCATGCGCCATCAGTGTGGATGATAAAATGTGCATTGTCCATTGCCCGAAGAACAGATCGATAAAGTTGTTGGAAAAAAACATCATGCACGACGGAATATTCGGACTGTGATCATCATGTCTCCAATGTACTGATACAATTAATCCGTAACATGAAAGAATATTCCCTCACTCTCTTCTCTTGACGGGACCGACTTCGCTGGGTTGCTCATGGTTTCCGTGGAGAAACGGGAAGGACAATCGTAGAGTGGTGAACAGAGAGGAAAGCACTTAGTATATTTTCCTTTCTCTGCAGCATTTGACTTTTCTTCTTTTTTCTTCTTTAATGCTATTTTTTTTTCAGTTGACTACATCAACTCAATTTCCAAGGAATATAATAAATACCTGAATAGAAAGGGAAGTTTGATTATTGTTCTTTAATGACGCACATTAGTTTTTTAGAAACATTATCGTATCAATGCATCGTTGCAGAGCCTCTCAATGCACCAAAGGAAAGGCATCGCAGAGCCTCAGCAAGGGTCCCCCCCACCCATGACTGAATTCTTTTCGCTTGTGGAGGAGAAGGACCCAACCAATGCTGAGATTCTGAGTAACCTAGATACGATGACTAAATTCTGCCATGAAAAACTTAATTGAAAATTAGAAACATACTTGGCAGAATTTTGTAATCTGATCTCCTTTTCTATATTCAGATAGGTGTTCCACTCTTTAATTTATTTTCTCATGTACAATCCTTTGAATCTCTTTCATTCACTTCTTGTACTAATTGTTCGCATTCCAGATTTCGGCACGAGATGAGGACGGAGACGTGAGAGTGAGACTAGCGAGAGTTGGTTATTTTGTGAGAGTTGAGCGAGAGTGCATTTACGAGAGAGGTTATTATTCTTTCGGCCTTTTGAATCTATTTTGTGATACGCATTTTTCACTTTGGGCATTTTCGCAGTTTCTGAATGATAAATATCTTTCGTTCCCCTATACATGTTCCCCTATACTTTCTTCCACATATAATGGATGTTGTCGAGTGGTCGCAAACCAATGAATTTCATGAAGATACGAGGTGTCATGAATATGCTGATAATTTCTTCTTGCTTCGCCCTACAGAAGAGTTCTAAAGAAAATTATTTCATAAGTTGATATTTAATGTTCACCGACCAGTGAGAGGGAGGGGCGTTTGGGTCAGGGGACGTATGAGTAGTGGGGGCATGTGGGTAGGGGAGGGGGCATAAAGGTTAGGGGGCATACCGGTAGCGCGCACTGGGGGCATACAGGTCATACCCTCTGGCGTTTGGGGGCATACGGGTAGGGACCCCCTCAGCAAGCTTACTAGGAAATGAGACCACCACGGAGACCGTGAAGGAGAAATAAAGTGAACTTCAAGAGGAACTCCTTGCATTAAGTGGATTAGACGTTCATCAAGCTTATGAATATTTCGTTTCCTTTATCAGTAATATTCTCGATTCCTTTGTCCCTCTTTCAAAACCCTCCCCTTTCTCTAGATACCCTAAATCCCTCAAGATCCTTTACAGTAAGAGTAAAAACTTAACCCGCATCGCCCCAAATAGCTATGCCTCTTCTAAAATGACAGATAGATTTAACACTGCCCTTAACCGTTTCCACTGTACTCTCGAAAATCGTATTGTAAATTCTTCTAATCCTAAGCTCTTCTACAAATATTGTAATAGTAAACTCACCGCTCCCAAAACCACACCATCTGGTATAATTGATTCTGACGGAACCCTATTGTTGACAAATAATTTAAAATGTATTGCTTTCGATCGATTCTTTTGTTCAGTCTTCACTCATCCTCAGTCTTCCCCACTCCCTCAGCCTTGTCCCTCTATTATTTTTGACGTCCCGTTTGTTTCACACTTAGATATTATCTACGCTCTAAGCAAACTTGCTCCTAAGGTTAACGTTTCTCCTGATCATATCCCGAGTATAGTCCTCACTAAATGTCGAGAATCCATTATCTCTCCTCTCCTTATTATTTTCAATAAGTCTCTCCTCACATGTCAAGTCCCCTCTCTCTGGAAACACGCACTTGTTAAACCAATTCCAAAGAAATCGAGTAACTCTATCTCTGATTTTCGTCCAATTTCTCTCACGTCTTCTGTTTGTAAAGTCCTTGAGAAAATACTCATTGACAAAATTACCACATTTCTTGACCAAAACAATCTTTTTGATCCCCATCAGACCGGTTTTCGTAATTGTCGATCTACCTCCACCAATCTTGCGGAGACTTACTCTCATTACCTTCGTATATTTAAGAAAGGCTCTCCTTTCGACACTGTTTACATAGATTTCCGCAAAGCTTTTGATTCCATTGATCACAGATTACTTCTGCATAAATTGTCTAATCTAGGGCTATCTGATCATCTTGTCTCTTCATTCTTACCTGTCCAATAGAACTCAATCCGTTTTTATTGACTCGTCTTTCTCTCCCCCTTCATCAGTTAGATCAGGCGTGCCTCAAGGCAGCTGCATCGGTCCCCTTCTCTTCATCCTTTTCATTAATAATCTTTGCTCTCAATTCCACAAGTCTATCTATTACTCTGTATATGCCGATGACCTCAAATTATTTGCTGAAGCCCCACTTCATTCCGATCATTTACAATCTGCTCTAGACACTGTTGCTGATTGGTCCTCTCAGTGGAATTTAGGAATTTCTGAGACTAAATGTCATATTATGCATTATGGTCTCCATAATCCCCGTAGACGTTTTACGATCAATGATGTTGTCCTTACCGAACCAAGTAAATGTATCATCAAGGATCTAGGTGTGCATTTTTCCCCATCCCTTTCTTTCTCTTTCCATATCTCTAAAATTATCTCTACTGCTCGTTCTAAAACAAACCTCTTATTTAAATCCTTTCGTAGTAACTGTCCCGATCTGTATCTGAAATCGTTTACTACTTTCATCCTGCCTAATATAGAATATTGCTCTATTATCTGGAACCCAGTGCACAGTGTAGATATGACTAGAGAACTTGAAAGAGTTCAACGAGATTTTACACGTAGACTTTATTATCGCTGTTCTCTTCCGCCTGTTTCTTATAAATCCAGACTTCGCGATTTGAATTTGTCTACTTTAGAACGCCGTAGATTTATTATGGATATCACTTTTCTCCAGTCAATTGTTAATAACCGGTATTCTATGGATGTTTCCTCTCTGTTTACTTGTACTCCTCTTACTCGCACTCTTCGTAATTGTCACAATTTTCGTATCTCTTTGCCTTTTATTCCGCATAACTCTTCTTCCACCCTTGCCTCTAGAACCATTTCAATCTGGAATTCCCTCCCACCCGAAATTGTTAATACTTCTTACAACGTTTTTCGTAACTATATTCGTTCTCAACCCCCCTCATTCTACCCCAACTCAATTATTGGTAACTGGCTTGATCTTTAATCTTTCTTCACCCCCCTCCCCCCACCCTCCCCCTACCCAACCCTTGCTGCCCGGCAAAAAACCGATTCGACACCATCGACGGACCTCCGTTTCTTGCACTCTTCTCGATAATCTCTTGTACATTACCAAAATCAACGGAATAAGTGAATGAATGAATGAATGAATGAACTTCAAGAACTCACAAGAAGAGTCGATTGTGTAGAACATAATTTTAACATTGTTGAAAATATCAAAAATCAATCGCAGATAAATGTTGGATACAAACTGGCAATCAGCAATTCATCAATTGGTTATGGTTATGTGTTTCTCCATTACATTTGTTTTTTGAGGCAGAAGTCAGTTGGCAATGACTCATAAATGCGGGAAAAGGAGAAAGAGGAAAAGGATCCCTCTCGCTCCTGCATCCAAGCAACAGCCGCGGGAAGAGAGAGAGAGAGGAAGCCGCTAAGTCGTCGTTTTCTCATTATCCTCTTTCTTACTTTTACGATCCTATCGCGAAAGTTTTTCTGGTTTCTTCCACAGGCTTTGTTTTCTTTTCAGTTGACTCTTTTGAGTGGAAAGAGAAATAAAGAGCATACAAATAATGTGGAGCAATCACTTACTGATAAAGATAATTGTGTGGTAGTGTGTCATGCTGACATAGCAAGTTTCAAACACAACCTTTTTTCCAGCATATTTAGAAAAGCATCGACGTTTCTGAAATCCAATTTGAATGTATTTTTCCCCATTTCATTGTGATCGTTGATCTACGAATACCCGATGAATGATGATGCGAAGTAAAATTCAGCAAATTAATTTGAATTTGATTACTCTGAAGGAAACTCGTTGTATTTCTTGGGCTGTCAGCAGAAAAATCGGACGTAAGATTGACGGATTGAGATGGTTTTCTTGGTGAGAAGCTGGAAAAAAGAGGATTCGTATAGTGAGAGAAGAGAGAAGAAAGAGTGAAAGAGGAAGCCAGTTTTCGCTGTTCTTTTAATTCGCGGTGCGCAATCTGCTGTTCACTCTGTCTGAAATGTTTTTCGTTCTAAAGTTTTTTTTATTGAGGACCCCTTTCTAGTTGATTACTCCAACTCGATTTCCATCAGTGGCATGGGCATTTACCTGATTGCTCAAATGGAGTTAACGACTGTAAAGGTTTTGAATATAAATCAGAGAATTCAACTGATTTGTTTAGAGGATGCGTTGAATCAATATTTATTAATCAATCAAAGTTCTGCAAGAACATCATCTTCATGTTTTCGGATTAATCAAGGCCAAAGCACGGAGTGCGGAAGCTCAACATACTTACAATAGCTTCGAGACCGAAATGCTTTCAAAAGAAACCGCATGTGGCTATTCTGTTCATGGGACAAGGTTTTCTATGCAGAGTGATAAAGTTATTGAAGAATCTGACGAAGAAGCTATAGTCCAACAAGATCTATTGAAAGCCTGTAATTTCTTCGCATTTTTGCAATTTTCCCTTGTTTTGATTGTTCGATTGCTCCAATAATCCGTATTCAATATCTACAAAGAAACGTGTTGTTCGACGGCAAATGACTGTCTACGGAAGATTTCATGTTTGTATGAACAAGATAATAATTTCGGAATTCTAATCAGTGAATCAGTTTATGGAAGAAGTTGGGTGAACGAGAAAAGTATAGTAAAACAGAGAAAATAAAGATAAGGATCGCATACATCATTTTTGTTCTTCCTAGCAACTGCTGGGCAACAGCTGTCCGAAAGAGGGCCCCAGTCCTCCATTTTGCACACACTTCACTTCTCAGAATATTTTGTGCTCCTTTTTGCAAAGCTAAATATTAATGCCTTACTGTTATTTTTCAGTTGAATACACCAACTCACCTCACATTGCCCCTCTACTCAAAATTAGCTCACTGAACGAATTCCATGAATTAGTCGGGTAAATAACAAAGTAAAAAAATTTTCAATCATAATTGGATACTACCATGATGTTGTCTTAAAATATCCTACCTTTCCAAATGATTATCGTTTTTATTTAATTGTAATTAGCATTTATTTTCCTTTGTTTAATCGAAGTATTTTTAGGAAGCATTCTGCAATCTGAAGGGCATTTTGAGCCTCGTTCTGTGTATCATATCATAGGCGAATTTCGAAATCCACTTTCACGGAAACAGCGTTTGAGGAAGCAAACGACACGCCTTCCATTCCAAGAAAATATACAATTTCATGCGCCATCAGTGTGGATGATAAAATGTGCATTGTCCATTGCCCGAAGAACAGATCGATAAAGTTGTTGGAAAAAAACATCATGCACGACGGAATATTCGGACTGTGATCATCATGTCTCCAATGTACTGATACAATTAATCCGTAACATGAAAGAATATTCCCTCACTCTCTTCTCTTGACGGGACCGACTTCGCTGGGTTGCTCATGGTTTCCGTGGAGAAACGGGAAGGAAATCGTAAAGTGGTGAAGAAAAAGGAAAGCATTTAGTATATTTTCCTTTCTCTGCGGCTATTGACTTTTCTTCTTTTTCTTCTTTAATGCTATATTTTTTTCAGTTGACTACATCAACTCAATTTCCAAGGAATATACTAAATACCTGAATAGAAAGGGAGGTTTGATTATTGTTCTTTAATGACGCACATTAGTTTTTTTTAGAAATATTATCGTATCAATGCATCGTTGCAGAGCCTCTCAATGCACCAATGCCAAAGGAAGGCATCGCAGAGCCTCTGCAAGCTTACTAGGAAATGAGACCTCCAAGGAGACCGTGAAGAAAAAAGAAAGTGAACTACGAAGCGAACTTCAAGATGAAATTTAAGAGCTCATGTACTAAACTGTGTGGAGCAAAATTGCGTTGTTAAAATTTTGAAAAATACAACACAGATAAAAGTTCTATAAAAACTGACAATCAACATTTTATCAATTGTTTATGTGTTATACATTACGTTCACGATGTAATAGTCAGTGAATTATTTTGCGACATAGGTCGGTTGAAAATAACTCAAAGAGGCGGAAAAGGAGAAAGGGGAAAGGAATCCTTCTCGCCTTCTCGCTTCTGCATGCACTCAGTGATGCAGGAGGAAGTGAGAGAGGTAGCTGCCATGTCAAGTCATTATTCATTGTTTTCTTCCTTTAATTTAAGATCCTAGAGCGAAATTATTTCTGGTTTCTTCCACAGCCTTTGTTTCCTTTTCAGTTGACTACACCAATAAAATTTCAACGCCCTTCGTAACTTGCCAGCTGAGTAAATGATGTGGTTTCCTTCAGAAAACATGAAACATGACCTGTTCGAGAAGATAACACCTGCCAAACAGCCCACGATTCGTGAGAAGTACACTTATGAGAGGAATCGCGAGAGATGCGAGAGAAATGACCATACCGCGGCGGTAGGAATTTGTTACTCCGATTCCACTGAAAAATGAAACTTAAGTACTTCGAATAGTGCTCTTTTAAACTGCGTTTGCAGATTTTTGATATCAGGTCACATCTTCGAGTATTGTGAGGTCAAAGTAGCGACACTACGAAATTTACGACCAAAATTGCATCAGTAAAACAGCCATAACTCGCTTTACAATTATGCTAGAAACAATTTCAAAACGTTTTCGAATGAGGGGGCAGAGCGGAACATTTGTTATGTTGATGATGTCATTGCTTCTCCATGAGCTGGATCAGGGCAGTCGGTTTTCCAAAAAAGTGATGTAACTTTCCTAATACCGATTTCCCCAATAAGCGCCGAAGAGTGATTTGAGTAAAAACTAGTACCAATTACCAGCTCTCAAATCAGCAAGAACGGATTATAGGGAAAAAATGGGGCGGGACTTTTGTCCGAACAACATGCGATTTTTACAAATTTTCGATGTTTTTCAAACATAACTTTTTTCATTCACGTTTTCATGAGCTCTCATATCGAAATTCGGAATCAGCGTGCAAAAATACACCAAAATTTCCTATAGTCATTTGTATTGGAAATAAAAAAAATTTCGACACTGACCCCTTTTTCACCATGTGGACCATTTGGTCCGATTTTGGTCGAAAAGATTCTGAATCATGTCCCTTTACAAATTTCTGGCTCATTTTTGAGCGTAGAAAACGAATTTGCTAACTAGAGCTCATGAAACTTCAAAAGACAAAAGTTATGATATAAAGAAAATCCCAGAAAAATTTTGTTTCGGATTTTGATCATAACTTTTTTTTCTTTCGAGGTCTCATGAACTCTAGTTAGCAAATTCGTTTTCTACGCTCAGAAATAAGCCAGAAATTCTTACAGGGACATGATTCTGAGACAAAATCGGACCACATTGTGAAAAAGCGATCAGAGTCGAAAACAATTATCTCCAAAATATATGACTATAGGAAATTTTGGTGTATTTATGCACGCTGATTCCGAATTTCGATATGAGATTTTATGAAAACTTTAATGAAAAAGTTATGTTTGAAAAACATAGAAAAATTGTAAAAATCGCAGGATTTTCGGACAAAAGTCCCGCCCCATTTTTTTCCTATAATCCGATGTTTCTGATTTAAGAGGTGGTGCTTGGTACTAGTTTTTTCTCAAATCACTCTTCGGCGCTTTTTGGGGAAATCGGTATTAGGAGAGTCACATCACTTTTTTGGAAAACCGACAGCCCTGATCCAGGTCATAGACGAGGAATGACATCATCAACATAATAAATGTTCCGCTCTCCCCCCTCATTCGAAAACGTATTTGGAATTGTTTCTAGCATAATTGTAAAGCGAGTTATGGCTGTTTTACTGATGCAATTTTGGTCGTAAATTTCGTAGTGTCGCTACTTTGACCTCACAATACTCGAAGATGTAACCTGATATAAAAAATCGGCAAACGCAGTTTCAAAGAGCACCATTCGAAGTACTTAAGTTTCACTTTTCAGTGGAATCGGAGTAACAAATTCCTACCGCCGCAGGGCTCTCGAAAATTTGGCGATTCCTCTCTTATAGAAAAGTGCGAGACCTGGATGAAATGAATCTGCTCGATCGTTCAACGAGTTCAACGATGAACCGTCCTGGAAAACAAAAAGTATTGAGCTGAACAAGAATCAAAAGATAATTGAGAGGCGATTCAATAAATAAACTTTTTTTTCTATTGATATAATTGTTCATGAAGCAAAGTTACCAAGACCGGCAATAGTCATTCACTCATATCCGCAGCGTTGCGTTTCCTTGTCCTCACAAGAAGATTGATAATACAACTTTATTGATTCATTTATCACAATTGTATGAATGGATGTGACTGAAAAAGTCCTGGTCCGAGTGATGATGGAAATGATTGGTTCTGAGGGAATTCTATGATGCAAGCGACCGTTCATAATCATTAGAACACGATGGATTGTCTACAATCTGGCACTTCCATTGCCGTTCATATAGGCACTGATGGTCGATCCCGAAGTTGCTAGTTCGCTTTTATCTGAACGTGTCCTATTGTGCAATGTACTAAAAAATTTTTCTTACATGTTCGCATGTCTCATTTCCATGTTGACATTTGGCCATCGAAAACTTACTGACAGTCGAGTTGGTGTAGTCAACTGAATGTGTAATTTAATTTCATTGGGAGTTAACAAAGTATGATAAAACGGAGACAATATCGAAACAGAGAAGAAATCGAAATCCGCGAATATTGAGAGATAAGAGGAACGAGAATGGGATGAAGGAGTAGATGCATCCTGCTGTTGCTAGGATGCGAAGAGAGAAGCGGTTCTCTCAATCCATGTTCTATTGTACGGTTATGTCTTTGCTTGCCAATTTTCGAGACCAAGTAATCAATACCGAAATGAAATAACAATGGACTTCGATATTGTCACGGTGGTTTACATGACTGCTTTCCAAATGGATTCCGAGATTATCTGCACCAAGTAGCTTTTGATTGAAGGAGAGAAAAATGAAATCGTATAGCCGAATGGAGGCAGAGAGTAAAATATCCTAGTCTTTCTTGAGTCCTAGCAACTGCGTGGCAGCCGCAGAGAGAGTGGGCGAGAGGAAGTTTCCCGTTCTTTCTCCCTTCTCTTCTCATATTCCGTTTCTCTCTCTATCCGTTTACAATTTACACTCGATTTCGTGTTCATGCCTCTGAAACTTCATTTATAGTTGTCTACACCTACTCGACTTCCAACATTACTGGAATTACTGATATAAATGAAGAAATAATCTCGAGAAACAATTTCCACAATTACAATGTAAAAAAACAAGTGAGCCTTCTTGGGTAAATTTTAAGAATCCTTATTTTTTTTATACCATGAACACCGACTCCGACGCGCCTGGCTTACATCAAGTAACATCCGAATTATGAAAAGGGCCATTTCAGGAGAGGATTTTCCGGCCGTTTATTCATTCTCAATCAGATCGATCGACTAGCAAAAACGTGAACAAAACGCGGAAGAAATCTGGACGATCATGGAGGACACTACTCAATAGAATCATGATACAAAGAGTCGACGAAGGATTCGGATGATGCGATTGAGTTTAAGAAAACAATATGAAGTAACGTCCTGAAAATATCGAATGATATTTCGCAGCAAACAAAAAAAAGAGTTTTAATGATAACAAATTCAAGAAGAACATGCATGTGATTCAGAACAAGCATTCGGAGAGGAACAATAACTGAGAACAATGCAAAAAAAATTTCTAAATGAGAAATCATCTGCGAGAGTAGTCCATTGTTATTTCGGTATTGATTACTTGGTCTCGAAAATTGGCAAGCAAAGACATAACCGTACAATAGAACATGGATTGAGAGAAACGCTTCTCTCTTCGCATCCTAGCAACAGTAGGATGCATCTACTCCTTCATCCCATTCTCGTTCCTCCTATCTCTCAATATTCGCGGATTTCGATTTCTTCTCTGTTTCGATATTGTCTCCGTTTGAATTTCCTCAAGGAGCGTACATCTTGAGGAAATCCCGAAAAACGGGAACTTGGCACACTGTCAAATTGGCTCCCAACGCGATTTCCGTAACCGGCATCCGTCTTTCTGGTGATCAGGCATCTTGTCATTGGTGCAGGCCCACTCACGGAGAAGATTTGCAAGCTCATTCTGAAGGAGAGAATGAATTGGCCCGCCCCTTTTGATCTCTGATCTCTCCCCTGCTTGACTCACGTAGTGCTCGGGTTCCTCAAGATCGTAAGCGAGGGAGTCAATGATGACCTTGCACTCGAAGCAAGAGATGAGAAGCTGAGAATGGAGGGGAAGTTGATCTTTGATCTTTTTTGCTTGTTTGGCTTGTTCTTGTCTAATTTTTTTATCGGTATCAACTTCATCTTTATCACCCATTTCTTTCACTAATTTTCATTCACTGGAATGGCTGAAAATCGTCCGATTCGGTTTCAGAAATCAAAGGAAATGATCTTTGATCTCTTCCAGTCACTGGTCTCCGGAACGGAAGGTCATGTGCTGGGACTTCTTGAAGAAAGTGGAGAGAGTCTGCTTGGAGCTGACCTGAACCATCCCCTTGATATTTGATCTTTGATCTCTTCAATTGAAATTATTTGATTTATTATGCCTTTAGGCTCATATTCGGATTTATTATGCATTTAGGCTCCAAGCGCAACGGATGTCGACAAATACAGCATGGGAGTTGCGGAAAATATGCATACGGGGGAAAGCAGATATCGGGCATACAGTAACACAACATGGTGAGGGAATACGGTAAGAGGATAGCGTCACGGACGATTATACACACTAATATAGAGGATTGAGCGGATGATCTTTGATATCAAGAAACATTCACAAACTGAGGGAAAAAAATACGGTACAGATGGAAAGGGGGCGGAGCTAAGTGTGGGCGGAGCCATCTTAGATGGTCTTGAGACCCTTGTAGAAAGCGGCGACCTTGTTGAAAGGAAGGCGTGCCTGCTTGGGGCAGAATCCGATCTGGGAGCAAGCCTACAATGCAAAATTGACGCAATTTACTTGTCGTCGCTAACGAGCGGAAGTCTGGCTAAACAGCGTAAGACTGACCACTTTGGGGTTCGCGAGAAGAGCGTCGAGCTGCTGCCAGATCTCGGGAAAGAACTGCTCCAGCATCAGATCACACTGGAATTGCGTTGATTAGCAATGGATGTGCTGACACACAAATAGAGAGGATTGAGCGGATGATCTTTGATCTCAAGAAACATTCACGAACAGAGGGAAAATATACTGTTCAGATGGAAAGCGGACGGAGCTAAGAGAAAATGCTAATAAATTCTAATAAACTAACGGCTTCCTGGTACTTGGGGATGTGCTTGCAGATCTTCTCCGAGATAAAGGCCTTCACCTGCAAACTTCCTGCGGTTAGCGGGACATACTGTCGTTAGCGACAAATGCGCAGCTGCTAAAGATAGTAAGATGAGACTGTTATCGATTGTCAGACTCCGTACGAGATAGAGTGCTAGATGATCGTCAACACGATCGACGTCTTTATCAAGAAGCTCGAGCCTTATCTCGTGAGTTGAGCGAGGGGGGGGGGGGAAGAACCGTGACAGGGGGGGGGGGGGGGGGGATAGAACTACTGGACACAAAAATAGTAATCAGTAGGGATGTCTTATCGTTTTTCAGCAACTCACGGCAACTCTATTGTTCTGGTCGTCGATGGCCTTCTTGAACTCGATGGCGGCCATCTGACACTCGTCGCAGATGAAGTCGTTGGTCTCGTCCTTAGATACCGTACTCCTCCCTGGTACTATCCTACCGTACTCCGCCCAAACTCAATCTACCGTACCTTTCCGTCAATTCTCGCGTTCTTGAGATAGAGCAGTCCAATGCGGTGGAAATTGGAGAGCTTTGCGTTTCCACAGAGATGCATCTTCTTGCACAATGCCTCCTCATCGCGCTGTGAGGATTGTTGATTAATTCTTTCTGGCGACTTTTAGCCATCATCTGACATCGTTCCCACGTCTCATCACTCATGTCTCGGTTTGTTGCTCGCTCCATTCTGCACACCCTCATCTGTCAGAGTGTGCAGAATGGAGCAAACTGAAAAATTAGAAGACATCCCTACTGATTACTAGTTTTGTGTCCCGTAGCTCTATTCCCCCTGTCCCGGTTCTCCCCCTCTCAACTCACGAGATAAGGCTCGAGTTTCTTGATAAAGACGTCGATCGTGTTGACGATCAGCTTGCACTCCATCTCGTACGGGGTCTGGCAATCGATAACCGTATCATCTACCGTATCCTTCCCCCCAATCACAGTGACATTCTAATCTACCGTTCCCTCATAAAACATCGATACCAGGTAGCAGAGGGCGGAGAGGAGGACCTTCAGCTCGGCGAGCTTAGTGGGATCGTCAATGGCCTCAATGACGCGGTGCACGATCTGCAATTACCTGGTTCTATTTCCCGGTTCCGATTCCCGGTTCCTGGTCACTAAAGTTCATAGAATGTCCTTACGCTCTTGCACTCTCCGCACGCGTTTCCGAAGGCTTCCTGAGTGTGTTCAGGAATTCGGTTGGAGGAGAGCATCTCGTCCTGAGGGAGAGAGGAGGGGTCAGAGGGAGAGGTCAGAGGGAGAGGTCAGAGGGAGAGGTCAGATGGAGAGGTCAGATGGAGAGGTCAGAGGGAGAGGTCAGAGGGAGATGTCAGAGGAACAGGTCAGAGGGGGAGGTCAGAGAGATCATAGATGCCAGGTAATATTCTTACCGCATCGAATACTGTTCTCTCCATTATGCACACTCTATCTCCAGTCAAGCAGGTAGATAAAATGAGCACAATAGAGAGCGATACTATACGATCTGGTGTCAATCACCGCTACCAACTGGCACCGTGGTACCAAGATGGTACCAGGAGGATACCAGAACGGTACCAGACTCCGATGACTCATACCTTGTAAGCGAGGGTGGTGGCCACCAGCGCCAGAGCTACGAGGAGGGAGCGCATCTGTTGAGGTTATTTTTAGAAATATGAAGAGAAAAACGGAAACCCCGAGGCGTGACGAGTAAACAGGATAGTGAACCAAACGCGTTATGGAAGTTATGATTGTGAGTCAAAGGGAGAGGACGGATGACTTATGCGGTGACGATTAGGAGAAAAAACTCCCGTATATTGATAGATCGAGTGAAATCAAGACAATCGGATGGCTGGATGGAAGTCAAAGAATGAATGGGTCAGCGTCTCCAGTGGAGGAGGATTTAGAAGGGGGAGGAGAACCAGAGGGGATGAGAGATCAAAAGAGGGGAGAGATATCAGACAGATGAGCAGACTCGCAGACTCATCTGTCTGGTATCTCTCTCCTCTTTTGATCTCTCATCCCATCTGGTTCTCTTCCCCCTTCTAAATCCTCCTCCTAACGCTGACCTACTGATTGACTAGAGGGAGGAGAGAGAGAGAGAGAGCTATTCATTCTTTGACTTCAATCCAGCCATCCGATTGCCTTGATTTCTCTGGGAGGATGAGAGATTGGAGAGATCGAAGAGACGATAGAGAAGACAGAGAAGATGAGATAGTGTGAGAAGAGGAGAGAGTGGACCTGCTGTCCACTGAGAAAACATCAGTCTCGGCAACTGACACATTGACTTGAACGGACCATCACGTGGGATCTCAGACATAATGAGAGATAACTGTAAATGGAAGGGAGATATTTAATCTTCCACAAATTGAGCGGAGCGAGGCCTAAACTGTCGCTCTTTAGCTGAAGGGCACTTCAAGAGAGATACGCACTGATAGTAATATTAGAACATGGAACACTCATTAAAGCCTTTATTCCAGTCGCAGAAAGGAGAAACAAACAAAAAAATTCTTCAAGCACTTGATTTTTTACGGTTACGGTATGGTCCGGTTAATGAAGGATGTGGTGGAAATTCGTACAGTTGGAAGGAGACACATGAGAAAACATCCCTGTCCCTAACGCACCCTAGCAACTGCGAGAAATCTCCCGTTCGGCAGAGCATGTCTCACTTTCATTTATTTATCTCTCATGTAAAGGGATGGGCGGTAGGCTCTCTCTGCGTGTTCGCCCTTTTTCACGAAAATTTTTTCTCTCCTTGTTTTTTAGTTGTGATATTTTAGTTGTCTACTCCAACTCGACTTCCACAACTGATATGGTTTGATCTCGGTTAACACAAACAAATGTATGCAGAGGTATTGCCTTTACAATTCTAGGAAAAGCAAATTCTTCCAAATATCCTAGTAAGAAAATTCACAGGTTCATACTAAATTGTATGTTCACAGAAGTGATAAGCGAAACATTTCAGACAGATAAACACGATCGACAACCACAACGACGCATAGTCACGGGAGAAAGGAGTACCACGTCCCATGTCGTGAAGGATAAGCCACGCGAATTGCTCTGACAGTGAAACACACATTTTTTTTAAAATCAAAGATAACCATGCAGCTGGAGAAGAACTATTAACCACATATCCATGAGAAATAAAGCATTTACTATTATTTTTCCTCGTTGAGTTTGCTATTTTGATGAAAGCAGCCTTGATGATGGCAGAATGATGAGTGAGGTGCTGAAATTACCTGTTTCGGTGAACGTTGCCATGAAAGCTCCATATAGAAGAGAGTGAAAGAAGTATTAACAAATATCACGAGGCTGGATGCTTCGGTACGTTAGGTAGAACTTTTTATTGGTTCATTCAAGAGCGAGGAATGATTCTGTGAAATGTGCATCTTAAACTGCTTTTCTGAGGCTTCATATTTCAACCCTCTTCTGCTCCTCTTCCTTCATTTCCATAAACGACCGCTCCCTCGCTAGATGAGAATGAGGAATGAAGGGGAGAGGAGGAAGGGCGAGGGAAGGAGGGAAACGATGACGTCCCAGAAGCATATAAAAATGCGTATTTCTAAAATCGGTTCTCACGGATCGAGCGGGGAAATAAGAAGACAATACTGCCAAAAATAGTCGAGAAAAATACACACTTTAAAGGGGTCCCATCATCGGCGCGTCCTTGGGCAACTCTCCGCGACCCGCATGTTCCCGGGGAGACTCTGCGGGACTTTATGTGAGTTCTCTCTCTCTGTTATAATTGGTCAGTGTAATATTTTAAAGTCAAAATTCAAAATCATTGTATTTCCGCTATGCTTCCCAATAGTTGCTAGGATGCAAAGCGATGCTCGTTCCTCTCAATCCAGCTGTACGATTCACTTACTCCATATATGAAATATATTCTCGAAAGTAGTTGGAACCCGTGAAACGGATGGACAATCTGTTAGTCTCGTAAAAAATACAATGATTTTGAATTTTGACTTTAAAATATTACACTGACCAATTATAACACAGTGTGAGAACTCACATAAAGTCCCGCAGAGTCTCCCCGGGAACATGCGGGTCGCGGAGAGTTGCCCAAGGACGCGCCGACGATGGGACCCCTTTAAAGTGTGTATTTTTCTCGACTATTTTTGGCAGTATTGTCTTCTTATTTGCCCCGATCGATCCGAGAGAACCGATTTTAGAAATACTTTTTTGATATGCTTCTGGGACGTCATCGTTTCCCTCCTTCCAGCTCCCCTCCTACTCTCCCCTCCATTCCTCATTCTCATCTAGCGAGGGAGCTGTCGTTTGTGGAAATTAAGGAAGAGGAGCAGAAGAGTGTTGAAATATGAAGCCTCAGAAAGCAATTCAAGATGCAAATTTCACAGAACCATTCCTCGCTCTTGAATGAACCAATAAAAAGTTCTACCTAACGTACCGAAGCATCCAGCCGCGTTATAAAGTATTTTTAAATACTTATTTCACTCTCTTATGTATGGAGCTTTCATTCAACGTTCACCGAAACAGGTAATTTCAGCTCCACACTAATAATTTTGCCTTTATTAAGGCTGCTTTCATCAAAATACGAAACTCAAAGACAAAAGAATAACAATAAATGCTTTATTTCTCATGGATGTGTGGTTAATAGTTCTTCTCCAGCTGCATGGTTATCTTTGATTTAAAAAAAATGTGTGTTTCACTGTCAGAGCAATTCGCGTGGCTTATCCTACTCCTTTCTCCCGTGACTATGCATCGTTGTGGTTGTCGATCGTGTTTATCTGTCTGGAATATTTCGCTTATCATTTCTGTGCACATACAATTTAGTATGAACCTGTGAATTTTGTTACTAGGATATTTGGAAGCGTATAAAAACTATATTTCGTTTCCTCTGATGATGGACGGGAACTTGAGTTGGTGTAGTCAACTGAAAATGAAAATTTATTGATGATCGTAAAGATTGGTAAGGAACAGAACAAAATATAACTGAAAGAAGAGAAGGAAATGATTTTTTTCAATATTTGAAAGAGAACCCGAAATCTACGACGATTAGGGATGAATGACGATTAGTGTAAGGTAGCTGAATGACCACGAAATGGTTGGCGAGATGAGTACTGGTAGAATAGTCTCTTCTGGAATTGAAAAAAAGATCGGTTGAATCGCGATCGGTTATGTTTCACAAACCCTTATTATTTAAAAGTTTGAACTGCTTAGCAATATTGGTTCTTTCTCTCACGGACAAAATAAATACTAAATAAAAATATTTTAAAAAAAAATTAAGATTTCAATTAATTATTCCACCTTGTAGCTCTTCGATCATCTATCAAAGATCAAAGATCAAAGATTATCCTTCCTATTTCAGGAACAACGCCTCTTGATTGACCACGACCAGTTGATGCAGCTCACAGCGATGATCACTTTCCTTCCCTGGCTGCGATGGATACCGTGCTTTAAGGGAGTGCTTGGTCCCTACTGGAATACCGTAATCTAGTCCCTGAATACGGTGCTATTGAATTACTATCGACTAATATATAAATACAATAATAAAATCTATAATTCAGGTACTTCGAAATCAAAGCTGCTGAAGTTCGTGCGACAATGATCGACGATATTCAAAGTAGAAGGAAAAGCAGAGGTGATTATTTATTTTTAAAATGGTTTTTGTGTGAACCGGAACTGCTTATCAATTCGAACCGAATTGTCTCATTCTCATACAACTCATGAAACATATCTAATTGATCGTTCCGGTGATAGAAATCTCAGCAAACTTACGCTGTTTAGCAACGATATTACAGAATACTTCGACCACTCGCAGCACGACCTCATGTCCGTGTTCATGAGGAGGATTGATGAGGAGCATGGCTGGGAAAGAACATTATTATTTTCTTTTTACAGAAAAATAAAAAATTTTTTTTCAAAAGCAGAAAAAAAAGAAAATAAAGAAAATAAAAGAAAATTCTTCAAAAAATGCTCGAAATTTATTTTAGCGGTGTTTTTAAAGTACCCCTGCTTTCAGAAACTTGCTTCCTTTTTTACTGACGCTATGAGGCTCCAAATACATGAATACGATACTAAAAATGACCGGAGCTCACCCTTTCTGGTAATTTTACGTCAAAACTTTTGCAAGTTTGACAATTTTTTCCGCTAATTTTTGAGCGAACGTGAAAATATGCGGCAAAGTATTTTTTACTTTATCGAAAATAATTCTAATTTATTTGAAGGAAAAAAAGATTTTCGAAGTGTAGCATTGTATATTGAAAACGGTAAATTTGCAAACAAAATTCTGACAAAACCAAAATTTTGACATAAAATTCCCAGAATAGGTGTCATATACGGTCATTCTGTGCACACGACTAATACTAGCCTAGCAATCCCCTATTAAAGAAAACAAGATAATTTCAACATGAAATTTGTGTTTTCACTCGAAAATACTACAATAAAAATTTTCTTTTTTTCTTGAACTTTTTTCTTTTTCTGGCAGAAAATTTTCTGTGCTCAAAAAAGACAAGAAAAAAGAAAAAAAAAGAAAAAAAAAAGAAAAAGAAAATCCCAGCCCTGATGAGGATATCAGGTCCCATCTTCGAGTACTGTTAGGTCAAATTGGGGACTATGAGATTTACGACAAAAATTGCTTCAGAAAAACAGCCATAACTCGCTTTAAAATTGTGCTAGGAACTTTTCCAAAAAAAAGTTCAAATGAGGAGGAAC
Organism: Pristionchus entomophagus; assembly: GCA_036245825.1. Taxonomy (NCBI): domain Eukaryota; kingdom Metazoa; phylum Nematoda; class Chromadorea; order Rhabditida; family Neodiplogasteridae; genus Pristionchus; species Pristionchus entomophagus. The sequence continues at coordinate 5,279,520 of BTSX01000001.1, forward strand.
AAGGCAACATTTCGTATGTTGATATTTTCATTCGACGTCCATGCGCTGGAGCAGGGCTGTCGTTTTTTCAAAAAAAGTGGAATAACTTTGTTAGAAGTCCTGTCCCCAAAATTTCCACCAAAAGTGCGTACTTTTGTCCAAAAAACCTGCGTTTTTAGCAGTTTTTCGAGGTTTCATTCATGCTTTAATGAGCTCTCATATCGAAATTCGTAATCGGCGCGCCAAAATACACCAAAAACTCCTATAGATATAATTGTTCGATAAATTTATTTTTCACTTTTTCATCATGTGGTCCCCCCTTTGGTCTATTTTTGGTCTAAAACATTTAGTCTCAGAATCATGACTCTATAGAAATTTCTGGAGTATTTTTGAACGTAGAAAAGGAATTTTCTAACTAGAGCTCATGAAACCTCGAAATAAAAAAGTTATGCTATAAAGAAAATCTCAAAAAAAATTTGTTCTTGGTCCATTTTTGATCTAAAACATTTAGTCTCAGAATCATGACTCTATAGAAATTTCTGGAGTATTTTTGCACGTAGACCAGAACAAATTTTTTTTGAGATTTTCTTTATAGCATAACTTTTTTATTTCGAGGTTTCATGAGCTCTAGTTAGAAAATTCGTTTTCTACGTGCAAAAATACTCCAGAAATTCATGAGAGTCATGATTCTGAGACTAAATGTTTTAGACCAAAAATGGACCAAAGCATGGTGTCTGACTGGCATGCCGACGCAGGCAGGTTCGACTCCCGCCCGCAGGTGATGTTTTGCAAGATGCTTCGTCTAGCCCTCGATATTGAACGAGAAGAGTGTGCTCAATTCTGCTCTCCTTAATTATCCTGTTCTCTCATTTCTCTGACTGGCGAGAAAGTAAATAAGGAGAGTCTATCTGTATTCGACCTGCGTCGGCATGCCAGTCAGACACCATGCCCATTAACGACGAAGACTAGTGGTTGGGGCGCGCGCCTTTCTCTACCTCATGCAAAACATCACCTGCGGGCGGGAGTCGAAACTGCCTGCGTCGGCATGCCAGTCAGACACCATGCCCGACCACATGGTGAAAAAGTGAAAAAAAATTTATCGAACAATTATATCTATAGGAGTTTTTGGTGTATTTTGGCGCGCCGATTACGAATTTCGATATGAGAGCTCATTAAAACATGAATGAAACCTCGAAAAACTGCTAAAAACGCAGGTTTTTTGAACAAAAGTACGCACTTTTGGTGGAAATTTTGGGGACAGGACTTCTAACAGTTATTCCACTTTTTTGAAAAAAACCGACCGCGCTGCTCCAGCGCATGGACATCGAATGAAATTATCAACATACGAAATGTTGCCCTGTTCCTCCTCATTCGAACTCTTTTTTGGAAAAGTTTCTAGCACAATTTTAAAGCGAGTTATGGCTGTTTTTCTGAAGCAATTTTTATCGTAAATCTCATAGTGTCCCCAATTTGACCTAACAGTACTCGAAGATGGGACCTGATATCAAAAATCGGCAAACACAGTTTGAAAGAGCATCATTCAAAGTACTTAAGTTTTACTTTTCAGCAGGATCGGGGATACAAAATTTCTAATGCCGCAGGGTCGTGAATACTCTCGATTCTCTCGCGATTCGTCTCTCGCGATTCGTCTCAGACCGCGACTTGTAAGACTTTGCATATTGAACATTACTGATGCCAGATTGATTTCTACATTCTGCACACTCTTTCGTTTCTCTGAATGGTGAAGAAGTGTGCTGAGTAGAGAGAGAGAGAACTATTCGACCCGGAAACTTCATTCACAGTTGTAGCATCCATTCCAAAAGTTTATTCAAAATTGCAAACAAAATGAGAACAGCCCCCCCCCCCGAATCTCCCAAGGTTTCCAGAAGCTCGAAGATGACGGCAGTCTGTTCACCGACGACATGCTGGCGCGCATCATGACCGAGCTGTTCTTCGCCGGCATTCAGGTGCGTATTTATTGTTCTGCTCGTAGCCTGTGATTCCACAGACTTCTGCTGGTTAGCGCCGATAATCTGGTTTCCGGACTTACGTTCTTTAGTGTCCATTTTTTAGACCGAATGTAACACGTTCGGCTGGGCCTTCCTGTATCTGGCCATTCATCAGGACGTCCAGGAGCGAGCGAGGGAGCACATCTGGATCAAAATCCGTATCCGCCTAACACCGTAATCAATAATCATCCCAGATCGGTCGAGAGGATGAGATTTGGTTCGAGAATCAACGGAATCTTCCCTACCTCGAAGCTCTTGTGGCTGAAGTACAGAGAATCGACAATGTCGCCCCCTTCGGACTGTTCCACAAGGTGATACCTCGCTTTTTGACCTCTCTTGTCCTCTGTTGACCTCGCCTCGAGCTAATGAGCCCTCTTTTTTTACTCCTCAAATTATTAGAGAAAATTACATACCTTCTGATCGTTTTCTTAGGAGGGAAATGCACTGTGCTGGGTAAAGAAAAAGTGACTAGAAGATTAACTTTCAGAACCACGAGGAGACCACTCTGGACGGATACACGATTCCAGCCGGATCGATCGTGATGATGAATCTCTACTGTACTCTGCTGGACGAGAGCGTGTTTGAAGGTACTGTCGATTGATTGATTTTTTTAAATTAAAAAAGACAGTCGAATTGATTCCGAGAACAGCATCAGTCTTTGTATCGGAAGTGAAACTCATTTCAAAACTCGGATATAAATGCGAAGAAGATGAAGACATTTCGGGGTGTCTGTGCATACCTATTTTTTTATTTTATTTCTGAGTCGATTAAAGGTAGAAAAGTCATCCCATCCATACCAAACTATGCGAATATCTGGCTTCCCAAGGAATATTAGAGGGATACGGAAACGTACCCGAAGGAAAGCAGCATACAAATGTAATAAATTTGTCGAGGATATCGTGACTGAAATAAATATTCGTGATACTCGCGAACTCTTCATCTATGGTAGATCACTCTCACACCACGATCTTCGAAAGCTGGAATTCTTTACTGCCTCGAATGAATTTCAATCGTTAAATCATGAGTTGAGGTACAAAATCTTCTCGATAATCTGTCCACACTATTGGGAGACCAAAGAAACCAAATATGAGGATGATCGACCCAGGTCTATCCTGAGGATACAGTACTTTGGAAGATTCATGGATCGATTCAAGCTTCCTAAGTTACTTAATTCCAAACAGATACGTGATATCTATGGTGAAATCACGAGTGATTTGAGAAGGATTCCCAAAGTTCAGATCATTTACTCTTTATCTGATTCAACATCTCGTTTCTTGTGCAATTACGGTAATTTCTTGAGAAATTTGAACACAATTGAGATCGAACGAATCTTAAACTCACCTTGCAAATGCGACATTTCCCGAATTCACTGACCCTCACTACAAGCACATTTGCACAGGGACACTCGAATAATTCAGGATTCTGAGCTCTGGAGTATTTTCGAAAAAAGAACCAAGTTCAGATTACGATCATTGGTCGATCAACAAACCGTTGAAGAATCTATTTCAATATCCTGTGAGACATTGCTCGATTTCATGATACGCAAACACCGGCCTACAAAAGAAAAGATCACTAGTCTCAGAAATAAATTTACTGAGCTTGTTTCCAATAAAATAACATCTTCTTCTCGTAAAATCAATTTCTCGCAAGAATGTATTCCCGTCGTTAGCCTTAATCGCAGGATGTCGGAGTTTCTCAGAGATTTCGTGGTTACGATGGTTGACAAAGCATCTAGAAACTACGCATTTACTTGTATAAGACTATATCTGGAATTCAAGGAAAAGGAACTCAATACAGAAAATAATGGTGATAGAACCTATGAAATCAAAGAGCATCATAATTCTGATGGGATCAAGGTGGAACATGAAAGATTCACTCGCAGTTTCGGTATCACTGTCCAGACTGATGGAAATCTACCTAAAATTTACGGTGTTCCGAAAATGCATAAAACCCCTATAAAATTTCGTTACATCACTGGTGCTCATGATAGTACGCTCAAGCCATTGTCGTTCGAGTTGCAGAAGATTCTCAAGTTCCTTCATGGACACTTCGGAAAATACTGTGGCATGACAAAATCAATCGATTCTTCTCAATACAGAATACATTCAGAGTGGTTCAACAATTGAGTACAGTCAGTGACCCTAACTCTAAAATTTTCTGTGCCGATTTCTCATCTCTATTCACGAACCTACCACACAAAGTTGTCAAAGAAAAACTTTATTATTTATTCGATATTCTATTCAGAAACGCAGGTTCAGAATTTATAATAATGACTTCAGACATGTATCATCAGTCAGTCACTCTTGAACAACTCTAATTGTGTAGGTCTGGCTGTGCAAAACTGATGTTCTTTCGTTCCAGGTGTCCGATGAGTCTGAGATGTCGCACAAGGAGCTGCTGTCGAAGCTGACGGAGAAGTACGCTGACAATTAGACGTCGTCGACGTTGAGAAGACGACCGCCATCGTCGAGAGATCTGTAACCCCATCTCCCCTGTCCCTTCCTTATCCGTTGTGTGCCCGATTCCGTGTCTCTTGTGTGCGAGTGTTTCTGCCGTTTCTCACTTTACACCACAACACCCGCGTGTGTCAGGGATACTCACCCTCCCCCCCCCCCATTCCTACTACCGTAATCTACTTTGTTGAGTGATGATTGATTGAGTTGTGCTTTGTGACTACTACTAAACACACTGGTTTCCATCTCTCAGTAGGTGTCAATCCATCCATATTTTGTCGCTTGGCCAATAATATTTTGTAAACCTCTTGCGAAACCCAAAACTTCTCTCAATTATCTCCGTTATCTTATCTGACGGGCTCTCACTTATTCCCTTCCTTCCTTCTCCCCTCTATGAGCTTCCTACTCTAGTAGTAAGATAGCCGACGATTATCAGTTGACACAATACACCACCCAAGCATTTGCCTCTCTCACCACTTTGCTCGCCTTATTCTCTGCAGAGATGCCCCTAAGTTATTGAAATACTTTATCGTGTCATATCATAAGGTAATGTGGAATACGAAGATAAAGATGTGCTTTTGTAAACCACAATCAGTTTACCATGAGTTTGAACTAGGTGAGCATGAATGGGATAGTGACAATGGGTATTGCTTCAACTGTATCTTAAGAGACGTTCCGTGAGTTAGTGAAGCTTTTGTGCCTGGTCGACGGATGACTTTTTTGCAACCTATGCCAATAAGTTCAGGGTAAAGTCCCCATACATAGAGCTGATCGCCAGCCCAATATGAGAGGTTGGGGTGCACTCTCCGAAAAATGACGAGCCGTGCCCAAAAAAAGTCGGCAATTTCATCCAAGAAAAAAATACGTTCTTATAGGTGTTTCAGGCGTATTTTGCAATGAAAATAACAAAAAACATAGTTTGAAAGCGATAGAACAACGTTAAAATGTTGAAAACAGCGATTTTCGACGTTTTTCCGAAGTCATGAAAATTTTATTCATCCGTTATCATTTTTTTATTGCATAATCGGATTCTACGCATGAAACTACATAGGGTGTTATTTTTTTACGGCAATCGAGCTATGCGCTCGAGAGTTACGTCTTGCGGCCCGATACAGTCACTTTTTCAACACATTTGTATGTCATTTATCGTTTTTAAGGATTTCTATCAAGTCTATGGGGTTAGGATAGTGATACAACACTGAAAACCCGAAAAGTCTAAAAATCAGATTTTTGAAATCTTAAAATTTCAAAAAATCATAACTCATGAATCTGATCTCCGAATGCGGTATTTTCAACTGAAAATCATTTGCACATGATATGTTAACAGTCTCAGAGCTCATGAGCACGATCCAAAAGAAAAACATTTTGACGAAAAAAATCTCGATCATTTGCCCACCGAAAAATTGCAATTTTTGAAATTGTTGAAAAATTCGCTATCTCTCAGGAAAAAAAAATATCGCATTCGGAGCTCAGATTCATAAGTTATGATTTTTTGAAATTTTAAGATTTCAAAAATCTGATATTTCGACTTTTCGGGTTTTCAGTGTTGTATCGCTATCCTAACCCCATAGAATTGATAGAAATGCTAGAAAAACGATAAATGGCATACAAATGTGCTGAAAAAGTGACTGTATCGAACTCAAATGGCGAATCCTCTGGTCGCTGTTCTCTCTTCAGCCTCCAAGAACACCTCGGGCCGGAAGACGTAACTCTCGAGCGCATAGATCGATTGCCGTAAAAAAATAACACCCTATGTAGTTTCATGCGTAGAATCCGATTATGCAATAAAAAAATGATAACGGATGAATAAAATTCTCATGACTTCGGAAAAACGTCGAAAATCGCTGTTTTCAACATTTTAACGTTGTTCTATCGCTTTCAAACTATGTTTTTTGTTATTTTCATTGCAAAATACGCCTGAAACACCTATAAGAACGTATTTTTTTCTTGGATGAAATTGCCGACTTTTTTTGGGCACGGCTCGTCATTTTTCGGAGAGTGCACCCCAACCTCTCATATTGGGCTGGCGATCAGCTCTATGTATGGGGACTTTACCCTGAACTTATTGGCATAGGTTGCAAAAAAGTCATCCGTCGACCAGGCACAAAAGCTTCACTAACTCACGGAACGTCTCTTAATAGCTTCTCACCGTATCTGATTTCGGAATGTCTTAGACGGTAGATCACTGTGGTTATCTGATAAGAGTGATGAGTTGCCTTGCGTGATAGAAGATTATAGTAAAGGGTAAGTTATGGTTGGCGATATTCGAATCTCCTTTTATCGGCGGATTACTGTATTCAACCTATGGGTTACGGTAATCGATAACTGATCTACTTACCGTACTCGATCGATAACTCAGGCCTCCGGAGTCAAGATCGATGCCAATTGCAAGAATGTGTACGAGTTGCTGCACAGCAAGCACGCTCACGCATACATCATCTTCAAGGTACGGTTTCGACTACAGTAATCCTGGTTACCGTAATTAGTGTTTATCGATAACTGGATTATCTAGAGTAGTGTTGACTGATTGAACGGGGCTCTCTCTCTGAACACGTCGGTGCAAGAGCTGCATTATTGAGACAGCCTCTTCCCTTTTTCAATCCCGTCGCGTGTAGAGCGCGCTGAGTCAATGAAGCCGCAGCTCTCCTCCCCCCTCTCAGCTTTCACGCTAGGAGGAACCTCTGCAGAAATCCTTTGCGAAACCGTGTATACTGCATACTGTACAGAGCAATGAGAACGAGTGAGGATTGAAGAGAAAGATATGATTCGATCCGGCAGTTCAACCTAGTCGATAACTGATCTACCTACCGTAATCGATCGGTAACTGCTCTACATACCGTAATCGATGGATAAATTACCGTAATACACTCCTCCAGATCTCCGACGACGATACCACGATCATCGTCGATAAGGTGGGAGAGAAGGGATCGCCGTACGCCGAGTTCGTCGAGGAGATCAAGAAGGCGAATGAGGGCGGCAAGCAGTGCAGGTGACTACGGTAGGGGAAGGCGCCAGGGATCGAGGACTGACTTTACTCTCGAAATGGGGCTACGGTACGCGAGCAGCAGAGATGGCAGATCCATACTAGCTTCCACACCCGGATCGATAACTGACTATTCCTCCTATTATTACGGTAGTCAATTGATAATCTCTCGCAGAAACGCCGCCGTCGACGTCGAGGTATCCGTGCAGCGTCAGGGAACCGACAGTTCGTCCAAGCTCAACAAGGTCATCTTCGTGCAGTTGTGAGTTTTCCCCGCCTATCGACTACCGTAATCCGATACACGTACTCCATCGATCGATCGAGGACTGACTTTCTATGCACATTATTTATCAAAATACAATACTTCGAGCCAGTAAGCGGAAGTGCTCTCTCTATTTTGCACACTATCTCATCTGAGAGCTACGTTAGTGTAACGAGTGGTCAGAGTTACTTTTCGGTTTAGAAATATTTATCACGAGCTAGTCGACTACAATAATCAATGCACACACCCAACACCGATCGATAACTGACGTTTCCCGATCGATAACTGACGATACCGTAATCTTCTCAGCTGCCCCGATGACGCCCCGGTGAGACGGCGAATGCTCTACGCCTCGTCGGTGCGCGCCCTGAAGGCCACGCTGGGTCTCGAGTCGCTCATGCAGGTACACGGTAGCTCCGCATACTTTAGACCACGCCCCTTCTGGTCCCGCCCACCCCCCTTTGACTTCGACCCCATTTCAGGTACAAGCTTCTGACCTCTCCGATCTGGACGAGAAAGCTATCAAGCATGAGCTGATGACTCATCAGCGCACTTAACTCCGCCCCTTTTGGCCACGCCCACTTTTCTGGCTCCGCCCACTTTCCTATTTGTGTGTGTATGACGTAATGCCCTCCACTATTAACGACGTTTCGTTAACCGAGTTTGATACACCTCAAGATACCGTACACCTCATCAATGAAATACAGCGCTGACAAGAGAAATGAAAAGGTACTGTCGATTCATTGATAGCATATCAGAACGTGGCGGATATCTACGACCTAATGATCCGAAACATCCGGCCGCGTTATCCAGGAAGTGTTTTTGTCTATTCACTCTCATTCCTCTAGGCATTTTCCTAATCTTCCCTTCCCCGAACCTTGTCCCATTACAATCTCCTCAAGTCGCCTGCTGTCTCCTTTCTCTCACCGGCGAGAGTGCAGGCGAATCGAGGAGAGTCGGTTCCGATTTGGCGTCACTAGTGCTCACAAGGGATGTAATTTCGGTGTTGACTCTCGCCTTTGCGTGCGCTATCTCGCCGATCAGAGAAACGAGAGAGTGTGCTGAATGGAGAGAGTCGAAAACCGTGCTGAATTATCGATATTTCGCTGATTTTGCATCAATTCTCTCATTCTCTTGTTCTAGTTGTTGTTCTCGATTCAACGAATAATGTAAATGTAATTAATGTAAATGTAATTGGGACGAGAGGATGAGGCATTCTTCATTCCTCTCCTCATTTCTGATCTTCTTTCTCCCAAGTGGTCGTCAAGGATGGGCTCGTCCTGGTGAGTGCTCTCTCTCTCCCCCCCCCCCCTCTAATCGCAGATGCGATCTACCGTATGCTCATCATCTACCGTAACCTACATACTTTGCAGGTCCGCGGCGGCAAGCGCCGAATCAAGTTCACGGGATAGTGGCCAAGTGGCTGAAGCCAACAAGGGCAGCGAAGCGGCTGGAGCCAACAAGGGCAGCGAAGCGGCTACGAAGATATCCAGAAGCAGCTCTGCCCATCCCCACTCCTTCATCCGGGCGCGAGATGGGCAGCGATCAGAGATCGGAGATCAAAGAACGAGATCAAAGATCATTCCAAAACCTTGCCTAGAACCGCTCTTAATTCCGTGCCATGGGTAGAATTTTTGCGTGTAAAAAACAAGATTTTGAAAACAAAGATGGAAGACCAAAGTACAGAGATCAAAGATCAAACTACATTAACCCGGGTACCGTACCCGGGTTAATCCTACGGTAACCCCGGTACCCTACTCCTACCGTAATCTTACTGTATCCCGGGTGGGGGGAGGAGAGATTCCGAAATAGATGGGTGAGAGGGAGAGGAAAAGAGGGAGAGAGAAGGATAGAGGAACCAACTACGCGCGAAGCGCAGTGGATGCAAAGATCAAAGATCAGAGAATAGAGATCAAAGATCAAAGATCAAAGTTCAATGATCAGAGGTATCGATCTGTCGCACTCACAGTTCACTCCTTCCAGTTGCCTAGATGTTTCCCTCCTAACAATAAGGCATAAAAGCGAGTTGACCCGCGGCAAAAGGGACGAGCAAGAACGACGAAGAGATAGGTTTGCGCTGTAAATTCGACGGGGTGGAAACACGAGTGAGAGCGGGGAGAAGAGGGGGGGGGGGGAAGGGCGAGAGATGGGCTGAGATCAAAGATCAGAGATCAAAGATCACACTCACCCTCATTCTAAAACGTTGCCTAGATGTTTCCGAGAGGGGGGGGGAGGACGAGAGATCCATCTTACCGTATCTTTCCTTTCGTGTCTCAGGCTTGGCCTCACTCCTCAGCGAGTTCACTGCTCCTCGTTTCGAGACCATTCTAGTATTCTCTCATTTGCCCGTGATTTCTCGTCATTTCTCTCCTTCTCTCGCTTGCCGCCAACCGCCGCCGCCGCCAACCGCTCTCTAGATCGCGCAATGAGCAAAATGCTCAGGTGCAAAACAAGATTTTGAAAACAAGAGTCAAGAACAAAGTACAGAGATCAAAGATCAAACTACAGTAACCCGGATGCCACACCCCTACAGTAACCCGAGGAGCGTACCCTACCGTAAGCGTGCAGTAACTGCGAAGGGGGGGAGAGGTTTCTAGAGAGGTTCACCTACAGTACTTTGAAGGTACTGTAATCTTTAGCGTTTCGCCTAGTGATTGCAAAACGAACTCGGAAAACAGGCATCGACTCGGTTTCAATACGGCGCGAAAAGCCGATTTGCCATCATTAGTTTCGCCCATCATTTCGACTGTTTAAAAAAAAGATGCCGACCAATCTATAGCCTACGCGCTAGCGCCGGCCCCGCCGGCCGGCGGCGGCCCGCGCGATCGAGTGTGTGCAAAACACGAAATAAAAAAAGCGTGTAATTGAATTCGCGCGAGACAAGAATTTGAATCCTCCCTCCTCTCCGTTGTGTCCCATCGCTCGTGGGCGGCTACTAGTTGTCTAGTATCTTTATGGACATCTGACATCAGGAGAGAGAGAAAGCATGTTTCGCCCCAATAATTAAGACTGACAGTAAATCACAACTGATGAAAAATTTGCAGGAGAAGGTGAAAGCTTCGGAGGAGAAGATAGCTGCGGAGGAGAAGAAAGTTGAAGAGAAGCAGACGTCTGACGATCAGGTTGCAGACACTACGGTGAAGGTAAGTAGGGGATATCACAATATCGTCGAAATGGTAGTGCATGACTAATAAAACGAATTTCAGCACTTCACGGCTATGGGACCCGTGCTGCCGGCGCATTCGAATGGCCATATGCATGGATCGACGAACGAGGTGGAGACAATCGAGGTATGGCATCCAGAACCTGTCTCCTTCGTCCGGGCGCGAGATGGGCAGCGATCAGAGATCGGAGATCAAAGATCAAAGAACGAGATCAAAGATCATTCCAAAACGTCGCTTAGATGTTTCCGAGAGGGGGAGGGCGCGTAAGAAATCCATCTACCGTATCTTTCCACTCGTTTCTGAGTCCTGATTTTGACCCAAAGCTCAGAGATCAAAGATCACTCCTCAGCCATAAGGGGACTCGTGGCGCTGTCGTCTGGTTTGCTATACCAGTCGCATTCTCTCCTTCTCTTGCTCGATCAAAGATCAACGATTTATTCTCGCGCGATTTCTCGTCGTTTCTCTCCTTCTTTCGCTTGCTGAAAAACGCTGACAGCCGCTCGATATTCAGCGCCCCGGGTAGAATACAACAAGATCAGAGATCATTGCATTTTACTACGCCCCTATTGTCCATTGTCTCCGCTGATTGAGTCAGACTGTCTGGCCATTGTCCCCGGTAATTCGTCTGATTCTGACTCAAAGCTCAGAGATCAAAGATCAGAGATCAGAGATCAAAGATCAGGCGCCGCTCTACTAAGAAGGGCCAAAACGCGTTCCAGTATTCTAGTAGTACGCGATAAGTGCAGAAATAGGGAATCGGTAAAGTTTTTGAGAGAGGTATCGTGTGGTAGGACCGGAAAATAGTACCCCACGAAACGCGCGCGATAAGATTTTTAAAAAACGCGCGCAAAAACAAGATCAAAGAAAGAGATCAAAGATCAAATCTCTGGTCGTTTCTCTCCGAACCATGTTTTATTTCAATTTTGTTTGTGAAATCACCAAGAGTGTGCAGAATGGAGCGTCTCAAATCCTAACGGCATCCATATTCTCCAGCCGTTAGATAGGGATTGATCTACCCCTTCAGACTTTGTCTCTCTCCATTCTGCACACTCTCTCGTATCCCTGACTGGCGAAATAGTGTGCGATATGGAGAGAGCAGAAAATGAAACGACAGCAACAGCGCTCTGTTTCGCGTGTTCACTCTTTCTCCCTCGCATGACCCCCCTTTTAGCATGGCTTATATTTGTGTTTCTAGAAATATAGAGAGTATGCAGAATAGAGAGAGAGGGAGCATGTGAGCACGCCCCTTAGTTATTTGATAGGCGGCCTTACTCTGCTTGTTGCTCAATAAAACAAAAATCGTAAGTACAAAAGCGAAGATAGCGGGGAGTTGAAGGATGAAACTGTGAAGGTACGGTATCAGGGCGGGTACTGTATCGATCGATAGTCTCGGATTACTGTAACTATGATGACGATTCCGCAAAAGATCAAACTGCAGAGCACTAAGACTAGTGCTCTGATTGCCTCAATTCGCGTTCCAATAATAGCGACTGAGTAATTAAAAGACTAATTAATACATATTCCAGGGCGGGCGCGAGACCTCTCCTGACTACCACGCATCGCTGGACGACACGGTGGCTGAGCCAACTACGGTGAGACACTCGACTGTCCTCATCTCGCGCGCTCTCTCGCTTCTCTCTGACCGACGAGATAGTGTGCAAAATGAGGAGAGTAAATGTCGAATTCTCTCTCTCAGGACCAGTCATCTATCGCGGCCCTCGCATCTCTCTATCTGGGCTCCTGGATACCCAAGACCACCGACAGCCACGATGCATTCTTGAAGGAAGTGAGTCGTCTATCTATCTGGAAATTGGATGCCTCATCTCGGTTACTGTAACCAGGATGGATATGGATTGATACTAATATACTAATATGGATTGATTGCAGCTGGGCGTCGATCGCGCCCCCAGATTGGCTTTCATTCGCGACCGTCCGAAGTTGACATTCGATGTTTCTGGCGTGGAATGGACTATATCTACTGAATCGGCTTCCATCCATCACAAGATGAAATTCGAACTGGGGTATCTCATTCAGCGCGGGTTCGGGTGATCGTCGCGACGTGAGTGGAGGGAAGGGAAGAAGGGGTACTGTAGAGGATACGGTGGTTGATTGATTGATGTAGAGGTGGTCAACTCAATCGTGAATGAGCTCTACGGTGAAGTCGTGTCTACCTACAAGTACACGATCGATGGAATGTGGTTGCCGTGACCAGCACTACTGTCTTCTGGAAGGTTTGTTGCCCTGTTGTTGACCTTAAATCAAGCGAGTTCGGACGGACTTCCGAATTTGTCTTTGTCGAATGTTGTCCACAAAATGTTCGGCCGAATTCGCAACACTTCTTTTGAAATTAGCCATTTGATATTTTCCGTTCGAATTAGGTCAGAACTAGTGATGAGAAAACGGAACCGACTCTCCTCTTTTCCCGTACTCTCTCGCCCGTCAGAGAAGACGAGAGAGCATGAGAAATGAGGAGTGCGGCGATTGGTTTTGCACACCACCTGATCGATTCGACTTGAAGCCCCGGGCTACTGTGGACGGTGATCGCAGCGAAATTCTGCTATTTCAGGAAGGATGGGTACGTTGCTGGCAGCGAAACCTGGTTGATGGCAGCCGGATTCACTGTCGCCGATGGATCAAATCTACGATCGTACATTGTGTGCATCCTGACAGAGTTATTCATCACGTGGAGCGAGGAATGTTCAAATAATTTAATAATAATTTAATTTAATTTAATAATAATAAAAAAGTAATAGTTTATTGATTGCGTTTTTTTTGCAGATAAGTCCATGTGTGATCTGTGCTGGATTCTGAGACAAGAACAGTGGACTCTCACCGATCCGCACCATGTCAAGTGTCCTACAAAGGATTGCAAGCAAGCGATTCCTCTGAGTATCATCTAGTGCGATTTCAAGGAGTCTCCGGCTATGCTCAGATTGATTGCCAAGAAGCGGCTCGAGATCTCGGTGAGTGACTGAATGATACGCGGAATATGCGAATTGGGATGGAACGTAATTGGAGGCACTGCTGACTAACTCAAACAATTGAATTCCAGAAAGGCGCACCCTACTTCGATGTGCAAGCGGGAGAAACGACGGCTGAGGAGGCAAACACTAAGAGAGAAGATCATTGATGTAGTGATGTCGAAGATTAGATGATTGATGCCACGAGTTATTGAATAAAATTGAATTATGAAGAAATCCTTTCTTTTTGTGAACACATGGCAGCTTAGGAACCAATGATGTCTTAGTGCAAATATCAAAGGTCAAAGACCAAAGATCAAAGATCATGACACTACAAAATGACTTTTTTTCAATATGAATTTTTAAAATCCTTTCTTTTTGTGAACACGTGGCAGCTTAGGATCCAATGATGTCTCAGAGCAAATATCAAAGGTCAAAGACCAAAGATCAAAGATCATGACACTACAAAATGACTTTTTTTCAATATGAATTTTTAAAATCCTTTCTTTTTGTGAACACGTGGCAGCTTAGGATCCAATGATGTCTCAGAGCAAATATAAAAGGTCAAAGACCAAAGATCAAAGATCATGACACTACAAAATGACTTTTTTCAATATGAATTTTTTAAAAAATCCTTTCTTTTTGCGGACACGTGGCAGCTTAGGAACCAATGATGTCTCAGAGCAAATATCAAAGGTCAAAGACCAAAGATCAAAGATCATGACACTACAAAATGACTTTTTCAATATGAATTTTTAAAATCCTTTCTTTTTGTGAACACGTGGCAGCTTAGGAACCAATGATGTCTCAGTGAAAATATCAAAGGTCAAAGACCAAAGATCAAAGATCATGACACTACAAAATGATTTTTTTCAATATGAATTTTAAAAAATCTTTTCTTTTTGCGAACACGTGGCAGCTTAGGAACCAATGATGTCTCAGAGCAAATATCAAAGGTCAAAGACCAAAGATCAAAGATCATGACACTACAAAATGACTTTTTTCAATATGAATTTTTAAAAAATCCTTTCTTTTTGCGAACACGTGGCAGCTTAGGAACCAATGATGTCTCAGAGCAAATATCAAAGGTCAAAGACCAAAGATCAAAGATGAAAAACATAGCTGTCCACGTCACGAGCTTGCGCACAGCCCCAAATTTGGGGCTGTGCGCAACCATGTATAAGGGGTTCATGGTTTTCGATATTTAAGACTTTATGCACAACCGATGCCAACTACCGTACCAACATACAGTATGGCATTACCGTAACCCGGTCGGTTCCGTGGGTCAGATTTGGTTCCTTGGGTCACACTTTTTACAAAAAGGTCTCCAATCGGTCCCAAACTTTTCCTACGGTAACCTACGGTAACATACCGTAACCTACCGTAATCATGACTACGATAACACGTTGGTCTATCACGAACTGATTTTTTTTCAAAATCGTTTTAAAAATTCGGTTCTTTGCTCTATTATGGATATTTTGTCGAACATTTTTCAAATAAATATGTTAAAATGAAAATCATGGCAAAGTGGTTAACGCGCTTGCACTGAAAAACAAAGTTTGGGAGTTCGATTCCCGATCTGACCAAACATCTTTCCCAAGCTTCGTAGAGTGTGAAAAATGATACCGTAACCCAAAATACCGTAACCATTTGTGCATCGCGAACTGACTTTTGTTAAAAATCGTTTTAAAAATTCGGTTCTTTGCTCTATTATGGATATTTTGTCGAACATTTTTCAAATAAATATGTTACAAATGAAAGTCATGGCAAAGTGGTTAACGCGCTTGCACTGAAAAACAAAGTGTGGGAGTTCGAGTCTTCTACGACGTCGGAAACGTGATGACGCAACTGGCGTTCGGGCGGAGATATGATCATGGATCCGTCGAGTTCCAGTGAGTGTACGGCAGCTCGATTTAGGAGTACAGTAGTGATGACAAATCGGAAACGACTCTCTTGAATTCGCGTGCTATCTCGCCGGTCAGAGCAAAGAGAAATCAGGCGAAAAGAGGAGAGTGCGTCCGACGTGGCCTTCTCAAGGCGTCTTTCTCACGTCTTTCTTCGCTACTGTTGCTAGGACGACAAATGGATGGCGACCATGCGTTCCTCTCTTCCTCCTACTCCTGTACGATTTCGTAATTTTAATCTTGCAAATTTCGATTATGAAAAGGCAACAGAACATGCAGCACCTGGAAGCGCGGTGAGAACAATAATCAGCGGGTAAATGAAAAAACACGGTGAAGCTAAAAAAAAGAAGGTTGAATCGTCCTCTCGTTCCATTCCACATATTCAGCCGCTTTCACGCGCAACAACAATGAGATCCCCTTGGGACCCGATTGCGGTTTCTCAAGTCTTATTTGATTGAAGTACTGATTGTTTTTATCAGTTGTTAACAATAACTCTCGATAATGTTTTGATTAATTGATTTTCTCCTATTGGTATAAGTTCCTCTGAATACGATCGTCTCCCTTTCAGATGACGTAGTCGAGTTGATGTAGTCAACTGAAGAAAAAAACTTTCAATCGATGCAAAATGAGAAATAAATAGTGCCATGAATACAATACGGCAGGAAGCAGATTTGCCACGTAACTAAAAAGAGAGAGAGATCCTCTCTCATACAGCGGTTGCTTGGCAGATGCTTTTAGGGAAAGAGGAGGGGAAGTCTTCCATCTTTTTTTCGTCTGTACTGCTGTACAATTATTTTTCTTTTCCATTTTCACGAACATACTCAAGCGATGAAATTGTTTTGTTACTGCAGTAGATAAGAAAATAAATGAATGAGAAGATCAAACTCTGAAGTGATTCATAACGACTTATGTGACTAATAAAAATCATATTCTCATTCTTTATTGTTCTTGCAAATTTGTATATTTATCACAGATACAAATTCGAAATTTTGCTTGTTTTTTCTTTTTAGGTGTGAATGATGCATCTGCAATGACAAATGATTTGTATGTGTTGTTATTGTAGGTGATGTATGGCTCCTACGATGCAATTCCTGATAGCATAAGAGAGGAATCGCGAGAGATTCGAGAGTTTTGGAGTATTCGAGAGTTTTGGAGTATTTAGGAAAAAGTTTCCCCGATTCCGCAGATAAGTGAGACTTAAGTACTTCGAATGATGCTCTTTCAAACTGCGTTAGCCGCTTTTGATAGCAGATCTTATCTCCGAGTATAGGTAGGTCAAAATAGGTACACTACGAAATTTACGACAAAAATCGCCTCAGGAAATCAGCCATAATTCGCTTCAAAATTATGCTAGAAACAATTCCTAAAAAGGCCTCGAACGAGAAGGCACAGGGCAACATTTCGTATGTTGGTGATGTCATTCCTCGTTCATGCGCTGGATCGGTGCGGTCGGTTTTTCAAAAAAATATCAATATTTTGAATAAACATATTATATAATCATAAATGATAATGCACATCATTGGAAAGGCACACGAGCAAACCCACACACGCTCAACAATAACGTGAATTTTCGAATTCATAATTTGGGTTGTGTAGTTCGTAGCCAAACATCTAGAAGAGGCGAGTTTATTCGATATGAAAGTTACGAGAAAGAATGAAAAGGCGGAAATGATTGTAGGCCGGGTGCTTTTACTTTCATTATCTCGGAAACCAGAGACGAAAAAAAATTTACCCGATCTTTGAAAATGTCATCATTATCTTTCGAGTACATATTATTTCGAGAAGGCTTGCATTTCAAACTCTAATAGATATCCTATGCAGAGAGATGGTGTCTTGATCTTGAGGGATGATGGAAATAAGTGGTCAGCAGTTTAGCACACGAGCGAAGTATTGGCAGTTAAGGACTACTTCAAAGAGTGGCAAAGTATTCGGAAGTTCAGCTAATTTATTTGGGAATGCAATCATCAAAGGCGGTGCATCCCTTTGAATGCATCCCTTGTGTGGCGGAGAGTGATGAATTGTCTTCACCTTATTTTCGATGGTGGAATGATGGTAGATGATGGAAGGAGAGGTAGGGGACTCAAACCAGTTCGGTGCACGAACTAGTTTGGATTGGGATAAGTTACAGAAACAGATCAAGTTCTGAAGCATTATTGCATTTATTACACAAAACTGAGTATTTATATTAGGCAAATGATTCCCTTAATCCAGTTCGACAAAGCGTTACTATTGTAAGATTCAGAAACTCAATTGAATCACTACGGCGTTTAGAGAGCGGACAAAACGTTATGCGAGAAACAATTTAATGATCGTGAAGAGGAGGTGGTCGGAGTTTGCCCATGGCGCACACAAAAACGCGTATTTGCGCGTTTGAAAGCTGTTTTTGAGCCAATCCATTATCATTTGTCAATCGATTGACCTACATCTTTTTCATTCACAATTTAATTCACCCTCTGCATCGTTCGTTGCGCGCAAAATATGCTTAAATTTCCTCTCTATTACGGAATTTCCGATAGAACAAAAACATAAGGAGACAAAGTTAGATGTGATGGAAACTAAAAAGAGAAATGCATCATTTCTCGAACAGCAGGTTGCGATGCAGTTACTAGGAGAGATGAAGAGGCTGGAGTCCTTTCCATTTCTCCAGCTCCGATTTTTTTATTCTACAGATTATTAAAGATCGTCTGCGTTATGTTCAATCGAACTGCTGAACTAATAAAGTTATGAAGCCATAATTCGCCCGCAAAATGTTGTATTTTTATCCAACATTTTGCTGTGAATTTTGATCAATTAGGTGTTGAGGACGAGTTGATGAAGTCAACCGAGAAGGAGATTAAAGTTGTGCTATCTCGGAATTTCATATCAAACAAAAATACTCGATCGCTGAATAAATTGAAGAAAGTTTACAAAGCTGGAGCGAGTGAGACTCGCTCATACGTCGGAAGCCTTTCAGTTGCTTGGAGGAATATCCTCTTCTTCTCTCACTTCTCTCTCATTCGCCGTCTATTTCCGGGGCAGGTACAAAAAATCTATTATACAGTTTTAGTAGACGAATAGTCTGATTGACGATGAAAGACATTCAGTGACATACGTCAAATGAGGTCTATCCAAGAATTATCGATATGCCCAAACAAGTCTGCGGACGTGATCTACTCGATATAATCGATTTTTACTTTACATTACGCTTCTCGCTTTGCCGATATGGGTCTTGCTGGAGTTCCGACGTGCCCTCTCGCTTTTTCGAGACCCATTTGACGTATATTCATCTCTAAGGCAAAAAACAACGTTATTGCATGTTTTATCTCGATTTTTTCTGCAATTTTATTGAGTGGACGAAGTCTTGTCTGTAAAGGGCGGCTCAACTGGCTTTGGTTGTCCTTGTGCTGCACATTAGTCGAAGAGCATTCGATATTGATTCAGGGCTCGAAATTCCAAGTGCAGTTCATAACGAATATTTCAGTTGTATGACATTCGTTTTTTTCTTGAATCTTCCTCATATTTCTTGTTAATTAATGAATGGCACGGAAGTCGAGTTGATGTAGTCAGCTGATAAATGCATTATCTTCCACAGAATAAGTCAAATGAAAAATGGATGACAACAACAACGTGAAAGGCAAGAAAGCGGAGATGCAGTGTCAGTGGAAGAAAGACTGGCTTCCTTTTGGAAATAAGGGATCCTTTCACTCTCTCTCTCAGCGCTGTGATTGCGGTTGCTAGGCTGGTGAGAGACTGCGATGCTATTCCCTACCCTTTATTTCAAAAGCTTTACGATTATTTTCCACGCATTTATCCGGCCCATCTAAATGCCCAACTCGAATAAATGTAAAAGAAAAGGCAATAATGACCGCTTTATAACGAGTTATATTAATATATTTCTGGAATTTGAATAATTTACCTTTCTTTTTTAAACAATCATACATAACAATTTGCACGTGATTCCATCGAAGACACTGATATTAATTGTGGACGCTGTTTTCGTGATGTGAGTGGCCAATTCAGAAGTAGTAGCTGAAATTATCGAGAGCTGCCCGCTGAAACATAGATATTGTAGATATGTTGTCAAGGATCTAATAACTTACTTTTTGTTTGAAAATAGTATTGCATTTTATTACGAACGAAGATAATTAATTGTCCCTTTAAGATGAACGCAGAATTTGTGTAGTCAACTGATTACGAGCTTTTAATTGAGAAATAGAATAAAAATTTACAAACGCGGAAAGTGTACGAAGCGAACGAGAAAGGTGCGGTGAGATCTATCGAACGAATACAATAGACTGAGTTTATGGGCGTGTATTGTGAATGATAGTATGATTCAATGTTTGAAAGACGGAGACATGAGGAAAGACGGTTTATGGTTCAGTGTTCAGTAGGTAGAGCATGAACCATAACGAGCGGAGGACAGGGGAAAGCAAGGGGCGGAGTCAGAGGGTGATTCATCTAGTATCTGGCCGATACACTGAGATGCATCCTCTCCCGAACGCCGGAAGCCCTGCTGTTGCTATGATACAGAAAGCGAGTAAGAACGAGAGGGGCCCATTTCTCTCTTCAACACCAGCTCTACGAATTTCGCGAGAGTACTGAGAGGCAACATATGATTTTTTAAACGCTATGTCTAATAAGAAATTGAAGCTACAGCCTTGACATCTCAATTATTTGAATGTGAAAAGGTCGATAATTGTAGCTGAGCCATTAATATCATCATTTATAATTGTTTTCGATGCAGAATATCTTCACTTTCAGTAATAAAGCATTTGTAATCCGCTTCTCCACTCATAAGCAACGACTTTATTGATTTAATTATCACAATTGTACGAATAGGTCTCGGTAGAGGTGGAAATAGTTGGTTCTGAGGAAAATATATATGATGCACACGGCCGTTCATAATCTTGCGCCTCCATTATTGTACACGTAGACATTCGTGGTCGTTCCCGGAGTTGCTAGTAGACTGTTATCTGAACAAATCCTATTGTAAATGTACTAAAAAATTGCTTACATGTTTGTATGGCTTATTTCACTCCTGATATTTGTCCAGCGATAACTGACTGACAGTCGAGTTGGTGTAGTCAACTAAACGAGTAATTTATTTATAATGAAAAGTAACGCAGTAAAGCAGAGCAAATATCGAAGTAAAGTAGGGAAAAAGAAGATGCATCTCAGTGTACCGGCCAGATACTAGATGAATCACCCTCTGACTCCGCCCCTTGCTTTCCCCCGTCCTCTGATCGTTATGGTTCATGCTCTACCTACTGAACACTAAACCATAAATTGTCTTTCCTCATGTCTCCGTCTTTCTAACATTGAATCATACTATCATTCACAATACACGCCCATAAACTCAGTCTATTTCATTCGATCGGTGGATCTCACCGCACCTTTCTCGTTCGCTTCATACACTTTCCGCGGTTGTAAATTGTTATTCTCAATTAAAAGCTCGTAATCAGTTGACTACACCAACTCGGCGTTCATCTTAGTGGGACAAATAGTTATCTTCGTTCGTAATAAGACGCAATACTATTTTCAAACAAAAAGTAAGTTATTAGATCCTTGACAACATATCTGCAATATCTATGTTTCAGCGTGCAGCTCTCGATAATTTCATCTACTACTTCTGAATTGGCCACTCACATCACGAGAACAGCGTCCATAGTTCATATCAGTGTCTTCGATGGAATCCCGTGCTAATTGTAATGTATGATAGTTTAAAAAGAAAGGTAAATTATTCAAATTTCAGAAATATATTTGGAGAACTCATTATGTTTTATGGAAATTTATGTATTATGCTGATAATTTGTAGTGAAGCGAACGTACATGTTTCTGAGAGATATATATAGCTCCTAGACCTCAATGTGAGGAACTACAGGTGTCTGAAAAACGCATTTTTCAGCTTTCGAAAAATTTGATGACCTACCTTACCTTTAAACACGACCCTAGGCAACAAAACTCGACGCTATCTTGTGAGGGACCCTATGGGCTATCCAAAAATGTGTTTAAGAGACCTTCCAGGAGATTCAGCACCTATGCTACGGACGGCTTTTTGCAACCCATCCCAATAAGTTGTAGGTGAAGTCCCGACGCCGGACGCCGCAGCTTCCTGCCCGAGGGTCGCTCGGAGGCTGATGAGAGAACGATGCCGAGAGATTTCGCCATTTCGGAGCGTTACAGTCACTATTGTGTCATTTTAATATTATATTTACCGTTTCTGTTGATGTTATGGTGGTTTGATAGCGATAAGACACGGGAAAACTGAAAAGTCGAAAAATCAGTTTTTCAAAATCTCCAAATTTCAAAATGCTGCATTTTCAACGCAGAATCACTTGAATGTGAATTACAGACAATATCCGAGCTTTTGGCACGGTTTCCAGAGAATAAGTTTTGGTCGAACAATTTCTCGATAATTTGCCCATCCAAAAATCTCATTTTCAAAAAAGATTCGCAAATGAGCTTAAACTCTCCAAAATAGTTCCAGTATTTAGCTCAAGTGATTCTGCGTTGAAAATACCGCATTTGGAGCTCAGATACATGACTTGTGAATTTTTGAATTTTTGAGTTTTTGAAAAAGCCCAAAATATCAACACAACCCCAAAATATCGCTCAGAAACGGTAAATAGAATATTAAAATGACACAATAGTGACTGTAACGCTCCGAAATGGCGAAATCTCTCGGCATCGTTCTCTCATCAGCCTCCGAGCGACCCTCGGGCTGGTAGCTGCGGCGTCCGGCGCCGGGTTACGACCCGCCAAATTGTGATATCGGGGACAGTTTTGCGTGTAGATTCCGAATCTCTAATAATCTCACAGTAACGCAAAAAAATCTTTTTCAGGGTGATCAAAAAACGACGGTAATTGCAATTTTCGACCTTTTATCGATGTCCATTCGCTTTCAAACTATGTATTTCGTTATTTTAATCGCAAAACACACCCGAAACACCTATGAGAACGTTCTTTTTTCAGGGATGAATTTTCGGACTTTTTTTGGGCCTGGTCTGGCATTTCTCGGAGTGTGTACCATATCAGTTCATATTGGGCCAAATATCAGCATTCGGTATGGGGACTTCACCCACAACTTATTGGGATGGGTTGCAAAAAAGCCGTCCGCCGACCCCCTCAAAATCAACGAAATCTCCTGGACGGTCTTTTAAACATAGGGGTCAAAACATGTACCAACCACCCAACGATTTTACTGGGTTCTAAGGTGACACGCGTGATATTTCGGACATCAATGCAAAGCGCATCGGGTTATTATTGTCTTTTCTTTTACATTTATTCGAGTTGGGCATTGAGATGGGCCGGATAAATGCGTGGCAAATAATCGCAAAGCTTTTGAAAAAAAAGGGTAGGAAATAGCATCGCAGTCTCTCTCCAGCCTAGCAATTAGGGTTGTCTATTCGGAATTTATTCCGCGATTCCGAGTCAAATTTGATTCTCATTTAAGTGATTCGGTCTGATCTTATCAATTTGTTTACGGGATTCCGAATAGATCTCGCAATTCCGTCATCGATAATTCCGAGTTCATTTCCGAATTCCGTAAACAACTCGAATCTATGCGGAATTCACTACGTTACCCAAACCCGTAAGGTAAATGGATTCGTGTGCGGCGATATGACTTATTTTTATCCCCTATCAGGTGTGGAAGCCGGACTTAGGGCGATCACGCAGAAAAAATCGGGAAAAAGTTGGGACTATTTTGAGATAAGTTGACAAATGTGTTGGATGTTTGTTCGTCTGACCAGTGTGTTGTGTGTATTACTGTTTGTCCAAGCTACAATTCATTCTAAATCCATTCCAAGAGCCTACCATGAACTGGCTTATGTATGAAAAAATTCACCTTCAATTATCGATCTGAAATCAACACCTACCGTAACCGATATATACAGTATTAAAAAGAACAGTAAGTCCAGGTCAGACCGCGGGTCAGATACATGATTCATCCGGTAATTTATCGCCCTGAGTTCCAATCGATAATCTACGCCTACAGTATACCTACTGTAATCGAAACCTACAGTAAACCGTTCAACTGGGTCAGACGCTGGGTCAGATTCGTGATTTCATCAGCCAATTCCTTTTTGGACCATGTACCGGGGTTCATGGTCATTGGTCGACCTCACACATCACTTTTTGGACTATGTACCGGGGTTCATGGTCATTGGTCGACCTCACACATCATTTTTTGGACTATGTCCCGGAGGTCATGGTCATTGGTCGACCTCCCACATCACTTTTTGGACCATGTACCGGGTGTCATGGTCATTGGTTGACCTCACGCATCACGTTTTGGACCATGTACCGGGGGTCATGGTCTTTGGCTGACCTCACGCATCATGTTTTGGACCATGTACCGGTGGTCATGGTCATTGGTTGACCTCACGCATCACGTTTTGGATCATGTTCGAGAAAGAAAAAACATAGAATCTCTAATTTTTTTCATTTTGTAGAGCTTCAAATTCTGGTCGGGAACGCGAGATTTCAGCCAATTTGGCCCAGGCGGGAGGAGTTTTTATCGCAGAATAAGAATTTGGCCAAATTGACATCGTGACGTACCGGGATTCAGAACCTTCTGATCAAAAAACGGAAAAGGCCATTCGATTCAGAATCAAAAGTTCCCCCTAGGACAAAATTGTGAGCATGTACTATGTTTTCCATGTTCCAGACATTGTTCGACTCTTACGCGAACGGGCTCATATTTATATATACATTGTGGAATTGTTGTTATATCAGGATTATTTATTCAATCAGTATTATTCAAAATCATTCACTAATGAGTACGTTATTTGAGATGCATAAAACAAGTACAAAAATGGCTCATCTTGGAAAATAAAACCGATTTCTACCTCAGAAACATTTAGCCAATCCGCACTTGAGTGCACCTCATCGTTTCACTAGTCCAAATTCGCATCGACGGACTCATTACGCTTTATCTTCATCTACAATACAATCGTTCATTCAGTATGTCCATCTCAATATTCTCGCATCATTCTCAGTTCAGATAACCAATCACGACAAAACAAGACAAATCATTCCCTATCGTGCGTCACTCCACAAGGTCACCTTTTGGACGAAGGAAATTGGAATTGAAGTAGAATGTCAATTATGTAAATGTCAACTGTAGATGTTAACGGTCCCTATACAAGTGCATTGACTGCCAGTGAGTGAAACGATATAGTATGGTCAAAAATCCTCTTTAAATCCTCTTGGACACTGTTCCCAACCTGCCCCTAATATGCTTTCTACCTGCTCCCAATCCGCTTCCAAACATCTCTTAAGGAATGTTCCGATTATATTAATATCTGGTATGATAGATGCAATACGTTTATGTGTTATTGCCATACAGTTGAGGGAATGCACACAGTGCTGTTGATGAAAACATGCAACTGATTTCGTTCATTACACTATTAATTCAAAATAATTCCGTAAGGAGTACGTATACGAGAGAAAACATTTGTGATTCTCCTTATTCTTCTCTGTTGGTGCCCTGTACTTCGTCTCCTCCGACGATGTGCCCAGCTTTCATGAAATCCCATGGGCCGGCACGCTGAAACGCAGGTTTAGAAAGAGAGAAAACATAAGAAAATAAAATAAAAAGTTTTGAATAATAAAAACACGCAGAAAGTTGCTGAAAAATAATTAAAATATCCAACCGTCGGGTCGATAATGTCACAGACATCACAGTTCGGCTCTTGCGACGCGACCCTCAACTATTTCACTTTAATTGTAGGGAATTGTGGAATAAAGAAACAAAACAAAGTTTACGATATAACTTATCATTTCTGGGTAATCGAACAAAATAGCGCGTTTCTGAACTCGTCAGTACGAAGAATTGCTAGAAAAATTTAAATGAAGAAGTTGAAGAATACCTGAGTTATGATCGCGAGAATAAGTGCGAGGAAAAATAGAATCCTCATGGTGCTAATATCACTTTCACTGCAGTGTTTTCCATTTAAACGCTCCCATCGTGTCACATTCGCCCATTAACTCTCTAACCGTCGCTACTCTCTTTATACCATGCCCATCTCTCTTGTTATTCACGCACAAATTGAATGATTTGTATCATAGTTCGCGATTCTCAGCAGTTTTTATTTTATTTCACAGTTTATCATTGATCACGAATATCACGGGAAAAACAGTAGAGAAACGAAAGAGCGTGCGAAATGGAGATTTTCGGATGCGGATTTATCATCTCTCTGTAAGCATCCCTCGCTGATCGTACCTCTTGTTGGGAAGTGAATAGCATCCCGCGATGATAAGGAAGAAGATGATAAGGAAAACGAGGTAACAAAAAAAACGAGATTCTTCCCCACCTCCATCTGAAAACCAGTTGGCAATAGTCAACTGAAGAGTCGACTGAGAAACGGCTAAAAGTTTTGCCGTCTTTGTCTATTTTCGCAGTGGGTGTAGTATTTATCGAATATAATGTGACAGTGAAGATAATTTCATGGAATGATCGCTTCCATCAAGCTTTTCGAGGTATGAAGCACTTTCAGCGACCACCCATAGTGTTTCCGCACAGGGTGTCGAGACTATAAATATCAGCCGTTGTCCCTGAAGAGGCGTGATCATAGATACGATATCGATAACTTTATTTCCATGATAATAAAAAAATTCCGCCGACAATATAGCACGCTTTGTGACACATTCATCTCAGTCCTTATTTAAAATAAGTACGTGCGAGTTAGTGATGACAAATTGACAAAGCCTCATCTCAAATCGCATGCTCCCTCACCGATCAGAGAAACGATAGAACGTGCGAAATGAGGAGAGTCGGATGCCGATTTATCCTCACTAGTAAGTATCCCTCACTGATCGTACCTCTTGTTGGGAAGTGAATCGCATACAGCGAGGAGAAGGTAGAATATGAAGAGGAAAGCAACTAAAAAAATACTCCAACTTCAACATTGTGATGAAACAACACTGATTTTAAACTGCGCGCAACGGAAAATCAGATTTACGATGAAGGTTCGAGGTCTCAGTTATTTTCCAGCTATTTGACATAATTTTCTTCCATTGAAAATGATTATTTTGAGGATTGTTCGCATCAGATAGTTCAATCATCTGAACACAATTTGGCATATTTTGTGTTATTCAGCAACTAAGGTCGGTATTCTTTTTGCTAATATCAAGAAATATCGAGTCGTATCTCGCCCATTTCGACGAGAACTGAAACGTTCTAAAATTGATATATTTCCCACAGGTGAAGGTACGCCAGTGATACAATGGTCTTGTCAATCTGGAGTTCCCACCTTTCGCCATGCCTATTTAACACGTGATCTTTTTCCGGTCCCCAATGGGTGGGCGACTTGGTAAGGCGGAGGTGGTGTCAAAATGAAATAGATGTAGTATATGCACAATAATAATGGCAAATCGGCATCCGACTGTTCTCAATTCGTTCACTGACGAGCGATATGTTGATTATATGCAAAACATAGTGATTCAAATCCCCCATTCCGAGTTTGAAAATGAATCAGGACCGTGACTCCTCGATGAATCTCCAAAAACATTGAGCGACTATTCAGACAGATCCCTGCCCAGTCACACCCGTGTCCTGTCAATATCTGCGGCACATACGGTAATTTTGAATATTTCCGATATTTTGATGGCCATTAATTGAGCAGCACACAAATCTCGCGACACATGTTCAACCTGCGCTCCCGTTGCTACACGACATAGCCCGCCAGGTTCACAGTCATGGCTCGCCAATTCAGACAGATAACAGTTCCAATCGTCCCGGTCAATGTCTGCGGCATATACGGTATTGTAAGAAAATAAACCGTTCCACGAGTAACAGTACTACCTGTGCAATCGCTACTTTTACTATGAGGTTTAGGGTTTCGACTTTGCTCTTATTCAATGCCCATTTTGACAATGAAAACTCAGGAGAAATGCCAAAAGAACGATTCAATGAAGCTGTAGCTATTTATTTGTTCCGAATTTGTAACGATAGTACCACTAAACACCGTATTACAATTACTGAGTATTTGAATCTTAGAATAATTTAGTATAGTTCCGGTATTATATTGTTCAATAATTTCGCAGCACACTCAACTCGCGACACCTGTTCAGCCAGCACAATCGTTGATGCAGATAGCACAGCCTGTTCATGACTATGACTCACCATCGCTTCATCAACCACTTCCCTTTCATGGGGCTTCCCAGGCATGTATAAATATTTATATTTATGCTATTTCAATGAATGATGCTATTAGAACTTTGTACGAATAATGAAGGAATGGGGAAATAGGCGGAACTACTCTGAGAAACTGGTCCCATTAGTGGGTTTTACTAAAAGCCTAGCCGCTCTTCGAAAGAAACTATGTATTGTTTCTGTAGTTGTGACTGTAATGTGATCAAATTAGTCCTTGACGTTTGTCTTCATCATCAAGTATTGATTGCAGTTTTGGTATCATCACATCTGGAGCCAATAATTCGAACCATTGCACACAATTGCATGTTCGTGATTGTCAGCATTGTATCGACTACGATTCTCGGTATTATCGGACTTCTGGCTCTTAATCCTGCGTTGAGTTACATTTTGTGAGTTTCATCGTCATTCACGCACGTGCATTTGTCCCTTTTCCCTATTTGCGGCAGATATGTCTCCCGTTCCAACTGAGTATTATCGCCTCTTTTCTGGGAACATTTTTATATTCATTTAACATTTTTCCCGTTTTTTTGTATGTATAGTACATCACAGTTTCCGGTAAGATAAACACTGTTACTTAGCGCCACAAAGAAAGATAAATGACAAAGTTTTCCGTGTGTTTATCGAAATTATCGTATCTGCCTCCGAAATTGACGGCAAAACGAACGAGATTAGTATGTTATCTGTAGGAATAGTCACTCGAGTCATTCAGTGATTCATAAATGAGTCACGATACTGATTCATATTCAAACTTTGAAAAGTGATTTGAATGAATATCATCCACTGAATCATTATCCAGAGGTGACGGGAATATAATTCAGAAGATCATTTTTTTTCTCACTGCAGTTAATTTTACATGTGAATCTTCCTCTCTATGCTATCCCCGATGATACAGCGTATCTCGTATACATTGAATACTGTTTAGAACAACCTACTATAAATTGCAAGGATAAGCTATCGTGGCATTCTGTGGTGCCTGATGACTCCAATATCGCTTGCCTTACTTCTTTTCGAATCTATCAATGGCATATCTTCAACCAATCCCGACGATTCTCTCCCTGTTTACCTGCGACGGATTACGTGGGGAAAAGTAGAAGAAGTGCTGAAGTGAGTTTATTTATTGAATCTGTTTCTGTTTTTGCGAAACTAAATCTAGTCAAAACTAGGGAAAAAGATAGGTAAATCAGTTCTTTCCGGATCGAAAAAAAACTGTGGTATTCAGAGAGGATCTCCGTCTTTCGGATGCCGTCACTCCGCTCAATTATGCGATTGATCTCTCGGTGAACGTTAGAGAGCATGAAGGAGTGCAACGATCTGATTTCAACGGTATTGAAATGTTTCAGTAAATCCGTGCTCTTACCGATTAGGGTTGATAGTTCGAACATCGGACCATTTGAAATGCTCGTATTTAAATCTTTTTTTAATTACACATTATGCGGTATAATAGAATCGGCGATTGTGTAACTAGATGAAAATTGCTTTATCGAGTCCAATTATGGACTCCATTTCCGTTTCATCAACCGTCTATTACTGATATGGTGTCACAGGTACGAACACTATCGCACTCAACTTCACTAAAACAACGGATAAAATCGAATTGCACTCGAATGGACTAACGATTGAGAAGGTATTGTCTCTATTAAATTGTAAGCTAATTCGCTTGTCTTTTAGGTAGCTTTGCTTGAACACGTAGCTATGCGGCCTCCACCGGATGTTTCTCGCTTTTCCATAAACAAAGATAGAGAAACCATCATGATTCACTTGAATAGTGCAGTAAACGAGGGAGACGAATTTCTCCTGGAGATTTCTTACAAAGGCGTCGCAAAAATGGATGAATATGGACTTTATGAGAACTGGTAGTTATTTATTTTTATTCATTTAGGAAGATAATTTACAGGGATCCGAAATACAACAAAACAATCTACCGCAACGGATCATTTTTTATCGCAACCAACAACTTTCCCACTAGAGCGAGATTCTGGTTTCCCTGTTTCGATGAATTTCAGTGAAAAGTTGACATATCTTTCGATAATTGTTTCGGAAATTTGATTTCAGACAACTTTTGAGCTCCGCGTATCCCATCCAAAAGCATTGAATGTGTACTCTAATACAGAACTTCTTCGAACTGAAACTCATTTGGACAGGTTCGGCTTGAAAATTAATGAATTTAAAAAAATATTCTCAGCAATAGAATCAGCTCAATTTTCGCCAAAACCTCATCAATGTCAACTTATCAATTGGTTCTGTCTGTGAATCATTTCCATGTTGACAATCTCGGAAAATTACACGGTTTCAAAAGGGTACACGCTGATACTTTAAATCGGTCGAATCTACCTAATTATTTCAGGTCCGAATAATTTCGTCTCTAAACAATCCGGAAGCAAATCTGAAGGAGATTCAAAGGAATCTTATAACTGCCAACTTAGATCACTTGAAAAATGTATCATCCACTCTGTTTGAACAATTATCAGGAAACTTAGGTGAGGCCTTTTTTTCTACCCTTTCAATTCGAAGATCTGAAACAACGCTTACAGATATAATTTTTCTGGACGGTACTTTTCTCTTCACTGTAAATCCCGGATTAGTAGCTATCGGTAGATACTATTACTTCCGAGATCCAGAAACGGAAAAAGGCGATAGACCCCTTTCCAACTTCACTGGCTTGGTATTCAGATATTTTATATTGTTGAAGTTGAATCAAATATCCTTTCAGATAGTCGGAAATCAAATTTCAGTACAGTCATCCGATCAGATGTACAGTATCCTCCATAAGTCTTTGCGCGCTTTTTCATTCTTTCATAATTTTTGACTCATATGAGATTTCTTGCTCATACTTCGTCATGACATAGCACACCCACCGAGTGTTAGGGATATGGCATTAGGATATCAGGGAACTCCCTGGTTGTTGCGTAGTGATGACGGAATCAATCAATAAATTTTCAAACAATCAAAATTCTTACATGGATTTTTCCTCAGCCTTCCAAATGGTTGTGATAATAGAAGACCTCAATACCTTTTCGATAAAAATATGTACTCTTGGGAGGATGACGTATAGTGGCTTTTTTTCGTGCCCTGAGGTCAAATTAAGAGCTATCGTTACCAATCTTTGGGGATCATCAGCAATTGTAATAAGGATCATTCTGAGCTTTTGAACGAGTCTCTAGCTTGTCTATGAACGAAAATCCATTTTTTTCGGGTCAATACTTTGAGACAGCCTAAAGCCACTGTACGTCATCCACCCATGAGTACATATTTTCATCGAAAAGGTATTGAGGTCTTCTATTATCACAACCATTAGGAAGGCTGAGGAAAAATCCATGTAAGAATTTTGATTGTTTGAAAATTTATTGATTGATTCCGTCATCACTACGCAACAACCAGGGAGTTCCCTGATATCCTAATGCCATATCCCTAACACTCGGTGGGTGTGATATGTCGTGACCAAGTATGAGCAAGAAATTTCATACGAGTCAAAAGTTATGAAAGAATGAAAAAGCGCGCAAAGACTTATGGAGGATACTGTATCTGCTAGATGCGCTCCCATGTTTTTCGCAAACGAGTCTTCGTTTCCTGTAGTAGCATAAGGCGTCGGAACCACAGTCACAAAATCACCTCAGAGTAGCAAACGTTGGGAAGAACTGGAGGCATTTATACCGGATGCCGTCCTTCACTATTCCATTCATGAATGCCCCTGATAGGTTACACACACCCTAATTCGGCTTCAACCAAACAATTTTTGACATCGAAAAATCGAGAGACCGCAATAAAAGTGAGAATTGTCTATTAATTTTGAACAACAATTTGCATTCAGTCATCTCAACTACTGCGAGCAATACATCATGTCTGCCCAGCAACAAAGGGTGCTTTGGAGGTTAACAGATCTAAGACTTTTCAATGGACGCTTTTTAGGAATTCGTAATGGACAACCGAAGGAAATTTGCAAGGATCGAAGTATTAATTGAATTAGTTTCACACGCATGTGAGGAGCCGGAGCGTATCAGAGAAATTCTGAAGTATTTCGTTTATCAAGTTAGGGCGATTTTGGGAGTATTGAAAAGGATTTCTTTGCAGCTGGGAAAAGCGTTTCTAACTGTCTCGCGGAGCAATGAAACAGTGGAAATACGACAGACTCGCTTTCTCTCAGCTAATCTCGATGAAAATCTTCAAGATAACTAGTGCATTTTCAAGTTTTTTTATGAGACCCTCCACGATATAGTGGAAAGGGTCCACGGATGACTGAACATTAGATTCCCTCCATACTTTTTTCTTAGAATAGGGGTCTTGAGTGCTGATCGCCGCCACCACTAAGGTCACACAGGAATTTTTTCTAGATTTTTAGAAAAATAGCATCATCTTTTATTTTCACGTTGAAATTTGCCCTTCGCGGTACATGTGGCCAGTACGACCAAACAATACTCCTCATTTCAAAGAGATATAGTCCTTTTTCCATAATATTTGGGTTTTGTTTACCGTTACTAAGCAGTTATGTTAACATTATAGGGCTGTGAAAGGAATACGATGCGGAAAAACCGAAAAATTTAAAAATCACTTTTTTGACATCTCAGAATTTCAAAAATTAATAAGTCATGTATGTGAGCTCCACATGCGGCATTTTCAACTGGATATCAATAGACTGAGTTATTTCAACAATTCCCGACAGTTATAGCGAAGTTGCGAATCTTTTTTGAAATTGAGATTTTTAGGTGGGCAAATTAATCGAGAATTTTATCGTCGAAATATTTTTCTCTAGAAATCATCTAAAAAGCTCATACAATTCATATCATTTATACAAGTGATTTCCAGTTGAAAATGCCGCATTTGGATCTCAAATACATGACTTATTAATTTTTGAAATTCTGAGAAGTCAAAAAAGTGATTTTTAAATTTTTCGGTTTTTCGGCATCGTATTCCTTTCACAGATCTATAATGTTAACATAACTGCTTAGTAACGGTAAACAAAACCCAAATATTATGGAAAAAGGACTATATCTCTTTGAAATGAGGAGTATTGTTTGGTCGTACTGGCCACATGTACCGCGAAGGGCAAATTTCAACGTGAAAATAAAAGATGATTCTATAAAAAAGATGTTAAGATGATGCTGTAAAAAAGATCCCATTAATGGGCATGGTGTCTGACTGGCATGCCGACGCAGGCAGGTTCGACTCCCGCCCGCAGGTGATGTTTTGCAAGAGGTAGAGAAACGCGGTGTCTGACTGGCATGCCGACAGAGACAGTTCGACTCCCGACAACAATGATTGAGCATGGTGTCTGACTGGCATGCCGACGCAGGCAGGTTCGACTCCCGCCCGCAGGTGATGTTTTGCAAGAGGTAGAGAAAGGCGCGCGCCCAACCACTAGTCTCCGTCAAGCGTTCCCGGCGGTAGGCCGCGCCCGCCCTGGCATAATGGGCAAAACATCACCTGCGGGCGGGAGTCGAACCTCTGCGGGCGGGAGTCGAACCTGCCTGCGTCGGCATGCCAGTCAGACACCATGCCCATTAGGCCAGGGCGGCCTACCGCCGGGAACGCTAGAGAAACGCGGTGTCTGACTGGCATGCCGACGCAGACAGGTTCGACTCCCGATAACAATGATTGGGCATGGCGTCTGACTGGCATGCCGACGCAGGCAGGTTCGACTCCCGCCCGCAGGTGATGTTTTGCAAGAGGTAGAGAGGGTAATGTTCATGGTGTCTAGGCCGCCCTGGCCTAATGGGCATGGTGTGTGACTGGCATGCCGACGCAGGCAGGTTCGACTCCCGCCCGCAGGTGATGTTTTGCAATAGGTAGAGAAAGGCGCGCGCCCCAGAGAAAGGCTGGCCTAATGGGCATGGTTTCTGACTGGCATGCCGACGCAGGCAGGTTCGACTCCCGTTGATGTTTTGCAAGAGATAGAGAAAGGCGCGCGCCCCAACCACTAGTCTCCGCATTATTTTACCACTTGTCTCCGCACTACCTCTTTTTGCAAGAGGTAGAGGGCATGGTGACTGGCATGACTGGCATGCCGACGCAGGCAGGTTCGACTCCCGCCCGCAGGTGATGTTTTGCAAGAGGTAGAAAAACGCGCGTGCCCCAACCACTAGTCTCCGTCAAACATTCCCGGCGGTAGGAGAGCTACCCAGAAAAACTTTATGAAGTTGCTGCTCTATCGCACTTTGGCTACAAAAGTGCTCAAAGATGGGTCCCGTAAAATTGGATTTTATTCATAGACATGCTAGAGACTAGTTCAAAAGCTCAAAATGATCCTTACCACAATTTCTAATCATCCCCAAAGTTCGATGACGATATCTCTTAATTTACCCTCAGGTCACGAATTTTTCACTTTTTCACGAGTTTTTTTCTCCCTATTTTGGATGATTACAATTCTGAGGGAGATTTTCGTTCAAAGGTCTTTCCAGGACATAATGGCGTCATATCCATGGAATATACGATTCCGAACTTTTTAGAGCATTTGGATAACTTTCCAGTCTGTGGCAGCCGAAAATCCGAGGTCAATCGATTTTCGACCCAAAAAATAACCATCATGGTTGAAGTCGAAAACTTTTTCTCTCAGAACTTCCCGACCAATTTTTTTCCCGGTGTATTTTTGTCCGTTGATCACGAATTTCGATATAAGAGCTCAAGATGTCATCAATAAAAAAAGAAAAAAATCAAAAACATTTTTGTAACTAGTGTGCCTCAGTAAAGCGGTCATAACTCGCTTCGAAATGATGCTAGAAACAAACCAAATCCATCGTTCGAATCAAGAGACTCAGATGAACATTTATTATGTTGATGGTATCATTCCACGATCATGCGCTGGAGAAGGGTGGTCGGTTTTCGAAAAATGTTATGCAACTTTCCCAAACGAAGATTCTCCGAGATGCCCGAAAAACTGATTCGAGTTCATACTTGTACCTAACACCACCCTCAAAATTATAGAAATCGGAGGAAAAATGGCACGGCATTTTCTCCGAAAAACATCCGATTTCTGCAGTTTTTGATTTTTTATCTTTTTTCATTGATGACACCATGAGCCAGTATATCGAAATTCGAAATCAGCGGACAAAGTTACAGCAGAAAAAATTTTAGTCGGAAAGTTCTGAGAGAAAAAGTTTTTCGAGTATGAAAAAAATTCAACCATGATAGCAACCATGATAAAAATTCAACCACAACCATGATATCATGGTTATTTTTTGGGTCGAAAATCGATTGACCTCGGATTTTCGGCTGCCACAGCCTGGAAAGTTATCCAAATGCTCTAAAAAGTTGGGAATCGTATATTCCATGGATATGCCGCCATTCTGTCCTGGAAAGACCTTTGAACGAAAATCTCCCTCAGAATTGTAATCATCCAAAATAGGGAGAAAAAAACTAGTGAAAAAATGAAAAATTCGTGCCCTGAGGGTAAATTAAGAGATATCGTCATCGAACTTTGGGGATGATCAGAAATTGTGGTAAGGATCATTTTGAGCTTTTGAACTAGTCTCTAGCATGTCTATGAACAAAAATCCATTTTTACGGGACCCATCTTTGAGCACTTTTGTAGCCAAAGTGCGATAGAGCAGCAACTTCATAAAGTTTTTCTGGGTAGCTCTCCTACTGATCTAAAATATCAGAAAGTTTGGTGATCAGGGAAAAATCCATTCATGAATTTTTTTTTTGGAATAAATTTTGATTGATTGCACCTTCACTGCGCAACAACCAGGATGGATCTGTCACTCATTCCCTCACTTGCCGCCCTTCCCTCAGAGAGGAATCATAAATGGTTGCTAATGGCCTGTAAAGGAGGGAAGACATCAAAAGGGGAGAAGCTGTCCACTGGGGGAGGGGGGGGAGGGGACCAGAGGGAGGGACTCTGATTGGGGACAGTCGAGATCCCGTCGGTCTCTCTCCCTTTCATCTACTCACTAGTGCTAATTGCGAGAACCGATTGGAGAAGGTGAGAATAAGTGGGAGAGACAGTTTACTCCCGTTGAGATAAATCTATATCAAAGGGATGATCTACCGATTTATGAGAGAGAGAGTGAAGAGAAACAGAGAGGAAGAAATGAGGATACGGTAGTCAATCAAACAATCGGCAATGGAAAAAATTATATTTTTTAACCAAAAGGGATTTGACTCTCAAGATTCATCCAATGTATCTCGACTTTGGGCCTTTTCTGCCACTTGAGCTATGTGGTTGAATAGGTGTGGACAGTTGGAGGATTGATGGATTGATGAGAGGAAGAAGATGGATGGACTGTCTCTCCTCCTCTTGTCTCTAAACGAGTGAAGTGGATACTGTTACTGACAGTTGCTCGTTAGTGGAAGACCCTTTCAAGTGGACCGATTGTCTCATTCACACTAAATGGTGAGGGATCACACCCAACTGGAAGCACATTCATTTCCACTTGTTTTATTTCATCTATTAACGGGATAATAATTTATCTACGCACTTGGTGCAACAGGAAAATGAATATAATAATATTATGAATTGAGGAGATAATTAGTGTTGTGATTGGGAGATGTCTTTAATGAGGGGGTACTCAGGTGGGGAGACCCAAGCTGGAATCAGAGATAGAGGATCCAAAATAAATTCCCAGCTTGGAATCAGATGAGTTTCCAGCTTGGATCCAGATATGAATTTCCAAGCTGGAAACAGATGGTCGGCTCTCTAACCCGTCTCGTCCAGAGCGCATGAAGTTCATAAAAGCGCTGAATCAGAACCGGTTTCGGTTTAATTACCCAATATGCCAGCGAGCATGTGCCGCAACATGCGGTGACAGCACGCTTTTTGAATTTTCACCGTGGAGACGGACCCTCACCCAGTAGTCTCCACGGAGCACTCCCTCTGAGGTGGGTACGGTACCTACACCAGAGGCCTGGATACTGGATACAAGTATCTACATTGTGAATAGCGAAATCAACGGACATCGTTCAATTAGACTCCGCCCACATAGCTGATTCCAGCTTGGATTCGCCCAAAATTTCCGGAAAACCCAGCTTGGCTCCAGCGCTGTTTTATGTTTGGGTTACATCTGATTCCAGCTTGGGTCTCCCCACCTGAGTAGTTTAGCGTTTAAAAATCTTAACATTTGGTGCGATACGAATAAAGTCGGGTAATTGAGAGTACATTCGAGATGATCTAACAGGGAAAGAATTGAATCTGGCTGTACATGTAGTGAATTCAATGTTGATACCGAAGGAGGAGACTCTATCTCGAGTAGGTTTTTATACATAGAAAGATGATCGAGGAATGATAGAGGCACCAGTCATTATCGTATGGGTCATACAAAGATCAGCTATGACTCTCCTCTCAGTAAGTGCGCGCAGTTCAAGGGTTTTAAGGCGGTCTTGGTAGGAGGGGAGGGTGAAGGGGTAAGTCGAGGAGGGGAAACAACGGTAGGAAACTTGACGAGTGAATGTGTGGTATACCTTTTCAAGTGTGGCTATGTCCTTAAGGTAGTATGGGTTCCTTTTCGCCAAATAAAACTTTGGAATTTATTTTGACCGATTTATATTGAATGGATCATTATGCGCCTCACATATTTCATAGAGGATCCTGAGACCTGCAGAAAACTCTTTTGATCGTTCAATTTGGTTGAGTCTCCGATTTGCTCGGCCTCTCGCCATGTTTTGGCAACTCTCTATTCCCTCCAAGTGGGCGGAGCCTGCGGTCTCTAAATACACGAGATAAATCGAGAGATAGGGGAGAGAGGCATACGAGAAATAACCGGGGTACTTTGAGAGAAAATGGAGAGGGAGAAACGACAAATGGTATACTGGCGAAAGAATTTAAAGAGTTAAAGATCCTCCTTGAGCCTGGATGGAATGTGCAATGTACGGTGCCATTCCCTCTGCTGACTTCCATCGTCCACTCTTCTGTACTTGATCGAGTGATGCTCCTTCCTGTATGGAAGCAGATGCTCCTCCTCCTCTCAGAGAGTGGGGAATCAGTCGGTCGATCCCGGAAGCTTCGCATGCTCTCGTCAACTCCTTTCTCACAAAGTTGATCTTCACTGGGGTATGGGGGGAATTGAGAGAGGGGAAGAGGTAGGAGGCCGATCTCTCCGCTAGGAACTGCGAGTACCGTAACATGCGATTCTCTCAGTGGATCCTGGACAGAGGGAGAAATAGCTGGTCCTTCCCTTTCCTTCCTGGTCGTTCTTGGCGGAACGAACACGAACTCCGAGGATCAATTTCTCGTCTGCTCCCGACTTCTCCAAAACATCCTCCCTCTTGAGGGCCACTGCTTCGCTCGGACGCAAGAGGGTTCCGAAGGAGAACAGGGTAATCACAGCTATTCTGAGATCAGCCGCCCCTGCGCCCTCCCTCGTTCCTCACCGGAGAATGCATTGGACCTCTTCCCTAGTTGCATTCGGATGAGATGATACGGGGACAGATCTTGTGGCTGTTCTCATGGCTGCCTTGAGGATTGAACCGAATCGGATCTTCCCTCTTGTGTAACCGAAGGCTGCAATAGCAGTGGCTACCGTACTTTAGGATCTCCTCTTCGCCATAGCATCCAGGACGAACAGACAGAGGGAAGTCCGCTTCTTCTTCCAATCCACAGGCAGTAGCCAGACGCCTCCTCGCTCGATCCGTGCCAGAGTAGTTCTTGAGAGTAGACCTGGCCACACATCCTTCCAGTGCCGATCGAGCCACTCCCATTAGATCCGTCCTTCCCACTCTCAACAACAGTTGAAACGAGCTGACGCGCAGTGAGAATTCTCACTGCGCGGGAATTTGAAAATATTTATATTTTCCCCGCGATAAACGTGGAAACTATAACTCGCAATTTTATATACAGTACTGGCTAATCGCCTTGCATAAGCGCGGCCGCGGCGGGCTGCCGCGGACCGCGGCTTGCGCGGATTGATTTTGCACAAAGCGGAGACATTTCCAGACTTCGAGGTGTTGATTTTCGTATTCACCAGTCGATTCCCTATCGAAAATACTATAAGATCATATTTTAGTCTTCGATCTATGAGTTTTGAGATTTTGTCTGACCCAGCGAACAATTCTTGACCCACTTGAACAAGTCTTCTCAGAAGCCCAATTCTTGTTCAATCTTACTATAATTGCTACCATCCATTAGTCTATTGAAGAGAAACATCATGGCATGTCTAGTTCATTGGGTCAACTATTGTTCGCTGGGTCAGGCTTTTTCAGAGAATAATTCCAAATCTCGTATGTCAAAG
Organism: Pristionchus entomophagus; assembly: GCA_036245825.1. Taxonomy (NCBI): domain Eukaryota; kingdom Metazoa; phylum Nematoda; class Chromadorea; order Rhabditida; family Neodiplogasteridae; genus Pristionchus; species Pristionchus entomophagus. The sequence continues at coordinate 5,318,526 of BTSX01000001.1, forward strand.
TGTAAAATATGATCTTATAGTATTTTCGATAGGAAATCCAATGCCTAACACGAAAATCAACACCTCAAAGCCTAAAAATGTCTCCGTTTTGTGCAAATTCAATCCGCGCAAGCCGCGGTGGCCGCGCTTATGCAAGGCGATTAGCCAGTACTGTATACAAAACAACAATTGAATTGATCTACATGTCATGAAGATCAATATCCCCCCTTCCCCTCTTTGAGTCGTACCCGCTTTCTTTTTTTACTTGCGATGCGATAGACAGCGAATTAATGAATGAAATCTTTGTTATCAATTAATCAGAAATGGATATCGTTGTGTCTTCGAGTCTTTTTTCTCTTCATTTCATCGTCAATTTCTAGCTAAGAACGATAGAAGAGAAGAGAATTCTTTTTCTTTTGTTTCTTCTGAAATGAAGTCATCTCCAAATGGTCATCAGACACTTCCCTCGCGTCATCTTTCTCGTTGATATCGTCGAATCGAGATCCGACCGACTCAAATAAAAGGTTATCCATCTTCTTAATTACCGTAATCTGACCTCCAATTCCTTGATATCAGTGACATCGGACACGATAACTCTCTCTTCTCCTACACACTTCTTGTATGGGAAGAGATCAATGGCCGCTCGTGCATTCGATGCACAAGAAGTGAGAGAGAGATGCGATTGAGACTGTTCCACATTGCCTCAATCCATATCCATTAGATACAGTATCACTCCCTTCCACACTCACCATCATCAATGGGTTCAGGTTTATCGCTCTTCTTCGATCTTCCTGGCCGAGGGGAAGGATCTCTCTTCTTTGATTTCTTCTTGGGTGAGGCTCGATGGCCTCCAGGGGCATCCATCATGATTGAGATTGGCTCGCCTGTCAGAGAAACGAAAGATCCAACGATGGACACGCTATCTTTATCGTTTCATAGGTAGGTACCACCAGCCTGAGAGCCGATTTATTGGAATCTTGTCGCAAGTAGGCTCAATGTGACCGTCTGGGTCTCAAATTCATTTTTGCTTTTGGACGTATGTCGATAGCTCTTCTCTCAAGCCCGGGAGAGCTTTCGAAGCGCGCGCGACTCCCCCAGCCAGAGAGGGGGGGGGGGGGAGGCGAGACGAAAGAGAAAGGAGCGGAGCCTCTCTCGCGTGTGTCTCTCTCCATCCTCCAGCTCTCTCGCCGCTCTCCTCCCGCGCTCATATTTAATTCGAGGACAATTCGGGGAAAATTAGTAAAATTCCAATTTTGTGCTTAAAATTCATCTAAAATACAAATTAATATAATATCAACTGGCGAGCAGTGTACATGCACTGGAAGTGCCCTAATCACCCTATTCCCAACCTTAATATCGATTATTGACCTACTCAGACTTGTCAGATCCGGCTTGTCAGCCTTTCATTGATAGAGCGCATCGAGAGCTATATATCGCGCTTTTGGGCGAACGATTTCATCGCGAATTAGCTTTGTGTTCCCGCTTTTGAGGGGAATGGTGTCGAGGGCAAGGGGCAAGGGGGGCTTGCCCCCCTTGCTTGTTAAACATTTTTTATTATCCTCAAGCTATCAGGAAAGTGTTGAATTTTGTAAATGAATCAACAACAACAAAAAAAGTAAATGAATCCACTTCCCGTTGGGAAGTGTGATTTTCAGTTTGGGACAAACTCAAACCTCGGGTGAATTTGGGTCACCCCTATACCTCCTCCGACAAATTTCTTCTTTGCCCAATCCCGATCTCAATAAAAGTAGATGAATCACACTCAGATTAGATTTCAATAAAAGTGATGGAATCGCATCTTGACCCAAATTGGCGCCTGCGGTTTCGAGCAAGCACACGACTGTGGTGGGAATTTGATTGAGCAAATTGTTGTCATGATTCGCTGCTACCGTAAACTGATAGAAACAAATTACAGCTGTTACTTTTCGTAGCATTATCTTCTCAAATAGATTTGATGTTTGTTTAGATCTTAGTATCAGAGCGTATTACCTCAATAAATAAATGTAATTATGCTAATCTGGTTGCCTATTTTTACAAGAAAATACCCGGCGAGCAAATTTCGAGAAACCCCAGGCGCGAATTTTGGTCAAGATGCGATTCCATCACTTTTATTGAAATCTAATCTGAGTGTGATTCATCTACTTTTATTGAGATCGGGATTGGGCAAAGAAGAAATTTGTCGGAGGAGGTATAGGGGGACCCAAATTCACCCGAGGTTTGAGTTTGTCCCAAACTGTAAATCACACTTCCCAACGGGAAGTGGATTCGTACATACGTCCGCAGTTTGGATCTTTGCCAACCACTTTGTAGTCCAGATCGGTTCTCATTTCGTGGTGCGTGTTCATGTTAAAACGCGTTATCTGTACTAGCGGAGGAGAGGTGGCACAAGGATTCAAAATGGTCGTATCGATCTCAAACTTGTTGTACAGAAAGCCTATGGGTTCCACCACAATTCAAGATCCGAACTCCAACTTTTTAAAAACTACAACGAATTAAAAAAAAGGTCATGTGTTGTATACCATTCCAAAGAGCATAAAAAGTTATTTCTAAATTCGAAATATCTTTTCATTTGAAGCATGTGCGCCTTAGATAAGCCATTATAAGTGACTTTTCAATCAGTTTTCGGAATCGGAAGCCATGAAGATGCCATTTGCACCGGCTGATTTTGTGCTCATTCGATTCGCCGTGGAATTCTGAATCAAGAACTTATTTGAATTTGGTCAATATCGGTCCCGAAAGATGCCATTTAGGCCATTTTCTATCATGCAATCGTCGACGCGGGTTCGAATCCGCCCGAATACAAAATGTCTTGCCAAAATTTTAAAAGAACAATTTATCATCCGAATCAATATTTTCGTTTGTTTTCAAGCTGTCGAGACTCATTTAATTGTTCGTTTGTTTTCAAGCTGTCGAGACTTATTTAATTGCTTGTTTGTACTTGCACTACAACAGTAATCGTCTAATCGCACATTCATCATTCGGTTGCCGATCGCGAACGGAAAGGGATGAGTGGCGAACTGCCCCCTTCTGTGATGATAGGATGAGCGTACAATACTCTTCCATCTGAATCTACCCGGATTATTTGAGTATCCGTTTTTTCTGCGAATTGTTCAATGAAGGTATCCGAACTGGAACGAAAATCTCTGTTTTCTGAGCGCGATAAAACGGATACTCAAAGAGTCCGGGTAGGTTCAGATGGAAGAGTATTGCACGCGCATCCTATCATCACAGAAGGGGGCAGTTCGCCGCTCATCCCTTTCCGTTCGCGATCGGCAACCGAATTATGCATTCGGGCGGATTCGAACCCCACGCCGACGATTGCATGATAGAAAATGGCCTAAATGGCATCTTTGGGACCGATATTGACCAAATGCAAATAAGTTCTTGATTCAGAATTCCACGGTGAATCGAATGAGCACAAAATCAGCCGGTGCAAATAGCATCTTCATGGCTTCCGATTCCGAAAACTGATTGAAAAGTCACTTATTATGGTTTATCTCAGGCGCACATGCTTCAAATGAAAAGATATTTCGAAATTAGATATAACTTTTCATGCTCTTTCGAATGGTATACAACACATGACCTGATGCAGACATTTAATTTATAAATTCGGTAGGTCATAAAGTTCGAATTCGCATCTTGAATTGTGGTGGAGCCACTCACTACCCATAGGCATTAAGCACAAAAAGTTTGAGATCGATACGACCATTTTAAATCCTTGTGCCACCCCCTGCAGGAGACCACTGCACTAGTACAGAGAACGCGTTTTAACGACAATGAGTGCTCCATCATATTTCATTAGCGAGGGCTCGGTGTACTGACTGCAATAATAAACATGACTCCCCAAGACTTTGCTGCCTCAAATAACTAGTCAAAAATCGTCTCCAAATTTCGTCCGGGAGGTTTGGTAATGTTCGTGTTCGAATCACTTTTTGTTTCCGCACGGTCAACACTGTTCTGACCACATCAACATCAAAGTTCTAAAAAAAAACATCAAAAAACAAAAAAAACATCAAAGTGTTAGCTTTTCTCTACTTTTCATGAAATACGAATTGTTAGATCTCTGAAGCAACCTACTCGGATCGGTTTCGTATGTTCAATTTTCGGATCATAATATCGGAGAAACCACGTTTTCCAGTCTATCGGAAGTACGTAAGTGATGACGAAATAGCGATCACTAAAGGTGTGAGACACGATGTTTTTCTTTACAGACAGAACTCACTTTGTATACATCGCATCCAAATATCCTTTCAGAACCTTAACTTTTCTGACATTTGCTGCATACTTTTTCTCCATTTCGAAAAACTTCGTATCGTTTTCGGTCTCATCGAACTTTTCCATAACGATGTCCACAAGTTTTTCAATTTTTTGGAAACTCGGCTGAACGGATGATTAGAAGACAATTTATTTTTTTTGGAAAACCCCCTACTTTCGCTAAGTGGTCAACGATCTGATTTTCCATTGCATTCGAAATCTGTTCGTAGTCGTGCATCAATGTCGCAAAATTCCTTGAAGCATTGTTTTTTGTTTGTGCTAATATAACTAATGATCGGAAGAACCTTTGGTTCCTCAGTAGTGTCCTTCAATCCTACATCATTGAATACAGCCTGGAAACGGCAAAGTTGTCCCCGTTGAACATTGTTTCTGACCTTGAGAGCTTCCATATCTTCTCCAAAATTATCCATGATGGCTTTTTTGGGAAAGTTTTTTTCAGTGTAGTCGATCATCTCAAGTGATTGCATTGAAATAAGATTTGTATTCAGAGCTAAAAACCTCATTCGAATGTCCACAAATGCTCACTCTCATTGCATGGGCGTAGATCTGTTGGTGCAACAATATTATCCAAACTAAAAATGCACTCTTACAATTAGTTTCATCGAGAGGTCGATTCTGTTTCGAATTTCGTCCAGAGTCGATTTTGAATGAAAACTATCATTCTTCATTGCAAGATCGAGCAAGTTGTTTTTGTCATCTTTCACGAAGTATTGTTAGAAGAAATAGTGATTTTAGAAGAAAAAAAACTAACGGCCATGAGACGGATCAAATAAGTGCGTTTCTCAACTGTTTCAATGAAGTTCAGTCACTGTAGTCGATCATCTCAAATGATTCATTCAAATATGATTTGTGTTGAGAACTAAACCTCTTTCGAATTCCCACGAATGCTCACTCGAATGGCATGAGCATAGATCTGTTTATGCAAAGTATCATCCAAACTACAAAAAATCTTACAATTATTTTCATCGAGAGTTCGATTCGGTTTCGAATGTCGTCCAGAGTCGATTTTGAATGAAAACTATCATTCGTCATTGCAAGATCGAACAAGTTGTTTTTGTCATCTTTCACGAAGTATGTTTTAATTCACTGGAATTATGCTATATGCAGAAACAAAGTTTTTAAAAAATAAGATTGGGATATGAACTAACTTTCATGAGGTCAATCAAAAATATTCGATCCTTCACTCTTTCATAAAAGTTCTTGATTTGAGTTTCTCTGTGCAATTTTTCGTTTGTAATTTTCTGAATTTCATCAGCAAGGTTAAATACATGATCGCCAACGTTCTAAAATGTGTCATTTGAAGAAAGAAAAAAATGTCACTGAGAAATGAGTTACTGTTTTGAAATTTGATTCCGTCATAGCATAGCGCACTTGTGCGGGAAACTCGTGTACAGCTCGTTGAGTCTGAGGCCGCTCGGATGAATAAAGTAAATTAAATAAACCTCTTTCAGCATCATTGTTATTTGTTGTGAAGTTTCCTTGTTTTCACTAGCAGAAAGTTGTTTCTTAGCAGCCGAAGCAACAGATACAGCAAATTTTAATACCCAAATTTTAGTATGCCCCTTAAAAAAGAGACGAACTCGTTTCACTGTATGGATTTCCATTCCGCCGCGTGGTTAATTGCATCTGACGCCTTTGTTAGTGAGCAAACTCAATGGAAAGCTGTTTCCGAAGTCGTAACATCCAACGATCCGATTGACAGTCGACTCTTCGACAACAGACATTTCGAAATCCGACAGATCCGTAGATCTCCATTTTCTATTGTTCATTTTAGCTTTTCGTGCTTGCACTTTTTGTAATTTACCTCAGTGAGTTGATTAGTTGCAATACCAGATCACTCATCACCCCTTTCCCAGTGTTGGTTGAACAAGGCAAACAGAATTAATGAGATCCGTCTGTAAGTTTCCGTTGTGACAAGTAGAGAACAAAAAGATGATTGTATCATAATATCCGTGCAATTATTCCGAAGCAAATAAAGTCTTTGATTATCTTGTGTGTATGACGATCGTTGTTTGCTCTGCATGATTCAAGTGGCTACTATTGATGACAAATGGGCATCCGACTCTTTTTATTTGACATTCTTTCTTGTTTCTCTGATCGACGAGAGTACATGAGAAATATGGAGAGTCAGATGCCGATTTGTCATTACTAGTGGTTACACATAGAGACTTGTACTCATTCTGCTGGCACTTTCATGAATCCTCCACCGAGCGGCTCTTCCCCCATACTGTAACGTTGTTGGTAATTATGTAAATGTAGATACAAATCCATTAATTTGCACAAAAAATCCATTAAGATCTTTGACGCACGCTCAGTTCGATTCGATTGATGCCATGTACAAACATTTGTGATTTTCTGCAATAACGACCTCAAAAATCATACAATTATCCTTCGAATTGACTGTTTCCATACCGAACACACAAAAAGAGAAAGTTGAAGAGCGATTCATTGTAACTATTGGAAAATAATTCTTTAACCTTTATCACCGACACATTACGTGCGATTGTGGGTTAAGAGCAGGACAGAGGTATGTTGGTCTTCAGGCTCGGGCTGGCGAGTCTTTGGTGGTGGATTGTGGCAGTTTTGTGTTACAATCTAATTCGTGAGTTAGACATAACTTGGGAGGGTGCTTTATAGATAGAATTACGGAAAAAAATGCAGTTAATCACATTCTCAGAATCTCATTTATCTTTCGAGACTTGTTCAGACTGTTCTATTTCTGAACTTCCAGATACCGGGATGAGGGACAATTCCGCAAACGACGTGTCATTCTGATCAGCATAACTTCCTCTTTATTTTAACACATCTGCCAGAATCCTAGTTTGGCTAGAAATCGAATTATGTTGAGTTGCGGAAATGTCGTTTGCGGAAAAAAATCAAGTTGCGGAAAAATAACAATTGCGGAATTGCCACCCATCCAGATACTGGGAGCCCTGTTCGATACTCGAAGCTGTCGTAATCGAATCCATGTCATCCCTTCCTTTCCTCTAAAACGTCTAAAACTTCTAAAACGTATTCTCTCTCCAGCCTCTCATTCGACATAAATGAGATTCCGAGAATGTGATCAACTGCAAATGTTTTTTCCGTAATTCTATCTATTAAGCACCCTCCCAAGTTATGTCTAACTCACGAATTAGATTGTAACACAAAACTGCCACATTCCCCCACCACGCCCAAAGACTCGCCATCCCGAGCCTGAAGAGCAACATACCTCTGTCCTTCTCTTAACCCATAATCTCGTAATGTGTCGGTGATAAAGATTAAATAATGGTTTTCCAATAGTTACAATGAATCCCTCTTCAACCGGTTGTTTCCCTTTTTGCGTGTTCGGTATGGAAACAGTCAATTAAAAAGCGCCAAAGACCGGTCGTGCTGCAAATTAATGGACTTGTTTCTACATTTACATAATTACCATCAAAGCGACAGTCTGGGAGACAGAGCCGCTCGGTGGAGGATTCATGAAAGTGCCAGCAGAATGAGTGGCACTGGACAAGTCTCTATGTGTAACCACTAGTAATGACAAATCGGCATCTGACTCTCCATATTTCTCATGTACTCTCGTCGGTCAGAGAAACAAGAAAGAATGTCAAATAAAAAGAGTCGGATGCCGATTTATCATCAATAGTAGCCACTAGAATCATGCAGGACAGACAACGATCGTCGTACACACTAGACAATGAAATACTTTATTGGCTTTTAAATGTACGGATATTATGATACAATGCATTCCATCTCGATAATTTTCCTGTTCTCCTCTTGTCACAACGGAAACTTACAGACGGATCTCATTAATTCTGTTTGCCTTGTTCAACCAACACTGGGAAAGGGGTGATGACTGATCTGGTACTGCAACAATCAGCTCACTGAGGTAAATTCCAAAAAGTGTAAGCACGAAAAGCTAAAATGAACAATAGAAAATGGAGAAACACGGATCTGTCGGATTTCGAAATGTCTGTTGTCGAAGAGTCGACTGTCAATCGGATCGTTGGATGTTACGACTTCGGAAACAGCTTTCCATTGAGTTTTCTCACAAACAAAGGCGTCAGAAGCAATTAACCACGCGGCGGAATGGAAATCCATACAGTGAAACGAGTTTGTCTCCTTTTTAAGGGGCATGGATCCACCCTATTCATCAACGACTCCATCTCCTCCAGAGATGAGAGACGTCTTTCACCTCCTCTTCATCATCGCTATTATAGGCAAGTTGTTTCTCAGTAATTTAGCTTACCTTTTCGTGGTTTGTTGAATCACGTTGAGACATGGTTCTGTATCACACTATACGCTCGACATTCCTGAAAATCAGTTGATTTAGGGGTGCTCTCAGACGACAATCAATCGGTCAAGGCAGCCGTTCCGTATGGTGATCCGTCCAAAAACAATGTCTCGAGCCAAGATAGAAGGGTGGTCAAACGAGGTATGCTGTTACCTTGAATGCGGAGATGCCGAAGAGTGATAAAGGAAGAGACATCGCCCCCAGAAATGCTGGGCTTGCGTATCATGAGTTTTCTATTCCATAGCATCGAATTATTCTATTTTTTCCAAGAAATCAACGTGGATATTCTGCTTCAAGTACTGAAATTTGCCGCTTCTGTTGCTTCGGCGGCTAAGAAACAACATTCAGCTAGTGAAAACAAGGAAACTTTGCAAGAAATTACAATGATGCTGAAAGAGGTTTTTTTGTGTTTTGTTACTTTATTTATCCGAGCGGAATCAGACTCAACGAGCTGTAAACGAGTTGGCACATTTGAGCTATGCTATGACTGAATCCAATTTCAAAACAGTAACTCATTTTTCGCTGTCCTTTTTTTTCTTCAAATAACATATTTTAGAACGTTGGCATTGACGTATTTAAACTTGCCGATGATATTCAGAAAATTGCAAACGAAAACTTGCACAGAGAAACTCAAATCAAGAACTTTTATGAAAGAGTGAAGGATCGAATATTTTTGATTGACCTCATGAAAGTTAGTTCATATCCCAATCTTATTTTTTTAAAACTTTGTTTCTGCATATAGCATAATTCCAGTCAATTAAAACATACTTCGTGAAAGATGACAAAAACAACTTGTTCGATCTTGCAATGACGAATGATAGTTTTCATTCAAAATCGACTCTGGACGACATTCGAAACCGAATCGAACTCTCGATGAAACTAATTGTAAGATTTTTTGTAGTTTGGATGATACTTTGCATAAACAGATCTACGCTCATGCCATTCGAGTGAGCATTCGTGGAAATTCGAAAGAGGTTTAGTTCTCAACACAAATCATATTTGAATGAATCATTTGAGATGATCGACTACACTGTGAAAAACTTTCCCAAAAAATCCATCATGGACAATTTTGGTGAAGATATGGAAACTCTCAAGGTCAGAAACAGGTCTCAATGGGGCCAACTTTGCCTTTTCCAGACTGTATTCGATGATGCAGAATCGAAGTACAATACTTCCGAACCCAAGGTTCCTCCGAAAATTTGTTGTAATATCACTAGTGATGTCGTTGAATCTCTTCATTGTGCACACTCTCGTTTCTCTGACCGGCGAGATAGTGTGCGGAATGGAGAGAGCCATCGCCGAAATTATATCCCTAATTAGCACGAAACGATTGAAGGATGAACAGAATTTTGCAACATTGATGCACGATTACGTAGAGATTTCTAATCAAATGGACAGCCAGATAATCGAATTCTTGAACAAAGTAGGTGTCTTTTTAATCAGGAAGTCGATTATGCATTTAGACATGTTTCCATAAGGTGCAAACACTTGTGAACTTAGCCATGGAAGAATTCTATGAGAGTGAGAAAGATAAGAGCTGGGGGAAATCGGACGCTGGAGAAACTGTCCGAAAAATTACGAAGATCAAGTTTTATCTGGACGCAATGTACACAAAGTGAGTTAAACTCCATCAAGGAAACCAATTTCATCAACTCAGTGACCGATATTTCGTTATCGCTTATGAACTACCGTTTCACTTGGGAAATTGGATCAACTGGTTCGAGCCGGATATTGAAGATACGAAACCGATCCGAGTAGGTTGCTTCAAAAGACTTGTGAATGGCAATCACCATTAAAAATATCGAAATATTAAAAAAATTGTTTTTAAGAAAAATGTGATGTGGTCTAAACACCACCGGGTCATTGTGTTTCATACGGAACCAGCAAGCGATTTCAATACAAAAATATCGAAACCATCTGGACAAATCTTGCAGAAATCGATTGATTGGTAGGTTAACTCTTTGCACAATGTATTGATATTCATTGCAGCTTCTACGCTAAGCCAACGTTATCGAATCATGATGATGCACTTATCATTTTTCATGTCAAATCGTATCACGAAATGAGAACCGAACTCAATTACACACAGATCGGCAAAGACGAGAATTGTGGACTAGGCGTCAACGGACAAATTGATCCCTGCAAATACATGTCATACATTATCTACCGCTGAATGTATCAATCGATCAATGATAAATTGGGTTAAATTGGTAATTTCACTTTGTTCTGATCGTTGTAATAACGTTCGAAATAACACAAACTGTGCATTCGACGCACTGGTACTTATCACAGGATTTTCGATATAATTGAGATTCTGACAACAGGGTCCGTACAACGATTTTGCAACATATGCTCAAAATTTGGCCCTAGAGTCAACTTTGGACGTAGAGTTCGAAAATCGACCTTAGGAAGCCGCATCTTCAAAACCCCATTCCCTGTGGCGCACTTTATATTGTGCGGTCGGTTTTTATATCTCATGAACGGCGCTTCGGGGATCCACAACTATATAGTAATACTGAAAGATCTCGTCGAGATAAGACTTTTTACAATTGGGAGTGAAGGGCTAGCTCATCCGTGAAGAAAGTTATCACCTCCAGAAGTCACAGATAGGCTAGCCCTTCACTCCCAATTGTGAAAAGTCTTATCTCGACGAGATCTTTCAGTATTACTATATAGTTGGGGATCCCCGAAGCGCCGTTCATGGGATATAAAATCCGAACGCACAGCATAAAGTGTGCGACAGGGAATGGGGTTTTGAAGATGCGGCTTCCTAAGGCCGATTTTCGAACTCTGCGTCCAAAGTTGACTCTAGGGCCAAATTTTGAGCATAGGTTGCAAAATCGTTGTCGGACCTATCTCCAAAATATCGAAAATCCCGTGTTATCATCTTTATTACTGATTTTGAAGTGGGTTCATTCTCTCTCGTTCCATTCGTCTATCCTCCCGCCAGAGCTTGCCAGCTGTCACCAAAACTCTTTCGTGTTCGCGATCAAATCGATCGAAATTAACTCCGTGCCATCTCTTCCTCTCAGTCCGAATGTATTCTCTCTCCAGCCTCATCGCTATCTCATTGGACATGGAGGCTGCCCGAAGCGGGTTCCGAAGCACGAAATCGCGCAGCTGAAACGTGGATATTCCGGTGGAGCGAAACCAATAATTTAAGTAATCATAAAGTAATCACGTGTGCTCATCTTGCTCATATCACCACACCCCACCGCTACCTCTCTCAAAGACCCAACAACTACATTATAACCGATGTGGTTAAATTAATCAAAACCTATTCTACCTTTGTCAAGTAATCATTTCTGAATATCGGGTGCGGATATATGTCTCCGTAGAATGAGCGAACGTAATCCGTATCTATTTTATTCAGATTGAGCACGGTATCAGCCAAATTGTTCCATCGACTGAAGTAAGCTTGATCACAAAATTTTTTTTTTAGAACGAACAGTGAAATTATCGACATTAAGGAAAAAGAAGGTGTGCAACTCTTTCCATTGATGCTTCCCTTCTTGTCGATTTGCTAGATGTTTTACTAAACTGGAGCGAATTTGGGATGATTCACCGACAAAGTTTTCATTCAGAAACCTGAGTTAATTGCATTAGTAAAATCGTTTTGTTGCATACATTTACGCCGTGTAGGTCGTGGTGTTATGCCATTCGCGCATGCAACACATGTCTCTGACTATGTTCCTGTCATTCTTTTGGCTGACCCATTGCCTAGAACCATGATCGTGATACCACCAGTATCTCGATGTGTCATTGTTGAATAGGCCATCCTAAGAAGTGCAGTTTTCGACCAGAGACCGCATTCCTCGGTCAACGAGCTAGATGTTCGTTTGTACAACCTTGCGATTCTCGTTTGACTGACATATTTATTTCTTCGAAATCCGATTCGGTCACTACTGCCAGAACAACTCGCGCCTGTCTGAATGATCGTATCTGAAAATGTATTCGATCAAATCTTTCAACGCGAATTTTGATTTTCACAATGTCTATCTCTCCGAGAACACGCCGATCCACATACAGTTTCGCATGTTCAACAAATTCCTTGAATCGGAGAGAACCTTGTTCTAATGCTGCGAGCAATGATTTTTTGTACGCGTATTGCTGAAAATTAGTTTGAAAAAGTGAAACACATAACGTTCTAACTAATTCCAAAGTCTCTTGTCGATCGAGTGTAGTATTGTTTGGGACAGGAACATCTTTGTAAAACACATGGAAAAGTCGGTCGTATTGATAATCGATCAAAAAACTAGAATTTTGTGGAACGAGCAATTCTAGTGAAGTATCTGAACATGTTTATTTCAATCTCACACATTTTTGAAATACATACCGGTTCTGCGGAATATCTTCAGATGCTCTTTTCCATCAACATAATAGAATATCGGGATGGTGGTGTAACGGGTACTGCAATCAGCATTTAATATTGTTAAAAAAACTTGCAAATGCACTAGTTATCTTGAAGATTTTCATCGAGATTAGCTGAGAGAAAGCGAGTCTGTCGTATTTCCACTGTTTCATTGCTCCGCGAAACAGTTAGAAACGCTCTTCCCGGCTGCAAAGAAATACTTATAAATACTCCCAAAATCGCCCTAACTTGATAAACGAAATACATCATAATTTCTCTGATAAGCTCCGGCTCCTCACATGCGTGTGAAACTAACTCAATTAATACATCGATCGTTGCAAATTTCCTTCGGTTGTTCATTACGAATTCCTAAAAAGCGTCCATTACAAAGTCTTAGATCTGTGAACCTCCAAAGCACGCTTTGTTGCTGGACAGACACGATGTATTGCTCGCAGTAGTTGAGATGACTGAATGCAAATTGTTGTTCAAAATTAATAAACAATTCTCACGTTTATTGCGGGCTCTCGATTTTTCGAAGTCAAAAATTGTTTGGTAGAAGCCGAATAAGGGTGTGTGCAATCTATCAGAGGGCATTCATGAATGGAAGAGTGAAGGACGGCATCCGGTATAAATGCCTCCAGTTCTTCCTAACGTTTGCTACTCTGAGGTGATTTTGTCAAAGTGGCTCCGACGCCAAATGCCACTTCCGGAAACGAAGACTCGTTGGCGAAAAACATGGCGAGCGCATCTAGCAGATACAGTATCCTCCATAAGTGATGGCACACTTCTTCATTCTTTCATAACTTTTGACTCGTATGAGATTTTTTGCTCATACTTGATCATGACGTAGCACACCCACCGAGTGTTAGGGATGTGCCATTGGGATATCTCAGAACTCCCAGATTGGTGAGTAGTGATTACGCAATCAAGCAATTTTTTTCAAACAATCGAAATTCTTACATTGATTTTTTCTCACCCTTCCTACTCGGTGTGATGATAGAAGGCCTCAATTACTTTTCGATGAAAATATGTACTCTTGGGAGGAGGACGTATAGTGGCTTTAGACTGTGTCAAAGTAGGGTCCCGAAAAAATGGATTTTCGTTCATAGACATGCTAGAGACTCGTTCAAAAGTTAAAAATGATCCATACCACAATTCCTAATGAACTCCAAATATTGGTAACGATAGCTCTTAATTTGCCCTCAGGGCACGAAAAAAACGAATTTTTCACTTTTTCACATGAACCTTATTTTGGATGTTCACAGTTCTGAGGGTGATTTTCGTTTAAATGCCATTCCAAGACACGATGGTAGCCTATTCATGGAATATACGATCCCCAACTTTTTAGAGCATTCGAATAACTCTCCTACCCGTGGCAACCGAAAATCCGAGGTCAATCGATTTTCAAAATCGGCTATTTTTCGATTTAATGAATTTTAACTTTTTTCATTAATGATATCATGGGAAATTCTCTCATATCGAAATTCGGATTCAGAACACAAGGATATACCGAAAAAAAATCAGTCAAGAATTTCTGAGAGAAATTTTTTTCGACTAATGACTAATGACGAATATCATCCTCAGAACTGTAAACATTCAAAATAAGGTGAAAAAAATATGTGAAAAAGTGAAAAATTCGTTTTTTTTCGTGCCCTGAGGGCAAATTAAGAGCTATCGTTACCAAACTTTTGGGATCATTAGGAATTGTGGTAAGGATCATTTTGAGCTTTTGAACGAATCTCTAGCATGTCTATGTACGATAATCCATTTTATCGGGACCCTTATTTGACACTGTTTAAAGCCACTATACGTCATCCACAAGAATACATATTTTCATCGAAAAGGTATTGAAACCTTCTATCATCACACCAAATAGGAAGGGTGAGGAAAAATCCATGTAAGAATTTCGATTGTTTGAAAAAAATTGCTTGATTGCGTAATCACTACTCACCAATCTGGGAGTTCTGAGATATCCCAATGGCACATCCCTAACACTCGGTGGGTGTGCTATGACATGACCAAGTATGAGCAAGAAATCTCATACTAGTCAAAAGTTATGAAAGAATGAAAAAGTGTGCCATCACTTATGGAGGATACTGTACATCTGATCGGATGATTGCACTGAAATTTGATTTCCGACTATCTGAAAGGATATTTGATTAAACTTCAAAAATAGTAAATAGCTGAATACCAAGCCAGTGAAGTTGGAAAGGGGTCTATCGCTTTTTTTCCGTTTCTGGATCTCGGAAGTAATTGTATCTACCGATAGTTATTAGTCCGGGATTTACAGTGAAGAGAAAAGTACCGTCCAGAAAAATTATATCTGTAAGCGTTGTTTCCTATCTTCGAATTGAAAGGGGAGAAAAAAAGGTCTCACCTAAGTTTCCTGATAATTGTTCACACAGAGTGGATGATACATTTTTCAAGTGATCTAAGTTGGCAGTTATAAGATTCCTTTGAATCTCCTTCAGATTTACTTCCGGATTGTTTAGCGAGGAAATTATTCGGACCTGAAATAATTAGGTAGATTCGACCGATTTAAAGTATCAGCGGATACCCTTTTGAAACCATGTAATTTTCCGAGATTGTCAACAGGGAATTGATTCACAGACAGAACCAATTGATAAGTTGACATTGGTGAGGTTTTGGCGAAAATTGAGTTGATTCTATTGCTGAGAATATTTATCAAATGTAATTAATTTTCAAGCCGAACCTGTCCAGATGATTTTCAGTTCGATGAATATCTGTATTAGAGTACACGTTCAATGCTTTTGGATGGGATACGCGGAGGTCAAAAGTTGTCTGAAATCAAATTTCCGAAACAATTATCGAAAGATATGTCAACTTTTCTCTGAAATTCATCGAAGCAGGGAAACCAAAATCTCGCTCCAGTGGGAAAGTTGTTGGTTGCTATAACAAATGATCCGTTGCGGTCGATTGTTTTGTTGTATTTCGGATCACTGTAAATTATGTTCCTTAATGAAAGAAAATCAATAACTACCAGTTCTCATAAAGCCCATGTTCATCCATTTTTGCGACTCCTCTGTAAGTAATCTCGAGGAGAAATTCGTCTCCCTCGTTTACTGTACTATTCAAGTGAATCATGATTTCTCTATCTTTGTTTATGGAAAAGCGAGAAACATCCGGTGGAGGCCGCATAGCTACGTGTTCAAGCAAAGCTGCTTAAAAGACAAACGAATTAGCTTACAATTTAATAGAGACAATACATTCTCAATCGTTAGTCCATTCGAGTGCAATTCGATTTTTTTTTAGTGAAGTTGAGAGCGATAGTTGTCGTGAGTGTGAAACCAGATCGGTACTAGACGGTTGACGAAACGAAATAGAATTCCATCTTTTGGAATCCATAATGCAATTTGCATCAAATTGCGCAATCGCCGATTCGATTATACCGCACATTGTGCGATGAAAACCAAGATTCCGTATCGATTTAGAATAAATTCCTCTCATTGCGCAATGCGATTCATCCTATGCGCATCGCAAATAGCGGCGTTTCGGTGTTCGAACTGACAACTAGGGCTGGCAAATGAAGAATTCGTCTCTTCATTCCTCGTGCTCTCTCAACGGTCAGAGAGACGAGAGAGTGTGTGAAATGAGGAGTGCGCTCTCTTCATTTGCCAGCCCTACTGACAACCCTATTCGGGAAGAACACGCATACGTCAAATGAGGTCTCGTCTAGAAATTTCTTTCCGATATGCCCAAACAAGTTTGCCGACGTGATATGGTCGAGTTTCACCATACATTACACTATTTTCCTTGATTTGCCGATATGGGTCTTTATGGAGTGCCGACGTGCACTCTTGCATTTTCGAGACCTATTTGACGTATGAGAACACGGATTGCCTGAACCCATTTCAATACCGTTGAAATCAGATCGTTCCGCTCCTTCATGCTTTCTAACGTTCACCGAGAGATCAATCGCATAATTGAGGGGAGTGACGTCATCCGAAAGACGGAGATCCTCTCTGAAATCACAGTGCTTAAAAAATTGGGGACGGAAAGAACTGATATAGCACTTCACAAAGACAAATTTGCCTCCAAGACTAGGCTAGTTTGATTCTGTAGGTCAAGAGTCAATCAAAATACTCACTTCAGCACTTCTTCTAATTTTCCCCAGTTAATCCCTCTCATGTAAAGGGAGAGAGTATTGTCGTGATTGATTGATGATATACCATTGACAGATAAGAAAAGAAGTAAGACAAGCGAGTCATTAGGCACTATGCCACGTTAGCTTACTCTTGTCAATTTATAGCAGGTTGTTCAGTCTAAACAGTATTCATTGTATACGAGATACGCTGTATTCTCGGGAATAGCATACAGAGGACGATTCACATATAAAATTAATAGCACAGAAAAAAGGATGACTTTCTGAATAATATTCCCGACATCACTGGATAAAGATGCAGTGATGGCGCGAAATGCTATTGATTGAAATCACCTTTCAAAGTTTTGAGCGTGAATCAGGATCATGACTAGTTTATGAGTCTCCGAATGAATCGAGTGACTATTCCGACAGATAACAGTCTAGTCACGCTCATTGTGCCGTCAATGTCGGCGGCAGATACGGTAATTTATATTATTATATTTTTATATTGGGGTATCCCAAAAGTCTTGTCGCCGTTTTTTTTTTATTATTTAAAGAGAACCATAGGTCGCAATATCTCTCACTCGTTGTTAATAAGTGCAAGTACTCCTGCACTAATTTGTTCGACTTCGATTAGATCATGAGATTGCCTAATGGTGAAGCAATAATATAAAATGTATGTTTTTCGACCTTGTTTTAAAATATTCATATGGCGGTTGACATTCCGAAGCCCAAACAAATACCATAGTAGTAGTAGGAATTAGACTTTTAAATGCAATTTTTATCTATTTTTACCCCCATCGATTGCGCTCAATTGTTAATTTTTCAACGTTATGATTAATTTGTAAATATTTTGATCGATTTCCGGAATCAAGCTCGAAAATTTTTAGAATAATGTGTGGGAAATGGCAAGTTTCATAGTGATGGTGCAATTCGAGAAGGGAGGTCGGAATGGTGCGCATATTTAGTATGGATCACTTCCTATTTGTGGCAAACATTAAACTGATTTTTATCTATTCAAAAAAAGGAGAACGGATTTTTTGAACGAAAACTGAACGTGGGTGTTTTTAGTGTGGTCAGTTCTACATACCGTAGCTCCTCGGAATTGTAATGATTTCACTGGCTCAAGTATTGAAACAGAAGGTCAATAGTTACTTCATCAATGGCCGCTTAGCAGGATTCGATAAGGCTCTTTCCAGTTGAAAAAATATTTTTCAAAACCCCTATAACACCCCAATAGGGGGACACCCCAATAGTTTCAAAGCAATTTTGCAGCACACGCCGTCCCTTCAGCCTGACGAACAGTTGCTGCACCATGCAGAGTACATTGATGCGATTCCCGTGGTTAGTCACGAATGTAAATACGGTTAAAATTTTCGAAATTGCATGAGACAACTCTGGAAAAAAAGATTCCTACTAGGAAGCATGAAGGATTTCTAGTTGGAAGCAAACTCGGAAATCACTACAATATCCTGCTCAGTTCTACTAGGTATCCTACTTGTTTCCTAGTAGGGAACTTTTCCATAAAATAACTTGACAGGCAGACAATATTATTTTAAATATTATTTTGGCAGACAATATTATTTTAAATACAGGCAGACAATATTATTTTAAATATTATTTTTGTTTGCCCGAAAAGAAAAACATTGGAAATTCAGGTTCCTCGTCAATTCATCATCGAGCTAGATTCTGATTCAACGAGTACATGCGGCTCAATTCGTTGCTACCAAATACTCTTTATTATTGTCGCTATTCTCACGATTATTATCGTACCAGTGATCATAGTCCTACTTGCACAGAAGTTCGAGTAGATGTCGAGTCCGCGTCTGTCATTATTGTCAACTAGTTCCTTTTTATCTACTTTTTATGTTGGGTTTTCTTTAATGACAACGTCATTTTCATGTCGCAATCGTCACCACGAAATTTTTTATCTTTTTTCTTCAATGTTTTTATTTTGACTCGACCTCATTTTGCTATTGCTGGTCAGCGTTGATTTGTTGTCAGAGCACACATTGGGTTGTTCATCCTATTCCTACTAGAAAACTCTCCCCCCCTCTAGGACCGATCCACTTTCAATCAATCAATTTATCATGCAAGAACGTGAATGTAAGTAACAGAGTGGAATTAGTTACTGTAGATACATGACAATACGATGTCACAACTAGGTGACAAAGGATAGCAAATAACAAATTAGCGATATAAATGGCAATCAATAGGTAATACAACTTTAATTCGCATTGTAAATATGATACACGGGCGGCCTAATCCAGCTGACCTTCACCGTTTGATCGTTCAAAGCGGCAATTGACGCATTGTATGTAGTAGCAAGCCTGATCGTTTTGTCAGGAATCAGAATCATAATCAGAATTTCCATCTAGATCAGCGCCCAGAAGCGACACTGATAAATTCTTGCTGATTCTGATTATCGTTTTGTCGTATTCGTGCATCTGATAACAACTTCCGCCATGATTGCGTTCTGCATGAATCATTGATAGTGAGTCCCATATTGCTCATTGTTGATCGGCCAGGGATCGATATCAATGTGCACCTCAAAATGAATCGCTGTCTAGTAACCCTAAACTCGTTTACCGGACCCGCCACCAGCTACCCGGATGTCCGGAAAGTATGTCAAAGAGGAAATATATTTTGCCCATAGCAACCTTATAGTAAAAACTCACAGTAAATCAAGGTAGGTAGTGATACTTCCAGATTTCGGTTAAAAATCGAACATCTTATTCAGTTTTTTTTCGAACATCTCATCTTATGACTTTACCAGCAGATCAGCGCTTTTTTGCACCTTATATGCTTATAGAAATATTCTCATACATGCTAGGATTGCACAACCAATTGCTCTTGTTGTAGTAGGATCGCCAGTCGACCGCAATCAGCTGGCAGCAGCTACCGTATCCTGAGCACCTACCGTACCCACATCAGCCGCAGCACCCACATCCCCCATTTCACTCGGCAAAAGTGTTCTCTATAGACGTTATGCCCCCAGTTCAGCAAGTTTGTTTCCATTTTGTTGCTTAGACGTTTGTTCGCATTTACAGCTGCTAGAAAAATCTCGCAGTTTGCACACTGATTCTCGAAAACTTCCGTAGAAAATAGCACGTTGAAACAAGTATTGATACTCTCCATACGATTCCTGTATTTTCCATTGTTGATTTGCAATGAATTGATATCAATTTAGTAGCACAGAGAAAAAAAATGTGCCTAGTGACACACACTTCTCAACAGAAGACTGGATAGTGTTAGTTTCACGGCCGTGAAATTGACAGTCGGAAAAAAACAAACAAAAAATCTAACAATTGTACCTCGATTTCATATCTGAGAACACACATCAGCGACACTTCATCCTTTCAGAATTTTCTTCAGCAGATTCCACCTAAACCCGTCACGGGTCAGCAACACTTCAGGAGAAATGCCTTATTTTGGGACGAAGATTCCAATTCATGTTGCTCGTCTGTAGTCGTTGCGATAGTAGTCGTTCTCATCGTCGTTGCAGTTATCGCGACCTTATTACATTTTTCTAATGATCATAATAGTGACCAAAGGATGAGACCGCGCCCGTTTCACTCTTAACTATTCTCCGGTTTTGCATACTGGAATCGCCTTTTCGCATATTTGAATATATTTTCTTTATTTATTCAACCATCACCACACCCCCTGCTGCCACCGCACACTGAACCTCAGACGCGCTCCCCCAACAACCCGTTCAGTATTCATGTAAAGCCTCTAAAACAGCAAGTTGGCCTTCCACCTAGTAGGGTGACAATAAGAGTTGGTGATTCAATAATTGACTATCCTCATATTGCACTCCCTCGCGTCACTGACCGTGGGGAGTATGCACGATGAGAAGAGTCATACTTGAATTGCCAACCCTACTGACAACAAGTGAGGCTCGTTATCGCTCACATATGTTTGTTGAAGAAAGCGATACTGAAAAGCTCATTTCAATCGCATAGGAGAGCGGGACGATGTGGTTGCATGCTCTCTTGATTCTCTCCATTCCCTATCCCATAGGTTGACTATGACAATCTGATTACATCTTCCACTCATTTGTTTAGCATGAATCATTGATAGTGACTCCTATGTTGACTACTGTTGATCTGCAATGAATCGATATCAATGTGCACCTCACAACAAATTGGTGTCTAGTAACCGTCACTTTGTTCGAGAATGGAACCGCCACCAAGCTACGCGGATATCCGAAAAGTAAGCCCCTCATGATTCCCTCATGATATCGTTCGGGTATCTCAAAGCTATCTTTGCAAATCATCAGCACTCCATATATCATAGCTATAGCCAGCTTTTTCTATATTATTTCTGGAATTGGATAACCAATCCTACAGCAATCAGCTCTTGCAGCAAGGACATCAATCGACAGCGATAGGTTGGCATCAACAGCCACAGTATCCTGTGCAAACGCAGCAGCCTCAACCTCCACCTCACTCGGGCAATGTGTTCTCCATTGACGTAATGCCGCCGGTTCAGCAAGTTGGTTATCAGTTCCGTTTTTCATTCTACTAAAAACAATTTTCTGAACAAGAAAACGCAAAAAATGGTGCATCATGGACGAGTAGAGTGTTGATTAGCGTTGGCCATAAGATATCGTATAGCGACATAATTCCCCTAACCACATTCCGCAATCTATAGAAAGAGAGGCGAGCGCCATTTTGAATTGCCAACCCGATTGTTGATTGCAGGTTCCTCCCCGGCCTGTCATTATGCATCCTTACGTCAGCAGGAGAAATGACTCATATCGTCATGAATCCAGTCCATGTCTCTCATTTCTCATTGTCGTGGTCATAGTATTTGTGGTCATTGTATTCTGTAAAGTTAGCGCTGGGCAAGCGACTAGAAAGTTTTAGTATCTCAATTAAATTGTCATTTTTAACTGTGTTTCCAATCGTTGCCAGTTCTGTATTATCTCCTTACGTCAAATGAAGTCTCGCCTATGACTATCTCTATGCCCGACTAAGTTTACGACATTGTCTGCTTCATATGATTGATTTTTACTGTGCATCATGCTATTTATCTTTCTTTGCTGATATGGGTGTTCCCGGATTGCCTCTCGATTGTTTATATACCCATTTACCGCATTGGGGACGTCCGAAAAGTGAGCCATATACCAGTTCTCAGAATTGTAAATTTCATGTGAGGATATCGACAAGAACACAAATCGCTTTTTGTATTGTGTAACTTAGCATAAAAGAAGAAGAAATAGAAAATGTATCTGGAATACAAACACATAAATCGTGTTATTCATTTCTGTTCAAGTTATCTCGTTGTGTGGAAGATGCTGCCAACACCATTTCTAAGCACGTTTCTGGTAATTGAAAATGTAGTAAATCATTAAATGCTTTGTTACCACTGTTTGTTGTGTATTCCAATACATAAATTATCAAGAGGCAATATTAGCATGAGTTATAAGAGCTTTTCCCAATGTTTTTGTTTGAAAATCACAAGTTAATCAATTCCAGTCTCGCCAACTTCTGGTTCAATTTATGAATTCATTCACGGTGCTCGTCAAATTTTCGTCCTTCTTTCTGTTTTCTTTTCAACGCTGGCGCTAGCACTGATTCGTTCGGCGAGCAGCCAACTGAGCAAGAGATATTCTGCTCAACTAGCGGCAATCATTGCGAGTTTATCCTTATCTCTCCCTCACCAAGGGGAAATTGGTGGTGACAAGATCACATGATAAATAGGTCTGGCTCGAAAGGTGGGCACTCCAGACTGACAAGCCCGGGATGAACTTTTACCTTTTCCTTATATCTCCTGTTTTCTCTTTAAAATACTAGGCCATTTTCAGATAATGTCGCTGTTCACTGACATCATTGTTCAACTGGTTTTGGATCCAGTCCTCTTTCTTTCCATTATATGCGGTTCGAGGTGATTGAATTATTCATTCATTTATTCCGTTCGGGGAAAGTTCAAAGTAGAGTGAATTAGATATCTCAAACATCAAGAATGCTCTGCAGAGATCGTCCGTTGATTGATATTCCGGGCACTTTCGATCTTTACCAAGTAAGAGACGGATAACGGAAACTCAAAATTAATTTTGCCCACTATCATGTCGTATTGACAACCAATGCAGAGTTGCTTCACCATAAACTTTAAAATTTAAAATGGATATGCCATGTTTTAGAAGCTCAGTCTTTGGAGTCTCAATCTCATTCTTCCCGCCTACTTCTCATGTTGTCTTTATCGTCATCAGGTCCAGTCAATGTATTACAATTTAAATTAAAATATTAATTAATTGACTAAAATTAATCAGTTCTGAATAATTATTAATTAATTAATTAATTAGTATATGGAACTCATCATATTCACACTGGAACAGTGCGGTCAGTTGGATGAGTTTCATATGTGAGCATGAGCAAGTGCGTCTATGCCAAGTTATTCGAAGTAGTATTATGCTTAAAAATAAAAAAAAATATGTGTAAACATTTTTTTTTTCTCCAGGCCGTTCTAATGCCCGATTCGCGCTGGAAAATTCGTGGTTCTACTCAATTTATCCTAGTGTTCAGTGCGTCTGTGCAAAGCATTGCCATGCCACTGCTCATACATGTGCGTTTCATTTTCGCATTCTAACGAGAAAAAATAATATTATATTAATAATATCATATTAAATATTATTTATACTCGTGTTCAAAGGGACCCAGTGACCAAGATTTTATATTTTTAATTATTTATAATATTCTGAAAATAACTTGCAGTGATTGATGCGAAGTCAATGCAAAAATTTCAAAAATATTAAAAATTATTATAATATTCAAATATCGCCCCGAAAATGATTTATTTGAATTGGAAGCGTGATTTTCGACGGGTACAAATTACGGTAGATCCAGTAGTTTTTTGCGGCGGGGTCTGCAAATTTTCGCATTTTCGCTTATTTCGCTTTGTAATCAATTTTGCTTATTTATATCAGTATTTTGACTTGTTTATGATGTTATATATACACCGAAGTCGCTTCTCCTTCGTTTTATACTTCTATATTATTTGATTGTCAAATGCGGTTAAATGACGACGGTCTGTCTAATACACGTCATCATAGTTGCCATGTTCTTCCATCTCGCGTTGGACCACGAAGTCTCCCTCCATCCGATGTAATTCGACACAAATTTAAATGAGGCCATCAAGTCCAAGCTCTTCTCAGAGGTGAGTCTTCTTTCTGTGATGGGGTCTTATTTTTATGATGATAGGCGTCCATGCTACTGGCGTGCGCATAGCCCCAAGCGTTGGAGCTATGCATAAGAGGTTTTGTTTCGAACTAACGCGTTATACACGTTACTTCGGGTCATGATCTTCTGTACATGATTACGCATAGCTCCAATGTTGTATCTGTGTGAAAAAAGCCCTTTCGCTTCCAGCGCTGGACACTTATGGTTATGCGTTGTTATTTATGGTTGGAGAATGGAATTTATTCGATTATTTACTGCTAATTTAAAGATGAGTGTTCTAAGCGAGCATATTTTATCAACAGCTTTGCTTCAAGTTGAGGGCATGACTTTGTCATTGCGCTGACTGCTATTGGCACCATCGGGCACGACATTATTCAGCCAGGTCAGTTTCGCCCATATTATGCATCTCGATTGGAATGGAGTGCGAACAATAAATACCACCCGTGTTAATTGTCGTATCTTTTTAAATTTCATCTATTTTTATAGTCGCGCATGATTTCTGTTTTGTCAATGACTTGTGAATGGCAGGTCGAGGCCCATTAGGCCAGGGCGGCCTACCGCAGGGAACGCTTGACGGAGACTAGTGGTTGGGGCGCGCGCCTTTCTCTACCTATTGCGGGGAGTCGAACCTGCCTGCGTCGGCATGCCAGTCAGACACCATTCCCATTAGGCCAGGGCGGCCTACCGCAGGGAACGCTTGACGGAGACTAGTGGTTGGGGCGCGCGCCTTTCTCTACCTCTTGCAAAACATCACCTGCGGGCGGGAGTCGAACCTGCCTGCGTCGGCATGCCAGTCAGACACCATGCCCATTAGGGACAGAGACTAGTGGTTGGGGCGCGCGCCTTTCTCTACCTCTTGCAAAACATCACCTGTATGCGAGAGTCGAACCTGCCTGCGTCGGCATGCCAGTCAGACACCATGCCCATTAGCATGGTGTCTGACTGGCATGCCGACGCAGGCAGGTTCGACTCCCGCCCGCAGGTGATGTTTTGCAAGAAGTCAGCCATCCATCAAATGTTTCAGCCAGGTCAGCCATCCATCAAATCTTTCAGCCCCGTTTCAATCAGCCATCCATCAAATGCTACTCTCGCAGCACGAATCTCATGAATCAAATGAGCTTGGTGTCTGACTAATGGGCATGGTGTCTGACTGGCATGCCGACGCAGGCAGGTTCGACTCCCGCCCGCAGGTGATATTTTGCAAGAGGTAGAGAAAAGCATATTATGCATCTCGATTGGAATGGAGTGCGAACAATAAATACCACCCGTGTTAATTGTCGTATCTTTTTAAATTTCATCTATTTTTATAGTCACGCATGATTTTTGTCTTGTCAGTAACTTGTGAATGGCAGGTCGAGGCTTCGTGATCTACCCGGTGAATTACAAGACCATCGCTTTCTAACCATTCAAAGGACAAGTCATGGATGTTGTAGTCAATCAGGTATTTTGAAAATATTATTTTGCATTGTTTGTTATATTTTGTTCCCACTAGTGTTGACAAAACGGCATTTCATGCCGTCTTCAACGCGGCATTTTCAATGGTGAAGCCGGCATACCGAGTTCGTTTTGTTATCACTAGTTCCCACCTCTTGAGCTTGTGGCATTGAAGAATCGATACTGCGAATTCGATCACAGTTGGCAATAAAGGCAATAAAGTGCTATAACTTATAAAATAAATTCCCTCCTCTTCCAGACAAGGACAACGAGCTGGGCGAGACGCAACTGGAATGCTTCCAGTGCGGGGCGAGGAACGTCTTCAGGTGGGATTCATCCCCGCCAAGGTTAGAAAAATTAATTCTTCTATAATATGTATATTTATTTACATTTAGCAATTTTATCCAGGCGTACTACGTGATGGTGGTCCTTTGCCGGCCGCCGGCATAAAGCTGATAATGAGCTGCGACTGAAGCACCTGCAGACGATGGCTGTCGCCTTGGAATAACCGGACAAGTCTTCAAGACTTCCTATAGTAAGTTGTTTTGTTGCTACCTTATTATTGGTTACTTGCTTATAGGCCGAAAAGGCACAACATAAATAATGGAAGAATATTGCTCGAGTTGCTATACCTTTGTTTGTTAGATGAATTATTTTCCTATTTATGTATTTAGAAATAAATGTGTATATCTGATAGCTTAAATGGTGTGAGCAATGAGAGTCGCCTCAAAAATAATATCGAGAAGGGTCATAGTGTAATGTTACAAATATCAAAGGTTGTCATTCATTATTTATTACCGACTTCCGTCAATACTTTACATAATTTCAGATAATTGGACAATGTAATGACGGCTGAACGAGGAGATGCAAGTAAACAAATTACCGTGAGTATATTTCAATAAATGTAACAATATGATTCTATCAATACTAACACAAGAGCATGTTCCCTTGCTTGTCCCTCGACCCAACCTAAGCCCCCTTCCTCCCCCTCTTCACTGGCTCATACTCGGGATCGCTCGACTCTTCCCCTCGATCTTCCCTCTTCCGCAGAGGTCTCCTATTCTTCTTCGGCTGCTCTTCTTCCTCTTCCTCCTCTTCCACCTCCGGCGACATGGACCGCCTCGCAACTCCTCCCCTTCTACCATGTAGTTAGTCAAAACATCGATGAAGGATACTGTACAGTTGGAGGCACAGTACCCGGGGGAATCGTACCTCCCATCCACAGCGAGGTCGATGCCTCGATTCTGAAAAATAATTAGATGTGATTGTTTACAATAGATTTTCGAAATTATAATTTTTCCGATCATTGGGATACTGTAGGACTCAATCGATACAGTGTCAAATAATTAATTTGATCAATTTTCAGTGCTTGGGCACTCTCGTCACTGGTGAGGACTGTCAGTGAGGATGAAGAGGAAATATGGAAGGGTAAGTCATTATTTTTTGCAAGATGGGAAATGAATATAACATATACTGACTGTGTTTGCCGCTCGGACAATGGCCTCCACCTCACTCATGCGTCGTAGGTAGACAATATCGACCGCTGGCATAATCACTTGTGCCAGCTGAGTCCTCATTGTACTCGCACACGGTAGACCGAGGCCCATTTCCTTTCCCATCGCGAGCAATCTCTAAAACATTCACCCGGGTTACTGTAGTTTCATGACCACTATTTCCAGGTGATTCTGTTTTACAATCGGGATGTATAGTTTGGAAGTCGTTTCGAGTAGTAGCCATTAGTGATGAAAACACGGAAACAACTATTCACACATATTGCTCTCTAAGGCAACATTAGATTCAGAAACACTAAAGCATAGTTTTAACCGGTATGGGAAGGCCCGTTGTGTGCACTGAGGAGGTCAATTTGAGGTTTCCCTCATAGTATCCCTCCATGGTCGGCTGGGAAGCCCACTTGATCGTGCGAGCACAGAAGAGGCAATACCATTGCAGGACTAGAGCGGAACCCACAGTTCGAGACTGGAAGGTTCCCGTCTCGATCTCCTTATTGCCGCATTCCGTGCGGCGAGTGAAGAGGGGGAGGAGGCACTGCTTATTATTATTATTATTATTTGATACGCCCCAAAGGGTGTGACAGCATGTGAATTAACATATACAGTAATAAGAAGAGTTGAGGGAAGGAGGAAGGGACAGGGATCGATGTAGGTGAGAGGAGGGAGGGAGGAGGGAACTTCGTATATTGCACATTCCCAGAGTTGCTCTTGATTGACGAGGTGGACGAAGCCTCGGAACGGGAGGAGACCGTTCGATCCATGTATATCGTATGGATCAGAGCAAGGGAGGGAAGGGAGGAATGAAGCTACAGTTTTGGAATCTCTATCTGGAGAATGTGGGTAGTGTCGGGGTTAGACAACAGGCGAAGTTTGATAGTAGACAGAGATAACTTGGGATCAACAATTTTATGGATCTTACAAAGAAAGCGAATAGAACGGTGAGAAAAGGAAGATCGCAAATTCTCTCTTCGAGCAATGGGAATATGAAGAGAGAAAGCATTATTTCTAGAAGACACATTACGAAATGAATAGAAACTAGACATAGGAAGATTTACAATCCCATTAACAATCTTTAGAGAGAATACAATATCAGCTACTACACGGCGAAGGTACAAAGATTTTAAGTGTGACTGGGCTAGTCTCTGATCATAAGAAGGCGGGAATGAAATATGAGGAGATGTACGATAGTGCAACAGTCGCGTGAAGAGATGCTGGCATTTCTCTAATTGTCTAATGGGGCCTTTAGCGGAAGGGGACCAGACTGGTGAGGCGTATTCGAGAATGGGTACAATGAATGAACGATAAGCTCTAATGTAGGGATCACTGGACGTACATGATACAGATCGAAAAAGCAGATAAATTAGCTTTAGTGCTTTTTTACAAATGAGATCAGTGTGTGGAAGGAAAGAGAGAGTTGAGTCGATATAGACTCCAAGGTCCCGAATAGGTTCGGGGGGAGACACAATGGAAGGAAGAGAGAGGGGTATGGAGTTGAGAGAGTATTGGAAGAGGGGATTGTTTTTGCCTATGTAAAGGGCGGTGCACTTCTTTTCAGCGACCGTCAACTGCCAAGTTTCGCAGTATTCTAAGATACCCTGTAACCCTTGTTGAAGTTGAGAGGGGGTGGATGGATGTTGGTCAGGTTTGTGAGTGATGTACAGTTTGATGTCATCAGCAAAGAGACGGAAGTTGACTAAAGGGAATGGAGAGAGAGCCCGAGGGACATCGAAAAGGTAGATGAGAAATAGAATCGGAGCTAATACAGTGCCTTGTGGGACACCACTGAGAACCACTCTCTCCGAAGAGAGAGAGGAGCCAACTTTTACCTGTAAGTGACGATCGAGCAAGAAGTCCGAAATCCAGTTAAACAGACAACCACGAATACCAAGGCAATTCAATTTATGGAGGAGTTTAGAATGAGAAACAGTATCAAATGCCTTAGCTAGGTCAACATAAACAACGTCAACACAATCATTCCTATCCATTGAATCACGCCAAGATTGGGTACACTCAAGAAGTTGGGATACGGTAGATTTGCCACGGACGAATCCGTGTTGTTCAGGTGGAATTATGGAGTGGATTTCGCACCAGCGGACTAATTTGGGCTTGATGATTCGTTCCATGACTTTACTAGGAATGGGAGTGAGTGAGATGGGACGGTAGTCGGATAACAAAGAAGGAGACGTGACTTTAGGAATTGGGACAATAACTGAAAGTTTCCAGAGAGAAGGGACTTGACCCAACATCAAACTGTAGTTCATAATATGAGCAAGTGGTTCAGATAGAGTCAAATAACACTTCTTGAAAATAACAGAGGGAATTCCATCGGAAGGAAGAGAGCACGAATCAGAAACACGTCTAAGGTGGTAAGCAATATCAATTGGGAGAATAATAGAGAAGGGAATGGACTGAGGAATAGTGAGGGGGCAGGTAGGGAGAAGTCCATCATCGGCAGTAAATACAGATTCAAAATATGAAGCAAATGCCTCGGCCTTATCAGTGTCATTGGTCAGATTATTACCATGAGAGTCAAATAGAGAAGGAGCAATCGATGAACGGGGTTTAAAGCGAGTGGAGATGTAACGATAATAAGAACGGCTGCGATTGCCAGATAACAACTTGTTTTCTTTGTTACGAATGAATTTCCTTACTTCCGAATCAAGTTTAGATGATACATTTGCGAATTGAGATCTAACGGGAGCAAGAGATAGCTTGTTAAAGAGACAACGTTTGTGCTTTAGAAGGGACTTGATGTGAGGAGGGTAGTTTTCAAAGGGAAGGAATTCCTTCTTGAAGGGTACAAACGAAAAGAATAGATGTACAAGGTAATCAACAAACTGAGAATACATCTGAGAAATATCGGAGAAATTGTCAAAGATCAAAGACCAATCGGTGCCAGAGAGAGCAGAGTTGAGACCTATGAAGTCGGTTTTTCGAAAGTCAAAGGAAGGAATGGATATGGGAGCACAGAATGGCCAAGAAAGACGGAAAGTAACACTGGAGTGGTCAGAGTTCTTGAACGGAGAAGATACATGACAGTTAGAGATGAGGTCAGGAGGAGCAAGGACAATGTCTAGAATCTTGGTGCCGAGAGTAGGGGAAGAAACAAATTGGTGAAGAGAAAGGGATGAGGCGAAGTCAACAAGAGAAACTGATTGCCCAGTGGCCAGAGAAGTATTGGCCCAATCAGTGTGCAAATTCAGATCTCCAGTAAGAATAACAGACTTATCAACAGAGGATAGAATGGATAACTGGTCGAACAAAGCTAAGTTGTCACTAGAGACAGTGTTGGGGGGACGGTAGGCCAGAATGAGTCGAATAGCAGATAGACCAAGAGGAGGAAGGATGTCGAGACAGATAACGTCAGACGAGACAGTGGTGGGGAGGGAAATACGAGAACAAGGAATGTGATCACGAATGATTACACATACACCACCACCCCTTCTGGCGCGATCAGCACGAAAGATACGGTAGGGAAAAGAAAGGAGAATCTCAGAGTCCATAATTCGAGAAGTAAGCCAAGATTCAGAAATAAGGATAACATCCGGACGATCAAGTGACAAGATACAGTGTAAATCTGGTAATTTGTTACAGAGAGATCTAGCGTTGAACATGATACAATTCAGGAAAGGAATGGATGGAGAGAGATCAGATGGATGATACGATGAATGGAGTAGGGGTGTATCAGAAATTAGTTTCCCTGGCTCGGGAATTGAGTGCGGACACGAGAGGGAATGTCCCCCTTATGCCAGATTTCTCCTCTATAGACAACGAACGGAGAGGAGGCATCTTTCGCACGCAAGTCCCTTACCCTCGCCCTCATCTCCTGATGCCTGGCCAACTCTTCCCTGCTCATCGACTGGCGAATGTAGATACCCTCAAACTCGGAGTTTCCTCTGAGTCTGGAGGCGTTTTTGAGTGCCGTGAACACAAAAGAGCGAGCGGGCATTACAAGCTTGAGGAGACGGGGGCGATCCGACTGTTTACCCATTCGGAAGATCTGATTCGGCATAGTGTCAACCTGGAGGAAGCTGAGAAGTCTGGCAATGCCCCTTCTATCAGCCTCGCACCTTTCCTCCAGTCCCAGACCAGAGTCCGGTTCAGGAAGGCCGGATACGACCAGGGACTTCTGACGCAGATGCAACTCGTAGGGATCAACAGTGGAGGGGGAGGGAGGGGAAGAGGAGGAAGAAGGAGGGGAACGAGAGAGGGAAGAAAGGCCGGACGAGAGAGTGTGTGGAGTGGAGAGAGTCTGAGAGGTCGAGGGAGGGGAGGAGTGGGAAGAAGGGGAGAGGAGAGGATTGCCGTCACTGGGCTGATCAGCGACATGTTCAAGAGCTTTAGCCAGTGAGGAGAGCAGATCGGTGACGGCTTTCCACTTTGCCAAGTCGACTCCATTGGGGGCAGACTCCATGGAAAGAGCGAGGGCAGACACGACCAGATTAGTGAAAGTGCCACCCTGTTTCTTAGCCACGGGACTAGAACCCCCGGACATCGTCGAGGCCCTCTTTTTGGGAGGAATGGTGGAACAGAGATAAAGATCAAGAATCAAAAAGCAAAGGGAGGGAGAAACGAGGGGAAAATACTAGTAAACGAGAGATTAGGAAATAGTCATGCGCTTCTTCTGCAGTGGGGGTGTCGGTCTGAACACCGGTCTCTGACGTCTCCTCAGTGCATGTAGTCTCTTGAGACGGATTGAAGGACTGAACAGATTATAAATTATGGACGAGTCAGCTTATTTTTCCCTACACGTTCGTCTAAATAATTGTGATCCATTTCAGATTCGACTCTCAATGCTCAAGATGAAGTGGGAATTATGAAGATCTTCCTACCGTATCCTCCTACCGTATAAGTTTATTACCGTATCCTGATCCAACCGTATCCTCTCCCATTATGTTTCAGTTCTTGATTTGTGTTGCTAATAATTGAATTTCGTATGTAACTATCCATCACTGCACTTAGAAGATTAGTATCTGTACATTTGATTTGTTTTTCAAAGATGGTTTCTTGTAATAATAAAGTCATTCACTGGAGTAGCTATAAAGTTCAACGAACGTGGCATCTGAAGGCGTTCGGGCGAGGAATGCTCTGATCTTCATCCAAAACATCATTGAGGGGTAGATCAGCCATGTTCTCGAGCAGGAAATCGTCTACCGTAACCGCTTGGCTTGGTAAACTATCCATCGATCGCTCACGCTGTAAAAGGTAGATCAACCAACAAAATTGAAGATCGATCGTACTACCGTATCCTTTTCCCACCGTATCCCCATCATGTTGATGTATTAATTCTAGTATTTCTTTCTTGGCCTCCTCAGGGCTAATCTATTTGTGCGTTTGGCCTCCACAGGGCATACTACATGCCTACTTCTTGGCGGTTGTTGTCGTGTCTCGGAAGAGGGGGCAGAAGGGGAACGGGGAGTCGACGCTAAAAAAAAAGCGGAATAGGGAGAAAGAGAGACTAGTAACTGAATCTAAGAAGTCGCACAATGGTGATCAGCAACTCGAAGCACGCGAGTAATTGAGGTGCACGTTTAATCGATAAGATTAGGGAGCAATAAATTCACGTCAATTGGGAGATCGGCTCCAGGGTGGAAGTGACGATGTCAGAGGCGGGCTCGCTTGCCAACCAGATGAAGCTGCACGCACTTCGCCTCCAGTACTCTCCTCCTCGATGATGAAGCTGCACGCACTTCGCAAATGAAGCTGAAGCTGCACGCACTTCGCCTCCAGTGCTCTCCTCCTCGATGAGGTTGAGACGAGCCAACCATTTCTTCCGTCGATCTTCTATCTTGGGAATAGTCCGCGGCTGAGTCGTGCGCAGTGGACAAGCGTCGCATTGGACGGTCGCCATTGAACTGGGAGCAAATGTAAGCGATAAATGTGACGAAAAAGCGATCGTGACTCAAATTTAACGCATTATCGACCGATTCCTAGGTGTTTCGCTTGATGTTGCGTTCACTAAATACAATTCAAAGCAGTATAATGCGAAATACAACACAGATAAATGAAAAAAATAAAGATAAAGCTAGATAACGCTTCAGGAAAGTGATGAAAAGGCCGAAAACGAAAAATAAGAGGAACAGCACGACATTTTGCGGCTCGATTACCGTATTTTCAATTCAATGCGTCTTGACTACCGTGATCTTGGTATTTAGCAGTCACACGCAACCAAAAATAATCTTTTACCCGGCTTCGATCGTTTTTCACTTTAAATAAATTTTTTAAATTTTTTCCTTTATGCCATTGAAATGAGGAGGCTGGGCGGCACAATTTTAGCCGCACTTACTTTTTCGGTACAAGATCCCTTTAAGAAACACTCAAATTAAATTGATTTATGAATGTTCAACACTCGTTCGAATGATATTATTGTTGTATACTAATTATACTCCATATTCATTATATACACGAATAGTAAATTCCCCATGTAAATTAGTCGTGCCCCAGAGCGCGCTCTCCTTGAACTCGTGGCCCATTCAAATCCCAAGTATACTGTAAGTAACAGGTCGACGCACTTTGAACCTGTTTTTTCTTGTCACGATTTCCCCTGATAGTCAGGGAATACCGTATGTATTCTCCTCGCCTATTTCCGAGGAGACGCCCAGTCTCTCTCTCCCGTCTTCTAGTCTCCACGTTCCCCTCACCCGGATAGTCTCCGTTTCGCCGATAAACTCTGTTGTTTATCACCCATCACTGCTGTGGAGAAATAGCACTCCCACACTACAAGGATACAAGGACATAACAATTATATTTTAAAATGAAGTCCAACTACACATTAATCAGCTCTGGGATAATTTGAATTTAAGTCAAAGTTGAAACATGAACAAACGAGTCCAATTGATCAAGAACGCACAATAATCAACCGTGTTACAGCTGAAACAACTGCAAAAGCTGCAGCCAGCAGGAGAGAAGGAAGGAGCGGAGGGAGCGGAGGAAGGGGACGAACAGGAGCGGAACAAGCGGCCGCATAAATGTTTTTTTTAAGAAATTAATAAATTATAGATAGTGTTAAAGCCCTTTTCCATTTGTGTTACACTTTTTGCACAAAATCGAGCGACACGAGCGATGATCAGCGATGATCAGGATTCTTGAGTTTGTCAGCCGTCGTGAGCGGTCCCTCTCCATTCTGCTCTGATGGAGAGGCGGCTTTCCCAACCCAGTCGTCTATCTACTGACCCTTCAATACTCAAGAATCCCTCCCCTGTCCCCGGCAAGACTTCGGAGGTTTCAAGCCACGGATCTCGAACAGAAGGAAGGAGACGTTTCATGATGGACATGATGGTATCGAAGGTGTCCTCTTTATCAACTTCTAAGGAGGACTGGCCATCCGGGATCCGGGATCTCGGTAGCGACTAGTCTACGGGAAGAATGCTGCGTGCCTAAGGAGGAGAGGCGATCCGACGTCATGCGAAGCTTGCCACAAAAGTGAAGTGTCACCGTATCAAGCGAAATCGAACGGATCCAGTGAAAGAAAGAAGAGTCAAAAGATCCCAACTGACCAATTCTCCCTACTCGTCAAAGGCACAAGGCGCCAGAGTCCCTCCCCACCCATCCCCCCACTTATCGTAACACCAAGTGCGGATAAATCTATTCTATTCTATTCTATAATAAGGTGACAGGGGACAGAAAAGTAAAATGTCTACAATTTCAATTTTGTTCAAATGCATGTTCTGATTTAATTGTTCTAAAGCGTACAGATGAACCAAAATTAACTAAGATTTCACTTCATCTACGAGTTTATTCTGCTATTTATTTAATACAGAACGAATCCAACATCGAACAATGCTAGCGGCTTTAGGCTTTATCCCAACGTTGAAACACAGATAACAAGGGTCCAACCAACTGAGCAAGATTGTCAGCTAATCCACCATGTTCCGCCTTCACTCCGCACTCACCCAAGCGAGAAGCTCCATTACCGTACTCTGCAGCATCTGCAGCAGCGGAAGGAGCGGGGAAGGCGCGAGACCGATCGACAACGGCAGAATGAAATGTGAAATGTCGAACTATTTTTTTCATAGATAGAAGTTCCGAGTAGCGAGTCGCATTGATCCATGTCGTTCGATTTTGTGCGAGAGATGAGACTTGAATTACCAGGGTCACACAAATAGTATGGAATATTTTCCATGATTCAGAAACACCTCAAGTTCAATTGATTTTTCAATCAGTCCGGAAATGACGATAAAATTAATCACCGCAAATTAATCGAGCGCGCTATACAACAATAATATCATTCGAACGAGTGTTGAACATTCATAAATCAATTTAATTTGAGTGTTTCTTAATCGAATTAAATTGTTTGGCACTTTCTCCCCGGTGATTCTGGTCTCACCTCTCGAACTAAAGTGAGCGATCAATAGGAATACGGCTCACTGGCCATACAAAAAATCAAGGAACACAAATATCGGAAGAGAATGCGCCTAATCTTGCCTAACTATGATGCATTCTCGCACTTCAGATCGTCGTTCTCGGTCGGAGGAAGCATCTCTCCGCCTGTTTCCTTCCTCGCTCTTGCTAAAACCCCGACCACGTAATGTAGCAACTCTCTTTTGGTGAGTGCGGTTGAGAGATAGTGGTGGAACTCCAAGGATGAGTAAATTGTGAACAGTGAAGCCAGGCCACATAGTAGCTCTCTCTATTCGATTGGAGAGAGTTACAGTGGCCATTCGGCAAACTGTTCATATCTCTGATCGGTGAGAGAGTGT
This sequence comes from Pristionchus entomophagus, assembly GCA_036245825.1. Taxonomy (NCBI): domain Eukaryota; kingdom Metazoa; phylum Nematoda; class Chromadorea; order Rhabditida; family Neodiplogasteridae; genus Pristionchus; species Pristionchus entomophagus. The sequence continues at coordinate 5,354,334 of BTSX01000001.1, forward strand.
GCTGAATAGAGAGCGCGCTATCACGAATCTCTACTAGTAACCGTTTGACATGCCCGGGTTGTCCCGGTTTCATCACTCTCATAAATCTGAGAGTTACGAGCGCTGATCAATAGATTCAGCTTGGCTTAAAAATCAATTTAATTGAAGCGGTTCTAATGATGGACAATGTTTAATCCTGGTTATTCTCGCTTCACTTGTCGCATAACAACGGAGGACATGTACGTTGAGCAGTGTGATACGGCTAGGCGTTGGAAGGAAAGTAGAGATAGCAGAAAAGGTTAGGGCTATCGCAAGAGTATTGACTTACATTTCTTGTCACTACAACTTAGCGATAGGAAGAATGAACATTTCCTAGTAGATTTGCTACTCTAATCCATCTCTGATCAATTAAGGTGAGCCGCAAACTCTGCACTTTGATTTATCATTACATAATATTGGAGATTGATTTTGACTGAATCTTGTTATTGCTTTCCGACATCTCACTTCGTCTTTAGAAGTTCTCAAATTACAGCAACCTTTCTTTCGATAATCTAATAAATTTCCGCTTGCTTGTCACCACGACGATTTTTCTTATTCCTCTCCTCATTCTCCGCACCCGAAAGTTTCGAAAGTGCCTCTCTCATGGATTGATTTGTATCAGTCAGTGATAGAAACGAAGGCGCGCCTAACTCTTTTTATCTCTTTCATTCACTGATGACTAGGGTTGACAATTCAAGGATGACTCTCTTCATTTTGCATACTCTCTCACCGATCAGAGAAGCAAGATAGCGCGCGAAATGAAGAGAGTCATCCTTGAATTACCAACCCCACTGATAAGATGGAGGAGAGAGAAGGCACTGTGTGAAACCATCCATCCTATCGATTTATCATAGGCTGTAGGGATGCCATTTCGGTTTTGACTCTCTTCTTTCCGCTCACTTACGAGAGAGTGTGCAGAATGAAGAGAGTGGAAAACCGAACCGACATCACTAATAGGCAGCCCACATTCCTTCCAATAATAAATATTTGAATTATTTCCTTTTCTCGATGTGATTCCTAGTATCCTTAGAAAATACTAAAGTTATATTTGCTCTAGTTTCCTTGAGATGAAAAATCTCTTGATCTTGAAATCTCTTGTTCATCGCTGAATATTTCGAAATATTGATCATTTCTCAGCAATGACGTGACAAACTCAAACCATTGTTTTTTTAAAAACAATTTTTTGGAATTTATTATCACTGTCATCTATCGGTCATCGAGAATACCGACGCTCCCTCTTCTGAATTATTTTCCTCGAAGCTTCATTACTTGACTGACACTAAAACTCTTTTTAAGATATGGCATCGAATGTCTACGAATTGGAGTTCACGAAGACAACGTGCTTGTATTATTATGACGATGCGATAAATCCGAAACTCAAAATTCACCAATTGGATGACGGTGAGCGAAAACTATCGAAGAATTTTTATCAAAGAATGGTCATACTTCAGGTACCATAATTTCCGAAGAGCAAAAAGTTTTTCGCGCAAGGATTGGGTGCGTCGCATCTGTGGCTTCGTTTGAATTTCATATTCCAGAGGAAGAGACGTGACAGTTGACAAGCCTGAGGGTTTCCGATATGCTACCGCGTGGGGAAATGCAGTCTATGCCTATACTTATACAGTATCCAAACATAAGGTATTGTGTATGACTTCTTTGTGCATGTAATCCGGCATATTTTTCAGTTCTACAAACTCGTCTGCAGCAGCACAAATGGTCTAAATATTTCATTTCTGCGAGACATACGAAATGTAGAGTGAACATATACTATTTTCTTGCAATTGTTATGTAGATTTTTAAATTTCTTGCAGGACGAGGGCTTTCATGGTGTTAATGGTCAGTACACCGGATTGTCCAAACGCGTCATAAATGGGAAAACACACTACTACCGATGGTTTGATGATATCGACAAAGAAGGAATTCTAGTTGATGTTTCTGAATGGGATCTCGCAGGGATGCAGCTTAGAACCATTCGCAGGTTCCATAATGTAATAGATAATTATTACTAATTTGAAATTACAGAGGCAAATTGATTTATGCGTCAGAAAATGAGGCTTTTGTGCGTGAGCTCAGTTCGAACATACTCGTAATCAATTCTAGAATTCCGGTAAGGTTTATTTTCTTCATAATCTTTTAAATCAGTTAGGTTTGTAGACCGAGAATATTAATGATATGCTCGATTCAATTCCGTTCGTTTGGTTTATGCAAGAGGATATTTTGCGCGCTTGGAATGCAGAATATTCAAAAACAGAGCCTTTACAAGTGAAAGCAGTCTCTGAAAACAGGTAAGATGTTCTTTTAACATAAATCTTCAAAAAAAAATGCACACTTTTTTTTTTGAGGTGTGATATTTTTTGTTATTCCCCAACAATTCTTTTGTTACCGACTCCCTACTCCTTTTACAATCAGAAACGACAAATTTCTTGTGATCAAACGCGTTGTTGATTTCGTTGATGGAATTATCACGATAGTTGCCAAGACGACAGATGACAAGAACTGGTATTTGATGAAGGCGAAGCTATCGATCGAAATGGTATTATTTATTTTATACATTTTGAATAATAGTTTAATCATTCTCAAAAACTGTAAGATTCGCGATTCTCAAGAGTTCTGGTGACGATGTGACTATTTGCTTTATTCCGTGGAGCCTCCGTGGAACCTCGAAATCAAACGAAATTTTTTGATTTTAAAATAATTTATCTTCTTCAGTTGGTCAGCGGGAAATGCTTACCGTCTCAGCAGAAGCAAATTGAACAAGAACTCGCAAGAGTGAAGATAGAAGTGAATTTAATTTATAAATAATATCAGGGTGATGCATAAGTTTTGGACTTTTTTTCTTCATTTGCTTACAACTTCTCTATAAATTGGAATTATCAAGTGAGTATAGGGGCGATTTGAAGTGCATCTAATGTGCTTTCGATCGCGAACTTTGATATTCTGACGGCACTCTGGACTTGAACATTGTGAGTCTTCAAATGCGGTCGACTCATGAAGGTCAGAATCGGGTTTCCATCATTACCCTTGCCTATGGGGTTAATCTAATGGATCAATTTCAGTACTCATTTTTAAGATTGACAATGTTGGCACAACTCTCAGTTAGATTAGAGTACAGTTCTCGACGACATCTGTCTGGCATAATTTTTCTCAGACCACTATCTAGCGATTTTTATGCATTATTTTGCATATTTTACGCTTTTCAGATTTTCAATTTATTTGACCTGACAGCGATCCTGAGTCAATTATTTCCAATGATAGTGTGGAGGTTACATGCGAGAATATAGCGCCCCACACTTGACCCGTGTCACTCTTTATATACACAGATGAGAACAATTTGTGAAAGCATCAATGAGGTGAAATTTATGTTGGTTTCCGAGTCGTCAAGGCTTTAAGAGACCGGCTCGGTTATTTTGGACCACCTCCCGGAACCGTTCCTCTAGCAATGAGAATCTCAGGATCACACTTGAGTGTTAGGAGGGTCTTGGTCCCGTAATACCCAAAACATACCTTACTTGTAGTTGCGTCCGTACAGGAATACATGTAAAGGTAAAATGGTCGAAAAATCATATTTTTCTACCGATCAAGATCGGTCCCATTTTTCTTTTGCGTTAAGTTAGGAGTGCCCAGAGGCTCTAAAATTACCGTTCTGATTGATTTTTGCTAATAGTGAAAATCACTTTTTCGACTTTGATTTTCATTTTTTTGGCAAAGATGTCCATTTTTGGCCAAACTTCCAGACACCACTACACATATTTTGTAGCCCGTGCAATTCTGCATCAGAGCAAAGTGATGCTCTGTTCTGCCATCAATGCGAAAGTCATCATTTTTTCAAAGAAAGACAAAAATCCTCGTCAATGGTTTTTCGAGCATTTTTTTCTCTCACGATCCGATAAGCTCTCACACCCAAATTCGAATTCTACACAAAAAGTTATGTTAGAATAAAATATGATCAGATTTTTCCGAGATGCATTTTTTTCACTTTTTTCATGACCACGGGGTCATGGTAATTTTTTGGTCAAAAAGTCAAAATCTCTGAACTAACTGACTATAGGTGTTTCTGACGTATTTTTATACGTAGATGTCGAATTTTTATACTAGAGTTCACTAAAATGCAAAAGAAAAAAGTTATGCTCAAAAACTCTAAAATACCAAGTTTTAAGTGGAAAAAAAAGAAAAAAGTGGAAAAAAATGCATCTCGGAAAAATCTGATCATATTTTATCCTGACGTAACTTTTTGTGTAGAATTCGAATTTGGGTGTTAGAGCTTATCAGATCGTGAAAGAAAAAAGTTATGCTCGAAAAACCATCGACATCGACGATTTTTAGTCTTTTATTGAAAAAATGATGACTTTCGCATTGATGGCAGAACAGAGCATTACTTTGCTCTGATGCAGAATTGCACGGGCTACAAAATATGTGTAGTGGTGTCTGGAAGTTTGGTCAAAAATGGACATATTTTCCAAAAAAAAATGAAAAATCAATGTCGAAAAAGTGATTTTCACAATGAGCAAAAATCAATCAGAACGGTAATTTTAGAGCCTCTGGGCACTCCTAAGTTAACGCAAAAGAAAAATGGGATCGATCTTGATCGGTTGAAAAAATATGATTTTTCGACCATTTTACCTTTAAATGCACATGTATTCCTGTACGGAAGCGGCAACTACAAGTAAGGTATGTTTTGGGTATTACGGGACCAAGACCCTCCTAACACTCAAGTGTGAGCCTGAGATTCTCATTGCTAGAGGAACGGTTAAGGGCAGGGGCCGAAATGTTCCAAAATAACAGAGCCAGTCTCTTAATAGGTATCGTGGAGCCTAGATTCGAAGCGCATTCGAAAGACAATAATGCTAGGTACTCATTTATATATGTTAGATATCCAGGGAAAATTTCCCCGATGAGAGCTGGATTTGGATTTGGATTTTAACACATTTATCAAGAGTAGGCTCTGATGTGAATGGCGGGCCATTCATGATTTCTTGCTTGTCTCAGGAACGTAGGTCCGATAGTTCGCATGAAGAGATCGTTCCATCTTGTGGGCGGTCTTCCGCGTCCTCGCTTAGGCCCTCGTGGTGTCCAATCGATCACAGTTCTGCTCCACTTCAAGTCATGATCATTAGCAACTTTATGCACCCAGAACCACTTTCTTTTCAAGGCGGTACGAACAACGTCTCTGACCTGAGTGAGTATACGCAGCCTTTCGTTCGAGACATGATCCAAGACAGTGCAACCGACCATCCAACGCTCCATGCGTGTTTGTGCCACCGATAATCTTTCACTTTGTGCTTTGGTCAAGGCCCATGTTTCACATGCGTATAGGAAGGCGGGAATGATACAACCATTGAAAAGACGGCGCTTATGAACCATTGGGACAGATCTATTCACTAGGAATGATCTATGCTTGTGGGAAGCCCATACGCGGCCTGAATTCGCCGGCCAATCTCCCTCTCCTGCTTCCCATTGATAGTAATGATGCTTCCCAAATAGACCACCTCTTTTCTGATACCCACAATCTTCCCCGCAACTCTGACATCCCTGGGATTACCCTTCGAAGACATTCCCACAGTTTTATCACCGTTAAGATGAAGCCCCACCCTTTTTAATTCCCTCTCCAACTCTATTGCCATCGATTGAATTTGTCGCTCATCGTGAGAAATGAGCACTGCGTCATCGGCAAAGAGAATATGAGAGAGGAATCGCCCATTGATGTTAATCCCTTTTCCCGCCCAGTCTAATTGACGGAATGCCATATCCAAGACTGCTGTAAACAGTCTGGGTGACAAACAGTCCCCCAACTGACGACAACCAATTTTCCCATTGAGATCTCCCATCATGACCTTATGCACGAATCGGTACCGGTGGCTTCCAGACACAGGCGCGTTGTACGCTGCTTCGAGCTGATCGAGAAAATCGCTGAACTCCGAGTCATCTCTCGAACTGGCAGGTGCGTAGACCTGGAAAATGCGAATAAGCTCGTTGTTCGGTACCTCCACGTCAAGAAAGCAGACCCTAGGAGTTAAGCCGCCAAATCTCACTACCATCCGCTTAGCTTCCCCACTCACGACAAACCCCACTCCGGCCATACGATTCTGCTGCCGTTGCGTGTGATAGAGTACGCTTCCCGACTTGAGTAGATCAATTGAGGCTTCATCTGTTCTTCTTACTTCGGACAGATCCAGAACGTGGAAGTTGATCTTGCTGAGTGCGTTCTCCAGTTCAGTGATCTTTGAGTCATGGCACAGAGATAGGCAGTTGAGCGTAGCGATGATAAGGCTTGCCATGATTTGGTCATACCCTCCCACGGTGACCAATTCGGCTTGGGAGGAGAAACGAGAGCTGCGCGTTTATGCGAACCGACCGACCTTTGAGCGAGCGTCGCACTCGAATGAGAGCTGGAGGTTTGAAAAAATTTCAACATTTTGAGTATTTTTGTGGTGTCAACTTATGAAAATATCTCAAGTACCCATGCAATAGGAAACCATCTGCGTTCATGATTAATAACCCAAAGTCCATCTCTAAATGATGTATTGGTAATATGGCTGCATGATCTCAGTCGGCTGAATGCCATTATATCAAACTCACCAATGAAAAAAGTCCAAAACTTATGCATCAGCCTAGTAGTTTTATTCACGTATTCAGATGGATGACAAAGAGAAGCACTTTAAATCGTTGATCGATGTGCAAAATGCAAGCAATCGACTGCTGCAGAGCAGAATAGACTATGTTAGTTGTTTTGTCTTTGTAAGCTTCACTTTATCTGTATATGAGAGGAATCGCGAGAGATTCGAGAGTTTTGAGGTATTAGCGGACGTAGGAAATAGGTTCTTCAATACCGCTAAAAATCAAAATTAAAGTACTTTGAATGACGCTCTTTCAAATTGCGTTTGCCGATTTTCGATATCTGGTCTCATCTTTGAGTATTGGTAGGTCAAAGTTTGGACACTATGAAATTTACAAGCAAAATCGCCTAAGGAAAACTACCATAACTCGCTTCGAAATTATGCTAGAAACAATTCCAAAACAGATTGCGAATGAGGAGGCGGAGGGCATTTGCTATGTTGATGATGTCATTCCTCGTTTATGCGTTGGAGCGGGGCAGTCGGTTTTCCAAAAAAGTAGTGTAACTTTCCTAATCGGAATTACCGCAACAATCCCCGCAGATTAATTTGAGAAAAAACTAGTACCAAACACCGCCTCTTAAATCAGAAAGATCGGAGGTTTGGAAAAAAATAATGCGGGACTTTTGTCCAAATTTTTTTTTCAAGCATAACTTTTTTCTTTCACAGTTTCGTGAGCTCTCATATTGAAATTCGGAATCAGCGTGCAAAAATATATCAGAAATTCCTACAGAGAGATTATTTCGAGATGAAAAGTTTTTTCGACTTTCGCTTTTTTTCACTATGTGGTCCCCCCTTTGGTTCGATTTCGGTCGAAAAAATTTGCCTCAGAATCATGTTCCTATACGATTTTCTGACTTATTTTTGAGCGTAGAAAACGAATTTTCTAACTAAAGCTCATAAAACCCCGAAATAAAAAAGTTATGCTCCAATAAAAATTCTTAATTTTTTTTCTTGTGGATTTGGGTCATAGCTTTTGGTTTCATGAGCTCTAGTTAGCAAATTCGTTTTCTACGCTCGAAAATAAGCCAGAAACTCTTATAGGGACATGATTCTGAGGTAAAATTTGTTGACCAAAATCGAACCAAAAACTTTTCATCTCGAAATAATCTCTGTATAGGAATTTCTGGTGTATTTTCGCACGCTGATTCCGAATTTCGATATGAGAGCTCATGAAATTGTGAAAGAAAAAAGTTATGCTTGAAAAAAAAATTTGTAAAAATCGCAGGTTTTTCGGACAAAAGTCCCGCATTATTTTTTTCCTAACCTCCGATCTTTCTGATTTAAGAGGCGGTGTTTGGTACTATTTTTTTCTCAAATTAATCTGCGGGGATTGTTGCGGTAATTCCGATTAGGAAAGTTACACTACTTTTTTGGAAAACCGACTGCCCCGCTCCAACGCATAGACGCGAAATGACATCATCAACATATCAAATGTTGCCCTCCGCCTCCTCACTCGAAATCATTTTTTGGAATTCTTTCTAGCATAATTTTGAAGCGAGTTATGGTAGTTTTCCTTAGGCAATTTTGCTCGTAAATTTCATAGTGTCCAAACTTTGACCTATCAATACTCAAAAATGAGACCAGATATCGTAAATCGGCAAACGCAGTTTGAAAGAACGTCCTTCAAAGTACTTTAATTTCAATTTTTAGCGGTATTGAAGAACCTATTTCCTACGTCCGCTAATACCTCAAAACTCTCGAATCTCTCGCGATTCCTCTCATATGTACAGTATCGTCCATAAGTCATCGTCCTTTTTTTCATTCTTTCATAACTTTTGACTCGAATTAGATTTCTTGCTCATACTTGGTCATGACATAACACACTCACCGAGTGTTCGGGATATGCCATTGGGATATCACAGAACGCCCTGGTTGTTGCGTAGTGATGAAGCAATGAAGCAATACTTTTTCAAACAATCACGATTCGTGGATGGATTTTTCCTCAGCCTTCGTACTCGTGATAATAGAAGGCCTCAATATATTTTCGATGAAAATATGTACTCATGTGAGAATGACGTAAAGTGGCTTTAGACTGTCTGAAAGTAGGGTCCCGAAAAAATGGATTTTCGTTCAAAGAGATGCTGGAGACTCGTTTAAAAACTCAAAATGATCCTTTCCACAATTCCTGATGATCCCCAAAGTCTGGAAACGGAAGCTCTTAATTGACCCTCAGGGCACGAAAAAAAACTAAATTTTCACTTTTTCACATTACCCAAATTTGGATGTTTCCAGTTCTGAGGGTGATTTTCGTTCAAAGGTTACTCCAAGCCACGATGGAAGCAAATCCATGGAATATACGTTTATCAATTTTTTAGAGCATTTGGATAACTTTCCCGCCCGCGGCAACCGTAAATCCCAGGTCATAAGATTTTCAAAATCGGCTATTTTTGGACATATTGAATTTTAACTTTTTTCATTAAGGATATCATGGCCTATCATATCGAAATTCGAAATCAGCACACAAAGATATACCAGGAAAAAAATTAGTCATGAAGTTCTGAGAGAAAATTTTTTCGACTAATTATATCATGGTCATTTTTGGTACGAAAATCGAAGGACTTCGGATTGTCGGTTGCCGCGGGCGGGAAAGTTACCCAAATGCTCTAAAAAGTTGGGAATCGTATATTCCATGGATTTGCTACCATCGTGTCTTGGAATGACCTTTGAACGAAAATCACCCTCAGAACTGGAAACATCCAAACTTGGGTAATGTGAAAAAGTGAAAATTTAGTTTTTTCCGTGCCCTGAGGGACAATTAAGAGCTACCGTTACCAGACTTTGGGGATCATCAGGAATCGTGGTAAGAATCATTTTGAGCTTTTGAACGAGTCTCTAGCATCTCATTGAACGAAAATCCATTTTTTCGTGACATTACTTTGAGACAGTCTAAAGCCACTTTACGTCATTCTCCCATGAGTACATATTTTCATCGAAAATATATTGATGCCTTCAATTATCACACCGAGTAGGAAGGCTGAGGAAAAATCCATCCAAGAATTGTGCTTGTTTGAAAAAGTATTGCTTGATTGCGTCATCACTACGCAACAACCAGGGCGTTATGTGATATTCCAATGGCATATCCTGAACACTCGGTGAGTGTGTTACGTCATGACCAAGTATAAGCAAGAAATCTAATACGAGTCAAAAGTCTTGCTATTATGACTCAAAGGCATTTTTCTAGATCCAAAGGAGCGAAAAGGAGCTCAAGACCACTATTGAAAAGCAGGCTGGAGAAATTCAGACTTTGCAATCCGGTATTGACAAAGTACGTAAAAATCATTAGATCAAATTACGATTATATTTTATCTACGCCCGAGGGCGCAACGAAATAACGATACATTTGAATAATATATTTCTTAAAACGACTCTCAAGGGATGGGAGGAAGGGAGAGGAAACGAGAAAGGGGACGATTATATTTCTATTACTATTTTCCTTAATGCATCTTTCGAATTCAGCTGTGCGATGCACTAAAAGAGAGTTCCGATAAGGAAAGCAAAGCTGAGAAGGCGAATAAGAATCTCGTTACGGAGAATGATCTTATGAGGAAAGAAATCGATGACCTAAGAGACACACTGATTCAAGTACGATTTTTGATTAATCTATGTACTATATCATTCATCGTAATTTTAGACCGAAATTACAGCTCTTCAATGCTTTAAAGGTCTTTGAAGTTCAACGAGAGGGAGAATGCTCAAAAACTCTAAAATACCAAGTTTTTAGATTGTAACTTTTTTCTTTTGCATTTTAGTGAACTCTAGTATAAAAATTCGACATCTACGTGTAAAAATACGTCAGAAACACCTATAGTCAGTTAGTTCAGAGATTTTGACTTTTTGACCAAAAAATTACCATGACCCCGTGGTCATGAAAAAAGTGGAAAAAAATGCATCTCGGAAAAATCTGATCATATTTTATTCTGACGTAACTTTTTGTGTAGAATTCGAATTTGGGTGTTAGAGCTTATCAGATCGTGAAAGAAAAAAGATATGCTCGAAAAACCATCGACATCGAGGATTATTAGTCTTTCATTGAAAAAATGATGACTTTCGCATTGATGGCAGAACAGAGCATTACTTTGCTCTGATGCAGAATTGCACGGGCTACAAAATATGTGTAGTGGTGTCTGGAAGTTTGGTCAAAAATGGACATATTTGCCAAAAAAAAATGAAAAATCAATGTCGAAAAAGTGATTTTCACAATGAGCAAAAATCAATCAGAACGGTAATTTTAGAGCCTCTGGGCACTCCTAAGTTAACGCAAAAGAAAAATGGGATCGATCTTGATCGGTTGAAAAAATATGATTTTTCGACCATTTTACCTTTAAATGCACATGTATTCCTGTACGGAAGCAGCAACTACAAGTAAGGTATGTTTTGGGTATTACGGGACCAAGACCCTCCTAACACTCAAGTGTGAGCCTGAGATTCTCATTGCTAGAGGAACGGTTAAGGGCAGGGGCCGAAATGTTCCAAAATAACAGAGCCAGTCTCTTAATAGGTATCGTGGAGCCTAGATTCGAAGCGCATTCGAAAGACAATAATGCTAGGTACTCATTTATATATGTTAGATATCCAGGGAAAATTTCCCCGATGAGAGCTGGATTTGGATTTGGATTTTAACACATTTATCAAGAGTAGGCTCTGATGTGCATGGCGGGCCATTCATGATTTCTTGCTTGTCTCAGGAACGTAGGTCCGATAGTTCGCATGAAGAGATCGTTCCATCTTGTGGGCGGTCTTCCGCGTCCTCGCTTAGGCTCGCGGTGTCCAATCGATCACAGTTCTGCTCCACTTCAAGTCATGATCATTAGCAACTTTATGCACCCAGAACCACTTTCTTTTCAAGGCGGTACGAACAACGTCTCTGAACTGAGTGAGTCCACGCAGCCTTTCGTTCGAGACATGATCCAAGACAGTGCAACCGACCAACCAACGCTCCATGCATCTTTGGGTCACCGATAATCTTTCACTTTGTGCTTTGGTCAAGGCCCATGTTTCACATGCGTATAGGAAGGCGGGAATGATACAACCATTGAAAAGACGGCGCATTGGGACAGATCTATTCACTAGGAATGATCTATGCTTGTGGGAAGCCCCATACGCGGCCTGAATTCGCCGGCCAATCTCCCTCTCCTCCTTCCCATTGATAGTAATGATGCTTCCTAAATAGACCACCTCTTTTCTGATACCCACAATCTTCCCCGCAACTCTGACATCCCTGGGATTACCCTTCGAAGACATTCCCACAGTTTTATCACCGTTAAGATGAAGCCCCACCCTTTTTAATTCCCTCTCCAACTCTATTGCCATCGATTGGATTTGTCGCTCATCGTGAGAAATGAGCACTGCGTCATCGGCAAAGAGAATATGAGAGTGGAATCGCCCATTGATGTTAATCCCTTCTCCCGCCCAGTCTAATTGACGGAATGCCATATCCAAGACTGCTGTAAACAGTCTGGGTGACAAACATTCTCCTTGTTTAACCCCTCTTCCAACATTGATTTCCACTTCTTTTCCATTCACTATGACTACACTTTTGCTACACCGAGAGAGGGAACATAGGAATGAAAGCACTTCCGACGGAACACCTTCCACCTCCAGAGCCTTATAGACAGCATCAACATAAACCGAATCAAAAGCCTTAGAAATATCCACGAAAAGTAGATAAATGGGCAAGCGATGATCAATGCAGTTTGTGACTACCGTTTTGAGAGTGTGAAGTAGTCAGTTCCCGCCCTCAACATCTCACCAGTGATCCCATCCCTTCCCGGTGCTTTACCTGACTTGAAATGTCGAAGTGCTTGTTCCACTTCAGCAACGCACAAGGGAATGAATGGGTCCCTTACTCTAAGTGTTCTATATCCTATTCCTCCGTCCCCTGCTTACAAATCGTTATAAAGTGCTTGGAAGACCCTCTCTATACCCAATTGTGTGCATTCCCAATTACCCGACCTATCCCTAATTTTGTGAATTCTACTATTCCCTACAGCAATTCTTGCAGCAGCCTTCTTATAGCTTTTCCCGCTCGCAATGGCTGCATTGACGTAACTTACATGTTAGATACGACCGTTCTCCATCATTTCTGAAAGATTGACGGATCGATCTGTTTAGAAGCAGCCACTGTAAGCGAGGCAAACCGGCTGACTGCATCTTATAATCCCTTCGTCCCGCTAGTAGATCCTTTGTAGCTTGTGATATTCCTCCATCCCTAGGTGTATAAACCGTTGCAATTTTCCCCGCCCCTCTAATCGCATCCACAATGTTACCGTACCCAAGTACCGCTCCTCTACTTTGTAACTCTAATCGTAGACTGAGTTTAAACAGTCCATTTTCGAGGCGCGAATCACCCTGACCGGTCGTTTCCTTTCTCCAAGGGAAACGGCGAGGGAATGAGATGGAAGTTCTAACGAGTCGGTGATCAGTGGTAAAATCGAATCGATTTATCACTCCGACATCCCTCACTGCCATTCCCCTAGGATAAAAGATGAAATCGATCTCATTTGCTGAAACCCATTTGAACCCATTTGGTGAAACCCAAGTGAACTTGCGGATTGGCCTTTTCCGAAAGAAGGAGTTACCCACCTTGAGATGAAGCCTCTCACACAAATCCACAACCATTTGCCCTTTGTTGTTCCTATCCCCATACCCGAATGCCCCCACAGAGTTTTCCCCCAACTGACGACAACCAATTTTCCCATTGAGATCTCCCATAATGACCTTATGCACGAATCGGTACCGGTGGCTTCCAGACACAGGCGCGTTGTACGCTGCTTCGAGCTGATCGAGAAAATCGCTGAACTCCGAGTCATCTCTCGAACTGGCAGGTGCGTAGACCTGGAAAATGCGAATAAGCTCGTTGTTCGGTACCTCCACGTCAAGAGAGCAGACCCTAGGAGTTAAGCCGCCAAATCTCACTACCATCCGCTTAGCTTCCCCACTCACGACAAACCCCACTCCGGCCATACGATTCTGCTGCCGTTGCGTGTGATAGGGTACGCTTACCGACTTGAGTAGATCAATTGAGGCTTCATCTGTTCTTCTTACTTCGGACAGATCCAGAACGTGGAAGTTGATCTTGCTGAGTGCGTTCTCCAGTTCAGTGATCCTTGAGTCATGGCACAGAGATAGGCAGTTGTGCGTAGCGATGATAAGGCTTGCCATGATTTGGTCATACCCTCCCACGGTGACCAATTCGGCTTGGGAGGAGAAACGAGAGCTGCGCGTTTATGCGAACCGACCGACCTTTGAGCGAGCGTCGCACTCGAATGAGAGCTGGAGGTTTGAAAAATTTTCAAAATTTTGAGTATTTTTGTGGTGTCAACTTATGAAAATATCTCAAGTACCCATGCAATAGGAAACCATCTGCGTTCATGATTAATAACCCAAAGTCCATCCCTAAATGATGTATTGGTAATATGGCTGCATGATCTCTCTCGGCTGAATGCCAGTATATCAAACTCACCAATGAAAAAAGTCCAAAACTTATGCATCAGCCTAGTAGTTTTATTCACGTATTCAGATGGATGACAAAGAGAAGCACTTTAAATCGTTGATCGATGAGCAAAATGCAAGCAATCGACTGCTGCAGACTGCTGCATGCTGCATAGACGATGTTAGTTGTTTTGTCTTTGTAAGCTTCAGTTTATCTGTATATGAGAGGAATCGCGAGAGATTCGAGAGTTTTGAGGTATTAGCGGACGTAGGAAATAGGTTCTTCAATACCGCTAAAAATTAAAATTAAAGTACTTTGAATGACGCTCTTTCAAACTGCGTTTGCCGATTTTCGATATCTGGTCTCATCTTTGAGTATTGATAGGTCAAAGTTTGGACACTATGAAATTTACGAGCAAAATTGCCTAAGGAAAACTACCATAACTCGCTTCGAAATTATGCTAGAAACAATTCCAAAACAGATTGCGAATGAGGAGGCGGAGGGCATTTGCTATGTTGATGATGTCATTCCTCGTTTATGCGTTGGAGCGGGGCAGTCGGTTTTCCAAAAAAGTAGTGTAACTTTCCTAATCGGAATTACCGCAACAATCCCCGCAGATTAATTTGAGAAAAAACTAGTACCAAACACCGCCTCTTAAATCAGAAAGATCGGAGGTTAGGAAAAAAATAATGCGGGACTTTTGTCCAAATTTTTTTTTCAAGCATAACTTTTTTCTTTCACAGTTTCGTGAGCTCTCATATCGAAATTCGGAATCAGCGTGCGAAAATACACCAGAAATTCCTATACAGAGATTATTTCGAGATGAAAAGTTTTTGGTTCGATTTCGGTCGAAAAAATTTGCCTCAGAATCATGTTCCTATACGATTTTCTGACTTATTTTTGAGCGTAGAAAACGAATTTTCTAACTAAAGCTCATAAAACCCCGAAATAAAAAAGTTATGCTCCAATAAAAATTCTTAATTTTTTTTCTTGTGGATTTGGGTCATAGCTTTTTTATTTCGCGGTTTCATGAGCTCTAGTTAGCAAATTCGTTTTCTACGCTCGAAAATAAGCCAGAAACTCTTATAGGGACATGATTCTGAGGTAAAATTTGTTGACCAAAATCGAACCAAAAACTTTTCATCTCGAAATAATCTCTGTATAGGAATTTCTGGTGTATTTTCGCACGCTGATTCCGAATTTCGATATGAGAACTCATGAAATTGTGAAAGAAAAAAGTTATGCTTGAAAAAAAATTTGTAAAAATCGCAGGTTTTTCGGACAAAAGTCCCGCATTATTTTTTTCCTAACCTCCGATCTTTCTGATTTAAGAGGCGGTGTTTGGTACTATTTTTTTCTCAAATTAATCTGCGGGGATTGTTGCGGTAGTTCCGATTAGGAAAGTTACACTACTTTTTTGGAAAACCGACTGCCCCGCTCCAACGCATAGACGCGAAATGACATCATCAACATATCAAATGTTGCCCTCCGCCTCCTCACTCGAAATCATTTTTTGGAATTCTTTCTAGCATAATTTTGAAGCGAGTTATGGTAGTTTTCCTTAGGCAATTTTGCTCGTAAATTTCATAGTGTCCAAACTTTGACCTATCAATACTCAAAAATGAGACCAGATATCGTAAATCGGCAAACGCAGTTTGAAAGAACGTCCTTCAAAGTACTTTAATTTCAATTTTTAGCGGTATTGAAGAACCTATTTCCTACGTCCGCTAATACCTCAAAACTCTCGAATCTCTCGCGATTCCTCTCATATGTACAGTATCGTCCATAAGTCATCGTCCTTTTTTTCATTCTTTCATAACTTTTGACTCGAATTAGATTTCTTGCTCATACTTGGTCATGACATAACACACTCACCGAGTGTTCGGGATATGCCATTGGGATATCACAGAACGCCCTGGTTGTTGCGTAGTGATGAAGCAATGAAGCAATACTTTTTCAAACAATCACGATTCGTGGATGGATTTTTCCTCAGCCTTCGTACTCGTGATAATAGAAGGCCTCAATATATTTTCGATGAAAATATGTACTCATGTGAGAATGACGTAAAGTGGCTTTAGACTGTCTGAAAGTAGGGTCCCGAAAAAATGGATTTTCGTTCAAAGAGATGCTGGAGACTCGTTTAAAAACTCAAAATGATCCTTTCCACAATTCCTGATGATCCCCAAAGTCTGGAAACGGAAGCTCTTAATTGACCCTCAGGGCACGAAAAAAAACTAAATTTTCACTTTTTCACATTACCCAAATTTGGATGTTTCCAGTTCTGAGGGTGATTTTCGTTCAAAGGTTACTCCAAGCCACGATGGAAGCAAATCCATGGAATATACGTTTATCAATTTTTTAGAGCATTTGGATAACTTTCCCGCCCGCGGCAACCGTAAATCCCAGGTCATAAGATTTTCAAAATCGGCTATTTTTGGACATATTGAATTTTAACTTTTTTCATTAAGGATATCATGGCCTATCATATCGAAATTCGAAATCAGCACACAAAGATATACCAGGAAAAAAATTAGTCATGAAGTTCTGAGAGAAAATTTTTTCGACTAATTATATCATGGTCATTTTTGGTACGAAAATCGAAGGACTTCGGATTGTCGGTTGCCGCGGGCGGGAAAGTTACCCAAATGCTCTAAAAAGTTGGGAATCGTATATTCCATGGATTTGCTACCATCGTGTCTTGGAATGACCTTTGAACGAAAATCACCCTCAGAACTGGAAACATCCAAACTTGGGTAATGTGAAAAAGTGAAAATTTAGTTTTTTCCGTGCCCTGAGGGACAATTAAGAGCTACCGTTACCAGACTTTGGGGATCATCAGGAATCGTGGTAAGAATCATTTTGAGCTTTTGAACGAGTCTCTAGCATCTCATTGAACGAAAATCCATTTTTTCGTGACATTACTTTGAGACAGTCTAAAGCCACTTTACGTCATTCTCCCATGAGTACATATTTTCATCGAAAATATATTGATGCCTTCAATTATCACACCGAGTAGGAAGGCTGAGGAAAAATCCATCCAAGAATTGTGCTTGTTTGAAAAAGTATTGCTTGATTGCGTCATCACTACGCAACAACCAGGGCGTTATGTGATATTCCAATGGCATATCCTGAACACTCGGTGAGTGTGTTACGTCATGACCAAGTATAAGCAAGAAATCTAATACGAGTCAAAAGTCTTGCTATTATGACTCAAAGGCATTTTTCTAGATCCAAAGGAGCGAAAAGGAGCTCAAGACCACTATTGAAAAGCAGGCTGGAGAAATTCAGACTTTGCAATCCGGTATTGACAAAGTACGTAAAAATCATTAGATCAAATTACGATTATATTTTATCTACGCCCGA
The DNA here is from genome assembly GCA_036245825.1 of Pristionchus entomophagus. NCBI lineage: Eukaryota > Metazoa > Nematoda > Chromadorea > Rhabditida > Neodiplogasteridae > Pristionchus > Pristionchus entomophagus. The sequence continues at coordinate 5,371,761 of BTSX01000001.1, forward strand.
GGGCGCAACGAAATAACGATACATTTGAATAATATATTTCTTAAAACGACTCTCAAGGGATGGGAGGAAGGGAGAGGAAACGAGAAAGGGGACGATTATATTTCTATTACTATTTTCCTTAATGCATCTTTCGAATTCAGCTGTGCGATGCACTAAAAGAGAGTTCCGATAAGGAAAGCAAAGCTGAGAAGGCGAATAAGAATCTCGTTACGGAGAATGATCTTATGAGGAGAGAAATCGATGACCTAAGAGACACACTGATTCAAGTACGATTTTTGATTAATCTATGTACTATATCATTCATCGTAATTTTAGACCGAAATTACAGCTCTTCAATGCTTTAAAGGTCTTTGAAGTTCAACGAGAGGGAGAATGCTCAAAAACTCTAAAATACCAAGTTTTTAGATTGTAACTTTTTTCTTTTGCATTTTAGTGAACTCTAGTATAAAAATTCGACATCTACGTGTAAAAATACGTCAGAAACACCTATAGTCAGTTAGTTCAGAGATTTTGACTTTTTGACCAAAAAATTACCATGACCCCGTGGTCATGAAAAAAGTGGAAAAAAATGCATCTCGGAAAAATCTGATCATATTTTATTCTGACGTAACTTTTTGTGTAGAATTCGAATTTGGGTGTTAGAGCTTATCAGATCGTGAAAGAAAAAAGATATGCTCGAAAAACCATCGACATCGAGGATTATTAGTCTTTCATTGAAAAAATGATGACTTTCGCATTGATGGCAGAACAGAGCATTACTTTGCTCTGATGCAGAATTGCACGGGCTACAAAATATGTGTAGTGGTGTCTGGAAGTTTGGTCAAAAATGGACATATTTGCCAAAAAAAAATGAAAAATCAATGTCGAAAAAGTGATTTTCACAATGAGCAAAAATCAATCAGAACGGTAATTTTAGAGCCTCTGGGCACTCCTAAGTTAACGCAAAAGAAAAATGGGATCGATCTTGATCGGTTGAAAAAATATGATTTTTCGACCATTTTACCTTTAAATGCACATGTATTCCTGTACGGAAGCAGCAACTACAAGTAAGGTATGTTTTGGGTATTACGGGACCAAGACCCTCCTAACACTCAAGTGTGAGCCTGAGATTCTCATTGCTAGAGGAACGGTTAAGGGCAGGGGCCGAAATGTTCCAAAATAACAGAGCCAGTCTCTTAATAGGTATCGTGGAGCCTAGATTCGAAGCGCATTCGAAAGACAATAATGCTAGGTACTCATTTATATATGTTAGATATCCAGGGAAAATTTCCCCGATGAGAGCTGGATTTGGATTTGGATTTTAACACATTTATCAAGAGTAGGCTCTGATGTGCATGGCGGGCCATTCATGATTTCTTGCTTGTCTCAGGAACGTAGGTCCGATAGTTCGCATGAAGAGATCGTTCCATCTTGTGGGCGGTCTTCCGCGTCCTCGCTTAGGCTCGCGGTGTCCAATCGATCACAGTTCTGCTCCACTTCAAGTCATGATCATTAGCAACTTTATGCACCCAGAACCACTTTCTTTTCAAGGCGGTACGAACAACGTCTCTGAACTGAGTGAGTCCACGCAGCCTTTCGTTCGAGACATGATCCAAGACAGTGCAACCGACCAACCAACGCTCCATGCATCTTTGGGTCACCGATAATCTTTCACTTTGTGCTTTGGTCAAGGCCCATGTTTCACATGCGTATAGGAAGGCGGGAATGATACAACCATTGAAAAGACGGCGCATTGGGACAGATCTATTCACTAGGAATGATCTATGCTTGTGGGAAGCCCCATACGCGGCCTGAATTCGCCGGCCAATCTCCCTCTCCTCCTTCCCATTGATAGTAATGATGCTTCCTAAATAGACCACCTCTTTTCTGATACCCACAATCTTCCCCGCAACTCTGACATCCCTGGGATTACCCTTCGAAGACATTCCCACAGTTTTATCACCGTTAAGATGAAGCCCCACCCTTTTTAATTCCCTCTCCAACTCTATTGCCATCGATTGGATTTGTCGCTCATCGTGAGAAATGAGCACTGCGTCATCGGCAAAGAGAATATGAGAGTGGAATCGCCCATTGATGTTAATCCCTTCTCCCGCCCAGTCTAATTGACGGAATGCCATATCCAAGACTGCTGTAAACAGTCTGGGTGACAAACATTCTCCTTGTTTAACCCCTCTTCCAACATTGATTTCCACTTCTTTTCCATTCACTATGACTACACTTTTGCTACACCGAGAGAGGGAACATAGGAATGAAAGCACTTCCGACGGAACACCTTCCACCTCCAGAGCCTTATAGACAGCATCAACATAAACCGAATCAAAAGCCTTAGAAATATCCACGAAAAGTAGATAAATGGGCAAGCGATGATCAATGCAGTTTGTGACTACCGTTTTGAGAGTGTGAAGTAGTCAGTTCCCGCCCTCAACATCTCACCAGTGATCCCATCCCTTCCCGGTGCTTTACCTGACTTGAAATGTCGAAGTGCTTGTTCCACTTCAGCAACGCACAAGGGAATGAATGGGTCCCTTACTCTAAGTGTTCTATATCCTATTCCTCCGTCCCTTGCTTACAAATCGTTATAAAATGCTTGGAAGGCCCTCTCTATACCCAATTGTGTGCATTCCCAATTACCCGACCTATCCCTAATTTTGTGAATTCTACCATTCCCTACAGCAATTCTTGCAGCAGCCTTCTTATAGCTTTTCCCGCTCGCAATGGCTGCATTGACGTAACTTACATGTCAGATACGACCGTTCTCCATCATTTCTGAAAGATTGACGGATCGATCTGTTTAGAAGCAGCCACTGTAAGCGAGGCAAACCGGCTGACTGCATCTTATAATCCCTTCGTCCCGCTAGTAGATCCTTTGTAGCTTGTGATATTCCTCCATCCCTAGGTGTATAAACCGTTGCAATTTTCCCCGCCCCTCTAATCGCATCCACAATGTTACCGTACCCAAGATCCGCTCCTCTACTTTGTAACTCTAATCGTTGACTGAGCTTAAACAGTCCATTTTCGAGGCGCGAATCACCCTCGTTTCCTTTCTCCAAGGGAAACGGCGAGGGAATGAGATGGAAGCTCTAACGAGTCGGTTATCAGTGGTAAAATCGAATCGATTTATCACTCCGACATCCCTCACTGCCATTCCCCTAGGATACAAGATGAAATCGATCTCATTTGCTGAATTTTTTTGCTGCTAACCCATTTGGTGAAACCCAAGTGAACTTGCGGATTGGCCTTTTCCGAAAGAAGGAGTTACCCACCTTGAGATGAAGCCTCTCACACAAATCCACAACCATTTGCCCTTTGTTGTTCCTATCCCCATACCCGAATGCCCCCACAGAGTTTTCCCCCAACTGAGGACATCCAATTTTCCCATTGAGATCTCCCATCATGACCTTATGCACGAATCGGTACCGGTGGCTTCCAGACACAGGCGCGTTGTACGCTGCTTCGAGCTGATCGAGAAAATCACTGAACTCCGAGTCATCTCTCGAACTGGCAGGTGCGTAGACCTGGAAAATGCGAATAAGCTCGTTGTTCGGTACCTCCACGTCAAGAAAGCAGACCCTAGGATTTAAGCCGCCAAATCTCACTACCATCCGCTTAGCTTCCCCACTCACGACAAACCCGACTCCGGCCATACGATTCTGCTGCCGTTGCGTGTGATAGAGTACGCTTCCCGACTTGAGTAGATCAATTGAGGCTTCATATAGTCTTCTTACTTCGGACAGACCCAGAACGTGGAAGTTGATCTTGCTGAGTGCCTTCTCCAGTTCAGTGATCCTTGAGTCATGGCACAGAGATAGGCAGTTGAGCGTAGCGATGATAAGGCTTGCCATGATTTGGTCATACCCTCCCACGGTGACCAATCCGGCTTGGGAGGAGAAACGAGAGCGGCGCGTTTATGCGAACCGACCGACCTTTGAGCGAGCGTCGCACTCGAATGAGAGCTGGAGGTTTGAAAAATTTTCAACATTTTGAGTATTTTTGTGGTGCCAACTTATGAAAATATCTCAAGTACCCATGCAATAGGAAACCATCTGCGTTCATGATTAATAACCCAAAGTCCATCTCTAAATGATGTATTGGTAATATGGCTGCATGATCTCTGTCGGCTGAATGCCATTATATCAAACTCACCAATGAAAAAAGTCCAAAACTTATGCATCAGCCTAGTAGTTTTATTCACGTATTCAGATGGATGACAAAGAGAAGCACTTTAAATCGTTGATCGATGAGCAAAATGCAAGCAATCGACTGCTGCAGAGCAGAATAGACGATGTTAGTTGTTTTGTCTTTGTAAGCTTCACTTTATCTGTATATGAGAGGAATCGCGAGAGATTCGAGAGTTTTGAGGTATTAGCGGACTTAGGAAATAGGTTCTTCAATACCGCTAAAAATTAAAATTAAAGTACTTTGAATGACGCTCTTTCAAACTGCGTTTGCCGATTTTCGATATCTGGTCTCATCTTTGAGTATTGGTAGGTCAAAGTTTGGACACTATGAAATTTACAAGCAAATTGCCTAAGGAAAACTACCATAACTCGCTTCGAAATTATGCTAGAAACAATTCCAAAACAGATTTCGAATGAGGAGGCGGAGGGCAACATTTGATATGTTGATGATGTCATTCCTAGTTTATGCGTTGGAGCGGGGCGGTCGGTTTTCCAAAAAAGTAGTGTAACTTTCCTAATCGGAATTACCGCAACAATCCCCGCAGAGTGATTTGAGAAAAAACTAGTACCAAACACCGCCTCTTAAATCAGAAAGAAAAATATAATGCGGGACTATTGTCCGAAAAACATGCGATTTTAACAATTTTTCGTGGTTTTTCAAGCATAACTTTTTTCTTTCACAGTTTCGTGAGCTCTCATATTGAAATTCGGAATCAGCGTGCAAAAATATATCAGAAATTCCTACAGAGAGATTATTTCGAGATGAAAAGTTTTGTCGACTTTCGCTTTTTTTCACTATGTGGTCCCCCCTTTGGTTCGATTTCGGTCGAAAAAAGTTTGCCTCAGAATCATATTCCTATAAGATTTTCTGACTTATTTTTGAGCGTAGAAAACGAATTTTCTAACTAGAGCTCATAAAAACCCGAAATAAACAAGTTATGCTCCAATAAAAATTCTTAATTTTTTTTCTTGTGGATTTGGGTCATAGCTTTTTTAATTCGCGGTTTCATGAGCTCTAGTTAGCAAATTCGTTTTCTAAGCTCGAAAATAAGCCAGAAACTCTTATAGGGACATGATTCTGAGGCAAAATTTGTTGACCAAAATCGAAAAACTTTTCATCTCGAAATAATATCTCTATTGGAATTTCTGGTGTATTTTCGCACGCTGATTCCGAATTTCGATATGAGAGCTCATGAAATTGTGAAAGAAAAAAGTTATGCTTGAAAAAAAATTGTAAAAATCGCAGGTTTTTCGGACAAAAGTCCCGCATTATTTTTTTCCTAACCTCCGATCTTTCTGATTTAAGAGGCGGTGTTTGGTACTATTTTTTTCTCAAATTAATCTGCGGGGATTGTTGCGGTAATTCCGATTAGGAAAGTTACACTACTTTTTTGGAAAACTGACAGCCCCGCTCCAACGCATAGACGCGAAATGACATCATCAACATATCAAATGTTGCCCTCCGCCTCCTCATTCGAAATCTTTTTTGGAATTCTTTCTAGCAAAATTTTGAAGCGAGTTATGGTAGTTTTCCTTAGGCAATTTTGCTCGTAAATTTCATAGTGTCCAAACTTTGACCTATCAATACTCAAAGATGAGACCAGATATCGAAAATCGGCAAACGCAGTTTGAAGAGCGTCATTCAAAGTACTTTAATTTCAATTTTTAGCGGTATTGAAGAACCTATTTCCTACGTCCGCTAATACCTCAAAACTCTCGAATCTCTCGCGATTCCTCTCATATGTACAGTATCGTCCATAAGTCATCGTCCTTTTTTCATTCTTTCATAACTTTTGACTCGTATTAGATTTATTGCTCATACTTGGTCATGACATAACACACTCACCGAGTGTTCGGGATATGCCATTGGGATATCACAGAACGCCCTGGTTGTTGCGTAGTGATGAAGCAATGAAGCAATACTTTTTCAAACAATCACAATTCGTGGATGGATTTTTCCTCAGCCTTCGTACTCGTGATAATAGAAGGCCTCAATATATTTTCGATGAAAATATGTACTCATGGTAGAATGACGTAAAGTGGCTTTAGACTGTCTCAAAGTAGGGTCCCGAAAAAATGGATTTTCGTTCAAAGAGATGATGGAGACTCGTTTAAAAGCTCAAAATGATCCTTTCCACAATTCCTGATGATCCCCAAAATCTGGAAACGAAAGCTCTTAATTGACCCTCAGGGCACGAAAAAAAACTAAATTTTCACTTTTTCACATTACCCAAATTTGGATGTTTCCAGTTCTGAGGGTGATTTTCGTTCAAAGGTTACTCCAAGCCACGATGGAAGCAAATCCATGGAATATACGTTTATCAATTTTTTAGAGCATTTGGATAACTTTCCCGCCCGCGGCAACCGTAAATCCCAGGTCATAAGATTTTCAAAATCGGCTATTTTTGGACATATTGAATTTTAACTTTTTTCATTAAGGATATCATGGCCTATCATATCGAAATTCGAAATCAGCACACAAAGATATACCAGGAAAAAAATTAGTGATTCTGCTGCCGTTGCGTGTGATAGAGTACGCTTCCCGACTTGAGTAGATCAATTGAGGCTTCATCTGTTCTTCTTACTTCGGACAGACCCAGAACGTGGAAGTTGATCTTGCTGAGTGCGTTCTCCAGTTCAGTGATCCTTGAGTCATGGCACAGAGATAGGCAGTTGAGCGTAGCGATGATAAGGCTTGCCATGATTTGGTCATACCCTCCCACGGTGACCAATCCGGCTTGGGAGGAGAAACGAGAGCGGCGCGTTTATGCGAACCGACCGACCTTTGAGCGAGCGTCGCACTCGAATGAGAGCTGGAGGTTTGAAAAATTTTCAACATTTTGAGTATTTTTGTGGTGCCAACTTATGAAAATATCTCAAGTACCCATGCAATAGGAAACCATCTGCGTTCATGATTAATAACCCAAAGTCCATCTCTAAATGATGTATTGGTAATATGGCTGCATGATCTCTGTCGGCTGAATGCCATTATATCAAACTCACCAATGAAAAAAGTCCAAAACTTATGCATCAGCCTAGTAGTTTTATTCACGTATTCAGATGGAGGACAAAGAGAAGCACTTTAAATCGTTGATCGATGAGCAAAATGCAAGCAATCGACTGCTGCAGAGCAGAATAGACGATGTTAGTTGTTTTGTCTTTGTAAGCTTCACTTTATCTGTATATGAGAGGAATCGCGAGAGATTCGAGAGTTTTGAGGTATTAGCGGACTTAGGAAATAGGTTCTTCAATACCGCTAAAAATTAAAATTAAAGTACTTTGAATGACGCTCTTTCAAACTGCGTTTGCCGATTTTCGATATCTGGTCTCATCTTTGAGTATTGGTAGGTCAAAGTTTGGACACTATGAAATTTACAAGCAAATTGCCTAAGGAAAACTACCATAACTCGCTTCGAAATTATGCTAGAAACAATTCCAAAACAGATTTCGAATGAGGAGGCGGAGGGCAACATTTGATATGTTGATGATGTCATTCCTAGTTTATGCGTTGGAGCGGGGCGGTCGGTTTTCCAAAAAAGTAGTGTAACTTTCCTAATCGGAATTACCGCAACAATCCCCGCAGATTAATTTGAGAAAAAACTAGTACCAAACACCGCCTCTTAAATCAGAAAGATCGGAAGTTAGGAAAATATAATGCGGGACTATTGTCCGAAAAACCTGCGATTTTAACAATTTTTCGTGGTTTTTCAAGCATAACTTTTTTCTTTCACAGTTTCGTGAGCTCTCATATTGAAATTCGGAATCAGCGTGCAAAAATATATCAGAAATTCCTACAGAGAGATTATTTCGAGATGAAAAGTTTTTTCGACTTTCGCTTTTTTTCACTATGTGGTCCCCCCTTTGGTTCGATTTCGGTCGAAAAAAGTTTGCCTCAGAATCATATTCCTATAAGAGGCTGACGAAAAATCCATCCACGAATTGTGCTTGTTTGAAAAAGTATTGCTTGATTGCGTCATCACTACGCAACAACCAGGGCGTTCTGTGATATCCCAATCGCATATCCTGAACACTCGGGGAGTGTGTTACGTCATGACCAAGTATAAGCAAGAAATCTAATACGAGTCAAAAGTTATGAAAGAATGAAAAAAAGGACGATGACTTATGGACGATACTGTAAGTCTTGCTATTATGACTCAAAGGCATTTTTCTAGAGCCAAAGGAGCGAAAAGGAGCTCAAGGCCACTATTGAAAAGCAGGCTGGAGAAATTCAGACTTTGCAATCCGGTATTGACAAAGTACGTAAAAATCATTAGATCAAATTACGATTATATTTTATCTACAGTATCGGACATAAGTCACCGTCCAAAATTTCAAAGTGTTGTAACTTTTGAACCAGATAAGCAATCGGTTTGATGTTTTGGCAGGACACATTAGACCTATTGATGCATTGCCACCGATAGTGACGTAATGCTACGATTTCGCAATATTGCATAGTGATGATGCAATCATATATATGTTCTTCACTTGTGATTTTAAGTCTTTTCTCTTTTTGTGATGATAGAAGGCCTCAGCATCTACCGATTAAAAAATAGTACTCATGGGGCGTTGTCGTACAGAAGCAGAAAACAGGTTCAAAATAGGGTCCCGAAAAAAATAATTTCCATTCATTGACGTGCTAGAGACTCGTTCAAAGGCTCAAAATGACCCTTACAATAATTCCTGATTACCCACAAAGTTCGATATTGATATCTCTTAATTTGACCTCAGGGCACGAATTTTTAACTTTTTCAAATAATTGTTTTCTTCCTATTTTGGATGATCATAGTTCCAAGGCCGATTTTTGTTCAAATGTATTTTCTAGACAGGGTAGTTGCAAATCCATGGAATATAAGATTCCCAACTTTTTAGAGCATTTGGATATCTTTCCCGCCCGCGGCAACAGAAAATCAGAGGTTCTGTACGACAACGCCCCACGAGTACTATTTTTTTATCGGTAGATGCTGAGGCCTTCTATCATCACAAAAAGAGAGAAGAATTAGAAAAAAATCCCAATGACCTTAAAATCACAAGTGAAGAACATATATATGATTGCATCATCACTATGCAATATTGCGAAATCGTAGCATGACGTCACTATCGGTGGCAATGCATCAATAGGTCTAATGTATCCTGCCAAAACATCAAACCGATTGCTTATCTGGTTCAAAAGTTACAACACTTTGAAATTTTGGACGGTGACTTATGTCCGATACTGTACGCCCGAGGGCGCAACGAAATAACGATACATTTGAATAATATATTTCTAAAAACGACTCTCAAGGGATGGGAGGAAGGGAGAGGAAACGAGAAAGGAGACGATTATATTTCTATTACTATTTTCCTCAATGCATCTTTCGAATTCAGCTGTGCGATGCACTAAAAGAGAGTTCCGATAAGGCAAGCAAAGCTGAGAAGGCGAATAAGAATCTCGTTACGGAGAATGATCTTATGAGGAAAAAAATCGATGACCTAAGAGACACACTGATTCAAGTACGATTTTTGATTAATCTATGTACTATATCATTCATCGTAATTTTAGACCGAAATTAGAGCTCTTCAATGCTCTAAAAGGTCTTTGAAGTTCAACGAGAGGGAGAAACTTGAGAAGCTTCTGATCCCTATACAACTTGAGAACGGTGAATATTTCCATTATTGCTTAATTTTCATAGCTTTTGATAATTTGTAATATTTGGTTTATTCTTACAGGAAATCTGCTATATTTCGACAACAATAAGCCGTTTGAGCTATTCACAAACATTGGGTAGGTCATTTCTAACAAATACAGCGAAAAAACTATGTTTTCCTAAACTTCAGAGATACTCGAGTCACCGCTGATTTGACACTATGGAAAGGTGAACATGATTGCTCGTTCAAAGGAATTATCGGCAATGATGCATTCTTCGCTGTTTCTCGAAGCAAAGTCAGGTTAATTCTCTTTTTCGAAAATATTGCTTTCTGTTCTCAGGCTATAAAATTCTTCAAAGCATCTAATGTGGATGGTCAGATTAGAATAGAGTTTATCAACGAGGTTTCTTAGTGATTGAATTAGTTGTGATAATGATGGTTTCAAGCTCGAAACCTCCGATATCGACTTATTTGGAAATCAGCCTCTATATTTTATTGATGAATTGAAAGAATGGATAGTCTACCAGTATCGCAAGAATTGCGGCGAAAATGAAGGAGAGAAATTTGATGTTTCTGGAATTCGATTGATCAGGAAGTACAGTTGCCATTATCACAGGTATGAATTTTATCAAAGTATGAGATTTATATATTTTTTAAAATAATAATATTGGCAGAGGAATTCTCTATTTCTTCCGTGGGAATTCCACCGCCAAACTGGAGAGATTGAACGAGAAAGTAGTGATAATCGAAGGCCCAATACTCGATGGAACAGTGCGTGAACCTGGAACATAATACGAATTATATATATATTTTAAAATTTTAAATTGGAATTAACATAATTATTCTTATCCAATGGTGTGGGAACTTTGCAGCTGTCATTCTACACTCCTCCGCACTCAAACTTCATCTACGTCGCTAATTTCAATCAGAGTGCCATTCTCACTCTGAACACTACCAGTCTCACTGTATACCAGCAGAGTTATGTGTGAGGATTTATTATTGTTAAGAAAAAAAGAAGAACATTATATTTCCAGCCCTTCAATCGATTCCACCTATCACTCAATCGTTGGAATTCACGATGGAATTCTCACGATGCTCTTTGAAGGAAAGGGAATTGGACGTTGTCTCATGCAAACCAAATTGTCTTAGAAATATGAGTGCGACCATTTCATGCTTATCACATATATATCTATCGTTTATTGCATATGATCACTTATCGTAACACGAAATATGGATAACACGCGTATTCTGACCGATTGCAGGAAATTCATCCCCCTGAGGAACTAGCTGCAAAAGTTGCTATATCCACGAGATAATTATCCTACAGTATATTAGAAACGAGAAAATGTTTGAAAAAGTCGAAATCTCAAAACTATATGACTATAGGTGTTTTTGGTGTAATTTTGCTCGTAAAATTCGAATTTTCATACTAGATCTCACAAAAATGCAATTTAAAATAGTTCTGCTCAAAAATCCAAAAATAAGTAGATTATCGAGCATAACTTTTTTATTTCGCATTTTTGTGAGATCTAGTATGAAAATTCGAATTTTACGAGCAAAATTACACCAAAAACACCTATAGTCATATTGTTTAGAGATTTCGACTTTTTCACCCAAAAATCACCATGAACGCTGAATCCGAATTTTCGCATTAGAGCTCATGAAATCATGAAAGAAAAAAATTCTGCTCGAAAAACTGTCAAAATCGTTGATTTTTCGTAATTTGTAGTGATAATGGTCGCTTTTCAACCCCTACACCATTGGGTTCTGATTATTTTTTAAATGTTTACAGTATGTAGATTCAGAATCTGCGTTCCCGAACTTTAAAAGGTAGGTATACTTTATCAGAAAATATTTTTTTCTGTTTTGAGCGGCAGTTATTCAAATATTAAAAAATGATAGCAGCTTCAAAGCTCTTTGGGAAAGTTTCTTAGAATATTTTCCGATCATTTTAAGACCTTCGCCATCCTTGTAGCTCATCTGGGAGCTGAGATACGATAGAGCCTGTCCTAGAGCCGTAAAATGCCCAAAAGCCGGTTCTGGGACAAACCGCCAACGTCAAAAATGTTCTCGTCCCTAATATACTATAGGATAATTATCTCGTGGATATAGCTCAAACTTTTGCAGCTAGTTCCTCAGGGTCCTGCAATCGGTCAGAATACGCGTGATAAATACATGTATCTAATCGACAAATCGTGCTTTATTCGTGTATTCGTTTTGAAGAATCATTCTCTTCATCGGAAATGGAATTGACTTACACGAATCGGGCACTCATTTTCTTGAACACCTGAAATTGGAATTGAAACGTGAAAATTAGATACTTCATTCTAACTCGGGTCTAATATCGCTCTTTCTCCCTCATACTCCTCCTTTTCCCTTGAATGGTGCCGCTTTTTCTTAGTAACGTTATATCTTGGAGATATCAACAACACAATTTGTTTGTGAGAAAACAACTGAATTTGACTGCGAAGTGAGATAAAAGGTTGATTATCTCTCCCCTCCCTCCCCTCATTTTTCTCCTCCTCCCTTGTATGGGGCGGTTTCTCCTTCTACTCGACGACCCTGATCGCGCGGCCATTCGGAAGAGAAAGAATAGAAGTTTCTTCATCGACTACCTCATTCTGGGTCCAAAAGCGAGTGGCGAGCGGTTGAGTCGCGATTTTCGCTCTCCGACTCCGGTTCCCTCCGCCCAGGATCTAGTCTCCCTCTCCCAGAAGCGTTTGGCACGCGGGAGTTGTACGCCATCCTGATGAGTCACCATCTCTACATCGGCACCATCAACGCCAGGACGCTCGCCCCCAAGGACAAGCAGATCGAGTTGGAACTCGCCCTCGACAAGATCAAGTGGGACGTGATAGCAGTGCAGGAAGCAAGGATTGTGGGTTGTGCCTCGTTCAATCTTACATCCTCAGGCACTGTAGTCTACCACTCGGGCGGTCCTACTGCGTCCCATGGCGTGGCATTCCTGCTCCGACCGCACCTCGCGCGACGAGCTGTGTTCCATGGCCTCTCCCCTCGTCTAGCGACTCGCCTCCTACCCATCGAGCGCCTCTTCCTAGTCTGTGCGTATGCTCCAACGTCGTCCTACGATGACAAAGAGTACGATACCTTCATGGACCAGGTTGAGGCCACTTTGCGGAGAGCGCCAAGAGGCTGTATGCCAGTGTTGGTTGGGGATTTCAACTGTAGAGTCGCGCGTGAACCTGGCAATGAAAGACTTGTCGGTAACTACGCTTCTCCGACCCCCAACTCGCGTGGACGGACTTTCACAGAAGTCTGCGTGAGAACCGGCCTGCGCATTTGGAACACGTTCCCGAAAAAGAGACATGGCCGGATCTGGACTTGGCGATCTCCCAACGGCTCCACATTCAACCAGATTGACTTCGTTGCAGCGCCTCCCATGGCGAGAGTTGTCAATTGTGGAGTCGTAGGTCGTTTCGAGTTCAACTCGGACCATCGCCTTGTCCAGATGTGTCTATCCCTCCCCGACCAGGTGAAGCACAAAAGATGCAGGGAGAGGTTTGATCTCGACCGAGGCTCTTTTACTGCCAACGCGAATCTCCTCGCGTCAGTGCCTCTCACCCGTCCCGCCTCTGCTGCCGAAGCCTACGATACGGTCCGGGCATTCACTGAGACCGCAGCAAGCGACTGTTGGAGAGTGCGAAGAGTCCCGCCCTGGATATCTCTTGCAACCCGGAACCTCCTAGCGGCGCGCAACAAGATGCAATCCAACCCCCAGGGAACCGTCGCCTACTCCACCGCGTGCAAAGCAGCCCGACTGAGTCTCTCCGATGACATCCGGAAACGAAAGGAGTCGCAAGCTCGTCATGCTGCGACTATGGGAAGGAGCATAGTGAAAGCGATGCTAAGCCTCCAATCCTCTAAGAAGCGTCTTCAAGTCCCTGACCCTGCTACTGGTGCTCTGTCTCAAGAGGCAACAATTGCTACGGTCCAGCGCTTCTTTGAGGAACTGTACACCCCCGGAGTGCACCTTCCCCTCGCGGTCCCTTCGCGCCCCCTCGATCCCCTCCCTCCCTTCCTTCCCGATGAGACCCGGCACGCGATGTCCCTGCTCAAGTGCGGCCACTCCCCTGGTTCGGACGGAATCCTTCCCGAGATGCTCTACCATGCGAAAGACCACCTCGCCCCCGTGATAGCTGACCTAGTCAATCGCCTGGTAGCCGGAGATCAAGTTCCCGATGGTTTGGCAGAAGCCATCGTCTCTCTTCTGTACAAGAAAGGAGACTGCACCAACATCGGAAACTTTCGACCAATCTCCCTCCTTACCGTAACCCTGAAGACCATGACACGTTGCATTCTGAAAAAGATTCGAGGTAGTGCTTGAAGAGACTGAGTCGTCCACCCAAACCGGTTTCCGGTGCGGGCACAGCACCCTGGACAACCTGCACGCCATCAAGCAGGTCGCAGAAAGGTCATCGGAATACGGTATCCCCATCTACCTTGCCTTCGTCGACTTCCGCAAGGCCTTCGATTGCGTGGAATGGAGCGCGGTCTGGCAGTCACTCTGGTCATCGGGATGCCATCCTACCCTCATCCACCTTCTTCGTCGCATCTACGAGTCGTCTTCAACCCTCATCCGCGTCAACGAAGATATGGTTCCCGTCACCGTTCGAAGAGGAGTTCGCCAAGGAGACACTCTGTCCCCTCGTCTCTTCAACGTGGTCCTTCGATCGGCGATGGATGACATCGACTGGGGAAGCGACGGGATTCGGATTGATGGAAGATACCTGAGCCACCTCGAGTACGCGGATGACATCGCCCTGACCGCCAAGTCTCGACCGGAACTGGAGCGGATGTTGAAGAAGCTGATGGAGGCATGCAGCCGCGTTGGTCTCGAAATCAACGCCTCCAAGACCAATCTCCTCACCTCCTGCACCACTACCAGAGCACCCATAGTCATCGGGAACCTGCGATTTGAATTCGTCGAGTCTGCCACGTATCTTGGAGGAAGAATCTCTCTTCCGCTTGACCACTCAGACGAAATTGAGCACAGGATCAGACTCGGTTGGTACGCATGGAGTAAGCTGTCCCACCTCCTCTCTTCCCGACTTCTTCCCATGAAGACCAGGAGGAGACTCTTTGAGAGTTGCGTCACCTCTACCGTACTCTACGGATGTGAAGTATGGGCCTTGCGATCGAGCGACAAGGAGAGGCTGTGTGTGACCCAACGGAAGATGGAGCGGAAAATGGTCGGAGTTTCGCTAAGGGATCGCTGGAGAAACGAACGCGTGCGAGGGATCACGAAACTGCGCGATTGGAACCAAGAAGGACTGAAACGGAAGGCGCGCTGGGCACTCAAAGTGCGAAGCTTGGATACGGATCAGTGGAGCCGCGCGACTACTGTCTGGACGCCCTACAACTGGACTCGCCCCTCGGGCAAGCCAAGAGTGCGCTGGAGAGATGACTTGACGCGAGCTATTGGCAAAAACTGGTGGAATACAACCCGTGATGACTACCAGCGACTCATCCTCATCTGAGCACCCTAATTGCCTGATATGATAAATTGATTGATTGATTGATTGATTACCTGTTCAAGAGGTAGATCACTTTCGGGAGTACGGTAGCTCGGACCGACGTCTAGATTACGGTAGATTACTGTATCTTGATTTTGAAAACAATAAGGGATCTTCTGGGTATCCGTGAAGCTTCTTTGCCAAATGTTCAAGTGGTAGAACAAAGGGAACGTTCAAACCTCATTGAGAGTACGGTAGCTCTGACAGATTGATTCTCTGCTTACTGTATCTCGATTACTGTATTCTCCAGGTTACGGTATCCTTCCATTTCAGAGAGGTCACCCACTACTCCCTCCTCCGTCTCCTCGTCAATGGTCTTCTCGGTTTCCTCATCTCTGCTTGTCTCTACTACCTGGGATGGAAAAGACTCAACTTCGCCGACTTCAACCACCTATTCGGTTTGTTTAGTTTTGCACAAAAGCCTTTTACGATCTGGCTTTGTCTTTATTTCTGCATGTCTTTTGAAGAATATCTGAAACTCATCGGCGTGTCCTAGGTACTGGCGAAAACGCAAAAGATTTGGTTGTGTAGTTGTCTCTGAGGGGGTTACTGTACCTTTGGTAGTGTATCTGAGGTACGGTAGATCAAAACCGTATTCAATACCGTATTCCAGGTTTGATCGTCAAATGGTTCATGATCGGCGGGCTGGCGTTCGTCTTCACCTACAGTCCGGTGAGACCCATTTTGTTTTCCGAAGGTTACGGTATTTGTCCCTGAGTGGGTTACGGTGACTCCTGATGCCACTGTCACTGGGGTACGGTAGATCTACTGTAGCTACGTGATATTCTGGAAAACTATTATGTCATTGTCGCTGTCTGACCGTTCAGCGAGACGTTGAGTTGTGAGAATGGGATGTGTTTCACTCATTCCACAAAGGTGGTTGAGAAATTATGGAATTGATTCTCTCTTGAGATAGAGCAGAAACAAAACACCAGTAAAAATAAATTTATAAACAAATATAATTATCTTCAGATCTTCCGATGCGCCACTATCTGCATGATATTCGGAGCCATCGGCAAGAATGGACAGGGTAGGCCATTGAAAAATCATTCCAAGCAAGTCTCAGAAAAATCATTCTAAGCAAGGATCATTCACTAAAAGAGTGTTAAAAAATCGAAGATAGAATAGTGATCCAATCTGCACTCCAGTCAGATAATCAAGAAAGTAAGCATAATGTAGAGCACCGGCAACATTGCTTTCCGATGATAACTTGACCTTTGATCTTTGATCTTTCTCCTCTCTCAGTTCCCCTCTCGATGGTGGTCTTCAACAGTCTCAACGACGGCCCCGTCTCCTCCATCGTTCAGAACTTCCGACTCACCACTGAGGTCAGAGAGATGATTATTGGTCATGGTCTCTCCATTTCGCAAACTCTCTCGTTTCTCTATCCAGCGAGATAGTGTGCAGAATGGAGAGAGCTAAAATAGAATTTACATCCTTACTGGATGCTTATCGTCTCTTTGCTCTTCTTCTTTGTGTATGCTTCAAAATGCAACGGAGCAACTATTAGGAAAATAATACTGCTCTTTTGAGACATCTACCACAAGAATAATGTACAATAAGAAAAATGAAACATTAAATATCAGGCGGTTCTATGCAATCTGCAAGAGCTATCGGAGGTGAAGACGAGTCGGATCTCCATACTCACTGAGCCACTTGAAGATATCGTAGAGACAGATTGGTGGGTTACTGTAGGTATCTAGGTTACGGACCATATTTTAATTTTCTAAAACATATTTTATCCCTTCAGCGAGAGGCGTCAAACTCGGTCGGAAGATCACTCGCACACTCAAGGCTTTCGTTGACCCATTCCGATCAGTGAGTAGACTAGTGTTGGCAGGTGCTAACGGTGTTATCGGAACTCTCCTCATTCTGCACACTCTCTCGTCACACTGAGGCACGATAGTGTGCAGAATAGAGAGAGCGCTATTCAAAATTTTAATTTATTTTATTTTTCAGGATTTCACGGGCGAGACAACGGACGAGGACGTCAGAATAGAGGAGAACGAGAGAGCTGCCAAGGTAATCGAATGATCTTTTTTTATGTGAAGCAACAATCGGACATTCATCGACCATCGGTGACGCTATTCGCTTTTGTAGAATGCATGAAACTCTTTTGAATCTTAGGCGATGAGTCGGTCAAATATAAGAAACACAATCGTTCGAGAACGCTCAGTATTGTTTCTGAAATATTCCTAATTGCATCTACAACGGAAATTCCGTTCCGCCATAAAGTACTTTTATTTTTATGCGCCCACTCATCTCCGAAAAATAAGTAATGAAATCGCTCTGATATCTGACCCACTCGCACTCGAGAGATTACTGTAGTCGATAGGCAATATTTGCTGGTGCTCGCTCAACGCGACGAGATGTTGCGACTGGAGCAGACGGTATGAGTTTTGGATCTTAGCACTCTCTCATTTCCACACCCTCTCTCGTCGCTCAGACCGACGAGAGAGTGTGCAGAATGGAGAGAGCAGAGTGTATCTCAGGGGAGCGACGGCAGTCTGAATGAGGACGAGGAGGCTGCCATGATTGAGAAAATGAACAATCCGGTGAGTGTCCTACCGTACCCTACAGTACTTCTAACCTACAGTATTCCTGAATCTTATTCTGTCATTTATGCAAAAAAAAAATTGCCGTGCATTTCTGGAGATTTCAATGATGCGATGGAAAAGGTTTCATTCAAAATCGCCCCGAAACGAGTTGTGTTTCAAACATTCCTCAAAATGACCAACGCCGAAGCGGATTTGAGAGACGCACGATCTTAAAATTACAAAAAATATACAGTTATGAAACTAAGCAATTCTGGAAGTAAACGAATCGTTCGGGATCTAGAGATCTACGTCCTTCCTATAATATCTGTCAGAGATCTTCTGAACGTGCCAAACAGAAAAATAATGCGCATATGAGGCCGTTTTCGTAAGAATCGATCAAAATTTGGGGGGTCTGGCACATCAAAAAATAATGTGGGCTCAAAAGTTGGCCCTACGGGTCACTTTTGATTCTAAATCGATTGACGTTCTCCGTTTTTTTCAATCAGAAGCTTCTGAATCCCGCTACGACGCGACGTCAATTTGGCCAAATGCTTGTTCTCTGATAAAAACTGCCCCGGAAAGGGTCAAAATTGCCACAAATCTCGCGAACCCGACCAGAATTTAATTCTCTACAAAATGAAATAAAAATTGAGGCTCTATCTTATTTCTTTTCGAGAAAAAGTAGATTTTCGACAAAATGAGCTCTAATATTGAAATTCAGATTCAGCAGGTAAAACTACGCAGGAAAAAACAATAGTCAGATTTTTCTGAGATCCAAATTTTTTCAGCTTTACCGTGACCCCGGGGTCGAGATCTTTTTTCGGTTGAAAAATCGAATTCTGACATTATCTGATTATACGCTTATTATATGTATTTGGGTGCGTAGAATTCGAATTTGTAAACTAGAGCTCATGAAAACTCGAAAGAAACAAGTTATCTTCGAAAAACTGAAGATGTCCACTATTTTTGGAATTTTCGAGCATACCTTGTTTATTTCCCGTTTTCGTGAGCTCTAGTTTACAAATTCGAATTCTACGCACCCAAATACATATCATAAGCGTATAATCAGATAATGTCAGAATTCGATTTTTCAACCGAAAAAGTGACATCGACCCCGGGGTCATGGTAAAGTTAAAAAAATTGGTATCTCAGAAAAATCTGACTATTATTTTTCCTGCGTAGTTTTGCGAATTTAATTCTCTACAAAATGAAATAAAAATGGGCTTTATCTTTATTCGTTTTCCAGAAAAAGTAGATTTTTGACAAAACCATTTGTAAGATCGGTGACGCTCATGGTTTGTAGAGAATTTTTGCTGATCATTTTGATATATGGGGTGAGGCACATCTCGGGGGAGATCGTGGTGCTATATCGATTTTTCGGATTTTTCAACGATTTTTCGATTATAACTTTTTTCTTTCGTTGTTTCATGATTTTTGACCTAAAAATTCGTTTTCTATGTGCGAAAATACGTCATAAACTCCTATAGTCATGCAATTCTGATAAAATATCTATTTTTGATCCGAAAATCCTCATCGTCGACGACGTCAGGGTTGAAAAAGTCATATTTCAGTACTTACTATTGAATTAGAATAGTTAATTATTGATAAATCATATTTTCAAAAATACATGACTATAGGAGTTTCTGACGTATTTTTGCGAGTAGAAAACGAATTTTTCAGTTAGAAATCCTGAAACGACGACCAAAATGATTAGTAAAAATTTTCTACAAACCATGAGCGTCACCGATCTTACAAATGGTTTTGTCGAAAATCTACTTTTTCTCGAAAAGAAATAAGATAGAGCCTCAATTTTTATTTCATTTTGTAGAGAATTAAATTCTGGTCGGGTTCGCGAGATTTGTGGCAATTTTGACCCTTTCCGGGGCAGTTTTTATCAGAGAACAAGCATTTGGCCAAATTGACGTCGCGTCGTAGCGGGATTCAGAAGCAACTGAGCGAAAAACGGAAAACGCCAATCGATTTAGAATCAAAAGTTACCCGTAGGGCCAACTTTTGAGCACACATTATTTTTTAATGTGCCAGACCTTGCTCGATACTTACGCAAACGGCCTCATATATCACGCGTGTCGCCTAGATTCGAATAAACCTTGGCACATTGGAAAATTCGAAAATGAGTTAAATATATTTTTCGACATTTCTTAGGGTCCCTCACAAGATAGCGGCGAGTTTTGTTCCAAATTCTCGATTTCAACGACGACAGACGTCGTCAACTTTTTAAGAGAGCCCCTCTGAAATTTTTTATCCTTTCGGCGGATTTCCGGACATGCCGCGAGGATTTTCGATTCAGACCTCCATACGCATACCATGTGTGCATGTTGGGTACTTGTTTACAAGAGTGGTTAAATTAGGGCACCGAGTCTAGAAAGCGGCGCGCCAGGTGGGCGCCACGTTTGAAAATCGGTTTTTCATATTTTTTTCAGCCGGACAAGTTGGAATCATTTTTTCTTTTGCATCGACATAGATATGTCGAGAGTGCATGGAAACACTATAGAGATCTGGTTCAGGTCGATTTTGAATTAATTTTCGCGATGTCGAAAATCATTTTTTCGACACATTGACTCACTTTTCGCGAGGGGGGGGGGGGGGGCGCACAGCCACTTATCACACAATGTTGCCCATGCAATTCTGCGTCGATCGGTATACAGTACTAATCAACCTACTTTGGCAGACCCCGCGAAAATGTACTTTGTAGCCGAAAAATCCTCGATTTCGACCATTTTTCGAGTACAACTTTTTTATTCAACGTTTTCATGAGCTCTAATATTTAAATTCGGATTCAGCACGCAAAACTACGCAGGAAAAATAATAGTCAGATTTTTCTGAGATACCAATTTTTTTAACTTTACCATGACCCCGGGGTCGATGTCACTTTTTCGGTTGAAAAATCGAATTCTGACATTATCTGATTATACGCTTATGATATGTATTTGGGTGCGTAGAATTCGAATTTGTAAACTAGAGCTCACGAAAACGGGAAATAAACAAGGTATGCTCGAAAATTCCAAAAATAGTGGACATCTTCAGTTTTTCGAAGATAACTTGTTTCTTTCGAGTTTTCATGAGCTCTAGTTTACAAATTCGAATTCTACGCACCCAAATACATATAATAAGCGTATAATCAGATAATGTCAGAATTCGATTTTTCAACCGAAAAAAGACCTCGACCCCGGGGTCACGGTAAAGCTGAAAAAATTTGGATCTCAGAAAAATCTGACTATTGTTTTTTCCTGCGTAGTTTTACCTGCTGAATCTGAATTTCAATATTAGAGCTCATTTTGTCGAAAATCTACTTTTTCTCGAAAAGAAATAAGATAGAGCCTCAATTTTTATTTCATTTTGTAGAGAATTAAATTCTGGTCGGGTTCGCGAGATTTGTGGCAATTTTGACCCTTTCCGGGGCAGTTTTTATCAGAGAACAAGCATTTGGCCAAATTGACGTCGCGTCGTAGCGGGATTCAGAAGCAACTGAGCGAAAAACGGAAAACGCCAATCGATTTAGAATCAAAAGTTACCCGTAGGGCCAACTTTTGAGCACACATTATTTTTTAATGTGCCAGACCTTGCTCGATACTTACGCAAACGGCCTCATATATCACGCGTGTCGCCTAGATTCGAATAAACCTTGGCACATTGGAAAATTCGAAAATGAGTTAAATATATTTTTCGACATTTCTTAGGGTCCCTCACAAGATAGCGGCGAGTTTTGTTCCAAATTCTCGATTTCAACGACGACAGACGTCGTCAACTTTTTAAGAGAGCCCCTCTGAAATTTTTTATCCTTTCGGCGGATTTCCGGACATGCCGCGAGGATTTTCGATTCAGACCTCCATACGCATACCATGTGTGCATGTTGGGTACTTGTTTACAAGAGTGGTTAAATTAGGGCACCGAGTCTAGAAAGCGGCGCGCCAGGTGGGCGCCACGTTTGAAAATCGGTTTTTCATATTTTTTTCAGCCGGACAAGTTGGAATCATTTTTTCTTTTGCATCGACATAGATATGTCGAGAGTGCATGGAAACACTATAGAGATCTGGTTCAGGTCGATTTTGAATTAATTTTCGCGATGTCGAAAATCATTTTTTCGACACATTGACTCACTTTTCGCGAGGGGGGGGGGGGGCGCACAGCCACTTATCACACAATGTTGCCCATGCAATTCTGCGTCGATCGGTATACAGTACTAATCAACCTACTTTGGCAGACCCCGCGAAAATGTACTTTGTAGCCGAAAAATCCTCGATTTCGACCATTTTTCGAGTACAACTTTTTTATTCAACGTTTTCATGAGCTCTAATATTTAAATTCGGATTCAGCACGCAAAACTACGCAGGAAAAATAATAGTCAGATTTTTCTGAGATACCAATTTTTTTAACTTTACCATGACCCCGGGGTCGATGTCACTTTTTCGGTTGAAAAATCGAATTCTGACATTATCTGATTATACGCTTATGATATGTATTTGGGTGCGTAGAATTCGAATTTGTAAACTAGAGCTCACGAAAACGGGAAATAAACAAGGTATGCTCGAAAATTCCAAAAATAGTGGACATCTTCAGTTTTTCGAAGATAACTTGTTTCTTTCGAGTTTTCATGAGCTCTAGTTTACAAATTCGAATTCTACGCACCCAAATACATATAATAAGCGTATAATCAGATAATGTCAGAATTCGATTTTTCAACCGAAAAAAGACCTCGACCCCGGGGTCACGGTAAAGCTGAAAAAATTTGGATCTCAGAAAAATCTGACTATTGTTTTTTCCTGCGTAGTTTTACCTGCTGAATCTGAATTTCAATATTAGAGCTCATTTTGTCGAAAATCTACTTTTTCTCGAAAAGAAATAAGATAGAGCCTCAATTTTTATTTCATTTTGTAGAGAATTAAATTCTGGTCGGGTTCGCGAGATTTGTGGCAATTTTGACCCTTTCCGGGGCAGTTTTTATCAGAGAACAAGCATTTGGCCAAATTGACGTCGCGTCGTAGCGGGATTCAGAAGCTTCTGATTGAAAAAAACGGAGAACGTCAATCGATTTAGAATCAAAAGTGACCCGTAGGGCCAACTTTTGAGCCCACATTATTTTTTGATGTGCCAGACCCCCCAAATTTTGCTCGATTCTTACGAAAACGGCCTCATATGCGCATTATTTTTCTGTTTGGCACGTTCAGAAGATCTCTGACAGATATTATAGGAAGGACGTAGATCTCTAGATCCCGAACGATTCGTTTACTTCCAGAATTGCTTAGTTTCATAACTGTATATTTTTTATAATTTTAAGATCGTGCGTCTCTCAAATCCGCTTGGTCATTTTGAGCATTTTGCGTTGGTCATTTTGAGGAATGTTTGAAACACAACTCGTTTCGGGGCGATTTTGAATGAAACCTTTTCCATCGCATCATTGAAATCTCCAGAAATGCACGGCAATTTTTTTTGTTGCATAAATGACAGAATAAGATTCAGGAATACTGTAGGTTAGAAGTACTGTAGGGTACGGTAGGACACTCACCGGATTGTTCATTTTCTCAATCATGGCAGCCTCCTCGTCCTCATTCAGACTGCCGTCGCTCCCCTGAGAGACACTCTGCTCTCTCCATTCTGCACACTCTCTCGTCGGTCTGAGCGACGAGACCGTGAGGAGTGATTGAGTGAGCATTCATTGAGTCATTGAGTTTTTCGATTTGACTGGAGAAGATTTTGACAGCTGAATTTAGTTTATGTTTAAAACATTTAACTGAATAAACAAACCTCGGTCTGTAATTGAAACTGCCTTCTTTGGAATTCGATGTTTTCCTAGTACTAATTATAGCTAAAAACCATACTTTAAAACCCAGACCTATTATACGAAAAATGATCCCCTCGAAGAGGCGCATCTTCTCCTGCTAAAAACTAAGGACACTTTTTCATTTTATGGAAAAAAGTATGGAAAAAAAATCGCAAATGTCGATAATCCGGAATGTGAATAACATGGAAAGATTCACCATACGAATACTTCGTCGCTGTTATAATTTCAAATGATTTGGTCAACTTTGACCAAAGTTGTGGGAGAACAACGAAAAAAGGCTCTTAGCGGAGGTAGTGCCGCACAGCCGCACCGGTTGAATTGGTGCGAAATGAAATGTACTAAGGTGATTAGCATCCTGTGGAGGAACTTTTCCGAAGTTTTCGAAAAATCGCTGTGCCACGAATTGATCGAATACAAGCCGGCCTCATATCAAGAAAAGTATGAAGTGTAAATATTTAAGATTTGAAGAGTAAAGTTAGAAATAATCACTCGTTGACAGTTTTGTAGCAAGATGTATCAGTGGATGTAAAGACAATACAAGAACGGTGCTTTGAAATTATGCTAATTCTATCCGCAGAATCGCAGTGAGTATTTACATCTTGGACGAAATTTGAGCAACACTACATTAGATTAGCAAAAACGAACAAGTAGGCTAACGAGCAGAAATGTGAGTGAAAAGTTAAAAGTAAATAAAAGAAAGTAGAGCAAGTACGGAAAGAAAGATATAATATATGATAAAGAAAAGTGGCGAGAATACGAGAAAGAATAGTAATAATGTAGTAGGCGAACACCATTCATATCGCAATATCTACTGTAATCCTCTACGAAGGAAGATTCACAAACTGTTGAAGAAGGAAGTCAGTATCTTTAGTAGCCGCTTCGAAGTAAATTTTCTTTTTCATCGGACAGTAGCGAATCTGCAATATATAATATTCAGAATTACAGCACTAAACCCCGACAGTTTTTTTTCTTCGAACTTAATTTTTTTTCAAAATTCATTTGTTTTCGTACTCGGAAATAGAGGAACTAGTGCGATCACATAAACCTACCTGTACACAAGCAGTATTCTTGCATCGCTCCTTGATCTCTTTGAGTACGGTAGCGAGAAATGTCATCGCGACGTCGCACTTCCTCGCCGATTGAGCCTTCAGAAAAGTGCGTTCAATCACTCTGACCTGAAAAAAAACGCTCGATTACTAATGGAATCATATCAAATGAATTGTACAATTTTCCTTAATAGAATACATTCCTTTGGCCTATTTTGATTGAATGAATTTCCACACGTCATTAACGACTCCACCACCTTCTTTCAATCCTAGGAAGATTCGGTTAATACCGACGAAATGACACTGCATCCACCAGACCCACGACCTATATTCGACATCGTTTATCGACAAATGAAAAATAATATTGTTTTACCGCGACTCACCCGGTCAGATATTTATTCATCTCGTATTTAGTTTTATCAATCGTCCTGAACTCCACGAAATTACCATCTGAAAATATGGTATATTGACTATCTTTGAAGAAATATGACCACACCCCATTTTATATAGAATATTTACTCCCATTGAACGTCATCTCCCATTTTTTCCTACCGTCATGTCTAATTTTTCCAAGTTTACTCCAAGCGCATCTATTCATTTGTTTAAATGGAAGACATCTCATCAATAGATTAATGATAGCATAATACTCACAGTGATCCACAGCCTTAATCTCTGCAGAATAAGTCAACTTGATCCTGCTTAGATCAGGAAGAATGAGGTCACTTTGAAAGACACCGTCGTATGTCTCCCTGCTATCCACGACATCCTTTCCAGCCTGCACAGGCATTCATGAGAATATTCGACGAATGGAAAGCTATTTACTTGTGATTACATTCACTTCAAAATTAACCAAACAGTAGGGTTCATTCTATTCGAGAATGGACAACCCACCACATGTCTCCTACCCTCATTAGCCGTTGTCATACACCGAGGGAATTGGTGACCCCATTAGGTCGATCGAGCGTCCCACTCATTCCTCGAGACGAAACTGATATATGAGAAAGGTTTTTGGTTCAACAATTGGAGATTCAATAGGGAAATACAACAACTGTGCTGCTTAGAACACTTACAAGAATCGAAACAGGATTTCAAATATTTTTTAAATAAAAAAATTAAATAAAACGCAAATCAATAATCAAAATATAGCATTACAAATAATACTATTCTCATGAAAGACGGTAATATGCTCACGTCCTTCTATCAACAGCTCCACAATCGTGAATATAAATGATTCCATCGTGTTTCACTGCAACCAATCTCCACGTATCGTCCTTGTAGTAGGGAGTCTTGGCGATGGTAGTGAGAACTTCTCTACAGCAGACAATCTCGGCCTCCCGAAACAACTGAAACTAGTGGTTGAACCGCCTAATTCATGGACAATGACATTGTCCAACAATGGGCAGCAACGACAGTGTATTGCGGGGAAAGGGAATTTTCACGGAATTGGCATTAATCACAAGGATTCCATTCTCCATGATGGACGTGATTCACTAGTCAGCAGATTCCCTTTCCCCGCAATACAGACAGCAAATATGTCCATTGGACACACTAGCTGTCGTCGTGTTGAAATGAACAAACTAACATCCTCGTATTCATTCTCGAAGTACTGTCTCTCCGATACGGCCCATTCCTGCAGTTGTCGAGTGTCATTCGCATATGTTACTGGATCCTCCAAGAAATGCACGGCGTTATATACAGAGCGAGCAAGAGAAGAGAGGGCGGCCAAGGGAATGACGAGATAGTACGCGAAAGTGAGATAAGGTCTCGACGGGAAATCGATTTGGCACGTTGCCAGAAAAAATCGCCGTGTACTGATTGCTATTCACTGGTAGAAAATCTAGTTGATCACAGTTTACATTATAGATTGAACAGACTTCACCTTAGCTTTGTAATTGTCGAATCCAAGGTAGAGGTCGAAGTCCAGCTTGGTATTCTTATCAGGGAGAAAAAGGTGGCGGATATTACTATTATCCGGTGTTGTGGTGAAGTCAGCGTGAGACTGAACAGTAATATATAACTAAGGAATAGTCGGAATAAAAAAAAGAGGATGATTCTGACCGAGAATTCGCCGATTGGCAGTGGCCGAGTGAGAACAGGGGTCAATCCCTGGTAAAAACATTCGTGAGTCTCGACTGTGACTGTGTCCATTGAGGAAACTGAAACGAAAATTAAAATTTGATGTAACTAAAACGAAGGAATTTATCGAGTGTACATACTCGTTATTAACATCTTACGATAGTAGAACATTTTCTTATGAAAGAAATCGCGAGTTTCGAGATACTTATGCATTTTAATTTTAAAATAGATACGATAGTTTTTTATAGATATTTTGCCCAAGAGAGCGTTCTCACGACAAAACTAATAATTTAATCATCACTAACATCAATTACTGTAACTCCTAGCCGATCTTACGAACGAAATAGTGTGCAGAATGGAGAGAGATGCAATTACAAGATCTACGTTTACAAAATTACTTTTGATTTCTGAAGTTAATGAATGACCCTTTGTTCAGTCCTTCTCCAAACCTAGAATCGAAGCCGATAACAAGGAAAATCAAGATAATATTTATGGCAATGAGTACCATTGGCATTGCACATTACGAGTATTTTCTGCATGTTTTATCAGTATAGAACAGTGAAAGAAATCGAAAAACGAGAGCATAATTAGGAATGAAATTTCTGATAAACAAAAAATAAATAAATAAATAGATTGCTGATAAATAAATAAATAAATTGCAAGGTAGAGGTCGAAGTCCAGCTTGGTATTCTTATCAGGGAGAAAAAGGTGGCGGATATTACTATTATCCGGTGTTGTGGTGAAGTCAGCGTGAGACTGAACAGTAATATATAACTAAGGTATGGTCGGAATTTAAAAAAGAGGATGATTCTGACCGAGAATTCGCCGATTGGCAGTGTGAGTGAGAACAGGGGCCAATCCCTGGTAAAAACATTCATGAGTCTCGAGTGTGACTGTGTCCATTGCAAAAACTGAAAGGAAGGAATTTATCGAGAGTACGTAACCGTTACCTGTGAATATATTAATCTATCATGATAATTTCTTCAAAAAAACATATTTTGAGAACACGTCAAATTTGCAATTGATCAAAGCAAATACTCAGGCTTGAAATTTATATAATGTGTTTAAATTACGAAAGGCATCATCCAAAGTCTTTGACGACATTCCTATTAGCAATGTTTCCGGAAAGTAGAAGAGACAACCATCAAGATTCGTGTTTCAGATAATCAATGGAATGTCCCCC
Source organism: Pristionchus entomophagus (assembly GCA_036245825.1). NCBI lineage: Eukaryota > Metazoa > Nematoda > Chromadorea > Rhabditida > Neodiplogasteridae > Pristionchus > Pristionchus entomophagus. The sequence goes on from BTSX01000001.1 coordinate 5,399,740, forward strand.
TTCATTCCGCACACTTTCTCGTCGGTAACGGAGCGTGCAGAATGAAGAGAGCTACAAATACGCAACTGATTGTAAAATAACTAGTATATTCTGAATAAATGAATTATCTCTCCCAATATAATATAGTATCCTAGAGCGAAGAGGCAAGATAACATTCATGGCTTAGAGAACCGAATACATGAAAATAAGGAATATTTTCGGCATGTTTTATCAGTACCGAGCAGTGATAGAAATGGAAAGAGACCGAGGAAATAATTAGGAATGTTATTTCTGATAAACAATAAATAAATAAATTGACGATAGTAATGCGATGATAAAACGGAGATGAATGACTACACAATCTCAACGAGCATTCAACCTATTTTAATTGAGAAAAAACGACGAACAAATAATAATTAATAATTAATAATTTTTCAACAAAAATAATATTTAGAACAAATAACAGACTCATATCGAAAATTTAATATTTAGAATAGAGATGGTTCAACTCAATTTTATTTTCTTCCTTAAAGGGATCTTGTACCGAAAAAGTAAGTGCGGCTAAAATTGTGCCGCCCAGCCTCCTCATTTCAATGGCATAAAGGAAAAAATTAAATAAATTTATTTAAAGTGAAAAACGATCGAAGCCGGGTAAAAGATTATTTTTGGTTGCGTGTGACTGCTAAATACCAAGATCACGGTAGTCAAGAGCAGCCGATTACACTATGACCCTTCTCGATATTATTTTTGTGGCGACTCTCATTGCTCACACCATTTAAGCTATCAGATATACACATTTATTTCTAAATACATAAATAGGAAAATAATTCATCTAACAAACAAAGGTATAGCAACTCGAGCAATATTCTTCCATTATTTATGTTGTGCCTTTTCGGCCTATAAGCAAGTAACCAATAATAAGGTAGCAACAAAACAACTTACTATAGGAAGTCTTGAAGACTTGTCCGGTTCTTCCAAGGCGACAGCCATCGTCTGCAGGTGCTTCAGTCGCAGCTCATTATCAGCTTTATGCCGGCGGCCGGCAAAGGACCACCATCACGTAGTACGCCTGGATAAAATTGCTAAATGTAAATAAATATACATATTATAGAAGAATTAATTTTTCTAACCTTGGCGGGGATGAATCCCACCTGGAAGACGTTCCTCGCCCCCCACTGGAAGCATTCCAGTTGCGTCTCGCCCAGCTCGTTGTCCTTGTCTGGAAGAGGAGGGAATTTATTTTATAAGTTATAGCACTTTATTGCCTTTATTGCCAACTGTGATCGAATTCGCAGTATCGATTCTTCAATGCCACAAGCTCAAGAGGTGGGAACTAGTGATGACAAAACGAACTCGGTATGCCGGCTTCACCATTGAAAATGCCGCGTTGAAGACGGCATGAAATGCCGTTTTGTCAACACTAGTGGGAACAAAATATAACAAACAATGCAAAATAATATTTTCAAAATACCTGATTGACTACAACATCCATGACTTGTCCTTTGAATGGTTAGAAAGCGATGGTCTTGTAATTCACCGGGTAGATCACGAAGCCTCGACCTGCCATTCACAAGTTACTGACAAGACAAAAATCATGCGTGACTATAAAAATAGATGAAATTTAAAAAGATACGACAATTAACACGGGTGGTATTTATTGTTCGCACTCCATTCCAATCGAGATGCATAATATGCTTTTCTCTACCTCTTGCAAAACATCACCTGCGGGCGGGAGTCGAACCTGCCTGCGTCGGCATGCCAGTCAGACACCATGCCCATTAGTCAGACACCAAGCTCATTTGATTCATGAGATTCGTGCTGCGAGAGTAGCATTTGATGGATGGCTGATTGAAACGGGGCTGAAACATTTGATGGATGGCTGACCTGGCTGAAACATTTGATGGATGGCTGACTTCTGGCAAAACATCACCTGCGGGCGGGAGTCGAACCTGCCTGCGTCGGCATGCCAGTCAGACACCATGCTAATGGGCATGCTAATGTTTTGCAAGAGACTTCGGTGTATATATAACATCATAAACAAGTCAAAATACTGATATAAATAAGCAAAATTGATTACAAAGCGAAATAAGCGAAAATGCGAAAATTTGCAGACCCCGCCGCAAAAAACTACTGGATCTACCGTAATTTGTACCCGTCGAAAATCACGCTTCCAATTCAAATAAATCATTTTCGGGGCGATATTTGAATATTATAATAATTTTTAATATTTTTGAAATTTTTGCATTGACTTCGCATCAATCACTGCAAGTTATTTTCAGAATATTATAAATAATTAAAAATATAAAATTTTTGTCACTGGGTCCCTTTAACCTTTTCATCGCATAGTTATTTCCCTTTGTCGGAAAATATTAGTATTGCCACAAGAGTCACAGATTGTTAATTCAGATCGGTCTGAAGGAACATGGAAGCATCTTTCACTATCATGAGCTAATTGGTAGATGTATTGGTAGATGACTATTTAAAAAAATATATATATATCACCACATTTCTCCACAATGTAGTGTCGGCTTCTTATCGGAAAGTGAAGCTGGTTATGAATCTCCTCAAACCGGCTTGCTGTGTTCTTTTTTTCATCCCTACCCTACAGCATCTCTCACCTCTCTTTTCTCCATCTCTCCTCTCCTGAGCCGACAGCTACGATTTCGAAGCCTTTCGGCCATTCTCTCTTGTCGGAGCGAGTTTCCTATGCGTCTGCGTCACAGTACTCATCGTGGTTAGTTTGCATGAGAGACTTGGTCGTCGATAATCGATATTCTTCCTTACCAGCTCGTTCGTCACACGCTATCTTCTCTGCGAGAAGCTTCAACGATGAGCGAAAGGACGCGTGCTCAACACAAAACGATGACCAGAGCACTAATCATGCAGGCAGGTTGAAAATCTTGACAAGGATCGTTTTGATATCGTAGTTTCTTTGAATATTAGTTCACGGAACATAATATTAAAGGCAAGAAAGGTACAAATTTTGAGGCGTATGTGCCAATGAGTTCATTGTTCATGCCGATTGCGGTTGCTTGGACTGTATTCATCAATGGAGTGGATGCAACCTGTACGTTGCGCATATTACATCGCATATTAAAACCCATAGCAAAAAATAGTAAGTCGAACTCGCATTTTAATGGGATCTAAGGCCGCCTCAAAGTCGGGGTGACCTCGGGTGACCCACGGTGACCCTCCTTGCCCCACTTGTTGTGGCGGAGACTCTGCGGGACTGTATTAATTAATAAGAATCAAGTGATACATAAAGATGGGTACTCGGCATCCGATTCTCCTCAATTTGCGTGAGCTCACATCGGTTTGAGAGATGGGAGCACACGCGAAAATAGGAGAGTGGAGTACCGTCTTTTCATCGATAGATATGTTTGCAGTAGGGATGAAATTTCGGTTTCGGCTCTCTCCGTTCTGCACACTATCTCGCCGATCAGAGAAACTAAACAGTGTGTAGAATGACGAGGGTCGAAAACCGAAATGACAACCTTTTTTGCAGTGAATATTCCCTTCTATTTCCTGCGCGTTTCGACTCACTCTCTTCTCGAGTCGCTCGTTCTTATGTTAACAACGCCGTTCTACCGAAAGCAACTGGCAAACTGGTTGAGCGTAGACAAAGTGAGAAATCGAGATTTTGTGAGCGATATTTTGTTGTAAACTCCGATTTTAATGTTTATGCGAATATTCATCCATAATTTACATTGTATTTTCAGACTAAATCCCAAACTACCGTGGTTTCCGTGCAACTACCTTCAATTGGGCCGAGATAAAGAGTGTTGATGTTATTTGTGTTCAAACCAGTGAAGAGAAATCGGTATCCGACACCCTTCATTTATCATACACTCGGGTTTCTCTGACCGGCAACTGTGCATGCTAAAAGCGGAGGGTCCAAGCTGATTGCTCATCACTAGTTCACACCGCTTGCTTTTGTTTTCGGATTGTTGCTTGGTTTGAATTTTAAAAAATGTGAGACCTCAGTAACAGGTATATTATTAGTGTGTTTATCGTGAGCAAGATCGCTGAAACAATACATCACATCACGTCATTTGTCTATACGACAAAATTGTAGTCTACCAATAACTCATATTATAGTTGATAGCTAATCTGATAACCAGTTCCGAGTGTATTTAGCAAGAATCATTGATAGTGACTCCTGTGTTCGATTCCTTGTTGTTTTCTTGCAAGGATCGATATCAATGCAGACATCGCACAGAAAATAGGGTGTCCAGTAACACTCGCTCTGCCATTGTCGTTCACATATGGAACCGCCTCCGAGCTACTCGGATGTCCGGAAAGTAAGTTAAACATTATTAGTAAGCCACTAGCGACCTTATGGTAGCAACTCCCTTCCGGTGAAACGGGACAGAGTTTGCTAAAAAATGGAAGTTGTTTTCTCACAATAGTTTGCTTCAGTTCCCGTATCCGGACCAGTCACATCACCCTTATCATAATACTCACTCGGCAAACGTTTTCTCCATTGACATTACGCCTCCTGTTCAGCAAGTACATTTCCAGTTCTCCCGCATAGAGAAAAAGATCTATCAGAAGTGCGCGTGTAGTGTTGAATACGTATTGTAGAGCTCTGCGATAGAGAATATTAATTTATGTTGTTTGCAGGTTCCACCTCAGCCCATCAAGCTTCAGTCACACGCCAGGCGGAATGCCTCAACGTGGGATGATTCCACTCGCTGCCCGTCGTTTCTCTTCGGCATGATAGTTATAATGGTGCTCATAATACTGTGTAAAGTAGTGGCTGTGAATGCGATCAGCCATTAATAGTATCCACTAAAGTTAGTAGGGCGGCCTATCGATGACTCGCCCATTGTCAAAGTAGGTGAAGAGAACGAGCAGATGCGGAATGCTTCGATAGGCCGTATTGCCAACCATACACAGAGTGAAATGTGTGTTAACTGGGACACATGAAACACATTTCTCTTAGTGTAGTAGATGCAGGGTCATTAATTTTACTTCCCTTTTGCACCGACATTATTTTATACAATCGTAGTCTACGTATGGTTGCTCTTTCAGTTTGTTTGATTGTATTCGTGATTACATAGACATGCATGAAATACATAGAAGATGAACATTTTTGTCACTTGCTCTTGTAAGCAAATCTGTAATTAGCTTTTTGCTACATTTTCTCAATCAGAATCAGGCATTTGATAACATTCTTCCGCCACGAGTTTGTTCAGTATGAATCATAATAGTGACTTCCCTATTTGTCTTGCCGATCAACATTGCTATCACATTGAAAAGGAATTTCCAGAGACATTTCTCGTTCTCCTCAAATGGATCCTCCACCTAGCTACTTCGATGCCATCGCGGTGAGAGCTGTCATACTCAATAGGGATGCAACTTCGGTTTTGACTCTCTCCATTCTGCACACATGTCGACGGCCAGATAATCGAAAGATTGTGCATGATGGAGGGAGCCAAAACCGAAATTACATGTACTGCTCAGTTTATGCATTCCTGACTATCAATTCCACGCATTCCTTTGATAGATAATCATCCAACTAGAACTCTTATCTTTAACTCCCATTTAATATACTTCCAAATATTTATGCAGCATCAAACGCCGAAATCATTCGTGCCAGGGAAGATTCAGCACAAGCCACATCAACATGCACATCGATTTCAACAAACGCCCGTCCCGATCGCCACCATTCAAGTCATGCCTCCGGTTCAGCAAGTATGTTCTTACCGCTGTGGATCAAGTTTGAAAACAGGGAACATCCTCGGTTTCTGGCCCAGATAGCAACAGCGCAGACGGAAATGGGAACCGTGGAATGCATATCGAGATAGAGGAGAAGATAGTGCAAACACAGAATTGTCTGGGCCTGAAACTGAAGAATTTCGGAAAAAAGTCAGAGCCTGAGGGGAGATTGAGGGGAGATCTATTGGATTCTTTTAAAAAAACAGTGATTGATGGTTGCAGTTGCCGAATCATCATGCCGTTGATGCTCGAGGCTCCCTATTCCGTCCCTATCGATCCATCATCTTGATCGTAGTAACAATTCTGACTGTCATTGTCATGGTCATGGTTGGAAAAGCGTGCGAGGATGTGTTAGAGAAAGCGGAAATGCAGAGAAGAACAGAAGAGCGCCGTCTGCAAAGGATAGATGTGAGTAATGAATCATTCGTGAAGGCATGATTACAAATTCGATTACAATGGCTCTAGAATTGCTTGTTTGTATCCTCTAGTGACGATAAATCAGCATCCGACTCAATTCACACGCTCTCTATTTTCTGTAACCGATGAGATTCGACATCACTAGTGTCCTCGTTATCTGCGTTTTCACAGTGAATCTTGATTTTCAAATTAAATCACTAGATACCGCCGAACGATTGATCAATGGAGTATCTAAACGAACACTCGATTGACTCAATCGAGTGCCCTTTGTTTGATGACACACGGTCTCCTTTCATCAATCATTTGTCGCAACGGCTTTTGATGCTCACTATGACGAGTGAGGAGGGGACGACGAATGATTTCATTCGTTACTCACTCGATTGACCTTTCAATAGAGTGACGAATGAATCAAATGGAATTCATTTCTCGTCAATCATGTAATGTGTAATTCAATTTCTATTGTAAACATAATGCAGAGTTTTTGTGAGATGTCCATTCAAAAATGCTCCGTTTCCTCGTGTATCTCCTCATCTGTTTCCTTCTGTGCGCTGGTGCATATTCACGTCTCGTCGACGGACCCTGGAATCAGTAAGCGACACTTCCTAAACTGCAATGTTTTTAACCCAAATACCATGTAATAAATCAAGATTGAGATGATGAAAACGAGATCGTCCCTAGGGTAACTTTTGATTCAGAACTGACAGAAATTTTCGGCTTTTTATAATTATTCCTATGCAGCTGTGGTGGTTACTTCGACTGCATCTCATTTGAATGAAAATATTTTTAATGGTATAACAGGATCACCGTCACTTCATGATCGAGTTAGAATCTGATTCAACAAGCTGTTACGTATCTGTTCGAAGTTGCACTATTCTCCTCACTATTGTCGCAATTCTCACAATTATCATTGTACCAATTGGCATAGTCCTGCCTAGCGCACGAGTTGAAACGAGATCTCTTGTTGGTTTGACATCATCACCAAATATAACACGAGATGATCACCTGTTCTTTGAGTGGAATGAATTCCTTTGCTTCTACTCGTGTTTAGAGTTATCTTGATGGAATTATTAGCACATTGGAAATCCATTCCGTCCAACGCAATTCCAAGGAATCGGTCGAATATCGCACGTGCGCAGACTGAATTCCATTAGATAAAGGAATTCCATTTCAAAATGGAATTGAGACCGTTCATTTTGCCCATTGAGGCGATAACGGAATTCCATTAAATAATGGAATTCCGAACGACCGCACGGGAGAGGGGGAATTGAGTGAATGGAATTGCGTCACTGCTTTGTTCTCACTAATGGAATTCCGGAATCGATTCCATCAAGAGAACCCTACTCGTGTTCTTTCTTCATCGAACTACCTTATGAGTTGCACACTAGCGATGACAAGTCGGCATCCGACTCTCCTAAATTCGCCTGTTATTTTGCCGGTCAGAGAAATGAGAGAGCATGCGATATTAGAAGAGTTCGGGTGCCGATTTATCATCACTACTGCACATATGGTCCTTTCGACACTTTCGCTCAAACCTCCATGTAAGTCATGATTGTAATTCCATTATTCTCTATTGTTAATCAGCGACGATTTGTATCAGTGTAGATATTGGGTTGATCATTATACTACTCAACTCTCCCCACCTCTCTAATGGAACTGATGAGTTACCATGATCACAGACGGCCTAATCACTCTGTCCTACAGATTTGCTCGTTCAGAGCTTCTATAATGGCATTGTATATTGTAAATGAAAGTACGTCGTCTTTAATTAAATTTCCCGATTTTTTTTGCTAAACTCGGTCTTATCACATGTTCATCTTATTAGGTCTATGTTTTTTATAGAAACATTTATCGGATTTGTAAAAAAAAAAAGTGTAGATCACGAGACATATAAAATAATAATTGTCATGGGTTTAGAATGGGTTGAATTGCTTATATGTGTTTTCTGATGAGGGAGCAGCGGCGAACATCATCATCTCAACAAAATTATCATTATCGCTATTATTATAATAATTAAAATACATGGAGCTACACCACCTCAGTTTTCTAATGAATTAGAGTCAGTGTCGGGCACGCACCTCGGCGTGGTGGCAGGGCATGGCTCACTCATGCAGTATACCTTAGAAAAAAGATTGTTAGAAGGGTTGCTTAGGAGATGAAATGACATATCTATCATTCTACCATAGATACCTTCAGATCTGATATCTCACAATGAGAATTCAGAGAAATACCTCACAACTCACTCTGTCATGTTGGCAGTTCTGTCCGGCAGGACACTTCGGGTTGCACTCATCGCGATCGGGCACACACGTGGGCACGGGATTGCATGGAGGTGCGATGCATTGGACCTGCACTTTAACCATTTCTTCGCAATTTCCATTGAATTTGTAATGTTCAGATTACAAAAAAAGGTGCAGCCACGTTAACTGATTTTACAGCCGTCTGTCAACGAGTACACTAAGTGGCGCAGACGGTAAGGCCCACTGCTCATGTCTAGTGCGCCGTGCGTAATTCCTAGTGCTGGAGCACAATATTGCCTCCATTCTGTTATATTTTCCAGATTCATTCATGGCGATTCATCGGAAATGTTTCGATCTCATCGAGGGAATTTATTCAAATAATTGAGTCAAAATATTCAAATTTAAAAATACATCTTCTTACATTTTGCAGTTCGCAGTCTTGATCGTCCGGACACTTGAACCCATCGCACGGCGGAGTAGAGGGAGAGGGAATGGAGATAGGAGGGATAGGAGAGGGAGAGGGCGATTGGGCGATGGTCAAGGAGAGGGTAGTAGCGACCTGCGAAGTATGCTGTGAGAGCAAGTAGGACACAGTGAATGCTAAAACCAATCGGCTTTGCCAATTCAGCGTTCAGTAAATCCTGTGAAACTCAGCAAACTCTGCGATGAGATGAGAAGATAAACACTGAAAACGCACCAAACTAAGGATGAGTTGCATCGTTGAAGGTGAGTTGAGCAGAAAGGGAAGACCAGACAGTTGGAGCAAGTTGCTGGAATTCTGAAGCCGCGAGGTTTTATAGAGCTGGTTGAGTCACGAAAAGTTTACGAAGAACCGCAAAACGGGTGGTGAAAAGGAGATTTCTCCTTTCAAAGATTGGTTTCGCGGCTCGTTCGTTCAATAATATTGACAGGATCATCCCCTTTCCATCATTTTCATGCGATATGTTTATTCTTCTATTTCCGTATCTGTTGTCAGCACTGAGCGGAGTGATCTCTGGGTTTCGCGATTATTTCTATCTGATTCTATTGAAGTTTCACATTATGTAAATGAAAAGTGATTTCATTCATTTTTCAGGTCAGAACCTGCAGCAAATAATGAACAAATATTTAATAAAGTGATCATCTGAAGTAACAAGACGCATAATACAGAATGTAATGTTTTGTTCCTCAACACTTTACCCGTAGACGTTGATATGTTCTGCTAGAGCTCTAGAACAACATGCAATATTTTTGAAACACTTTTACGCGTATCACATGGAAACAATTATAGGTGGAGCATCTGTGTAGCACTTTGAGTAGGGAAATTACAATTTCAGCTTGTGTCTGTGAGCTGGAACCCGAATAAAAGCAGGATTTTTGCAGTTGTTTTACCGAACGCAATCATTTGACAGAATCCGAGAGGAATAATCGCAAAAACTAGAGATCACTCGGCTTAGCGATGACAAACGAGACGGAAAAAGAAGAGTAAACATACGTCGCATGAATATAGGGATGATCCTGTCAATATTTATGAGCGAATGAGCAGCTAAACCAAGCTGAAAAAGGAGAAACCTTCTTTTCATCCCTTGTTTTGATGTTCTTCATAAACTTTTCGTGACTCACCCGGCTCTTTAAAACCTCGCCGTGCTAGCATGCATGCAACTGACTCCAATTGTCTAGCCTATCCTTTCTACTCGACTATCAACACTCTCAAAGATGCAACTCATCCTAGTTTTGGTGAGTTTTCAGAGTTTCTTCTAGCTTTCACTGTGCACTACCGACAAGTGGGAATTTTCCATGCGAGTTGATGATTGCTTTCAAATGTGAAGTGTTTTGTCGCCAAAAATAGTATGCAGGCTGCCATTTCCGTCGCCATCGCCCAAACGCCTGCTCCCTCTCCTCTCCCTCCTATCTCCCTTCCCTCTCCCTCTACTCCGTCGTGCGATGGATTCGAGTGCCCTGAGGGGCAAGACTGCGAGCTAAAGAACGTGAGATGATTTTCTAAAAAAAATGATAATTCGGTTTCCAAGTTTATGAATTATTCAGGAAAATAAAGCAAAATGGGGAAATAATATGCGCCAGTACTAGGGCACACAATTTCAAAAGAGATCGCGAGAAAAACGGACAAACTGCAGGTCCAATGTCTCGTGCCGCCATGCTATCCTGTGCCCACGTGTGTGCCCGATCTCGATGAGTGCAACCCGCCCTGCCCCGCCGGACAGAGCTGCCAAACTGACAAGGTGGGTTGGCAGGAGAGGTGTGCCTCAGGATGTATTCGTCTAATTATCTAGAATATTCTATCTATTTCATTTCTCAATGGCAGTTGCAATGGACAGAATGAATTGTTCTAGAGACATTTGTTTAAATATAAAATACATATTCATGAGATATAGAGTTGGCAAGGGATGTTGCATCCGTCGACTAGGTCGAATGATGACACTCTGATCAGCGAGAGATACGAGACTGCGAAATGTTCAATCAAAGTATATTTGTAGGTGTACTGCACGAGCGAGCCATGCCCTGCCGGCAAGCCGATTTGCGTGCCCGACACTGACCCTACTTCAGGAGAAAACTGAGGTGGGTGTTGCTCCATTAATAATACTAATATTATTATTATATGATAATAATGGTAAAAATGATAATAATACATTATTGAGGTCCCGAAGTACATACCCATGATCGTCAGCAATCACCTACGTGCAATTCAACATATTTGTAGTCCATAACAATTATCATATTATCGCGGGATCAACATGGTTTCTTACAACGCATCCGATAAAATGTAATAAAAAAGGAACGAGATGATAGGGTCTTGATACTACATTCGACCACGGAAATCATAGGTTTTATTTGTTGAAAAAGTGGTTTTTCGTATTGTGAGAACAGGATTCGTAGCAAAATGGTGTGCCCTATTTCCCGGTAAAGTAGTATTAATATGCGGAACGAAAAAATAATTTTCATTCGAATATTTTTTCGTTCCGCTTGTTATTACTACTATTTCTGCACACCATTTTGCTACGCTTTCTGTTCTCACAGTAGTAACTATAAAAAGAAGAAAACACAGCGAATCAGATAACATCCGTCCACGAATCCGTATCGCCATCATCCTCATCATCATTATCATCAGATACTCGTCTCAACGGAATCTTTTCTATCAGAATCCGAGCAACATTTCCATGCATTCCTTCGTCTTCAAGATTTCCTATTTCCCTAGGCCCGGACGATGCGACCTGAAAATGAAATATGATTGCATTATATGGAAACTCGGGATCACGAATTCATATACATAGTTGCCCGTTCGTCGAAAATGATTAGAACAACGATCATCCGTTTCGGAAAAGTTCCTTGATTGAAAAGCATTCCTAATGAAGGAGTTTTTCGACCGGTCATCTCTGGTGCCCACCTTTCTCAGTGTTGTGCCAGCTCTTATCGCATCTAAAAGAGCAGCATCGTCTCGTTTTGGAGTTGAGGTCTTTCCTGGTAGAGAGAATATCAGGATTGATTGAGTATTCCTGATAACATTCTGAAAGGCTCTCAAACCTGACTGCTCAGAAGAGAGCGTGATTGGTTTCGGAGGAAGAGGAGGAGGAGGAGGAGGATGACTATGTGGAAGAGGAGACGTAGAATTGGAGAAAGCAGATGGAGTCAGAACAGATGGCGGAGGAGTTGGAAGTTCATCCTACATTAATATTTATATGTTTTAACAAAGCAATCAACGTTCCTCTCCACACATTATAACCGCTATTTGATTTGCGCATTTTCCTCCTGCATATCTCGGCTACGCTTTCAACAATTAGTATTCTAAAGGTTTTAAATCTGCATATCGTATCACATCGATTGTTCAACAGAGAAAAAATGATTGGATGTAAATTCGTGTTTTTGAGATAAGGAGGGGTCGGGATTTTTTTTATTCTGGTAGAGAACTCAAAGCTTATGTGATACCTCGTCAGTGAGCGATTCGAATTGATCCTGCGTATTTCTGGACTCGTAATGGTGATCTAGGGTCGATTTTCTCAACTAAATTGAATATTTGATCATCATGGATTATCCAAACATATTTTGAACTTCCGAACGGTTTTAAGTATCGAATAAATCACAATATTTATTCGACTACCTCATTTTCCGTCACTCCGTATTTCTTGAATATATTGCCCTTTTCCCTGGTCCATTGCATTTCCTTAGATTGAAGCTGAAATATACTGCTTGCTTGTAATCTACATCAAACGCTGTCTAGATGAGAAAAAAATACCTCCTTGAAACATTCCATCATATTTCGAGACGGTCGAATGGACAAAGGTTCTTCATACTAAATATGCTATTGAACACCTTGACACGAATGACAATTACTAGTAATTTCCATTTGAGACCGGCTATATCCAATGTGTCAATTGTGTGCAAAGTTTGATCAGGACCAGAAATGTACACAAAACGTGACGATTCCCGGGCGTGTGCGTGAATAGATTCACACTGTGAAGGGTTGTTGCAGGATTAGTGATCTATTGTAGTTTGAACAAGACAATTAGATTTCACGAATTACATTATTTATCCATAATTATTAGCGATAGGAGATTATTTTCTGAGTCTTTTCGCCTCCTTGGCCGACTTCTTCGATGTTGCAATACTGCGTTTGGATCTTGAAGAAGTGACAGTATCACTTCCATCTGCTTCAATCTCTTCCTGTCTCTGTTTCGCGCTACTCCGAGCCTTCTTGACTGATTCAATCATCTCTTCTAATTCTTCATCGCTTTGTTCATCATCCGGTGTCAATTCGCCAATTTCCGATTCATCCTCGGAAGAGAACTCGCCCAGTGAATTGATCGGTTTCACGGCTATTGTTTTCAAGTTCCGGGGCCTGTAATTTAGAAATTTCTCCAGAACAAAGAAGATATTTGTGTTGAATTATCAGGTTGGTGCTTAAGTCTTTGCCGATTTCGACACTTGGATATTCTTGCCTGTCCCACCTTTCGAATTTGCCCAATCAGCCTATGGTATTTCATAATTGTTGAGGGCTTGGTCACTCTCTTTAGCGCACACTATGACATGCCTGTAACACCGAAGAGACGGACACAGTATACCGCCGTTAAGTGGACATTTTTCCAGATCGGCATTCCATGGAGAATAGTGACAGGTCCAAAATTGGTGCACATTCGCTATGAGCAATAATGCATTGAAGCTAGTAGAAGCTGTCAGCCACAAAATCCCTACTTAAGATATTTATCTAAATTAGAAATGCAACTGGCCTTATGCGATCAATTTCAGTTTATAAAGCCGTGTAATCGGGTCAGAGGGTCTAGAGATTTGAATATACCTGAAAAGTAAAGTAGCTCTACTGTATATTTTTCAATTAAATTTGTGAGAGGATTCAGCTATTCGTTGAAGAATTGCATTGTCCACAAGTTTGAACTCGAGAAACGAACATCCAATTAGGTGCTTACGGTGATCCACTGGCTCCCATACTCATTGAACGGCTGATATTTCACCATTAAAGTAACAATCAATCCTTGCCCTATCGCTGATATTTTCGACATAATTCTCAAATCAATAGTTTTTGTAGAGTACGTTTAGCTCGAAAACACGCAAACCCACAATTTCCGACGTTTTCGGTCGAGAAATCATATCTGAGAAATCTCGTATTTTTAAAACAGAAAGCGAAGCCGTTTTGAATGTTCATATGGATAACATAGACCCTTGTCAAGTGAGTCAAACGCACTTCTGTTTAGGTCTCCCTCATGGATGTTTGAGGGAGAAAATGCGATCGCGTGAACAGATAATTTTCGAAGTTGGTCATATTTGTCGGCCAGTATTATGGCTGTTCTGCATCGAGAACTATTCCGATTCTGCTATTAAAAAGCACTAGTATATGGCTTCTCAGTTAACCATACGCGGTTTCTATGAAACGTTTCGCAGCTTTGCAAACCCTCATATAACAACATTTTACTTCTCTTGAAAATCTCACTGTTAGTCAGATCCCCAGTTCCCCCTATTCCCGTAAGCCTGTCACAATTCCATTCCATGAAAATAATCTTCGAATATGGCCCAAAGTATTGTTACGGAGGCAGATCATAGTGATTCGAAACAAGCAAAATATTGGAGGCTTAACTTCATGCTCAAAATCGGCAAAGACTTATGCACCAACCTAATAGTTATGTTTAAATCAATTACCTTATTCCATCGTCTTTGTTTGCTCCCATGAGTATGCACATCTCTCCTTTCTCATCATGCATACTGTATCGATTCTTGTTTCTATAAAGCGCTGTAGCTCTCGAGAAGGTTATTTCAGAGAGAACGGAAGAAGCGGGGATTCCCAGCAACTTTCTGGCGATTTGAGAAAGAGTCGGCAACGTAAGACTGATCTTCCTCCAGAAGTCAAGGTGTCCAGTCGGACCATTAGGACGGACACCTTCCTTCAGAATCTTCTTGTACTGATCAACTTCGTCCTGCAAAAAATTAGATCAAAATAGTCACGAGTTGTCGACGTCTTCATTCTGCACACTCTTATCAGCGAGTGTGCGGAATTTAGAGAGTCAAAATAGAGATGACCCTTAGTTCAAACCAAGAAAATAATTCTAATTTTGTAAGACATTTTCAAAGGAACCTGAAAAGCTCCGGTCTTCTTTGGGCGAATTGCTTCAGAATTCCCGACTGAAAGAATGTCATCCATCAATGAACCAGTAAAGGTACTTCTATACATTCTAGACGGTCCCGGAGCTTCCGCTTAAAAACAGATTATAATTACGTATATTCAATTAAAATAAAATAGATTACCTGCGCGGTTGTCGATTGACATCATTGAGATGAGTGATGCAGTGTCGGAGTCTTCATCTTCCCCCACCTCTGCAAAAGATCAATTATTGTAATCAATTTCAATTTGTGTACCGTATCTTTCCATGAACACCTTCTCAACGCTTTTCCACCAATCCGCATTCAACTTTTTCAACAATATCATTATAATAATCGTATTACACAAATTCAATTGTTTATTGATTGATTTATTCTCTCGATAGCGTTAAAGAGACTTGAAGCGACTGAAACACATTTCAAACTCACATTATTACATTAAAACACAACCAAAATACTATGATAATTATTCACTGAAAAAAAATGAAACGTAAAAAAAATTCGGACACCGACGTGTCTGGGATACTCCAGTGTCCCAAACTTTGGGACACTAGACTGTCCCAGACACCGACCGCTCCGAAAAGTTCGGAATGAAATTGTCTCAGACAGTCCATTGGACACAAATTGCCAGCCCTAGGCCAGTGTAATATTTTTTTAAAAGAACGGGCCATCATAATCTTGGATACGGACTACTATAATTTATAACGGCCCGAGATTGCGGACCTTTTTATCATGATGGTCCGATACGGACCATGATGATTTTTCACGGGCCATAATATTTTGACGGACCATTATATTTCCTTGGGAGGGTTATTTTAGACTTCAACCCTTCGCTCAGTGTCAGGCGACCCATCAAGGAGTTTCGCGCACGAGCGATAGTATTGAGTGTGACCGGTGTTTTTGAATTCGATATGGCCTTCACGCGTTGTTAGCAAAAATTTCCAGCAAACGATCTATTCACACTTGATATTTCGCGTCTTTGAAATTCCAAAACAAGCGAGAATGTTCTCGGAAATCGGGATCGGATGCTCCTCGCTCCGTCCGATCTCCAATGTATCTAGAGACCGTAAGCTCCGCCCACTTTGAGGGGAACAAAACTCATGCAAAACCTGCGCATCGACGTGACAATTCTAGTTCGCAATCAATCCGGGTGTTCTAAAGCGTTTTTTGCAGCTAACAGTAGTCTCTACAAAATATGTGAGGCGGAGCTTGCAAGCTCGATCATAAGTAGGTCAAAATGACCATTTAATTTTGAAAAGTGGTGTTTCATGGGCTTCTAGTGGTCATACACAGCTCCGCCACTCGTCATCGTTTAATTTGCATTTTAGAAGAATTTAATAATTTTATTCGTTTTAATAATTTTCATTTTATTCGATTTTATTTTTTTATTTTATTTTTTTTTGTTGAATTTTATTCGATTTTTAATAATTTTCTCTGAATTGTCACGCGAGCGCGGGAGGAGAGCGACGAGAGAGCGGGGGGAGCGAGAGAGACACACGCGAGAGAGGCTCCGCCCCCTTTTCTCTCGCTGATTTCCCTCTCCTCTCCATTGCCCGCGCGCGCGTGGTTATCATTGAATAACTTGGCTCGGAGATGAGTTAGAGACTAACTCTAAAAAGCAAAAATGTTAATCTGACCGAGACCAAGGTATTGAGCACACATTTGGACCGGTGCAACCAATTTGGTAGATCAACCTGCGGTCTCTAAATGTATCCCGATTGTTTCGAAATCAGGAGAATCGGTTCCGCTCTTTTGGAATCGCTAATTCGCATGCAACCCGTTTGCAAAGTGTATAGCCTTGACACGAAACGTAACAAGAAGGAAGGAGCGAACACACCAGATATAAATTATATCTCAGTTGAGGCAAACCAGTAAAAACCCTGGTTTGAATCTAAACTTGCCAAAGATTCTGACGAAAATCGACCTATCCTCGATAACGCAAATAGATTGAGCGTCTTTTTGTTTCAGTTTGGATAATTCAATTATGGTTGGGATCGCAAAGCTCGAGGTCAATCCGACCCTTCTCGGACAATTAGTTTATTGGAGAAAACTATTTTGAGTCATCTCGGATACATAATGTATCACGGGATACATAATGTATGTTCGATGAAGGAATACATGTGTAAATTTCGCCAAAAATATGATTGTTCGAGAAAATCTATTCCTACTCTTGTTTTCCAACACTTCTCGTCCTCACAAAGATACGTAGAATTCGAAAACTCGTCGAAAAGTTGCATCGATTGCAGAGTCGAATTGTCGGCCTCAGGCATCGCTGCTGCAGTCGCTCCGGACGCGGTAACCTCTATGCTCATTGCTGTCCATGCCGGTTGTGACCCATTTCGGTCTACGTATATATAGTCCAAAATTGGGCTCACTATTGTGCGAGAATGAACAGTCGTCTCGTTGTGAGTGTACTGAGTTCTGCCCAAGGATCATGAAGGAATGGTTAGACGTTATCGGATCAAACGCGTTTCGGGCTAATGCCCTTTATCAGTGACATGGTGAAATTACCCTAGAACGATACAGACATTAGGGGACGAAAGGGAAGGAAAACGCGAAAACGCAGCGGAAAGATAATGAAAGATAACGTCGCGTTTTGCAGGTAGCCGCTGAGATCAGAGCGAAGAGAGGAGTCGCCATCCAGGCTTCCTCCTCGTGGAAAGAGAGGTGCTGGATATAGACCAGGAGGAGTTGTTCCTCCTCGAAAGAGAGGAACCAAGTATGGTCCCCCCTAAGAATACCATCGGCAAATTGTCCTTCCTCATCGCATAAAAATGTGAATTTCTAATGGCCCATTTCGTTCGTAAATCTCAATTCATGTATCGAATATTTGTACAAAGTAAAGATATCAAAAGTTGTAACCAAGCCGGTGTGAGTTGCTTTTATTCGAACATTAATTTGGGCCTGTTGCATGATACACCCAATATTTGTATACAAGCAGCTGAAAGATAAAAAATCAGATTTTTATCATTATTTTTTAAATATTTTTTGTATGCGATATTTCTTTATCTGCCAGAATCAATGGAGCACATGAGTTTGAAATTCTGAGTACAAACGAAAGAGAATTTCACAATTAGTTGTTGAAGTATCATAAATGGAGTGCACACACAGTTCTAAATAGTGAAATACAAGTTGTATTTGTTTTTATCTGTTTGCAATAGATATCTTCTGCTGCGGGAGCTCCTTGTAGAGTGTCCAGGCGTACATGCCGGGCAGCGACAGACCCCGGTCGTATTCCGACTTGCCGATTCCCTCTGAAACATGAAACAATTGGTTTCCCGCAAATTCCACAAAAATATTGTTTAGGGTTTCCCTTTTCAGGTATTCTGACCTAATCAGGTGATTGAATCAAATCTAATTGAATTTGTTTTCTTTGTCATCCTTTGTGACCAGACCTGATCAGGTCAGGTTAATCAGGCTTTAATCATCCCATTGTCTGAGTTGGTGATTGTTTTCAGGCGGCCTAGGTGCAACCTGAAAAGGGACAGTAGACAGCTCGGGAATGTGAGAGCAATCTTGACAACATCAGTGCTGCTAGATTCCTTGTCTATTGCGCATCGGATCTGAGTTGTCAGTATCCTCGTAAGTCTCCTCGCTAAAGATGTCGTCTCGACAAATGTCTATCTTATGGCGTGGAAAAAGTCAAAGGAGAAGAGAAACCATTTGAATTCCCGCCATTGCGTACCTCAGCTCCCCGTGAAGCTAGCGACTTGAAACTTCGTTTTTGGGGTGGAAAGAGGATTTCCAACTCATATTCCAAGTTTCAAGTCGCTAGCTTCAATGGGAGCTGAGATACGCAATGGCGGGAATTCAAATGTTTTCTCTTCTCCTTTGACTTTTTCCACGCCATTAGATCGCATAGCTCTGATATTAGGAGAACACACCGATCGCAGTAGGCATTGCGACCACCTTGTATCCCCGGCGCCCTTGAGAATACATGTAACTATTGATGAAAAGGAATGCAATCAGCAAACATACTTGGTGGCTATTGGGCAACTACTAGTGATGACAAATCGGCTTTTCGGGCCGGCTTGAAGCCGGCTTCAACCCGGCGTTTTCAACGGTGAAACCGGCTTGAACCCTAGTCGAAGCCGGCTTGCCGAGTCCGTTTTGTCATCACTAGTAACAACGTTTCCCTATGGTCTGCTTTATGGCCCTTGGAATTTTACGTGAAATGAAGACCCAATGTCTCTGCAACGAGTTCTTCCGTGTACAATAACGATTGCAAATCGGCATCGACTCTCCTAATTTTGCGTGTATCTGGTCGGTCGGAGAAACGAGAATGCGCGCAAAATGAAGAGAGTCGAATGCCGTTTTGTATAACTAACTACAACGCACGTTTTGTATAACTAACTACAACGCACCGATAGCAGTGGTCATCGCCGCCACCTTGTATCCCTGCCGCTCGAGACACTCGAGAATGGACAGAGCAGACATGGCGACGGTGTAGGCGGAGTCTTCTGGTTGCTTGTAAATCTGGAAAAAAAATTGAAAAGTGGAACACTGTAGTTCCGAAAAAATGGCACTCACTCCAACAAACTGCCCGATGTCGACATCTTTCTGGTTCATCGTGACATGGCAGAGGCCCTTCAAAGGGAAAGTTTAAGGTACTTCGGCGTTGCGCTAGCGGGATATCTCTGCTATTACAGTGATAGGACTATTGATAGAACAATGCCATCTCGTAATTTTTGAACAATTTGGCTGATTTTCCAGGAAAATCGTGTTATCACCGTAGTAGTCATAACCATCCTTACCTTTACGCGGTGATTGATGCGGCCCGTGACGAAAACGAACGGCATCTGCAATTTGATGCTTGATAACTAAAAACAAAGGTAAAGGTGTCAGGGTTTTCCACGCAAGGCGAGCTGTGCCACCCAACGCCTGTGTAGCAACGAGCGCCTATCCTGGGACGACCAGTGGCCCGTTGCGAGGCTTCGAACCGCCCGTGTTGTGTGCACGTGGTTGGGTATTTCAAAAACAACAAACGCCAAATACAAGATACAAAATATAGATCTTATGTGAAATCATACACCATTTTGCAATGATGAAACTCTGACCGCGCAGAATGGAATTATGAGAAAAACATTGAGAAAGGGATGATAGAATAGTGAGGGTGGAGAGACAGATTGCAAAGTTGGCACAAACAACAGGAAAGTATTGTAACAAGCGAAAGTGTTATCAATTCCTATGCGAGTAAGGAAAACACGATATTAGTGATTGATCCACAAAACTTGCCGATATTCTGCTCGTCGTTGGTTTCTTCACAATTTTGACGAAAAGTGATCATTTGTGATTATCACAAGAAATAATTTTACTAGAAAAACATCATAAATATAAGGAAACCTGTTATATAATGCACCAGTGATAATCCTTTTCCCTATAGCTGTTTAATTTTTGATTCCATAAAGTGCGAACGGGAGATACAGGCTTATCTGGCGATGAAACGGTTATGAATCGGATAGGAAGTATCGACTCAGTTCAAACACATTTAGCATAATCAATCACGAATCACGATCACTTCAGAAGAATCGATTCGATCTGAAACATTGCATATGTTTTGAACGATTGCAATTATCATTCGACTCATTTTGAGCGAGGAAAGTTCGAAAATATTCCCGATAAACTGATACCTCACGCAATTTTGGGCGTTCTCTCGTTGTCTATCTAATTTGTGTTGACACCAGACCACCCACCTTCACAAAACTGATCTCGAACATTGCGCTGTAGACAATAGCGAAAAGAAACGTCAAGACGGTAGCCGGAAGGGTGCGTGACGTTAACTGTGATAGGATTATCATATTAGATGTGGCTCAGTTGATAAAAGTATCTTCATTATGTGTACGGTGGAAGCCCACGTTTTCCACGAAGCTATTCATGGAACGAATGCTTAATGTGTTACGGTCTTCATTTTTTCACAGAACATTCGGAATCGATTCCAGGCAATTTGACATGTCGAACTTTTTCATCTGATCGAGAGAAACGGGAAGAAATAGAAAAAAAGCGTGAGCTCTTACTGTCTCAAGAAAGCCCGAGAACCAGACATCGCCCGTGTGCAGGGAGCTCAGTAGCATAATCGTCTAAAATTTTTGTGATCTCAAATAAAGGATAAATAAGATGAAGAATTGAATTTGCCTCTCTAATCGGTGAGATACGCAGAATGGAGGGAATAAATCTCAATCACGTAATTACAGTAGAAAGCCT
This sequence comes from Pristionchus entomophagus, assembly GCA_036245825.1. NCBI lineage: Eukaryota > Metazoa > Nematoda > Chromadorea > Rhabditida > Neodiplogasteridae > Pristionchus > Pristionchus entomophagus. The sequence goes on from BTSX01000001.1 coordinate 5,420,892, forward strand.
CACCGGAATCTGCCAGAGATAGCCACAGTAGGTCAACCGACCGAGCGGAATCCAGAACTTGGCCGACATTATGTCGTTGATGAATCCTGAATAGAGAAAGTCAGGAAGTCACTCCTCGAGTTCTCCATTCTTATCATCGTCTCCATAGTCCCTTCTTAGCTAACCACATGGATGACAACTGTAATAGTCATGTTTGTCCAATTCTTGTTCGAACGAGCTAATCTCACCTCCATAGCCGTACCAGCAAGATACCACGATCCATCCCAGCCCGAGACCCCAGGCCACTCGACTCAGGCCTGAGTACTTTGCTCTGAAATATTTCTAGTTTCTAACATCAGAAATATGTTCATGTTAATAGTATCATGGCTAAGCCCAATTGTTCATATCATGTGTTGAGAAAATCTGGCATTAGATTAGTGTGCATTAGATTCTCGATACCAAGCGCACTTTGTTTAATCTTTTGTTGAGTGAATTCGTCGAGAACTGCAATATCCTACCTCCAAAAGACCGGTAGTGGAGTGCCTCCTCCCTCTGCGGTGAGACCGAAAGTCACTGCGCATAGCATCGATGTTGACGGCCTGGGACAGATAAAGATCACTTAGGGCTACGAAATTAGCCTCTAATGATCATAATTCTCCTTGTACATTCACCAAAGTTCATCTAGAGCTCACCCAATGCATTATCAATCTGCACATGTATTGAAGTAGCCACCATATCAAAGATCAGAGATCAAAGATCATCGAGATTCCTCACCCAGTGAATTCGCAATCGACGTCTGTATTGCAGCAGCCAGCCCACTGCCATGCCAATGACGAATGCCTGAGGTGTTCAATTCAATCTTTTTTGAAAACGATTGTTTTTTTATCGGATAGTTCGAATTTGTTTGACCATAAATATCATAATAACAATTGTTTTGTGCAGACTTCATTAAAAGTATTTCCAGGAAATATGACGATTAGTTGTTAATTACAAACACTTCCGTTTGATTTTTTGTTACGCCCAATACCAACTCACCTGGCATCGGATGAACGGCGATTCATACATGATCACCGCGTAGTAGCTGAAATATTTGGATATTGATAAGGTTAAAATTTAAATTAATGATATCCTCACTTCGTGTTAGTCGTAGTCTCCCCTGCCACAGTGCCGTACGAAGCCTGTAACAGGAGCTCAGTTAGGACTCATTTATTATAGTGTGGGGTCACGTTGAAATGCCCCGTTCTAATCAGTTTCGCAAAGCGAAGAACGTCAATGTGTACCATAAGGCATGTGCATACTACAATTCAAAGGAGGAGGATCACACGCTCAGCGAACCATGGAAATATAATTAACAGATTCCTCCCCCTCTTCCCTCACACTCCCCCTCTTCCCTCACACTCCCCCTCTTCCCTCACACTCCCCCTCTTCCCTCACACTCCCCCTCTTCCCTCCTCATTGGGAAGGTGCGCGTTATTTTCTCTCGTTTAAATTGTATTTTCGTTGTTTCTTTCTCCCCCCCCCCCCTTTTCTCCCCCATGTCCAAAACGGGCCAATACAGGGGGTTCCTCCCCCAAGGCCAAGCGCGGTACACTTGAAAATCTCATAGTGACCGCCCAGGCTCTGGCCTTCAGGGAGGCACCCACTGGAGTGGATGAGTCCTTATGGACTGAAATCACCTCGGTTCTGAGTCAGATGGCCAAATCGGTTGATCTGCTCCTCAAGAAGGACAGTGGTGATTCCCTTGCGGACATTTCCTCCTCCCCCTCCACATCTTCCCTCCCCACTTCCTCTCCTCCTCCTCCTCTTACCCTTCTCTCCCCTCCCCTCCCCCCTTCCCATCCCACTCTTGGCGATGACTCCGTCGAAGCTCATCTCAGAGCTAGATCCATCGTCGTATCTGGTGTTAGGGAGGCCGACCCTTCTCGGACTATTGAAGAGAAGCTTGAGAGTGATAGAACGGCCGTTGGTCGAGTTCTCGCTCTACTCCAGGTCGAGTCCTCACCTCAGATGGTGTATCGGATGGGTAAGCAGTGGATCCCCAAGGCTACTCAAGGTAGTGCTTCCATCTCGTTCCCATCTCCTCTCTGCTCTCAAAAATGCCCATCTTCTCCGCAAGAACGAGGAGTGGAAGGGCATCTATGTTCGTAAATCGCAGACGGTAGAGGAACGGGAGAGAAGCAAGACATTGAGAGCCTCTCTCAAGGCATTGCGCGAGCAGGATGGGAACTGCCCCTATGTGTACTACAGAGACAACCTCTGGCACAGGGAGGACATTCCCTCCGGCAAACGCACTCGCCTTCCTCCTTCCCCAAACTAGATTGTCGTACACTACACCCTGACCCCTCTCACTCTGTGAACAGTATCGATTCGTCTCTTGCTGTTGTCACGACCTCTCCTCTTACTCTCTCTTCATTCCCCTCTTCACCTGCCCCTCTCCCGTCTCTGTCATTTTCATACACTCTCTCGTCCTCTCTTGCCCCTCCCCCCTCCACTCTCTCGTCTCCCCATGCTCTCTCGCCTTCCGTTCCCGATTCATCTGCCTCGCCTGTCTCACCCATCCCTTCACCCCTTCCCCAAGCACCAACTAAGTTATCTTGCACGATGTTTAATGCGTGCTCCCTCTGTAATAAGCTCCCGAACATTCACGCCACCCTCTCTATTGACAAACCCGATATTCTCTTCGTCACTGAGACTTGGCTCTCTTCTAAGATCATAGACTCTGAGCTACTCCTTTCATTCCCCTACCGACTGTTTCGTTCTGATCGCCCCCGTCGCGGTGGTGGTGTTCGTGTCTTCATTCGTGATCATCTTCCGTGCTCCCGAGTTACCATTCCATCACGAATTTCGAGTGATATTCTTGCTATTGATATTCATTCCCCACTTGCCCCTACTCCTACCCGATTCATACTTGTCTATCGTCCTCCTAGCACAACCACTGCCAAGAATACATCTCTTTTCGAGCATATTTCTTCCCTGGTATCCGTTCAGTACCAAGTGGTTGTGCTGGGTGACTTTAATTTACATATCAATTATAACTCTCCCGGTCTCTTATCCTCTCAAACTTCGTGTCTTTTTGATCTCTCTACCGACCTGGCTCTCTCTCAAGTCGTCCCCTCCCCCTCCCTCAATGATCATTTCCTTGATGTCATTCTCTCTCCTCCTGACATCATTTCCCATTGTCGCATATCCGCTCCTTTTCGCAATGCCGATCATTCCTCTATTGATTTCCTTTTTCGTTCCCCCTCTCTCATCCCATAATAGTGCACACTTTTGATTTCCGCAAAACTGACTTCTCTGGACTGGACAATGCACTTTATGGGACTGATTGGGAAGCGATTCTCTCTGACTTTATCGATGTATCCGATCTGTATGATCGATTTGTGTCTTATATCATTGCGTTATTCCCTTCGTTTGTCCCTCTCAAAAAGTCTTTTCTTCCTTTTGACCAATACCCTTCTCATATCAAATCACTCCTTGCCCATAAACTCGCGTTGTTTGATAAACTCCATCTTCGCCCTGTTCTGTCCCAGTTCTCTCAAGTTTCGCGCAAATTAGATAGTGAAATACGAAAGTATATTCGCTCTTATGAGAATCGTTTGCTTGCCAGTAACCATAGTCGCTCTTTCTATCGCTACGTGTCGACCCGTTTCAAGTCTAAAGGGCAAACTATTCCCGCTATTGTTGCTCCTAACGGTTCCGTAGTCGCTTGTTCCTCCCAGAAAGCAGAAACTCTAGCTGATTATTTCACCTCAGTTTATACTAGTGACGACGGAACTGTCCCGACCTGCCCCTCTCTAGTCTCCCAATCCATTCCTGTCTCTATTATCCTCCCGCACGAAGTCGCCTCCCACCTTAGTCGTGTCTCTTCTTCCTGTTCTCTCCTCTCTGACAACATTCCTTCCATTATTTTCAAGAAGTGTTTTACTTCTCTTTCCACACCTCTTGCTCATATCTTTAATTACAGTTTAATGCTTGGTAATATTCCCTCTCTCTGGAAATCGTCTATTGTGGTCCCTATTCCCAAAGTAGCTTCACCATCTTCTATTTCTGACTTCCGCCCAATTAGTCTCACCCCCATCCCAGCTAAAATCATGGAACGATTGCTCAAGCCCACTATTATTGATTGGTGTACCGCCCACAATATTATTCCCCCCGAGCAACATGGTTTTCTCTCTAGACGTTCAACTGTTACCCAATTACTTGACTGCACCCAATCTTGGCGTGATTCGATCGATCGTGACTATTGTGTAGACGTTGCCTATATTGACTTAGCTAAGGCTTTTGAGAAGGTCTCTCACAGTAAATTATTGCTCAAATTAGAATCGATTGGCATTCGTGGTTGCTTGCTAAACTGGATCTCAGGTTACCTCTCCGAAAGGAGTTTCAGAGTGCGAATAGGCAATGTTCTCTCTTCTGAGAAAGCTGTTGTCTCAGGCGTCCCCCAGGGGACAGTGTTAGGCCCAATCCTCTTTCTGCTTTACACTTTTGATCTCCCTAGAGTATTCTCCCCATATCCTAAACTCTCATGTTGGCTCTTCGCTGACGACATCAAACTCTACACCACTTTTGATCCACTCTCTCCATCCCACGCCCCCACTCAACTTCAGTCTGGGATTTTGTCTTTCAGGGAATACTGCAAAACATGGCAGTTAGAAGTTGCAGAGAAAAAGTGCAACATAGTTCACATAGGACAAAATAATCCCCGTACCACCTACTCTCTTCTTTCTTGTAATCTCGCAATCTCTGACTCTATTCGTGACTTAGGTGTCCATATCGATCCCCTCTTGAACTTTGATTCTCATATAAAGATTGTTTGCCATACATCAACTTCACTTGTCTATCTCCTATTTCGTAGTATCAGTTGTACCATTCCTTCCCCTTACATCTCAGCCTTCAAGTCATTCATTATTCCTGTATTAGAATATGTATCCCCTGTCTGGTCCCCCTCATCCAAAGGCCTTGTTCGGAAATTAGAGAAAGTACAACACTTGTTTACTAGACTCTTACATTTTCGTTGCTCCAGAGTAGATCCTATTATTCCATGCTACTCCGATCGATTATCTCTTTATTCACTTAACACCTTGTATACTCGTCGTATTGTGATTGATATTGTCTTAGCCCTCAAAGTTTTTGCCCATTTTGTTGACTTAGAACCTACACATTTCTACACATATCGTGCAATTAGTAGACGTAATGGTTCGTTTGTCCTTCATCTACCCCCGTTCAAGAGAGAGAATCTCAAAGTATCTTTTTCTCACAGAACCGCTCGATTATTAAATAAATTGCATTTGATTTGTAACCCCAAATTGTCTATCCCCGTTATTAAGGTTCACTTATTCAAACACCCTGACTTACCTCGTGTTTTCGGAATAGAAGTTTCGAATCTTTGATCTACCCACCAATCCATCCCCATCCATTCCCGTCTACTTTCCCCATCCATCTATCGATCTACTTCATCAAGTTATGCACTACTTTCCAATCAGACATATATTGGATCAGCGGCAAGTTCCATCCGCTACGAGGCTCCCTCCCCTCAGCATTCCAATGTGCGACTGGATTGAGAAGACCGATCCCTCCCCTCCCCTCCCTCCTCTCTCCCTACCCACACCCCCTCCTCACACATCCTTCCCGAATTTGTGTTTTTTACGTCTTTGCTACTATCTCGTAAATTCTGTTCTTGTTGAAGCACCTTCAGTGGTGTACGATAAATAAATAAATAAAGATTGCGTAAACAAATAATTTGTAAATTCGATATTTCCGGAACAGTTTATTCTTCGGAACAACTTTTGTAAATTTGAAATAATGTCTTACCGGCCAGTCAAAGTGAAAGACCATGAACATGTTGAGGCCGGTGCTGATTATCATGATCAACGATCCGAAAGTTATAGCCAGAACAGGTTTTAGGGCCATCGGAATGAGTAGGAGTGGAGTGAACAGATATATCTGCATCTCGGTCGAGAGATACCAGCTGTAGCCGGTGCACTGAAATAGTAGCTTATATTCTGAACTTGGGATTTTTATGAAGATTCTGGACTGATACCGGGATAGCCCATTGCATGACAAATGTTGTTAGACAAAAATCAGTTAAAAGAACCATTAAATGAACCTTGCATTTGATTTTTGGAATCTCGATATTTAAAACAATATATATATAATTACAAAAAAACTAACGACATAAGCATGCTCGACATAGTTGTGTACGTAGAGAACGTCCCACCACCACGTCCAACTGCAAGGATCGTTCTACAAACTACAAAAATATAATGCAAATATATTTCCAAACTATTTCCAGCGATGCCGTACACAGCAATAAATTGTTTGAAATAATTTACAACCTATTTTAAGATGGCATCTCGGTAATTTGCAAGCATTTTGGCCCCTGCCCGGACACGTTGAGCTAACAATGAGAATCAGAAGCCCATGCTTGGGTGATGGAAGGGTCTTGGTACCATAGTGCACAAACCATGACTTATTTGTTGTTACATTCGTGGCACAGGGAGAGACATGATTTTAAAGGTAAAATGGTCGAAAAATCAAATTTTCACACACAACCGATCGAGATAGACCCAATTTCTCTTTTGCGTTAATTTAGGGGTGCCCTGGCGGTCTAAAATGACTGTTCTGATCAGTTACTGCTCATTGCAAAATTCACTTTTTTGACATCATATTTTGGATTTTTGGACCAATTTACCGATTTTCGCCAAAAGTCCCAGTGATCACTATATACATTTTGTTGCCCATACAATTCTGCATCGAAATTTCCTGAAAATTGGTTTCGCAAACATCTGGCTTTTAGTATTTTATTCTATTGAATCCCAAAAATGGCCGATTTCGACAGTTTTTCGATCATAGCTTTTTTTCTTTTATGATCTGATGAGCTCTATCACAAAAATTCGAATTCTACACAAAACGTTACGTCAGAATAAAATATGATCAGATTTTTCCGAGATGCACATTTTCCCACTTTTTTCATGATCCCGGGTTCATGGTAATTTTTTGGTCAAAAAGTCAAAATCTCAGAACTATCTGACTATAGGTGTTTCCGACGTATTTTTTACCGTAGATGTCGAATTTTCATACCAGAGATCACAAAAATGCAAAAGAAAAAAGTTACACTCTAAAAACATGACATTTTTGAGTTTTAGAACATAACTTTTTTCTTTTGCATTTTGATGAGCTCTAGTATGAAAATTCGACATCTACGAGTAAAAATACGTCGGAAACACCTATAGTCAGACACTTCTGAGATTTTGACTTTTTGACCAAAAAAAATTTCGATGCAGAATTGTATGGACAACAAAACGTATATAGTGATCACTGGGACTTTTGGCGAAAAAAAAATCATGTTTCTCCCTGTAAAAAAACATCATGTTTCTCCCTGTGCCACGGCTGTAACAACAAATAAGTCATGGTTTGTGCACTATGGTACCAAGACCCTTCCAGCACCCAAGCATGGGCTTCTGATTCTCATTGCTAGCTCATCGTGTCTCAACAAATATTACCTGCACTTATCCCACCAAGCGTACTCCACCAGATTGTAGGGTGTGTCAAGAAGAAGTTGTTTGAAGATGTATGTGTAGAATAATACGTTGATAAGGAGAGGGGGTGTCAACCTGAATGCGAGTCCCCAATTTCGAGTCAAATTCTGTAATCACTTGTTTATTCCTCAACATTTTTCACACATTTCGCAAACACCCTTAATCGAGCGAAATCGTTTGAGGTTACCGACACGAATTTGATTGTGACTTTTATTGGGATTCCGGAAAATTTACCTCCATATTCGGTGCACATAAAACATGATCCAACCCCGAACAGAGTTCGTTTGCCTTGGACGGCTCTTGAAGGTTTTGAACCTGGAACGATCGAGTGAGTGATTTCATCAGCGTATCTAGCGGCGAGCTTATCGACTGGAAATGGAACGGTTTTCCGACGCGCCCGTGAGTTACAGATGATTGTTTCTCAACAAATTGAGCACCAATGTGAAATGTTTTTGGAATGATTTTCTCATGTAGAAAAATAAGAAAAAGTAAATGCCAAAAAAAGACGACCATCAGCCCGGAAAGGAAGAAGAAGGAGTCGACTGCGATAACTGCGGTAAAGAGGATCTGGCCGAAAGCAGCGCTCCCGTTTGCGAGGATGTCGAGAGGGTTGGCTGGAGTAATAGATTATTCAATAGTACATCAACCCCATCTGCGCGTTACTGTTAGATCGGGGTTTTATTTTGTCGAACAATTAAGTTCTCTCTATTTTCAATATTTTACACTTGATTTGTGTATCGCCAATTACATGTGCTGAAATAAAGATGCAAAGATACTAGTGATGTCGCTTAGGTGTTGGCTCTCTCTTTTTTGCACACTGTCTCGCCTGCCAGATAAACGAGAGAGCACGCGGAATGAGGAGAGTGGGATACCGATTTGTAATCACTGAACGACACTCACCGACCAGCATCAAGCTGTACAGGAAGCTGTGCCCGAGCAGCACCCAGCACATCGAGAGTGCTCGCATGCAGTGTATCGGCGCGATTTGACCCTCCTATTTAGCTTTTAAGATAAATAATTAAGAACAAAATTATTTGTAAACCTTTCCAGCCGATTCCACGTTGAATATGGATGCGATATTAGAGTAGAGCGAGCAGGCCATGAACAATCGCCAAGGAAGACCTGCGGATCTATGGTTCATAACCAAGGAATTTGCTGAATGGCTCACCTTTAGTTAAAGTGCGGTCATTCCATTGCTCCGCAACCAGATAATCGACGATTCCAGAGTCAATACATAATGTAGCTATCAATCCAATAATTGTCCTGAATACAGTTTCATGCATGCTCTGCAACTGCATTGGCAGCCTGAGCCCGAAGACCAATCACGCCTAATTTTGTGGTGATAACGAGTAATTGAAATCTCGCTCACAATGTTACGTAAAATCCGGCATTGATCTCCGGTATCGGATCGTTTGTCTTCCGAATGGCGCCGATTGGATTAGCAGCAAGTGGTGATCCGTTTCCTGGAGTGTTTTCAGGTTGGGCATTATCTCCGTCCAAAAAATTTATTATCAAAACTGCTATATTTCTGCATTACTGAGCAAAGCTCAGTAACTGTTCTCGAAAACACTGACCAGGTCTGACAATCGACTGTAGCTCTGCACTAGAGCACGAGTCGGGTAAGCACACGTCAAAGGTGAACGCACCCAACCACATCACTCCTGTCACTAAAGATCAAAGATCAATTTTCGCTAAAATACATATTTTATCACCAGCTTTGATGTTGCATGCCTCCGCCGCGTCGTTGTTTCGAAACTGATTATCGATGTCGACCCTGTATTGAAATTTGCAGAGACGATAAGGACCACGCTATTGAAGACAAATCGAAGCCTGACTCTCCTCAATTAGCGCGCTCTCTAGTTTCTCTGATCGAAGACCACGCGAGGCAGATGAGCAGACTCCGATTTGCCAATGCTAGAACAGCAAAACTCACTGAAAGTACGCTCCTCTAAGTCTCATTTCCCTCCCGGGAACAGCGAAATCAACAGATCGACACTGAGAGTAATGTCCCTTAAAATCCGTGTGGCCTCTCAGAATGCCAGCTCCGATATTTCCGGAGGAATCGAACACTGCAAATAATCATGCAATTACGCGTATTTTGACGTAATCGTTTCTTCTGTGCATACAGTCTCTATGGTTCTCACACAGTGATAGATTGATTGAAATAAAATAAAGCGACGCCTATCTGTTGTTCTATTGACAACTGACTCGGAATTAGCACATCGCTATCGAAGTTAGTGGTATTCAGCAGTCCTTCATCGGGATCGAGAATCGGTCTCTGGTCCTAGAGAAAGGAGTTTAGGTTCTCAGAGATTTAGAATAATTCAGTACCTCATAGCACTCTCGCGATAGCGATTGATCATCTTCTAGTCTCAGCGCTTGATACACATAATTCACAGAATAGATTACCTCCCTGTCTTTGAGATGCCTTTTCCAAATGGATTCGAGCTCCTGGAAAACAATATTTTTCGTGCAAATTCTTTGAAGCAAATAAGTGATGGTAAATCGGCATCCAAGTCTCCCCACTTTCCGTGCACTCGCGCTGGTTAGAGAAATGAGAGAGTGTTCGAAATGAGGAGAGTCGGATGTCGATTTGCCATCACTAAAGCAAACCTTCACTGTCTCCTGTATGACGCTTAGCCTGGAAATAGATCTGTGCATTAATGATAGATCAAAGGCCGTTGCTGTACCCAGCATTATCAGTATCAGCATCGGCCTCATCTCAATTGCGATCAAATTCAGATCAAATTATTGGCGTTAACTATGAAAGTACAGAAGTACAGACAAGTGCAAAAATCAAGAGATTTCTCGACACTCGAAGCCGAATTCTCAGGCAATTCGATGATAGCAATCAAAATGTCAAAAAGAAAGCAACGATGAGGTGATGACTCTAAGATAAAGGTGATGTCTAGTGCCCGCACGATTGTGTTGTTCAAAGAACATTTTTCAACCAAGGCTGTTTGACCAATGCTGTATTGATCACTAAAGATCAAAGATTATATGTCGCTAAATACACATTTTGATCACTGGAGTTGATGTTGCATGCCTTCGGTACATCGTTGTTTCGAACCTGATTATCGATGTCAACCCTGGATTAAATTTTAAGCAGAAGGAATGAGAAGAATGCATTAGCGGAAAGAGGTTATGTTGCATTGAATTGCATGAATTTGCATGAGTTTTGTCCGAGGATGTATGATATTTCTTTGAAGATCGAGGCGTTCGACCATAGCCGCAGGCTGACATATCGGCAGGTGCACGATCAGGTGATGCAATCTTTCCATTTTAGTTAATTATTCTATTTTATTTTTTAGATTAATATTATCGTCATTATTGTTCTAGAAATACTAATTCACAACCAACAAAGTTCAGGCTCTGTCATTTGCTTCATTTCTCGCCTCTCGTGGATTCGCTATTGGAGATCGAGTGACGATTGCTCTTCCGAACTCGATTGAGTGAGATTCAATTTTTAATTAATTTCAAATTTAAATAATAATTTCAGATGGCCGGTGCTGCATCTCGGAACGTGGGCTGCGGGAGGAGTTGTCGTCGCTTCCAGCATCGCATTCAAGCCGTGTATTTCATTGTGACTTTCCTGAATTTGGACAGTACGAGGCTACTATAAGTGATGGCAAACGAGCCTTGATTCTCCTCAATTCACGTGGTAGCTTGAAGATCAGAGAAACGTGAGAGTATGCGAAATTAGGAGGGTCGGATGCCGATTTGTCATCACTAGTTGCTATTATGATATTTTGAGACGAATCGGTGTACCAATGGTAAGATTCCGGCACATCGGTAATCGTCACTACGGAAGAGACGCTCGAGATGGTGATGCAGACGGCAAAAGAGTGCCCATCAGTCAAAGTGAGACGACCTGCAGTTATATTTGATTTCTCAACGGACATCAGCAACCAACGTATTGATACAAATATAATATCGAAAAGATCGAAATACGAGAAATTCAGACGATCGTCTGCGTTCATTCGTCGACGAAGCCCCTTCATGAAGGCATCATCGACTACGATGCAGCTATTAGACATGAGCCGATTGAACAGATTGCACCAGGCAAGAACCATTATTTGTTTGTAGGGTTGGCAAGTCAGCATGTCGTAGTGGCTCATCTACCTCTCCATATCGCCAAAGTTCGCAATAGGCGCGGGGTAGGTATCGGCACCGCTACGACAGACCGAATTGCCAACCCTATTCAACACCATTTAGCGATTTGCGGCTTCTGAAGCAATACAATGGATAATCATCTTACATTATCTTATTGTACATCGTGTCACAGTAACTCTCGACAGCACATGTCTGATCGCCTACTCCTCCGGCACGACCGGCCAGCCGAATGGAGTCGTGCACACCCATCTCAGCTTTCACTGCACCGTGGAAACATATCTGAGGTCGCCATAATTCGGAATATCTCGAGTGTCAACATGAAAGACAGAAGAAGTGAAACAAAAGGAGCCACCAGAAAAAAACACATTCAAAATCTTATTAGAAATTGTTTATATCTAGTGATGGCAAATCGGCATCGACTCTCATCAATTTACATGTACTCTCGCCCTTCAGAGAAACGAGAGAACACGCAAAATGAGGAGAGTCGGCTGCTGATTCGAAATCACGAATTCACACAATTTCAGCCATTGGCTACACGAGATCTGTCCAGTGATCGGTACCGACGGATTCGACTGGTACAAGGTTCGAGCAAGACTCCATTCAGTAATTCCGTCAAGTTTTGCAGGAGAACCAGATCATCACCACTTCGTGCATGCACATCATGGGGTACATTGCTGTTTCACCATTCCATCACTATGTGTTTCTCTTGGAAGCACATATCAACCTACGAAGACTGCGTTGGGAAAATATCCGTTACAGATTCTCCACCCTCAACTGGTTCCTGGTCACCGGCTCCTTTGTGGTGTTCATGAAGACGTTCGACGGTGACGTCTATCTGGACGTCATCGAGAGATTCAAGGTGAAAATACAAATACACGTTTCCCTTCTACAATGAAATTTAATACTATGTGTATCGTGTCCTAAAGGCATAATGGTACATGATCTGTATTTTTTATACCAACATATCATATCTAATATAATACCTGTTCAACCCTGGCGTAGAGCATTTTTGGACCATATATATGATCCAAAAAGGTCAACGTCGGCCTGCACGCCTCTGTATAATAGTATTCAGATGCTGCTCACGGGTGGTGCGCCACTGCGTCAACAACTGATCGACGAATTCCGCACGCACCATCTGAACGTTGACTACATCGTTCAAGGTGTATTTGTTATGGCACGATATTTATCATGGCATAATATGTAACTCGTAGAAAATTAATATACTAATCGACACAAGATCATGGACCACCCAGGAATGAATATTGTGTGGATTATTTCATTCCTTGAGCCCATCACTTTGGAATCGAAGATCCCACTCCCTTCCTAAAGAAGCAACCATCCAGCAGGATCAGTGTCTTGATGGCAGGATACATATTGTAGAGAATTGTATTGGATTGTATTCAGGCTATGGTATGACCGAGACGGGCTCCTCTCATCTCCCATTGCTGCTGGAGAAAGGCGCAGATTTGTCTGTAGGAGTCGTGGCAACCTTCTATGAGCAGAAGGTTAGACAACTCAGATTGATAGTATTTCATGTTCCCAGAAATATGTACCGGTTGAATTGATGAATCCTGCTCTCTGATAATAGAGCTATTGACTACTGGTGGCATTCGACTCTCCTCAATTCGCGTGCACTCTCGCCGTTCAGAGAAACGAGAGAAAGCGCTGCTTTTCCATCACTAATAATTGCCAACTGGTTTCAGGTCATCGACCCGCACACACTTCAATCGGTCAAGCGCGGACAGCGTGGAGAACTTTGCGTTAAGGGCCATCGCAAACCGTCGGATACCTGAACAAGCCCGAGGCAACGAAGATCCTCATGGACGAGGACGGGTGGCTGCACACAGGTGAGCAAGACGTTCTATATGGGGTGAGCGAGAGAAGAGAGCTCGTTATGGGAGGTAAGATAGTAGGAAAAAACGCGAGAACACGAGAGAGGTCTCGATGGGAATTTGTTTTGGTGCGTTGCTAGCCGTGCAAGGGAGGCTGATGATCCAAGGAACCACGTCAGTGACTGTGCGATGCGTTTGAGGGGCCATTAATTTCCGAATCACAAATACTAGCGAAAATCGTACCCTAAAACGAGGATTCAGGAGACCTGGCCTACGTCGATGAGCGCGGCTTCCTCCACGTTGTCGACCGACTGAAGGAAATAATCAACGTGCACATCGAGAATCGGATTGAGATGGTTTGATTAATCTTTGGTCTTTGAATCCGATCATATCTTAAGGTCTCACCCGCCAAGGTCGAAGGCGTTATCATCTCCGACGCAAGGATTCGAGACGCGGCGATTGTAGGAATTCCTGATGCGATTGTGAGTTTCCAATCAATATCTGCTCTATAAAAATCGATTCGACACAGCATTTCGACATAGTTTAGGTAAACTGAGAAAAAAAGAGATGATACAAAAAAAAGAGAGTAATGTGCATTTTCTCGTTTCTTTAATGCAAATTTTTTTTTTTCTGTTCGAGAACCTATGCATACGTAAAATGAGGTCTCGCCTAGTATTTTCTGCCGATATGTACAAACAAGCTTGCCGAAGTGGTATACTTGATATAGTCGATTTTTAACATACATTACGCTGTTTTTATGGCTTTTCCGATATGGGTCCTGCCGGAGTGCCGACGTGCACTTTCGCTTTTTCGAGGCCGATATGACGTATGAACCTATGTCCTCTCTCCGTGTGCTTCTGAAACGCTGCGCTCGATGGTGTGAATTCAAAAACATGCAGTAGAACGAGGATGAACTAGATATCGTGAATGTGGAAAACTCCTAAAAGATGCAAGCGAATTCAGAGTGGACGCGCATTCGCGCATTCATTGCCAAGGCCGATTCAACTCTGATCGATCAAGAAGTGGAGGGCCTCGTTGCAGGTTTCTATTTCACTCTCCTGCTCGGTTTACACATGTCGAGAAAGCTCCTTTCTCGGGAGCTCTCTGTCTGAGTGATGATGTGTTGTGTGCTCAGTACTCTTTGATCTTTGTTCTACCCGGACTACTGGGTATCCGCATTTATCTCAAACAAGCAATCAATACAAAGAGCGATATCCGAACCCGCGTCTCACCTCGTCGCCCCTGTCGTATTCCCGAACTGACTGGGTTCAGTCGGGACACAACCAGAGCGATGAGGCGTGAAGCGGGTGGTTCGGAAGGAGGAGCGATCCAGAAGGGGCTAACTGGGGGGGTTATATAGGCCCCTTGGGTGAGCCATTCTCTAGAGGGGAGAGAATAGGCAATAGAAAGGTAGACGAAGAGAGTTGGTTGGTGAGAGGAGAGGGAGAATAAGCAGATTGGGGATGCACGAGGTGGAACAGTAGAGAAACTCTGGCGAGGGCGAGAAAGCGGATAAACTCGGAGGGATGGGGAAGAGAGAGGGAATCAGCTGGAAATAGCTGAATGTGAGTCGGAACAGAGGGGGGAAAGAGTTGATCGAACAATATGATAAGCGAATAGTCAACTAACAAGAAATTACAAGCAATCGATAATTGAATAAAAACATTAAATAGGAGCGCTACTCTAAGCCACTCCATTTCCGTTCGCGTTCTGCGACATTCCCCGGCAGGCGAAGGTGCGGCCGGAGAGGGCGAAGAGATGTATCATAAGAGATGGTGATATCCTGTAAAAGAAATAAAAGATACATGCTGCTGATGGGGTAATCTTGAGGGATTGCTGCTGATATTGAAGTAGGTAGAATCGATGATGAACTGAAAGGAATGGAGATGATGATGATTAAATAATTCTGAGGAATAATGAACAAAGACCGTGCTAGTCAGAATGGATCATCTCTCTTGTTGTATTGGTGATGGAGAGGGTGTCGCACGTTCTGGAATGGTGAAGACGCATCCATTCCGGATATCTGTGCAGCGGCTTCTTCGATTATGTCCATACGTTGATGAATCTGACCGTGAAACTGCATATCCAGCATCTCTTTCTTCAGAGAGTGTTCTGATTGTTGCACTTTGAAGTTGACGGACTTCTCAAGCGCGATAGTGCATTATTTCACTAGATGGATCTGGCCCTTCAGCTGCGAGATTGGATTCTCTGATAGAACTAAGAAATTCGCTCTCTCCTTCTTGACAATCTGATGAGGAGAGCTCTTCAACCATTCATCATAGGATGTTCTACCTTGAGAACTGCGTGCGATCGGAGAAATCATTTCAGTAGAGTCTTTGTTTACTGCGTTCCAGAAATAGTGGGACGTGTTCTGATTCGATGCAGTGACTCTTCTTGACTTGTCGACAGGTCCGCTGTCGCAGTCTTCTCGTCCCTTCGTTCTCTTCTCATAATCTTGTTTGAGAATTTCTCCCTGCTCTTCTACGTTTGTCGTATCTGATGGTGAGAGCGTAGGGAGGAAGAACAGGCAGAGGTAGAGCAATATTTTCCCTCTTCTCGGTTCGTACCTCACGATAGTATAAATCTGTGGTTTGTCGTAGAGTAATGAGAGGGGAGGCGATCGGCTGTCTTCCTGCTCACTGCAATCGTCTACACGTACTTGCGAGCGACGTAGTAGAACACCTCTGATCATGAGGGTAGTCCACGACAGCACAGCATCAGACAATGTGGTCCATTTTGTGAAGTGCGGTTCAGTCGATTGACTTGAGGTCCAAATGGAACGTGCACTCTCCCACACTTTCTGAAGTGGTGTCATCCATTTCGATCTGGTTGGTGATACTGGAAGTGGGCAAATGGTAGATGGGATGGCTGCTGCAACGATACAGTACGTCATCATCTTTGCCAATGGACTCATGGAAGGGGCTCTTCCGTTTGACGGTGATCCTCTGATGTTATGGTCTTTCACAGTTTCTGCACGAATTGCGTTGTTTGTACACGAAATTCTCTCTTCTTTAGAATCATCTTTGATTGGACGGATTAGTCGATCATCCGTCACTAGTGATTGGTCAAGAAGAGCTGTGGCACAGTCGTTGTAGTGATTCTCTGATTGTGTCAGGAGTCGTTCTGCGCAGCTCTCCATCTCATGAAAGAACACCTCCAATGGATGTAGACCGACATCATCCTGCACTTCCGCGCTCTTCGAAGAAACGTTGAAAGGCAATCAGTTCACCTTTTCTCATCTTCTTCGGTAATCGACAGATAGCGCTTTCCCACTTGGCAACTGTTGTGTCGATGTGACTAATGAGACCCTTGAGATCGCTCGCTGCTTTCCTCAGATGATCTTGAGAAGGAAGTTTACAACTTCCTGATGAATTGATGGACGTGCAAGCGAGAGCCAGAGCTGCAGCTATTGCATTTTCGAGTGTGAAGCAGAAGGAGCCCGAGAGTGGAGTTGGTGATGATTTACTACGATCGCAGAGTGGAATAAATATCTCGAGAATTCCGTTAGTGAATATGAGGCAAAGGTACTCTTCAGAGAGAGATTTATGGGCGATCTCATCAGTAACTGTCCTCCCACTGAAGGATATAGATGGAATCACGAATCAACTATGGAGAACTGTCTGGTCTTCATGAATGAAGTGGTTACAGATCTCAGAGAGGCCGTGAAGATCTCAGACACGAATTCTGTAAATACGAGAGAGATTCGACGTCGCCGAATGGCAGATATTATGTCGAGAACGACGCCTCAGAAGAAATCCACCTCTTCAAGCCAATCCTCTCTGTCCAGTATCTCAAGTGCTTCTGGAAATGCTACCACGAGAATGCTAGAACCGACAAGTTCGTCCACTTCTGTACCAATCTCGCCATTCAAATCACCGACACCCATCCTCGTCTCTCCCATCACGTCAACGAATATCGAGGAGTTTCCCGTTGCGGCTCCCACTCTGATAAGTCCAGAGAAATCAATTGCCGATTCCTCCTTTACTCCTGCAAGGAAAGTGGTGTCGAGTGACGTCAGACGATTCATGACGGAGTATCCCAGCCAATCTTCTTCTCGATCTGATTCACCAGTGATCTCTGAGCCCATTCTCCCGAGGCTTTCACCTCTCGGGCAAAAAGTGGATTACCCCATTTTTTCCCCTGCCTCTTCCCCGAACGAACACAAGGTGAACACTGAGATGATCTCCCCTATTTTTTGCTTTGCCGTCGCCGAGAAAAGCAAGGGAACAGAGACCACTCCTCTTCTTCTCCAATCAACCAAGTTCTCGAATGAGACATTCGTGGTGTCAACGGAAGTGGAACTGGCCATCCCAATGATCTCAGAAGAGACAAGGAATGAGCCCCACCCTCTCTCTTCTCTCCTCTCCCTTCCTATTCACAGTTCAAATGATCACAACAGAGAGAAAGCTTCATCCATCTCTGACTGTTCAACAGGATCAGAAAGTGATAAGGAAGCGAAGATAATAGAGGAGAACGGCATTTGTAGAGTCTCAGAAAGAGGAGAACAATCAAATCAAGACATCGTAATATCTGAATCTCCTGTTTCCAATGCATCGACCATTTCCCACGATCTCATACTATTCCAAATGGATAGCCATTCGCATTCCAGAAAGAGTACCGAGACAGATCGAAACAATCAGGAACACGTTCCGAGAGAATCCCCTTCTATCGTGAATGAGAATGAGAAACCAGATGCCAGATCAATGCTCAAGGAAACCCCGGAGCTTTCCATTCTTCCCTTCACTGATCAAGAAGTCGATATCATGCTGGGAAGATTCAGAACAGATTCAACATCCACGATCGATGACGTAGATGATCATCGAGAATTGCTGCTCATCAATTTCACTCCGACACCGATCGATTTCTCTCGAACAAAGCGCAGTGAGACAGAGCGAATCCCAGACCTCCCTATTCCCGATCATCTGGACCTCTCATGTCAGCACTCCGTGGAAATTAGAGGTGTCGTGACCTCCAACAGCATCGATCCCAATGCGAGTTCGCCGGATTCCATTCCTCTTGCATCTACTCCCGAGTGGTTGATCAATGGTCGAGTGACACAGTCGCTGGGAGAGACGGAGAAGATCAGATCTAATGATAAGGATGAATCATCTAACACAGAGAAGAGAATGATAGGAGATAATGAATGGAAAGATTCAAGAGGGATTGAAACATCGAAAGCGATGCCCTTCTCTAATTCACTTCCCTCTTCACTTGACAATGAGCAGACTTGGAATACACGTCTAGCGTCATCCACCCATCATCTAAGCCTTCCATGTCTAACTCGATTCTACAATCGTGAAACGCAGGGAAATGAAATAAGCGGCATCCCTATCTTAGTCAAGGGCAAGAATGTCGATGAGATCGAGCGACAGATGTCTGAGAGACAAATATTTCCAAAGTTAACGACCGAACAGATTTCCCAGTTCTTCGTTGAGTCATTTCCCACGACACTCCCCAGGGCGATCGATACAGTGATGGATATCATCCAGTACACTGAATACATCGACAACGATCTCTGTTCTTCTTCTCTGCCACTTTCTATGGAACAAAGAGAAATATCCCGCTGTCTGCTACAATCTCTGACTACTCTCTTCCAATGTATCCGTGACACTGTCGGAAAATGGGAACAAGTGATAGCCGAAATCCCCTCATCAGAATGGCGTCGTGCAGAGTTTGACTCATTCGATCAGTTCTTTCACGAATTCCTTCCAGAGTTCGAAGATCAAAGCCGGGGTCCATTGGAAATCCTCTTTGAGCAAGCAGACGAATGTTCGCTTCGCCTACAATCCTTCTCTAAAGGAAGGTACAGGCTCCGTTCAAAGAGTGGTTCATCCTATTCTATCTCTACTGGTGATGAAGGAAACTCAGCCACTCCTCAGACTGGGGAATCGAACATCAGAAGAGACTGCTCAATTGCAATTCCATGCGCCCAGTCAATATTCCATGACATAGCTCTGGAATTCATGGGACCTCTACCGTATCTCACTGAAAACGGTACTGTGGAATCATCATTCGTTATAATTTTCATCTGCTGCCGATCCAATGTCATCCATCTCGAACCGGTCAAGAACATGCGAACGTCAGAGTTCCAATGGGCATTCGATAGATTCGCGAATCGATACGGAGACCCAGCAGTCCTGTGGAGCGAGCCTCCCCTCCGCATGAATAATCACGAGCCTCAAGATCCTTTCCAAGAGATCAAGAGAGAATTGGCTGATTTCATGAAACGTCGCTGGAGAGTAACCTGGAATCACGGCGACCAGCTCGGACAAGATTTCTCATGTGTTCGCATCCCGGATCAAACCAAGAAGACATTCTGCAGAGCTGTCGGAGGAAAAATCCGTCCATGGAATTCATTCCCACTTCTTCTCGACTGTATTACGGCTACTGTCACCACTAACATCCTCACTATCAATCGAGTTGAGTGTTCTGATAGAGCGTTGTATCATCCCATCGTCAAGGATGAGGGTGCTGATGATAATGAGAAAACGACGAAGTGTGCAATTTTTGAGCCAGTGTCTCATTTCGAGAAGGAGAGCCTTGATCCAGCGAGCCCTACATCTGTCGTGGAATGCGCTTCGAGCTGCTGCTCGCATCTCGCGCCTGGAGCGACGGTGTCATCGTCACCGAATGAGAATGCAATGGTACCGATCGATAGTAAATCATCACCAACTCCACTCTCGGGCTCCTTCTGCTTCACACTCGAAAATGCAATAGCTGCAGCTCTGGCTCTCGCTTGCACGTCCATCAATTCATCAGGAAGTTGTAAACTTCCTTCTCAAGATCATCTGAGGAAAGCAGCGAGCGATCTCAAGGGTCTCATTAGTCACATCGACACAACAGTTGCCAAGTGGGAAAGCGCTATCTGTCGATTACCGAAGAAGATGAGAAAAGGTGAACTGATTGCCTTTCAACGTTTCTTCGAAGAGCGCGGAAGTGCAGGATGATGTCGGTCTACATCCATTGGAGGTGTTCTTTCATGAGATGGAGAGCTGCGCAGAACGACTCCTGACACAATCAGAGAATCACTACAACGACTGTGCCACAGCTCTTCTTGACCAATCACTAGTGACGGATGATCGACTAATCCGTCCAATCAAAGATGATTCTAAAGAAGAGAGAATTTCGTGTACAAACAACGCAATTCGTGCAGAAACTGTGAAAGACCATAACATCAGAGGATCACCGTCAAACGGAAGAGCCCCTTCCATGAGTCCATTGGCAAAGATGATGACGTACTGTATCGTTGCAGCAGCCATCCCATCTACCATTTGCCCACTTCCAGTAACCGTACGCAAGGGAGTTACCGTACTCAAAGGAGCTACCGTACCCTACATCTGGAGTAACAGCCACTACGGTAAGGCTATAGTATCTATTGATCTACCGTAATCTCCACCCCTTCCAGACTTCCAGCATTGCGGCAAGCCCGTCGTCGGACGCGCCCGAAGGTGAGGATACTTTAGCCACTCAATTGTCGATTGATTGACCTACCGTAATCAATTATCGATTGATCAGCGATACCAGTGACCTCTCCTCCTCTCCTGACATTGCCCTCGCATTTTGCACCAACCAACCGCACGATGTTTTGAAGAGCACGCAAAATGAGTTTATCGCACGTAGCCAGTCATTCTGCACGTACAGTGCACAGAATAACTGGCTACGTGCGATAAACAGACATTTCGCAAAAACAGACAAAAACAGACAAACGTGACATTTCGCATTTGAAATTAGATTTGAGGGTTCGATACCGTATCCACTATCGTACCTGTCACACCTTTCGATCAATCACTATCTTATCTACCGTACCCCTTCCTTGACCTTACCGTACTCATCTCAGGGGTTACGGCGACGACTACGACGACGCGATCAACTTCAATGTTGACGGCGTCGAGGAAGCGGAGAGGGGAGAGATGTCATGGGCAGTCGCCATCACTTCGAGAGGTATACTGTAGGAGGGATTACGGTAGTCATTCCCTACTCTTGTCACGATTCAGTAGACTGTAGTTGGGATAGTTAATCTTCTATCGTATCCTGACGACTTGCACATACAGCACCCTCGAACCTACCGTTCGCTTGTGTCATAAATACAGTATCCTTCAGTAGCCTACCGTAATCCAATCATCTTACTGTATCCGTCTATTCGCAGTTCCCTCTTCTCCCTCCTCTCCTCGTCTCTGCGCGGGCACTCTCGTCTCTCGTCGTCATGTGCTGAGTGCTGCCCACTATCTGGCCACGTCAATCGATATCCCCGTCCATCCAGGATATCCACTCTGCAAGTGAGGATTACGGTAGTGGAGTGATTATCATTGTGGGACTGGCTACGGTAGGGGATGGGTACTTTAGCGAGCGTATTAAAGTACTAGTGAGCAATTGAACACGGTAGTCTGTTCGATGTTTCCCAATTCTTGGTATTGCAGCACCACCGAATACTTCGACTTCATCGCCTGGTCCGAGGTCAAGTACGGAGGTGCGAATTGATCTTCGATGTTTGATCTCTGATCCTTGAAATTTGATCTTTGATCTTTGAAAATGATATCTGATCATTGAGATTACAGTTTATCTTTGATCTCTCAGAAATTGATCTTTGATCTGTCGCAGGCGAGTGTCTGAGCAAGCGCGGCTCCAGCTGCGACGACTCCATGGTCGCCAAGTATGTCAAGATGAAGTGCGGTGTCATCCGGGGTTACGGTACTTTGAAGATTACTGTATCTTGGTATACGATAGCCTGTCCAAGGTTTCAGTGCCATACCTCAGAGTACTTTACCTTTACATGCGTTATCGTTCGCGAATGTTTGTGCTAATGATTGATGCAGCGGTGTATAGGGTAGGCTTCCCTGGGAACGATACCGCCAGAGATCAAAGATCACCAATTACCGTATCCTCCACTCAGTATCACTCTCTTCCCCTTCTTCGCTGACGATTGCTCGCGCGGCTCCGATCTGGTGATTATCGAGCTGGAGCACGATGTGGGTTTTATCTTTGAACTTTGATCTTTGATCTTTCAAGGTTGTTTGGTCTTTGATCTTCCGTTTCCTCTTCTCCTCAGGTTGACGTTCCTCACGCTTGTCTTCCTCATCTTCACGACATCAGTGGAGAGGATCTGAAGAATTCCACCGTTTCGCCTTTCCACACATTCGGATGGGCAATCGATAGTGAGTATACTGTAGGAATTCTGTAGTCGGGAGTACGGTAGCAACACTCAATGAGCACTGTTGGAGTACTGTAGGGTGGAGTACTGTAGCAACGCGCATGGTAGCTGAGAGTACGGTAGGCGATGTGGTTACGGTAGTCATGTTAAATTATTGATTTTCTCTCACAGATACGGAGGGCATCGAGTACGCGGATCGCCTGCACAAGAGCAGCTCACGCTGGTGGAGGACCGATGCACGCACAAGTGGTACGGTAGTGAGTACGGTAGTCGAGCGGTTACCGTAATCCCGGAATATTTTGTCGAATCGATAGTTCTGATTTCTGCACGATGAACTTTGATCTCTGAAACTGATCTCTTGAAAGCTGATTTGCTCAGATACTGTAGATAAAGGGGGCATAATTGATCTCACTACCGTAATCAGCCAGACAACCGTACCCCTACAGTATCCCTGATTCAGGGCGACTCGGGTGCGGGTCTGATGACCATCACGAAACGCGCCATCGAAGAAACGCGCCTTCGTCATCGGTGTGTGTGCCATCGAAGAAACGCGCCTTCGCCATCGGTGTGCTCTCCTCCAGCAGCGGATGCGCCAAGGAGGAGGAACAGAGAGAATCGGTGAGAAGTACTGTAGGTTACGGTAGATTGCAGATACTGTGTAGGACTCGTTTGCAGTTTTCAGGGTACTGTAGCTACTCATCTTTGATCTTTGGCATATTCGTGTTTTGGTTTTTTTTTTGTTGAAGAAAAATAAGTCAGTTGATGATTGGCTTGCATTGTACTTGATTTGTAATACTACGGTAACATGAATATCTTACAGCGTTTCACGGACATTCGTCTTTTCTCGGCGTCGATCGATCTGGCGATCGGGACGGTCGGCAAGCTGCCTGATGAAATCATCCTCTAGACCTACCGTACACCATACCGTACCCTGACTCCTCTCCCCCTGACCACGCATTCCCTTGACCTACTCACCACTGACAGCTTAAAAGCGATGATAAACAATGACCATGCCTTGATTGATCTTTGATCGCTCTCGAGCCATTGAATCAGGCCAATTGATGATTGGATCTTGAGGGATACTGTAGTACCCAATTATTATTATTATCATATTTATTCGAAATATATGCGTGAATGTGACAATGGAGTGAGCGGCGGAAAGGCCGTTTGATTTCACGCTCACAATAAAGCTGATTGAGAACTGACAGTTTACGGTAGGGAGAATCGATAGCCTGGTTACGGTAGTAGTACCTATCGATCGGGTGGTGTATAGCACATCGAATGGATGGATTACGGTAGTGTGAAAATTACTGTATTTGGGAGCTATCGATTGTTGATTAGAGAGACGGGGTGAAACACTCGGATGGGAAGACGGAGAATAGAAATCGATAATTTCTGGAGTACGACAGTGGTAAAATGCTTGCGGGGTAGGTCAAAAACACAACAACGATAAATCTATGCGGGGTGGTCTAGACCGGAATACTGTAGTCGGATAGATGAGAGTGTGATCGAGGAATGGGTGGGATACTGTTGCTTGTTAGTAGGTCACAAAGTTCGGGGTAGGCGTAGTAGTAGTAGCGGTAGATACAGTTGCCCTGAGTTATACGGCGCGAGCGTGGTGGAAAAGCAGATGGTTACTGTAAGAGGGGAATAGTGATTGACAATTCTCTAAAAACCTTGTTTATCAAAATGGCATCCATTCTGCTCTCTCGATCAATTTTCAGATACGAGAATGACTCTAGCTGGCTGTAATGGCTATGGCCAGAGTCATTATCGGACCGATTCCCCTCATTTGGCGCAATCGCTCGGACATCGATTGATCGTTTGAAATTAAGAGGCGTGTGCAGTGAATACCGTATGCTCACCCAAATTAGCAGTAGTGATGACGCAATCAGAAGGAAACGGGGCAGGACAGCGGAGATGAGCAGGCAGAGCGAGGAGACTGGAAGAGATCAAAGATCAATTTTCAGATTTTCCGCTTTTCCAGGATGCTTGAGCAGCTGAGTTTCAAATACCTAATTTGATCAAACGGAATGGAACTAAACCGATATAGTTCTGTGGCTTCCTGTCGCAATATTAACCAAACACAGACGCACACAGGGAAATATTGTGCAGGTATTCTCGGGACTAAGGATGACGAATCGGAACCCGCTCTCCTCAATTCGCGTGCTATCTCGCTGATCCGAGAAACGAGAAAACTATCAAAATAATTGAAAATAGTCAAGTAGGGATTTGTCATCACTACTCGGGACATCGATCCCTTGTCCCATTCCCTCCCTTCTCGGCCGATCGCATTTACTCTCCCATTTCGCTCCTCTCGCACTAATTGTGAGCTAGGATATTCGCAATCATCTGATCCATCTATGGATTAACCCAAACACACCGCACACCCTACCGTGCGCTGACTCCTCCCCCTTCTAACCACCCATTCCCTTGATATACTCGCCACTGATTGCTGACAAGCGATGATAAACAATAACAATTTAAAAAAAAATTTGATCTTTGTTCTTTTACAATCGTGCAATGATCCGTCGTGAAATGTATGATCGTATAATTGCATTCCGTCTTTTCGATGATTGAATGCCAATGCGCCGATGGTCTCTCGATAAGAAGCGATTATTTTATCGGAGACATTATCATTTTTCGATTGCAAAATGACATCTCGACATTTCATCATATTTCTGACTCAGTACTAAAGTTCTGCTCTTCAGTTCCCAGTTATAACTTAATTTTATGTTCTGTCGTTTTCTACTCAAACGAAGCCATCTCTGATATTATCTCCTTACCTTGAGAATTCTGCATGAACATGAGCAGTTTTTTTTCTGAGATTGTCAGATTGGTTCACAATGAAATGCGAATCTATTCCATAAATTCAATCATTCGCTTTGATTTGCATGAATAGGAATGCCATCAGGGAATAATAATAATTTTTGCATTAGAAATATCCTTACGGAAAATCGAAAACGATCAGAACAACTGCTATCAATCATAGTTTTGAATTAATGTATGTTCCCCACGGTCAAGCATATTGTGTATACATCAACTAGCTAGTGCAAGTGTTTATCTCTGCTTTCCAGTCGTTAGGTAATCGCATTTTTGACGCTCATTCATTTCTCGTCAAACAGTTATATTTTGCAAATCTACACCCTAATCGATGTCCTATGCACTGATCACTTCTGACGAGAAAACATGTTAACTTCACTATGAATCTCCCACCTAATTACCTAGAGGTTAAAATGTCTGAAACTCAACACTTTCTCTCTACTCATGTACTTCCGCATTAATTACTAAATCTACAACATTGTTATCTCGCTCATCGGTCTTCGACCTGTCAAGCAACACCACTATATAGATTAATGGACTCTGAAACGCTTGATACATACCTTCTGAAAGTCATAATGGCTCTGACGACTGTATTGATTCCTCTATTGATTGTTCAGATGAGGTGAGGCGTTACTGCTAAGAAAAATATAAAAAAATTCGAAGATTGTTCTATGTGTTATTGCTGAACAAGGACAAACTACCTGCCTTGCTTCGCATTTTGACTCTAAATTTATGTGAGATATATTTTTATTAACGTCTTTTCATCATTAATTGCACAGTTATTCCAAACATCTACACCACCTTTTACTTTTCAATAGTCTCGATAATCTGCGAAGTGGTACAGCAGAACAAAATTAATAATATTATTAAAATCTGTGATTGTAGAAGGGGCAGAACAAATGTATGGACAACATGTCATGTTTGGCCTTGCTTGTGGTATGACTCCGTGCGTGAATTTTTCATTAATTCTACAGTTAAGTGGTGTATCATGGAATATACGAGCAATATTCTGAATTTTCTACATGCTTTCCTCAGATTGTTATCGATAACGCATCCAATTCAAGGTGATTTACAATAGTAAACAAGTGAATTGGTGATGATTCTACTATTCAGAGATGCAGCAACAAACTCATCACTATAATGACGCTCATAGTTTGGTCTTCTCATCTCAGTCTATGGCTTGCCATGTATTTCGCAAAGATCAGGAAATTTGCGATAGTTGCGGTAATTGAGTACTCATACGTCAAATGGGTCTCGAAAAAGCGAGAGGGCACGTCGGCACTCGGCGAAGCGAGTAAAACAGCGTAATGTATGCTAAAAATCGATTATATCGAGTGTTTCGGTTTGGTTTGGGCATATCGACAGATACATCTTGTCTAGACCTCATTTGACGTATGATTTGACTATTTATTTGTCTTGATATTTCTATCGCTATCGAATAATCTTTGCAAATCCTTTTTTGTATTATTAGTCTTTCAGGAGTATTATTCAACTGCGTTCGTATTTAGCACTATCCTTATTTACCTGTTCACCATAGTCTACCTGAAAAGTCTGTCTGTAAGTGTTTCAGTATTTAAAAAAAATAAACTTTTTGAAACATAGTAAATTTTGGAAGTACAACTTTTACTGAAGTAGCATTCTTGTTTAATTGTATGACTATTTTTTCAGGGATTCAATAGAAATCGATCGGTTTCACCGGGCGTTTTACGGACCTCTGTCTCTCTGTTTATACTATTCTCAGGTAAACATCTGCTTCTGAGTCAAAAGTATCAGCGTTCTGTAGTGGAAATCTTCTTCAGGGATACAATTCGATTATCATTATTTCAACGGACTCAAAACACTACTAACCAAGGAAGACGTCTCAGTTGACATACTCTATAGGTATGTACTGATAATTCAATAATAATACTTGTTATATTGTTGAGGTATTTACTGATAATTGTAACGTATTTGAAAGTATTTTGGTTCCCCGTCTTTCTACTGCTGCTATTTCCCAGGGTGATGGTCACTCAAGGATGCTTTCTTAAAATTTTAATTCGATTTGTTTTACTTTTAAGTAAAAAAAACAAATTTAAAGCTCACTTTAGTTCCGCCTCCTTCTGCTTGGCAAGGTCATCACCCCTCCTTCCACTGCTGTAGCATCTAGTTTGCTCAGAACATCTACTGCATAAACCATTATCCTAATTGATCAATCAATCACTCATTCACGCATTTCTTTATCAGTGAAATAATTTCATTTATTTACCGTACGAATACGTAAGAATACAATTGTGCCAAAGTATCTACAAGTCGTTTCGTTCTTTGATCATGTGCTTGATAAAAAATATTTGATCTAAACTGTCCTGCATTATTGAATAGTGACCCTGATATTGATTCAAAATTCTTGGAAGTTATATGGTAGGACAATCGCGTAAGCGAGTGTAAATTTTGCGTGTTCTCATTTGAAGTGCGAAATCGACTTTTTGCTCTCCTCCCGCATCATATTGGAACGCTCCCCTCTCACCTTGACCAATGCGCTTTTTCCGCTCTTCCGCCATAGGAAGAGGGGCAATTGTTTGCCCAACGATGCCGCTCCTTCAAGGGACGTCATTCTAACCCTCTCCTTTGCGCACACTCCCTGCTCGGTTAGAGCGACAAGTGAGTGGTCCAAAAGGGGAGAGCGAAAACTGAAACATCATCTTCTTGCCTTCTCGTTTGCAAAGATGGCACGGTAATCGGACAGGTGTTTGTGTTGCGTGAGAGGGCACTAGTTGCCGCCTAGGAGGGCTTACCGCGCATGGCTCAGGTTGCCTCGCCTATCCCGCCATTCGGCAGTGATGAATGGTCTCACGTTGCTTTTTCTTCTGCCAATGACTGCTGGTGGTTTCGGCAATCAATTGGGCTTGTGTCATTATCTGAAGTTGATCGGGAAGCGCAGCGCCTTCTGTGGGGATCCGCCACTGAGGTCCACTGAGGTGAGCCGTGGTTTATATCTAATCAATTAGTTGGTCAGAGATGCTGCTTATTGTCTGGGGCTACAGTATTACACAGTAGGGTTGGCTATTCGACCTTCGTTGCGACCCCGCTGCCTCAATCCATCTCGCCTAATATTAATAGGCGAGTGGAACGAAGGTAGCGGGGTATCAGCGAAGGTCGAATAGCCAACCCTTTTACACAGTATCACTTATCTTTTGCAAGTTCTTAGAAAACAAGTGGAATTGCTATTTTCGTTGATGAAAACATTGTGCAAGACCTTTGGCTAGATTATTATGCATTAAATGTGATAGCATTCTTCAGCAAAATGTACGATCCATCCACGCGCCCTTCACCGTATTTGAGCCGTTCAAGAGACACCATGGCCTGGTGCAGGCCGATTTCTCCATCTACAATCCGGTACCGCGATCCCGGCCCTCGAACAGGTGATAATTAGTGACGACAAATTGTTTTGCGTGATCTTACGTCCGTCAGACCAACGATAGATCACGCGCATTGAGGAGAGTAGGGTGACGGCATGATATCACTCGCGGCACTCGCGAATTTTAAAAAAAAAACAACGTAATTCGTAGCCAAGCCACAAATGAAAATCAATAATGGAACAGTCTCAGCCAGCAGACCGTCGACTCCACATGTATATTTGGATATTTGTTTGTTTTGTTTTCACGAAGAAAATATTTGTTTTTATAGGCAGACCAACGAGCCATCGATCCGATCGCTCATCCATAGATATTAGAAGACGTTGAAACTCAACCAAAGCCTCTCCTAATTCAGTCAACTATGATGACAGCATTGATCTTGTCCGTTTCCTCGAATAATAGTTAGTAAATAGGGAAGACCAATTGGCATTAGACTCGGCATCTCTTTTTGCGCTTTCTCTTGTAGTGAGATACCGAGTTGGCAACACTAGTAGTAAACCCTCCCCTTTTTTAGGCCTTTCTCGATGGAGGAGTACCGGCAACTGTTGATCAGCAGCAAACCGCGACACACGTCCTTGATCGTCAGACCGGAAATGGTATATAGATTATAAAACATATTTTAAATTAATAATTTTTGAATAGTTAAGAATCTCGTTCAAATATAATATGAAATGTAGTGTTTTTAAAAATTATTCGGGCTTTGTTTCACCCACTTGTTATACCGGTAGAAGAGCAAAGCAAACGATTACCCAGGCGTTTATACCGGTAAATAAATATAACCATAATGAAGGAATTACTTCACTTTATTTTATCTCCATATCGTCTGTGGATCATCTTCACTTGCATTCCAATCCCATTACAGAAACGCATCAAGCCGGTGTCCCCTCTTCCGCCCCCATCCACCACTCCCGCCGACCTCGAACCAGTGGCGCTGCGGTCGTTGGGTAAACATATATATTTGTGTCCCTTTGTCAACGCGCTCACAAGCTGAAGAAGAAAGCGTGGATTCATTTCCCAATTGATACGACCCATTTTTTAAATGAAGATTTTCTCAATCGGGATGTGTTTCACATGCATTTTATATTCGCTGTAGCTCCGATTATGTGATTCTGCCAGGGTTTGTGCTAAACATTTCTAGTCAGTACTGTTCGATTTCATTGCAGGAACGTGCCGAGCTCGTTACTCCTCGTGCAAGGTTTGCTATATTCTCGTCTATTTTCTCGATATTCAAAATGTTATAGATATTAATATTTAAGTTATAAATTTATCCGAGCAGTCGGCCTTACCGTCTGCACCACCTAGCGTAGTCGTCGCGAGACGACTGTAAAATTGACGTGGCCGCACCTTTACCTTTACTTTTTCAATAACTTTATGAAGGTGCACTCTGCCTGCTCGGCGGGTGTGCTGTGCAGGGACAGCCAAGGCCCGTGCTGCCGACCCAACTTCCGGTGGGAATTGATTTTTGAACTTGTCTTTGAATCAATATTGAGATTATTAAAGATCAAAGATCACATCTTCTTATTCTAGAAGCCTGCTAGATTCGCCCTCTCCCTCTTGTCCCGCGCCCGACATCCTCACTCCGCAGTGCAACAAGCGACTGGGAGTGTCGTGGTGTGAGAAGGACAGGTGAGGGCGTGACAAGGCGAATCATATCGGGAAATAGGCCGTAGCCAATTGCCTTCTGACCGACTGATAGTGTTGCCTGGAATGACAGCTCTCAACATTCTGCACACTATACCGCTGGTCAGAGAAAAATCGGCATCACAATCGTACTATCTACCTAGCAGTACTATTGCTTTACTCGGATGCAATGGATTGTGCAATATTTTTTTCAGGGACTGCCACACGCCAATTTCTAAGAGGAAATGCTGCCCAACAGCCTGCCATTATAATATTTGCGTATAATTTATAACTTTAATATAGATATTGTGCTCGAAACCATGGTCACTTAGCAATGATATTCTTTGCTGTTTTCCTACTTTATTATTGTTCTACTCATTACTTCACGGATAAACTGTGATTTTCCATGCCTTTGTTATAGTGAGCGGAAAAAGAGAGAAATTAGACGTTTCTGTAACCTTCCCCCTATCACTAGCAGCTCTTTTTTTTGCAGAGCCTCTCTAGTTATCCCCTTGCGCAAGAACAGAGAAGAGACAACAGTCTCAAGTGCCTCTTCACGGGTTTCCCAACCCCTGAGAGCAACCCTAGCGATACTATCCTAGATTATTTTTGAGTTCAGAAGTGTTCTGCCTTCATAAATGTGAACATCAATGACTCTATCAAATACGGCATCTCATCGATCCAATTTCAGTAGAAGCAATTCTGAGAAGGAAATGTTCAACTGTGTTTTACTAGTATTAAAAATACAGGTAAATTAGAGCTTCTCAATAGTGTTGGGTTACGCTAGAACAAACGATTGAATATCAAATTTGTTCCTTGCTGAAACTTTTCAGTTCCATGTAGTTAGGGACCACCAGCCTGAGAGCCGACTTTACGGAATCTAGTCAAAAGTAGGCTCAATGTGACCGGCAGAATCTCAATATAATTTTTGCTTTTGGACGTATGTCGATAGCTTTCCTCTCAAGCCCGCGAGAGCTTCAGAAGTGCACGCGCGTCCCTCAGCCAGAGAGGGGAGAGAGGCGAGACGAGAGAGGAAGGAGCGGAGCCTCTCTCGCAGCTCTCCTCCCGCGCTTCGAGCACAATTCGGGGAAAATTATTTAAATTCCAATTTTGCTCTTAAAATTCATCAAAAAATACAAATTAACATAATATCAACCGGCGAGCAGTGTGCTTGCACTGGAAATACCCTAATAACCCTATTCCTAACCTTAATATCGATTTTTGACCTACTCAGACTTGTCAGATATCGCTCGCCGGCCGCTTAATCGATAGATTATGGCAATAGCTACCGATCAAACATTTGGGCGAGTGATTTGGTTGCGAATGCCGGTTGTGCTCTCTCGATCTCGCTTTTGAGGGAAATGGTGCCGAGGGAAAAGGGGCGGGGCTGGTGGTCCCTACATGTAGTAAAATCAATTTATATAGAACGGTAGGGCAATAATCCTGTCTCACCGAAGCTCGTCTCACTGATTCAATGACCGGAGGCGCAGATTGTGAGAAACAAGACTTCCTCAACTCACCACCCTCCCCACCTTCTCACACCTCTCACATTTCGGATATAACAAGTGCCGACCTGTCTCCTATGCCCCTAAATCTCGCTCGACCAAAACAATGATGGGAAAGTTTTACCGCTCGAGATAACTTACATCTTCGAATGAAGTAGTATCGAGTCGATTTCATTGCCATTTCGATGATGCCTCTATTCATTCCACCGATGCTCCCATTTCTCTGATCAGAGAGTGATAAACGAGCAAAATCATTCTCTCCCCTCTCAAGTATCAAATATCGCGTGCCGACATGTCTCGTCTGCACAGCGATTTGTTATTAGAGAAAGAGAGACAGAAATTAGCTATTTTACTGGTTATTGATGGAGCGATAATTTCCGAATATCAATCAAGCTACTAAATATTCAATGAAGAAAGAAGCGATCAGCTCACAACTGAAATATGAGAACTTTTTTTCAATGAGAAAACACTGTTGACATCCAGAAGATGCGAGGAAATTATCAATAATTGAATATCAATGAAACTTAGCTTGACCCTCGACCCGAATCGTAGCTACTAGAATTGATCGATAGATGTACTCACAGCCAGACATTTCTCTAAAGTTTTTCTACCCGGAATATCAAGATCTCTCGATTGTTCGCCAGGGAGGAGTCAGAGAGAGAGAGAGAGAGAGAGAGAGAGAGAGAGAGAGACAGCGGCTCTCATCACTCCCCGCGGATCACCCCTCCTCTTTTTCTCCCTCCCTCCCCCATTCTCTTATCCCCTCTTCCGATATCCCCCTCCCTCCGTCTCTCCATATGATCAATCTTCCTCTACTCAATCTCGGAAAGATAGAGAGAAGGGAATACTACGAGAGAATATTGAGGGCCAGAGACATGTGCAGGAGAGGAGGAGCAAGCATGTCTGATCTCATCTCGTTATTTTTATACTCGTTGTTATTCTTTCCTCGCTCTGCATTCCACGTATTTCTTCGTTATGCTCTGCGAATCCGATTTTTTCTTGTATTAAAAGTGTGTATTTTCAGATTCGAGCCTTCCTCGCACAC
Source organism: Pristionchus entomophagus (assembly GCA_036245825.1). Taxonomy (NCBI): domain Eukaryota; kingdom Metazoa; phylum Nematoda; class Chromadorea; order Rhabditida; family Neodiplogasteridae; genus Pristionchus; species Pristionchus entomophagus. Next base: position 5,453,890 of record BTSX01000001.1, read on the forward strand.
AGCAATCATGGTTGTGAGTTATTTTTTGATTTTTTTTCTCACTTTTTTTTCAAAAGTTTTCCTAAGATCAAGTTAGATTTCAAAATATACCGAGATTTTAAGTTTTTTCTAGGTTTCGTATTTTTTCCATATTTTTTGGTTTAGATCTAGTGGCTCCGATACTTGATGGCTTTAGATTGCGATTTTTATGTGAGGAAGTTTCTCAGCGATTCAGAAAGCGGCGCGCTAATGAGCAGTTAGTGTAACTTTACTCTTCTCTCTCTCAACCCTGCCGATAAACTGGAATCTCTCGTTTTTTGCTGCTTCCCATACCCCATCGCCAGCTTATTAGAGTATTTCCTCTTTGATCTTAGAGATCAGTGAACTGAGTGCGAATTGAGGGTAAACGATCTTAGTTTAAGAGAAAAAAACAATCATCAAAACCAGGAAGAAGAGGTGTGATGAAGTGATGGCAAATATGAACTTAACTCTCCTCGAGTCGTGTTCTTTCTCGTTTCTCTAAACGATGAGAGAGAAGGCAAATTCAGAAGATTATTTTCCTATTAGTGCCATCACTAGTGCGAACTGGGTGGAAACTCGTATTTAAAGCAAAAACAGCCGCATCAAAACAATAAGGAAGTGGTGGGTTCAGCCCACTGGGTTTATGAGGCCTGGGATGAGCGGAGATCACTAGGAGACACGGGGGAACTCGCAAACAAACATGTTGTGTGCTCGGAATAACTACGGGGGTTTGACGAGAATGAGCAACTGTCAATATAGGGGAGTTTAAAAATGTAATTTTAGAAATATAATAATAATTATTTTATTTTAGAAAGTTCGCTTCGAGAGGAAGCAGTACGATGCGATGACCAAGTTCGAAAAGCAGCACCATCCCGACATCTGGAAGTTTGTCATGGACAAGGTATCGTAATTTCATCCCCTTCAAAATTTTCGAGCGCCCTAATCAATCAAACTTGCCAACCATAAATTCGCGTAGGAACTACGGCAGAGGTATTGCTTCCCGGAACTTGATGGGCCGCAATGTTGCGGTTGCTTTACTTTACAAATTAAAAAATAAAAAAATAAAAAAAGATTAATAATTCAGATCGGTCGCTCGGAGAATCTCTCTCTGCTCGACGTCTCCGACGAGGCATCCGTCTTCGCCCTCAACCTCGCCGATAACTACCCCTCTAACAAGTAAATTGGCAAAAATAAACTCAAACACTGTACTTTGGATGAGTTTCACACTACACATTCAGTAAAACAGGGCTCGTCAATGATTAAATCGTATTTTCGAATAGAATATCATAGTGAAACAAATTGAATTGATATTGAAAAATAGTTGGGTTATTCTCTGCTCATCAGATGGCAACTACAATGGTGGTAACGAATTTTGCAAATTGTGGTAACTAAAATGTTTATCTATTCGTTTTGTTCCGGCAATGAGGCAAACTATCACTAAATACATTCTCAATCGCAGACTAACCTGTGCTCTGCGCGGGTCTCCTCCCAACTTCCCTCTCCCGTCCAATGTCACGTGCAAGAAGGTCGACTTCCGGAACAACTTCAACGACTTCAACGGGGTTTGAAGTATTATTGATTAATTATGTATCCCGGAGATGACAACAACATCGAAGTTGTTGACATAAACACATCTTTACGCTGACTCTGAAACATAATTGAATTTTCTTATTTGATTCTTCTTTGAACAACTTCGCCCCAGGACATCTAAAATAGATTTTACAAAAAAATAAATTTAGTTTTTGAATCTTATGGTACTATTGGATCAGCTAAACTTTAACAATGCTCTCCTCCAAACAAATGTGTGTTTTCAGCTCGGACAGTACGACGCCGTCATCGCCAACGAGCTCACGCACGAAATCTCCGATCTCGGAGGATTTTTTGCCGTACTAAAACCGCTGCTGAAGCCCGGAGCGCCGATCGTGAGTTTTCGATCTTAATGTGATCTCAAATTTTGAAGAGGTCAGTCCTTCTGGTAGTGTTGGGGAATGGGAATGGGGAGTCTTGCTTCGTAAGCTGATCGTAAATCTATACAAACCGTGTAAATAATCAAACATGTAAACTTGACGGATAAATGCGTGGAGAAGGCGTTGAGTTTCACGTTCTTCATTTCACTTTGAAACGCTCATGATTATTCAATGAGTTGTGGTTACCGTGCTTGAATCAATAAAACAAATTGCCCAACTTCCTCTGCGATGCTTCCTCTTCCGAGGCAATCAATCGCGTTTCCGGGTGAAACGCCAACCCGCTTTCTCCTCTAAAACGCATCCATCTTGCCCCCGGGCCACTTTCTCACACTAAGCGATAGAGATAAAGCGGCGACGAGAGAGCGCTTCTGATGGAAAATCGGCTTCCGACTCTCCTCATTTCGCGTGTTATCTAGTTTCTCTGAGCTGCGAGAGTGTGTGCGAATTGAGGAGAGTCGGATGCCGATCTGCCATCACTAGAGAGAGCGAGTGAGGTTAGATAAGTCCTTCTGATCACGTATCCGCGAGCTATTTTCCGATCTCTAGCAGGCCCTTCGTATCCCGTTCTTTAGAGACGAGGAGAACAACTGCTTGTCTTGTCTCGAGAGTCGAGAGGCCTCCCTTCACTCTCACTTGTTCTTCCGGTTTTGCCCCCTAAAAATGTTTTGAAGAAATTTTTTGGGGTAATCAGGGAGAAAAGGCCTAGGATAACTAGTGGAAATGTGCTAAATGAGTGATATCATCCAAAACTGGTATCCTTGATGCACGACCCATGTGGGTTTGCTTGGAGGAAGAAAGAGCAACTGTCAATACAAGAGGGATGGAGGAGCGTCGCTTCTCGAGCAGGCTGATTTATCGGTTGAACACAACAGAATGCGGGGAGTAGCTGTCAACAATCGGTCGGAAATGAGTCGCTGGAGTCGTTTCCGATTAGTGGATCACAGCTCGAAAACGTGACCGGTGTATGAAAACACAATCATAAAGCTTGCAAATCGATGAAAACCACTGCGATCGAGCTGACCGTCGAAAAGAACATTCCCTTGATCTCACTTTACTGTGTCAAAGTGGGTTGAATGTTGAGATCGAGCTTATGAAACTCTGATGAAAACAATGCACCTTACAGATCGTTATCACCCGGCCGAAGAACCCTCCCATCCCGATTCCTGAGGTTCGGAATTGTTTAAACTTGTTCTGAATGATGATAATCTTGCCCGATCTGTTTGTTAAAGGGGCTTTATTTTCCATTTTTCTTTCTTATAATCGTTCAATTTGAAGATGTGCCTGCCGCTGTGGAGAAGTCTGGCGCCCACGAAGGAGGAGTTCTTGGCAGCTGCGAACAAGGTTCTATTTTTTTTTCTCAAATAGTTTCTGAGGTAGTATATCTCAGAAATTATTTAGCATTTCTGGGCATTTCCGAGAATATTCAAGAGACATTGATCATTACGGCAATGGAGTAGCAGCAGACCGGTTTCACAATACCTTCCGATTCGAACCGCATTTTCATCACGTTCAAGTATGCTTCAGAGTTAGGGTAAAGGGTGGAAGAACATTCTGTTCTCAATACGAATTGGATTTGTTTTATAATTTCAAATAAATACACTATCTCAAAACTTGATCATGCCTTGCTCTCGAAATGCTCGATTATAAATTTGAACAAAAAAACATAAAATAAACAAACATTAGAAAAACATTTTTTTTTAAAACAACAACATTTAAACATTTTATCCGTGACTAACGCTCCTTCGAGACATAAGAAAGTCAATGATGCCTCAAATTTAAAGCTGTCAAAACAATCACACATATTTTCGCTGTTTACGCAAGCTTCATGACTTCTGAGATAACTTCGGAGCTTTATAATAAGCGCTTTTGCTATTCTTCCGGTGTTATGCGATAGCGAGAAGGGTCTATTGAAACCATTGAAACAGCGCTAAGATTTCGAGGAAGGGGAAAGGCAATTCGGTGAATATCGGCTGCATTGATAAAGATCAACTATGATATTTCCATCTAGTTCGGCCTTTTTTCAAAGTAAAATACTTCTCGAAGTGAGAAGATTGACGATTCGTGGACTAGGCCTTTTGAGGAGAAACTAGAGCTACAATCATAGATAATCAATAAATTAAGGCCGAGCTCAACTCGACCTCCTTCTCCGCAGCCGTGCCCATCACCGTCGACAGAACGCAGTGGGAAGAGATCCTCTACTCGGGATGCTTCCCCGCCGTGAGGTGAGAGGTTCATTCCAAATCCATTCCAAAACCCTATCCACAGACAGTCCAAATCCATTCCAACGTGCTGAAACCAACATTGATGCTCTTTCATGAACGGCGATGAGCAATCGCTACTAGATTCACTAGCGTGGTGCTTGAAATATTGTGCATTAGTGATGCAAAATCGGAATGGACTCTCTCGTTTCTCTAATGCGATGTTTAAAAAACGCCGAAAAGATCGGAACTTCGATGTTGAGTCTGTTAAAAAATCCGGCAAAGATCCGATTTTTGATTTTAATTCCCGCAATTTTTCTAATTTCAAATATCTCAGCTGAAAATAAAGTTAGTGACTTGAAATTCGGACTACTACGTTATTCTCAAAAGAGAGATAACAACTAGCCAAAATTTCAAATGTCTAACTAACTCGAGAGCCGAGATAATGGCGAAAAACGAAAAGTGCGGGAATTAAAATCAAAGATCGGATCTTTGTCTGATTTTTTAACAGCCACAAGATCGAAGTTCCGATCTTTTCAGTGATTTTTAACACCACATAACTGACGAGAGATCACGAACTGTTTCCATTCCGCCATCACTAATTTGTATCTCCAATTGGCAAGCGGAAAATCTAGAAGGTGACCCGAAACATGATACTGCAGAAAAAGTCTAGTTCAGTCATTCGAGAGGCGAAAGCCAACTGCCCAGACTCGAAAAGCAATGAAACTTCGCTCTAGGAGACACTGAAAGATGCGGAAACTTGAAACTTCCTTTCTTTCGCGTCTGACTGGACATTACACTGTTACCCCCTTACTCATTTTATTTCGAGTAAATTCAAATAATTTTCAAAGTTGATTTTATTATTGGAAATATGGATGATTTTACGGAAACGGACTGTATGGCAGTTCCTTGGGTATCAGACCCACGAATACAGTTGATTTTTTGTAAAGAATGACTTGAGTTTCACAATCTTTGTAAAAGCGAATAATCGAATGATCGATTGCTGTTGAAAATTGCTGTTGAAAAAAAACACAATAAATGATTTTCTAACTTCTTCAATATATTGATTTTAGAAACACGCTGAAGTGCGACGAGTCTACGATTCGAACCTTCATCAACGGCAAGTCGGGCAAGATCGCCTTCGAGGAGAAGCTGACCATCTTCCTCTTCCGAGCATGATCTTTGATCTTCCGCAATTCGTCCTGCAATATACCTTCCTTATATCCTTCTGAATGTTACCTTTATGTATCCCACCTGACTTTGCTATGGAGTTCGGTAAGTGGGAAGGGATAGACCATAACCCGCTTTTCGAATTCTCGTTTTGCCACCATTTCAAACTTGTCCCTTTAGTGCGGGAGCTCGCCCTCTACATTGTTCACAATCCTCGCCTTAGTACTACACGAATAAACGCTGCCAATGTTTGCAAGAATATGTTCTCGGGATGCTTCTTCGCCTGTTCTTCTGAACTGCTCAAACAGACATCTGCGCAAGCAACAATCAACTTGTGACCACGGGAGTAGGTCAAAGCCATTCCAAACCATCCCAAAATCGGTTTCAGTCCATTCCAAATCAATTCCAAAATTAATCGTTCCCATGAGTCACTGATTGCTTTGATTGCGCGCTGTTTGATCGGAGCTCAAGAGGGTCAGAGACTCAGAGTATGGACTGGTTGGAAAACGAGCCGGGATCGAGTGTTCCAAGAAAATTCTTCAGACAGACGGAATTGCGTCATCGGCGGTGATCGATGGCAAATAAGGAAGTGTAACCCCGAAGCGAATCGAGGGTGCGGCCCACCTTTGAACTTTGTGAAGTGCACTTCTATAAACTGGCACATTATTTTAAACAAAAGCATGATAATATTTCAATTTTCTACTGCTCGTTACTAGAGTTACAACACTGTTTTGAAACGCGATTTTAAGATCAAAATTAGAAGTTCCTAGCAGGGTTGAGTCACTTCTAAGAGCACGCTGACGCTCTGTTTGTCTGCGTTTTCGATAAACTTAGGAGTGTGTGGATAATCCGGGCAGCGAGTGGAGGGGAGGGGAAGGAGTATAAGAGGTGGAGGGTCGGCGAGAACTGCCATCTGTCGACGACATGCAGTCACTCGCTCTGTGCGCGCTTCTGGTGGCAGCGGCATATGCCACGACGGAGATCAGCAGGTAATTCAATCCATAGTCTACTCTCTCAATTACATGGTTACTGCATTTTCAAGCGTCTTCATGTTTTTTGTGTGCGGAAATTCTAACATTTTGCAGGGCGAAGCGACAGAGTTGCTCAACATGTATTACTGTGTACTACTTGTGCAACAACAATGGAAATCGATTCGTGTCGAACTATCGTGAGTTTCCGATGATCGTTTTTTGTGTGTTTCAAACACAGAGTTTCCGCGAGAATGACTTCAGTTTCACGAGGTCTGTAAGGGTAGCACGGGAAATGATATTCGATAATTCCACGTGGTTCGAGTCAGGAAAAAATATTTAAAAAGTGTCCGTTCAGCCTGCTCCTACAACAACGCGAATTACGGCTACAATAATTTGCCTCAGGTAATTTTCAATAAAAATAAACCAACTTCTCTGTCCCAAAACAGATGCGTGCTGTTCCCCAGTAACATATAAAATGACTGCATGTTGTCGACAGATGGCAGTTCGCGCCGACCCTCCACGTCTTATACTCCTTCCTCTATATCGAGCGAAACTTCTACCTGCGAATAAATCCTTGAATGGTCATCAAAAAACATAATGCATTCAGCCCTTCTACGACCCGTACAACAACTGCAACACGGGCTGCAGCAACCTCGCCTGTAACCAGTACGGCGGACAGTACATCAATGGGTGAGCCGTGATCAGTGTTATTTTCACGTGGAGTTTCTATCACAATAATCATCTTATCTGCTGCCTGACTTCTCACGATTAGGGTAAATAAATGAATAGTTCGTCTCTCCAAGATTGTGTAGAATGAAGAGGGTACTCTCGTAATTTGATAGTCGTAAACACAATAGTCTCAATTTGGTCTGTGAAGGACTTACTATCAAAGTGGTCAAGTTTCGTATCTACAAATCGCATCGAACTCAATTTTTTCAGTCAATACGTCGCCTACTCGACCTCGAACCAGCAATACTCGCCCTGCGCCTCGACCTGCTGTGCTACTTACTATAATGGCTACAATAATGGTGATTTAAATTATATATTTGTGTGTTATTTAACATATCACACTGGCACCGTTACCTTACCACCCGTCCACTTACAAACTTTTATTTTGCTAACTATCTAGGTTACAACAACAACATCGGCAACGGTGCCTATCCGAACACTCTGCCTCCCTCAATCTACGACCTCCCTCCAGCTAACCCCAACAACATCGGGTTCGGCGCCCAGCCCAATAGTGTTCCTCCTACAAACAACGGCGCTCCATTTCCCAGCAACCCGAACGACATCGGAAACGGAGGTGCGTGATCGAAATGTGTTTCAGAGTGAGCACAAATACACTGAAAATAAGAATTTATCAATTGTTCGATGGCTCAATTAATCAATTAATTAATCACTAATCACTCTCTAATATTGCAGCTTTCCCGAACCAAGTGCCTCCAGTTGGACGATAAATCGATGGGACTATAGTAATCTATAGTAGTTACCGTAACCCACCGTAGTTCGCACCACACTAATTGTATGTACACTTTTGTGAGCTCACAGTCTGACGGCGAGTTTCAGACGATTGATAAATGGCTGTTATTTTAATCACTCGCATCATGGATACCACTTACGAAGCAACGTTAACACACTAATGACGACTGAATGAAACACATTCAAACTTACACATTTCTAAAAGCAAGCAAAAATTGCACCTCGATTGATTGAAGTAACAAGTGAGGATCAAAATGTGATGTTCAGCTCAACCACAAAGGGGTTCCGGGACGTTCACATCGCTGGTCTCTCGATCGAAGCGTCAATACAACTCGTGTCGCTCCGGAGAGACGCCTATCGCCACATGCCAGAACGGCCGTTGCCCGTACAATCTGTGCGTTTTTCGGTATACGAGATCGAAATGCGGGCCACCGTTTCATCGTTTCACACGCACTCCTTCGGTCGAAAACAGGTTGATAAGTGAGAAAGGTTCCGAAGGGAGAGCCCATTCATTACACGTATTGTAAAAGCCTCTAGTCGATAGAATAATGTAGATAATCTTATAGAGTTCGAAACGGTCGTGTCATTCCGTCTACTTTCTTTGTATGTCGGTTTCTGTGAAGACATAACCTAATTATAATAGAATGTGCTCGTCTTCGAACCAGTGCTGCCTGTGCGGAGATGGAGTGTCGGCAGGTGATAGCATCAGTATTTTATATCTCGAATCAACACTTATCTTCTAGTTATGCACACATTGAACATTGGCCCTCCGAATTCGGCATTTGTATCGTTTTTCCTCTAATCGTTTGTCCCTTTTTTTATCATATCATATTCCTCACTCACTATCCTTAACCGTAATCAAGACAGTGTTTGAAGGCCTGAGCAAACTTTTGATCACACAAATCGTTCTTATCAGTTCCGGAAACTTTGCTCTTTTCTGCCTGTTTCCTGGATGCATCACTGTATGATAGCAAATGCAGAGGTTGAAGAACTTGAACTGATCATTTCCGTGAGATTTCCTTTGTGTAGCATCTTCTCATTCATAAGTTTGAACAATTATTAGGTCCATGCGCCGGTGGGTGCCCGTCCGGCTACCTCTGCGCGTCCTCCGGCCAGTGCTGCCGCGGTCAGGCCAACCCTCCTACCAACCCGCCAACCCTCCCGCCCATAACGACCAGGTAAGCAAAGATATCATGGGACGACAAAATTTTAGATAATACACGACTATTTAAACCGTTTCAAAACAATTTCACGTGAATCCAATGACCTTTTTTTTCTTTTATTTATTTTCAACAATGCTACCTCAATACTATCGGCTGATCGGTTCATTCCGCTTTTGACCAATATGTGAAACTCATTCTATCCGCCAGCTAGTAAATGTATTTTTCAAAAATAAATATTCTCCATTTAGACCGCCGATCGCTACTTTTCCGCCCATCACGACAAGGTAATCATCCAAAAAACGAACCGAGCACTTGAGGACCGAGATAGACATGAAAACCACGTTTCTACGCATGGGTCATTGTGAATTACTAATTGTGTGCACCACGTGCAATTTATATTTTGAGTTTGGAGTGAAACTCATTCCATGATGGAGAAATTCTGATCCATTTTCTATGAAAAATAGCGGTTGAGAGATTTATCGTCGGTAGGTAATACATGTGTCCTACCAACTGCCCCGCTGCACACTCGAGACTACGGTAGTCGAATTGTAAAAGTCGTTCTCAGACCGCCGACCGCTACCTTTCCGCCCATCACGACCACCACGAGGGGAAACAACAATGGGGGACTGCAGGTGAGAGATGGGGAAAACAATTCACGATTAATTTTCATTGAAGCCAAGAACTTGGAAGAAGAAGCGAGTGAAATAAATCAATTCCTTTAAAAGCTAGTAAGAATTTGGCTAGCAGGGATTTAGTCACGTTTCATTTGTGTTTTTGAACTGGTCAATAACTCAGCATTAGGTGTTCTCCGAATCGTTCATATTTTGAGCACCTGGAGAAAATCATCGGAAAAATTCGGAATAAAGCCTTCCCATAGTCAGTTAGGAAAGAGTGGGCAATCCTGGTGTTTCCAAATTGGGGGGGGGGAAACATATGAGGAGTGAGAAATGATTATCTTATAATCCCAAATTATCAATCAATATTATGTCAGCAATGCGGCGCTAACCGCTCGTGTCCGAACGGTTTCACGTGCGGCGACGGAAATGTGTGCTTCCCCTGGATCATTGGATAAACATTGCCTTATTCACTCTGCCCCAGTGACCTACCTCGATCGATAAATGCTAATCTATTCATCGTCCGATTGTGAGCCGATTTTCTTGTGCTGAAAACATGAAAGGATTACGAGGATGAATCAGGATTGAAAGTGCCAAGAGATATGGGAAAACGATATGAGGCCGGTCGTCTACTAGTCAGTAAAACATGTGCGGAGGTCGGAACAGTGATTTTTCGAAAACTTGTGAGAATAGGTTCTCGAAGGTGCTGATCATCGTGGTCGACTTCATTTTGCACCTAATCGATCGGTGCGGCCGAGCTGCAACCGGGCTGCAAATCACGATTTCCCAGTATCTCGGTCTCTAATATATTATGGGTGTGTCCATCTCTAAGATTGACCAATGCCTTATAAAAGCACACCTTGGTTCCCTACGAATACGAAAAAAAGCACAATCCGAGCAAAACAATTAGAAAGTTGCCTTTATCAGTGATTGGGCGAGCACTGGGTTCAAATCAGAAGAAAGGGGGAAAATGGAGAAGAAATACAAGTATGAATCTCGCGGGGGAATGAATCAGGATGGAGGGAATGAGATTGGGATGGATTATAATTGACAGGGGGGGGGGCGTATGTATGCACAATAATACTCGCGTTGCCGCACGACTACAATGACCACTCTCAGGTTCAGGTTACGGTAGACACTGATTACGGTGGCCAAAAGAAGCAAATACTCTATCAATATAGCTGATCTCTCTCTACAATAGTTTAATATGTATCGTGTGTGACTGGTAATGGGAAATGCAGGCGCTGCAGTAGTTGGCTGCGGATGTACGGTAGTAGGGATTACTGTAGGAGAAGATTACGGCAGATGAGTGAATCGACAAGTGACCTAGAAAGCGCCGATGCGATGGGGGTTGATGAAGAACAGCCGCTACGGCTTAGAAGTAGCTGATCCGGAGCTCATCGGGCTGAAATGGATTCTATTTTGGTTTGATCTGCGTAGAAACTTGGTTTCTCCTGATGAACAATTGTGCGACTGTACAACATACACGGACAGAGATAGTGCACATAGGGTCGTTATTTGTTTTTTAAAAACTCGAAATGGCAAAAGAATCGAAACAATCCAAGAATCAAGGAATTCATAGAAAACGTGAAACTCAAGTCGAATCAATCGCCATTTCCAATCGAGAAGATCATTATTCGAGTTGAAATATTGTAGACGAGCAATTAGTTCGATCAAATGAGTGCATAAAGCAAAGAGCATTAACGACGACATCAAGGGGGGGGGGGGTAAGAGGTGCGGTTACGAGAGGGCAAAACGAAACCTCGTTAAAATGTGACACGACCTGCTGCAACCCCAGCTCGATCTTGCTGATTTCTCGGATCTCGAACTTTTTCGCCTGAAAAAATAGTCAGTTTTCAATCGAAATAATCATTGCTAGGGCCAAGTGCTAAGAGTAGCGGAAGTTACATCAGAGGTCAAATATAAAAAGAGGAAGATCAAAGATCAAAGATCAAATTCGCACCTTTCCAGTGGCGGTCATCGGGAATTCCATCTCCTTCTTGAACAGGATGTACTTGGGAACTTTGAAGTGGGCGATCTGGAAACGCCCGTGATTAATAGTGATGCCGGAACGGAGTTGGGCTCTCTTCATTCTACACACACTCTCGTTTCCTCTGACCGGCGAGATAGTGTGCTGAATGGAGAGAGCGAAACTGAAATTTCATCACTAGTGATTACAGTATTCAACAAGGTGGAACAAAGTCAGTTGACGCTGCTCTGGTGTCTTTCGTGAGCCACCTTCACCACATTTCCTAATAACTCGAACATGAATTATTAAGGCAAATATCATCAATAAGCGATGTTCATCGTGTACCGTATGTGATTACATTCGGATCGATTAGCAGTCTCTCCATTCTGCACACAATCTAGCCGGACAGAACAACTAGAGAGCTTGTAGAATTGAGTCAACGACATCGACATCGATAGTTCATACTCGTATGAACTATTGATGTCGTTTCGGTTTGCGACTCTTTTCATTCTGCACACACTTCTGTTTCTCTGATTTCCGAGATAGTGTACAGAATGGAGAGAGCTAATAGCATCCCTAGTATGCGTACCTTTCCCGCGCAGTACTCCCGAATCTCCGCGTCGGTGCATCTTCCCTCGAACTTCTCTTGCAGTCGCACCCAAGCGCAGACGACCTCGCCAAATCGCTCGTCGGGCACACCGACAATCTGAATTCGAATATTATTGTTGTGAAAAGCCATAATTAAATAAATTAGTAATATGAATTCGTTCGCTGGGTACTATTTGTTTTGTTTTAATCTCACTCATAAAGATAATGGAATTATTTCTGCTCAGCTTTCCCAAGTATGTACTGGCCATGAAACTCATTTAAAATTGATCTTGATATTTCTCTTTTTTTTCTTAAAGTAAATGAAAGTAATTCGCCTTATTTATTTGTTCGAACTTGATTACGATTTCGAAATCAAATCATCAAATTTCACCTGTACATCCACGATCTTTGGGTGTCGGTAGAGGAAGTTCTCCACCTCGGTCGGGTAGATGTTCTCGCCACCGCGCACGATCATGTCCTGAGCAATACAATATTATTTTAAAGATCAAAGATCAAAGATTCACAGAAGCTTCTGTCTTAGTACCGAGCTCTCTACAGGGGTAGGTGTAATATTAGTCTTTGGACGTGTGCAATAGAGTTCGAAATACGGGCCGCAGTCTCTTCATTTCGCACACTCTCTCGTCACTCTGACCGATGAGAGAGCACGCGAAATGTGACTGCGGCCCGTAATTCGAACTCTAGTGTACAATCTTTGATCTCTTTTCTCCTCACCTTACTCCTGCCCACGATGGAGACGGTGCCGTTTTCGTGCATCACGCCGATGTCACTGCAAATTAATTTAATTTAATATAATAATAATCTAAAGATCAAAGACCAAAGATCAGAGATCAAAGATCAACTCCTCACCCCGTGTGGTACCACCGATCGGCGGTGATCTCCTTGCGCGTCTGCTCCTCGCTGTTCCAGTAGCATCGCATTACCGAATACCCGCGTACGACGACCTGGCAAATCGACTACCGTAATCTAGGGAGAGTTCGGCGGGTCAGAACAACAACCCAGACAAAAATAGTGCATTAATGATATTCTTTTCAGTGCAATATACCGCATAAGTAGGAAACAGTAGACTAATGAGGGGGTCAGTCGCTCAGTCGGATCTCTTACCTCGCCCTTCTCTCCGCGTGGCACCATCTTGCCGAACTTGTCGATGATGGCGGCCTGGATAAACAATATTTAATGCATCTTTGATATTTTTTGTCACTTTATTTAAAAAAAAAAAACATAATGGGATATGTTTCACGTGTTCTTCTAAATGAGAAGAAACCCTGCGCGACTATGATCGGTATGTATCATGTGTTAAAAAATCACTTTTTTTTATCTCTGACCTCAAGATGGTCCATGATATGTCCGACACTCTTGATTCGCTGCTCGGGCGGGTCGTCTCTGATGGACATGAAGGACACGGGAGACGTCTCGGTGGTACCGTAGCACACCTGGAAGGAACGGTAGGTATGTACGGTAGTGTATGCATCAGCACATCGTGTACTGTGTCGGTGAACAACAGTCATAATTTCAACTGATATTCAGCTACCCAGAGAGCTAAAGAAAACAACTGTGTTTCACGCTTCCTATGAAAACTGAACTTTTCAGTGCATTTCGTCGGTTCGTCTGTTTTCGCTTAAAAAAATACTAAGCTCGTTCTTACTAAACTGAAGCTCTTAATTAAAGATACAGCGTCAGCGATGTAATTGCCCTCCCCAATCTGCACAGACCGAGATCCATAGGTGGATCTATGGATCTCGGTCTGTGCAGATTGACTTAACGGTACCTGCAGATCGTGCATGTTCATCTCCTTGACGAGTCGCTGACAAAGCGTGATCGGACAGGGCGCTCCGGCGATAAAACCTTGAATTATTACTTTTTCATAATTCGATATTTTTTCCTCAGGGATTACTGTATGCAATAGTACGCCCAAGCCTCTTGAAATGCTGAAGACATTTTTATCTGCACATTCCGAATAAACGGATGCATCTATGCCATTTCGCACTGGCTAGGAATGTCATTAACTTTAATGAGCACCGTACCCGATCGAATGGTGGCCATGTTGTACTTGAGGAAGTCGGGATGGTTGAGCATGTCGATGAACATGGTGGGAGTGCCGTAGAGGGCGGTGCATCTGTGAATGTGCTTGCTAGGTTACGTTTTAAAATCATTTTTTGCGGATTTTTTGCTATTGTAGTAAATCGCTTGAGTTTCACACATTCGATAAAATTGATAGAATCGTATCGCATCAATGTCATTCAACGGGATAATACGAAACCATGAAAAGTATAGTCGTGGTGTTCAAACACCGGCTTGCCTTACTCCAAAGATGGCTTCACATTAGCACCCGTTGTCTTTCCTAATATTATTTCCTATTTCACAAACACTGACTACTGACTTGCAGATCAGTAGAATAAGGCACTTACCCCTCACTATCGATCGCCTGGAGTGCGGCCAGTGCCTCGAAGGAGGGCGCGGGGAAGACGATGGTCTGCTCGTGGATCAGCACGGACAGCACTCCCATCACACAACTGGATGAAAATACATTAAGAGACCCTCCGGGATATAATGGTACATCTCTGCACATGCTCACGGATGGTTAAAAACTCGATTCTTCCCATATTTTTTTCTTGAGTAAGGGTCCCGAGTGCTGATCAACGGCACTACTAGCTAAGGTCACATGTCGAACCCACAGTTTTTGAGGTCGAAAAATAAATTTGAGAAAATAATATCGACTAGTAGTTTTTCTGACGCATTTTTGCTCGTAGAAAACGAATTTCTATACTAGAGCTCATGAAATTGCGAAAGAAAAAAGTTATGGTTGAAAAAGCAATTTTTTCGATCCAAATCGAGACGTTTCATGTCATAACTAATTTATATAAAATATAGTTTTGGGTGGTTACCATTTTCATTAACTACATCATGTAGCAAATATTTGGTGAAAATGTAAGATTTTTAGAAATAAGGCCTCATCTTTACTTTCTTGTCTGAACTGAACACATCAAGGTGCCTCATGCGATTGAAAGAACCAAAAAGGATCTGATATGTGAACTACAAGTCTCGCTCAAAAAGCGAAATTGGTCGCTATCGCATTGTAATCATCTTTTGTGTTGACAGTGTGAAGTCATTCTTACGGAGTCTCGCGGAAACAATCAAAATCGGAAAATTGCTGTTCAGAAATCTGAGAAGTTCAAATTTGAATAAGTTTATTTTAGACGCTATTTCAGATGAATTTACAACTAGGAATAACTTAACAGAGCTAGAATATAAATTTCAGAAAGTTATAGGCGAATTGGACGAACTTGAAAATTCGGAAAATTTCGAAAATCCTAGTTTAGTCGAAAAATTATTTTAGTCTCAGACTTCCTCCCAAGAGCCTAAATCATCAAACTGACGCATTATAATGTCGCTAAATTGTATAGACCACTGTCAGACCGTCTATTCTCCACTTATCTAACCTTCTCAAATTTCTGAATAGTGATTTTTCGACTGCTTGTTTCCATGAGACTCCCTAAGAATGGCTTCATAAAGTCCACAAAAAAGATGTTTTTTTTTCTTTTTCGACTATAACTTTTTTCTTTCACAATGTCATGAGCTCTAGTATGGAAATTCGTTTTCTACGAGCAAAAATACGCCAGAACAAATACTACTCGATATTATTTTCTCAAATTTATTTTTCGACCTCAAAAACTGTGGGTTACTGTAAGACCACCAAAATCGACCTGTGACCTTAGCTAGTAGTGCCGTCGATCAGCACTCGGGACCGTTACTTTAAAAAAAAAGTATGGAATGAATCGAGTTTTTAGCCATCCGTGGACCCTTTCCACTATATCCCGGAGGGTCTCTTAATTCAAATAATATTCTGTGTCTCCTCTACTAATCTTCTTTGCATTCTGGAGCTTACACTCGTGGAGAAGCTGGGGTTATAGAAGGCACAAGTTGTTATTATCAACGAAAGACTTTATTCCAAAAATTTGGGAGAATATCTCACCCGAAGCAGTGGTAGAGCGGGTTCGGAACGCAGACGACTGTCCTCTGAAAAATTTTGAAGTTCACTCAACAGAAGTGTTTCGATAAGGTCTGAAAATGTTTCTAATAGATTATGTTTCAACTTGAATCAATAAAGCGCTGAACGGAGGGTCATTAGTCAACGGTACTCCTCTTTATGGAAATAAAATATATTCATCAATTTGAGCGAGAAAAACAATGCTGTCGTCATCTTTGAGGCGTTTTTGTCATTTCCCTCTTATTCCTCTCGGCAGTTTGCTAATCTACCCTTTCCCGAACCTTGTTTCGTTTGTGCGGCTACGGCTATACGATGCGATAACGGTGCGGCTACGTGATAGTCCCTCGATCATACCCGGGCTATCTATTATTGCAATCTGCCCGCGAGTCTCTACTGGAAAGGTCACGTACAGATATGCATCAGGAATATTCGGCTAGATCTTGATCTACAGAACCCAAAGGAACATTGCCGAGTCGAATCGCTGCCCTCTCCATTCGGCACACTCCCTCGTTATTCTGACCAGTAAAAGAGTATGCATAATGGAGAGATCACTAGTTGGTCCAGCAACACTCCTTCCGGGAAAGTTCTAGAGATTTTCCAGCATAAACACCTCTGCGATAATATTATTCGTGGCCGCAGTGTAGTCATAATCTTCGCGATGATATCGGCAATTTCACAATCCCCAAGTACCGAAATATCGGGTCTTTTGAGAATTTAGCGCTTCTCAATTAGCGTAATGCTTCTTACTTCTCTGTGTTTCAACACAGTGAATGTGTCTATGATCCTTTGAGGTTTATCAAAACCAAGTTTCAATACATCAAAGATCAAAGATCATCGACCCACCTGCTCTTGGTATCCGGCCCTGTACCCGACGAAGAAGGCGTTGTTGGTGATGTTGTGGTGAGACAGAGTGGCCCCCTTCGGCTCGCCCGTCGTTCCCTGGAATTGATTAATTAATATTAATTGATTAAATTATTAATTCATATGATTTACTTTGCTACTAGATTGATTGAGTTGTATTGGCATTGTGCAAAAAATTAAAACCCGTTGTTCCAGCTTATATTTTCAGAGCTGTGAACATACTTTCGCAAGATGCTAATTCGCTTATTTTTCATAATACTGCGAGAAGGTATTAGCAAATGTATTTCACGGTGTTCATAAAATGATCAATACTGGCCATCCCTGATTCGTAGCGGACTGACGATTTATAACAATCTTTTTTATGGGATAATTCAGTATCATCTTCAATGCGCAATTGTGTTCGAACATGATCGATTCCTCTCAAAACTTCCCTTTTATGATCTATCTGTGACTTCTCTGATCATTGCTATGAGAAGTACACCCTCGTTTGAAAGTGCACGATAGAGTGGGAACACCCCTATTTTGTGCGAATTGGTGCATGCCAAATGATTAGTGCGGTCTCCTCTCTCCATGTACTCTTTCATTTCTCTGCTTGGCGAGGGAACATTCAAAAGTGTGCGATTTTCAACTACAACATACTATCACTACGATGCTTCACGCGTCCAAAATCTGGGCATTCGACGAATTCCTCATGTGACAATCACGTGAAGCGCGAAGACAACAAGCAAACAAGCCAATAGAGCGGAAAGAGAAAGAGAAGAAGGATCACTGATCACTATCAATGAATGGAAAGTGGGGAACAAAAGACTGTCTGCCCTAGGGCAAACCTAACAGCACGCTAGATATTTGCAGGTACTTTTGCGATCTTTACAGTTCTGACAATCGCATGACCGAGCGAACCACTGCCGGGTTACGGTAGTCGACTTACGGAGGTGTACTGGATGTTGCAGGGGTCATCCGGTTGGATCTCTCGCTCGATCTGCGACAGCTTCAGTCGATCACTCTCGTTGCCCATTCGGATGACTTCCGAGTAGCGCCAAGCGCCTCTGCGAAAAATAATAATTATTATTGTTAGACTATTTCATTTACACTAGAGATGCGGCGATATCATGACGTGCAAATGCATCAGAATTGATTGTTTTTCCCTGAAAGATCCCACGCAATAACTGCATAAATAACCCTCTTCTCCTTGTTGTGATGGTGAAACATATGTGGAATGTGAACTCTATCTCTCTCTTTTATTTTACGAAATGGGCTCATCCGTTGAAATGTCTTCGCATCTGGGTCGTAGAACCTAGGGACCGCAACTCCGGTTCTGGTTTGACTTGCCTCTATGGATGTAATTTCTGGTTTGGCTCGTCAGAAAAACGAGAGAGTGTGCAGAATAGAGAGAGTCGAAATCCGAAACGACAGCACTATTTCACTCACTGATAGCCCTTCTCGTGGTTGTCATTATCGAAGATGATGAGGTGTCGGAAGTTGGGGAAATCATGAGCGGAGATGTCCGATCGGCCCTCGCTCTTGGTGACCACCTCGGGGATGATGGCCTGAAAGATGATTGATGTTTTTGGATCGTGTTTGCTTGAATTATTGTTTTTTGTTGTTGTGCCAAATCGACTATCTTCTAACCAAAGAAGCGATTAGAAGGTGCTCACAAAACCATACCGTCTCCATTGCAAGAGCCATCTTTCCATTACTCCATCTAATAATATTCATTACTTTATTGATTTCTGAATCCCAAATACATAGTCGTAGGGTACCTATTACTTTCCAGTATCCTCGCACCGAGTCATGCGCATTTCCCCCTCCCAGACTACAGCCCTTGACCCTATCGGAAATTCTGCACATGTCGTTTCTCGGTTTGAATGATTAGGTCACGCGGCCAATGTGACAACGAGCAACGTCCGCCATTTCTTATGCGGTTCTATGGTTTTCATGTAATAAATATCATATTTTAAATGCAAAATAAATATATTTATTTCGAAATGTTCAACAACTCGCCTTGACTGACGCGTAGTAGTTGGACTTCTTGAATCCCGGAGGAGCAATCAGCACTTTGATGCCGACCTGGAAAAAAGTAATGCATTGTGTCGAAATTTGTCGGAAAATTCGAGAAATATATCGCCGCAAAAATGGGCATGGTGTCTGACTGGCATGCCGACGCAGGCAGGTTCGACTCCAGCCCGCAGGTGATGTTTTGCAAGAGGTAGAGAAAGGCGCGCGCCCCAACTACTAGTCTCCGTCAAGTGTTCCCTGCGGTAGGCCGCCCTGGCCTAATGGGCATGGTGTCTGACTGGCAGGTTCGACTCCCGCCCGCAGGTGATGTTTTGCAAGAGGTAGAGAAAGGCGCGCGCCCCAACTACTAGTCTCCGTCAAGTGTTCCCTGCGGTAGGCCGCCCTGGCCTAATGGGCATGGTGTCTGACTGGCAGGTTCGACTCCCGCCCGCAGGTGATGTTTTGCAAGAGGTAGAGAAAGGCGCGCGCCCCAACCACTAGTCTCCGTCAAGCGCTCCCTGCGGTAGGCCGCCCTGGCCTAATGGGCATGGTGTCTGACTGGCAGGTTCGACTCCCGCCCGCAGGTGATGTCTTGCAAGAGGTAGAGAAAGGCGCGCGCCCCAACCACTAGTCTCCGTCAAGCGCTCCCTGCGGTAGGCCGCCCTGGCCTAATGGGCATGGTGTCTGACTGGCAGGTTCGACTCCCGCCCGCAGGCTCCGCTGCATTTTTTTCTCTTCATTGGGCGATAAATCGGAGAGAGAAAGCATTCTCGAGGCGAATAAGCTTTTTTTTCGATCGATTCATTGAAAGTGCTTACCTTGCCCATGGCAAATTTCAGCTCTTCGGACTGGTAGGAGGGGTTGATGTTGACCTGTAAACAAAACAGTGTTGTTGAAAATATGCACTCAATTTAAACCGCAGTTTTCACTAACAAGCTCTGTGAGAACTCATCATGTCCTCCAGCTGAGTCCGTGTACCCGAAGTGCAGGCCAATTTCAATCGTATTCAGTTCAGCCTAGTGGATGTTTTTCCTATTATATTCTGGTAGCTATTCTTTGAACATTGATATTTCCCGACTCACCAAAATCATGCCTCCGAGTGCAGCTGCGAACTGTGTGACCACCCATTCGTACCTGAAAAGGAGCCGAAAATGAGAAAAGTTCTTCTAATTTTCCGATAACAGAAAAAAAACTAATGCAGTAAATCTCTAACTCTCCGATTTACTTTTTTGCCTGGGATCATACATATAAAAAGTGCGAAAAAAGCATCATTATATTCCTATTCGCACATGACTTTGGTAATTCGCTGTAAATTTTAAGAGGTAAATATTCGGCTATTGAGGAAGTTTCCAATCAACAAATACAATGATTGGAAACGTACGTGTTTGGGCCCCAAATGCCGATCCGATCTCCTTTCTCGCAGCCGAGATGGAGAAGTCCCGAGGCGAGGTCCTCGGCCTGGAAATTTGATGATTCCACTTTGATCTTTGATCTCTCTTCTATAAGTTTCATTCAATTATGTCAGTCTAACAATTATACCCCAAAATTTATCTCAAGCCAGCATCGGATTTCGTTGCATTATTCTATTATTAATCGATCCAAGCGGGCTGATAGCGAACGGAGAAGGGATTACCATTGCAATTATTTTTTGAGAGAAATATTGGTTCGGTATCAGCAACAATTACTCAGTTCGATTACAAGTATCGCCCCTGAAACTCACATCATTCAACACCTCCTTGTACGTTTTCCGGATGCCGTCGCGCTTGAAGATTACGAACTCTCGATCGGGAACCTGAATTCAATTTTAGTTCGACCTGATATTAATTCCAGGATGATCACAGATCATTCCCCCCCCGGATCAGAAAGTGGCCCATCTCCCCCCACTCCCATCTAACTGATTGAGATGTTCGCCTTATCGCCCCCCGCTATCTCCTTCTTTCTCTCAGATGTGAGCGAGATAACCGAGATGAGTCAGGCAGACTTTTATCTTATCGATTTCCGGATGGGAAGGATCTCTGAGAGATTCGTTACATCACACAGTGACACCCACTAAATGCCGCCCGATCAGGGACAGAGAGCGGATCAATATTTTCCACCGCGTGCATAAATGCTCGTCGGGTGGGCATTTTCTGATTAACACCAGGCGTATTGTCACAAATACAACACAAACACAGTTTCTCTCTGCTAGTCTGCTACGTTCTTTCACTTCCCTATCTGTATTATCAGTCCATACCTAGTGGGCTATGAGAATAGAGAAGAAAAAGTTTCCCGAAATATGGCTAAACGCACCTTTTCACTGGCAGATCGCAGCAAATCGCCCACGGTCTCGAACAGCAACTGCGTTTCGGACGCGCCGTGCACGTAGCTGCGTCTGGAATGGGAAATTTTAAAAAAATCGAATTCTCTTGATTCGCGTGATCTCTCGCCGCTACTTCTTTGGAAGCCCATACGACCGTCTTTCTGAGCCCCAACCTACCCCGTGGCACATTGGTGCCAGCTTCGGACATGAGCACCTGGTGCCGCGCCCCATTCTGGTACCTTGGTGCCGAACCCAACCCCCGGATGGTACCTGAGCGGCTTCGCCATCGCCACGGCCGCCACCGACGCGGCTTCCTCGAGGGAGGGCAGGGAGTCCTCTGGAAGTGCATTTATTATCATAATTATTTATAATAACTGTAATTATGTAAATACTACTGAACAACGTTGACTCCTTTTTGAAATTAATATTTTTCTTGCCTTTCTTCCTGAGAAACCGCCTATGTTTCACCATGGTCATAACACTACTGATGAGCGCTATTTCTGATTTTTTCTTCTTATGTACTTTAGAAAAAAATCAATCTAAATACGAAGCGCTAGTTGTGGCCCCTACAGGTGGCTTCGAGCAAATTGGAGTTCGCCATGAGCCCAATTCCATCTAGCGGCTACCTATAAATATCGGGATAGAGGTGGGATGTATTTTCGAGAACCCCCATTCTCCTGCTTGTCAGGGTGCTCCCTAGGGGCTAACTGGGGGTGAAATTGTTGTGGCCATTAGTTGGTATTTCCTACGACTAGAGAGTGCTGTACTGAGTCATTCACCTACATCCGGACACAAGTTGGGATCGAAATTGTTCTATGCCAAAACAATCAGTTTCGAATGAACTCCTCATCCTGCGCTCTCTATCGTTCGTGAAGCAGTTTCGCTACTTATTGATTATACCGGGCATCTAGAGCTTCAGTCAGAGTATGCTATCAACAGGAGAAAGGGGACAAGTGATCGCCCGAAAGGGTATAATGCTATGGAACAGTAGGATCATAGCAAAGCTGAATTCGGAACATTATTATTCTCCGGCCGTAATGAGACCTAATCTTAGTGTACGCAGGTGCCAGAGATCTTTCAGATCCAAGGGACGCCCGCACGTCATTCGGGGACCACTCAGTGTGTCCGTAGAGCCAGCCTCCACAAATCGAGTTGGAGGGCTGAGAGCTGTCCCCTTCCTATCTTCCCACTCCCCCTCCCTCCTACCTACTCTCAGATCAGTTTACTCGATTAAGACCTGGAAAAATGAGGGGGAAAAGGAGGGTGAAGCCAATGAAGAACAGCGCGTGCAGCATTTCGTGAACGTTATCGTGAGTAGGGTTGACAATTCCAGGATGACTCTCCACATTTAGCGTACTCTCTCACCAGTCAGACATGCGTGATGGAGCAAATGGAGAGAGTCAATCCTTGTATTGCCAACACTAATCGTTAGGTGGTTAGGAGTAAACGACCTAATGAACCGAAAAATTCAACCGCGTCATTTGGGAACTAAACTTTTGTCTACGCTATCGTTTATATGATCATGTTTCATTTTTTTTGATAAAAAGGGGAACATAGTTTCTCGAGAGGCGAGAGTAGACCGGTTTCTCTCGGGCGGCGAGCGCAAAAAGCAGCGGGAAAGAGGAACGATCTCGCTGCCTGGCAAACCTTGAGAATTTACCCAATAAACCAGAGGGGCAAGAAAGAAGAAAACGACATACCAAGCACCATCTTGGAGATCGGAGCGGGGCGAGAGGCGAGCCTGGATTTTTTTCTTCGTTTGCAATAAACTTGGGAAATTAAACAGGGAAGTTGGGGGAGGGAGAGAAACGCGGATTTCACGGCGGAATGCAGAGCGAAATGGACCAGTGTATCTAATAGCTCCAGAATAGAGAGAGATAGATGGACGGGTTTATACGACGCGTGAAGAAGAGATGGAGGAGAGATGGGTAAGAGAATGGACTCGGAATGCAATCAGGATGACTGGATGATGACGGAATGTGGGCACGTGGTTTGGAGGTTTTTGCGACATGTTACGGCTGCTTTCGCAAGATATGACCCCTTCATTCTTCACTCTTTCGAGTGTGGGCAGAATGAAGGGAGCATTTCTAGCGAGGCCATCTCTAGGACAGATGACGATGAAAAACATACCAAAGCAGAAGATAATGGTATTTTCAGCTTAAACTGAAATTTGCGCTGCCGTTGATCATTTCAGCGTTTTCTTCGAGGAATTCGATGTGCTGGGAAGAAGGGGAAAGGAAATTGATAGAGATAGATCAGGGAGAGAGCGGAAGAGGGGAGGGAGCGGGAGGAATGATCGGCTAGGAGTGAGCTGTGAGCACCGCTCGCAGTGATATCGATAGCCATTCTCTAGTGCAGTACCGAGGAGAAAAGAGAGCGGGGGGGGGGGGGGGAGGAGGAGGAGAGATGAGAGACCGGGCAGGGGGGATAAGGGGTGGAGGGAGGGGGGATGAGATAAGGAGAGACAGGGAGGGATCCGAGAGACGAGAGGAGATAGATTGGAGCGGAGGGATGGGTAAATCAGTAGTAGGGAGCAAGGTTATCGGAGCTGACTGATGATTAGGCAACGAGGGGGTCAGCGCAGCAACTTTGCTACTAATAGAGACCACCTGTTCGGGGAAACACTCGCGCAGCCTTTTTAAGTGGGGCTTGATGTGATCGCGCTAGATTTATTGGTGACAGTTTCGAGAGTACACACTTTGACACAAATCAGTGGAGTTTTATTGAAATGAGAAGAGACGCACAAGGAATGAGATGTGATAACACAACTGATTTCTTGATTGCATTCCAAACTATCTTCGAGGTTCATATTTTGTGCTTGTGCTGTTTACGTTGCTAATTCGCGACCAGCGCTGAACAGCTCGAGCAACAACTCTAGCACATGCGAGCTCAGAAAGGACACAACCATTCCAAAATTCAGTCCAATCAATAAAACAAATAATTACAGATAACCAGTAGATTAGAATCGCGGGTCGAGACGAGAGAGAAAGAGGGCGAAGATATGCTAGATGAAGAACGATCATATGAGAGAAGGATAGATACATGAAACAGGGGGGGGGGGGCAGGTAGTAAACTGATATACATAGAAATGGAACGGAGATCAGGCAGAAGGCAAGTACGTAAGGAAGGGTCAACCGATGCGCGACTTGCAAACATGGGGGCGGAGCCTATACAGGTAGTTTCGAGAGATAGGGAGGGAGGGGCGAGTTTACAACGGAGCAGAGAATGTACGCCATAATGGACTGGTAGTAGTGGAACAATGCGATTCATTTGCGAAGATACGTCACTTGGGGTCTCTAGAGGGTGGATGGAATGGGCAAGGAGTGGGCGTCGAGGCACGGCTGAACAGTTTTCAACGAAAACAGATTAACCACTGCAACTCCGCCTTCTCATCCAACTCAAAGTGTCATAGATCAGTACGATTTTGGCTAGGAGTCAGCACTAGAAATTCCTGCTCTAGAAATAATGCCAACAAAAGTTATATAAAGCGGAAGAACACTCTTGCATGAATCCACTTGATAATGAGACACATGGTAAATAGTATCCACTGAATACCAGTGTAGATTACCTTGACTAGAATGGATACATGACGTCGTTGTTGAATCACGTAGATACAAAGTTCTGGTGGAAGTTGGGGAATTCAGACTTAGTTAGCCCTTTCTATTATTTATATATTGAGTGAGTCTATTCGAAGCCTGGCAGTAGATAGAATATCGTTTATTAATTGACTCATTAATAAGTCACAAAAATGCTGAGAACATTGTGATGGAGTCAAATGTCAGCTAGACGAAATGCTTCTAAAGTGTTCCTATCCAGTGAGTAAGAGGGGCTACGGTGACAGACGGATTATCGCCAAGAATAAAAAGGTACGTCACAGGTGTAGTTTGATACGATAAAGCCAAGCAGAAAGACGCATCTGCCTGAGTCCGTCTAACAAGACAACCTGCAGAATATGGGTAAATGGCTGAGATGAGGGGACAAGTCACCGAAGATCCCAATCTTTTCGCCCCGGCGCGCGCTCTCTCGCACACAAAGTACGACTGTCCCTAGCGGGTCGAGTTGTGTTGCTCCTAATTCAATGTGCAGTGAAAGTTGACTCCTTACGCCGCCTTTTTTCCGCCTTCTCCGAACCTTTGATCTGACTGCGTAACTCTACAGTTCGAAAGATTCTAGTTAAGATAATGATGAGCAATGAACCACGCCAAGAAGACACGCTAGACTAGCAACTACGTACTATCGAATACTAGCTAATAATCACATATAAACAAAATACGTGAAAAACAAAATCTGATCAGGAGTGACCCACCAGATCACCATATCAACTTAAACCACAGAAGCATCACGAGTTCAATACCAAATAGGACCGCGCTTTGTCAGCAAGGCTAGAATGCAAGGGTAAAATCGCAGCGCAGAGTACAATAGGGAGGGAGAAAGGATCAGTGAGAGGAGAGGGAAGGTCGGAGGGAGCAGAGGAGGAAGAAAAGAACTGAATGGACCTGTGTGCGGCGAGAGAGAAGAGCGAAAATGTAAAGAAGGATTGGAAAGAGAAAGCGCGCCAAGCGAAATATAATCAGGAACGATTGAGGGTGCGATCTCGGGTTTCTGGGAAGCTTTTTCAAGGTTCGAAGACCTCAAGCCATTTGGCAGAACCTCGATCTGAGAGGGATAGGGAAAGGAGCGCAGGGAGGAGTGATAGGGCGTTATCCAGTTCGCGCTTCCTCTTCCCTCCTTTTCTCGTGAGGAGCGGTGTGCGCCTGCTCCATTAGCCGGTGTGCCGTGAACCAGACTGGGTGATATGGGAGGTGAGAGGGGATTGAGGGCAAGAAGGAGGGCAGATGAGAGGAGTGGAGATGATATATCGAAACGGAAGTGATCCGGGAGGTGAGTTGTTTTAATACTATGAAGAAGAACAGATAGAGTGAATGGTTTTCTTCAGAGTTTTTTTTTTATACAAATTCAATGATCACTAGACCTTCACGATTAGTAGTTGACCATAACGACTATCTGATTTTCAAAGTTTTTTGTTTGTTTAAATTCTATAAAGAAAATCAGAAATAGAGAGAGAGAGTGAGAGATGCAATGAACACTAGACACAATTAGTAGTAACTCACCTCAAGGACCTCATTTCCTTTTCGATATATCATATCGTTAAAACTATTGTTGTAGGCGAAGTGATGCGCAAAATGAAGAAACGCGCCCTAGAATTACCACACGCGCTTTCGAGAAGCGGGATAGGGTTGCCGGAATGACGAATGGCTCTTGCTCAGCAAATGAAGAGACGCATTTCTGAGATCCCCATCGCGGATAGAGCAATTGAAGAGTTAACTGCGCACCTTCAATCTCGAGTCGCTTTTTTGAGTGAGAATTGTGGTTCAAGGAAACGTTTCGAACAAACTTTCTCTTTCTAAAAAGCGAGTGAACGTTCGAAATGAATAGAAATATCGTGCACTTCCAAGCGTAATTCTGGGAAGTGGACACTTATGCGAATAATACAGTCTGGCGGACTGGCGCAGTAGTGATGAACTTTCGGGCTTTCCTCTAACTATTCTGCTCACGCTATCGGCGATCAGAGAAAGGAGAGTGAGTACGACATCGATAGAGATGAAATCCGGAACCATATCCCTATTGTTCAGCAATAGGAGAGATAAGCATACTTTGAATCTTGCCGACTTCTGAGTACGAATGGTAGTGCAATAAGTCATAATAAAATAAACTCAATGAGCACGAACAATCAAACTTCCTTCTGTAGGCTATGGTGGAATTGTGCATCAGAGGGCGCAAGAAAGGGACTGAACGCATTGTGCGTGCATTGTATGCTCGGTGGAATTATTAATATTGAGGAGATACTGCTGCGCGATATGCATGTTGCTAGTAGGACATACTTCGCAAAAGAGGAGTGGTCGTGTGAATTTGCAGTCAGATGCTAAATTGAACTTGACTCTCCTCAGTTCGCGTGTTCTCCAGACGATCAAGCGAGAGTGAATTTGAATTGAGGAGAGCCAAGTTCATATTTCCAATCCCTGCTGCGTCGGCCATGGGGAGGAGCGGCAAACGGCTGTGAGTTGAGCAGTTGCAAGTAATGAGTGGCACTATGCGGGCCTCCTGGCAGGATCAGGAACCGTTACCTTTTTTTGAGCGATCAACCGGGGGATGAGCGGTGGATGTGGGGCGATCTGAGGTGAGGTGAAATAGTATGGAGTCATGTGGGCCTCCTGCAACGTTCATGTCGTAGAGGCTACGTCACAAATCATGATGAGTGATTGAAGGAGGAGCGAAGATGATCGCAAGATCAGAGATGAGGAGCAGGAACCCATGCTAATGGTGGCCCCATGTGCGCCTAAACACGCTTCGAGGCGCAACATTCTGCAATCTTCGCCCGTGATGAATGTGATGTGCACATACGACAGACTACGCTATGCGCCGTTATGGGAGGCCCACAGGAAGACGGGGAGGTGGTACGATTCGAGGTAATGGCCAGATCTGAGGAGAAAGTATATCATAGCCTTAGTCACTCGGGCCTCCTATCGCAGTGTCAAAGTGTAGGGTGATAATATCCACTGATTGCGACAGCGGGCTGGAGGTGATACGATTCAAGTGGAGCGATTCTGGCATGAAGGCAGATAACAGCTTAACTGATTGTCATCTGCGGGTGCATTTCGAAGTGGAATGTTGTGATAGAAAAGGCTACGCGAGGAGCGGCAGTGGGAAATATGAAGAATGCTGAGGAGTGAAACTAAGCAACTAGAGGATGCTCGAAGCGGCCGTTCATTCCTTTCTCGGATAGCTATAAAGCTGGCACCACTGTACTCAGGAACCGGATGTAAAACCGAATGTTCCTAGCGATGATCTAGTATCATCATGCGGTTCACAAGTGGGCGACACGACTATTACGTATATTGCGGAGGTGTGAAAAACGGATAGGGGAGGTCCGTCGCTTCCAATTCCGCGAGAACGAAGCATTCGAGTAAATACTGTCGAATGTGGGAATGGACGGGTCCAGAAATGGGAACATGATCAGAGAATCAGATATGAGCAGAGCGCAGAGCGAAACTAGTAACCGAACGGGATTTGAGCGCTGAAAACAAGGAGAGTTATGAGGAAATGAGCCTAAGTGGTAGAGCCGTTTCGAGTTTCGACTCTCTTCGGTCTCTCTCGTTTCTCTGCTCGGTGATATAGTGTGCAGAATGGAAAGAGCCAACCGAAACAACATTCCTACTAAGTGGGGCCATCTTTGCTATTATCTCGGAAGAATAGAGAGGCCATCGAGACCAGGGCGACCAGTGTTATTTTCTCGGAGAGATTACACATCACGCTGATCATTAAAACACAGTTTTCGCCAGAAGGTGCCTTATCGGGCTTTATCTGCAGGTGTGGGGTGAGAGAGTGATCGAAAGTTTGGAGCTATGCAAAAGAACGCGCGCATAAACACTTGTTTTCGGGCAGAAAGTGACGATAAAAAACGTGAGATTCGGGTACGGATGGCACATAATAGGAAGTCGCTTTTAGGGAAGTCATTTTGCTACACCTTTTCTAGATTCTCACCAATCAGAGATATGATATTATGCATTGCGCAGATTAGGGAGAACTCAAATAAAATACAAACCACTTCCATACCCGGCAGTTAGAATATGAGCACAAATTTAGAACCAAACAACTTTTCTGTTCTCTTGAATAGGAATAGTTTTAATCCGTCGGACCAGCCATATCTGATTTTCGAGCGCCTTAATCTGCTCACAAAGTACAGAGCCACTAAGCGATTACTTTTGCCCGGGTTGCCGAGCAAAAGTGTGACCCTTCCGTGCTTATCTGTGACGGAAATCGCCGGAAAAAAACGCAGCTCATCAGCTTTCGAAACCGCCGAACTCTGCACTGGGTGATCTCTAATCGCCCTTCGAGACACAAAAAGGTCCATCGACAGTTACTGAATGTAGTGGGCAAGAAAATAATATTATAACAAAAAGAAGAACATGCTGAAGTTCCGCTTCCTGAAAACCTCTTTGAGATAAGCATCTAACCGCCTGATCTTTCACCGAAATCAAGCTGAAGATCTGCGAAAACTCGGCTTTCGTACACAAAACATGTGGAAATAAATTAGGAAATCGCTGGTTACAGCGAGCGGGAAGAACGATATCATTCATCCCTTCTCTGTTGATATATTCAGTCCACATGATATGTACATCAAATTATTCGTTTGACTGTTTTATCAATGTTTTTTTTGGTTTGAAACGATTTGGTTAGCTTGCACTCTATAAATTTTAATTAGAAAAATTATTCAGTGTTTTCCTTTTGGCACGTAATGACGGTTGCACAGTGCACATCATCGTTTTCATTTGAACAGTTCATTTGAACAGTTTTTCATTTGTTCAATCATCGGTGAATTTTGTTTTCAATATTCAGTCCGCTGCGACTTGAAAAAAATGGATTGTTTTCATCCAACGATAGCTGTGATCTCTTCTGTCTTATATCACTATTCTGAATGATTAGTGGCTTTCATATTTTCCATTCAAGCATTGCTATCACACCTGTTCTCCTTGCTCCATCAATCTTGAAATCTCGAATCGCAGAGATTCACAGATTGATCCGGTCAATTCTCGTTGAATTATGATTCACTTTTATTTATAGAATCATGGGTATGTTTCGACAATATCGATCCGTTTATTCACTCTCCAAACATCCATCCGTTTCCTTTCAGTCAACTCTCCAATCAGTCCTATTCCTCCCCATTGTTATCACAACGCACAGCTCAACTCAATCAGGGAGGGATAATCTCTAAGAGATTTGACGGGCTCCAATCACCCCCATTGTGAGAATGTTTACCCAACTCGCAGTGCACCAATCGGAACGGTTTAGCGGCTTAGACGCGCGCTGTAACCTGATAGGGCCTACCTTTCCTATCTTTCCCCCCCTCTCAGCCAGCCCTTCTTTGATCCTGATTGATCGTGGAACTCTAGACACCAATCGGGCAAAGCTTTGAAAAATATAAATATTTTCATGTACGATTATATCCTTCGCATTTGATCGCGATTTCCAGCAGTGACTCATCACATTCGTAAGATCAGTTCGCACCTCGCTTCAACCTCTCAAACAGCCTGAGGGCAGTGGAGCTTTCCGCCTGCGCTTCCGGTTGCTAATCTGCCCCCTCAGGGGGGCAACAGCTTCTCAACAACATACCCTCTCGTTTGCGCACGGTCTCTCGTCCGTCTGACCTTTGGGAGAGTGAGGATAGAGAGGAGAGGACACTCGAGTGTGGGCACAAACAGAAGACGAACAGTAACGCGAGAAGGGTTGGTCATTGAGGGCAGTTCCTGGGCGTGGGTTGACTGCACTCATCCTCCGAATCGTTGCCCCTATTCATTATTGTTGATCTGGATTAATTTTATCATATTGATGCAACTTTTGATATGGTTGATCTTTTTCTAAAGAACGGAGATCAATCATGCCGCTACTTGAATCCACATACACGCGAGAAGGGGTAAGTTCTTGGGTCGAATGAGGGCCTGCCCGATGATCAATCAGCTTTGCTCATCATGGCTTTCCGTCATTTTCGGCAATGTTCCCTATTCTATGACTAAGATCGATGATCTTTCTCATCAAGCTGGTAGCAAGCCGTTCGCCATAACCCTAATTTTAAAAAAATCATTGAACAAGCTTTCGATATGGCCAATGATCCTCTACTGAAAGTTTTTCTCAGTTCCGTATTTCAACCAAAAAGTTTTTTCGCAATACACCCTCCTAGCTTCTGAGCTGGCCAGTGCTATGAGCGTTCTCCGATGAGCAACACTCGACCAACAGAGGTCAGAAAGGCGTTTTGAATCACCATCTCTGGCTCCCGACAGTGAATCACAATTCACACTCACTGCCCTTTCTAAGCCTCTTCGTAATTCAATCCGCCCTTTGTTCTTCAAGCTAGCGCCCATTCTTGGCCCATTGTTTTCACAGTGAAATCAGTGAGTTCGTGCGAGTGGCTGAACCCTTTGCTATTTCTGTTCTGGAACTTCGTCCTGGCTTGATGACCTGATTTTCTCATAGCAAATGTGGCAAGATTCGTCTGGAACGATTGCCGGTTTCACTTCGAATATGGTAATTTGTCGTTATTGAATCGAAGATTTGTTTCCTGAGACGTTTATTTTCGTCATTTCCTATATTTATAGATTTTATTCAGTTGCTCTGTTTCTATATATTATTGACTGAGCAAGAACACTTCTTCGCACTTTCCGCACCACATTTAGTCCCTCGGGATTGCTTCATTTCCCCCACCCGACTTCCACTCGGAGAGAGTTATCCGAACTTCTATCTCCCTCCTTCTCCACTCCTTTTTTACATTCACAGTTGAGAAGATGGGCCCTCAAACGGCTTGGGCAAATATTTTTCATCCGTTTCTTAAAGAGGCGTTCGGAACCCTCCCCTTTCTGGCTAACCACTCCTTATTTTATCTTCAAGGCTCAACCTTTAGCTGTTTTCCTCTAGAATACGTTTCTGGAAGTCGATAGCTGCCGTTTCCAGACCCCATTAGAGAAAAAAGGATATAAATCCATCCCGGTTGGCTCCAGAACGACTGCCCATTCATTCCCCCTCTCGTAATCTTCCTGACCTTCTGTTCTCTTTGCCATCTTTCCGACATGCCATCCATAAAAGTTTCAGGCCTCGGCCCCATTCCGCATTCATAGCGATCATCTCTTGCAAGTTCCCTGACATTCCCATGTCTTGCTGCTGAACCTAACACGGATTTTCTGTTATTTGGTAGGAACGCTTACAACAGAAATTTTTTTTCTGTTTCTGATTTCTACGAAACTAATTTCTTTTTTTAAATGTGTTTTTTCGGTCATAAAATGCAAATTATCTCGGCATTTTTTAACAGTGGACCACCACTTTTATTCACGATTCAGATTCCCCATCCTCGAATTGAGGTAGCCTTGCAGGTCGCCAGGCTCAACTCGTGACCCCCAGTATAGATTCTCGTGTTTCGAGCTTATCTCGCTTCAAAATAATCTTTTCTGGTATTTCTAAAAAGCCATCGTCACGAGTTGAGCCTGGCGACCTGCAAGGCTACCTCAATTCGAGGATGGGGAATCTGAAGCGAGAATAAAAGTGGTGGTCCACAGTTAAACAATGCCGAGATAATTTGCATTTTATGACTGAAAAAAACATATTTTCAATAAAAACGTATAGAAAACAGTTTTCACATGTGGTCCAAGAATAGTTTCTTGTAGATCTCGGAATTACGAAGCGACTGAAAAGATATTTGGCTCTGTAGGTCAAAACCCGACCGAGATAACGCATTTTGAACTGGTAGGTTACAGATCGGCTCAATATGCAAATTTGGCCAAATGAAGTAGAAAGCCGTTCTCCCCGTCCTCACTTTAGTCAGTGAAATTAGTTTCGTAGAAATCAGAAACAGACAAAAAATTTCTGTAGTAAAACGTCTCGATTTTCCTTCAAAATTAGAGGAAAAAGCGTACTACAAATTGTCGGCTGGTTATGGTGTCTGACTGAAGAAACATAGTGGTTATGGTGTCTGACTGAAGTCCGCTATATTACCGGTTCGAGCCCCACGATCGACCATGTTTTGCAAGATGGTAGAAGAAGGCTCGCGCCCCAACATAAATGTTTCGATGATACCTATTCGCTAGTGATGCTAAAACGGACTCGGCAGGCCTCGAAGATGACGTCGCCGACATTGTGTGCCAGCAGACAATTTGTAGTACGCCGTGAAACGAGCAGAATTAGTTTTTTTATTTAGCTGTATGTTAAATATTCAGCGAGTTATAACCTATGTTAGGGTAGATCACAAAAAATCGATAATCAGCGAATTTGACCAAATCAAGTGGATGAGTCTTCTTTAGACGGTCAATGGCACACATTAACCAATTTTCATCGAAGTCGGTGACTAAAAGTTTTTCCTAGTGGACAGCATTCCTCCAATATAACAGAAGATCCGTGTTATGCGCACTATCGCGCCGCTCAGAGAATCAACTGAGTGTGTAGGAGAGTCGAAAACCGAAACGACATCACTACTGCTGAGATCCACGGTAGTGATGAATCGAGTATTTCGCTATCTTGTTGGACCATATTTAGGAGAGTAGGGATCTGTTTGGTCACCATTTATTCACCGCATTCAATGTTCCCTATTAATTTCGCTCGCTTTGCACATCATCTCAAAGTATCTCTAAAATCCCCCCTGTTGCTTCTAACCACGAGTCATCGATGCCTGAAATCTCTCTGCACTCTTCAGAAGTACTAGCACATGAAGCACTCGGCTTGAGAGGCAAGCAAGAGCAGAGAAAGGGAGTGCAAAGCCCTTTCGAGAACCACCCCTCATTTCCCTTTCCCCCTCTTTCTAGAAGGGGGCTCGTTCCATTATCTTTCCGCTCGACCGCGAAATGAGCCCCCAAGCATAATGAACAAGGGCCACGCGCCAAATTAGAGCAAGGAGGTCTGGAAATATCGTTTCGGAAAGAGACTGGGCTACCTTTCAATTCTTTCCTACCAGGAATCAATTGTCACGTATTTGAGACTCAAAGCATCAATCTATTCAAATCGGGTGCCCACTATTGATACCATATTGGAAACTCGCAGGTTTCTCGCAGGTTAGATACAGGTGAGAGAACGAAAAATCTGGGGTGTTCTGATCCGATTAATAGTGCTCCCCTCAAGCCTTACTCTGTAATCATTAAAGCTCCAGGCGATTCACCTGCCCATCCCCCATCCCGGCACACTCATTAGGGTAATTGACAGCGCTTATCTAGAACGAGCGCACCCCGTTTAGCTACCTCCTCCTTCCGGATATAACCTTACACGGGCTTCGGCTCTTGGGATCACTGGAAGAACCAAGCGGCGGCAAGCGAACACGAGCACAGTATATACACTATCCACACACTCTCGTTGCCCTAACCCGCTGGAGAGTGTGCAAAATTGAGAGAGTGTCCACAGGATACTCTGGGGTGAATGGGTGCGGTTCCCCCGCGTGTATGCTCAGCTGCCGCATGCAATCAAGCGGAGCGCCGCCAATGGAAGGGGAGGGGCGATCGGACCGGGGAGAGAGGTTGAGGAGGAACCAGGGGAGCTCTAGTTGGCATCTGGTAGTCAAGGCGCTATCTTCGTTTCTACCTTCAAGTCATGGATAAAACGGGCCCATGTATCAATTTCCAGTTTTCTAGGCGATCTTAAGCTATCAGATGAGTACACTCTAGGCACAATAGGTAGTTCGAGAGCGTTTCCGCTCTCGAAGTACCTAGCTTTTGCTCTTGCTTTGTAATTCCACCTGCGTCGCTTACATTCGTTCATGAATGTCCCGTGTGATTCTATGGCCGTCTTGATGTTTTGAATACCATGGTGCTCTACATAAACCTAGCGGGGATCATAAAAACACGCCACCCGAATGATTCATTGATAATACATACAATGATGAACGGTGCGCTTTGTTCTTTTCGACAGAGATGAGTGATCTTCTCTGTAGTTGTGCGCAGGCTAGCACCGAACGGGCAGGGGATCACGTAAAAAAGCCCTTCCTTTCCCCTCTTCAAAACCGTTCTCCATCTCCCCCCTCTGCCCCTTTGCGGTAGAGTGTGGTCCAGTCCTCATGTTCCTTCCTCCCATCTTGCACTCATCCTCATTATTGCCACCTCTCTCAAGTATTTATTTGAGTGGTTCCTCGGCCCGCTCTGAACGGCCCCCATTATTGAGTGTGACAAGGACTTGACATACGTTCTCGGGGTTCGCCTTTCACTACTCAGATTCGGTCGAGATATACTCTCTTCATGCGTCCTCTATTCTAGGAGAGGTAAGCTAAGATAAAATGCAACATTTTGACTATTCTAGAAAGCGTGTTGTCTACTTCACCTGTTTTGACAGTTTCCTAATCTTCCATTGCCGATAGCTGTTTAATTTTATTGTACTCTATTATATCTGGAGAAAATGTGTCGTTCAGATTGTTCAACACGCGAATGTTTTCGACATGTTTGAGCACTAACATCAGTCCACTCCCCTTTCCCATCTCGTCTTCGAATCTTTCCTCTCTCATTCCAAAAAGTGCTCCCTCACTCCTCGCTTAGGCTTCCGCGAGGTTTCCTAATCTCTACCCTATGCTCCATACGCTCAGAACAGCTTCTCGATCGATATCATGGGTCTTCACTACCGTATTCAAGACTGTGTAGCAACCCCTTTTCTGATCAGGGCTGCCACGCCGTCTCGTGCGCTCGCACGTCGCACGAACTTTCCGCACGAGAGCGCTCGAGAAATCGAGTAGGACAGACAGTTGGGTAGGCAATTGTGAGCCAGAAGGAAGGGAGGGAGGGTAATTCATCCGTGTTCCTCTTCCCTACTCTCGAGCGGGTGGCAACACTTGTGGGTGCTAGCAATCATTGCCGGTCTTTCAGAACCATCTCGTATTTTCTCTACCATTTACTGGTATTGGCACTAGTAGAGCACCTAGTGAATGGTTAGTGAGAGTAGTTAGGGTCCACAAGCCCCGTCCACTTTTGGTCCACCCGATTTCCCTCGAAAGCGAGATCGAGGGAGCACAACTTAACTACACAACCAAATCACTCTCTCAAAATCTTGAACGGAAGGTATTGACCTCCTCCATGCATTGAGTAACCCGCATGCAAGATTCAAACCAGTTTTAATCGGTCAAAAATCAATAAATTGGTCGAGAAATGGCGATTTATGGGCTTTTCAATAAAGACACGATGTTTGCGGGAAGATTTTCCGATTAGTTAGTATTTTAGAGGAATTTTAAGCTCAAAATTGCATTTTTAATTATCTCCCTGATTTTGTGCTTGAATTTAATATGAGCGCGGGGGGAGCGGGGCAAGAGAGCGGGGGGAGGGAGAGAGACACACGCGATAGAGGCTCCGCCCCTTTATCACTCGTCTCGCCTCTCCCTCCTCTCTGACTAGGGGAGTCGCGCGCGCTTCGGAAGCTCTCACGGGCTTCGGAGAAGAGCAATCGTCATACATCCAAAAGCAAAAATGATATTGAGATCCTGACGGTCATGTTGAGCCTACTTTGGACCCGATTCCGAAAATACGGCTCTCATGCTTGCGGCCCCTAAGAGTAGTAGCTATATTGTTGTTCATCAATCTATTGAAGATACTCATCTTTCCACCAGTCTTCCAGCCTTGTTCTAAGCATCTGTCGCAGTAATCCCCACTCATCTTCAATTCAATCTCCCTTCATCATCAATCATCTCTCATGTACCGCTCAATCAACGAATCTCCCTATCTCTCAATTGAGCGGATAATGCGATGATTTTAACATTTTCTCATTGCTTTAATCTAATTCATCACGCCTCTAGCATCCATCTCACCTCTTCCCCACATCATTATCATTTACTATCCTTCCCCACCATCTCTCTTACATTCTCAAGACAATTGGATGATTCCTTCCGCAATTCATCCTTTCCCATTTCCCCACCCTTATGTGTCCAAAATGAGAGGAAATAGAAGGGAGGTGATGACCATCTGGTCTCTCACATTCAACCTACCCTGCCCACTCATAATCTTAGTAGAATTGCCAATGTCTCTCTCGCCCGCCCCTCCTCCTCCTCCTCTCGATATGGGCCTCTTCCCATACCCTTTCCGAATGTCCAGGCCCATTAATCGCGTTCGTCTATCACCTTTGGGCACACTCCGGGCAATGGGTGTGTTTCTGCCCTGCTGCCTGTCTCTGTATCTCCTTTATATTTCGAATGAGAAGTGTGAGGAGTCATTTTCGTGTTACGCAACGTGCCTGATTGCTTCGTTCAATTTCCCCGAATGCTTCAGTTTTTCCTTCCGCTGGTTAGACGTTAGATGATTGCACTGTGCGCGAGTTGCGAAATCCACCGACGACCGTAGTAGAGACTGGCATAGTCAACACCATCCCTTCCCTGCTATTCTGAGGTCTCTCTCGGCTGATTCGAAATGCGCATTTTTCGGTCCATCTTCAGCTGTGAGGAACTGATTGTATTCCTCTTCTTCTTCTTCTTCTTCACAGTAAACTATTTTGAATCCGCAAGATTGTTGATTTGATGAATCTGCATGTGGCCAGGGGTTGAAATGAATAGAGATAATCTTTATTTCAACGTTCCTAATTGAGCCAAGGTTTCGTCTCCATTGACTCATCCTCATTCATTCGCATTAGCCATCCCTAATACGGTTCCAGATTCTGGATGTGCCTCCCACCCCACCCATCGTCCCCATTCATCCTGAAACCAACGGCGAGGAGGCTCTGTCCCGTCAATTCTCATTTCTCCTCATCTCTCCGGCTCACACTAAAATTGCACTTCTTCTCCGTCTCCTCACGCGCGTTCTGGTGGTTGCGTCCCAAATTG
Organism: Pristionchus entomophagus; assembly: GCA_036245825.1. Classification (NCBI taxonomy): domain Eukaryota; kingdom Metazoa; phylum Nematoda; class Chromadorea; order Rhabditida; family Neodiplogasteridae; genus Pristionchus; species Pristionchus entomophagus. The sequence continues at coordinate 5,491,482 of BTSX01000001.1, forward strand.
GAAGAGGAAGATGGAGGATGGGGAGAAGGGCATTGAGGCTTCCATCTTCCGATCCTCGTGGTTATACGAAGATAGAATTATGCTTCTAGAACATCATCTTTCATCTTTTTTCAAATCAACGCACTTCTTTCCCTCCATTCAACCTGTGGATCTCTTCAACTAACAAATACGTATCCGTCATTACATCATTCTTGGCTTTTAGAATGGTTCTAAATTAGTCATCTTGCCGAAATTGCACATTTTCCTTTGCTCACGGTTTCAAAATGGATATTGGTTCCAATTTTGGAACCTGACTCGGAACCAAGCTCGGAACCAGAAACCAGTCCACGCCCCCTGGGGTCTTCTTCCTCTCGCTTCACACCTTGCACACTGCGTGACCCATTAGGATCCGCCTCAGTGGGGGCCCTTTATCCCCTCCCCTCCCAGCATCCGTTTCCGTCTATTAGGGCTGTGTCAAATTGAAGAATGAGGCCCTCCTCTTTTCGCTCGATCTCTCGCCCCTGATATCCATTATGACCGCGCGGCTCCCTAATAGCCGGTGCACGCTCCACTTGGCGCCTATTGTGTCGCTCGCTTATTGCGAGCTAGCCGAGTAAAGTCAGCGGTGGTCAACGCTCCTTTAGAGTAACCGATCCTTGGCCATTTCCGGGCCCCTCTTAATTTATATGCTGACCCCATGCCTCCTTTCTTCGATGCAAATTAAGTGTGGGGGTCGTACACGAGTAGCTCACGTAATGTGAAAAGAGAGAAGGGAGGGAGGGAGAACAACCGAGAACGCGCATTTGAGGCTCGGTTGAGTTTCAGACCTCTTTCAAAGATGGATTGCTTACTCTTCACCAATTAATAGTTTGCTTTCCATTTCAAGAATCTCAAAAAATCTTCAGAAAACATTTCATCTGTTGCATTTTTCTCCTCACTCTTTGAACCACTATGTTAAGTCGATTCCCTTCATCCTTCTTTCCCATCCCTCGATTGAACCTACTTTCGGATGTCTTATTCAGCACCTCCCCCTCTCTCCCTTCCATCTCTATCTACTGCGTCTTCTTTTTCTGAGATGTCCTCCTTCTCCCTCAATCCACTCTCGCAACATTTCTTCTCCTTTCTCTCCTCATCAAACTCCCATTTCTCCGGAAACTTTCCCCGGGCTTCTTCCTCTAAGCCAGAAACTTACTGAGTCTTGCGAGGTCTTAGTTTGTGATGGCAAATCGGAACTAGACACTCCTCAAAAGCGTGATCTCTCGTTTCCCTGACCCAGATAATTAAGAAGTTTTTTTGGAGAAGAATTTTCATATAATTAATGTTAGTCATCCGAACTTCTCCTTTTTGGCCAGAAACTAACTAGACGATTTCGTATTTCAAAGTCCGAGGCATCCCCTCTTCTCACTCAATCGCTCCGGATTATCTCACCCCATAGGAGAAGAAGAGGGATAGACTTCCTCATAAAGTCTCGCAGCTCTGAATGGAATTTCCTCCGGAAGGGCAAGTCGTGCGAGAGCCGTTGGTCACAATCCATTCCCGTTTCGAGTACTGCTTTCAAAAGTGCACTGGCGCTTAGCTGAGCTCCATGGAACCCATTGTTTCAAGTCTCCTCAAATGGTAAGTTCTTTGGAGCTCGATCTGAGTTCCTCTATGAGTGTCGCTTATTCAAGATCAAAAGTACATCAGGTCCTTTCTTGAGTTTAGGGAGTTCCAATGAACTGGCCTCGACTGGCTCCAGACTGCCCCTTTCTATCCCCTTCTAAGGACATCACCCCTTTGTACTACTCCTTCTTCCTCCTTCAGAAAAGTGATGCTTCTTCACCTCAGGAGTGCACTAATAATAACCACTTAGAGGGGGACGGAGAGGGCGTGAGAGCGGCGCGAGAAACGTGTTGTAGTCGCGGTTAGAAGAGGTTTTCCGGGAAGCGAGTTCCTAGAAAAGTGATAATCGTGCTATACTTTTTTGTCTTTTTCAGCGCAAGGAAAGCAACGAGAATTTTGAGTCCTCATTCAAAGCGCTTATAGTGACGCTGAAACACAAACGTGATTCCGACCCCTTGTTTGGCGTTTCTAATCGAGTATGATTGTGTTCCTTTCGATTGCGTTTCAAGATCGAAAACGAATCGGAACGGATCGCTTTTTCTCTACCAAAAAATTACTTCCGGAAAAAAGTAAAAATATACCGCAGTCATTTCAGTGAGAGCCATTGACCAAACGCTAGTTCTACCAACATTGTTCGAGATGCCTGCCCTGATAATCAGAGGCTTTCCTTTCCTCTAGGGAGATGGAGGTGCTACGACCCACTCATTTCTAGGGGTGACAATCCAAAGGCTCTCCTCATTCCGCGTTATCTCTCGTTTCTCTGACTGGCGAGGGAGCCGAGACTCGCTCATTTCCATCATTTCTCGATACGTCCATCAAGCGCGCCTCAATCCATTGTCACTCTCTCTCCAGTATGAGGCGTGTGTCAATTACCAACGGTTTTGAGGGCCCGTGGGAATCGCCTCTTCGTTCAGTGAATTGCCTCCGTAATCTTACTCCAGAATCATATGATCACCGCTCGAGACCTGGCTCTGAGTTTTCTAGTACCAAAATCCACTTTTAGAGGAAGCAAGGCTCCTGATATCTCTTCTCTCCTGAACCGAACCTCCTTCCTCTTGATACCAACCCACTTTCCCTACCTCATTAGCATTTCCATGCCTCCCTCTGCTCCCCCTTGCACTATGCTTACGGGAAAGGGAAGGAGGGGAGGAGGTGTAATAGGCCCCTGCCCTCCTTCCCCTGATGCCCTCAGGCTAGGGCTTATCCTCCCTATCCCCTTCCCCTCTGGCTCGGCCGGACTTCTCGGTCCTCGCTCTCTGTTTCTTCTCTCCTTCTTTTCTCCTCCTTCTATGGCTCTCCCCAATCTCGGATCGTGCGTAATGGGATAAAAAGGGGACGAAGCGAGAGGGAGGGAGGAAGAGAGACAGCTGGGTGAGAGAGGAGGGTGGAAGGAGAAGAGGGCATGGTCATTTCTTTCCTCTCCCTCCTACTCCAGATTCATTTCTTCCTCCATTGCGCGATACCCCATTCCTCACCTCCTCCTCAATTGTCCCCCTTCCCACTCTCTGACCGTGAATAACATAGCACTGGCAGTGAGTTATCGTCGCTATCGACGGCCGCAGAAGGCCGACCGTTTCCCCTTCCTATTTCCCGGTTTCCCGGTCCGTGCGCAAGCACGAACGTTAACTGCCACATTCACATTTACAAGTATCGTACTTCTTCCCCGATCTTGGTTCGCTTTTGGAATGAGTCTCGCACGCACTTTAGCCTGCCTCCCGTAAAGCAGCTGGAACTAGCAGCCCTTTAAGTCACGCCGGAAACAGCGTGTATGCCGATAAACCGGGAGAAAATGTACGATTCCTAGGATTTTCCGCAATTATCGCGGAAAAAAGCGGAAGATCGTAATAACAACCGTGAAAGTGAAGATAGAGGTCTGAAACTATGACAGTGATAAACCAGCTATCGGAATATCATATTCTGAAAATTTCATGTTTCTTTCTCTTTTCATCTCTGAGATCCAGGGTCCCCGGTTACGGTAGTTTTAGCTATCGATAACTGACGTATATCTACAGGATTTATATTCTCAGGCTCCAAATAAATATGTGGCGGTTCGTACGTTCTAAGCATGATCAGGAGAGTATTCGGAGCCGGATTTCGTGTTTTATTAATTTTTTGAAGATATAAGTCAGTTATCGATAGCTAAAACTACCGTAACCGGGGACCCTGGATCTCAGAGATGAAAAGAGAAAGAAACATGAAATTTTCAGAATATGATATTCAGATAGCTGGTTTATCACTGTCATAGTTTCAGACCTCTATCTTCACTTTCACGGTTGTTATTACGATCTTCCGCTTTTTTCCGCAATAATTGCGGAAAATCCTAGGAATCGTTCATTTTCTCCCGGTTTATCGGTAGTGCAACATGGCTACTGTATTTGTCCCGAGATCACGGCTACCGTACCCCTACCCACAACTCACGCTAAATCCCCGATGGCTCGTATACATCCGTCGTGCGCGACTCTCTGTGGTTCTACCCTCTACTCGGAGGACAAGTGCAAACCACATTATCCAATCGCGCCTCAGTGTCTTGTCTTTTCTCTCTCACAGCATTGAAACGATGCGACTCGATGACTCTCCTCGCTTCGGGCACTATCTCGTCGCTCTGACCGATGAGATAGTATGCTAGATGGACATACACATTGAATTGTCAGCCTTACTCGTTTCAGTCTATCTCGCCGGATGTCCACTGATTTGCTATCGCACTTCCGCACGCAATCTCGTCTCTCTGACAGACGAGAGTGCAGGCAGAATGGAGAGAGCAGCGAGATGGCATCCACCCTCTTTTCCCGTCTTTTGACTTTTGATGCCTACTCTGCTGCAGCAACTTCTTTCATTCTTCCTCCCGCCTTCCCCTCCCATCTCATTTGATCTACCCGTCTCTTCTCATTGGCAAGGGCCTTCTCTTTTCATGGTCACGCAAGACTTATCTATGCATCTCTTCGCTATCCTCCTCAACCTCGAGATACACACTCAACGCATCAACGCTGTATAGAATCGTAGCCCCTCGGAGAGGAGAGACCTATATATTTCAATATTTCGAAGCTATTTTTTGTTTCCGGGGGCGTCTCTAGGCGAACATTGTCTGTGAAAGCTCCGGAAGTCTACCCCAACACCTCTCGGATGGTAACCTTTTATCGAGTTCGAATAATCGGTAGTCCATCGGCCTACCGTATTCTCAGCGCGTCCGGAACTGGCCAGTGGGTCCGTCTAATCCGGGGGCGCTGTTCCCTTACGCGACACGCAATAATTAAAGGGCGGTAGATCGCTCGCAGCGATTACGTGTACTGCATGTCTAATGAGTAAAGGGGAGGATGCACCGGGCAGCGAGAGATCACGGGAAAGTGAGAGAGTACAGGGTAGGTTAGAGTAAGCGAGAGATAATGTCAAAGTGAGAAACGGTGTTCATCTATCCTAATGAGCGGCTCACAACGACCAGGTGGCATCAGATCGTCGGAGCTGATTACAGATTGAGAAACACTTTGATGTGCGGGCAGGGATCCGTATCTGTGAGACCCCGCTGGGAACCCGGCACCGTTCTTTGGTTCCATTTATGGTACCAGCCTACTTGGTCAGTGTAGTGGTCTTATGGTACCACCCTTGTTCGTGCCTCTGGTACCCCTCGACTGTACAAATTGTACAGCCAGCCACAATTCCTAGACTCGGTAATGCGCAGAGGACCCTTCCTAAGTCAGCCTCCCCCGCCCTCTCCTGTATAGGTCCCTCCTCCCCCTCGGCGCCCTCTCCAATGTGTCCACTCATCCCTCCTCTCATCCCGCTCATAAATGATTCAGGCGGTGGAGTGTCCATTTTGGGCTGGCCCGGACCTGGCTCGCGCAAGTTGAGTAGCCTCGTACTATGAGGAGCTGCTTTTGGCCATGGAGCACAATTCCTGTAACCCGAACCCAAAACAACATTCCTTGGGTGAGCCAGGTACCAATCTTGGATCCCCCGAACCACACCCCCGGAACCCAACCGCTACCCAGAAGCGCTCGGGTTCAAAAAAATCGCCTGCCTCACGTCCCTGGCGGTGTCAATTGGCCTCCATCTCCTCCTCCATAGTAACTCAATATTCATTCTTGCGCCCACTCGCCCGCCCGTCTGTTCTCTTGTCTGTGCTCTGCCCATCTGTCTGGATCTTTATTGGGGATGAATACCTGCAATCATACACTCAGGCTGGGGCAGAGATGGAATCTTGATTGGATCTAAATGTCAGACAGTTTCTTTTCTGGTTTTCCCTTTCGAATTTACTTTCGAAACATTCTCTTACTCGCTTACACGAGAGTTAAGAGTCGATAATATCTGCAATATTTTCACACCCGAGGTGACGTCGACCTAAGCCTTTGCATTAGTTTCACCCGCCATAGCCTTAGAAAGATGGCATATTTTTGCCTTAGAAAGATAGCATCACTTGCTTTTGAAAGATGATATTAGTTTCTCTTGCTCTGTTGAAGTCATATCTTCCTTGTGTTTCCTCCCTACTCTCAACCTTTTTCGCGACGTTTTCTCGTGTTTCGTTCGTGATGATTACGTGTGACTTATACGTTTGCTGATCTCATCCTCTCCAGACTCGTCAACTTCCCATCTCTCCCTCACTCAACAACCATGCACTCCCTTAGTCTACTCGTCGCCACTGCTCTCCTGGCCGTTGCTGCTGCCCAACCCACGTACGTGTTTATTTTCGAAAAAAAGGAATTGAATCGTTCAAAAAAAATGAGTTCATTACGAAATGGAGAAAACAAGCAGGTCTCGATCAGAAGAAGATACTTGGTAATCTAGAGCGTAAAATGTAGAACTGCTAGAACGTCGAATCCGAATCAGTTCAGTGTTTATTATTTTTTGCTTGTTTACGGAGTACCGTTGGGAGGAATCTGTTTGATACACGCTCAGATGCTTTAGTGACATAGGTGAAGCTCATCCCAAAAAAATACTCGAGAATTTGAGCAAAACATGCAATATGTGTGATTATGAAAATGTCGATTGTACCTGATTGGGTGTGGAAATGAATTGAAAAATGTTTTTCAATAGCACAGAGTCAAGATAATCGATATGTCTCAAAGCAAAACACAACAGTTTCCAAAATGGCGAAATATAAAAAAAAAAAACAATATCTCACTGTCAAAGGTTTAAAAAAAAATGAAAAAAAATCAATACATGCATCTCCAGATCTCCACCCTGGGACGCTACCGCCCGCGACAAGACCGACTACTGCAAGGAACTCGTCCAATTCGCTCCTGAAGACAAGACATGCGACGTAAGAATGACCTACCAAGCAGAACAGTCAATTCACTCATCAATTCCCATGCTCTCTCGTCTTTTCGACGGGCGAGAGGGAATAAGCAACGAGGAGTGCGGGCAATATTTTGCAATAAACATTCTTGGGCAAAACCTGAAGGGGAAAAGGTGAAAATCTCAGTACCAAGAAATTTTCTGGGGCATTATATCTTGTTCTCGGAACACGTTTGGTGTGTGAAAAGGGAGCCAGCTGGTCGCAGAATCGGCCACTCCTTGTTTAAATGGATTCAATTCGATTTCAGCTATTCGACAAGTGCTGCTCGTTCGACCCGCTCAACGGTGATAAGTGCCAGAAGCACAACAAGGTCCGTGATATAATTATTAAAAGGACGAATTTGCAGCTAAATGAAGTTTAAAAAAACAGAATATTGCTAGCATTTTAACAGAATCAGCAAAATATTTTTTAAACATTCAAAAAGTAATTATTTGAAATTTTTAGATCTGCCAGCAGGAAGACGATGGCACCTTCACCTTCTCCTGCAAGTGAGTGCGATTTGATCTGTGATCTCTACATTCCCGCTTTTGATTTCGGTCCGGTCGAGTATGCCAGTCAGGTTAGATTCTTGCCAGATATGAAGTTCGTAGTCCCAACTTTGATCTCTGAAGCTCCTTATAGTTTGTAGTCTGATCTTTGATCTCTGATCTCCCGCAGGTACACCAACTGCACCGCGATGATCACCACCACCACCACGACGACCACGCAGTCGCCGGCGCAGGTCAACGTCGCCGCGCCCGGTAAGGCGTCTGACCCAACGGACTGAAATGACTGACCTGTCGAACTAGTACTTCTCACTAGGGTTGACAATTCAAGGATGACTCTCCTCATTTTGCATGCTATCTCACCGGTCAGAGAAGCGAGAGAGTGCGCGAAATGAGGAGAGTCAATCCTAGAATTACAAACAGTAATTCTCACCTAGTGAACTTTATGCCCCAGACGGAAATATAGTCTACAAAAATAAATATTTGTGTCATATGTTGACTTTCCGAAATAAGATGCCTCATTCACTGATCACAGTTTGCGTCTGTACTAGAGGTTGCAAATCGAAACCCGACTCTCCTCTTTTTACGCAATATCTAGTTTCTCAGACCGATGAGAGAACAGGTGAATTGAGAAGAGTCGTTTCCGTTTTGCCAAATTTAGTCTGGACCACCACAACTTCGGGTACTTAGTTCCAAAGATAGCCTCATGTAAGGTGGGCTTCAGGCCCCATCAGCCCTTCCATAATCGGTGCACCTCTCCCTTGATTAGTCTGGCACTAAATTGGCACACCACCGGTGCTCTGCGCTCGTTTTCCACTCGGATGATTGGAGGGAGAGATTAGTAGGGGGGGAAGTAGGATGGATAGGCCAGGTGGGACCGGGGTGGACCCGGGGCTCCGACCGAGCCAGAGATATTATGGTATCTATCTACTGCGGGGGTGGATTACCGGGGAGGTGATGAGGCGAGGGAGCGCGTGAAACGAGGAGGCGCGAGGTGAGCAGAGATATGATGGAGTGAGGGGAACCGAGAGATCCGAGGGGTCCGGAGGGACCAGGGGCAGATTGGTACTCGGTGGGTCTGGTTCGGGTTAATCCATAGATGGATCGCGAGCAGATGTTTGCGACTATCGTACCTCACAATTAGTGTGCGAGAGGGATGAAATGGGAGAGTGAAAGTGATCGGCCGAGCAGGGAGAAAGAGATCGATGTCCCGAGTAGGGAAGACGAATCGGATATTCTCTCTTGACTGTCTTCAATTCGCGTGATCTCTCGTTTCTCTGACCTGAAAGATAGCACGCGAATTGAGAAGAGCGGTAGCCGATTGGTCATCCCTAGTCCCGAGATCAAAAACTGCAAAATATGATCCCTGTGTGGGTCTCTGTTTTTGGTTATTTCTAAGAAAGGAAGCCAGATCTCAATTGGTTCAGTTCCAATGCGTATGTTTATATCAGGAACGTGAAACTCAACTGCTCAGGCATCAAGGAAAAGCGGAAAATCTGAAAATTGATCTTTGATCTCTGCTCTTTTCAGTCTCCTCGCTCTGCCTGCTCATCTCCACTGTCCTGCCCCGTTTCCTCTTCTGATTGCGTCATCACTCCCGCTATTTTGGGTGAGCATACGGTATCCACCAGGGCGGAAATATTATGAGCAATATGATCCACGAAATTCCAAATTATGTTCTTTCAAATCGAAAACGAAACAAGCACGGCAAATGCGGCAAGAAAAGTTCGGCAAAACGGCAATTTCGGCAATTCGACAAGACCTTGCCGCACAGCCCTGGTATCCACTGCATAAGCCTCTTCATTTCGAACGATCTCTCGATTTCCGAGAGATTGCGCGAAATGAGGGGAATCGGTCCGATAATTACCCTGGCCATCGCGAAAACGAGCCAGCTGGAGTCATTCTCGTATCTGAAAATTGATCGAGACAGCAGAATGGATGCCATTTTGATGTGATAAACAAGGGTTTTAGTGAATTGCCAATCAATATTCCCCTCTTACAGTAACCATCTGCTCTCCCACCCCGCTCGCACCGTATACCTCAGGGCCATCGTATCTACCGCTACTACTACTACTACGCCTACCCCGAACTTTGTGACCTACCAACAAACTACAGTATCCCACCCATTCCTCGATTACACCTTCACCTGTCCGACTACAGTATTCCGGTCTAGACCACCCCGCATAGATTTATCGTTGTTGTGTTTTGACCAACCCCGCAAGCATTTTACCACTGTCGTACTCCAGAAATTATCGATTTTCTATTTTCCGTCTTCCCATCCGAGTGTTTCAACCCGTCTCTCTAATCAACAATCGATAGCTCCAAAATACAGTAATCTTCGCACTACCGTAATCCATCCATTCGATACCTCTCGTCGAGCTATACACCACCCGATCGATAGGTACTACTACCGTAACCAGGCTGTCGATTCTCCCTACCGTAATCTGTCAGTTCTTAATCAGCTTTATTGTGAGCCAGAAATCACACGGTCTTTCCGCCGCTCACTCCATTGTCACATACACGCCTATATTTCGAATAAATATGATAATAATAATATTATATTGTATTACAGTATATCTTAGAACCGGAGTACGTTGGCGAGAGATCAAAGATCAATCAAAGCATGGTCATTGTTTATCATCGCTTTTCAGTGGTGAGTAGGGCAATGGGTGGTCAGAGGGGGAGCAGTCAGGATACGGTAGGGTGTACGGTGGGTCTAAAGGATGATTCCATCAGGCAGCTTGCCGACCGTCCCGATCGCCAGATCGATCGACGCCGAGAAGAGACGAATGTCCGTGAAACGCTGAAAAGCAAAATACTAAACATCATACGTTAATGATTACTGTTGCCCGATGATCATGTGTATGCTTGGAGCAAAATTCAGTTTTAGTTTCATTTGAAGAGTACGATCAGACACAATAGTGAGGCATGTTAAAGTAATCTTGACAAGTCCAGTCCAATTATCAACTGAATCTATTTCTTCTAAACCCAGCCTGCTCACTAGGCGAAAGATCGAAGATCAGTAGCTATATTACTCTGAGAAAAGCAAACGAGCCCGCAGCATATTGAATCTACCGTAAAGTATAGTACTAACCGATTCTCCGCGCTCCTCCTCTTTCGCTTCTGGAGCGCACACGCTGCTGGAGGAGAGCACACCGATGGCGAAAGCGCGTTTCTTCGTGATGGTCATCAGACCCGCGCCCGAGTCGCCCTGAATCAGGGATTATTGTAGGGGTACGGTAGTCTGGCTGTTACGGTATTGAGATCAATTCTATATAGGCTGCCGCTAATGATATGCCAAGCAGGATGAGTACGGTAGGGTTACGGTAGCCAGGGATACGGTAGATCATCTCGAGATTCCTCGTACCATGCACTGCGTGATGTGCTTGCTGTCGGCGGCGCAGAGGACATCCGGAGAGAGGGAGGGCCTGAAATCTCACCGTAACGCTCCAGGCTATCGGCACTCAGAAGTACCGTATCCAAGACTACAGAACGACTATACTAAAGTACCACTTGTGCGTGCATCGGTCCTCCACCAGCGTGAGGCTGCTCTTGCGCAGGCGGTCAGCGTACTCGATACCCTTCGTCTCTGCAAAAAATTGATAATATCGCTCTGAGTTCAGTAAGCTCAGGTTACAGTATTCTCCGAATTCAATAGTCTCTACAAATTTCACCTCATATCGTGTCACGACTGCAATGTGTATTACTGTTTTCTCCAGACTACCGTGCTCATTCAGTTATCAGTGGTTTGTGCTACCGTACTCAAGACGTCCGTACTCCTAGAGTGCTAACTACGGAATCCTCAAGTCTACTGCCGACTATAGCCCTCCATCTTTCAACTCACTATCGGATGTCCATCTGAATGTGTGGAAGGGTGAAATTGTAGAATTCTTCAAGTCCTCTCCGCTGATGTCGTGAAGATGAGGGAGACACGCGTGAGGAACGTCAACCTGAGGTGAGGAGGGATACGGTAGAGGCACGGTGGATCAAGATCAAATTACAAAGATTAAGTTGAAAGATCAAAGCTCAAATAACAGATTACGAAAGTGTCATAACCCACATCATGCTCCAACTCAATAATCACCAGATCAGAGCCGCGCGAGCAATCGTCAGCGAAGAAGGGGAAGAGAGTGATACTGAATGGAGGATACGGTAATAGGTGATCTTTGATCTCTGGAACAGTTCCCATGATAGGATACCGTACACCGAGCTGCAGTAATCAGAGCATGGTGCCGTAACCCCTGAAGATACCGTACTTCTTTATCTTGACGGACTTGGCGACCATGTAGTCGTCGCAGCTGGAGTCGCGCTTGCTCAGACACTCGCCTGCGAGAGATCAAAGATCAATTTCTAAGAGATCAAAGGCCAACTGTAATCTCAAGGATCAGAGTTAATTTTCAAAGATCAAAGATAAGATCTCAAGGATCAGAGATCAAAAATCAAAGATCAACTCGCACCTCCGAACTTGACCTCGGACCAAGCGATGAAGTCGTCCAGGTCGAAGTGGTCGGTGGTGCTGCAATACGAAGAATTGGGAAAAGTGAGCAGACTACCGTATTCAATTGCACACTAGTACATACATTAACCCGCTCGCTGCAGTATCCATCCCCTACCGTAACCAGTCCTACTACCATAATCACTCCACTACCGTAATCCACTTACTTGCAGCGTGGATATCCCGGTTGGACGGGGATATCGATTGACGTGGAGAGACAGTGGGCGGCACTCAGCACGTGACGACGAGAGACGAGAGTGCCCGCGCAGAGACGAGGGGAGGAGGGAGAAGAGGGAACTGGGAATAGACGGATACAGTAAGATGGTTGGATTACGGTAGGCAACTGAAGGATACTGTTTTTATGACACAATCGAAATGAGAATGGTAGCGTCTTATCCTGTGCAAGTCGTTTGGATACTGTAGAACATAACCTATTCCAACTACAGTATTGTGGCATGAATATTGTGTGCCTACCGTAGCCCCTCCTACGGCATACCTCTCGTAGTGATGGCGACTGCCCATGGCATCTCTCCTCTCTCCGCTTCCTCGACGCCGTCAACGTTGAAGCCGATCCCGTCGTCGTAGTCGTCGCCATAGCCCCTGAGATGAGTACGGTAAGGTCAAGGAAGGGGTACGGTAGATACGATAGTGATTGATCGAAAGGTGTGATAGGTACGATAGTGGATACGGAATCGAACCCTCGAATCTCATTTCGAATGCGAAATGTCACGTATTTCTGTTTTTCGCACGTAGCAAATCATTCTGCAATTCTCATTTTGCGGGCTCTTCAAAACATCGCGCTGTTGGTTGGTGCAAAATGCGAGGGCAATGTCAGGATAGGAGGAGAGGTCACTGTTATCATTGATTACGGTAGGTCAATCAATCGACAACTGAGTGTCGCTATAACATTCTCACCTTCGGGCGCGTCCGACCACGGGCTTGCCGCAGTGCTCGAAGTCTGAAAGGGGGCGGGATTACGGTAGATCAATGGATACTGTGCCCTTACCGTAGTGGCTGTTGGTCCAGATGTTGGGTACGGTAGCTCCCTTGGGTACGGTAGTGGGGGCGGCGAGAGAGGGGGCGAGTAGGGTGAATAGTAGGGAGAGTGGGAGGGTCAGTCGACTGGTCATCGTGAGGGAAAGGGGTGAGACTGGGAGGATGAGGAGAGGGAGGGAGGGAGGGAGGGAGGGGAGGGAGAGGGATGTAAATGAGAATGGATTAGTCAAAATAGGTTGTTGTGATTTCATTAGTTCTGAATGGAAACGTGTGAAACAAATCTGTTGAAATCGGTCAATTTTGAGAACTCAATGACAGTTTAGTCTTATATTATGATAAATCATCAACTAAAATTACTGACAAGCGGTTGTGAGCGGGTGACACAGCATAATCGAGGTAGAAAAATACATTCGAATTAGGAAATACGAAAACATGTCAAGTTTATGAAGAATCGTAACACCAAGTGCGGATAAATCTATTCTATAATCAACAAATAAATAAAATGGTTGATACAAGCTCAATGTACTCTGCGCTAAATTAGCATCTAAATCGAAAGAGTCAAAAAAATTAAGCACGTTGGTAGATATGCCGAGCCAACGTCTTCGACGGCAGAAAATGCGTTCATCGATCGAGAGGGATAGACTCTGAGGATTACTGAATATAGGATTAGATCAATAGAGGTGTATGAATCGACCTGTATATTCTGTGAAAATGCTGGGAGAAAACCTCGGGACAAAAGGTGCGAGTTTTTCGATTATAGATAAACTGTTTCTCTTGTTTGCACACACTATTTCTCTTTCTCTAACCAGCTCGTCGAAAACGTCGACCGAAGAGCTGCGAAAAATGCTCAGAGAAAAGGTGGCATAAAAGTTAGAGAAAAGCGAGAGAGCTCGCGAAACGAGAGAGCGCAGATGAAGTAAACAAGTTGTTACTTCCTCTAACCTCTCCTCAAACACACACAGAGAATGGAAGGCAGACGTAGTCGACGTGTGGGTCTAGTCCAATCGAATGTCCGACGGTCCCGACTGCTGGAAATCGTAGATATATGTGTGTGTTTGTGTCCAATATTTGTGCAAACCAGATTTAATGTCTGTGCCACCATGTAATGAAATGCATTCATTGTAGTTTCTCAAGTTCACTGAACTTCTTGCTAGCCAAAATTAACCCAGACCACCCACACAATGTTCGACTCTCGCTCACTGCCCCATAGACTCGCAATATTGTAGGCACTTCCTGTCTCATTCAATGCGGTACCGCAGTCGCTCCGCCTTCCGAAAATGAAGATAAACGACTGACCGCAACTTTAGGATCTTCAGTAATAACATCGAGCATGCTCGGGATTACTCGCCCAGTCATCTCCATTGCATTAGGCAGAGCAACGTGTTGCAACTGAAGAAAATCTATACATCTCTATTTATAAAGAGCAAACGTGCGTGTGTCTGTTGGTTGGTATGCCCGGTTTTGACGTCCTGCCAACGCTTGTTATGGGCAACCTGCCAACACACAATCTAAGCTTAGGTGAACTAAGCTTATGTGAGGCGCGAAGCGCCGAACACCGCTAGTGGTTTTTTCCCCGACGTAGTCGGGAGAAAACCGCTGGTAAGATATACACGAGAAGATTTATATACATCAGTCTGTGTATATACCGTACCTCAACGTTCATCAGTTCCCGATTCTCTTCTGAGATTGGAATAGCAGCTAGTTCCTCAAATCGATCAACGCAAGTGGATGACCTTAGTGAGACTCGTCTCGCGAAACTGAATATTGCAATACATTGGAAAGAGTGCTTTTATTTCAAACGTACGTTAATGGGAAGATGGATACCTCGGGGAGAATGGCGGACTGGTAGCATTCCAGCCAGCAAAAGAGTCGCCAAATCTGCACCAGCCGTGATTATTGTAATATTCAAATGCTCAGCAACGGTAATACGGTGTTTAGTATACTATCGTTACAAATTCGGAACAAATAAATAGCTACAGCTTCATTGAATCTTTCTAAATTTTTGGCCTTTCTCTTGAGTATTCATGATTAAAATGGGCATGGAATAAGAGCAAAGTCGAAACCCTAAACCTCATAGTAAAAAATATTGATTCTACAGGTAGTACTGTTACTCGTGGAACGGTTTATTTTCTTAAAATACTTTAATATTTTCCATTTCCCCCAAAGTGAGTCCAATGTTTGGTCTACAAAATGTGCAAAAGATAACAAACCAGAAGCGAGTGGAGTTTGGATCCAGACCATCTTATCGAGAGGCATCTCAGCTCCTTTCACCAACTCTGAAACGTTTTGTGAAATTCAGAATTTTTAAAATTCAAATATTTCTATACGTATTCTTGAATACAACATACACAAAAAGACATCATTCTGGGTCCTCAAGCGAGTGGCGAGCGGTTGAGTCGCGTTTTCGCTCTCCGACGCCGGTTCCCTCCGCCCAGGATCTAGTCTCCCTCTCCCAGCAGCGTTTGGCACGCGGGAGTTGCAAGCCACCTCGATGAGTCATCCGTTCTACATCGGCACTATCAACGCCCGGACACTCGCGCCACGAGGCAAGCACCGCGAGATCGAACTGGCCCTCGAGACGATCAAGTGGGATATCGTTGCTGTGCAGGAAGCGAGTATTGTGGGTTTAGGCTCATTCAACCTTATAACCTCAGGCACGACCATTTTCCACTCGGGGGGCACCACAGCTCATCATGGTGTTGCTTTCTTGCTCCGATCGCATCTCGCTGGAGGAGCAGTGTTTCAAGGCCTCTCCGATCGACTCGCCACTCTGTCTCTCCCTCAACATCGTCTCTTCCTGATCTGTGCCTATGCCCCCACATCCGCCTACGATGATGGCGCGTATGATTCCTTCATGGATCAAGTTGAGACCGCGCTGCAGAGTGCGCCGAGAGGTTTCAAGTACTAGTCGGGGATTTCAATTGTAGAGTTGCGAAGGAGCTTGGCAATGAAAGATTTGTCGGCGAATTCGCATCTCCATACCCGAACTCACGCGGACGAACTTTCACTGAAGTCTGCGTGAGGAATAGTCTGCGCATTCAGAACACTTTCCCCAAGCAAAGGCAAGGCAGGCTGACTCCAACAGATTGACTTTATCGCTGCCCCGATTTCCGCGCGTATAGTCACCTGTGGAGTCGTTGGTCCTTTCCAGTTTGATTCCGACCATCGCCTCGTCCGCCTGTGCTTTTCCCTCCCCACCAAGGTGCGGCAGAAAAGATGCAGGGTGCGGTTTGATTTCGATAAAACCGCATTTACTGTCAACGCGTCGCTTCTGGCCGCGTCACTGCCCCTTGCCCGTCCTACCTCAGCCACAATTCAACAACAAATATAACAACAAATATTAAGTACAAAAAGAGGCTTTATCAAGAGATAACAAAACAACAACGGATTATTTTTTGCCGACTGTGGCTCTGTTCTCGACGACGACGACGGCGTGATCGCGCGTGTAGGGCTCGAGGGTGACCTGCAGTGTGGTGGTGATAACAAAATAAAGCAGATACGCATGACTATCATTAAACGCACATTAATTGATGGTCCGATTATCGGACTCCGATATCATTCCCCCTACAATAAACAAAGACTGCGCCCACCTGCTCTCGAGGCTTGAATTTCTCCTCCTTCAGTTTGTTGACTTCATCGTTGAAGACTGCCTCGGGGCGGCCGTAGAACCGATGTCGACCATGCCTACAATCAGCATGATATTCAATTGAATGAAAATGAAAGTGCTGTCACTATCTACTATCATTGCGTAGTGAGACAAGCCGATCTAGTCTAGAATGAGTTGGCCAGTCCACCCTTTCATTAACCAGAGAAATAAACATGAGAAAAGAGAGAAAAGGAAGGAACATCACTGACCCATCACGGAAGACAGCAAATCCGACAGCGGTCTTGACGATCTCGATGCACTCATCCTTGGCGAGATTGGATCACAACGCATTGTCGAGGTATCCCTGATGATACAAGAGACAATCACAAAATCTGGGCAAAAAGACTTTTAAATGTTGGCAACACCCTACTTGGGTGAGGCAATCCATAACCAAAACTCACGAGAACGTAGATCGATCCGGATCCCGAGGCCGTCGATCGCTGTCGGGTGGTGAAGCCACCGATGGGGACGGCGTACAACTGGAAGTAATAATTGCCTATCATTCTTACTCCCAGATATATCGCAAAAGAACGTGGGACATGGTAACTTTTACTTTTTTTTTCTTAAAATACCAGCCGCATTCACCCGACAACGTCGGGGGAACACCACTGGCGGTGTTCAGCGCTTCGCGCCTCACATAAGCTTAGTTCGCTTAAGCTTAGATTGAGTGTTGCCAGGACGCCCATACCAAAGTGGGCTGGACGTCCACACCGAACAGACAGACAGACAGACAGACGTTTGTGCTTTATATAGTAGTATAGATACTAGTCGCAATGAACAACGCGTTTGATGATTATATATATTTTTTTAAATAGTCAACCACTGTCTTTCGATTGACTATTTTCTAGCATACTGCCTGAGTCCTGTCGAACAAATAAATATACATGACCAGTTTCTCTCTTCGCTACTCGTGCACAATCACAAACCTATGGGATTATCGCCAGGAATAAGATAATATTATGAACGAATGGCTATAATTTATTTACCTGTCCTCCCAACTTGCTGTCTCATCCAGCGATGATGACGGAGGCGGAGAGCTGGTCGCGGTACTGGCAGAGGAACTGACGGAAGAGCTATGACGAACGGTAGATCGTCATTGTCTCGTTCTCCAGCAGACTGCAATAAGAAGCCAGTAGTTTCATTGCTTTAGTTGAAACCATTGCAATACGAAGCTGAATCAACCTCTACTTCGGTGGCGCCAATATTAACCAGCAAATGATCATGACAAAGGCTAAAACGGTCCGGTTTATATATAAAATCATGATAAAGGAAATATAATTACCCTGGTGAAACTTGAAATGGGGTAGAACAATCTTAAGTGAGAGGTAACAAATGGATTAGGCAAACCCGCTACTTTCCTAGCAAGGGATCTTTAGCTTGATAGTAGCATAACTATCAAGGATATGAAACGTAGCTCACCTGTACGTCTCGATGTAGTACTTGACGATATCGGTGATGGCTTGAGTGTCGGCGGCCGAGCCCGATCGACAGACGGAGATGGCGTGATCTTGTTCGTCGTGCGAGACGAGATGAACGATCTGCAAGGAAACGACTAGGATATCCCTACGTCTTAACTTTAGCGGGTCCTTTCACCGAGGTCATGTGCAATTGCCATTTTCAACTGAGCATAGACCAAGAATAGCTAAATGAGACGGAGTTCACGTCCTTCATGTTCAGATGCCCTAGCAAATGATAGTATGATGCCAATAAACGGCGAACTTTATGGAAATAGGAAAATAAACACAAACCCAGCAGAAGGGCGCGAGTCAGGGCCGATGACGACGCCTCCGTCGTACTCATGGCGATCAGCGTGGTCTGCAAGACAACAAACATTGTTCATTTCATGAAATAGCCCTTTAAAATGTGGGATTGGT
Organism: Pristionchus entomophagus; assembly: GCA_036245825.1. NCBI lineage: Eukaryota > Metazoa > Nematoda > Chromadorea > Rhabditida > Neodiplogasteridae > Pristionchus > Pristionchus entomophagus. Next base: position 5,509,846 of record BTSX01000001.1, read on the forward strand.
GATAGAACAACGAGTATATGAAGCGTGAACGCGGCAATTCCATACAGGAGGAAGAATGACTGAGCGATGAGCAAATAAGCCAAGGAAAGCGGGGACGAATTTGAATAGGACTCAGTTCTAGCCAATAATTATGTCATTTCATTTGATTCCTTTGCTCACTGCTCAACAATTGCGCGTGGTAAAATTAGCAAGATAGTAATAAAGTGAGCAAATACTAAATCTTCTTGCACAATGGCGAACAAAGGTCATTTTGGTCAATAAAGAGCACAATCACATGCAGAAAGTGGAGCGGATGGGAAGGGGCATAAAATAAACGCAAAACACGAAACCAAGAGCAAAGAATCCATCCAAGTCGGCAACAAACACTCCTCCACCAAAATGTCTAGCTACAAAACAGGGCCAGACTCGTGATACCACGGCCCGTTGACCAGTGCATGGCCGGAGCCGCAACGCGCGCGTCGGTCTCGTCGGAGCGCATGATTTTCTTCGGGTCACATTTTAGTACAATTCGTTATTTCGATGTTTCAACTATTTTCATAAATGCTGAAAGGCAGATACCATTAAGAAAAGTGAAACTGGTTACAAAATAAAAAATAAAGAGACGTTTAGACACGTGATAAAAAATTTAAAGTAAATCATGATTTACTGGACTACGGACTTTTAAAAATGCATATCTTTTTTTTCAACAAAGTTAAAAATATTACTTCAACTTCTAAAAATTCCCACTATAGAGTAGAAACAATAGCAAGACATCAATAATCAGTAAAATGAGTGAAAAACCAAGGAAATTTATTTTATATAGGATTGACATTTACTGGACCGCGAGACTTTCAAGGGCGCTACCACCAAGGAAAATAGTTCTCACCTGATGAACAGGCTTCTTATGCATTCTTACCGAGATGTACCAATAAGTTACGGTCAATATTAGGCAGTTGATCAACAGATAGAAAAATTAAATGAGTGTAATTGTCGAAATGGGCAAGTGAAGAATTGAAAATCGAGTAATTTAGAAAGCTCGCTACCGGCAGAACTTGAAAGAATTGGGGTTAAATGAACGGATGAGTACATGCAGTAAGGAAGCGCCTACCAAGTTACGCTTAGTATGAAACAACAGAACATTTAATTAATTAATGAAAAATCTAAAACCACCTAAAAAAAGGCGATTAAGTAAATAAAATTAGTTGGTAGTTGGTACAAATCACAGAACGATGCAGCGCACCCACTTGTCACCAGAGGGCACGCGTCGCGGTTGCGGGAGTGGACCTTTTTTCAAGGGGTTAACGGGCCGTGGATACGATAGTAAAAGAGCATGCCATTTGAAGGGAGATAGAGTGGTGCTATCAAGGAACACTACAGAAGTTAGGTGAATATAAAATGTGGCAAACGATCGATGCGAGAACAAGAGAAAAACGAACAAGAGGCGAGAACAGGAGAAAAACGAACAAGAGAAAAAGGGAGCGCGTTGCCGCGTGCTTTCCGCTCTCGCTCTTTGCTTTTCGCACACTCTCTCGCCCATAATTTTGAATCTCGAAAAGGCGCGAGTCTGTACCGGTCAGTAGCCTGTATAGCATAAATTCGTTGTGTACCGGCGATCCTCGGACCAATTAAATCGTACAGTACATTTCAAAAAACTTAAACTATTTTAAATTATTTTTATTATTTTTTTTATTAATCCTAATGGATTTGTGAGGTCAATTAGCATATTCTGAGCAACAATCGTCTACCACGACCAGGTTCCTTTAGCGTATTCGCTATTGTCCGCCAGTTCTTCAGTTAGCCGTGCTCACTCCTTACACTGAAGATCAGCCAATCCCTTGATCTAAAATGAAACAATTGGAGAATACAAGAGAATGGGATAACGTACAGTTGGATGGTCAAGAACAGGGGCGATGCAGACTGCATTGTGATCTCGTTGTGTACGAGCCGCCTCGATCACTGCCTACAAATATTCAGTTTTAATCAGTCAAAAAATTCATGAATATTTTCCGAAACTATCACTTTCCATAAATGCATGATATGTTATTTACTTCCTATTTGATCGGTGGAAGTCGAATATTATGAGTTAACAATACCATAGGCTGACGCTCAATCCAGAAAGGTATACAGTACTTCATCGGAAAACCGATCATCGGAAAACAATTCCTAAGTATATCTCAGACAGCATCACACCCAGAATTCAGAGTAGTAGTAATTCAGTCAATCTACATTTGTATCTTATTAAACACTATATCTAACAGGAGTATGCAATATTTACGCGATCCGCACCTTTACAGATTTGGGGACGACTCCATATATTTCATTTAATTTGATGTCTGATGTTGCTTTCATCTCGTCTTTTCTCTCGAGACAACGAATGACATGATGGGTACATATCTTGACATCTTTGTCTTGAAAATCGTTGCAAAGCGTACATCCGAGAGGTGGAAACTGAAAAAAAAGTAAAATAAGATCCATGAACAAACCCGAATGATCTTCACTTGTTTGACAAAATGTCCATATGTTTTAATTGGATGTCCCATAATTTCTTAGAAAACTAAGACAAACTCTAAAATACGATTGCGAGATAGCGTCCCAAAATTTCGTAATACGATCGATAGTCAATCTATTTCGTAATTGTTTACTAGAACCAGGTTTGGAATTGCATCAGTTTTGCAGTTGCTCCAACAATTCTAGCGATGAGTACTCGTCGAGACCAGCGCTCAGTTTGCTTCATTCCTTCCTCCTTGGTCACACAGCCACTGAAGCCCACAACGAGCTGGTGATAACGCAAGGTCCCCATGCCCCCTTCCTTTCCACCTGCTATAACTGGTTCACCCGCTTCAAGAATTTGAACTCTGAGCTTGAAGACCAACCCCACTCTGGCCGCCCTATCTCCACCAATCCGAGTTTCGTTCTCACAGCCCTATCGAGTCAGCCCAAACTCAGTGTGCGTGGGTTGGAGGGTGAGACTGGAACTCCCCAATCCACTGTGTGTAGTATCCTCCATCGGGCTGACAAGAAGCCCAAGCTTTCTAACGTGGTTCCTCATGCCTTGACCGATGCTCAATTCAAAAAGCGAGTTGACATCTGTCATGAATTACTCTACCGTAAACCCAATACTCGCTGGGTCCACAAGATAATCGCTATGGATGAGAAGTGGGTTACGTATGATAACCAGGAAAGGAGACTTCAATGGGTCGATGCCGATGAGGAGCCGGAGCCAGTCCCGAAGAAGGAGAGTCATGGAAAGAAGGAACTGCTCACTTTCTTCTTCTCCTCCCACGGTCCCATCTATTGGGAGACTCTCCCCCCTATCCTCACCATCACGGCTGATATCTTCATTACTCAATTGGAGGAGATGGTCATTAGAGTGCCTCCCGGACAAGTGGATGAGGGAAAATTCCTTCTTGTAATGGATAACGCCCGTCCCCATCGCCAAAATCACCCAGGAAAAATGGAGGATTTGAACATCGAATGGCTCCCCCATCCACCCTACTCTCCTGACCATTCCCCATGCGACTACCATGCATTCCGATCTCTCGCTGACTTATGCAAGGGAAAGCAGTTCAACAACAGAGACGATCTGGTGAGGGAGTTCAAGGAATGGATTGACTCCAAGCCCCAAGCCTTCTGGAGGAGAGGAATCGAGACTCTGCCCGAAAGATGGAAGAAGGTCGAGGGAACACATGGGGCATACATTGTTGATTGAATGTTGTTGCACTGTTATGAAATAAAGAAAAAAATCAAAAAAATTCTAAGAAATTATGGGACACCCTAATAATATCACGTTCTGAGACAAATCGTCCACGTGAGATATTTTCTAGTACTCAACATACTCTAACATAAATTTGGCATGGTGATTACTGAAACTCGGGCGCCTAGTTCCTAGTGGTCAAGCAATCTCTCAGAATACGCGTGTTAAGAAGTACATGCAACGTCAGTGACTCACGGTTGTGAACACTTCGGCACCAGGATTGCCATCTCCCACTGGCCAATCGGGTTTGGAAATAATTGCCCACTGTGACTGCTCCGGGATGACTTTGACCTGCAAGAATAAAACACATTTCTTAATAAATGATACAATTGTACCAAAGTTCTTTATAAATGAAAAACATTGGCAAATTAGATGGATTGTAGAGGAATAAAACGTTTGATTCAATTTGCCGATTCCTAATAGCCAAATTCTATCTCACCATCTGCTCAGCAACCGCAGTCGTTGGGCCGGCAGGAACGTTGCTCATCGATGAGGCCGAAGAGGACGATTCTGAAGCGGGGAGTGTCGTCGTCGTTGGCGATGAAGACGATGTCGATGTCGTCGTTGGCGATGCAGAAGCGGGGACAGGCATTGTCGTTGATGTTGATGGCGATGGAGGCGATGGTGCAGACGGCCAGTCCTGACGAATAAATAGTGGTGATAGTTCAAGGAAGTGTCTCACAATTTCCGAACTGCCAAGAAAACCATGAGATGACTATCCTTTTTGTTGACTCTATTCACCTGAGAATACGACAAATCTTTAACGATTTCCCCTTTTTCATCGGCTTCACCAGTAGGGTTGATAATCCCAGGATGCCTCTCTCCTAAGTTTGCATACCCTCTCGCCCGTCAGAAAAACGAGATAGTGGGCATATTGAGGTGAATCGAACACCGAAACTACATAACTACCTGCAGAAGAGAGGGAGAGGGGAGAGAGAGAGGAGCGAGGGAAGAGGGAGAGAGAGGAGAGATGGAGGGATAGGAAGGATGGAGGGAAAAAGGGTGGTAGAGAGGGAAGAAGGGAGGGAGATAAAATTATTCCTCTGCGGGTCTTCTAGCGGAGCATATCATCTGCCATTCGAAATGCTGTAGTCGAACTGTGAAGAACGACTTTCGAGATAAGTTCTGGAAGATGAAAAGCATGAACACAACATCACTTGAGATATCGTATGGTTTAAACGACCAGTAAGCAATAGAGACGCCTTTAAAATCACAGTTTATTCACGGCAAAAATCAGATCAGAAATGTTCTGTGGCAGAATCCTTGGCTGTTGTTTACGATTATTGAAAAAAAGGTGACTGATTACTCAAAAGATCAGCAAAAGAGAAGAGAGAAGGGCATAGTCTTCCGTGCATATCTATCCGGTCAGTACTCTATTCAGCACGTGCCATGGAGAAGGGATTGGGTGGACGGGGGAGGTCATTATACTCGTTCTCGGGTACTTGAGTATGCAGGTCCAACGTCGCCAACCTCCGGTGAACAGTTCAATGAGCGAGATGGCAGGGTCGAAGATAATGACAGAATAGATGATGAGGTCCAGGAGAATGGCGTTGAAATTTAAAGGAAAATAAGAGATACGTGGTCGACGTGAAAATCTAGTCCCGGGGACGAATTCCCGACGGTCCCGGCATCTGTAAATCATGAGTATCCGGCGAAATATTAGTGCAACCTTGCTTAGCTCAACTTAGATAATTCATGGATTTTCTAAGTTTGCTGAACTTCTTCATGACACCCATCCCTCAAGCATTCGATATTTGCCTATTCCTTTGCTCGCAGCTGCACAGTATTGTATTCATACTCAAAATACCTGGTCGTCTTGGTAGACAAATCGGGAGCAGCGGGAACTGGGCAGTGGACTCAGCGGAGGGTTCTTTAAGGCAATATATCATGAAACAATTAAGTAGAGTTGGCACGGGTGTTACCATTTGAATATAAAGTGACTCGAGCGCGTGAGCCAAGTCCTCCTTGTGGCAGCAAACGCCCGACGGTCCTGGCTTCTGCAAAGCGTGAGTATCCGTAAAATATCCCGTCAGATTCGTACTATGTAGTTGAATGAGCATATGTTTTTTTCAAAATTTTAATGAACTTCGTTGGGTGGCGTAGTGGTTGTGTGCCAGGAATGCGGATCCGATGGTCATGAGTTCGATCCCCCTTGCCCACAGATCCACCCAGACTTACGGAGGTAATATAAATGGTCAGAAATCTCCCACCATGCGAACATAGGCGGTAAAGCCACATAGCATAGGTCGCTGACTTTCTAACCGCTGAACAAGTTCGTGGGTGGCAAATCTCACGCCTTGCGTGTACTGTATTATCCTACTACTACGCCTTCTTCATGCTCCCCGATAGCAGTGCCGCACGATATGCCACACAATACCTGGTCGTTCTGGCAGAAACAACAGGACTGCTCAGAATCGGGCATGCCCAACGGACTCAGCAAACGGCGGTTCTTCGGCGGACGAATTGGCTGGGATTGGAAAAGTTCACTTGGTTTGGGCTAGATTATATTACATTCGACTGTTAGTTGAACAGCTTTGCAGTTTTTGGCATAATACCTTTTTGGCGTAATACCTGGTCATCATAGCAGACAAGACTGGGCTGGCGGGAACTGGGCAGGCTCGGCGGACTCAGCAAACTGCGGTTCTTCTGCGGACGAATTAGCTAGGATTGGGATTGTTCACTAACGATAGTTCATATTACACTCAACTGTTAGTTCAGAAACTTTGCAATTTTTGCGTGGGTAAGAAATAGAAAAAAATACTGAAAAATCTGTACATAGTATTGTTCCGTTAGATTTTTGAGAGCAATATAAACACTGTAAGTTCCGAAGAGAGGGGAGCCTGTCGAGATGCTTCAGATGTCGAATTGCCAACACTAGATTGCAATCAGACTCGTATTACCTGGTCGTACTGGTAGACATAGCCGGACTTGTGGGAACTGGGCATCGGACTCAGCTCGTTGCGGCTCTTCCGCGTATGAATTGGCTAGAATTGGGAAAGTTTTATTTAGTATTGGATAGTTCACATTACGCTCAACAATTTAGTTCAGCTGAGTTTGCTATTGTGTGAGAAAAATCTACTGACAATGCTGAACGTAATATGTACCTGTGAAAATTTTGGGAGTAATAAAACTCTACAAACTATTTTATGCCCAGAACAATTCCGATGCAATTTCGGTTATTGCTCTCTCCATTTTGCACGCAATCTCGCCGGTCAGATTGTGCTGAATGAAGAGAGTCAAAAGCCGAAACGACATCACTATTTAGAAGTGTCTCATACCTCTCTCACCACCTTCACAAATCGCGTTTGTCTCATCTTGTCCTCGAGATCAGTGATTCTCTTGCTGCTTCGATATGGGCTTGACATCTGAGACATGACTATTTGTGATGTCCAATCGAGACTTGCTCTCCTCATGTCGGGCGTTCACGATCAAGTGTAAACAAATACTAAACACTTATTTTACATATAAATATAAGAATTGTGACACATATGAGTTGTGGACATTACCGTGTATGATCACTGACCATAGTATGGTGATGAGCTGTCCGATCAATTAGATCGCCATTGAATCTCGTCGTGAAATCGGCTGGAGATGATAGGCCTTCCTGAATCAGTCGAATTTTCAGTCTCATCAGAGTGATTGTTTTCGGATGGTTAGCCACAAACTTAAGTACCCAAATATACCATTATACAAGCCTAGATAAAATGGATTCATGGTGGAGGACTATATTTGATTCAATTTGCCATTGCCTAATGACCTGATTCAATATACCCCGCTCACGATCACCTCATCATCAACTGCAATCGTCGGGTGAGCAGGCATGTCCGTCGTCGATGAGGACGATGACGGCGATTCAGACGCGGAGACTGGCGTCGACATTGATGATGAAGGCGATGTCGATGCAGTCGTTGATGCAAATGCGACGGCAGACGGCGGTGCATGCGGCAAGCGCGATTCCTGACAAATCAATATGATTGATAATACTGAAATTCCCCTCCGAAATTTTCCAAATGACCACCCCCGTGATTATGATCTACGATATCGGTATGCAGTTGCCTGACCAGGAGATGGGCCTTACCAGCGCTTGCTGAATGGCGCTCTGTTGCCTGGAGTGTAGACGATGCCGCTGCAGTAGCCACCTGATCCTCTCCCGGTCATGATGCGGAGCCATCGATTTACGTTCTGGAAGTTGGAAAGGAAAACCAAGGCAAGATGATTATTAGAGATATCGTATGGTTTCGACGACCAGCAAGCCAGTAATGAATGCTCATGGATACTCATGGAAACACAAATGTTTATTCATGGAAATTATCACTGAAACAATCGACCATGTTCTCAGGGAAGATCCTGGGCTGCATTATCGGATGAAAAAAGATTGCGAGACAGGTAAAATACGGTGAAATCATTCAATAGTGGATAGTGTAGAAAGAGAGGATTGGGGAGACAGAGAAAGGAAGTGTTTCAGACTCGAACCTGTTCGGAAGGAGTTGGTTGGTCAGGATTTGGGATGGGAGGAGTGGGGAGAAAGTGGATGATCGTTATGACCTAGAACGGAAACGAGTCATGTCTGATTCAGTTGATAAAAGATCGTAGGACAGGAATAATACAATTAAATCAGTCAATAGTGGAGTGTAGGGGGAGCTTTGAATGATTGAACGATGACGTTGAAGGGAGTGGAGGAGATGGATGAGGAGAAGGAGCAGGAGAAGAAAGGGAGGAGATTCCAGATTCCAGCGATGCCATCCGCCTTATGAGATTTCCTGAAAAAAGTGGACAATGTATATCGATTATCTTTAGGCGTGAAAAAAAAAATGACAACACTGATGTTCTCTCTCAGGACCGAGCAAAGAACGAAACAAGGCGCGTCAGATTCCGATTTTTCATATCTCACAAATCAAAACCAAGCTCAACGCTATCTTTTGAGGGACCACAAGGACTGCCGAAAAACATATTGAGACATATGGGTAAAAATGTGCCAACTACCTCCAGATTTTACTCGAATCTTACGTGACACGCGGGATATGGAGTATTTCACGAGCCTTCCTAATCGTCCAGGACGACGATATCCTCATCCACCTCCTTGTCGCCGGGCACGGAATTCTGCGGCTCTTCGACGATAGGAAGAGAGGAGTCACCAGAGGAGTCGGGCATCGGCACGGCGCCATTCTGCAAAAAGCAGTTAAAAATTCACACAAAGAATGACCGAACGGATAACTGTCTTTTTTCAAAACGCATTTCAGGCAAGAAATATTTTCCGGATCATTATGTACATTCTTAACACCGAATTCATTGTGATACCAATCAGGTGCAACTCGCAAATGTTTGCATTGTGAATTCAATCTTTGTTGAGTATCCTTCTCGGTTTTCGGAATTACTAAGCATTAGACGATGTTTGCGATTCACTTCCTGTCAAAAATCTCGGTTACGGGATGTGCAAACATAGATTTTGAGACTTTGAGTAGACCGTTGCCCTGAAAGCTAACCTCTCTTTTGGCGAGTTCTCCCTCGAGCTGTAGGCAGCGTTCCTTTTCCTTTTCCAACTCCGCCTTCTGCATCTTCAGTTCCTCATTACATTTTATAAGGTCCACACGCAATCGGCTCGCATAGTGCCGTATGTTGATTGCCTGAAATATGCCGTAGTAGTGCTTCCTAAACGGTAACGAATCCTCAATTTCGACTATCCTCCTCAAACGATTCCTCAATTCGTTGGTCAGAGAAACGAGAGAACATGCGTAATTAGTTCCGATTTACCATCACTATGCCCTAGTCAACGCGATCGGGTGATGTGTTTGTTCAGATAATGTGTCACAAAAAGAATCTTTCGCAAGAAATTTCCATTAAAACAAATAATTTTTGTTTTGTTAAGACCAAGAGAGCGAACCCCGGCCTCCATCTCCAGCAGCCGCCTCGCCGTCACGACCGTGGGCATGAGATGGGCGGTGGTGGCTTCGGCGAGGCCATTGACCTGAATTAAGAGAAATAGTTGAGGTATTAGTGATGCTAATGACCACTGGCGATCTACACACTGAATAACCAGTCACCGGAGATCGCAAGGCGCCATACTGGCTATCATTTTTTGTACAGGCCCATGTAAAAGTTCAACAATTATGATAAATGAAAGAGATAAAACCAACCAGCACTGCCGCCTCCTGCGGGAGCTGCTGCAAGCCGCACATCATCGCAGCGCGCTTGCTCATGATTCTGACGAGATCCGCCTTCAGCTCGTCCATGGCTACAAATAATTACGATGACATAGCTTGTGTTGACATCCCGTTCTACTTGATTAGCGAGTAGTAAGCTCTATTTCTAAATAAGAGAGAAGTACGGTATTCAATGGGTGCAACAACCCGCTTGATCACATCGAGTATTCGAAATTTTGTAATGAAGAGTTTATACATTTACGGTTAAACTTGTGTGCCAACTAAATGAGAACACCACTCTATTTATAATAAACGATAGTGAGAAACAATGAGAGATCCAAAATGAGCGAATGTTGAAACAAAATAATAGCCCTTTTGGTGCACGAGAATAGTGTACCCGAAACAAAATAAATAATAATATTTTCCTATCTAAAGGCAAAATTAAAGCTGATGGTACGAGTTGGAAATTTCTTACAATTAATCAATAGGACAGCGAACAATGGCTTGTTTTCTTGGTAGTGAAACATGATTTCGAACTCGTACCGTCACCTAATGAAATATAATGCATAAATATACAATAATAAATATATGAATAGAGTACAGTCGTTCCTACACGTTCAAAACACTACATGCACTACATGATGTACGTCATCAAACTTGGGTCTAGTCAGAATACATTATAATACCGTATCAAATCGGTATCGGAACAGCAAAATATGGGAGATTAGAATGTTAGTAGCCAACCCAAAATCTAAACAAACGAAGAAATGAGTCTGTGATGCTACAGCGATACATGGAATACGTGGCTCATACTAAGAATGATGTACATGAGATTGTCCTGGTCGGGCGGGGATATCGATTGACTTGGCCAGGCAGTGGGGGGCGGCATTCAGTACGTGAGGACGAGAGGCGAGAGTGACCGCACATAGTCGAGAAGAGGAGGGAGCGGAGAGACGAGGGAGAGGAGGAGAGGAGGGAACTGATAATAAGAGTACTGTAATATACGGTTGGATACTCTGATTAAGGTCATGATAAAACTTATAGTTGATCCTGTAGGAAACGTTTAGACCACAGTTAAATTTGTTTTTCCGACCACGAACGAACCTTACAATGTTCTTGTCAGATATCACGTGTTGATCTGCTCTTCGGTACGTACTCCTGCAAAGATCGATTTTAGTTTGTGATCGAATATAATTTCAAATACTTTTTGTTACCTCTCTTTGTATTCTTGCTTTTATGACCGCGATCCAATACCTCCACTGAGCCCTCAGCTTCGGGGTGGTCTGCTAAATGGGAATGTAATTGTTCTCCCTCTTCCTACAATTGTAAATAGCGTGTTCCGAGCTATGTATTAGTTCGATACTATCAATACCATTGTAAATTTCAGGCTGTTCACCACTCTCTCTCTATCTCGTCGCTTCGAACCACCTCAGCTCTTCTTCTATTCGTCAACAAAAATAGGCGCCATCTACTCTTCACTTCAACTTATTATTTATATGTTAAGATAAATTAATTTCAGTAATTGGCTATTGCGAATTTCAAAATTGTGCATAATTTCGAGACAAGTGGAAAACAAGAACCATCTCAAATTTTGCACAACTTCATATATAAGTGGGCGAAAAACGTATGATATCACATCAGTCTGCTAACCCCCCTTCTTCTTCTTATCCCTTTCCGAATTGTCAAGCTTGAAAATGAAGAATTCCTCTATCTCTAGTTTGACGTGCATTCACTCCCTCTCGCTCAACTTCTCTCTCTCTCACTCACCTCTGCATGTTTCCATCTAGCAATCTCTTTCCCATCGATTCACTTACATGGCTTCTCTCAGATCTTTCTCACCTCTCACTTCTAAATCCTCCCTCGTAAGAACCTCTCTCCCATCGATTATTGGCCATCGATTCACTTACATGGCTTCTCTCTCCTCAGATCTTTCTCACCTCTCACTTATAAATCCTCCCTCGTAAGAACCTCTCTCCCATCGATTATTGGCCATCGATTCACTTACATGGCTTCTCTCTCCTCAGATCTTTCTCACCTCTCACTTCTAAATCCTCCCTCGTAAGAACCTCTCTCCCATCGATTATTGGCCATCGATTCACTTACATGGCTTCTCTCTCCTCAGATCTTTCTCACCTCTCACTTCTAAATCCTCCCTCGTAAGAACCTCTCTCCCATCGATTATTGGCCATCGATTCACTTACATGGCTTCTCTCTCCTCAGATCTTTCTCACCTCTCACTTCTAAATCCTCCCTCGTAAGAACCTCTCTCCCATCGATTATTGGCCATCGATTCACTTACATGGCTTCTCTCTCCTCAGATCTTTCTCACCTCTCACTTCTAAATCCTCCCTCCTAAGCATCTCTCTCCCATCGATTCTTGGCCACTTTTTCCTGACTCTACCTTGCTTGCATTATCAACTCTCACTTTTATGAGCAGTGTTTTAGATTAATTATGATCTAACCGTACATAATTAATCTCATTAAGAGGCCTACCTTCTCTCCGATTTGCCTTTCTACCGTGCAAGCGAAGGAACATAAATCACTAAAAGGGTAATATCTATATTCACTTTTATTATTATGACTCTCTGTATAACATTCGATTGTAGAAAACCTCAAGGCTTGACGACTGCAAAACGGTTCTCGCTCTTTTTTTGCCCTCCACCCAATTTTCCCTGTGCCTCATTAGATTATCCAACCATATATTGTTCCTAATTCACTTTCACTTATATCATATGGAAAGTGAACGTTTTTCAGGATACTTTCAAGGAAAAGGTCAAGCACGTTCAAGACATCGTGAGTTCATTCAACGCATTTTTTTCAATTCAAATGTGTTAATACTTATAAATTGAAAGTCATACATTTGAATTTTTTAGGTCTCTCTGCGCACGGCCAATTTCGGGCGCGTACTTGCCGCCAGGTTCCGGGCCAGTATTAGAGGTGCACTTCTTAGCCGAGGACGGCGGATTCAGTGAGAACAAAGATTCGGGTCAGGATTGATGTTGTGAGCTGGAAGAGCAGAGATGCATCTCACAGATTATGCATTCACTCGAAGTACTAGTTTCGTGATGCTCCGAATTTAAATCATATGTTCCAATAATCAATGTGTAATTCAAGGGGCGCCACGAGTCTCGTTCTTCGAAGTGGTCGATATCCTGGGCGAAGACTAACTGCGAGGTCGTGCGAGGTCCGTTTTTTTTGCTGGAGATGCAACATCAAAATCTGCGTTGCGTTTGATTCAGATAGTGATCTCAAATGATCAATTTCTTCCTGTAAGCATCCCTCATTGGATATTTCAGGCTATTCTCATCTCTCCCTCCCTCCCCCTTGGTCGCATCCTCCTATCTCATCCCTCCTCTTCTTCTAATCGTCAAAAGGAGTCTCCTTCTCTACTCAATTTTAATGATTATATTCAACGATAAATGATTCACTCAATAATTGCAAATTTTAATTGTGAAAGATCAATGAAAGATGAAAGTGATACTACTTCGAACAACGACTGAGTAAAGAAGAAAGGGAAGATCAAAAAAAGGAAGGCCACACGCTTGGTTACGGTAGTCAATCTCTCATCTAAGCCACTCTAGCTCTCTTTGTGCTACATCTCTCATGTGACTTCATGATGAAACCCCGTCGACTTGCTAAATGAAATTTCTTGAGAGTGGTTAGGAAGGGGAAAGTACTCAATTTTCCATTTCATAAACAGAAAATGCTAGAGAAACATCGTAGTGATGTTTACTTTTTTTTCTGCTTGAAAAACATTTCTGTGCATCATATCTTCGAATGGTTTCTTCAGATCGGAATCATTACATTTTTCGACAGTGTAAAGAAGACTACTTCTTTTGATAGTATATTTATCGATATTCTGGATGACGAAGGCAAACAAACTGAAGTTATGGTGATTCATGAGAATGGAATAAGTTCATCACATACGCAATATTACGCTAACCTAGAATATTAATGGGATACAATAATGAATGATAGGCAATTGCATCAGCACCGAGAAAGGGACTAGAAGAACTCGGGTGATCGATGAATGCACGAAATGTATGAGATTGCGATTGTAGGAAGACTGCTGATGTTTCACATCGTCTTCAGCAGCCATTTCATCACAGAGGCGTAGAAGGTGTGACCGAAGTGATGCGAGATCTAGAAAAATCAACCTCTAATTTGTGGCATTTAAAAAAAAGTAGAGATTGGATTTGGGGTCTAATCTGCAAAATATTTGCGATAAAAAGTGATGATTACCATGGCGAATCTCATGAGATTCAGATCTGCCACTGTCTCCACTCTTCTCTCTTCGGGTGTCGTACCCACACGAGTCATCGCCTCTGCGATTGAACCAGCAACCAATCTGAAGTTGAGATATCGATCAGTTAACGTATCACATACATAATCGCATCGTGTGTTTACGCCACAGTACCCTGAACCAGCTACAGTAACCCTGCCTTGGTGACATACCTGAGCCAGGCGGCATGGTTCGGGTAGTCGCGCACAATCTCTCGCATCTCCTTCGAGGCCGATTAGTTGAAGGAATACTGTACCATCGGGTTATGGTAATCACAGGAAAACATAAATGAATGTATGCATACCTTGATGGGCTCAGTGTCGTATTGGATACGAGGCAGAATAGTATCGTCATAGACGTCAATGTCGTCGGATTGATGATTGAGAAGAGATCGATCCATATCGGTTCCCGCATCTGCAGAGATCAAAGATCAGATTATCATTGTTTTTTTCTGGTTTTTAACAACATATACTGTGGTTTTAGAAAAAAACGATGTCTGCGTACCCTTCTTGTTTGTCTCGGCTGTAGTATCGGTGGTAGGCTGGGACAGAGGAGCAAAGGTGGCCTGAAATCACACATTTGATATCCATCAAGTTTGCTGTTGATTACGGCAATACTGATTGCTGCCGCACCTTGATCGATTCTTCTGTGGGACACGAACAATTGTACTGCTGGAGGACAGTGATTAGTGACTGGAGGACATGAGCCGCAGCCAAGGGCCCGAATCCATGAGTCCACTGAAGATTACGGTAGAGATCGATTGGACTACGGTAGACTATGTAGGTACGGTAGGTCAGACTTACCAGGCTGAAGTCGCAGACAGCCTTAGTGTCTGGGCAATCGATCTCTAAAGCCTCCATAACGGCCGCTGGCTCCCGGCCCGCTCTCAGCAGATGGATCTTGGCGCACGAAAGGAGCTCACTAAAAGAGGAATATGAGCCATTTTCTAATAGACTCTCGAGATGTGTCAACACCTCAATTGCACCACTCACACGATCTTCTCCAAATACTGCGTGAGATCGGATGGTGAATTGCCACAGGCCAATGTTGCCGCGCCAATAATCGACCCGAGCACGGACTTGGTGAGTTCGACCGAGATGATCTTGTTGAAGTCTTTGACCAGAAGTATGGCATCATCTGGAATGGAATTAGTTTATCGTACTCATGATTACCGTACACTCTAAGGAAATTTAATCAGTTGCTTCTATAATACTGGAAACCGTACCCTCCATTAGGCAGGAGATGGTGGAGACAGCGGGGCTATCATCACTATCATCGACGTTATCGTGATCGAATCCATGCTTGTACAGCTTTCTTCGGAAGCTGTTCGATGAAGTCTTCGGGCTAGAACATTTCATTCATATTTTTTTCAGGTATATTTTAATATTTGATTTCTATCGATCGATTATATGAAGAATGAATAGGTTTCAAAAAGTAAAACAATCAACTCACTGTCTCGTCAGCCTAGCCAACATCTTCCAATCCTGCTGCTCCGGTCCACTCATTCGCCTACGAATCTCTCCCATCGTCATCTTCAAAGAACCATTATTATCTTCTGGTGCGGTGTCAATTCTATGAAGGAGGTCAGAATGTCGAGAGTATGTGTGAATCGAGGAGTTTTTTTTTCAATACCTTCTCTAATTCCTAACTCACCTTCACTTTTCTTCCTCCGACAATGACAATGTGACTGGCAACATCGCAGAATTTCTCCATGTCATTTTCGGATGACGCGAGCTCCTTCTGCTCGACACTTGGCGTCTCATCCTGTTCCTCCGGGGCGCCATAGCTTGGCGCAACCTCGCTGCCATCCGAAGGAGAAGGCTGGTATTGATCGTAGTCGTAGGCTGTAAAGGTGGACGGTGGATCGATTGAATAATTAAAGAATTCATCGGTGGTGTGACTACCGTACCCTGGGTGCTGGCTGAAGCCGGCTGCATGGACTGAGTCTGGTCGGGCTGCATTTTAGGTCCTTGAATCGCCAGCTGTAATATTTGAATTAATGAATTGTTCGGTTTGGAAGCTGGATGCCAGATGGATACCTCACCTGAGTGTATTGAGCAGTCTGCTCGGGTCCTCCCTCATACATTGAAGGGTGCTGGAAAATGTATATATATTTTAGCAGCTTTCAATGTTAGTGATGATACTGATGTTGGTTGAGTATTCATACCTGATATTTCTGCTGCACGTACTGCATTGTCTGTCCATGAGTTTGCTGCGAAAGTATGTTTAATTGTGAATATTGAAAAAAGATACTGCAACATGATGGGAGATTATTGAAAAATGTATTCCTTACCTGATACTGCTGAGCATTATCCACGGGCTGATGCGTTCCATACTGATCCTGTTGCATGGTGTTCATGCAAACTCCAGAATACTGAAACTCCAGAATACTTTTTTTTTGTTTTCCCCGGATATCGATTAGATAGGTCAGGTACCTGATAGTTCTGTGCTTGCTGCTGATTGTAATGAGAATTGTCAGGGCCATTGATGGGAGTTTGAGGGAATGTCACGTATGGATCATTGTTGCTCATTGGAGACATCGGCTAAAAATATTTTTTCAGTATGCATAATATGTCCTAATTTACAATGAGTCTCAATCGACTCACAATAGAACGATCTTCTCCTTCTCTATCGTATTCCTCGTAATGCTCTCCCTCGATAAGGATGAAGGGCATTTTTGGTTCACGAATTCCGAAGCAGTCCTAAATAGTGTACAGTGAAATAGATGTGAGTGCAGCACGAGTCATAATGGGCTACGGTATATCGAAGGTCAGATCACTCACCTCTTCGTCATCCTCCTCGTATCTTCTCTTCATGCCACGATTCTGGTACTGATTGTTGTACGCATCCCGGTATTGCTCGCTCTTCATTGTGAAGTCGTTGTGATTAATTCCTCCGTACATTCTGGTAAATATTATCATCAGGGAATAGACGTAAAATCGCCTAAAAACAGATACAAATAGAGTGGACAAGGTAAATAGAGAACGCGAGGCAACTGAATATAGACAAGTGCAAGATGAATGTGAGTTGAACAAGGTTACACATTATGCTTTAGTAGCAGCTCGGAACGGATGCACCCCTTCTCAGATTGGAAGCACCCAGCATCAGGAGGGGGAGGCCAGGGGCGTCTGTCCTAAACAAAGCAACGCCATTTCCAGGCATACCCTCTGGCAGGAATATGTCAGTCACGAATAGTAGTGAACGGAACTAGTAAAATTAATAAGAATAAGTTCTGTTTTTGTGATCCGTAATATTAATGATCAAATTCATACGCTGGCGATATGATGGTGATGGATGCCTAAGTGATCAATTTGAACAAGATTTTTTTTCTCGAATACCTTCGAAATGATAGGCAATAGCTACCGAGGAATCAAAAAAAAACAAGAATCGAATTATCGATGCAGAAATTTGTGCATACATAACCCATGCCAGCTAGAAATGAACAATAAGGCACTCATTTTTTCAGGCATTTGTTTAAAATCGATAGGCTTTTCATCATTTCTGTGTGAATAATACAATAGAATACAAACTTGTCACTGAGATTTAGATTTCGTGACTGCGCACCTCATAGCGGATAAAGGCAGAATGAATGCAATGTGTTCGAATAATTCCTCACCATTATTTGCATGACCCGATGGAGTCTTCATCACCAGACTTTACAGTTGTGACATGTAATGATGCAGTCTGCCCAGCTACTTCTGAATCAGACGCGATATCGCATCGAAGAGTTCTTATGAACGTGTTCAATCAAAAGTGTAAATGCTCGTGCTGACAATAATATATTATCTAAAGATAAGACCTATGCTGCCCGTCATGAGATCGTTGTGCCCACTGGCAGTGTGATTCTGCAACCCGTCGAGCCTGGAACCATCCCCTCTCTTCTTCGTAGTGGCCGGATTCCCCTGCCCCCCCCCCCACGACGGCATCGATGAGACTGGATGGAATGCCCCGATGCGGGTCCCCCCAACCATGAAGTCGATAAAAGCCTCGGATCTGCCTCGAAGATTCAGTATTGCACTTTTCCCCCGAAATATCACCTGTCTTTTGATTGTCATGCTTTATTTCATGCACTGTTATTTTTAAAGTTTATCTTTTCAGGTGAGATCCTTTAACCATGTCTCTTACTGCTGAAGAAATCGACCAGATCATAGCTGAAGTGAGGAGAAAAAACCATGCGAAGTCAGTTTGATGAAATATTTGCGAAGGATTTTCTGCAAAACACCTTTCACAAAACAAATGTCACAAAACACCAAGTTAATCTTTGCAGCGAATCATCCGGTCCAGACTCTGTTCGCTTCTCACGCGCCTGTTGCGGATGCCAGACGAAGTCGCCGCACCATCGTCTCGTCTCATCCGCGTGCGGCCACTTGTCCTGCCGCGAGTGCGCGGACGGCGTGGACGCGTGTCCCTTCTGCAAGGTGCCGACGACGTTTGTGAGAGTGATCGAGGACTCTCGACGGTGCGAGATTTGCGTCTGCGATGAGCCACTTTCCCGCTATGCTTTCAATGAATGCGGCCATTCGCTGTGCAATGCCTGCGTGTATCAAATGCGCCATGAAAAGTTAGTATCTTATCAGCGATTGCATTGCCCCTTCTGTAGGAATGCAATCACAACAGAACCAATCTTGCTAGCGGAAGAGATTATTGTCGTTGTTCCAGGTAATTCACAATCGTAGAGTTTCTTCTGTTGCAATGTTGCATGTCAGTTGTCGAATAAAATGTAAAATGTCCATTGATTTCAAACAAAGTTATCGTGCTGAATCATGGGTTCCGTTTTTACGTGTATCTTCTTTGAGAATGTTCTGATTTCGTTTCATACAGATGGCAGACCCAGGCAAAATTACTATCTGTAAACGAGAAGAACACCCCATCTGATGGCCCATCTTGATCAGCGCCCAGAAAGCTACACTGATAAATTCTGTATTCTTAGATAAGTAGTTCAAGTTTTCACTATATCGTATTAAAGAAGGTGTCCCACGAACGTTTTTCACATGAACATTGCTCGCAACGAGCGGTTTTTCAAAATCTTAATTTCTCCTCTGCGATCTATGTGACATGGTATAAATTTCTTTATTGGAAATTCTCGAACTAACATTATAACAAATATCCGATAAATTACGATACGTTGCACGGGATAGCGGTCTCTTGGAAATTCTCGACTCAAAATTTGAAAATTACAATAAATTTCAAAACGTTACAGACTGGTCAGACATCGAATTCAGCCATTCATTTGTCAATTGGAATACAAAGTTTGCACGGCAGTATTTATCAATTAGATGAACGACAGTAATATAACAAAAAAGTGGGGCAAGTTAAAATTACATGTTTTCAAGCAAAAGAGAGTAGTCTGGGAATTAGCAGCTCTATTCATTGTTTTAGACGGAGATGTGCATTGTGTTCACGATGTACTCCTCGATCTACAATACTTTACGATTTGAATTGTGGAACGCAGTTGCTTATAATTGACCATTCTGATGGTTTTGAGTGAGTTGTAGAAGAGACGACGATTTAAAAAAACGGGTCTAATAAGAGTACCGTACCTCCCCGTCGGTGAGTTCGAATTCCGCTTCTCCCTGTTTTCTATTGAGCGACGCGAAGTAGAATTCGTTCATCTCATCTTCGCTGAATGCCGGCACATGGCAGTCCCTCATATCAACAGGTCGGAAACGACGGAGGAACGATGGAATCGCTGACTGAATAAAGGTCAGGGTTACTGTAGCCCCCGGAAGTATGAATACATAATGAACCTAATGACCTAAAGCTCAACTAGTGATTGAAAATTGAGTGTAGTAACAAACCGGTTGCATCTGCGCCTCGATGGAGCTGAGTGCATGTTTCTCCAGGGAAACATTGACGTCATCTTCGTTCTCGGGAACTTTCGCTTCGGATTGGATGAAGTAGGTGCAGCCTCCCACTTCGAAGGAGCGAGGTTCGGGAGAAGAAGTAAGAGATGAGGAGAGGATAGAAGAGGGAGTGGATGAGGGAGGAGGAGACGTTGAGAGCGAGTGGTCTGGAATGGAGAAAGGTTGGCTACAGTGAGCATGACGATTAATTAGTGATCGCGAAGTGGCTTATTAACAGATAAACTGACCAGTGTCACCCATGAGCGACGAGTTGTGTGATGTGAAGGTACTGGAGTTGCCCGATCCCTCGCTTCCGGTGAAGTTTTCACGTACGGCGACATAATCGTGGCTGTCGTTGATCGCAGTTGCGGGTCGATAGGAAGGAGCAATGGTCGAAATAGGGGGAGGTTGAGGTGCAAAGAAGCCAGGGGTACTATATGTGCCACAGCGAAATGACAAGCTCTTCGGAGTACTCAGCATCGTACCTAAGTCATGCATAATATTATCTTAGATAATAGATCTTAGATCTTAGATAATTATGCTATAAAATCAAGAAGTCGGCGAAGAAACGATTAACCACAGGCTTTTGAATATCTCTTGGTGATATGATAGTCGATAATTAGACAGGAAGATAAGCAGACCCCTCTTGGCAGCCCTGCAACACTCGGTAAATCAACTTTTTTTTTTAAATGCTAAGTTCAAACAGTGTAATCCTAGTATCATAACCCACCTGTCGATAAGGATGTCAAGCATTCTGATAGAAGTTATTTTGCACAATTCAGGATTAATTGTACAGTCGATGTTTGTTGAGAAAGGATTATCTCTAAATTTTGGTATTCCGGTATATCCTATCATTTCCATTGACGATAAGCCTCACTTCACCATTTCCATCGCAATCGGTACTTGAACAGCATTAAATGAGTTGTTCTTGGAATGTTAAAATTTAAACATAATTTACGTCGGTAGCCAACCTTGATTATATCAAGAATATCGTTCAGGTTCCTCCTATCAAGACCACCAGGTGCAATACCTTCGCGTTGAAAGCCATAATATCGTACACCTTTGAGCACTAGTGGCTGACCTGAAGAATCGAATTCCTATTCCATCGTTGAAAATTGTCAGAAAAGCAAATGCGTCACTTAACATTAACCATTATTTGTCCATTCGCGGTGGACCATTGTAGTTTATCAACGCACGTTTCGGCATCTCTGGCGGCTGTGATGAAAATTCGGATGAAAATTATCGCACTTTTCAGAAGCATCCTGAACATTTACATTTGATGCGTGGAATAATGAGGAATAATAAAGCGTGGAATAACATTTACGTCGTGGAATAATCGAGGAATGAGGGAAACACGGTTTGAGCAGTAAGTAACGCATCACGCGTGTCAGTTCAATGGGATGAGCGGTAACTCACACTTTATAAGCTCTCCCTTTTCTTTTTTTTCTCTGACTCTTCTCCGCTGTGAATAAAATTGCGGACGATTGAGGTGAACACGCTCACAATACCATTCGATTTCGCGTTTGATCTACCATTAGTATACAAATGATGCGTTTATTCAAGAAGTAGTTTTACAATATGCGAATAGATAAAATTCAGTATCTTGAGCATGTGCGCTGACAGTGAGACTCCGGGAAGGAACCTTTAGTGAAGCAGATCTTTCTGAAATCGATTAATTTCCATCTTAACGAAAAGCGAGAAAATCACTTGAGTCTCACAGATGAAATCACTATGAGGCCGGTCGCCTAATAGTCGAACAAGAGCTGGTACAGCGATTTTTCGAAAACCTGAGGAAAGAGGTTCTCAAGGGTGTTGATCATCGTGGTCGACTTCATTTTGCACCAAATCGATCGGTTCAGCCGGGCTGCATCTGGGCTGTAAACCACACATTTTCTGTTTCTCAGTTTCTAGCAGTCCGAATGGTTTGAAATTTTGACATCTGATGTAATCGACCATGGTGATTCCAACCATGCTATGCATGAACTCTCAAATGCGACACTATTTATTTTTGCTAACATTTTTCGAATATGAGGGGGTAGTGGAAACCGCCACTTCAATAGGATGATGCGCTTCATCGAGACGATCACTTTTCAGACCGATAGTATGGAGTTTGAAGTTGACCAAAGTTTCGAAATCTTCAATTTTGTAACCTTCTTTTTACAATCTGCCGCTCTTTTCGCGCAGTGAGTAAGGAATGGGATGGGTTTCATTCGGTATTTCGACATGAAACACATACAATTTCTCACTGATCACGCGAACAGCGCGGCTAAAACAAAAAAATGATGTTACAAAATTGAAGATTTCGAAACTTTCGTCAACTTCAAACCCCATACTATCAGTATGAAAAGTGATCGTCTCGATGAGGCGCATCATCCTATTGAAGTGGCGGCTTCCATTACCCCTCATATTCGAAAAATGTGAGCAAAAATAAA
This sequence comes from Pristionchus entomophagus, assembly GCA_036245825.1. Classification (NCBI taxonomy): domain Eukaryota; kingdom Metazoa; phylum Nematoda; class Chromadorea; order Rhabditida; family Neodiplogasteridae; genus Pristionchus; species Pristionchus entomophagus. Next base: position 5,532,276 of record BTSX01000001.1, read on the forward strand.
TAGTGTCGCATTTAAGAGTTCATGCATAGCATTGCTGGAATCACCATGGTCGATTACATCAGATGTCAAAATTTCAAACCATTCGGACTGCTGGAAACTGAGAAACAGAAAAGGTGTGGTTTACAGCCCAGATGCAGCCCGGCTGAATCGATCGATTTGGTGCAAAATGAAGTCGATCATGATGATCAACACCCTTGAGAAAATCTTTCCTCAGGTTTTCGAAAAATCGCTGAACCAGCGATCGTACTCGTTTGAGTGACAATTAGGCGACCAGCCTCATGTATCACCGACGATTTCGCCAGCTCCCGACACAATTAGTAATGGTTTGCATGGAATGTCTGTGAGTAATTATAGAACTGTGCTCCGATCTACCGAGCTATTCTCTCTTCCTTTCCTTTAAAAGACTGGAGAAAGAGTATTTGCTCTGCACTCTAAATAGCTCGAAAGTAAAGTCAATTGTAAATCGGCAGTAATCGATAAAAGGATAAACAGGTTATTGTGAAAACCATTTTTTTACATTTTCTTTTCTGTTTCCGTTAACAGATACTGGATAATTATTTATTTTCTGAACTACTCAGTGCTCAGAAATATCTCATTTCTCTGAGTCTTCTCTCTAAATTATATTTTCACATTCACTGAGTTTTATGAGAAGAGCTAGTGACGAATACGCAATGATAAACGGTTGGCTGGTGGTTGACCTTGATTCAGCTCATTCACTAGTTATGCCGTTTCGGGTAATGCCTCTCTCGCTTCTCCATGCTATCTCGTTTCTCTGACCGGTGAGAGATCGTGCAGACGGAGAGAGGCATTACCCGAAACGGCATCACTATCACTCACTGCGCTCTTCCGTCTCCAATTGCAGTTACTAACAGATACACCTCCATTCGAGATAACGGCGCAATAAAAGTGCCCGGCGAACAATTTGCCGTAAATATCTTCACTTTTCTGTCCTCATTGTCAACCTTCACATAATTGTTGCAACTTTGTCAAAATATCTCTTCAGGGCCAGATGAAGTGGCTCCAACTCCATATCATGTACCTGTTTATGTGGAGAGTAGACTCGCAATTGTACACCTGCGACACTCTGAAGTATCTAGTGAGTGCTTTAGATTAGGGATGCCGTTTCGGGTAGTGTCTCTCTCCGTCTGCATGTTCTATCACCTGTCAGAGAGACGAGAGAGCATGCAGAAGCGAGAGAGAGACACTACCCGAAACGGCATCAATACTTTCGATGCATCTTATTAGTGATGCGACTCTCGCCAATTCGCTTACTATATCGTTTCTCTGACCGGCAAGACATTAGAGTGCGCAATTCGGGTAATCGTCTCTTCATTCCGTGCACTCTCTCACCGGTCAGAGTGACAAGAGAATGTGCGGAATGAAGAGGCGATTACTCGAATTAGACACTCTACAAGACATCACGCGAATTGAAGAGAGCCACGGCCGGTGTGCTTTCACGCGTTTACGCGCGTCCGAGAGAACCTTCGTACTAGTGATGCCGTTTCGGGGTAGTGCCTCTCTCGCTTATGCATGCTCTCTCTTTTCTGAGACCGGTGAGAACGTGCAGAATTGAGAGAGCACTACCCGAAACGGCATCACTACTTCGAACGGTAACGCAGAAATTGCAGCTCACCAAGGACCAGCAGCTCTCCGGCAACAGCCAGTACTTGTGTGTCGTGCCACAAGAAAATGTTGGTAGTTAATGTTTATCAATTGAGTCGCAGAGCTCTGATCACATTTTTCCGAGAAATAAGACGAAAATCGCTGTAACAGAGAATTAAATGGCAGTCAAATTGGAGCAAATTCAGTTCACAAACTGGGCTGTGCTCGACAACATTCGCGCCAAATATGGAGGAGCTCATCCGTATCCGGATACCATACAGACTTTAGCGACAATGGGCAACAGCAGCAACTACTGCTTCAAAGGCAGTAGGTGGTCGAGAATAGAGTTCGAAATTCGGGTCGCCGTCTCTTCTTTCCGCACAATCTCTCGTCGCTTGAGCGGTCGAGAGAGTGTGGGAAATGAAGAGACGGCGGCCCGTATTTCGATCTCGAGTCGAGAAGTTATGTAACGTGTGGGCATAGATGATTGAGTGATTGGTAGTACAGGAAGGAAATGCGAGCGAAAAAGCGTTAATAGGGTGATGAAGAATAACAAATTGAATCGCTCAGGAAGCCACTGGATCATCGAAGCAGAATCACCGAACGACGTGGACTGTCGCCAGCAGTTCACACTACTCACAGTCAACGACGAGCCGATGATATCTAGACCGCCCTTCATCGTATGATCCCTTTTTCGGATGATTCAATTGTAGAGGGAGCGATTGATCTTCAGCGGATGAGAGCTCGGAAATGATCTTTCTAAGTGTTATAAACCCGGTACCACTGATCGATTCCAGCGAGATTCCACGTCGCTCCATTCGAGCAGCGAAGTCGTCATCGTGCCATCACGATTTGGCATGTGGACGGCCAAATTCGAGTGTAGTGGCTCCGGCAATGTATCGATCATCAAGGGAGTACGCTATGAAGAGAGGCTGCGGGCACACGACGTAGTACTTCGATCGTGGCCGTATGTACTTGAATTTTCGTTGGCACATGTTTTTTCGGCGATGTAGCATAGCCTGACTCGTTTCGAGACGTTCATATGTTCATATAAAAAAATTCACGTGTTGAATAACAAATAAACAATTTCAGATGCGAATCGATGCCGACATGGATACGATCCATCGACGCCGCGCACACGGTTCGCATTGACGGCGAACTCAGCATTTCGCTCGTCGCCTCAAACAACGACGAACACTCCAGTAAGACCATCGCTCTCAAATGAAGTTGCTCAAATCTCAAACTTTAAATTATCGATTTTTGAAGACCAAGAGAGTATTTGTCAATTTTACGGGCCACACCCTCAAATGTCGCACCCTTCACAGATTTTATCGCGAATGCGGGCGATAATATGGTATTCATCTCCACGGGACGCAGCGATCGGCGCGGGGGCACTCATAGACTGCCAGTAGCAATCGATAAATGGTTAGTTGCTTTTGTATGGTGAAGGTGATATCTCTCTGTGTCTACGGATAAGGGCGATTTCGTTGTGGAAGTTCAGTCAACTAATATACAGGGAAACGCGAGGTATGCGATTGAATATGACGCTTGAATTCGATCAGAACAATACTCAGAGCAAAGTGGAGCTTCGGAAACACTACCGAGGACAGATTATGACGTGAGTGTGAATGTTCGCTAATTTTGCTTCGTTTAGTAATTATTTCATAGGACTATAGTCGCATTTATTCATGTTTGATGTACCCGTTAATGTTCATTTTTGAGGTACCCAATGGGCAACCACACAGTATCGTTCGGCGCAAATTTCTTTGAGGTACATTTTACTCATCGGTCATCTGTTTTTTAACATAGAACTCACAATAACGTGAGTTCGATTACGATAGAGGACAACAATCGTCTGGTACTAGCATTGCAGAATAGCTGAATATTAGAGTAGGAACAACATACTCTCTAAGCGGTCAGAGAGGAGAGATAGTATGCGAAATAAAGAGACGGAACTCATTGTAGCTGCTGTACACGCAACATGCCTACGACATACATGCGCTTGAAAGTGGCACGCCGATCTATCTGAATAAGGATATCGTCATCGTTGACATCGCGATCGGAACGAGTGATTGGACTGCCGAACAAGGTTAGTTGCAGTTAGTAGAGTGCGAAATTCGGCTAGTCGTCACTTCATTCCGCGCGCACTCGCACCGGTCAGAGTGACGAAAGAGTGTGCGGAATAAGACGATAACCCGAATTGTGCACTCTAGTAGTTAGTCTATCGAAGTATTACACATTCACTGCTCGATATGAAGTAAAATGCTCATCTGAGATGGGTAACTTTTAGTGATGCCGTTTCGGGCAATGACTCTCTCTTATCATCACGCTCTCTCGTTTCTCTAACCGGTGAGAGAGCATGCAGAAGCGAGAGAGGCACTACCCGAAACGGCATCACTAGTAACTTTGTCTTGTTCTCGGAATATGTCGATTGTTTTACTTTGCTCACAGTCCTCGATTATGCAGCAGCATTGACTGTGGCAGTGTTGAATTTACGGCGGGCTACATTTAGACCAGTCCGTGACGATACTACGCGTCCCTTGCCCGATCGATACCACTACTAGTCCGCCTTGCGAAGCAGTCGACCCACAACCGCTGACTCAACAACTTGCAATCGTCAGTGCAGCCTAACTAGTAGTGATGTCCAATCGGCAATGACACTCCTCAATACGCACACTCGCTCATCGGTCAGAGCAACGAGAGAACACACGAATCGAGGAGAGTACGATGCCGATTGGCCATCACTACTAACTACTAGTCAATGTCCAATCTTCTGAGGCCAAACCGGAACTCGGTTCTCCTCTCTCGTGTACGCTCGCGTTTCTCTGACCGACGAGAGATCACGACTTGAAGAGAGTCAGATTCGATTTGTCATAGTCCTATCCCGACTTCAGCTATCGCTTTCTCTCCTGCTCACAGTGGCGTCAGCGTGCGTCTTGTCCGTCCACTGCATGAAGAGATCCCGCGAGCAGGCGAGAGTTACGAAATAGGGCATTATTGACGTTAACCGAATTCAGAAATTGCAAGAACTTCTCAAAACGCCGCCTCCCAAGATTCCTACCTCGGAGAATTACTACCAAACACTGAAGCACGCTGAGCATAATTATGAATCAGTTACTACTTACGAATCAGCTGCACACGATGATAGTACGGTGTCTGGTGTTCGTGATGCGATGTTATAATTTCAACTATCATTGAGAATGAACATTGCTTCCTCTATCCATTTCGGTAAACAATTCGCAGGAAATTGGTATCATTCCAGTGTGTCCGAGCAGAGAGTTAGAGACAAAATGAATAGTGAAAGAAATTCGGTGTTTATCGCGAGCTTGATTTTCAATTTTCATCACCCATGCGTTGAAAAGCGGGTACGCACAGATTTTCAAATCATATATGAGGGGGTTTTCATGACAAAAATGGCCGCGTAATCTCAGCTGAACAGCGGCCATCAACACGTGAGCGGTACGGTGGATGACCCGGTCGAGGCAGTCTTCGTCGTAACGTGCAATGCGGAGGGAACAACTATCAGGGAGATCGAGTGCGCAGTCTGTCTCAAGGCCGATTTGGTATAAAATGATAAAGCATTGCTATTTGAGCCGTTCTTAGTAGCAGCAAATATATGTATGATGGTCGCTACGTACGAGGCGATCAAGAATACGATCGACGAGAAAGATCACATCAGAGAGTCATGCACGAAATGCCATCACCAGTCAGCGATACAAGGCGTAATTTGCAACTTCTGACATTGAAGTTCGATTTCAGGAACGTATGGCATCATTCGACAACATTGTCAGATCCGTCGGTCCATGTAGAAACGAGAGCGACTATATTCACACGAGATTCTGAACATACTTCCGAAACTGGATTGTGACAAGTGGGAACGATAATTGTTGGGCGTTATCTGTGACATTAGCTAAATCAAGAATAAGTAAATAATTCACTGTAATGGATGCTTCAAGAAAACGAGAAATGAATAGTTTATTGAATCGTTCCAATTCAGTTTTGATTACGATTTTGTACAGTTGATTTCCTTAGTGACGATAGTGGGACATCCGGCGTTCCTGCACCGCGTCGACTTGACAGATAGTGCTTCAAATCGTTATCATGTTTTTTCTTGCGTTTTTGGGGTTTTTTTCAGCTAATACGCAAAACCAACTCACTCGGGCCGTATCGAATATACGAGGCGATGTCCAGCTCAGTTTTGCCACGCCAGCTCGCTTCCATGAATCCGGGTAGACTCGAGTGGTCAATATCCTCTGGTAGACTAGCCAGCATAACTATGCCTCTGAAAATAATTGTTTTCTTGTATGCAATTTGACAGAAACTTGTAAACTGACTGTGTCATCTCACAAGCTTTGAATCCGTGTCGGAACAAAGTATGAACCAGCATTTCTTAAAGGAAGAGAATTAGCAAAATTTAGTTTATTATCCTGTTGACACAGTACTATAGACCTAAGCAACCATATGATTCTCCGAGAATATGCGCTCGATATATTTTATCTGAAGCTCGTACTATCGCTTCAAAGTCTTCATGCGCGCTCGGGTTAAACCTGAGCTCTCCTCATTTCACACACTATATCGCCTATTCAAACCTGGGAGCGCCGCGCAAGCGGTTTTTGATGCGATCCATTCTTTAAATTGACATTATTTTGATAGTGTAAGACTATAGAATACAGTATGCTACAATATATGAGGCCGTTTGCCTAATTTTCGAGCAACTTTGGAGTGCTTTGGCACAGCTCAAAAAGTTCGATTTTCTGAAACTCTGTGATTTGGGGTTGTCGAAGGTGCTGAAGACGATGGACATATATATTTTGTCTCTAGAGCCCCCGTTGGCTCCAGACGACGTCGCGTCGAAATCGCATTTTCACGCGCTACTCGGCGCTCGAGCATGCTTATTTTAGGTGTGAATGTTTCCCGGGGTGGAATTGGATGGCGAACACGCCTGAGTAGTTTATTTTTTATCATTATTAATAATAATTTTTAAAATATCAATTTCTGGCAGACTCAAAAGCGAGTTATGCAAGGTACACAGATCGATCGGGCGTGACGAGACGATTCCAAATCTATAATTTCAGCCAATTCCATCATGGGACTTGCGAGAAAATCAACTTATTTTGTGTGAAATGGGGGCCAAAGAGGCTTTCCTGCCCCTTCCTCCCCCTCTTCCTCGGGCGCTCTCTCGATTCACCATGCTCTCTCGTCTGGTTGGGTCATGGATGCGATCGAGGGGAGAGAGGATCCCTATTTTACTTACAATCTCGATACACTATCAGTTGATTTTCTCGAAAGTCCCATGATGAAATTGGCTGAAATTATAGATTTGGAATCGTCTCGTCACGCCCGATCGATCTGTGTACCTTGCATAACTCGCTTTTGAATCTGCGAGAAGTTGATATTTAAAAAAATATTATTAATAATGATAAAACATAAACTACTCAGGCGTGTTCGCCATCCAATTCCACCCCGGGAAACATTCGCACCTAAAATTAGCATGCTCGAGCGCCGAATAGCGCGTGAAAATGCGATTTCGACACGACGTCGTCTGGAGCCAACGGGGGCTCTATGGACAAAATGGATATGCCCATCGTCTTCAGTACCTTCGACAACCCCAAATTACAGAGTTTCAGAAAATCGTCATTTTTGAGCTGTGCCAGACTGTGTTCGAAAATTAGGCAAACGGCCTCATATTAAAAATTATGGAACAATTTACCTCCAAGTTTCCGAGTCTGAAGATGAAAAGCGATTCTCCATAATTGACCGATGTTGTACGTGTCAATGGGCACACGGAAGGGCGCAAAGTCGCATATCTTAGTGCTAATGTCATTCAACATTTCCAAGACCCTGAATACTTCTCATTACAAAAGTATTACAGTTTGCTCACCTTTCATTCGATTCGTCAGGCAGAGTGAACCCGATTGCGCCGAACAACAGTTTGTCCTTGGGAATAATCCTTTCGCTCAGATCGCCTTATATTTCCAAATTATATTTATAAGCTTAAATGGTTTGGGTACTCTGGTTAGTTCGATCGGGCCAGTTCCCCAGTTCGTTGACGATATGCTTGAACTGAAAATTTGAGCGAATAAGTCTCGCAAATTAATTTGTATGATACATCGGGACCGGAGTTATCGAAGTCGACGTTGAAAACGATGGCTGCATTCGAAAACGGATCGGGGTAGGGACTAATGTCTAATGTTGTGATCGCTGATTGGACCAGGACGGACAATAATACAACGACGAGAGCGCTCATGACTGAATGAGAATTGGAATGCAAACGATCGCTCGTTTATTGCAGCATAGTGTACAGTGTTTAGAGTAGGCATGGCTTTGTGGGTAACGATCTCTTCATTTGCGCGATTTTTCGTCGAATGGAGCGGAGTAGAGATAATGCGAAATGAAGAGAGATTAGATATGGCGTCATAAAAAAGTCTCTCATCCTTCCGCCCAGTCTATCATTGCTCTAATCGGCGAAATAGTGTGCAGAGAGATGATTTCGTGCGAAGCCGACCCTGTCCATTGTTTATTCAAGCTCCAGTCGCCCGTGTTCAGTCATCAAATCTCGTCCAAGAGAAGACGAGAAGAGATTTATTTTAACGGTCAACTATGCAAAATTGCGAAATCGTACCACAAGGTCATAATCAGATGGGGGAGTGGTTGAGAGTCATATGTTTCGAGGGTGTGAAAATTCGAACATAGTATTTTGTATGCAGAATGAATCTGAAGAAAGTATCGCCAGAAGGGAGGAGATCAACAGTCGCCAGTAGAGTGCGCAATTCGGGTGATCGTCTCTTCATTCCGTGCAGTCTCTCACCGGTCAGAGTGACGAGAGAGTGCACGGAATGAAGAGACTATTACCCGAATTGCGCACTATAGTCGCCAGGCGCCTGTCTGTCGCATTCCCGGGAGGAAAACGTCAGCGATGTGTGATAAGGATGCTCCTCGTGACTGGGGTTTCCCTTTCCAAGGATGTTGCCCAGTGAGGTATTGCTGATTAAAAATTAGGCAACTTAGGTGCCACTTGCAAATGAAAATACTACTTGATCCTTTTCTGAGTCAATTCTGCAGCGAAGTGATCAGATATATCAAACCTTTTTGAGCCTACAAAAGTTCGTAGATGTATTCAATGATCATTCCTACTTGGAATCGAAATGATTCCTCGAAAATGAACTAATGTATCTCCAAGTTGTCATCCACGTGATACGCATCACATCAATTCCCCGCCCGAGGTCTAAGTCCGCATCTCATCACTCTGCTTATTTCTTTGAAGATTGTCTCTAGTCACTGATAACACGAGACTAGCACCACAGATCGGACTGTCGAGCACAATACATAAGGCTATCGTATCAGGTGAAATGGCCAGCCGGACCTGTGCGCCGCTCTGTGATTGGCGTTTGATCACCACGAACCTACAGTATTCCCATCATCACGACTCATTTGTTTAAAAGTGATTATAAAATCTAAAGTCGTTGATGGCAGAATCATTCACAATTTACTGAATTTTCTCGTCGTGCTTCTCTCAATTCTCACATTTAGGCGATGAACCGTCTGCCTCTCCTATTCCTCACCCTTGGCGTTTATCTCACTTCAGCGACTACTGGCATCGACACCATTGCCGTGAGTAGTGAACGATTTCGTGGGGGTGATGCAATTCGCAAACCTGAAATGAGTTAATAGATTGGATTTTTTTATGATCTACGCCCTTTCCTCAGGTCATCTCTTCCTCGTCCTTCTCTTGCCTCAAGAATAATGGCTATCACTTCTACATCGGACGCGTTGGCAAGAGCAATGGAGCCATCGACAAGACCGGCATTCAGAATATCAAGAACGCCTGGTCCGGAGGTTGCGTATTATCATTCATACTAGTGATGCCGTTTCGGATAGGGTCTCTCTCGCTCCTGCATGCTCTCTCGTCTCTCTGACCGGCGAGAGAGCATGCAGAGGGAGAGAGGCATTACCCGAAACGGCATCCCTAATTCATACCGTTTCATTGAGTCATTAATCTTCCTTCAGGAATGGCCCATGTCGATGCGTACCTGTTCCCCTGCCATGCCTCGTCTTGTGGAAGCGCAAAAGCCCAGGTAACGACGGGTTCGGTTCTTCTTCGATCTCTCAATCTTCTCATACTCGGCTTTGACAGGTCAAAGACACTGTAAACGCGCTGAAGAATGCGGGTGCCAAGTTCGGCACGCTCTGGCTCGACGTTGAGATCTACAATTGGCCCTCCAATCAGGTGAGCGGAGGGTACGGTAGAGGAAGGCGATCGGCAACTGATCATGCATGGATGAAAAATGAACACACATTGTAGGCCAACAACAGACAGTTCATCCTCGATATGGTGTCAGAGTGCAAATCCCTCGGGGTTACGGTAAGTCATCGGGTTGCCTAGTGATGACGTCATCGTACTTGCTAAGGTCGGCATCTATTCGAACAACAACAACTGGAAGAGCATCGTCGGAATCGATTGGAATGGAGTCGACAAGTATCCGCTCTGGTGGGCCAACTACAATGGAGCCGTGAGTTCAATCATTGTTCCCGATGATCTTTGATGAATTTCTTATACAGGCGAACTTCAATAATTTCAAACCTTTCGGGGGATGGAGCAAGCCGGCCATTCACCAGGTAATAATTTACCTACTTTTTTTCTTAATTTTATACAATCAAATAATTATTCGCAGTACTCTGGTGATGTGAAGGGCGCTTGCTCTGTCGGAAATGTCGACCTCAACTGGTACCCTTGAAGATTAATATGAGAAGCACTGTAATACATGTATTTGTAAACCTTTCATATCTATCAGTATAAATTAATATCTCACGTACTACCTAATCTCGCAAAAAAATACAATTAAAATCAGTTTTTTTTCTGCATCATTTTTGGCACATTCAATGGTGTAATACTACCGATTGTCTGTATCGATATTGATTGGACAAAGGTGAGAGAAAGAGATTATGTCATAAATCCGAAATACAGACCCTATTGATTATTCCATGACTACGCAAAAGGCCTCGTATGAAAAGTAAGGAAATCCAGAGTCGAACACGAGCTATCTTTCACTTTCCCATTCATTGACTTGAGCACTTTATTCGACCCGGAAATCGAAGGGCGTACATCCAAAGTTGTAGCAGCCATAAATGGTATTTCTCTATCGATTCTCGATGTTATCTTCTGTTTCGGATGTTGCAGAGTTATCTAGAGGGTGACCTGAGTGGGTCGGCGTAGCAGGATTATCTGTAGTGGCTCGAGCGCATCATTAAAGCTCAAATCATCATACCTGGTACGGGCGCTTCCTCTGGTGAGTTCACGTCCGTCTGACGATTGACTTTCTTCCCCTCCAGCAGCGATTGATGGCTTTCCGCATCACCCGCAGCGCATTCTAAGGATAAATTCTCCATCCAAAATCTGGTTTAGAGTGCGGCAATACTGACACCTAATTTGACCGCATCAACTCACCACTGTCACCTTTCTTCCGCGACGCTGCACTTTTATTCGCGCGTTCCTCTCGTGATTCGAAGCCTGCAAAACTTTTTCGATTTAGAAGCTCGGGTGATGGGCGCCATACCTTCAGCAGAATTCGTATACAAATTCATCTCGTATCCGCTATCTGTCGAAATTAGCTTATCGTATGAGTCAAGATTGGTGCCCGGATTCGGAGGTAGAGGCGAGTTCAGAAGTCTGTTCAGTCTCTGATAAACGTAGGATTCAAATTCAATTGAGATGGGCACACTCACATTATTTCTTTTCAGATTGATGAGCATAACATAGTTGGCTATGGTCATCATAGTGCAGATAGCGAGAGTGAGGTGTAGCTGAAACTGGTTGAATTTTGATGAATTCGTGAATGGTAGCTCACATAACCATTATTTCTAATCGCAGGCTCTATTTCGACACGTTTGATGTCGCACGGGCCAATAGATTGGGCCCGATTGTCGAATCCGAGCGGTTGCAGATTTTCGTGACCGAGTGTGCATGAAATTACATTTTTTTAATGATTTTAAATGGTTTTAGTTTTACTTGGCCGCATTATGAGTTGATTTCCTTCGCAGTTGACATACTGCAAAGAGCAGTGATGAGTGGCAGACCATATTGTCGTTTCTGCTTTTTTTCAATTATGTAATCACTCATCTTTACAAAGAGCATGGAGAGACAATGACACCCGTGATAATATCATTTTAGGTTATTTTAGAACTCCAGTAGAGCTCGAAAGCGTCCATACATACAAGTCGACCCACCGTGTAAGCAATAACACAGGTGCCTTTCGTGAAAATGCCGGACACTCCACCGTCAGCTGCCAGGAACGAATCGGGAATATTGACGCACGAATCATTTACGATGTCAAGCGTTTGGCTGGTTTCTGAAACTATACTTTGAAAAGCAGGTGCTTCAGATTGAAAAAAGCTCATCATTCGAATCGTAGTAATGGGTCTAAATATTTTTTGTAATTTTATGAGTGAAAATGAGCGAAAATGAGCGAACGAGTGCGATTTGAAACTGACTGTCCCAATTGGGCCGAGAGTACAGTGTGACGTTGAAGCGGGTGAACTTCGGAGTCGTCAGTTGCCCGTTGTGAAATTGAACTTCGGAAATGGACTTTATTCACCTCGACCATTTCTTGTAACTTACTTTGGACGTTGTCGATGACAGGGGTGTGCAGGGTCGTCAGTCTGCCAAACGGTGATCAGCGGAGTAAATATACCATAGTAAACTTACGAGTCTGTATGGGGCGGCGAGTTCACAGCCTTCTGAAGCTCTTCATTATCGTTATCAATTGTACCGTTGCCAGAGTGACCATCTCGAGAATCAAGACCTTCTGAAAATGGTAAGTTAATTGCAATAAAATAAATGTAAACTGAATATTTTCTTGTTTTCCAGCATCATTGATCGATTCTTGTGCTGCATGGACGTGTGTTATCAAGAGGAAGAAGAGGATAACTAATCGCGGAGAAGGCATTCTGAAAAATGGTAATAGCAAAAGTGAAGTACGTGAGAAATGTAACAATTTTGTGAAGAGTTCACAGTGTGGAATAGACGAGAAAGATAGAGAGAAAAATCGACGATCGATTCTCTCCCGCGCGACGTAACCGAATTATCTGCCTGACAGTTGCGTCTAAATTATCCGTTAGGCATTTCAAGGTCAATCATCTCTCGATAATTGGAGATCATCGATTGAGCCTGCTGATAATTCGACAGCGCATTTTTTAGTGAGAGCCGCCGTGTTCTTTTCGGTAAATACAAACACTGACGCGAGCACTTAAATTGCTTTATCGGTGCGATCTTACAAGTCCAAAGAACTAGGCTAATTTCAGCCCTCCAATTCCTCATCGGCTCTCTGATCTCCAGGGCCGATAATTTGGTAGTGATTCGGCACAGCGGGAATGTCGACTGGAGATGTTGGCACGCTAATTTGTCGATTGCTTCTCTGATTCGGCCTCTGAACGACAGGAGTAAGAGCGGATTTATGATATTATCTCTTTCTCTCACCTTTGCGCACTTCAAATTGACAGAGACAATCAGAAGCAGGAACCCATTGAAGGCGCCAAAGATAATGCAGATTACTGTATTCTGAAATAAACACAAATTGAAGCAATTTTCTCATATGGAATCTAACCAGACTCATTGTGACCGATTCTGCATCAACAACTTCAACATTTTCTCTGTCACAAGACCCTGCCGATTTAGCGCGATTGTCGAAATCAATGTGGCTCAATATTCCATTGCCGAAATTCCCTGAAAATAGCAATTCTGTGGCTTTATTCAGTCTGATTTTCACCTGGTCTCACAATGATGTGATCTCCTCGACAATTCGCATTCTTGAACACAATTTAAGAGGATTATGATGAATTAGGCTGACCTCGTAGAGAATAACGCAAGTGCCTTTCGACCAAACTCCGGATACTCCTTCATCTAATGCGAGAAAGGATTCCGGAATATTGGCACATGAATCACTTGATATTTCATGAATCTTGCCATTAACTGAAATGCAAATAATTGAGTAAATACAGTGGAAATCAACGCGAATTACGGTCTCAAATTACCTTCATCCCAACTGGGTAGGGAGTACAATGTGATATTGTATCCGCTGATGAAAACAACGTCGAATAATACAAATACCAGTGTAGTTGGGCGCATTATTTATTGCATGAACCGGCAAAATGTCCTCTCTTGTCAGGTCTAATTAGCACTCGTTGATCAAGAGCGAGCGCTCGTTGATTGACAGTGAAAATGAAGTGATCGATATATTCGCCGAATTTTCATTGCCGATGTGAACTATTATTGACATGGGAGACTACTTTATTTTCAAATTTTGCACTAATCATCCAATTTGGCTGGCTTCGAGGAATGTTCGTCGTGGGTTGGAATGGTGGGTAGAGGAGATTGGAATAGCCGTCGAAGTCTCTGTGGTTGACATTGAGATCGATTGGTGTTACGCACTTACTCTTTCTGTGATCTTCTCGATCAGATAGGCGACGAATAGAACTGCATTGGTCATCGTGATGAAGCAACAAGCAATGAAAGGGATGGAAACCTGGAAAACGGATAGCAGGAGCAGGAGTCGAAATGGGTTATACTCACAAATACGGAGCTTTCAGCTTTCTCTACTCGAACCATCTCGCACGGGCACACAGATTTAGCGAGGTTGCCAAATCCGACATTGTGAAGGTTTCCATGACTGATAGTTCCTAAAGAAAGTTAACATCTCGAATTATTGAACAAAGCACATCTTTCGGAACTTGAACAACATGATAAAGACATGAGTGCTCTTCCAGCAATGAGATGCTTACCTGGTCGCATGACATGCTGATATTCCCAGCCGTCTCTCCCCTAGAACAGGCACAAATGACGAAATCATCAAAAAGACCATCACTAACCGAGTGTAGAACAATACAGTTCGTTCCAACCGACGAATCCTTGATCCAAACACTAGACACTCCGCTATCCGTATGGATGAGCCATTCGGGCACGTTCACACATGCATCACTCACGATTTCGAAGGAACTGCCTGAAAACTCAATTTCGTGGTGTCTTATCTCAAACAAACCTTCCCGATTCGGAAGAGAGTACAGTGTGATGTTGAAACCATTGATTACAAGGACGATGCACATTAGAAAGAAAATTAGCTGCATTATTTTTAGTGTGAAACCACTGTAGGGCAATGATTCCATGCAAATCGATATTGACAAGATTACAATCCGCTCACCGAAAGAGACTGTCAAATCGAATTAGCTCGCGTTAGTTGATGACCGGAAAGGAGTACTTGAATGCATCACACTATCTACGCAGCGTGGAATCTCTTCAACGCACCTTATCATTGTCCCTTCTCCAAAACGTCAACAATCACTTGTGTTCCAGTCTCTCTGTGAACTTCGTTTGGTTCAACTAAGGTACACTGAAAACTTCCTCAATTACCTCAGTCATGATATTTTGCTCGCGAATGGAGCTCCAAACTTGGTATGGGGACGATGATAGAGTGAACGGTCACACAAAATTGCTAACCCAATTATCGTTCCGAGTTCATAACGGCTCGACCTTTGCTTCCTTTCATTATCATGATGAACAAAGATCGGCAAGAATTGGTGGTGAATAACAATGATTCAGCGAATTCGTATACTCTCTGACTCCGAAATTGGATAAATTCCTCCAATTCCTCATCGGCTCTCTGATCTCCAGGGCCGATAATTTGGTAGTGATTCGGCACAGCGGGAATGTCGACTGGAGATGTTGGCACGCTAATTTGTCGATTGCTTCTCTGATTCGGCCTCTGAACGACAGGAGTAAGAGCGGATTTATGATTAGCCCCGGCGCGTAGCGCCGGGGCAATTTTGGCTTGGGATCCTCAAATTCCCACGCACAGAAAGTATCTTGGTAGGGTAGGGAAACGACTACCGGTCAAACTTAATTCCAAGTATCCAGCGTTTGGGGATCCTAGTTGGGAACCAAGAGGATGCTAAATCCGAAATTTCAAGTCTCTAGCACAACCGGAAGTATGTCAGGCTGACCCCCACTTTTGTCGGTTTCTTGGCGTCCCGAATTTTTGAGTTACATTCGGAGCAGTCGTACAGAGACGAGCTATAGCTCATTCGATAGAGCGTATACGATATCGACCCGAGACTCTTTTCACATTTGTGAAATTCCGCCTGCGACCCGAGATATCGGACGCTGAAGTTGCGAAATTTCGTGCCTACTGGCAGTTTTCCACCATTTCGGATATCCAAGCTCTCAGACGCAAATCCAAGCTCCTGCCGGCTCGCTGTAGATTCAGAATTCCACGCTGAATCCAATGAGCCTACTTTCGAGAAGATTGGTCTCCATCTGTAGGTGCAAGCACTTGCCAAAAATCGCACCCAAAATAGTTCCGTCTGCCTCTCCCTCCTCTCGCCCCTCCCCCGCGCCTCCCTCTCTAGTCAACAGGGTCGTAAACATAGAGCCTCGACGGTCTCTTCAGATGTCAGACAACAAAGTTCACGATAGAGCAAATGTAACGCCATATTCGAAATCAGCGCACTCAAATACCCCTCGTGACATGGTTTGCTGGGGTCGAACAGGCACTTCCGGTTTTGAAGTGTGATTTCGCACGTGGATTGAAGTTTTCACGATTCCGACACCGGGATACTTCTTGTTGAACCAGGCTCATCGAGAGCTTCAAAATGATACCTTGCTCGACTTTGTACGATAATTTTAAGTCTGAACATCGCCTGCGGTGGAAGGTCTTTGTTCTTTTGAAATTCAATATCAAATCAAGTTGAACTTGAGAACCGAGCCTTGAAATATTTGTGTAGATCATCATATCGGGACGATTGATATATCAATGGAATCATAATATTGTGCTGAGAATGATGGAGCTATTCATTAGAAATTTAGACAGTCGGATTTCGAAATGCTGATTTCATATGTCGAAATTTGAAATTTTCACTAAATTTTTGATAAATCTTGTCTTCTGATAGTCAAATTTCGCGAAGGGGGCGACTATGCTGTTTATTTCTCGGGAAATGCTGATTTTTTTTGTTTTGTTTTACATCAATCTCACAAAAGATCAATCTGTATGTGCATACCCTCTGGGGGCGCAATCGCTCCTTTCTCTTTCAACTCAAGAGATCACTCGAACAGTACCCTCTCGGTAATATCATGATCGGGGCCATCCGATCATCACAAGAACGGGTGCCTCCGTTCCTTTCCTTTATGTTTATTATTTCACATTCAATCAAAAGGCGCTCCGCGTCAATAAAAGTCCCGAGATCCACCTTCCGGGGGAAGGTGGCATTCCTGGCTTTGCGAGCAAAGTCAACAGCTGAGTGAATTTTGACCTAAGAGGTTAGATCAAAGATCACAACTCAATAAAAGCAGCGAGATCTCAAGTAACTGACTGAATATTTTCGAATCCTCAGGTCAATAAAAGTCCCGGGATCAGGTATATCCAAAATTTCCGCTCGATTTTACTCCGATATTCATCAAGCTATCAAGTGAATTATATGGAAGAAAATGTTAACTCATCTAAGTGAAGAATTCGAAACAGATTTGAAAGTTTCGAGCGGGAATTTTGGATATACCTGATCCCGGGACTTTTATTGACCTGAGGATTCGAAAATATTCAGTCAGTTACTTGAGATCTCGCTGCTTTTATTGAGTTGTGATCTTTGATCTAACCTCTTAGGTCAAAATTCACTCAGCTGTTGACTTTGCTCGCAAAGCCAGGAATGCCACCTTCCCCCGGAAGGTGGATATTATCTCTTTCTCTCACCTTTGCGCACTTCAAATTGACAGAGACAATCAGAAGCAGGAACCCATTGAAGGCGCCAAAGATAATGCAGATTACTATTATTTATTCACCACCATGCATACACACGCGAGTGGGGAAGGGTAGGTGGTATTTGTGGAAGCTCGGGCGAGCTTGTGTTCGCGAGACAGACTTTTTCTTAGCCAAGTTTCAAACAGCTGCTCTCCTCAATTCCCGTGCAAGTTGCTCTGATCGATGAGGCGGGATTGAGCGAACTACTCGAACGGGTAACACTACTTTTCAAAAAAAGAGCGCGATTTCTCGTCCGGTTTCGCCTCGCCAGGCGGAACCGGCGATCTCCCTCTTGCACTCAACATCCAATATCTATAGTAAAAAATCCACCGATCAGACAATGACCACAGGACAAAGAGTCAACCCCCCTTCATTTAGAAGGTCATGTACCCAACATCCAGTGGTATCATATCGTCGTAAAAGTGAAATGAAGAGCGCAACAATGAAGGGACATTGAGCCTGCGACTTTCGTTTTCTTTTCGCTTTGCTCACATTGAGAAATCAGTGTCTACGGGATAAGTGCGCTAGATTGTAGTGTGATAGGGATTCGAGAGCGCAATTCCGGTAATCGTCTGTTCTTTCTGCACACTCTCTCTCACCGGACAGAACAACAAACGTGAGGAATGAAGCTATGAATATCCGAATTACGCACTCTATGAAAATGAGATGTGAAGAAAACACTTGATTTATCGAGTTATCACAAGTACAAGCCGGCATCAAAGACTAGCTCTACTTGAATCTCTCAGAGTAACTAGAGATCACACGAAATGAAGAGAGTAAGATGCCGTTTTGCCATCACTAGTTACCCCCCAATTCGCACAGCTGAATGGCGGCTCGCTGCCGCCGGCCACCGGCACGCCAGCCTCCCTGGTCGCGACCTGTGATGCCACGGGAACCTCCTGGATCGACTCGGGTATGTCGTAGAGATGCCGTTTCGAGTGGTTGCTCTCCTCAATTCGAGTGTTCTATCGTTTCTCTGACCGGTGAGGGAACATGCAGAATTGAGAAAGCACTACTCGAAACGATAACCCAGGTGTCGCATCGGACCTCAACTTTTTTATCCCTTAAAACTGGAAAATCCAGTTCCAGCTACCATAATCAACGTTTGAATTTCGCGCCCTTCAAGACGAAATTTCACAAAATGTAGGTTCCTTGGAGGAGTACTTCGTAGGCTGGCCATACGAACTAAACTCTGACCGACTTGGAAGAGTCTACTTGGGAGAGTATGTTGTGTTGTTCCAGCCACGGGCTCGACGATCACTCAGGCGGTCTGTCCGGCCTGCCAGACCTGCTCGGAGAGTACGTTCCTGTGATTACTAATTAACTATTATTAATTATTAATAAATTAATAAATTGAAAATTAATGAATAATAATTAGATCGAAGTCTGTGTTCGACGTTCACCACTGCAAAAAGGCCGTAAGGCTGTGAGAGATCCGGAAACGCTGCAAAGTGGCCATTGCCTCTCGACAAGTGATGACAAAACGGCATGGGCCTCTCCTCATTAGGTGTGCTCTCTCTAACCGACGAGAGCACATACGAATTGAGGAGGGTCGTTGCCGATTTGCCATCACTACTCTCGACCTATAAGAAGTTCTGGCTTTCCGGTCATTTTAAAACGAGCTAATGTCGATGCGATGCTTTCGGTACGGTATGCAACAATTTTGTTATGATACGGTATGCAATAATTATGATCGATGACGAAATGGTGGAATGCGGGCGATCGATAATGTAAATTGTTAAGGTATGGTGATCACAAACGCCGCTGCCACATTCGGTAGCTCGACTCACAACTTGTTCGGAGGCTGCGTCGACTGGGATCTCTTCTGCGACGGCGGTCCCTCTAGGATCGAGGTATGTGTAGAGAAAGACGGGGTTTGTCCGTTCGCTTGGTTTCACTAACGACTAGAGAGTGTGTGCGGAATGAAGAGACGGCGATCCGCATTTCGAACTCTACTTCGCAGCTCAACGGCAATCCCGCCCTGACGATCCCGGGCCCGAGCGCGGAGATCTTCCTGGACTGCGACGCCACCGGCCCCAGCCCCGTCTGGCGCGACAACGCCAACTTCGGCATCGTAGTCACGCGGGCCGATTGCATCTTCTAGAGTACTTGGATTTTGGCACATCGGCGACTCTCCTAATTTCGCACGATCTATATTTTCTCTAACCGTCTAGATAGCATTCGAAGTGAGGAGAGTCGATGCCATCACTAGTAGACACCATAGTCTTCAGCAT
This sequence comes from Pristionchus entomophagus, assembly GCA_036245825.1. Lineage (NCBI taxonomy): Eukaryota > Metazoa > Nematoda > Chromadorea > Rhabditida > Neodiplogasteridae > Pristionchus > Pristionchus entomophagus. The sequence continues at coordinate 5,551,888 of BTSX01000001.1, forward strand.
CATAGTCACGCAGTGCATCTTCTAGAGCCTTCTATTTTTTGGTTATTTCTTTTAGTGCTGGCAAATTACAATTATTGACAATTCACACATTTAGAATGCTAGGATTGACAAATCGGCATCCGACTCTCTTAAAACGCATTATATGTACTAGTGCAGAAGGGGCTGCACAACTCCCTCATAATGGTCACCCGGAGTTCATACTTTGGGGGTCGAACCATCACGGAAGATGAAAACTTTTTCTGAAGAAAATTTTCAGTTTTGACCTACTTTATCGATTTTTTCAAACTTCGGATTTCGGTATCATGTGACATATCATTCGAAAGAGCATCAAAAGTTATGTTTGAATCTGAAAGGAAAATCAATTTGACAGAGGATGACGTGAGTAATGACTCGAAACATGAAATTTTAGTGAATTTTTAGTAAATTTCAAGACAGATGCTCGTAATGCAAGGGCCGCCCGTCCACCATTTCGATATATTTTGTGTATTATCTAATGTGGAATAATATTTAACTCTAAAAGTTACAGATTTTCGGTGCGCTCGTATCGTGCTGATCGGTCAAATCGGACATACTCGGGAGGAGGGTCAAAACTTGACATGACATATCTGGCCTTAAAAGTACTCTAAGCAACTCGCCCTTGAAACCAATATGATACGCATGAAAGATGAAACAGTTTTTGTGGTGATAGTTAAAAGCCAAAACTTTGATGAGCTATGGTGAAGGGTGAAAACATGAAAATCACAGTTCAGAAATCTGAAAATTTGAAATCCGTATAAGTCGATTATTTGCTCTCAAAGTGCGGTATTTTGAACATATAAACTCATCACATGATCATCCTTGATGATTTGGAGCTTTTGAGCAGATTTCAGATCAAGAAAATTTTGACGATTTTTTTCTTCACTAAATGACCGTCAAAAATGAGATGAAAAAAATATTTTCCAAACTCAGCCAGTACCCTCAAAAATCAATGAAATATCTCAGTCGTGTTAATTGGTGCTGAAATTAAAGCTCGTTGAGAGCAAATAATCATCTTATACGGATTTCAAATTTTCAGATTTCTGAACTGTGATTTTCATGTTTTCACCCTTCACCATAGCTCATCAAAGTTTTGGCTTTTAACTATCACCACAAAAGTTGTTTCATCTTTCATGCGTATCATATTGGTTTCAAGGGCGAGTTGCTTAGAGTACTTTTAAGGCCAGATATGTCATGTCAAGTTTTGACCCTCCTCCCGAGTATGTCCGATTTGACCGATCAGCACGATACGAGCGCACTGAAAATCTGTAACTTTTAGAGTTAAATATTATTCCACATTAGATAATACACAAAATATATCGAAATGGTGGCCGGGCGGCCCTTGCATTACGAGCATCTGTCTTGAAATTTACTAAAAATTCACTAATATTTCATGTTTCGAGTCATTACTCACGTCATCCTCTGTCAAATTGATTCTCCTTTCAGATTCAAACATAACTTTTGATGCTCTTTCGAATGATATGTCACATGATACCGAAATCCGAAGTTTGAAAAAATCGATAAAGTAGGTTAAAAACTGAAAATTTTCTTCAGAAAAAGTTTTCATCTTCCGTGATGGTTTGACCCCCAAAGTATGAACTCCGGGTGACCATTATGAGGAAGTTGTGCTCATTAGTCTCCATTTCCCTGCGAAATAATGGAGAATGTGTTTTAATTTCGCATGATCTATATGTGCTTTCACCGGCTAAATAGCATGCGAAGCGCGGAGAGTCGCTGCAGTTTGGCCATCGCTAGTATTCAACACTACCGATAAGCGGGAGTAATTCGTTCCAAATACGGAAATTTTCGGAAATTTACCGAAAAAGAGCGAAAAGCCTGCCATTTCCGTGAGAATTGATGCATTTTAGAATCCTTTGTTTTTTGAAGGTTTCAATGAGTGGTCTTTCGAGCCGCAAAGAATAGAAAACAAAAATTATTGCTTAAAGTAGTCAACTCGGCTCACTCAAAAGTGCACATTGGTGGTGTACTTTTCGTGGTGTGTGCGTGCACGACGCCTTTTGCTCGCGCTCGTTTCGCTTTCCTCGCTTTCTTTACTCTATTGTCTCGTTATTGGTCAATTTTCTTGTTGTATATTAAGAAAATCGAATAAGAACGAGAAAACAGATTAATTTTTGTTTTCTTTTCTTTGCGTCTCGAAAGGCCACTCATTGAAACCTCCAAAAAAAGAAGGATTCTAAAATTCATCAATTCTCACGGAGCTGACAGGCTTTTCAATCGTTTTCGGTAAATGTCCGAAAATTTCGGTATTTGGAACGATTACTCCCGCTTATCGGTATGTAGGAGTCGTAGTCACTCAGGCCGAGTGCGTCCTCTAGAGCTCCCGGCGGTTGAGATTACGGTGGATTGTACATTCGGCATATTAGGGAATACGGATAATCATCGTATCACGCATTTGTTTACATCTGCAGTTCGAAATTAGACGAGGGGACTGAAATACTCGAGATATCCCGGATATACTAAACCGAATTACTCAAATCGTAGAGATTTCTATTCGTCGACTCTCCTCATTTCACGCCTCACTTTTTCGTTTCTGTATTTCGGATTGTCATCCCATACTAGGCTGTCGAGGTCGAACTGCTGATAATTGCCTGCATTCTGCAAAACAAAAGAGTTTGAGAAGACGATTATCCGTATTTCCTACTAAGCCGATGCAGTAGATCCAGTCTATTTCATTAGTGATGCAGCTAGATCTCAGCACTTGAGATGACATATTCAACTATTCACTATTTTACATCCGAAGCTTTTAATCTAGAGTCAAACTGTTCTATACTTGTTCGAACTATGTTGTACTATGTCCTCGAAAATATGTCATGAACTGTCATTCCCTTAATAAATAAATTTATTTTAAACAATATTAACCGTGCATTTTCTATCAGTGAAGATTCAGCGTTAGAGGAAGAGAGAAGAAAGAATATTCCTTATCCGAATATCTTGATTCGTAGCGTAATACCATATTCTCTCGTTAAACGTGTGGAGTGGGTGGGCTTGTTTATAATACTAATCCATTTCCTGGGGGAAATGGCGATCTTAGCTTTCAGAGAAAGCTAATTCTGTTGTTGAATTTGGGGAGTGAATGCACATATTACCTGCCAAACGCAATAAAAGTAGATGAATCACATATCTCCCAAACCCATATTCGCTGCGAGTATCGTTATTTGAACAAGAGAAGAGCGGGAAAACTCAGGCGCAAATCTGGGTTTGGGAGATATGAGGCCGTTTGCCTTATTTTCGAGCACGGTCTGGCACAGCTCAAAAATGCCTATTTCCTGAAACTGTGTGTTTCCGGGTTATCGAGGGTGCTGAAGACGACGGGCATATCCATTTTGACCGTAGAGGCTCCGTTGACCCTAGACGACGTCACGTCGATATCGCATTTTGACGCGCTACTCGGCCATAGAGAGTGTTAATTTTAGGTGAGATTGCTTCCAGGGGTAGAATTTGATGGCGAACACGCCTGTTTAGTTTATTTTTCATAATTTTCAAAATTAATTTTTAAAAATTCAAGTTTTCACACAGCCCGATCTGTGCTTAGCAACATACATAGATCGATCGAGCGTCGCGAGAGGATTTCAAATCTGTAATTTCATCCAATTCTACCATCGGATCTCCGAGAAATCGGACTTATTGAGTGTCGAGATTGAGGGTAAAGGGGCATCTCTCGCCCTTCCTCCCTCTCCTCCCCCTATTCCCTTGTGCGCTCTCTTCATTCCCCACACTCTATCGCAGCGCTGGGTCAGGGATGCGATCGAGGGGGGAGAGGACTCTTGTTTTACTTACAATCTCGACACTCAATAAGTCGGATTTCTCGGAGATCCGATGGTTGAATTGGATGAAATTACAGATTTGAAATCCTCTCTTCACGCCCGATCGATCTATGTATGTTGCTAAGCACAGATCGGGCTGTGTGAAAACTTGCATTTTTAAAAATTATTGTTAAAAATTATGAAAAATAAACTAAACAGGCGTGTTCGCCATCCAATTCTACCACTGGGACCAATCTCACCTAAAATTAGCACTCTCGATGGCGGTGTAGCGCGTCAAAATGCGATATCGACGTGACGTCGTCTAGGGTCAACGAGGGCTCTACGGGCAAAATGGATATGCCCATCGTCTTCAGCACCCTCGATAACCCCGAAACACATAGTTTCAGGAAATAGGTATTTTTGAGCTGTGCCAAGGCTGGTCGGATCTGCTCGAAAATTAGGCAAACGGCCTCATATGTGATTCATCTACTTTTATTGCGTTTGGCAGGTAATATGTGCATTCACTCCCCAAATTCAACAACAGAATTAGCTTTCTCTGAAAGCTAAGATCGCCATTTCCTCCAGGAAATGGATTCATTTACTTTTATTGAAGCGCAGCTTCAACCCTTGATTTTACATTGTGAAAATGTGTTTTCTCATCCTAATAATAACCGATGCTAAAAATGAAGCTGAGAACATTTTTCTAGTAAGCGAAAATTGTGGCAAAACAATTGACATCAGATAGGATTGAACTACTGATCATTTAAAAATTTCGAATTATTTATCAATGAGAGCACGGGAGTCGATGTTTACACTAATGTAACTTGATTAAAGTATGTCCTAAGTGTCTGAAATCTCTAGAAGTGATCCAGAACTTAGTCGACTATATGTATAGTAAAGGACAAGATAATGGCTACTCCGATTCTCGCGTATCGTAGTCGCAAACATGGCCTCACGCTCCGAGTTCACAAATTTTCAAACCGACTCAACTCGGATCCGAATTGATATTTCCGGTCACGTCTTGTTACAAAAGTCTTCAAATATGCTCGCCAGCTTAAAATAAACGTTCCAAGAACTTAGGCGCCATAAAATGAAAAAATCGGGAAAAAATCGATTTCAAAAAAAATTTCTTATAACTCACGTCAAACTTATCGAAACCCTTAGCTTTAAAGTAGAGTATCTAAGAGTTGTCTCAAAAGCTTAAGTCCAGAAAATTGAGAACTTAGGCGAACTCCGAAAGCAAAGTGCAAATACGTAGACGGGGTGATTTGTCGCAAAAAGTGATATCAGCCATTTCCGTAAAAGTGAACCTAAGTTCGCGATTTTTTTTTGGGATGTCTCCTAGGCATGGGACGACTCCACGCCAAAAATCGCGAACTTAGGCAGAATTTGAAAAAAATTGTTAGGGGCCGACCTCACACACCCGAAAAAATGGGGGATCAAAGAAAAGCCTAAACCCAAATTGTGTCGGCGCTGCGCGCCGACACCAAATATCCATCCCGATTTATGGACCAGTCACCCACCCTCAATCTCTCTACATCACTGTAAACCAACCTTGAGATTACATGCGGAATGGGGGAGGTAGTGTTATACGTCCTACTGATCTAAACACATCGTTGGTATAAAACATCTGGATTCGTATCTTCATTCTTCGACCACCTCTTCGATATGACGACTACAGTACTCATATTGCTGATTTTACTATCGGCAACTGCTGGATCGGACAATGTCAACGAGAATGATAAGGAGGTTTCCAATTTCCAAAAATTAAATAAAAAAGTTAAATTCCTTTAAAGATGTCTAAAACCGTCACTCTCATTATGCGGAATGTTGAGAAACGAGTAGAGCAAATCTATGAGCTCAACTTCAATGAGACTCTTGCCCATGGGGCGGCACTTTCCTTGGATGCATATATTGAACGTAAGAGCGTCACTCTTTCATACATTAACTCGATCACTTTCAGGAGGGCAGTATAATGCATTCATGCAAGATGTGAGCGTGCTGGTGTATGCTTTTGTAGTGGCTGGATACAGTGAGGAGACATCGAAGCGCACCGATAAAGAGAAGATCACGGTTAGAGAAGCGCAGGCTATGAGCAAGTTGCCTTTGAACGATGCCGATCGTGTAAAATTCGATCAGGTGGACAAGGAGGTCTGTGGTTTTTATGATCTTTAGAAAATACAATATGTCAAGGCGGTAGCGGACATTGTTATCTCTGTGCGAAAGGAGACGAAGTTCTGGGAATATAGGATTGCAGAACGCTTCAATGAGACTGTGTCGAAGGATTTGGTTTATGGTGAGTCATATCGCGATTTAGCAGCGAACATCTCTGCTTTCAGTGGATAATACTCATTTCACTGACCAATTGGTCAACCGAGTGTACGTGTTTGCAAAGGAAAAAGGAGCCAACAGACATAATTTGACTGCTGAAGAGTTCATTAAAAATTACGGATTCTATAAGCCCAAACAACAAATGGAATAACGCCAACTCAATCATGCTATAATAATTGTGCTTCTCGTTGATACATATCTATACACACACAGTTTGCGATCTGTGATCAACTGCACATACTACTTATCATTGGCCTTGTTGAAAGTGATACACGAATTGAATTGAATACCACAGACTGAGAAATCAGCGATTCGTTGGTACTACCAAGTTATAACTAGGGCTGGCTCGCTTGCAAAGTTTAGGAGGTTATTGATCGAATACCATTTCAACTTCTTTTTACCTCTCCTCGTAGTCGCGCTTCCATAATCGCTATGCTTATCTTCCACCGAGAAATCTGCTTCTATGCTTATCTTCCACCGAGAAATCTGCTTAGGGCTGCTGAATCGGATTGTAATTGTATGACCTATTCCTACAATTGGTAGCGCTTACTGAGTCTCAGATCGAATATAAGTTGAACTCCCCTTGTTTACCTCTCTTCGTAAATGCGCTTCCTTCTCCGCTCGGTTCCTTTTGTAGTACGCCAGCAGCTTCGCGGTGGGCTGCATATTCGGATTATAATTGCTCCTTTCTTTACGATATTTACCGTCCTCTTCCTCTTGGTGGACGATGGATCAGGAGGGAGGGAGGCGATCAGATCAGGAGAAAGGCTTTCATGCGGCGCAGTTGCCACTTCCAAGTGAGTGAACACGGTACTACTAGAGTACCTTCAAATGTATGGCTGAATTTTCTTATGAGAGACAACCAATGATAAGACTACGCTTTTAGTGTGGTCCGCCCCCTGAGGGGGACGGGGTTCGATTGTGATCAAGGCAATTTTTCAACATTGTTAGCTGCATGGAACATGATGATTAAGAAGAAACTGCAATTTGGAGGGCACATCGCGAATACATGTCCAGAGTCCCCACAATGATTGCCTCTGAAAACAATTATTGTTGAACTTATCTTAACTGACCTTCTTAAAGTTATGATATTGCCAGTACCGTTCATAGCAAAACATTAAGGAATAAATTGCTCAAATTAATTTGGTTTTTGATCCTATCTTTTATTTACGTGATATGGCTCACTCTGAAAGCACGGGGATATTCGGATGAGTGTTGGACGGTCCGCTAGTGGGTATCTGAAGTAACCTGGTTTTTTAACCTAGGCTAGCTCCTTCCGACTGAAGATTCGTATAGTCCAGATTTTATTTTTACTTAAAGTTACTGAATAGTATTGTAACGTTCTGGGGCACCGTCCGACGTACCAATTTAGGTCGCTCGACTAGACTCAGGAGATACGAGGGAAGTAAGAGCAAAGGACACTTCGCACGCAATAACATTTATACTATGCCTTGTCGAGAGAACTTAATTGGTACACTTGCTAAGCTTATTACCTCAACAATTTCCTCCTCACTCTCTAGCGTGATGACCTCCGGAGGGGTCGCCTTCTCCATTCTCTCGACGAACTCTTTCCTCTCCATCGCGGACACGAAAGCAACCTCAACGACACTGCTGCATCTCACGAAACCCAACCAAATTTTCCATGAAATGACCGGATCCTTATGTTAATAAAATAAATCAAGTTTAACCTCATTCTTTCCAGCTGAAGCATCACACTGCTCTCCTTTTCCCGTAGAGTGACCGTCTAGAGTGGCAGCGGAAGCCGAGGAAGGAACGGCTGGAGGCGGCATGGAGTGTGGCGGCGGGAGCTGTTGTAGCTTTGTGTTCTGCAGCGGAGGTGAGTGTTGTCCGAGAATGTGCTGCATAGTGAACGAGCAAACCTGAATCGGCTGAAGAAAGTTGATTGGTGATTACACAGTATTTACCGGAGGCTGCTGCAGATGTTGCATAGACGGCGGCTGCGCAGGGAACGGGAGCACCTGAATCGGCTGGAGTGAGTTAATTGATGACAGCGATACAGTATTTACCGAAGGCTGCTGTAGATGCTGCATGACGGCGGCTTCACAGGGACAGTCGTGCGTAGCAACTGGTCGGGCATTGCGTTCGCCTGTTCCTTCGGAACGAAACCATGATCCAGAGGAGAATTCAGAGCAGGCGGGACAGAGGCGGCAGAAGAATGAGGCAATTGGTGGTTGCCCTGGTTGGAGGTTGACGGTATCCGCGACTGTTGTAGTTGCTTCTGCCTCCGATAGTTCAGGCGCCGAGTCTCCTACCGCCGTTGCCTCTGGTGCTCTTTACGTTGCTCCTGCTGAGAGGGCTGAGAATTTTCTTGAATGAAGATCGGACGGGCTCCATCAGGTATAGGGTCAGTCATTCTGGGGATACCAAGTGGAGGTGGGCGAGCTAGAGAGGGCTGCAACAATGCTTGCTGTGCCTGCTGCTGCTGCTGATGTGAGAACAACATCATACCACCAGCAGGAAGAGCATGGGCCGTGAAGGGTTGCTGCAGCTGCTGCTGATGCTGCATGTGCTGCCGATGCTGCGGCTCAGTGCTATGCATGATCTGCGCTGCTCCAACCTCAGGCTGCGCTGTGAATAGGATGAGAGTAGGGCGACTGAAGGTTGGAAGCGCAGCAGGGAAGGGGTTTCTAAGGGAAAGGAGATACTGAGTAAGCCCAACGTGCCCCGTCCGCACAGTTCGGATTTTGTCGACTTGCATCGTATGGGCTCCATCAGGAATAGGAGCCGGGGTTCTGGGAAATTCCAGTGGAGATGCGGAAGAAGCGACGGAGACGCCATGACGTGAATGATTAGAGTGAGGTGGACGAGCTACCGTGGGATCCACGAATGCCTGCTGCGCTTGAATCTGCTGATGCTGTTCGGGCGAGTACAGCATCAGTACTGTTGAAGGAGAACAAGCATGCGCGGCGGCGCGCTGCGGCATCTGTTGAGGCTGACTAGAGCTGGGCTGAGTCTGCTGATGCTCTGAAGCCCCGAAAATGGCCTGCACTGAGAACGGCAACAGCGGGGGGCGAGTGACGAGTGGAACCGCAACAGAGATGGAGTTTCTATGGGAAAGGGGAGACTCAGCATGATCAACGTGCCTCGTCTGCACCGTCCGGGTATTGTAGGCTGGAATCGGAGATATCCATCGGGTATCCTGCACATCGTAGCTAGTGCTCGACGGTGCCTGCTGAGTCGTGCCTGCTGAGTCTTAGGAGAGACTGGGAAGAGCGGAGGAGAAGTTAGAGTCGGAGTAGGCTCCGGAACAGGGCTGATGAGGATGGGTTCCGGCTGATGCTGTTGCGGATCAACTGGTGGAGCAGCCTGCTGCACGGTTCCCGACGCCAACTTGACATTGTAGGAAGAGAAGAGTGATTGATGAAACGGATACGGGTCGGATGCATATGCGCTATTGGCCCAGAGATCTTCCATTCTAAAATAATTTTTAAAATATCAAAAAAGTATCCGAATTATCGAAGTGGGGTGGAGAGATGGAGAGAAGGGGGAAGAATACAGAGAGAGAGAGATAAATAGAGAGAAAGAGAGAAAGAGAAAGAAAGAGAGAAAGAGAAAGATAGAGAGAGATGGGGGGGATGAGAGAGATTAAGTACGGTATTCAACGGGTACAACAACCCGCTTGATCAAATCGAAAAAACGAAATTTTGATAAACAGTTTATGTAATTACGGTTAAGCTTGTGCACTAAATGAAGCTTGTGCACTAAATGGGACTAAATGAAAACATCATCGATTTGAACGAATAGAAACAGCGAGATCTTAGTAATGACTAGAACATATCGAATAATGCCATAAATTTGATTCACAGGCGTGGTCTCAAATATACACCCGAAAATAAGAATTCAAATAAGAATTATAACAACTCAAAATTCACTATCACAGAAATACACTCATATGGGAATATACAAGTAGAACCACCCGACTAGGGCGAAGTTGCAAACACCTATTAACTGGCACTAGAACATATATCATAACTGGCACGGTTTCTGGTGTTGTTTGGGCCCACTAAGATTGAAATGAAAGGGATGGAATGCAATTTTATAAGGAGAGTTAGAAATCAATAGTCAAATTGGAGTCAGAAACGAAAGAAGTGCCGAATGTCTTGGGAACTACTCTAAATGTTTGGTCGACTCTTCTCTCATGATTTCCAGAATATCCGAAGGCGACTCGGCTTGACTTCTCCTGAAATGGCTTTTGGCATCAATCGTTTATGAGCAAAGTGAGCGAAGCGGATGACTTAGTCATACAACTTTATTCGCTGAATGAGTGGTATTGGAAGCTCTTATTCATATTGCTATTGTGTTATGATAATTGCACTCTCATTGTTGAAAACTGATAGAAATTGAACGTGGAAAACGCTGTTATTCACTTTCTATAGCTGCCAAGACGAATCCAGCATCTAGCGTTCACAAGTGACTTATTTCAATGATAACTTATCCTCAGCACCATATCACTTACCGTGATCCGCTCCCGATCGGCTGAGCTTCCAGCCTCGGGTCGAATCCATTGGCGGGGGCAGGGTAGAGTGCGATGGTAGAAGGACCCTGAGATGATGATCAATTATTCTGAAAGAGATCTTGCTTGAAATTAGTACAAAGTTGATCTCGCCAAAGGCATCTGTATTTGGGAACAAACACCACATACAACGAAATGGAAAACTTACTTTTCTTATTTTCTTCGGTCCCCTACGCCTCGGCACCCATACCTGCAAAGGTCGTCTTCAGTGGAAAACAGGATGTTTGCCTATTGAAAGTAGCTTATACTGCGCAATGTATTGTTAGCTTGCAAAGGCTGTGAGGTTGTTGATCGAACATCATGCAAACTCCATTGTTTACCTCTCCGCGTAAGTGTGCCTCCATCATCGCGCTCTTCCTTCGCAAGTAGTACGACTGCTTCGGGATGGGCTGCAAAGTGGAAAATTAGAGGTTTTCATATAATTGTAAGTGGAATGTACTGAGATATGTATTGGTACGTTTGTAAAGAGGTTGTTGATCAAATATAATTTCATCTTGTTTTTACCTCTCCGCATAATCGTGCCTCCTCTGCTTCCGTGCACTTCCTTTGCCAGTAGGCAACCTGCTTCGTGGTGGGCTCCTTAATCGGATTGTATTTGTCTGATCTCACCTTTACGATATTTACCTTTCTCTGTTTCTTGGCCGATTGCGGTTCTTGGCTGAAGGCGGTAGTAGGAAGGCATTCTTGCGACGCGATCTGCACTTGCACGGGAGAGGTCACTGTCGGCACTGACCCTGCACTGATATCGTTCCTGCAATGGTGCACCGGAATTGCCTTTCCCATATGACAACCAAAGCATGCTCCTAGTATCTTGGTATTAGTGTGGTCTGTGGTGGAGGTACGGCGATCGGTTGCGATCAAGGCAATTTCCAGGAATTCTTAGCTGTATGTAACATGATGATTAAGAAAAAAAGCTCACTGTGGAAGGCAGTTCGCGAGCTCACTGTGGAGGACAGAATGTCCCATGCGAGTGCCTCTGAAAACAATTCTTGTTGAACATATTTTCCAGTCTCACTGGCCTAATTTGCCTGGAAAAGTTCTGCTCTTTCGAGAACCGTAACAAATACATACAATGAGTATATCAATATCAATAACACATTTATCAATCCTTATTTAATTGCAAGAAGTTTCGCTCACTGTGGACAGGACTGATCACGTTGCTTTGACGATCCGGGCAGGGACTGGACCTGACTGCTGCTGCTACAGGGCAGCTGACATAACTTGGATTTCGTTAAACCAAACAGACCAGATCCTTCATACTATAGAAGCATACAGTACCGAGTTTACTTAACGTTATGCTTTGTTATGGCACACCGCTCGGAGTACCAATTGAGGTCGCTCTACATAACTCAGGAGACAAGTGCTGGTGTAGGGAAGCAAGTGCAACGTACATAACGTCTTCTCGCAACCAATCTCGCTTAGGCTAAGCCTAGGCCTTGGCAAAAAAAATCAATTGGTACGCCGGCTAAATTTCTAGCCTTGTCAATCTCATTCTCAGCTTCCAGTTTGATCACCGCAGGCGGGGTCGCCGCCTCCATTCTGGCCTTGAAATCCTGCCCATCCATCGTTCCATCTGCGACAACGCTCACCTGAACGAACACGCCGTATGATTACGAATATCATTAGATTTTGAAATCATCGGATTCTTCCCCTCTCATTCACCGTGGCCGAAAAGCTAATGAGCGAAATTGAGTTGTACCTCATTAGGCTCAGCATCGGATGGTTCCACTCGCTGCATCGGGTGACCGTCTCGCCTGGCTGAAGAAGAAGGATGATGAGCTTCTGGAAGTGAATAGAAGGGAGGCGGCGGAGGCTGTGGCATCTGTATTTGTTGCTGCTGGAGTCTCAGTGGCGCCATGGGCTGTATGGAAAGCGGCGAAGGCTGCAGTGGCTGGTGTCGTAGCGAATGCTGCTGGTGTTGCACAGGCGGAGGGTGCACTGTGAACGGGCGTCCCTGAGACGACTTGAACGATGCCATTGGCGCGAAGGGCTGCTGGGAAGGCGGCGAAGGGTGCAGCACCAGATGTTGTTGCCCGAATCCTTGATTCTGCGGCTCCTGTCGGAGAGGCTGCTGCAGGTTGTGCAGCCACATCGGCTGCATATTTGACGTCTGATTCCTCGGGAGTGAGCTCATTCGTGCCATCGGTGCAGTATTGATAGGTGGCTGATACGGCTGTTGTCGGTGAGGCTGCTGTAGGTGTTGCACAGTGAACGAGCCTGCCCCAGCCGTAGGGAGTGAGGCCATCAGTGACTGCGAAGCAGCATTTAGAGGAGGTTGCTGCAAGTCTCGGAGAATCTCCGACAGCCTCGCCTGATCCGTGCCGGTCGACCGGATCAGCTGCGCAACCAACGCATTCATTTGCTCCTGCGGATTGGCAGGCTCTCCTTGCTGGAAGGTCGAAAGAATCTGCGACTGTTGTAGTCGCTGCATCTGATACTTTTGACGTTGAATCTCGTACTGCTGCTGTTTAGCATGCTGCTGCCTCCAATACGACTGTGAATTATCCATGAAGATTGGACGCTCTCCATCGGGATTAGAAACACTCGTGATTGTGGGAAATTGGTGTGGAGCAGTTGCATGGATGCAACTGTGCTGGTGGTGTGCCTGATGAGAATGAGAAGGACGGGCAATATTCAACGGCACGAATGCTTGATGGTTCCCAGTCTGCTGATGCTGCCGAGGTTGCTGTAACACTTGGTGCGATGGCATCATTAGATCTACTGAATGAGGAAGAACAGGTGCCGACGACGATATAAATGCTCGCTGCACCGTCCCAGACTGCATCTGATACTGTCGGTTCTGCAAGTCCATCATGCCTGCCGAAGGAGGAAGAGCAGGCGCGGCTCCGGGCTGCGACATCTGCTGATGCTGACTCGTGATGGGCTGAGTTGAATGCGCAGCCCCGAGAATGGACTGCATTGAGAACGGGAGGAGCGGAGGGCAAGTGATGGGAGGAGCCGCAACAGGGACAGGGTTTCGATGGGAAGGGGGAGTCTCAGCATGATCCACGTACCCAGGCAGCACCACCCGGGTATTCTCGCCTGGCATCGCATGGGCTTCATTAGGTTTAGGAGCAGGCAGTTGAGCTGTAGCAGATACGACGTTCGAGCCATCTAGTGATGCATGATGGGCTTGATAAGGAGAAGCTACAGTCGGCGGCTCGAAAGATTGCTGCGTCGTCCCATTCTGAATCCTCCTCTCCTCTCGATGGTGCGAGGGCGGGATCAGGTCAGATAAAGGAGCTGGCTGCTCGAGATGTCTGCTACTTGGGGCCACCTGAAGTAATTTGTTGTTTCTAGCAGTACTCATTCTGACTAAATTTGAAAATAATCTACATTTGAGTGTATTGTATTTGCTATCACTGACAAGTTATGCATACCCCCGGCGTACCAATTGAGGTGGATCGACACCGTTCATGAGAAACGAGATATTTTAGGAAAGGACATATTGTCCCTTCACCGGACATATCATCCCGTCGCACGCAAGCTTGTACTATTTTCGAGAGAACTCAATTGGCACGCTGGCTAAATTTCTTACCTCCAAAATCTCCACCTCCACCTCTTCCTTGATAGCCGCCTGCGGGGCCGCAGCCCTGACCTTGTCCTGCTCGCCCGTCGTTACGTCACCTACGACCGCAGCCTCAACGAACCAGGTGAATCTCTCGAACACCGGATTACCGGATATATTCCCTGCCATTCACCCTGGCTAAAAAGGTAATGCAAGACATTAATTTGAACCTCATGGTGCTCAGCTGGATTGAAGGCATCCGAAGAACTAGGGGCTGGAAGCGCAGCAGAGATGGTTTTTCCAGGGGAAGGGGGAGGCTCAGCAAGCATACTGTAGGCTGGGATGGACGGCAGATGCGGATGTAGAGCGGTAGAATCCATGAAGGTGTCGTGGTCCATTCTGGAAAAATATTCTTCAACGACCTCGCACGGAAATACATTGGCGAATGTTACAAAATGGATACTATTATATTGTCTAATGAGATGTTATAACCATTCAATACAGTTTTTTTGAGAATCATTGAAGCGCGAATAATGCTACGATACACGGTAGGGGAAGGAGAAGATGACCTTTTCGAAATTAGCAGAGTCAGAATGGGATACGCAATACTTTCAAGTTTTGTTGAACTAATTGATGGAAACAGTGGAGGAGGGGGGGACGAATAAGAGGAAGTAAAAGGTAAGCCACATGATGCTCCCCCCCCCCCCTTTTTCATCTCGCAAACCCCCCCCCCCCTCTCGCACAGCATCTGAACTACGGTTGGCCGGGGGTGATGAAGAATAGAGAACGACCTCTCCTTAATTTACATGTTTTGTTCTGTTTTCGAACCGGTCGAGTGAACAAGTGCAATTAGTAGGATCTCGATTTGGCATCGCAAGTATACACTGACTCGGCTTTGAGAAAATCACGTAATTGGTAAGTTGTCGGAAAGCCGATATTATAGGCACTGTATCTCACCCAAGTCGATTTCGTTTTGAGATGCGTCCTCACAACCAATCCGCGTTCACTAACAACTGGTGTCAACGCTCATAAATCGAACAGCGATCTCGAACAAGATGCCCAGGTGATGGGAACAGAGGAGGTAGAGTAATATATAACATCAATTGCGATTCTCAGTATCATGCGAAAATAGCAACAGGGAAGCAGAAAGATACATCGTGCTTTGACTAATGGTTGAATTTTTGAAACTCTACAAGATATCCACTAGCGGATGGTTATGATGAGGAAAGCGCATGAGGGATACGTGCACATCGGACTGAGATTGATAAAAAACATATATCTTCGTATTCTCCAGACATTATGTCGGCAATGAGGGTAGAGATTTGTGAAGTATGCAGCATAAGGAACAGTTAGCGCAGTAGGAACACTAACAATGTGGGTAAACAGCAAATCAGAATTGAATACTAGTCGAAGCAGGCATGCGCAGTCCGTTTTGTCACCACAAGGCTGATCTCGCACAAAAAATATTTTGATGGTAATGTGAGATACTAGAATTGAGGACCGGATATTTAGCACGAGTGCACCTGAACAAAACATATAGGATAAACCGAAATAGAAACCGAACCCACATCCCTATTCTCTACTACTGTTCATAAAAGGAAAATAAGAATAGGGCATTACGAAATTGGCAGATTGAGTGTGGGAGATGCGGTAAAGACTCTCAAGTTTCTCACACAAATTGATGGAAACAGTGGAGGAATAGAGGCATCTGTCAACAACAGGTCCCTTCCGCAGAGTAAGATATGAAGGAATAAAGAGATCAGGATATCATGAATCATGGCTAAATAAGCGACTTGGAAGCAAGAAATAAGGAAGTAGGAAATGAAGCGCGCGTACTTCCATCCCCTTCTATCTTTTCGCTCGCTTTCTCCTCTCTCGCTCAGCGGATGGATTACGGTAGGTAATCTTCAAGATATCCTTGAAAGGGGGATTGTGACGGAGGAAGAATCGGATGTAAGAGACATGAACAGTTATTTAAAATCTCACACGATGCCGCTCCTCCGGGTGTCCGTCGGAAGAGAGTCGAAGTGTGCACCTGAAAATAATCATTTAGGAGCAGTAAGCGCACTCGGCAGATGAATCGGCCTGATAGGTGAGGGAGGAAGATGGTTGCGAGTAACATACAAACGAGAAACTCATGTGATGAAGGGATTAATAGGCATTCATGCGCAAGTTGATATGAATGGGTTTGACGGATATAGTCATTGAAGAAATTCAAATGCCACGATGAGAAGAAGGTAAACATGAGTGAATCAGTGAAATGACTCCAAAAATCGTTAAAAAATATTTAACTGATACAATGGAAGGCGGCTAAACGAGTAATTTTCTTCGCCCCCTTTCACCGTATTCTACATTGAGAGTTTAAAAAAATGTAGAGGGAGAGAGAGAGGGAGAGGACAAAAAACAAACATTATGGAGAGAGCGAGAGAGGAAAAAACGGAGAGAGAAAGAGTTATTTTACCACACGAAAGATTTCGGTAGACGTGGTAAATGAGAATGAAGGACGCTGAATTATAGCAAAACATCCTCACTAAATCCAACATACTATTCCGGAAAGACAAAGTTGTGATTAATCAGGGCCTTTTAGATCCAGCATCATACGGAGTTTAGAAGTTGTGCGAATTAGTCGACATCTCCCAGAAATTCCGACCAGCAAACTATAATTTAGCGACTCGCGCAATACACTGTCACTAAGAAGGCACCCAAATTTAATGTTCATGTACTCGATCTAAGTGTTGAGCCAAAATCAGTAGCACACTCAGGAGTGGATGGTGGTACTATTGCTGAAAGAAATTTATTAAGAACTAGGACGGATTCTTGCCGCAGCCAGTGAATGAAGCTCAATGTGTACAATGGGGGCTGAGCCGTTGCTTACAGAGTCTCGGATAATAGGCACCTATCAGCTACCTCGAGGAGTGACTTCTAGGTGAGGACCTTCCCAGTGCGGGTCTCGCATTCAGCTCTCTCACTTCATTCTTTATTTTTTGCTGGCTTGATTACTGTAGAGGGGAGGGAGAAGAAAGAGAGAGAGAGGAAAGAATGGAGGTGGGGTACGTCTCGACGATTATGGAGCATTCATATTGACGTGCAAACGGAGATAGAATGAGAGGTGTTATGTTGCCACTCGTTAGAGTAGGGTAGAAGAGGGACGTGGCAAATGAGAAGGAAAGACGCTGATTCGAAGCAAAACATCTATATCTCTCACAAAGTCCTAGCAACTAACCCTAGCAACTGTCGAACATTCTCACTACTGCGCATCAAAGGGAAAGGAGAAGAGGGCCGTTACGAAATTAGAAGATTGAATGTGGGAGACGAAATACTTTCAAGTTTCTTAAACGAATTGATGGAAACGGAAAGTGAGAACTGTCAACAAACATGACCCGCGCACAATGAATAGAGATAGATGGTGTCATGATTCGTGATCGAATAATGCATGAAACTAGGAAATTAATTCGACAATATTCTGGGATAGTTACCAAAGAGGCGAGACTTATTATGCGAGTAGATACACCAATAGGACCTATTATATTCTCGCCAATTCACAAAACATAGCTCAAAACAAGACACGAATTGAGAAAGCAAGAAGAAAGGCGCGGGATCTTCCATCTCCTTCTATGCGATTTCTCTAATTATGCTCTCTCGCTCAGTGGTTGGACTACGGTAGGTAGCGTGAAAGAGGAGACGAGCTCATGCTTTACTCTCCAGTAGTGAGCCCATCTACAATCTCGAGGCAATCACGTAATGAGGAGACGAGGCTGTCGGCAACCAGAGACAAGGGATGACTAGCTACTCTCCCCGTCCCCCTCCTCTATTGGTGGCAAGAGGAAGGTCTATCATAAGCACGAGATATTATGAAGAGGATAGCGCGTGTGAGATGCACATATCGGAGAAGAAAAGTAATTGCTTGATCTTCCCCAAACAAGAACGGATTTGATTCAAACATGAGAAGTAAGAGAAATAAATGATGATGTGGATATCTTACTTTTCGAAAACACAAAAAAAAGAATATGGCGCACATAACCGACTGTATGCCATATACGTAATAATTTGACATGTTCCATCGTGACAGCTGATGGGTGCAAGAGAGAGGACGAGCAACGCGGTGCGAATTTGATGGAAAATTAGAAGGAATGTGTACTGAATTCCACTGAATTCAGTTCCCAAACAACCATTTAATTAAATATTCCAATTAAAGTAATAAATAAAACCAGTTTGCTTTTTTTAACGTGTCACATCACGACATTTCCATTCAAAATGTCGTGCTGTGCCGACATTCAAATCGCCCGCGTAACAGTGGTCTCACCACAACGCCAAGCCAATTCTTACCGTAATCTTCGAAGTAGACCCATTTTCCTTTTCCACGTTCATTTCTTCTCTTCCCCATCGCTGCGGCTACTCGTCTTCTTAATTCTTTGTTACTTTCCATCCATATCGACGCCATCGTCACCCCCTGACCCCTTTCTTGTCGCATACTCCCCCCTAACGGCGGTTCACAGCCGTTCTTTCCCTTTACAATCGCTCTTCTGTTCCTTTCCCATAATTGCGTCATTATTTCTTCGTCGCCAATCGTTCCAATTATCGATTGATTTAATTACCCAAGTTTGAGGCGTCGTCGTCTCCTTCATCTCGCCGTCTCTGATGTGGAGAAGAAAGGCCACGCACTCAACCGATTGAGTTTATCAACCCATCACAGGAAGGAAACGAATCGCCAAGGTTTGTTGTTCTCTCCACCTCGTTTTGGTCTTCATACAGACAAATCCCTTCGTTCTTTACCAAAACCTCACTGGTGACGGTTTTCCATTCCATTCTAACTGGGCATCCTCCATTTCCATCCATTTATTTCTCTCCCATCCACCATTCTTCCTCTATTTTTCCACTCTTCCCCTCTTCCATTCCAATTCCTCTCTACTTTCGTCACCTTCCCGTCAACGGCGTTTTCTCTTGTATTGATTGATAATAAGTATTATTTATTGATCCCTTGACTTATACCACATCGAATCCCAAACTGATCTCTCTAGCATCGTAGCTAAAAGTCAGTACAGAATGCATCTGAATTGGAGCAAACATATTAATCATCTCTCACATACTAATCCGGAAGGACCAGTTGCGGTTAATCAGATTGTGTTAGATCCACGATGAGACATCGTAATTCGGAAGGTCAACGGATTAGAACAGATCTGGCAGGTATTAGGCATGTCTAACCTTATTGAGTTGCTCAACACGTCCAACTGTCACAGCGGCGCTTGAAAGCACTCGAGGGGCGGCGACATTGTTTTGTCAAGAACGAAAGCATGATATGATCGGGATGTTTGTATGGGATATACTCGCCTTAGCGAGCGCAGTTGGTGAATGAAACTCAATGTATAGAACGAGACTGACCTCTCATTTTGAGTCTCGAAATAGAGTTACAGAGATTTATAGGATAGTGAGAGAAAGGTGTGCTTTCCCTCCAAATGGCACTTCTCTCGCTCTTCCATCTCTCCCGCCGCTAGATTACTGTAGCGAGAGGGAGGGGAGGAGGAACGGAGAAGAAAGAATGTTAGCTGGGTGTTCCCCTCTCAACAGTAGAGATTGCCAGAGAAACGAGAGAGTGAAAGCAGAGCGCAACAAAATAACGAAAACGTCTCGACGAACATGGAGCTTGTAGATTGGCATGCAATGCCGGGCGCGGAGAATACTGTCGACTAATGTGCATCGGAGGGATAGGAGATACGGCCATAATGCAATTAGCAGACTGTTAATGATAATTGCGAGGGGAATCTTGCAAGTTTCACACACCAATACGTGAAATCCGTAGAGATATGTGAATTCTGTCAACAACAAGACCCGCGAACATTGTAAGATATGAAGGATTAAAGATAATAGGGTGTCATGAATCGTGAACGAATATTCCACTAAACTATGATGCGAATTATCCTGGACTTGTTACCATACAGACGAACCGTATTTTGCGAGTAGACCGACCGATAGGATCCGGAAAATTCTCGTTATTTGTCACAGAGGACGTCACAAATAGTGAATAAATAGAGTTCGAAAACAAACAAAAGCATGGCGTCTGATTTTTCATGTTCCTCTCGCTATTTCTCATCTCTCGTTCAGCGGTTGGCCTACAGGTAGTGTGGAAGAAGGAATGGGTACTTGCTTTACTCTTCAGTAGTGATGCCCAACTACAATCTCGAGAAGCAATCACGTAATGATGAGACGATGCTGTCGACAACCAGAGACCCGAGATGATTGGCTACTCTCCCCTTTGCCCCCCCCCCCCCCCCATTGCTGGTAAGAGGACGAGAGGTATATCATTAGATGAGCAGGTGCCGAGTTCTGCGCTAGTAGTACTGCAAGTCTTGCGCGAGAGATTATGAGGGGAGTCGAAACCAACATGCATATTCTGTTTTGTCATCACTTGGTGGGACCATGACAGAGTGTAAGTGAAAGCATCGGACAGGATATTAATGCGAAATAATATCTTGATCTTCACCAGACAAAAGGGGATTTGTTTCAAAAATTAAATGTAAGCGACTGTCATTCTTATGCGAATATCTTATCCGGCTTGAGACAGACAAGTATGTGACACGGGTCGAAGAGTCCTTCTGAATCCCCATTTAAACGCATCCAACGGGGGATGAGAATAAGAATGCGGATCGAGAAAGCTAGTTGTTATGTTGCCATCCGAAAGAGTAGGGGTAGAAGAGGGACGGGAAGGAGAAAGATGATAAGGAGAGGGATGTTTCTGGCCTCTTCTCAGAGCGCAGTCAGTGAAGCGTGTGCAATGAGGCTGAGCTGTCATTACTAACTGAGTCCCGAATGAGAGTCACAGAGGTGGAGCTCTGGCAAGGAGGAGACTGAGACCAATTTTGTTTCCCCCCTGAGCGTCGCTTCTCTCCCTCTCTCCCGTCTCCCCCTCGACTGGCTCGATTACTGTAGCGAGAAGGGATGCGGGAGGAACGGAAAAGAGAGCATGGATGCGGGGTGTTTTCAAAAATAGATGAAGACAGATAAACAAGAGACGAATTTCCTCGCGGATATAGTATCAGATAACAATAAACGTTTTTAAAGGAATCGGTTATCAAAGCAAGAAGACAACGAATGAACTTGGAATATGATATGCCTAAAGGATGGTCGAGTTAATTGATCGGATGGAGGCGATTACTATCGCCGTTTAGTCAATGAGAGAGGCCGGGGCCTCATTAGCTACTATAATAGTTCCGATTGGGACTAATCCGAGTCGCTCGGAAGCCGCTGTGGTCCCTTTTCTGGAATTATGAAGAGAGCCACCTGGACGTTCGCTATTGGTTTCAAACAACCGTCAATTCCAAACAGAAGTAAGTATTACGAACGAGGTACTCACTGCGGCAAATTGGTCCTCAAATTAGGCATGATTATGATGATTGCCGTAAATCGGACAAGAGGATTAAGAAGGTTGGAAGATGGTGGGAGCGTAGGGGGGTAATCGAGTGGAAATTATTAGTACCAGACGTCTAGTGGATGAATCTGATATACTTCCGTTGAATTTTCGTATGCGTGTCAATCCCGCTTGGCCACATAGCGTATGAGAGGTGGATGGTCCCGTGATGTTGACAATTATCCCCGAGTGCGCGGGGATTCTAATTAGCGAAATCCTTTAGAGACCGAACTCTCCTCAATTCGCATGCTCTCTCGCTGGTCATATGAACGAGAGAGCAGGCGAATTGAAGAGGAATCGGCCTTGATTTGGAATTACTAAACTAACGAGTGATGTCAGACAGCTCGCATATACTTAAGCATTTGATAGTTTCATTGGCTTGATGACTTTGCTGAAATTCTGCTGAAACTTTTAACAACGGTTTCAACAATGCAACATTGAGGTATGGCATCTCGCCAGAGTCAGTGAATGAAGCTCAGCGTATGCAATGACGCTTATCTGTCATTGCTAACTGAGTTCCGAGACATGTCGCAGTCTTTTCCCGCCGATTTTCGCTAATCGTTTGGACAAGGAGATTATGAATTGTTAGAAGACGATTGATGTGGATTAGGTAATCGGACGGAAATTATTAGTTCTTGCCAGCGAAGGGAGAATGGGAAGGAAAGGATAAAATATGAGACTCACAAGAGATCAATCGAACTACATGAAGAACGGAAGACGTTGACTAGGGGTCTCAAGAAATACACAGCCTCGAGCGGATAATTGTGGATAATTGTGCAGTCTTCGATCTTTGTTCCCTTCAGTGGCGTCATCATGTTTCACTTGTTCCACTCAATCGTTGTTATTTCGAAACATCCTTTTCATAGTTTACAAACTCAAGTGCAACATAACATATACAACATTTACAACTTGAACTTGGTTTGGCATCACTAGTAATAAATCCATATTTCGAAGTTATAAAGCAAAAATTGTTGGATGAATCGATGGTCTATACAAGCGAGAGAGATCTCTCTTTCACATCTGGAGAATCTCTACAGTACCGGTCAAAAGTTTCGCAACTATTTTCAAATCACTATAACTTTTTTTGGAATTGAGATAGAGACTCACGGTTTTGAGCATTCGATAGCCAAAACATTCAAGAATTACGTGATTTTGTTGAATTGGACCCTGCTCAAAATCTCATTTTTCAGCACTCATAATGCGGAGGATATTTAGCAAAATGTGAACATAGCTCAACAACATTTTGTGTAGCCTCTCAAACGTGCCGTGTAGAAAGTACAACCATAGATATGCACGATGAAAATTACGACACGTTGAGCGCACTTCGAATGAGCTCCACAGTTGGATTTCCCAACAACTCCGAAATTCAGAAAAATTGGCATACGTTTCGTTCTGGTAGAGCTACAGTCCCCACATTTTGTAGGGTATGTCAGTACGTACTAAGACATAACTGGTTTGAATTTGGGCCTGATCAGAATCTTGCGGCGAAAAATCGAATTTCGATATATTTCAATTTTGGGTCCCTTGATACTCCCCAGCCACTGTCGGTAAAATTCAACCAATTAAACATTTCTTCTCCGAGTTCATCAGGGAAAATCCTCTCAAAATTTTATATTGATTGAACACCTTTGAGGAAAGTTACAGATCGAGAACTTGGGTAGAAAACCTTGCAGGAAAACATAGCCTCAGAAACGAAAATTCGTATAATGTTTATTACAGTGCCATTATTTTAAATAGGAATGCGCCAATTTTCAGGGATTGTTAGGAACTGGTGGAGGATTTCTACTTGCAATTATAGCACTGTAGTGAACATTCTACGAATTTTCGTTTTTTTTGATCGGGTTTTCTACTACGTATTCTATCAAAGATATCGATCAATAACTTTCCTCAAAGGTGTTCAATCAGTATGAAACTTTGAGAGGATCTTTCCTGATGAACTCGGATAAGAAATGTTCTATTGGTTGATTTTTACCGACAGTGGCTGGGGAGTATCAAGGGACCCAAAATTGAAATATATCGAAATACGATTTCTCGCAGCAAGATTCCGATCGGGCCCAAATTCAAACCAGTTATGTCTTAGTACGTACTGGCATACCCTACAAAATGTGGGAAGTGTAGCTCTACCAGAACGAAAAAATTTCCAATTTTTCTGAATTTCGGAGTTGTTGGGAAATCCAACTGGGGAGCTCACTCGAAGTGCGCTCAAAAATTATAGTGATTTTAAAATAGTTGCGAAACTTTTGACCGGTACTGTAGCTCAATGAGAGAACTCGTCCCTCCATGGTATCTTTCTCTCTTTCTCTCGAACTGTTGCTATGGATGCTAGAATTTCGTCAGGAGCCTCATATTGATAGCCTCACATTGCCTCTCATGCACTCTTCATCTCCATTGTTGTTGCATCTTATCTCTTCGTTTCGTCGACTATCTAACAACAGATTTCATTTTCATCTGTTGTGTTCGCGTGCATTTGCTTTCTGTTGCATTTCCATCAATGCATCCGCGACGATCTTACCGCTTCGGTGAACTCATGTGGCCCCTTGCTCCTCCTCCTCCTTTCTCATTTCAAGCTTCTCCTCTGACTCCCTCGACCCATTCGCATTGGCTTCCTGCACCCACATCTGCCGCATCATCCGCAGACGCAGCCGGTGGCTTGGAAGCACCGCCCCGATCGACAATCGTCCCCTACCGCCGTAGTACCCCTGATGCGAGATCGGTACCGACCCCTCCTCTATACACACCCTCTCTCGTATATCTACCCAACGATGGAGTACGCGTCGTCCTCGAATGGATGATTCCCCACCGCAGTACCCCTGTGACGAGGCAATTAGCAAGTCTGGAGTTGCTTCAGCAGCAGTTGTTGATGCAACAGCTATTCCCGACTCCCTCATTCCAGTATACTATCCCTGGCTCTGATACGTGCCAAGGAAGTTGGACGACGTCGCAATTTTATCTTGTCCATCCTATCCCGGAGTCAACTTGAAAATAATGGATTGATCAGTCATTACTAACTGAGTCTCGGAGAGTCACCAATCAGTTAGCTCGAAGGTTGGCGGAGGAGGGCGGAAGGGTAATTCGACGGCATCCATCCTTTCCCTGCGCGTTTCTCACATTCATCTCTCTAACTTCATTTCCTCTCTCTTGTATATGGATTGATTACTGTAGCGAGAGGGAAGGGAGGAGGAACGGAAAGGAAATAACGGAAGCGGGACGCGGATAATACTCTCAACTATCATACCTTGCAATTTCAACGGTTCAATGAAACTTTCGAAACATTCTGAAACTTTCAAAAGTCTCAAGCTGAGTGTGGCCTTCTAAGCCCAAATGGCTATTTTTGCTTCTTTTCATATTTTTCTGCGTACCCGATTTCCTATACATCGCTAGTAATTAAATGAAATACTCGATATTCATGGCAATAACAGCCCGAGAAAATTACAATGAAAAATTAGCGTTTTCGCGCGTGCCAAATTCCAAGATGGGAGCAAATGCCGGCGACGGCTCAGAACTGGCTCGGAGCCATGATGACTTTTCGCGTGTCTCTCTCGCGTTCCTCTTCTAATGTAATGTTTTACTCGCGATTTTCGGTTTATTTTGCCTTTTATTTGTCGCCCGACAATCGCCCAGTCGATCGGCGGGTGATTGACGGAAGGAGACGCGAATCTGCGTCAGTTCTTGCCCAGTATGCTGATCTACCCTCATTTTTTGAACTTGTCCTTTACTTTACCACGTGTTTCACCTTTCTAGACATGACCCCATTTACGAAATGTTGTTTCACAGGTGCGGAGCGCACGGGCGACGCCTCTGGACGGAGGATCGATCCGCGGAAGCGGCAAGTTATGTCTTTTTCTTTGTTTAATTTGAAATACTTCGAGTTTGGTTGATTTTGATGCGTATTACTCATTTTCGCACTCGAAATGGACGTCTTGTTGTGATGTTTGAACTGCTTTTGGCTTAGAAAACCCATAAAACAGGGTTATTTTTCCTAGGGGCGCCTATTGCTAGCCAAAACGAGTGAGAAACTTTCCTAACGTTAGGCCTACCACTTCCTTCTATTGCCTTCTCTAAACAAGTTGCATTTGTATCATTATTGAATGGAAGTTATACGATAAATTGAGAACTTCGTTCAATCGATGCGACTCGTCCTTCGCTTCACCTCAAGGACGGGAAGGACAAAAGGTGCGAGTCGTCATTGGTTCCCATTATTTCTCTGAACAACGACTGGTATGTATTGCCTCTACTCTTATCGAACCTTCTTCTCTATTTTCGTCAGATATTTAAAACTATTATCCTTATGGAACTGCTATAGGTGTGCTCACTATTACCGTAATCCCGGAATATTGATTGCCTCAATCGAAAGCAGTGTCGATGCACTCTTGTTTATCGATGTGCAGAGCGCTTAGTCAAACTACGTTGCTAATTGAATCACGAGACTCACTCTATTGTCACTATGATGAATAGTCGAACTCATTTCATTCCCTCTTTAGATCCACTCATCGAGCGGTCTCTCCCTCTCTCGCTCGTCCCTCCCCTCGCTCGAATCATCAGGTACTTATGTTGTAAAGGCTTTGCAACTATTGAACTGTTGTATCATGCTATATTTGAAGATGTTTATCTCCGCATTGAGTATTATCTAAACCTTGTGAAAGATGAAACCACCTTCTCTTTTAATACGAACGTTTCACGATTGAGCAGACGGATCCATCAACTTGGAATTTACTTTTGTATTTTCTCAGGAGGATCTCCTCTCTCTTCTCTTCTCGTCTCTCCCTCCGATGACGTCAAAGAGGACGTCGTTAAATCAGATGAGTCTTTGTTCCCTTATCTTTTGCATTCGAAAAGTAATATTTTGAAACCAAAAACGAGCCAGCGATATTTGTGAATAAACTAAAATAGTTTTCGCTGATTAAAAGGGACAAAGACTACCCTAGAATATAAAGAACGTGAAGCTTTGTGGAGCAGTTTTAGATCCCCGTTCGCTATCATCGCTTCTCTCTTCGATGTCTCTTCGCTGTGACGTCCTCAGGCCGACCAATCAGGTATTTATTGGCATAACTTCAACAAAATAAACTAGACAATGAACTACGAACTATAATGATACTTGGCCTATCGGTGTATCATGAAGGGGCAGACACTGCCTACACTCGTTCATCTATATCATCATGTTGACTAAGGATGAATCTCTCTGATTCGAGTTATGATCGTATCGATAATGACCGTAATCCTCACTTAGTGCTATAAATATAATGGTTCATTATTCGAAGTTTCAATCTCTCCCTATTCAGAATGGATCTCCGTTCGGTCGATTGGACTCCTCCCCCTCAACAGTCGTGCTTGTTTCTCCACAATGAAAGGTGAGAATAGCTTTATTATCTTTAATATCATTGGCAAAACGTTATACATGTTATACGCTACAATAGTAGCATAAAAGTTAAATACTACCGTAATCGACTAATCACATTATAATCTTAGTTGTGACAATATATACAATATGATGCTCAAAATGCTTAGACAATAAATGTGATATTCCAGATGGACGACGTCGTCACTCGGTTCGTCGGCTTATCTTTCACTCACATCGAATCTGGTTGGTTATTTCTATATTTATCGATTTTTAATCCCATACTTTATTTTCCCTTGCATCAGTTCTCCCTTATCATGTGTGTGATGTTCCTCAGATTATGTGCTTTACTACCGTCAGTGAGATTGGTTTCTTGTATAGACTGATCTTCTTTCGGTGGTGAACCACTTCCTGGGCTTTCAATCCACAATTTATATAAATATGGTCTACCCATTACCCCTTCACTCCCACGATACCCCTTCTCGCCCCTATCAGTACGTTAAGTCTCATGCTGAGCTATTCCACCGTCGGCGAGATCAGCTTTATCAAATGCGCTGATCTCCCTTGAGTGGCGAAGCTATACTGAGATGTCAACAGTACTGGCTTCTAATATTTTCAATTAACCGATAGAACATTTCTTAGGCGAAGAGAAACGATTATCAGGTATATTGTAGGTGGTAAACTCCCTCATAAGATTTCGATATGATTGAACATACACTCCATCCTAAGGTAGATCAAATTTCAAAGGTTAATCAAAAATCCAGTACATTATAGATTTAATCCATTCCTAGTCGGCAATGGCATCTAGGCATCTCTATAGATACATGGTGAGTTGAGCCGAGCCTTAACTCGACTTTCGCAACTACCGTATACCAAATGTAAATATATTTTCGCCTCATGTAGGTAACTACCCTAACCCGAATATCATTATCACCGTAATCCGAAGTCCTCAACTATTATATTCATGTTAATTGAAAATATTAGAAGCCAGTACTGTTGACATCTCAGTATAGCTTCGCCACTCAAGGGAGATCAGCGCATTTGATAAAGCTGATCTCGCCGACGGTGGAATAGCTCAGCATGAGACTTAACGTACTGATAGGGGCGAGAAGGGGTATCGTGGGAGTGAAGGGGTAATGGGTAGACCATATTTATATAAATTGTGGATTGAAAGCCCAGGAAGTGGTTCACCACCGAAAGAAGATCAGTCTATACAAGAAACCAATCTCACTGACGGTAGTAAAGCACATAATCTGAGGAACATCACACACATGATAAGGGAGAACTGATGCAAGGGAAAATAAAGTATGGGATTAAAAATCGATAAATATAGAAATAACCAACCAGATTCGATGTGAGTGAAAGATAAGCCGACGAACCGAGTGACGACGTCGTCCATCTGGAATATCACATTTATTGTCTAAGCATTTTGAGCATCATATTGTATATATTGTCACAACTAAGATTATAATGTGATTAGTCGATTACGGTAGTATTTAACTTTTATGCTACTATTGTAGCGTATAACATGTATAACGTTTTGCCAATGATATTAAAGATAATAAAGCTATTCTCACCTTTCATTGTGGAGAAACAAGCACGACTGTTGAGGGGGAGGAGTCCAATCGACCGAACGGAGATCCATTCTGAATAGGGAGAGATTGAAACTTCGAATAATGAACCATTATATTTATAGCACTAAGTGAGGATTACGGTCATTATCGATACGATCATAACTCGAATCAGAGAGATTCATCCTTAGTCAACATGATGATATAGATGAACGAGTGTAGGCAGTGTCTGCCCCTTCATGATACACCGATAGGCCAAGTATCATTATAGTTCGTAGTTCATTGTCTAGTTTATTTTGTTGAAGTTATGCCAATAAATACCTGATTGGTCGGCCTGAGGACGTCACAGCGAAGAGACATCGAAGAGAGAAGCGATGATAGCGAACGGGGATCTAAAACTGCTCCACAAAGCTTCACGTTCTTTATATTCTAGGGTAGTCTTTGTCCCTTTTAATCAGCGAAAACTATTTTAGTTTATTCACAAATATCGCTGGCTCGTTTTTGGTTTCAAAATATTACTTTTCGAATGCAAAAGATAAGGGAACAAAGACTCATCTGATTTAACGACGTCCTCTTTGACGTCATCGGAGGGAGAGACGAGAAGAGAAGAGAGAGGAGATCCTCCTGAGAAAATACAAAAGTAAATTCCAAGTTGATGGATCCGTCTGCTCAATCGTGAAACGTTCGTATTAAAAGAGAAGGTGGTTTCATCTTTCACAAGGTTTAGATAATACTCAATGCGGAGATAAACATCTTCAAATATAGCATGATACAACAGTTCAATAGTTGCAAAGCCTTTACAACATAAGTACCTGATGATTCGAGCGAGGGGAGGGACGAGCGAGAGAGGGAGAGACCGCTCGATGAGTGGATCTAAAGAGGGAATGAAATGAGTTCGACTATTCATCATAGTGACAATAGAGTGAGTCTCGTGATTCAATTAGCAACGTAGTTTGACTAAGCGCTCTGCACATCGATAAACAAAAGTGCATCGACACTGCTTTCGATTGAGGCAATCAATATTCCGGGATTACGGTAATAGTGAGCACACCTATAGCAGTTCCATAAGGATAATAGTTTTAAATATCTGACGAAAATAGAGAAGAAGGTTCGATAAGAGTAGAGGCAAAACATACCAGTCGTTGTTCAGAGAAATAATGGGAACCAATGACGACTCGCACCTTTTGTCCTTCCCGTCCTTGAGGTGAAGCGAAGGACGAGTCGCATCGATTGAACGAAGTTCTCAATTTATCGTATAACTTCCATTCAATAATGATACAAATGCAACTTGTTTAGAGAAGGCAATAGAAGGAAGTGGTAGGCCTAACGTTAGGAAAGTTTCTCACTCGTTTTGGCTAGCAATAGGCGCCCCTAGGAAAAATAACCCTGGGGGGTTTTCTAAGCCAAAAGCAGTTCAAACATCACAACAAGACGTCCATTTCGAGTGCGAAAATGAGTAATACGCATCAAAATCAACCAAACTCGAAGTATTTCAAATTAAACAAAGAAAAAGACATAACTTGCCGCTTCCGCGGATCGATCCTCCGTCCAGAGGCGTCGCCCGTGCGCTCCGCACCTGTGAAACAACATTTCGTAAGTGGGGTCATGTCTAGAAAGGTGAAACACGTGGTAAAGTAAAGGACAAGTTCAAAAAATGAGGGTAGATCAGCATACTGGGCAAGAACTGACGCAGATTCGCGTCTCCTTCCGTCAATCACCCGCCGATCGACTGGGCGATTGTCGGGCGACAAATAAAAGGCAAAATAAACCGAAAATCGCGAGTAAAACATTACATTAGAAGAGGAACGCGAGAGAGACACGCGAAAAGTCATCATGGCTCCGAGCCAGTTCTGAGCCGTCGCCGGCATTTGCTCCCATCTTGGAATTTGGCACGCGCGAAAACGCTAATTTTTCATTGTAATTTTCTCGGGCTGTTATTGCCATGAATATCGAGTATTTCATTTAATTACTAGCGATATATAGGAAATCGGGTACGCAGAAAAATATGAAAAGAAGCAAAAATAGCCATTTGGGCTTAGAAGGCCACACTCAGCTTGAGACTTTTGAAAGTTTCAGAATGTTTCGAAAGTTTCATTGAACCGTTGAAATTGCAAAGTATGATACATTACACCAATATAATATTATAGAGACGAACTACTTTCAAGTTTCTCTTTTGTAGAAATCGTGGGGGAAAGTGTCATCTGTCAGCAACATGACCCGCGCACAATGTGCGATTTGACGGAATTGATAGATAAGGCTGTCATAAATAAAGACCAAATAATGAAAGAGGAAGAGTACTGATTTTCCTGCACTTCCGAGAATGAAACATGATATGTCACGATGAGGATGGCCGATATAATTGCTCCCGGGCGGTCCGTGCTCTGACCGGTTGATCACTGAGAGGCATGAGTCCCATTACCTACTATTAAAGCTCAAATTGGTAATAACCCGGGCTTAGTAAGGGTTCCAGGTAAATCATATTTTCCTTGGATCATCAGAAAAGGCAGGTTGTGTGCTGAACTTGAGTGTTCTTGCTCCGCCAATTCTAAATGATTATGACGACAAGAGGCTTACCTTAGGATGGTGGGAGTGAATAGGGTGATTGAGTGGACACCACTGGATCATGCCAGTCGATGAGGAAGATGAAGGACCGCTTGATTTTTTTCTTGTTGGTAGGATATCACGAAAGAGATTGAAGATGAGTAGTGATGTCAACTTCGAATGATTCTTGAATCACTCTTGGGCTTGAATCAAGAAGCGCGTGCTTGGCTCATCAGCGCGTGATAGGTGTGTTGATGTTGACATTTATTCATGAATGTAAGGGTATTATTGCTCGAGTCGCTTATGGGATGGACACGAGCGGAAGCCGCAACAAGAGAAGGAATCAGATCGGAAGTTAAATTCCAATCGTTAGGAATGCGAAATCTGAAGAAAATAATGGAGGGTACACTCGAGTTTTTGATAGCGCACGGGTTTGCCATCTCTCCAAACGCCGGCTGCGGGAGAAAATGCGCATCGCCGTTACTGAAAAGATTAACGATCAACTATGTCGCGAATACCCACCTAAAGCGTGTTATTACCTGTGTTGCAAACCGCAGTACGCATTGGCAATCTTCTCGCGTTTAGACTAAAATGTAGTTTATGTAATCTAGGCTTCAGTAAACAGTAATCAGAGGGGGAGGTGTACTGCACAACCACCAACCCGCGATCCACAACTTCTCTCTAATCTGTCTAGCTCTAAAAAGTTGCAAATGTCATCGGCTCTTGACATTTTTGACTATTGCCAGACAATTTGCATTACTCCCTGTGTCGTTATCACTATTGTTCCGGCATTGTTTGTTTATTTCCAACTGCTCACTATCCGGCCATTCTCGGAGAATTTCACCTTCAAACTCATTGTGTTGAATGGATTTACTGTTTGTTTCGGGATTATCGCTCCAAATATTACTGATTCTTTCAGGAACTTATGCAGAGCGTTATGTACTTAATAAATCTACAGCTAACAACATACCCTTTCATGAAACAATTCTACATCTTTACTCAGAAGACTGATCTCTGAACACCACTTGGTTCTGTTGATCGGTTCAAAGGAGAGTAAAATACATGACAATCACTTTAGCTGCAATTCTGTCCCTATTTGGGGCCATTAGTCTCAATACAATGTTCTGTATTGCTCTCAATTGATTGAAAACGATGAGATTCATTCGAGGGCAGAGCGTGAGTTTGGATGCAAAAATTTTCCAAGAATTTATCATTTTCAGAAGGATACAAGATTGTTTTACATTTCTGTGATCGTATCATTCATATTTTCTCTACCGTCAGTTGTTGATCTATGTTTTCTTTCCAATGTTTCGTATGTTCCATTCAAGAACGGTACAGCCATGCTACCAATGGTAGATTCTACCAACGAAGTGGGTTCGGCCTAGTTGACCATCAACCCATCGATTTTATTAAGTTGAAATTCTGGAGATATCATGAAACAAACGGCAATAAATTCATCCTAGATCCTTCTCGATGTTTCATCCATAATCCGAACTGTTGTGTGTCTGGCAACGCTTTCAGTCAATCTGTATCTAGCCATTCTGCTCACTCGAGAAAGGCAGTTTATCGATCAAAGGGATCGACAAAAGTGAACTGGATGTCGATTGCGCACCACACGATAAACCATCCAGATATAATGGAGAAAAGGGACTAGTGATAACCAGCATCGTCTCCTTCTGTTTCTACTTACAATATTTCGCTAACAACGAGAGTTTTTTTGCCCAAACTAACTTATGCATAGTAATTAGCCGTCTTGGAAATAAAGTGATTTTGCTAGATCTTCTAGAGTTACGTTATTCCAGAATATTTATTCTAGATTAGAAACATGCTTTGAAGAGGTGTTGGTAACTTTTGAACTTATTTTCGAACTTTTATATGTTTACTTCAAGTTTGTCGCTCGTTCCGATCTATTCTACTCTCTTTTCTGCTCCTACGCGCAATTGCTATTTCTCGGGCTTCATTCGATAACTCCGTTTTGGTCAGTTTATGATGATTCATTGGTATTGCAAGCGAATGAACGCCAATCAAAAAAGCATGAAATTGAGCGAATCAATATAATTATTAAACTCAATGTTATTTTTGTGAAAAATAATTAACACTGTGTGCTGTCAGGTGTCTAATTATATTCACTACTTTTGTTCGACGAATGACCATCAGTAGAATCAAAGGATTAGCTGCCTCCTCCATTTCCAACACTTCCTCGAGCAACATGAATTGAATGCCTTATTAACTACACAGGAAACTTTCCTAAACACACTCAACTGGGTCAATACTGCCTAACATCAACTTTTATTCTCGCCTTGCCTCCTAAAAGCGTTTTTGAATGATGATTTAAAATATGGCTATAACAAGTGTGATTATGGTCTAACGGATGCCTTTTGTGGGAGCACAAACGGGTGCGAGAGTACATCGCGACAGCACAGAGATCTATCTAGCACGAGGCACAGGCTATAACTTGAGATGTGTATTTCTGCTATGCTCGTGTCCCCTTTCCGAACGGGACAGACCTCCTATTCAGGGGGGGGGGGGGGGGGTGTTATCAGGAAACTGATGAGCTGAATTGAACACTGATTCTTAAAGCGTAACAAATGGCGCTCAAAGCCAATCCACACCCCCCCCCCCCCTTTCTCGTCCCCGCAATGAACAAATGTCACAAGTGATGGGATAGAGGAAAAGGATGGCAGATTCCAAAGGAAAAGAGGTGATTGAGGCACCACCAACTGGACGTTACACTCGATCTGAACCTCGCAATCCTCTCTTATCTTTCTCCTTCTCCCCAATGCCTCCTTCATCTCTCCCATTCAGCTTCTGAGGGCACGCAAGGGAGCTTTCTCCTCTCTTCTCGCCTTTAGTTAGCATCATCTCTTTCCGGGATCAGTTTCGGTGTCTTTTTCTTCCTGGTCGTTGTTCATTCTCTCCAATCCAACCACCCATTTTTCTCTCAATAGTAAACTATAGCCTTTATTCCGTGATCGGTAGCCCTCCTTCCCTCAGTCTCTTATATGTACGTGTGCTAATCTTTTCCCGTCAAAAAGTAAGCGATGAAACTTTGCTTCCATATTCAATGTATTATCACATTCCAGTCCCTCCGATCTACAATCGGAGACGACCTTCATCACGAAGGACAATGGAGTGAGACGATGCCTTTTTTGTTTCAACTTTCCACAGTTACGCTTGGTCCATCTCGTCGGGGTGCAATAGTGATGAAAAAACGGTGGCTTCCTACTCTAATCATTTCACCTGATCTCTACCTTCTCTGAACGACGGCAGAGAGCACAAAATATGAGAGTCGATAGCGATTTGTCATCACTGCGGTGCACTAAGTCGGTGTCAAATGAATCTTGGGCAGGATGACGAGAGTAGGAATTGCGAGTCGTGGGACAGTAGTTTTGGAGCTTTTACGGGAAAGTGAAGCATATTGATCACAAGTCGGCCTCCGACTCTCCTCAATTGGTACGTTCGCTCGTAGGTCGCGAAAGTATGCGAATTGATAAGAGTCGGATGCCGATTTGTAATCACTAGTGAAGCAGGGGACATGAGGGCTGCTCTCTTAAATGCAATTGCTGCAGCCGTTGATCCGGCAGTCATTCAATGAGCTTGTCGAGGCGACCACATCCTTATTAATTCCGTGGAGTCTGGCGATGTTCGATTCCACAAACCGTTCGAGCACACTCGTAGAAATTATCAGGTCTTTATCGAATTTGAAGATTGCTTGTGATTTGGGTAGGAATGGATTGAAATCGAAACACATATTACAGATCGCACGAACGAACGTTGATAGAGCGCTTGAATTACTGCATACTGACGGGCAAATCGACATCAACGACAGAATCCTTGAAGCGGATGTAGTGCAAATGCAGCAGCAATTTGCCGAAAGGTAGGTTGTCACACTCAGTAGAGTTGCACGTGATCTCCAGCACCACATCGTCATCGTCCGAGTTTTCAATAATTCTATCTAACGCCTTCTTAATATTCAATTTTAGATGGTATTCAAAACTTCAAATCGGACTGTGCTACATACCACCCCCACAGTAGCTGATGCAATAAAGCACTAATGCATCCAATGGGATGGAATATCAGAAGGGTGGTCTTGAAATGTGAACTTCAAAGAGTGACCCTGTCATGCACTTACACAAAAGCGGACCTCAACTTATCCAGCTACTCTATTTGCTCAATTGCTGTAAATACTCCGAGTGGGGACGGCATACAGCGTTACTTAGTGGTCATCAATCAACTTGTCTTGCATATGTGCCGCAACAGGTGCGCAATGTTGTTCACTTAGCACGTTCACCGAACATCCTTCATGTAATTCACTGCTCAGTAGTGATGTTTGTTCGGGTTTCTGCACTCTCCATTGGTCATCAACTCCTTAGTCAAGTGGAAAATAATACTGAGAAATAAGGATAGGCGAAACCGAAACGAAAGTATGTTATCAGTGCACTAAGTGACGTGGAATTGTACTGGCAAGACGAGTATCTGCGTAAAAGCGTATGATATGTCTAAGATGTCCCTCGTGTTGACTACAAATTTACGCGAATCCACCTGTCTGCATCGCGGTTCGACTCGTGGACCTGTCAACGCCTTTCTCTTTTACTTTTCTCAGTTTCCATCTGGTGTTCCTCAGTCCAAAAAAATTTAATAGAAATTAGATCTCACAATTAGAAAATTGATTAAACGAATTCATTGTCCATGCTCGGCCATCGGTTCGAAGGACCGCCGACTATCTGCAACTTTTGACTATTACCGCATCGTGTTTTAATTATGTTCTCTTTATCCATCCATGCTGAAAACTCTGAGTAAAAGTATTATCTTCCTCTAACTCCTCCGAAAAGAGCGAATTGCCCCACTTATGAGCTGGCGTTTGAGGGAAGCTCTTACATGATTGCATCCTGTTCGCTGCGGTGAAAATGCAATAAAATTAATGAGAAACTTTATCGAGTTTTCCTTCATTTAGCCTCACATAAAGCGCAATGGCCAATGGTCAGCAGCAACAGTTTGTCAAAGAAACGAAGGCTGTGCTTGCCAGTGCGGCGATTCTCTCGCTCCTGGCGTAGACGACAGCGATAGCCAGTATCCCTACGTCGTCGATCACCATGCCGCCCGTGCCATCCATGCCAGGTATTGACAGTAAGACTTCGAGATCAGCGCTACAAGAGAGAAAGGGTCAGATCCGAACTATTATCGATTTTACTTGCTAATATGATAGATCAATCAGCAGTGAACCGCCAATCGTACTTTATCGTACGGAAACTATTGCGACAGCACCATTGCAGACTGCCTACGGGACGTATTCTACGATGAGTCGTATTGTGCTGCTGCAGTGATGGAGATGGAAGATACATGCATGAAGACGCCGAATATCAATGTCACGTTCACGCACACGAACGTTCCATGCCTAAAGGTATCTTCTACGTTCTAATGATTTCAATCAGAAGACAAGAGTTTGCGAGGCAAAAGTGCAAATGAGAGATATGCGTGAAATAAGATCGAGCTCTCACAGCTTCAGATTTTACAGCTTGTTAAAAACTGTTGACCAACAAGCAACTACTGTGTTGCAGGATCAGCAACATTGCTCCGATGGCCCTGAACTGGCATTCGTGACAGATCCTGCAACCATGGGTGATGCCAGCCCATACACGAAATCAAGATATGAGGTGCGTTGAGATTTCATTTGATAATCAGTAGTCTCTCGGACTTATTTGACTGAAGGCGAAATTGATCGTATCTAATTTTCGAGGAGTTCGGATTCGATATCCCCCGCGCTTCGGAAAATGCAGTCGGTGAATTGAGAATCATTCTCCCAATGTATGAGGATGTGATCTTGAACAAATTTACTTGTTACACCAAATGTTCGTCTCTGTCTTCCATTCATTGTTTCCAGTGTAATTTAATTGAGTCATCATGCTCAGGCTGTAAACATTTCGTGGCACCGGTACTGGCACTGATAATTGTTACGCACATCAACCGAGTCTTCAATAACTCTATCAAACTCCTTCTATGTTAAATTTTGGACGGAACTTCAACTCAGAGCCTAACATACTTCCAGTAATGGAGCGAAAAAGTGACTGAAGCAGACAAGCTCAAATGCGATTCCAATTAATTGACTCATGTCGTTTGTGATAAAGATTTGTTGCAAGCCGAAGTACGCATTGGCACATTTCAAACCTGAGGATCAAACTTCATTCAATTACAAAGCAATCTCAACTGCAGTAAATAGTAGTCAGAGTGGGCGGCATATTTATTTGCGACAACTTGTTGTCAATATAGAAAGAGGTGGATATATTATTTCCGGCCAAGTAAATTCTCCAAATTTTTTCTCATCTGAGTATTTCGATTTTTGCCGATCATTTAATTGTATCGAGAACGTTTTTAAATAGATTCCAGACAGTTATTATGCAATATATCATAGACCTTCTCGATGTTTTTTTTCTGTAATCAGACCTGACGTTTGTGTTTCAAATCTTTTCGTGAATGTACACCATGATGTGCTATTTTTGTTTTATTCGAGCAGAAAACGCAAACATTGCGTTTCAATGCTCAGGCAACACATCAAGTCTGTTAGCCCCGGCGCGTAGCGCCGGGGCAATTTTGGCTGAGGCTTGGGAAAATCTAATGGGCAGAGAGTATCCTGACATACCATAGGTAACGACTACCGGTCAAACTCAAATTCAAGTATCCAGCGTTTGGCGATCCTCGGTGGGAACCTAGAAGGTGCTAAATCCGAAATTTCAAGTCTCTATCACAACCGGAAGTACATCAGGCTGATACCCTATTTTGTGCCTTTCGTGGCGTCCCGGTTTTTTGAGAGTCATCCGGAGCTGTCATAGAGAGACGTGCTATAGCTCATTCGATAGAGCGTATGCGATTTAGCCCGGGGAGTGTTTTCAGAATTGTGAAATTCCCCCCGCGAACCATAGAAGTCGCGAAATTCCGTGCACTCTGGCAGTTTTCCACTATTTCTGAAATTCAAGCTCTCAGAGGAAAATACAAGCTCCTACCGGCATACCGTAGATACAGAATTCCGTGCTGAATCGAAAAAGCTTACTTTCGAGAAGATCGGGTTCCATGTGTAGGCACTAGCACTTGCTAAATATTCTCCTCAAAAATCGCTCCGTGTTCAAACTGCCAGAGGGAAAGATCCTCGCCTCGCCTCTCTCACTCGTTAACAAGGTCGTAAACAGGGAAGAGTCCAGAGGTCGGACAACAAAATTCACGATATAGCAAAACTAATGTCAGATTCGGAATCAGCGCCATCAGATACCCCTGATGGTATGGTTTGCTGGGGTCGAACAAGCACTTCCGGTTTTGAAGTGTGGTTTCGCATGAAATTTTAAATTTTGAAAAATCGTATGGCGACATTACTCCTATTGAAACAGGAGAATCGCGAGCTTCAAAATGATATATTTCACGAGCATGTTCGATAATTTTGAATAATTTTGAGTCTAATGTGAAATCAAGTTGAAATTGAAGTTGGAAATTTGAAATTTTTACAATACTCCTGTTATGGACAAGTTATAAATCTATCGAATCAGAATCTCGCGCTGAGAATGATGGTGTTTTTTATTTGAAATATTGAAAGTCGAAATTTGAAATGCTGATTTCATTTTTTCGAAATTTCGAAATTTCACCTTTTTTCATGTGAGTTGTCATTCAGAGCTAAATTTGGGAAAAGTAACGACTGCTATGTTCATTTCCAAGAAATGTTTTGGGTTCATCTTGTTTGAACGGCGTCAACCTTTCCCACAAGAGATCAATCTGGATAGACATACCCTCTGGGGGGGGACGCATTCGCTTCTCTCTCGTTTAAACCAATCGATCACTCAACGAGTACCCTTTGGGGGAGTCAAAATCAGGGGCATCCGATCTGTCTGCAAGAGAACGGACGGGAGCATCCGTTCTTTTCTCTCTAGACTGCATCAAGTATTTACCAATCAAGTATCAGTACTACTACTATTGGTGGCCTATCGCTAATGATGCCATCTTCCTAACCAAACAGCGCAAACTCCTCAATACAATTTTTTGTCTTTGTTAGTCGTTGTTATCGAATTTGTCAAAGATGCAAGTGAGGAAGCGTATTATATGTTATGCAAAACAAATGAAATATGAATTAGTGATATGATGAGAAGCGTTTAAAATAGTCGCTCCGCGTCAATAAAAGTCCCGAGATTCACCTTCCGGGGGGAAGGTGGCGTATCCTGGCTTTGCGAGCAAAGTCAACAGCTGAGTGAATTTTGACCCGAGAAGATAGATTGTGCAAAGATCACAACTGAATAAAAGCCGTGAGATCTCGACAGTGTACATTTATCAAAGTTTTGGGTCAATAAAAGTCCCGGGATCAGCGGCCAAAATTCCAGCTCTATTTTCCGATGACAACCTGCTTTTTCCTGCTAATTGCATTTAATCATATAGTGATTCCAAGTATTTCCAGTGCAACAGTGCAACTCACCTACTGACTTGATTTTGTGAATCATATCATTATCCATGGTGTTTTGTTCATCATCCAAGAACAATCCTGACTTCAACATATCCTATCCTTTTCGACCTTTATGCATGCTAAACTACTACTTCTCTTTTATCAACGCCACCAATTGTAACAAGTCCGAGAAAAATAGAGCGGGAATTTTGGCCGCTGATCCCGGGACTTTTATTGACCCAAGACTTTGATAAATGTACACTGTCGAGATCTCATGGCTTTTATTGAGTTGTGATCTTTGCACAATCTATCTTCTCGGGTCAAAATTCACTCAGCTGTTGACTTTGCTCGCAAAGCCAGGATACGCCACCTTCCCCCGGAAGGTGGATTACTCGTTTGGTTAGAGACCACAGGCTCCGCCCACTTGGGAGGGATAGAGATTTGCCAAAAATGCGCAAGAGCTTGTACACATCCAGTTCTCAATCAATTGAGCCGATCAAAAACGTTTTATGTAGCTCTCAGTAGTCTTCACAAACGACGAGTGGAGCAGCATGATTGGTCAAGTCTGAATATCTCAAAAATCGAGGAATAGGGTAGAGGTGAGTGGATTGAGGCACTTCCAATGAATGAAACACGCTGCTCCACTCGTAATTTATGAATTATATTTTTATATTAATTTAAGAATTAAAAAAGAAGGGAAAAAATAAATCCTCGAATTGTACAACCTCGGCAAAAGTTAGAGTACGCGCGTATTCGAATTCCGACTTCCGTTGTTTATCTTGACAGCTAGCAAAACTGGCTGCAAAGAATGGGACTCGAACCGGGGGGTTCGGGTTTAATAAGCGAGCTCACTACCGATTGAGCCACAAGACCATGTGATAGCTCGTTTCACGTGCTCTACATGGTTGTGTGAGGGTGGATTGGACGAGTAATGCATTGTGGGGCCCTTGAGAACACCTTTTTAATTTTTTCTCGACAATGATTTGATATATAGACAAACGGCCAAAAGTATGATGTTATTCGGTCCCAGAAGGGTACTTTGGCAGTACTTTTCGCCTGACTGAGTGAAATCGTCTCTAGACCCTGTGGTCTCTACGTTTGGTTTCCATTTGGAAAACACAACAAGTCTGTTATCAGTGCATGACATGATACTTTCCTGAAAAGAGGCGAGTGTCTGCGTAAACGTGAGCCCCATGATATATCTAAGA
Source organism: Pristionchus entomophagus (assembly GCA_036245825.1). Taxonomy (NCBI): domain Eukaryota; kingdom Metazoa; phylum Nematoda; class Chromadorea; order Rhabditida; family Neodiplogasteridae; genus Pristionchus; species Pristionchus entomophagus. The sequence goes on from BTSX01000001.1 coordinate 5,592,510, forward strand.
CGCGCCTCGTGTTGACTACAAATTTGCGCGAATCCACCTGTCTCGAGCTCACGCTTTCAGGCGTGAAAAGAGCCTGATTTCGTCTTTCTACCTTTCATTTCTCAGTATCCATCTGGTCTGCTACTTTCGTTACTTTTGCATCGTAACTTGACTAGCAAGCCTATTCTGTATTCCATTCCCTAATACATTTTGCGGTTCTAGAGTCGAAATGCTGCCCGTACTCGTCTTCGCCGCTCTGCTCTTGCTACACGGCACGGCTGCGATGGAGTCCCGTATGCCTGCCTCGAGAGTGGATCACGGTGAGTGCCCTAAAATGCCTAGCCAAGAGCAAAGTACACTCCGCTTTGCATGCGCTTCGCTTTCGTTATCCGCCAAACAATGACATCAAACGATGATTGATATTTCAATCAATTCTCCCATTCCAGAAATGCTCAAGCGCGAGGAGGTCACCGAGCCTTTTCGAATGTGAGTATCAGATTTTAAAAATATTTAATTTTTCAAAAAAAAATATAAATTATTTTCAGGCGCACCTGCAAGGCGGCAGAGATGGTGAGTGAACTTTTCAGGATTTGTAAATATTATTTTTGAATTACGATATTAATAAAAACGAAATTAAGGCTGCTCGTCGTCTGAGGGAGATGGACGCGAGAAAGATTCGCATCGGGAAGTCGCCGATCATCGGGAGTAAGTAGTGATGACTAATAGGCATTCCACTCTCCTCATTATGCGTGCTCTCTAGTTTCTCTGACGTGCGAAATGAATAGAGTGGGATGCCGATTTGTCATCACTAATTCTTTGCAGATCTGCAATTCCTCAAGAAGTACTGTGGAATGTTCTGAGCTATTTCCATTGGATAGAGTGATTGTGTGGTATAAATATCGTTGTTGAATGTTGATTCGAACTTTTTGAACTCTTAGTTATGATATAACTTCTATTTCAAGAGTAGAGCTCCATTGATGTCGTTGCAACATCTGTCCTTTGACCGGTTCTTTCATACTTCATCAATTACGTATTTCGCGCTGCATTTGTCATCATTTTGATCAGAGAAACCGTCAACGCAACGAACTCAAACACTAAATGGTCAATGTTAGTCACATGAGAGAAACCTTGTCAATAACAAAAAAACATGTAGTTTTCATTCTCATAAGGTCGGCACAAAAGATGGATGGGGAATCGGTCCTTGGAACCATGGACTAGTTCTCCATGGACCCCTATGATCGTCGGCTCTGGCCCATGCTTTGATGATGATGATTATGAGCATCACCACTGCTATGATGGAGCAACAGAGGCTCAAGGGACTGAGTGGGCCGTAGGCAGCGTCATGATAATTCTCAATTATAGCTCGAGGGGGCACCTGTAATTAACATTAACAAATTAACGGTATTTTAATTATGATATTTTTAAATTCTACTTTTTTCTCTGCGCAAACAATATTTGATCTTTCTGAACTCATTTCTGTTTGGAAATCTCTTATATTCCCAACGCGGGGGTGTTTTTCGATATCTACCTTTGGTCAATTGTTTCGTACTAATAAGTGATTTCGCGTGCAGATCGTCAGAAATATGAAGAAATACAACTAGAGACCAACTTGCTGTGCGGGATAAATAGTGACCGGGTCGGTGGTGTGGTGTCGCGGCAGCAGGGGTTCGTGTAACTGCTGTGGTCGCGGCAACTGATTCTCTTGTTGGTACGGCGGGGGTTTCGGAGTTGGAATGTGCTGCAACACAAGTCTTAGATTTGCTAGGTTGAACGATTTTCAGGTTTTAATTTAGATGATAGAAGATGCCAATCATTATTGTTTACTGAAGAAGCGAGTTCAATCTTACCTCCTGAGCTTCAGAGTAGCTTGGAGGTAGGTCCATCCGAGGAAGACACGGGAATCAATGAACACCTCCTTTCTCTATGTTTTGCACACTGCTATCGATTCACAAGTGATCAGTAATGGGCAATGTGTAAGGCAGTGACATGATTCACTCGCTAAACAAAAGTGTGATCAAGGTTGTTTTCCGATGCATGTATGCATTCATTTGAGCATAGGACGGATACAGATCGAATACTATTCGATGAGTGGTTGAGGAGTGGTGTTTACACGGAGATAGATTGAGTAATCAACAATATGTGATGAGAGAGTCACTATCATGTCGCAAAGCAAACGTGTGATCGGGGGATGTTTTCCGATGTACAACTTAGGACGCATACCAAATTATTCATATTCAACACTTTTTGGAGTTTTCAAACAAGCTAATTGTAATGACATTAATTTCTCACTGAAGGTGTGATTTAACCGTACATACTATTCAGTATGGTCTCGCGGTACTACTATAATCAATATACTTATCTTCATTGGAGCTAGGTCGATTTCCAACATGATACAAATAAAAACTTGCTCGGAAGCGAGAATCAGTTCATGAAGAGCACTAAACGAATTCCAACTCCTACTATTGTAAGGATGCATGGCCTGTTCCCCGTGGATCATTGCTATGAACTGGAGGACGAGAGGACACGGGGGTATAGCTCAGTGGTAGAGCACCCGTCACGTGAACGTCAGGTCGTTGGTTCGAATCCTTCTGCCTCCTTTGGTTTTTGCAGGCTCCTCTGGCATATCTAATACTATACATACTTGTTCACGATTTGAATAATGAAGATGACGAAGAGCAACATTGACACGAGTACAACGACAAAACAAACGAGATCTAATACATCACAACAAAAATAAAATTGCTCCTGCAAGCAATACAAACATATGTTTACACAAAAAAATTCTATTTATAATATACTCACTTGTTCCAATGGAGACGTTTCAGTAACAGTGTCGGCGATTCGAATTTGCGGACGCTGGGACTGTTGCAGTGATCGTATTCGTTCTGCTGGCTGAAAAAGGCGAGGGCTATAGATATCTGATTGACAGTATTCTAAAATTATCAAAAATTCTTCGATAGACATGAATGATGTCAAGATTGAATAACAAATATTTCAATTTATCCGATTATATTCTTACGGGGATAAACGGTGTATCCATTCGACGATAGGACGGATACGGAGCGAGTGCTAGTTGAGAAATATTTTCGCTGCGATGTTTGTGATAGGCTGAATAGTGACCATCAATGCGGAATGAGAGAGTAATATTCGAATATGAGACCGTTCGCCTTATTTTCAAGCAAATCGGACCAGCTTTGGCACAGCTCAAAAAGATTTTATGAAACTGTGTGTATTGAGGTTTTCAAGGGTGCTGAAGACGATAGTCATATCCATTTTGCCCTCAGACCTCTCCTTGGCTCCAGACGGCGTGACTTCGAAATCATATTTTCACGTGCTACTCGACTTACGAGACCGCTAATTTTAATGTTTCCTGGGGTAGAATTACATGGCGAACACGCCTGTCTAGTTCATTTTTCATGATTTTCAAAAATAATTTTTAAAATATCAAGTATTCGTAGAGTCAAAAGTGGCCTTAGCAAAGTACACCACGCGATCGGGCGTGCCGAGAGGATTCGATTCCTATAATTTCATCCGAAATAACCATGCGACCGATGAGAAATGCAATTTAAAGTGTATCCAGATTGTCAGTAAATGAGCCAGTCTCCCCCTTTCTCGCTTCCCTGACCCAGCGCGACGAGAGAGCGTGGGGAATGGAGAGAGCGCACGAGGGAAGAGGGGAGGGAAGGGGCAGGAGAGCCTCATTAGACGAGTTTTCGACTCACTTTTAATTGCATTTCTCATCGGTCGCATGGTTAATTCGGATGAAATTATATTAATCGAATCCTCTCGTCACGCCCGATCGCGTGGTGTACTTTGCAAAGACCACTTTTGACTACGAATACTTGATATTTTAAAAATTATTTTTGAAAATAATGAAAAATGAACTAGACAGTCGTGTTCGCCATGCAATTCTAAACAAAACATTTTCACCTAAAATTAGCAGTCTCGTAAGCCGAGTAGCACGTGCACATGTGATTTCGACGTGACGTCGTCTGGAGCCAACGAGAGGTCTGAGGGCAAAGTGGATATGACTATCGTTTAGCACACTTGAAAACCTCAATACACACCGTTTCAGAAAATCGACCTTTTTGAGCTGTGCCAAAGCTGGTCCGATTTGCTAGAAAATAAGGCGAACGGTCTCATATTCGAATACTACTAGCGAAAGATGTATTTACTAAAGTCGAAATCTAATTCACGTAATCTCTTCTTATACACATAGGCACAAGACGATGAATGAACATAAGATGGTGTGGGCATGGTGTCTGACTGGCATGCCGACGCAGGCAGGTTCGACTTCCGCCCGCAGGTGATGTTTTGCAAGAGGTAGAGAAAGGCGCGCGCCCCAACCACTAGTCTCCGTCAAGCGTTCCCTGCGGTAGGCCGCCCTGGCCTAATGGGCATGGTGTCTGACTGGCATGCCGACGCAGGCAGGTTCGACTCCCGCCCGCAGGTGATGTTTTGCAAGAGGTAGAGAAAGGCGCGCGCCCCAACCACTAGTCTCCGCCAAGCGTTCCCTGCGGTAGGCCGCCCTGGCCTAATGGGCATGGTGTCTGACTGGCATGCCGACGCAGGCAGGTCGACTCCCGCGTTTTGCAAGAGGTAGACAAAAAAACATCACTCGAGGTTTGAGGTCATTTGTGTGTACCTCTTGCAAAACATCACCTACGGGCGGGAGTCTCGACAATTTGTTGAGAAATCTACAAACAGCCAATAGTATGATGTTATTGGGTCCCTGAAGGGTACATTGGCACTTTTCGCCTGCCTGAGTGAAATCGGCTCTCGACCCTGTGGTCTCTAAACTTATAGTTACGGTAGCCCGTGCAATTCTACATCGAAAAATCCTAAAAAGGGATTCAGCGATCAATGATAAATTTGTCATTTATACGATTAACTTCAAAAAATGCTCGATTTCGACCGTTTTTCGAGCATAACCTTTTTCTTTCATGATCTGATGAGCTCTAACATCCAAATTCGAATTCTACACAAAAAGTTACGTCAGAATAAAATATGATCAGATAAAATATGATTTTCCGAGATGCAAATTTTTCCACTTTTTTCATTTTTTGGTCAAAAAGTCGAAATTTCAGAAAATTCTGACTATAGGTGTTTCCGACGTGTTTTTATCCGTAGAAATCGAATTTTCATATTAGAACTCACCAAAATTCATAAGAAAAGAGTTACACTCAAAAAACTTGAAAAAGGTTATGCTCGAAAAACGGTCGAAATCGAGCATTTTTTGGAGTTAATCGTATAAATGACAAATTTATCATTGATCGCTGAATCCCTTTTTAGAATTTTTCGATGTAGAATTGCACGGGCTACAAAACGTATATAGTCGTCACTGATCGTTTTGGCGAAAATCGGCAACTTTGTCGAACAAATCGAAACATGATGTCAAAAAAGTTAATTTCGATACGAGCAGTAATCGACCAGAGCAGTTATTTCAGACTCCCAGGACACGCCTAAATTAACGCAAAAAAGAAATTGGGTCTATCTCGATCGGTTGCGAAAATTTGATTTTTCGACTATTTTACCTTGAAAATCGTGTTTCTCCCTGTGCCACGGCTGTAACAACAAATAAGTCATGGTTTCTGCACTATGGCACCAAGACCCTTCCATCACCCCAGCATGGGCTTCTGATTCTCATTGCTAGCTCAATGTGTCCGGGTAGGGGCCAGAATGCTTGCAAATTACCGAGATGCCGTCTTAAAACGAGAAAGAAAATAGTTGAGATCGAAAAACTACAAAAATCGCGAGTCAAGAGCATTCACCAATCCAATGTTGGATTACGAAAATCAGTATCTCCAAACCTAATACGAATTTCGATAGAATATTGATTGATCTACTTTTTGAACGTACAATCATTTTCTGGGCGTACTTTGAAGAAAAATTATGGTCGGCGAACCAAAATTTTGATGAAAAAATCCATTTACCAATCATGCAGGGTTCGATCGGGATAGTTTATTTTTCATCACTGGGCATGCCTGTTACAACGCAAAAGAGATTTTGAGTCTAGCTCGTCGGGTTAAAAAAAATTATTTTTCCGATTTTCGAAAAAGAAATTCGCGGGGAAAGCGTAATCTGGGAGTTCGATAGTGCTATGTGCATTGCGAGGCCGAGGGGTGCACATGTAAAAAGTATGGGCCCTTGGAGCTCATTTCGGGGGGACGTGTCCGGGGGGTGGCGAATATGGTCGAAAATTACCGATCCCCTCTCTTAACTGTGAAAGTGAATCTCAGCGAAATGTTTTGAGAGCTCAAAAATAATACGCGGAGAAGCGAGTGAAATCGAAAGAGAGACGTGAGAGAGCATCTTCCGAGCTGCGACTGCTCCGCTCTGCTGTTGCTAGGATGCAAGACATGAGTGGGATCCACTGCCTCTGTTTCTCCCTGACTGAACGACTGTACGATTTTCGTCTTCGTATTTTTGCGCATGCAAGTAGGGTAAGGAGAATCGTACAGTCGAATGGAAAAAGCGAGAGGGGCAACCCAGTCGTGACCATATCCTAGCAACTGCAGGATGAGTGCGTACTAGTACCTAGCACTACTTCAAAAATCAGAAAAATCTGTTGTGAGAAAAGAAAAACTCGACATTATGTCCGAAAAAATGCCGATTTCGACTATTTTTTAAATTTTAACTTTTTTCATTATTGTTTTGATCAGCTCTCATATCGATATTCGAAATCAGTGAGAAAAGATACACCAGAAAAACTTATAGTTAGGAAATTCTAAGATCAAAAAATTTCGAATTAGAAAAAAATTTCACCATGAGGCTTAGGCTTAGGCTATCATGGTTTTTGGGAAAATTTTTTTTTGCGATTTGAATCGAGAAATGTACTCTACTGTACTTTAGACTACGGTTGAATGATTTTGAGATCGATTGGAGAAATTTTTAAAATTTCTGACCCATCGGACTAAGCGGGCGGTTACTGTAGTTGCAATATGATAACTTTCATTGAGCTATTCCAACTCGCCTCCGGACTATACCCCGTTGTGGAAATGGGCGTTGTGCAAATGTCCGCCTCCCGAAATCACCAACCATAACTGTTGGATGAGTGCATTTTGTGGTCATCTAATTTCTCTCAAATAAATGCGCTATTTGTTTGAGATAATGCGGGAACCCGGTATACCAGAATAACACGTGTACTCTGGGTACCTACACGCAGATTTACAACCAGTAGTTCAGTTTTGGACTTAGCGAAAACCAACTTGAAATCAATGCTACAGTGAATGATCATGCATACTCCATCGCCTCGTTTTTTTACACGATCACACCGAATAATGTTGTAGTTACTCGCTAGTGACCCTAGAACCACTCCATCAGGGTCAGATTTACGCAGCCACAACTCAGTGAAACAATAAACGAGATACTCATTCGTCTCAAGTTGAGACTTCAAACAACTATGGTTCACCTCGTTCAAGATTGATCGAATGTTTGCATAAATCACAGTAACTTTAGGAGGCTCAGCACACTTGCGTACACCTCTACCTCTCAAAAAGAAGAGGAGGAGCTCAGATGAATGGATGGGGGAGGGCGCCCATAGGACGAGTGAGATGAGGAGACCTGAGTGGCATCGACCTTGTAACCGCCGTTGCTCGAACCCGGGAAAGCCTGAGAACGAACACCGGAGTTCCAGAAAGTGAGACCACCCGAGTTCCTCGCCACCCTCGTTCCTATGCCCGCTTGCGATCTGTTTTTGTCAGGAATGTTGTACACGAATGGCTTATCGGCTGAATTCGCCCTCTCTTCGATTGTCAGAGAAGGACGCAGCCAGACCCGGCCAAGTTTGAAGTAGGCCAGCAGGTGCCATCTGGAGATGACCTGGCTCTGTGATTTGGAGCAGGTCAAGATCACCTTGAGCAGACGTCCCCTGGGGTCGGGCGCTCCGTTCATCGGCATGCGGAAGACAGCCGTGGGCACAGTCTGGGTGCCGAGGTGATTGAGAACATCCATGACCTGCGCCCTATCATTCAATGCCCTGTTCGGAGGGGGCATCGAGGCGAACTCAGGCAATCCGTAGATCACGATAGCCCTCTCGCGTTCAACATCCTCAACTATGTTTCTCACTCTCTCGTCACAATTTTCAACAGTCATTTTGGGTGGAGTGAATGGGGAGGGTTCGGTTGGTGCGGATTTTGGAATGGGAATTGGGACTGGAATGGTGAGGGGAGTGGGAGCGGGGGTGTGAATGGAGTTCTTCTCAAGCAGTTCCTCTCTCAATTGTCGATTCTCATCCATCAATCTCTCATGACTTCTCTCCAATTCGGAAACGCGCACACTCACAGCTCGGTTACTTGCTTCCATGCTCTCCATCGTGACATTCATGGCATCCAGAGTGACTTTCATGGCTCGTACGAGATCCAGCATTGGGATTGCATCTTCGGTTGACTTGGTGAAACGCGAGATGAAGTTAGAGAACCGTCCGGCAGGAGATTGTGGCTGAGGAGTACCAGAATCGGGAAGAGAGCACGTAGAAACAGAAGCGATAACCTCAGAAGGTGCCATGGGTAGATTTGAGTCAGGCACAAGACTCCCAGCAGGCGAAAAACGGTCGATGATGGTGTTGCACTGGCGTTTAGACATGAATCATCGGAGCGAAATTGACGACCGACCACCCCTCACTCTTGGACGATGGTTTTGCGTTCCTGAAATGAGTGAAATTCACTAAAAAAAATCGTCGCCCGTACCAATTCCAGAATTTGAGATTACGAGACTATATCATATTAAAATATAAAGTATTAACTCACTTTTTTGACTCGATGGGAGAAAAGTTCGAAACATTCGATTTAGTTTTCTTCTCTTCGACAATAACAAATTAATTCAACAAGGACAGAAGCACAGTTGGTGTAATCAAATGGGTGAACCATTTGTTGATTACACGAGAAATCAATCGAATTGAATTAGTCCTGACAATCGTGAAAGTTAAACATAAAGAGTGTTAACAGAGGCGAGAGTGGAAGAAAGAAAGGGCCTTCTCCCGAGATGCGGTTACTCTGCAGTTGCTAAGATGCAAACAAAGGAGAGTGGGAATCCTCCTCCCTCTCTCCCTTCCTTCGACTTTACAATTGCATTTCTTTTAATTTTTTAGTAAAATCGTCTTCTTCAAATTAGTCACTTACACATTAAAAAAATTGACGAATTGGGACAATATTCTTTGAAAGTTAAATAATAAAAACGTAAATTATTTGGGCCATGATGAAAGGATCAGAACATAAAAGTCATGATCGTTTTCTCTGCAAATTGTGCAATGAAACGTTCTACAACCAATTCATCGAACCCTATGCGCTCTAGAAGAGCGAAGTGGTATGCGCAGTGATCCACAAGCATACGTCAAATGGGTCTCGAAAAAGCGAGAGTGCACGTCGGCACTCTAGCAAGACCCATATCGGTAAAACGAGGAAAACAGCGTAACGTATGTTGAAAATCGAACATATCGACTATACCACGTCGGCAAACATGTTTGGGCATATCGGCAGAAAATTCAAGGCGAGACGTCATTTGACGTATGTGCACAAGTAATTGTATCCGGCGACTGTTGTGATTTGGTTATCCGTAACCGCATCGTGAAGTCCCTTCAGTTGCTTGTTATGTGTTCTTGTAGATAACCACCGAGGAGATAAGTGACATGCTCTTGACTCGAGTATATCGTGTTTTCCGAAAAAAAGATGATAGTGCCAATCTCCCTGAAATTATCGCATTTTGATGTTCATATCATAATTATTTTAATCTTACTTTTGTATTTGAGAACTGGTTTTTATATCATCATACGAAATCTTGGAATTTAACATAGGAAGGTATGGAAATAATGATATAATGGTTGCAAAAATCATCGAATAAGTACTAACGCATATTGGCCAGGTAATAAGGTCTTCTATCATCAGATACATATTTTTTCTGCGCCCCTGTGAACATTTTCTGCCTTTCATTCAAACGCCTCTCATGACAGAGTGAGGGATTTATGGATCATACAATAATATTGCAATAGATAAATAAAACAGAGATAATACAATGGGTTCCGGGCCGGGAATTAGGCTTTGGGCAGGAGACCAAGAGCCTTTGCGATCTCCATGTTGTATGCGTCGTAGTCTTTCTTCACATCCTCCGGCAGAGCGTCAATTATGCCTTTGATCTGCAATGTTTTTGATTTTCGGCTGCAATCGTTTTGAAATACACAGAAATCTGGTTTTGAGTCGTAAATCCGGCTCAAAAACTGCGATCTCTAGAGCAAAGAAAGACCAACCGTAATGGCGAGCTTAGATGCATCTGGCTCGTCCGAGCACACGAGGTTACGAATCTGCAGAGGATTAAATACACACAAATACAAATACACATGTTTATTCTATCGATTATGGTGGGATTAGAGTCTGAAGCGTAACCAGTGTTGATAAATTGCCAGATTCACCTTGGTTGCAACCTCGCGCGTCGCTGGGCTCAACTTGGCGATGGAAGCAGTCACGATCTCCGGGTTGGCCTGGAAATGCATCTTAGCTTACGTTTTCCTAAATTATTATCACTGCTCTATCTCAATGAACCCAAAAACATGGGGGATATTGGCACATCCTACGGGGTGTATTTATATCATAGGTTCAGTAAGAGTGAAAAGTGCGTCTCTTCATTCTACACACTCTCTAGACCGGTCGAGTGAGGAGAGAGCGTGTGGAATGAAGAGACGCACTTTTCACTCTTACAACCCTAATCATAAATGCGTTCAGTGAATCACCTTAACTGCGGCTCTTCCAGCCTTGAAGGGCGCGAGCTGCTCCTCAGTCAGTTTCACGTCAGCCATTCTTGTTGAGAATGTGTCTGCAATCAGACAATGCACGGCAAGTCGATGGAAGAGCAGAGCGCCGAACAAAGCGTAGAGCCAAAAATGGAGATGAATCATCACAAATGATCGTAATTCTGTGTGCAGGAAGAGAGAATAGCTGCCGAGTACTTGTTGGGGAGAATGGAAGGCGTAAAGTTGCGGCGCGTTTATGTATGGATCGGGTTACCATGGAGCTTCGCAGGGAGAGAGGGATCTACGGATCTGCGGTGCCTGATGAAATAGTATACTGCATTGAGAGAGGGGATGTGAGAAGGGGACGAGGGACATCGAGTAGTGGAGAGATCGCTGAGAGAGAGAGGGAATTGAGCAGTGAAACAGAAGTCCAAAACAAACACGCATGGGGAGAGTGACTCATTCAGGCTGGAGCGCCTGGGAGTGTGTGTTCTATGTAGTTTGCGTGCACTGAGTGTGAAGGGTGTGTAGTATCGCTTTCCTGCAACATTCTTGTATGCCGCAGGGTAATACACAACAGTGAGTCATTCTCCCCATGCGCGTTTGTATGTGAGCTTCTGCTTCACCGCTCCACTCCCGCTGTATGCCCACTCTCGAATACTTCCGTGAAGACAAGAATGTCACATGATACCGAAATCACAAATTTGAAATTATCGATTTTTGGAGATCAAAGATCAAAATTTTTTTGAAAAAAGTTTTTTCGACCCCAAGGGGTCACACACCCAAAATATGAGCCTCGTTCGATCATTTTGAAGTAACTGTACCACTTCACCTTTACTAGTACAGAGAACACTTTTTTAGCCTGAAGGCGAGAGCTATGGTGTGGATCTACTGTGCATCTGTATTGTAGTGTGTATAGCAATTAGGCTGATATCGGCCTAATTGTCCAGTGATATCATTTTATGACTGCTCCAGAAGGATTGTGGGAAGCGCTATAAAAGCGCACGGTTCGATTGATAAGGGTCGGACTCTGAGATAAAGATGATTGTAGTCTGCCGATAGTATCGTTACACACCTTCAAGCTAGTCTCTACACGACAGCTTGGCTTGTCTACCGTCAAGGCTCAGTCATGACAGTATTGTGGCAGTCTAATGGAGCGATGGAAACAATACTTTATTCACAATTCAGCACATGTCCAGTAGATGAGCGCAAGGATGGTTTATTTCGTTTTTAATGTGTCTTTTGCTGCTATCTGTCTTCTCTTCGCAACGAGTCAGCATCCAGATGAATCCTATAACGATGTGATTTATAAAAAAAAAATCAATCAATTTAGAGCTCAGATGAGGAAGAATTGCTTGCTTGCTTGATTGATTGAATTTATTTAAGTAGCTTCGTTCAGATTTCCAAGCTTTGTTTTCTACCTTTTCAACGTGCTACTAGAATCGAGATTCATTTTGATATAATTCGATATATATAAGAAAAAAAATCTCATCAATATCATGGCTCTTGATGACGTTCTTTCCCTTTCAGTCCCTTTTATTAGCTTTTCAAGTTCGACTTCTGGGAATTAAAAAAAAAAAAACAAGTATTGCCAAGTAAACGGACCTCTAGAGCGTGGGCATCCACTTCAATGGAGTGAATCAAAGAAGGAAAGTAGGGCAATTGAAGCAAAGCGGTCTGGAGAGGGACATCCGTAAAAGTATAGAAGGCGAGCAGAAGTATGAAGAAGTGACTCACCGATGAGCATCTTTGGTGATTTCCTTAGTAGATTTCCAATTCTAGTGAGGATAGTCGAGTTGGTGTAGTCAACTGGAAAACAGAAATCACTTCATATACAATAATAGCGTCAATCGTGAAAGTGGCTGGAAAATGGTCGCGGAAACAATTAGAGCGGAATAGAATAGAATAGAATAGATTTATCCGCACAGGTGGTATTGTTGTGGGGGGGGAGGGGTGGGGGGGGAGGTGGTTGGAACAAGAAGAACAAAGAATGTGTGAAATAGGGGGGTAACTAAGCGAGTAGAGCGAGCAAGTATACAGATCATCCAACCTCCTTACACATCACATTCATGAACTCTGCATAGTTTGTAGGTATTTTTCCTTTTCGAAGTACAACATACAGTAATTTACCTACTCTGTTTGCAAAACTGTGCTCGCGAATCTTGGTTCGAAATCTTATCTTGGAAGAAAGACTAGCAGTCACGACATATGCCATTAAAATGAAACGGGAAGAGCGAAGAATGTTCTAGAAACGGTGCTTATCGCTTCACCAGGGCCACTTTTATAGTCCCCATGGTGTTAATCATCTGTGCCAATCAATATCGTTACTTAAGAGGCGATAGAGTGTGTGAATCGAGGAGAGTCAGATAAGACCAGTCATCAAAGACGCTTATGGAGAGCGCTGATAAAGGCTATCGCAAGTGTCGTTAGCGGGTCGTAATCTGCCTCGGACAAAACGTAACGGCGCGAAAAGCACGTTTCATGAGCAAAACTGCTAACAATTACGATACAAACTGTTCCAAAATTCTCAAACGATACTACATGAGAATTGGAGAATATTTCAACACAGGCAATAACTAGGAATAGGAAAATCAATGAATGTGTGGAATTCGAGATGATCTTGCAAATTTTCAACACAAATGAAACCATTCATTCATTTGATCATTAACATTCCCTTCTGGGATATAAATACAATCTGAGTGATATATTCAGATCAAGTCACGTTTGTGCACGACGGGAAACTCGTGGTGCGTCATCCACGGTCTGCCGTTCTCTCTATCGTCGATGTAGAAGGGCAGTTCGTCTGATGGCGGCTCCTTCTGGCACTGGCGACGATAGACGTACAGAGCGACACATGTGGCAACTAAAGTCGTAGAATGTTCTAGAAACAGTAATCAACCGTACTCTTTACTAAAGTACCTCTTCACCTAAAATCATTTCGAGGATCGACAATACAAAAATTCGACGAGTGCTCTCATAGCCAAAATTAGAAATAATATGAAACAAATGCTAATGTATGGCGCGCATTGATTGACACAAGAATACCGTACCTTGCACAGCCAGGGGTACGACCATCATCCAGAATTCTGAGGTTGCTATACTCGTTGTGTGAGTGGCAACCATAAAGACTTGGGAGCCGGCAACAACAATCTGGAAGTATTGAAACATTTTATTGTATTTTGTTTATTCAATAGAAATACGTATTTCAAAACTCAGTGGTTCCCCTAAGCCCTAGCACATACCTCATAGTAGAAGAAGTGGTCTCGGTACTGCCTCTGGCCTCCTTTGATCACTCTTTGATAGTACATGACGTGAACGACTACGGAAGCAGAGAAAAGCAAGACGAAACCATCTGCAAAGTGGGGGGGAATAACGGAAATGTCTGACTCAGTGCACTGATTGTGACCCATGTGACTGGTGTACGGTAGGCTAAACTGTATCGTTATGCCAATCTACCGCATTCTTTGATTATCGATTCAACCCAACTCACAAGTTCGAGAGAAGACGAAGCAGAATACCAGTTGTAGTGGGAAAGCGACGATGATTAGGGCGTGTGCAAGTCCCGCCGCGATTTTCATCCTGATTAAGGATGAAAATCTTTTCTTCTCACTTTGCATGCTCTCTCACCGGTAAGAGAAATGTGAGAGCACAGGAACTAAGGAGTGTCAGATGCCGGTTTTTCCATCACTAATGTTTTCATTTTTCACCCACACTCTCTCGCAGATACTGTACCTGATTAACTAATCTAAAGAGGATGACGAGCGTTCGTCTCCATATTGTGGATGATCTTTCGTAGTGAATCGAGAGATAGGATTGCTTGCTTTGGAAACGTAATACAGGAGCAGGTGGAAAGAAAACAGAATAAAGAGTATTTCACTCGAATCGATCCCTGTAAATAACGGAGAGAATACGCCACGTACTGGCAGTGTTTGGTCCTCGCTGACTCAGCTCGTCATCCTCCTTATCTGACGTGTGGACAAATGTGATATCGAATCGTGACCGACCCTCGCAAATTCGTGGGCTCTCTTGCCGATCACAGAAACTTGAAAGCATCTGACTGTTCGAGAGCCGGCCAAGATTCCGCATCACTAGGTGACAATAGTGATATCGTTACCGTTGTCTAATATCGCCATTCGTTTTGATGGTTCGCTCCACGACAATTTTTGCTAGAAGTGTATGTTTAAGGGAAAAGGTAAAGCCCAACAAGAATCAAGCGACTTTTTACATCGACTAGCGAACACTGGGGTCCGTCGGTAAGACGACTGCTGGCAAAGTCTACTCTTGCTGAATAGGCTTCTAGGGCTCGTCGACTCCGCGTCCGTAGGCACTAATACCAATTCAGACCCGACTCCATTAACGACCAGCCGATCCCGTGCGAGAACAACCAAACGAGAGCGAATTGCACAACGACTTTTTTTTTATCTTGGCTGCTGATCAGCTCAACAGACTACTTTGCACCTGGCCTAGGCTTGGCCCTCTTCTCTCTTTCTTTCTTCCGATATCTACCTTACTGATGAGAAGATCGTCCCGATTTTTGGAACAAACGTGGAATAGATGAACAACATAATAAAGGTCAATGATGTAATACACAAACAATGAATGAGCGATACGGAAGAATTGATTTTTCGAATTGACATACTGCACACATCGCAATATGCGCTGGCATATAACCATCTTGGGCATCTGCAAATCATTCACTTTTTGGAGCTTAATTACATAATTTGCATACTGTTTGTAGATATCTTTGCGAATTCGCTATTTAATCGAGAAAACAATACCCATCTGCTTCATGAACAAGTCGCCGATTGCTCCAGAGAGTTGGATAGAGTGTGAAAAGGTGTTCTTGCACTCCTCATTTTCTGGATCACTGAAGTGACGAGGGATAAACTTGTTGAGTTTCTCGATGTGCTAACCAAATAAGGGAAGCAACGACTCATCACGATCATTGAACACACATAGATCGATGATTCAATATCAGCCCTCACAATAAACAAAGACAGCACCCACCTGTTCTCGAGGCTTGAACTTCTCCTCCTTGACTTTGTTGACTTCACCGGCGAAGACTGCCTCGGGGCATCCATCGAATCGTTGTCGGCCATGCCTGCAATCAGCATTCAATGTTATTCAATTGAATGAAAATGAGTGTGGCAGTGTCCCTATATAGTGAGACAATCCGAATAGACGGACCGATTTAGTCGAGAAAGAGGGGAAGACGTGTCGAATAGTCCACCCTTTCATTTATGACGTTTCACACAGATTCCCTAATATTTTGCACGCGATCGCGTTTCTCATTTCAAATATTATAAATCTATGCCATCCAAGCGTCAACTCGAACAGTTGCTACGTTTAGGACATAGTTGAGAGAGAAATACAGAAATATTAGAGAAGAGATCAAAAGGAAGTAAAGCGACTGACCCATCACGGAAGACAGCCAGTCCGACAGTGGTCTTGACGATCTCGATGCACTCATCCTTGGTGAGATTGGGTCGCCATGCCTTGTCGAGGTATCCCTAACAATCGAAGATATACACAAACAATTATGGAAATAGTCCATCTAAACATGATCGCAACACACTACTTAGAGGAGGCAATCCAAAACCGAAACTGACTAGAACGTAGGTCGATCCGGATCCCGAGGCCGTCGATCGCTGTCGGGTGGTGAAGCCACTGATGGGGAAGGTGTACAGTTGGAAGTAATGATCATCGATAATTATTACTCCCTGATACCTCGCAAAAGATAACTTGGGAGAGGGTAACATTAATTTATTTTTTTAACAAGTCGCTAATATTAATTTACCTGTCCTCTCAACTTGGTGCCCCATCCGACGATGATGACGGAGGCGGAGAGCTGGTCGCGGTACTGGTAGAGGAACTGCCGGAAGAGCTGAGATGAACGGTAGATAGTTACTGGCTCGTTCTCCCTACTTCGCTTGCACCAACACTAAACTCAATTGAGCATGACAAATAGCTAAAGCCGTCCGGTTTATTTTAAATCGGGATAAAATAAATACAATTACCCTGATGCTCGCCTATACGTCTCGATGTAGTACTTGACGATATCGGCGATGGCTTGAGTGTCGGCGGCCGAGCCCGATCGCCAGACGGAGAATTGGCCAGTGATGGGCGTGATCTTGTTAGTCGTACGAGACGAGATGAACGAGCTGAAATTAAACTACCAAATAAATAAGCAATTACTTCTTCAATTGGGGGGATCGCTTTGCTTCAGTAGGCCTAGTATAACTTTGGTATAATTTCATTGGATATGGTCAGAATTAGGCTAATAAGACTAAAAGAGAATGCCCTCACTCCCGAAAACAGAGTAAACTCCACAAAAACGAAACTATTATGACAATAAACGGCACAATTTTTTTTAAAGAAAGAAGGGAACACTAACCCAGCAGGTTCGCGAGTTAGTGCCGATGACGACGCCTCCGTCGTACTCCATGACGATCGGCGTGGTCTGAAAAGCGGCACATAAAGTAAATTTAATCCTTTAAAACGTGGAATTGGTGGTAGGACAAGGAATAGATACGGCAATGTCATACATGAGAAAAAAAGAACGGGCGATAAGCAAATGAGCGAGGAAAGCGGGGAAGAATTCGAATAAGACTATGTGCTAACCAATATTTCTGTTATTTAATTAGATCCATTTTCTTCCTGCTCCGCAATTGCACAAAAGAATAGCGATAAAGTGAGCAAGTAAGAAAGCATCTTGTATAATGAGGAACAAAGGCCAAGTTCCCGCCAATAAGAATCACTAGCGCAGGTAGAAAGTGATAGGGGATGGGAAGAGCATTGGCGGAGGATTTGTTATTAAATGGTTTTTATTGTCTTTGAAGCGAATCAGTACAGTGAACGTTGCGAAGACGCTTCACGAAAATGCCCAGTTAAGAAACAGGATCAGGGGCATGAGAGGACAGCAAAAGAGCATGGTATTCGAGGGCAGATGGGCTGCAGCAATCAGGTAACACGACAGCAGCAAGATTAATACAAAAAAGTGGCAAGAAACAACAGCAAAACGAAAGGAAAGAGTTGCCGCGTTCTCTGGCTTTCTCGCTCTGACCCCTTCCGCACACTCTCTCGCCCTGGAACCCAGTCACATCACGACATCCCCCAGCTATTCTAAGTTTAGCGCGTATCCGTAAGCGCCCAGCTATCCGTGGACCAATTTATTCTTACAGTAGTTTTAAATTAAATTAAATAATTCTAATTAATTTTATTTATTTTTTTTATTTTTAATAATCGATCTTTGGGGTAATTTTATTTTGAGCAACAATCGTCCACCATGACCAGGTTCCTTTAAAGCGTTCTAGGAATGGGGCTTATCGCTCTCTCTCGTCCACTGTTTTAGTGACCGACGGATGTCCATCATCCGTGACTGGCAATCAATATCGTTACTTAAGGGGCGATAGAGGCGATATCGCACGACGGGAAACTTTTGTTATGTCATCCACGACCTGCTGTTCTTTCTATCGTCGATGTTGGAGATCAGGTCGTTTGACGACTCCTCCTCGCGCTTCTGACGATGATGGGCGTACAGAGCGACACACGTAGCCACTAGAATCATGTTTATGAAATCCTGATCTTAATAACTTCTGTCGTTTTCTACTAGTACTCGTTGCACATACATTCGCGTCCCAACAATTCGATAATGATGTCTCGCGAGAGATGTCGCAAAGCTCCCATGCACCTATTGTAGTAATATATTTTGGAGCGATGCCATTTCGGCTTTCATCTCTCTCTCAATTCTGCGATCTCTCTCGTCTGTCTGATCGTGAGTAAGTGTGTGGATTATGCGATATTAAATTTCTCGAGATCGATCTCTGATTTGAATTCCCGCAATTTCATATATCCGTTCCTGTAGAGCTACTGACTTGAAAACCAGTTTATAAGGTTTTCATACCCCAAGAATGCGCAAAAATGATTTTCAAGTCAGTAGCTCTACAGGGAACGGATATATGAAATTGCGGGAATTAAAATCATAGATCGATCTCGAGAAATTTTAGAGGGAGCCGTAACGACATCCCTAATACCTTGCACAGCCAATGGAACTGTCATCATCCAGAATTCGGCAGTGTGCAAATAAGGGGAAAATGCGGTGTGAAATGCTGTGTGAGTGGCAAACATGAAAACTTGCGTACATGCAACGATGATCTGTATTATTTACATTATTTCTGATTGTTTCAATCACCAATAGTAACCCCCTTAAAACCGTAAAACGAACCTCATAATAGAAGAATTATTTCTGGTGCTGTCTCTGGCCTCGTTTGATCAATCTTTGATAATGTATGATAAGAATGGCGATGGCAGCTGCGAAGAGCGCAACGAAACCATCTGAAATCTCTGAATAAAATGTCTGACCCAAAAAACTGAATCTGACCCATGCGACTGCGTTACGGTAGGCACTGGTTTTGATAGCATTTCATCGCCCTATATCAGTAGTCAGAGAGGAGCCGAGAGGATGATGAAACTGCCAGGCTACTATGTCCTCTGATTATCGATTTAATCAGATAACACGGTAGGCTGGCAAGTGAAGACAGATCGGAATTCCACTCTCCTCAAATACGCCACGTACGTATTGTGTTTGGTCGTTATTCTACTGAGTCATCGACCTCACCCTCCTTTCCTTCTCCTTATCAGAAGTGTTGACGATAGAGGTGACAATAGTGATGAATTCGTTTCCCTATTCTAATCTGACAATTCAACACACGATCTCGCATATTTGAACTGAAATAAACGTTACGAAAATGGAGATACAGAACTGCATTGTTTCCCAAGTTGACCATTCCGGATGACTCATCACATATCGCCCAAATTCTCATCTATCGAGAGAGAATAGGATAGCGGGTGGATTGATTTAACGGACACCAAATCCACACCTAGATATCATTGTTTCTCACGTAGAATCGCTAGAATCTTGAATGCTCTACCATCTTATGTTCATTCATCGTCTTGTGCCTATGTGTATAAGAAGAGATTACGTGAATTAGATTTCGACTTTAGTAAATACATCTTTCGCTAGTAGTATTCGAATATGAGACCGTTCGCCTTATTTTCTAGCAAATCGGACCAGCTTTGGCACAGCTCAAAAAGGTCGATTTTCTGAAACGGTGTGTATTGAGGTTTTCAAGTGTGCTAAACGATAGTCATATCCACTTTGCCCTCAGACCTCTCGTTGGCTCCAGACGACGTCACGTCGAAATCACATGTGCACGTGCTACTCGGCTTACGAGACTGCTAATTTTAGGTGAAAATGTTTTGTTTAGAATTGCATGGCGAACACGACTGTCTAGTTCATTTTTCATTATTTTCAAAAATAATTTTTAAAATATCAAGTATTCGTAGTCAAAAGTGGTCTTTGCAAAGTACACCACGCGATCGGGCGTGACGAGAGGATTCGATTAATATAATTTCATCCGAATTAACCATGCGACCGATGAGAAATGCAATTAAAAGTGAGTCGAAAACTCGTCTAATGAGGCTCTCCTGCCCCTTCCCTCCCCTCTTCCCTCGTGCGCTCTCTCCATTCCCCACGCTCTCTCGTCGCGCTGGGTCAGGGAAGCGAGAAAGGGGGAGACTGGCTCATTTACTGACAATCTGGATACACTTTAAATTGCATTTCTCATCGGTCGCATGGTTATTTCGGATGAAATTATAGGAATCGAATCCTCTCGGCACGCCCGATCGCGTGGTGTACTTTGCTAAGGCCACTTTTGACTCTACGAATACTTGATATTTTAAAAATTATTTTTGAAAATCATGAAAAATGAACTAGACAGGCGTGTTCGCCATGTAATTCTACCCCAGGAAACATTAAAATTAGCGGTCTCGTAAGTCGAGTAGCACGTGAAAATATGATTTCGAAGTCACGCCGTCTGGAGCCAAGGAGAGGTCTGAGGGCAAAATGGATATGACTATCGTCTTCAGCACCCTTGAAAACCTCAATACACACAGTTTCATAAAATCTTTTTGAGCTGTGCCAAAGCTGGTCCGATTTGCTTGAAAATAAGGCGAACGGTCTCATATTCGAATATTACTCTCTCATTCCGCATTGATGGTCACTATTCAGCCTATCACAAACATCGCAGCGAAAATATTTCTCAACTAGCACTCGCTCCGTATCCGTCCTATCGTCGAATGGATACACCGTTTATCCCCGTAAGAATATAATCGGATAAATTGAAATATTTGTTATTCAATCTTGACATCATTCATGTCTATCGAAGAATTTTTGATAATTTTAGAATACTGTCAATCAGATATCTATAGCCCTCGCCTTTTTCAGCCAGCAGAACGAATACGATCACTGCAACAGTCCCAGCGTCCGCAAATTCGAATCGCCGACACTGTTACTGAAACGTCTCCATTGGAACAAGTGAGTATATTATAAATAGAATTTTTTTGTGTAAACATATGTTTGTATTGCTTGCAGGAGCAATTTTATTTTTGTTGTGATGTATTAGATCTCGTTTGTTTTGTCGTTGTACTCGTGTCAATGTTGCTCTTCGTCATCTTCATTATTCAAATCGTGAACAAGTATGTATAGTATTAGATATGCCAGAGGAGCCTGCAAAAACCAATGGAGGCAGAAGGATTCGAACCAACGACCTGACGTTCACGTGACGGGTGCTCTACCACTGAGCTATACCCCCGTGTCCTCTCGTCCTCCAGTTCATAGCAATGATCCACGGGGAACAGGCCATGCATCCTTACAATAGTAGGAGTTGGAATTCGTTTAGTGCTCTTCATGAACTGATTCTCGCTTCCGAGCAAGTTTTTATTTGTATCATGTTGGAAATCGACCTAGCTCCAATGAAGATAAGTATATTGATTATAGTAGTACCGCGAGACCATACTGAATAGTATGTACGGTTAAATCACACCTTCAGTGAGAAATTAATGTCATTACAATTAGCTTGTTTGAAAACTCCAAAAAGTGTTGAATATGAATAATTTGGTATGCGTCCTAAGTTGTACATCGGAAAACATCCCCCGATCACACGTTTGCTTTGCGACATGATAGTGACTCTCTCATCACATATTGTTGATTACTCAATCTATCTCCGTGTAAACACCACTCCTCAACCACTCATCGAATAGTATTCGATCTGTATCCGTCCTATGCTCAAATGAATGCATACATGCATCGGAAAACAACCTTGATCACACTTTTGTTTAGCGAGTGAATCATGTCACTGCCTTACACATTGCCCATTACTGATCACTTGTGAATCGATAGCAGTGTGCAAAACATAGAGAAAGGAGGTGTTCATTGATTCCCGTGTCTTCCTCGGATGGACCCACCTCCAAGCTACTCTGAAGCTCAGGAGGTAAGATTGAACTCGCTTCTTCAGTAAACAATAATGATTGGCATCTTCTATCATCTAAATTAAAACCTGAAAATCGTTCAACCTAGCAAATCTAAGACTTGTGTTGCAGCACATTCCAACTCCGAAACCCCCGCCGTACCAACAAGAGAATCAGTTGCCGCGACCACAGCAGTTACACGAACCCCTGCTGCCGCGACACCACACCACCGACCCGGTCACTATTTATCCCGCACAGCAAGTTGGTCTCTAGTTGTATTTCTTCATATTTCTGACGATCTGCACGCGAAATCACTTATTAGTACGAAACAATTGACCAAAGGTAGATATCGAAAAACACCCCCGCGTTGGGAATATAAGAGATTTCCAAACAGAAATGAGTTCAGAAAGATCAAATATTGTTTGCGCAGAGAAAAAAGTAGAATTTAAAAATATCATAATTAAAATACCGTTAATTTGTTAATGTTAATTACAGGTGCCCCCTCGAGCTATAATTGAGAATTATCATGACGCTGCCTACGGCCCACTCAGTCCCTTGAGCCTCTGTTGCTCCATCATAGCAGTGGTGATGCTCATAATCATCATCATCAAAGCATGGGCCAGAGCCGACGATCATAGGGGTCCATGGAGAACTAGTCCATGGTTCCAAGGACCGATTCCCCATCCATCTTTTGTGCCGACCTTATGAGAATGAAAACTACATGTTTTTTTGTTATTGACAAGGTTTCTCTCATGTGACTAACATTGACCATTTAGTGTTTGAGTTCGTTGCGTTGACGGTTTCTCTGATCAAAATGATGACAAATGCAGCGCGAAATACGTAATTGATGAAGTATGAAAGAACCGGTCAAAGGACAGATGTTGCAACGACATCAATGGAGCTCTACTCTTGAAATAGAAGTTATATCATAACTAAGAGTTCAAAAAGTTCGAATCAACATTCAACAACGATATTTATACCACACAATCACTCTATCCAATGGAAATAGCTCAGAACATTCCACAGTACTTCTTGAGGAATTGCAGATCTGCAAAGAATTAGTGATGACAAATCGGCATCCCACTCTATTCATTTCGCACGTCAGAGAAACTAGAGAGCACGCATAATGAGGAGAGTGGAATGCCTATTGGTCATCACTACTTACTCCCGATGATCGGCGACTTCCCGATGCGAATCTTTCTCGCGTCCATCTCCCTCAGACGACGAGCAGCCTTAATTTCGTTTTTATTAATATCGTAATTAAAAAATAATATTTACAAATCCTGAAAAGTTCACTCACCATCTCTGCCGCCTTGCAGGTGCGCCTGAAAATAATTTATATTTTTTTTTGAAAAATTAAATATTTTTAAAATCTGATCGGGATAGTTTATTTTTCATCACTGGGCATGCCTGTTACAACGCAAAAGAGATTTTGAGTCTAGCTCGTCGGGTTAAAAAAAATTATTTTTCCGATTTTCGAAAAAGAAATTCGCGGGGAAAGCGTAATCTGGGAGTTCGATAGTGCTATGTGCATTGCCGATCGAACCCTGCATGATTGGTAAATGGATTTTTTCATCAAAATTTTGGTTAGCCGACCATAATTTTTCTTCAAAGCGATTTTTTGTAGTTTTTCGGGCTCAACTATTTTCAAGAGCTATAATTAGAGACCATAGGCTCCGCCCACTTGGGAGGGATAGAGATTTGCCAAAAATCCGCAAGAGCTTGTACACATCGAGTTCTCAATCAATTGAGCCGATCCAAAACATTTTATGTAGCTCTCAGTAGATTTTTAGATTTTTATCCTGTCCTCAAGGAACTGGGCCTGCAGGATGGTAGCTTTGTTAGGGAGGGAGTGGGATCTTCGATTTCAAGGTGTCTGGGTCAAGGGATGAGGGAATCTTCTTTGGCTTGTTGGGTCAACTGTTGGAATGGTCTTGGTCGATCTCCATTGAGCTTTGAAGTAGATCATCCAGCCTCCGATGATGGCGAGTGAGTGCTGACGTGGACTATTGATTGACTCACGAGGCAGACTTGACGATCGGGGCCTTTCTTGACAGTAGATCACTTGAGTCGGTTGATACCCATCCGGGGTCTCCTCTTGAAGCGTACCAAGCTTCAAGCTTCAAGCTTCAAGAGGTCTATTCTTGGAGAAAAAAAAATCGATGAATAGTCGAGGAGAATAGTCGAGGAGAGGGGATTGAGGCACTTCCAATGAATGAAACACGCCGCTCCACTCGCAATTTGTGAATTATATTTTTTAATGAATTTTAGAATAGAAAAAGAGGGGAAAAATTAAATCCTCGAATTGTACAACTTCGGCAAAAGTAAGAGTACGCGCGTATTCATATTCCGACTTTCGTTGTTTATCTTGACAGCTAGCAAAACTGGCTGCAAAGGATGGGACTCGAACCAGGGGTTTCGGGTTTAGTAAACGAGCGCGCTACCGATTGAGCCACAAGACCATGCGTTCGCTCGTCTCACGTGCGCTACATGATTGTGCGAGGGTGGATTAGGCGAGTAATGCATTGTGGGGCCCTTGAGAACACCTTTTTAATTTTTTCTCGACAATGATTTGATATATAGACAAACGGCCAAAAGTATGATGTTATTCGGTCCCAGAAGGGTACTTTGGCAGTACTTTTCGCCTGACTGAGTGAAATCGTCTCTAGACCCTGTGGTCTCTACGTTTGGTTTCCATTTGGAAAACACAACAAGTCTGTTATCAGTGCATGACATGATACTTTCCTGAAAAGAGGCGAGTGTCTGCGTAAACGTGAGCCCCATGATATATCTAAGACGCGCCTCGTGTTGACTACAAATTTACGCGAATCCACCTGTCTCGAGCTCACGCTTTCAGGCGTGAAAAGAGCCTGATTTCGTCTTTCTACCTTTCATTTCTCAGTATCCATCTGGTCTGCTACTTTCGTTACTTTTGCATCGTAACTTGACTAGCAAGCCGATTCTGTATTCCATTCCCTAATACATTTTGCGGTTCTAGAGTCGAAATGCTGCCCGTACTCGTCTTCGCCGCTCTGCTCTTGCTACACGGCACGGCTGCGATGGAGTCCCGTATGCCTGCCTCGAGAGTGGATCACGGTGAGTGCCCTAAAATGCCTAGCCAAGAGCAAAGTACACTCCGCTTTGCATGCGCTTCGCTTTCGTTATCCGCCAAACAATGACATCAAACGATGATTGATATTTCAATCAATTCTCCCATTCCAGAAATGCTCAAGCGCGAGGAGGTCACCGAGCCTTTTCGAATGTGACGCGATAACGGATAATCGGGATGTTCTCTGTTTTATAGGGGGGTTTGATGAGGCATAAGTGAGACTACTTTATCATATAGTGCATTTCAGGTGCAAACACCTCTGGAGTACTGAGAACTGAGAAAATCGAAAAATCGGGTGGAAAAAGTCGATTTCAGAATTGCCCGGAAATCGTTCCCAATAGGGCTCCTGTGTACTTTGGACATGTCAAACATAATGCAAAAATAATTTCGAGTTTATCTTGTTCGGTTGAGAAAATATGAAAATTCGATGTTTTTCACTGTGCCCGCACCTGGCGCACCGCATTGCGCGGCCAGACCAGTTTCCATACCATTATTGTAAACAAGGTCCAAGGCACCAAAGGTCCTATGAGTATGGAGACCGGAATCGAAAATAATGTACCGATGTCCGGAGGATGGTCGAAAATAACCGAGCGGTCGTCTTAAAGAAAAAAGTTATGCTTGAAAAATTGTCGAAATCGAGCATTTTTTTTAGTTAATCGAATAAATGACAAATTTATTATCGATCGCTGAATCCCTCTTTTCATTTTTTCGATGCAGAATTGAACGGGCTACAAAACAAATATAGTGGTCACTGGGACTTTTGGCGAAAATCGGCAACTTGGTCGAAAAAATCGAAACATGATGTCAAAAAAGTGAATTTCGCAATGAGCAGTAATCGATCAGAACAGCTATTTTATACACTCATGGCACCCCCCCCCCCAAATTAACGCAAAAGAGAAATAGGGTATATCTCGATCGGTTGTGAAAATTTGATTTTTCGACCATTTTTTTATTGAAAATCATGTTTTTCCCTACCCCAACGCTGTAACAATAAATAAGTCATGGTTTATGCATAAGGGCACCAAGACCGTTCCAGCACCCCTGTATGGGCTTCTGGTTCTCATTGCTAGAGAAACGTGTCCGGGGGGTGGTCTCAAATTAGCGAGACGCCGTCTTAATATACAAAAATATATCAACTGAGAATAAAAAAAACTTTATTTTAAACCAATAACAGATTCATTTGAACGGGCTAAATCGGCTTGTATACTTTGTGCTCTTCGGTCCGCAACTTCATTGTAATGCTTGGGGACATTTTCGTAGGGACGCTCGACAATGATCTCCAGTGTCTTAGCGGCATATATCCATGAAGTCGTATCACACACGAGAATGTTAACGAGAAAGGAAGAAAGACTAGGATCCTCTCCCACATTGAGTTTCCCTGCAGTGGTCATTATACAAAAAGACACCTGGCTTTATTCTTCTCGTCTTTCTTTCCTGCTCCTTCGACTGTACGATTTCATTGGATCTCCATACAACTTTGACAAGGCAATCATTTCAAAATAAGTTCGAAAAAGACATGCAAACATGAGGCGACAAACCCAAACACTTCCATGTCATAACTCTCTCAACTCAATTTCCAATTACGTAGCTTCGTTTATTTGCAAATTTCTAAAAAATAATTTTACAATTTATAGCGAGCTTTGTATAGTTTCCGTGCAATCCACAAATCGCCTTCTCTATTGTTTGGATTGCCATCTGTGAACAATAAAACATAGCTTATGATACTAATTGAGCAGTACATGGGCAGGGAAGTATGCATATCACAGGATTTTCGATATAATTGAGATTCTGCCAACAGGGGCCGTACAACGATTTTGAAACCTACGTTCAAAATTTGGCCCAAGAGTCATCTTTGGACGTAGAGTTCGAAAATCGACCTTAGAAGGCCGTATCTTCAAAGCCTCATTCGCTGTGGCGCATTTTACCCTGTGCGGTCGGTTTTCATATCTCATGAACGGCGCTTCGGAGACCCACAAAAATATTGTAATTCTGAAAGATCTTGACGGGATAAGACTTTTTACAATTGCGAGTAAAGGGCTAGCTCATTTGCGAAAAAAGTTATGCCCACCGAAAATGTTGATATGGTCACCCTGAACATTTTTTGTTCGTGCCGTGCCAAATAAACTTTTTTATTCGATTCCTCTTGCAATTTTACTCCCGAATTCAATTTTTTATGGAATTTAAAAGGGGGGGAATGGGTTCCATATGCCGTCAAATAGGCGCGAGTCATCGATTTTCACCAAAAAATGTAGTTTTTCGAGCTAAACTTTGTTCTTTCTCGTTTTCATGAGTTCTGGTATCGATTTCCTAAAAAAAAAAATACGCCAGAAAATCCTATTGTGAGGTGATTTTGAGATTATGAGTTTTTCAAACTTTTCAACCCCAATTTCGAGGTTATTTTTTGGTCAAAAAGTCATAATCAAACCTCACAATAGGATTTTCTGGCGTATTTTTTGATGCGGAAACCGAGAATCGATACCAGAACTCATGAAAACGAGAAAGAACAAAGTTTAGCTCGAAAAATTACATTTTTTGGTGAAAATCGACGACTCGCGCCTATTTGACGGCATATGTAGCCCATTCCACCCCCTTTTAAATTCCATAAAAAATTGAATTCGGGAGTAAAATTGCAAGAGGAATCGAATAAAAAAGTTTATTTGGCACGGCACGAACGAGATTTTTCAGGGTGACCATATCAACATTTTCGGTGGACATAACTTTTTTCACAAATGAGCTAGCCCTTCACTCGTAATTGTAAAAAGTCTTATCTCGTCAAGATCTTTCAGAATTACTATATATTGATGGGTCTCCGAAGCGCCGTTCATGAGATATGAAAACCGACAGCACAGGGTAAAGTGTGCCACAGGGAATGAGGCTTTGAAGATACGGCCTTCTAAGGTCGATTTTCGAACTCTACGTCCAAAGATGACTCTAGGGCCAAATTTTGAGCATAGGTTGCAAAATCGTTGTACGGCCGTATCTCAATTGTATCAAAAATCATGTGATATTACTGCAAGAATGTTTGAGGGAAAACAAAGATTGATTGAAAATCCATCTAACGCCACTCACATTCGAACTTGACATGCACGGGGCACGAGTTCCGTGTTGTATTTGACTGAACGAAATGATTCATAATAAATTTCAAGTAAGTATTTAATTCCTCACATTTTCGTTGTCGATATCAGTCATTTCCAGAATACTCAATGAAGTGTGTGGAAGACGAGTTGGCGTAATCAACTGAATCAAAAATAAAACTCGCGAACAATCAAAGACTCATTCGTGCAGTAAGTTTGAGATTCGTGAATACAACAAGTGAGGCGGACTGCAGGAAAAATGGGAGGAAGGATGCGAGAGAAAGAGTGAATCCCACGAACAGCGCTTGCCCATGGTTGCTATGATGCGAGACTAGTGGAGATGTCGTTTCGAGTCTTGCTCTCTTCTCTTCGCACACACTCTCGCTGGACAGACAAACGAGAGAATGAGCAGAATGAAGAGTGTGGAAATCCGAAACGACATCACAAAGATACTAGGACTCTCCCCACATCCACTTCCCTACAACTGCACGATTCGTTCCTTTCTTTTCATCAATAAGACGATGGCGCATCTTGAAACTAAGCTAATGACTGATAATCTTTGGTTGATAATCAATGACCATGATATGTAGATAAGATCGCGAGAAACAACAGGAAAGCAAATTCACAGCATAGATAGATGAAAACATGTTCTCAAAAAGTATTGTATTGTATCGGGCAGTTGAAATCCGTTGGTGGTCTGTTTTGCGAACGGTGCATGTAAACTCACAAACATTCTTTATTCTTCGGTTGTTAGAATTTTATTACTGGATTCAGTTAGTACTTTTGCATTCACTGTAAACATCAAAACTGTTCGGAGCCATACGACACCTTGTTCTCCCATCAATTATTATCAATAGCACGGGTAGATCTTTGGTTGCTAACTCGGACGTTGGCGCTGCATCGGAGTTTCCGAGGCGAATTTCTTGTCATGGCCACGGTTTTCTCACCTCCGGAAGACTCACTCTCGAACTCGCTTTTGTTCTTTTTGCCCACATGATTCCGTTATGCGTCCATCTCCCTGAGAAAAAAAAACACTTTAAAAACGATTTAAGAAAAATTGATTATAAAATATGAAAACATGATTTCTGAAGAAAAGAAAAAATCTCACATTTGTATTCGTGTAATTCCCTTGTGCTTGTCCGTCCATGGTAGGCGGACGTCGAGGTGTTGTAGACAACTTAGGAATATTATCAGTGATAGGTAAACTTAACTCATTAGAAAAACAATTGTTTGTAAATGTGAAGTGTTCTCAGCAAATACGAATGAGTAGGAGCACGATACGAAAGAAGGGAGTGGGGCTTGGATAGATGTTTCTAGCGTGGTTTGACGCGTATAATTCGAATTTCGCTATGCGAGCACATGCAACTTTGATGGGGAAAAGTTATGCTCTAAAAACCTTGAAATCATCCTCTCTCACTGCGTCCGTCCTGCAGTTGCTAGGATATGAAAGCGAATGGGATCCTTCTCGTCTTTCCCTCGACTGTACGATTCTCCCTCTCCTTCTCATTCGAGGAGTAACATACTTTTGAATCAACATCGTCTTCTGAGAAACACACTGGATGATAATCTTCCAGAGCAAATTCAATCAGACATAGCAAACGAATAGTTTTAATGAAGATCTTTCACCAATAACAAAATACGACAAAATAAATTTCTTGCCGAATTCACTTGTTTTAATATTTCTCGTATATTTCTCGCGATGGAATGAAATTATTTTCAAAACAATTTATACTTCGAAATGTAGGGTCATCTCACATCCAGCTTGATCGAACTCGTTTCCTCCAACGGAAACACCATATTCTCATCGGAACAGTCGTTTACGCAACATTCCTTCTTTTGATCTCGCACAGTTCAGAGTTTGCCGTTGCACAGAGAGTTTTCAGTGCGGATTCTTTCTAAAAGTCTGATGATATCTTACTGAAATCGCAATTACCTTATTGGGGATTTTAGGTCGATTGGGATTCATTTCATGGAAACAATCGTGAGAGAATGCAATATATGAATGTGAGTGAGAGGAAGACTGAGAGGCGTTCTCTCTTCAGCACCTTGCAGTTGCTAGGAAGCAGAAAGTGACTGCGAATACTCCTCTCTTCATTGCTAGTTTCATTACCATATTCATCAGTCTCATCTAACAACTCTCACTGCTGACACTATACGCAAATAAATAAATATATAAATTAAAGCATCAACATAACATTTATCAGCTGATGAGAGATTATCAGCGACAATATCATAAATCTCTTCATTCTTGCAGCACTTCGTTTTGGAGATGTTAAATGCGATCGACAACTTCATACTTTACTCGATGATCGAAGATGTGTCTCAAAAATCTCGAAAATTCTGTGTTACGACGTTTTGCACTCGTCCTTCTCATCACAACTGCAAATGGGCAATGAAAGAGAAAAAAGAAATTGTACGCAACATCAGTTTCAGAGCATTCATCGTATCATGTATCGCAACCAACGCTTGACATCTTATCCGTAATCAGTCAGCGAAATGCAGACAATTACTTCAGCTTCAGATGACAACTTGACGTTCCTCACACATCGCACGTACGAGTTGGTGAAAGCAACTGAAACGTATTGATGAGGCATAGATAGAGACCGCAAGCTCCGCCCACTTTGAGGGGAACAAAACTCATTCAAAACCTGCGCATCGAGGTGAAAATCCTAGTTTGCAATCAATCCGGGCGTTCTAAAGCATTTTCTGTAGCTAACAGTAGCCTCTACAAAATATGTGAGGCGGAGCTTGCAATCTCAATTATAAGTAGGTCAAAATGACCATTTAAGTTTGAAAAGTGGAGTTTCATGGGCTTCTAGTGGCCAAACGCAGCTCCGCCACTCGTCATCGTTTAATTTGAAATTTAGAGGATTTTTAAGCATTTTACTAGATTTTTAATAATTTTCTCTGAATTGTCACGCGAGCGCGAGAGGAGAGCGACGAGAGAGCGGGGGGGGGGGCGAGAGAGACACACGCGAGAGAGGCTCCGTCCCTTTTCTCTCTCGCCTGATTTCCCTCTCCTCTCCATTGCCCACGCGGAAATGGTTTTCATGGAATAACTCGGCTCGGAGATCAGTTAGAGACTAATTCTAAAAAGCAAAAATGCTATTCAGACCGAGACCAATGTATTGAGCACACATTTGGACCGGTGCAAACAATTTGGCAGATCAACCTGCGGTCTCTAGTCATAGACCAAAAACAATTGATTATTAGAGTTAAAAAAGAGATACGATGAATAGAAAGGACGAAAAGAATTCACTCAATAATAACATAGAGAAGGACGGGCCTCTTTTCTCCTCGTTCGCTATACGAATCTCTTTTTCCATCTTTCCCTTCTTTCTCAACAAGGAAACTGCTTCCTTCTAACCAATGAACATTGAAGCCATACCGCAACACACTGAATAATCCAACGACATTAATTCACTCAAAAACGATCACTACAAGTGTGGTGATCTCATAATTGAGTGTGAGTTGATTTCTCCATTATAATCGCACTCAATTTCCGGCTCCACAGATGCACATCAGTCGATCTCGGGCATCAACTTGGGTCGTATCAGTACTGCTCTCTTTATTGTGTGAAACTTGAGAAAACCGTTGCAACGTCCTGTAGGCTTCGAACCGATTCCGAACATTTTTTTTCCGACCGGATTGTCCATGTTGAACTTGAATTAGCTTTTTGTCAATTTCTCTATAATGCAGCCGTTATGAAGTTAGTGTAATTTTTTTAGTTCGGTTGGCAGGTCGGGTATTCGATGTAATCAGCCATAATTTGCTGTGGAGCCTTCTCTACCTCATTGTCGAGTCGGTATAAACGACTGAAAAAAGAGGAAATATATTTTGTTTTTAAGAAAATAAATACTGAAAAATATACAAAAAAAGTAATGAGAGGCAAGCAAATCGAAAGAAGAATAAGACTGAGGGGAGAGCGAGAAGAGACTCCCAAATGAATAGTGGCAGGCCTTCAGTTGCTAGGATGCAAAAGAGGGATTGTCTCTTTCCCCCTCCTTTCCTCTAGATGTACGATTTAGGGTTTCCCTTTTCAGGTGGCGCCTAGGCCGCCTGAAAACAATTACAAACTCAGACAATGGGATGAATAAAACCTGATTAACCTGACCTGATCAGGTCAGGTCACAAAGGATGACAAAGGGAACAAGTTCAATCAGATTTGATTCAATTACCTGATCAGGTCAGAATACCTGAAAAGGGAAACCCTAGTACGATTCTCTTCCATCTCCATCTACTGTCAACAGGCTCATGACTAACGCCAATGTTAAATTTTTCTCAGTGATAGGAAATGAGCAGAGCGTTAGGATTATCGAAACAGGGTTTGTTGAGTCGGTATAAACAACTGTGGTTGTCAGGTGACGCATGTCCGATTGTTGATTGTAGTGTTTCTCATTGTGTGGTTTGACCAAGAAATTGTGTGCTGATGATCTCATGACAATAAATAGTACGGATTCTGGGCAGCTTGGCTCTTTATTTCTATAATTTAACAGTTAACCACACGCTGAATGCATCTTTTCTTGGCCAAGACGAGTATGAGTGCACTTCGTCTGAGGACCAGAAATAGAGGTTGTCAGGTGACGCATTCCTGCTTGTTGTCCTCGCCTCTCTCGATGATTGTGATCGTGGAATTGTCCAGAAGTCCAGAAGTTACCTTCCATTAGCAGCTGGCTCGAGTTCAGTGTGATAATATTTCCAAATATCTAAATGCCATCTGTACAATAATACAGATATTCACTGCCCGGAGACTTACTTTGTTTCAGCTTTGAATGTACATCCCTAGTAGGTTATGGTAGTCGAGTTGTTATAGATAACTGAGAAAAATACAAGATCATGCAGCAAAGAACACTAATAATACAAATAATACTAGAGCGTTAGTGGGATGAAAGCGAAATGAAGACTGCGAGAGGCCTTTCTCGAATGCTGTTCCTATGCAGTTGCTAGGATGCATGAAAGAGAAACGAGACTGCATTTTGTTTTCCTTCCTCTAAATTGTACGATTTAGCTCCTCCTTCTTCTCCCACAGGCCAATTCTTTGTTGTCATTGAGTTCGCGAAAAGATGGCATGGAAAAATCAAGGTTCTCCATTCGAAGTGGTCGTATCAATGATGTTCATCAAACCGACTCATACTTTAGAGAGAAAATATGCATTTTGAATAATTTTGAATAACCTTCACCTTGCAAAGAAGTTTTTAAAACTCTTTATTACTCAAATGATATTGCTCTTGAGTTGTACGACAGAGAAAATTGGACGCATTGCTCGGTCCCTTCTTCGTATTCGAGTAGATCCGTATCCTCACATCCGGACGGAGAGCTCTGGATCGTGGAGACCTCGCAGTTCTCACTATCACCGTCAGCAGTGAACATTTCTTGCTCGGAATAGATGCGATCGGTAGTTAGACGTTTTGTTCTGTGTTTTCATATCCTCTGTTTGTCATTTGCGTGTCGTTCCCAAGCAGCACGAACATGCGATGCGTTTTTATCTCACTGTAATATTACCAATGGACCCATATGTAAAATTGAGTCACTTTGAACAATTAAAAACTGCTTACTTATGAAATACATAATTACTTATGATCCACTAGTCGATGGTTAGTCGAGTTGGTGTAGTCAACTAAAATCATAATGAAAAGCTCAGGTGTAATAGAAAACTCAAGCGCAATGAGATAACAGAAAATGCAATTTTGAGGCAAATGTAAGAGGAGCTGATATGAGAGTGGAAGGGAGACTCAATCAATCAATCAATCAATTTATCATGTCAGGCAATAGATGCTCAGAAGGGGATGAGTCGGCGGTATTCTTCATAAGTTGTAGACCACCAGTTAGCGCCAATAGCTCGCTTCAAGTCGTCTCTCCAGCGCACTCTAGGTTTGCCCTGGGGGCGGTTCCTGTTGTATGGCGTCCAGACGGTAGTCGCGCGACTCCATTGATCCAAGTCCATGTTCCGTACCTTGAGAGCCCAGCGAGCTTGCGTTTCAATCCCTCCTCGACCCAGTCTCGCAGTTTTGTGATACCTCGCACGCGGTCGTTTCTCCATCGGTCCCTCAGCGAAACTCCAACCATTTTCCTTTCCATCTTCCTTTGGGTCACACTCAATCTCTCCTTATCGCTCGATCGTAGTGCCCATACTTCGCTTCCGTAGAGTACTGTAGATGTGACGCAGCTTTCGAAAAGTTTTCTCCTGGTCTTCATGGGAAGTAGGCGGGATGAGAGGAGACTTGAAAGCTTGCTCCATGCATACCAGCCGAGTCGGATCCGGTGTTCTATTTCATCCGAGTGATCGAGGGGAAGGGAGATTCTTCCTCCAAGATAGGTGGCAGACTCGGTGAATTCAAACTTCAGATTGCCGATGGTGATTGGGGCTCGTGTAGTGGTGCATGAGGTGAGCAGATTGGTCTTAGAGGCATTGACTTCGAGACCTACTCTACTGCAGGCTTCCATCAACTTCTTCAACATCCTTTCCAGTTCCGGTCGTGACTTGGCGATGAGAGCCACGTCATCTGCGTATTCCAGATGGCTCAGGTTCCTCCCGTCTATCCGAATCCCGTCGCTTTCCCAGTCGATGTCATCCATTGCCGAACGAAGAACCACGTTAAAGAGACGAGGAGACAGAGTGTCTCCTTGGCGGACTCCTCTTCGAACGGTTATGGGAATAGATCTTCGTTGACGCGGATGAGGGTGGAAGACGATTCGTAGATGCGACGGAGAAGATGAACGAGGGTCGGATGGCATCCAGCTGACCAGAGAGACTGCCAGACAGCGCTCCACTCCACGGAATCGAAGACCTTCTTGAAGTCGACAAACGCGAAGTAGATGGGAATACCGTACTCAGAGGTATTTTCTGCTATCTGCTTGATGGAATGCAGATTGTCGAGTGTGCTGTGCCCGCACCGGAACCCGGTTTGGGTGGGCGACTCAGCCTCTTCAAGCACCACCTCGAATCTTTTCAGGATACACCTAGTGATGGTCTTGAGGGTTACGGTAAGGAGGGAGATGGGTCGAAAGTTTCCGATATTGGTAGGATCTCCTTTCTTGTAAAGTAAGGAGACTACTGCTTCAGCCAAATTATCGGGAACTGTATCTCCAGCTACCAAGCGGTTGAGAAGGTCCGCGATCACAGGAGCGAGGTAGTCTCTTGCATTGTAGATCATCTCGGGTAGGATGCCGTCGGAACCAGGGGAGTGGCCGCATTTCAGAAGAGACATCGCGTGCCGGGTCTCGTCTGGAAGGAAGGGAGCCAGAGAGTAGGTTGGGATCGAAGGGACTGCGAGGGGTAGCTGTACTCCGGGGGTGTAGAGATCGTCGTAGAAACGCTTGACCGCTACCGTAGTTGCACCCTGAGAGAGTGCACCAGTGGTAGGATCGGGGACGGGAAGACGCTTCCTGGAGGATTGGAGATTCAGCGTCACCTTCACTATGCTCCTTCCCATGGTCGCTGCGTGCCGGGCTTGAGCCTCCTTGCGCCTTCTGATGTCATCGACGAGGCTCATTCGGGCTGCTTTGCACGTGGTGGAGTAGGCGATGTTTCCATTCGAGAGGGATTGCAGTTGGTGGCGCGTGGCTAGGAGTCTCCGGGTCGCAGGGGATATCCAGGGTGGGATCTTGCGCACTCTCCAACAGTCGCTTGCTGCGGTCTCAGTGAATGCCCGGATGACTATGCGAGATCTTCTCCCGAATGCGGTTGCCCTGCAGTTGCCAGGATGTAACAGAGCGTGGGAAGTCTCCCCCCTCTCTTCTTCTCCCTTCAACTGTACGATTTTCCTCCTCATACAAGCTCACATGCACGAATACTCTTCACAAATTGTTGTATCTCACTTTACTTTTTTGCATGATCCACTTGCATCGACTACTCTCCGTCTCCATTTGGTTCATTCCATACAGACGATGAAGATAACACATTCTTATATCGCACAGTCCCAAGCCAACGTTGAAAACGTGGTTCGAAGAAAACGAGGATGCACTGATCTGTACGTATTCATTATTCATTGACTTTGAGGCTTCTCTACAGCCTTGCAGTCGAGTTGGCGTAAACAACTGAGAAAGTGAAAATGTACAAATGCAATACAAATAAGACGCGAGTATTTTAAGAAGGAAAAAAGAAAGACGGAAATGAACAAAAAAGAATGCGCGGAAAATGAAAATAGACTTTTGTCTCAACATTGGCTTGCTTGCAGTTGCTAGGATGGAGGAACAGGGATCCCCAGTCTTTCTCTTTCCTGCCTTCTAACTGTACGATTATCTTCCCTCTAAATCAATTACAAACACATTCGTTACCGATCTTTGAAAGAACAAATTTAACAGTTTTTCTGATAATAGTAAATAAGCAGAGCGAGAGGAACATCGTTACAGAAAAAATAATAATGTAATGCAACATTTAAATACAAAATTTAGCATAATTGTAATCAAATAATTTATAATTATATTGTAAATTATTCGAGTCTAGCAAAAAATTAGTTTGTGGTAATGCTTTGATCATGACAATAAATATTTCGGATTCTTTGCAGAATAGCTTCATTCATATAAATTTATGGTTATCCATACCTCATCATGCATCTTTACTTGTACAAGCCACTGACTGTCCCACTCTGTCGTAGAAGGCGTATTACAGGAAGTCAGGTGACGCATGACGAGATGATGTTTCCGCCTTTCACGATGACTGTGATCTTGTTGCCGTTATCGTATTGAAAAATTCAATTCCATTTGCAACTGTCGGCCGTCTCCAGTTGGATGATATTTTTCAAATATCTGAATGATATTTGCAAAATGATACAAATATTCACTGCCGGAGACTTACTTTGTTTCAGCTTTGCTTCCATCCGTAGTAGGTTATGGTAGTCGAGTTGATATAGGCAACTGAGAAAGACTCAAAATCATGCAACAAAGAA
This sequence comes from Pristionchus entomophagus, assembly GCA_036245825.1. Classification (NCBI taxonomy): domain Eukaryota; kingdom Metazoa; phylum Nematoda; class Chromadorea; order Rhabditida; family Neodiplogasteridae; genus Pristionchus; species Pristionchus entomophagus. Next base: position 5,629,587 of record BTSX01000001.1, read on the forward strand.
CAGGAAAATGGAGAATACAAATTTTACTAGCACAAGCGTTAGTGAGATGAAAGCGAAAGAAAGACTGCGAAAGGCCTTCCTCGAATGCTTTTCCCCTGCGGTTGCTAGGAGGCATAAAAAGAGACGAGTATCCTTTCTCTCCTTCATCGTCCCTTCAACTGGACAATTTTTCTTGCCCCTTCTTTTACAATTATTATATTTTTTTATCAGGAAGTGTGAAGCCTATGGGAAAAAAGATTAGATAAACATCAGTAAACTAATGATGCAAACAAAACACGAATTTTGGAGCGCGTTGTATTAGCTTCTTGACGAGAATCTTGTTTATTATTATTGTGTCCATGGCTTGTGCCTGACGACGGAGAGTTGAGTGATACAAGTTTAACCACAATCAGAGGGATACAACCTGCTCCGGATTGAATTAGAATGGATAGATAAAGGGATGAGATACCACTCATGGAGAGAGCGGAGATTGTGTAGTGAAGGACGACTGCATTGCCGGCTGAATGGACGGTTGCGGGCAGCCGAAAATCCGTCGGACCAGGGATACACACTGTTCCCTGAAGAACCAGTGTTAGTATCTCTATGAAGAGGGAGTTTCATGATTAAAGAAGGACAGGAACGAACGCTCATGCAAATCGTATATCCTATAGGCGCGGGGCAATTTTCATGTCCGCTTTCTTGATTATCGTCTCTTTTTCCACCTCTCAGATTAGTGTTTGAGACTATACAATTTTTGTGATGCCTCTTGTAACCTGTATATTTTCACTCCAACAAGCGTTACAACGGCATCAATCACCGGAAAAAGGGTTGTGCTCGCTGAATCCTGCAAAAAGCAATGATTTTCAAAAGTGACCTCTCGATAATTATCTAATTAGGTAATTATATTGCAAGTTGCTTACGAAATTGGGCACCACCGAAATGCGGAAGAACATCGGAAAGTTGATGATGCCTCCGCACGGTAGGTAGACGCACACAATCGGTACCATCACCTAATAATGTTTTTTAAATGAAAATCGGTTCAAAATCGGTACTTGGATGACTAAAGTCTTGAACAGTTGCTTCTGCAGTTGCTGAGTCTTGGCTGCGAGTTTGTCTCCGTAAGCCCTGAAAATCGTCATACCTCGAAAATTAATTAAAAGGTTAAGGTAATAGGTAATTGTGCGGTCAAATCAAGCGATTTCACAGTCGTCTTTCGACGGCTACGCAAAATTGTGCAAGCGGTAAGGCCGATTGCTCGAATTAATCGTTGAAAAGTTAATCCTTCGAATTAGTGGTGTTAATTTGGTTCTCAACAATCCACACAAACTCTCGTCTGTCTAAGCGGCGAGAAGATTGTGAAATCGGGAAAGGCGGCGGAAAAGATAACTAGAATGAATCATACTTGAACGAATTGACGATCAGCACTGCACAAATCGCGATTATGGTGAACCAAAACGTCATGATTGCGTTGAATCCCATCGAAGCCAGTACAGCGGAGACTCGCAATCCTTTTTCGTTCTGAAAATACGAACTTTATAACCACCAGCGTATCAGTTTAGAAAAAGTTCACTTTGTCGATTGCCGAAAATAAAATGCAACATTTGCACATAAGGGTCTTCGAGATAGAACTTGCGTAGTAAAGCGCGCCGATGTGACCTTTCCCCCTTCCAGGAAACTCAGAGTCCAAAAATGGTTTCACGTAACGCTGAAGTTCATCGTCCGAATGATAATTATACCAGCAGTTTGAGAACCTGCACATCATAGACCAATTTAAATGTCTGTTGCATCGTGCAATACCACACAATCAGTTGTAGTGCGACAGAACCAGCAATCAACACAGTAGTTTTCGCGCCCGTGTAGAAACTGGCAGCATGGGGACTAAATTATGGGTTAATGTAATTTTCACACAATTTGAGGTACTAGTGATGTCGTTTCGTTATTCGACTCTCCTCATTCTGCACACTCTCTCGGTTCTCTGAGCAGCGAGATAGTGTGGAGAATGGAGAGAGACAGAACCGAAACGACATCACTATGAGGTACCTTCTCAAGACAATGAGCCGGTAGATGAATAGATGCGCCATGATCGGCATTGTTTGCGAGAAAACCGCAGCGAATAGACAAATTGAAAACTGAAATGGGCGAGAAGATTGATGAATGATTGCCAATAGTTAACAACGTTGTTTTTTTTTACATCAACATTTTCAATAAAAGGCGTGCTTGGTAAACTGCCAAATGGTTTAGTAACATTGAGAGCGGTTGAAGTTTTTTTCTACATCGGAATACAAATGTCTGTAATTTGAACAGGTATCACTAATCACCGACCTTTGTGGTCAAAATGCCATTAGAGAACATTACGAGGGCATCGCGATACGTGCAGATTACCTGTTAATTCTCGGACAGTTATGAGACAGTTATGTGGTGTTGCTCACGCTCCAATTCATATACTATCTTGCCGGTTTGGAAAACAAACAAATAGTGTGCAGAATAGAGAAAATTACGATTCGATCCGGCAAAAGAATTGTGCCTTTTCGCCCTTCCCCTTACAACTATAGTTAACAGTCCAGAGGGGGTCTGAGGCAATGAGGGGAATAATGGATCTCCAAACTATAACTCATAACACTGATGTCAGACAGGCATCTTCAGCTGATGAGTGGGGTGCTGTGCGGCATCATTAGAAACTAGGATTCGGTTTTGGATCTCTCCATTCCATTCATTATGAATCAGACATACGAGTGAGTGTAAAGAATTAAGAGAGTCAAAACCCCAAAACGAAATCACTACAAGAAATGCACCGGTAGTGTCAGCAGATGTACGAAAGGAAACCATATGTCATTAATGGTGAATGCGAGAAGTAGGAAGCGATAGCTTGCGAGCTCCTGAACATCACCCCTCTTTTCATGAATTGCAAACTTGAGAATTCAATGGTGTAGCAGGAAATTGCAGACAACTAGTACACTCCAATAAGTTCCGCGTGTAACAAATAACGCCTATTGTCTGCGATTTCCTATTAACCACTTTTACTCACAGTACCTTCGAACCGGCACGAATGATTATAAAAATGAGGAAGATGTTTGCGAAGAATGATAGTACTGAAATGATTATTTTCTCGTACAGCTCAATTTATCCATTTGTCCTAAATTCATCACAGACAAATCACAACACAGTTGAAAGTACATGTGTTTCAAGAAAAACGAATACACTCGAAGGTACTCTTTTTGCTTCAATCCGTCTCGATTCAAAAAAATATAATCCAATTGGGGCATGTATAAACTACCGACACGAGTGAATTATTATCCTAAAAATAGTAATTGCATGATGATAATCATCTTACCAATGTTCGTTGTCGCAACACCCGTGAAGAACTTGAATAGCTGACGATCTTGTTCAGCAACCATTTTGTGAGTTAACTCGGATCAGCAATAAATGAATCCTACGGATTTTAGCAATAAATGAATCCTACGGATTTTAGCAATAAATGAATCCTACGGATTTTGGAAAGATAGTGTTTTCTCGGTCTGAGATGAATAAGATGAGTTCACCTTATCTGAAAAATTATTCTTTATCATAAAAAATATATGTGATGATAAATGCACTTTAATACCGAGAAAACAGATGCTATACATAGTGGCCAATGCCCTTTAGTGTCGAGAAAAACTAACTATATTTTTTATAATGACCACATCTAAGAATCAAGAAAATAACCCCGTCTTCACGGAACAACACACAGTTCTAGGGGTTTCAAAAAGGATACTCAGAGGGAAGTCGATAACGATTCAGTACGTTAGCTTTGCAAATATGAACTCGACTCTTCTCAGATCCTTGCGCTGAACTGCGAGAAATCACGCAAATAAAGGGCACTCATTAACCTTTTTAAAAAATCATTACTACAGTGCTCTACAGTGCTCGGAATAGTGCAGAATATTGTATGAACCCGATTCTTGATCCACTGAGGCAAACACAAAAACGGAGGCTACAATTCGTTGAATACGAATATCAAGCGAAAAGGACGAGGGGTGATGAACAATGTATTGTATTATGCTTGTGTAACTCTTGGAGGATGACTTTCCGCGTGAACGCATGCGGTCATTATTCCCCCACATTCACTGGAAAACCAACTCCCGAGAAAAAAATGGTCCCATACGATTGTGATCCACCGAGGGGGAATCTGATATGGAATTCACCGAATGAATAATCATTGTTTGTCCAGCGGTCTTAACCAATTTACTACCCACCCCTCGCCTATCGCGAAATTAGACAAATTATTCTTTAACACTACCTTTCAATAAAATTACATGTGATTGTTAAACGTGTGAACTTCTTTAGAAGCAAATTCGCAATAGAAAACATAAATAAAATAAATCCAAATATCAAAAAAATCCGATTTCAGTTCTCAGAATCGTAGGATAGTTAACCGTGCAAAGTGCGCGGTTTCGTCCTTTGAACACAATTACTATCGTATCATTATAAAAATGTAGTATGCTTGTGTAATTCTTGGAGGATTATCTTTCCGCGTGAACGCGTGTGGTCATTATTCCCCTTCCTATATCCACTGAAATAACCAAGTCCCGAGACACAATGAATGAAGTATCAAATCAATGGTCATATCCTGAGTTAATCCATTTGACACATTGCCTCACTGATTTTTCGCTTACAGTATATCTCGGTAGAACTATTTCACACATTTGCCTTTATCGATCTCAAGTTATGCGACGTAGGTAGTCCAGTTGGGGTAAACAACTGAAAATGAAATAGGAAGAAATATAATAATCAATAGAAAGATAGCCAACTCAGATAGACTCAGTAGAACAAGTGTGCACACACACGCAAATTACAACGACAACGACAAGGAAGGATTCTCTAGACTATTGCGTTTCTACAGTTGTTGCTTCTCGTTCCTTCGACTGAATTTGCCTCCCGATTTTAGATAATACACGACTACACTTATTCATTGAGACAATAATTGTCAATACCTAGCACTATTTTATCGCTGAAATACGCCAAATGAAATGGTTCCAATTGTAACGACAGATCAAAGATTAGATAGCCACTGAATGTGGAAAGCTTCTGCATGAAGGATAAACGTGTAGATTGCAATTTGAAGAATAAAATCAGGTTATTGCGGTAAATAATTTCATTAATAACGATTATGTCGAGAGTTATTCATCATAAAGGAGGTGTCCCACGACTTTTGAGATTGTGGGGATCTGGTTTTCAACAAGATTTTCGAAACTCCCATGTGTTGAGGTTTATTTTAAACTGAGCTATGAGAAATTGACTGTATGCCAAGCGGGCCTGACGATGTAGGCAACGAGAACGAGATAAAGTGACAATGACGAGACCGCGCATGCAAATCGGCTCGCTCATCTCGGCCTTAATATTTGCATACGCGGTCGGTGGACGCCTCCTTTAACGTTTATGATCATGCCGGAACCACGAATGGTCATCAGACTATTCCCTGTTTGTAAACCAGCGGATTAGATCTTCGTATTTCACTTGTCCCCCCCCCCCCCAAATTATCCATCATTTCCTCATTGTGAGGAGAGTCACATCGTTCTTGTCATAATCACATCATTAATATATTACCGTATCCCGTTGCGCCTCGAGCGTAGATAAAATATAATGTATATAATAATTGCATGCCAGCTTTATGAGGCCGGTTGCGTAAGATTCGCACAAGTATTGACTCCGGACAGGGTAAAAATTGTATTTTGAAGAGAGTATATTTTCTAGCACAGTTCGAGGTGCCTATTAATGCTGTGTATAAAGTGGAGGGAGGGGGGTGATGGAGAAGAGGAAGAAAATCGGGTGGGCGAAGAAACTGCAACTTTTCATCAGTTTATCTTAGCCCGTGGTCAAGCTATTTCTTCACCTTCGCTCCCAATAAAACATTATCATACCCGAACGTAACGTATTACCAACGTAATTGGATGTTGGAGAAGGGACATAGACTTTTTTGCTTTCTTTGATAACTTTCGCCGACTGATGAATTGCATTCGGGCTCCGAGTCATACGGCGGAATGTGTAGGGCAAATGTAAGTTGAAGTGTCCACGCTTGTTGTAGTAGCAAAGAAGTTGTGTAGATTTGGGACAATCGAATAATTTCGCCCATTTCGTTTTCCGTTCAATGTTCAAGTAGAAGTATCTCATCCGTCTCCATTCACATACGCACATGTTTGAATCACAATTCCATCTCTCTTCCCTACGAACAATCGCCATTTGAGAAATTGCAATTAGTACAATTTAGTTGTGTTATGGTTCGGATAATAATAATAGCTGTAACATGAACGGTTTGAACAAATTGCTTGTAGGAGCTGAATGTTGTGAGTAGGCGGGAAAACTCAATGCAACTCAACATTTCCTATAGGGTGTAATCATTTCCCGTAGACTTATGAGTAAACATCACTGTTAGTCCAGTAACAATTTCGCATAGATAAGGATATTCTCATGCAAGCAGAAAACGTGTGCATTTCATTCGCAAAAAACGCAGTTTCTCTCTCAAGTTTCGGTCTCATCTCTCTCATTCCGTCACAAACGAGTCTTGCACATTTCCCAGAATCTTCTAATTTCGATGAGTTAACTAATTTCCTAATCGAAATCAGGGAAAGTTCGTTGATGTCATCTAACCATAAGTGTTGGTTAACTTCCCTGCGAATTTCGCCCCTGTAAATGAGAGGTTGTGTTAGAGTTTTTGGCATGCCATCTTCACTGAGAGTTTTTCATCGAAGTTACCTCGCTAATCTATTCAAATATCGCTTTTCTGAAATAGAATTGTGACGATGAGTAGCAGGGTTGGCTATTCGTCCCCAGGTAGGGACGGTCGCAATCCCTCCCCCTTGTCTAATTTTCAATAGGCGAGGAGGAGGGATTGTGACCGTCGCTACCTGGGGTCGAAAAGCCAACCATAATGAGTAGTCCATGTCTGTGTAGCGTTCATGCTGAACCTCTATCCTCATCAGTATCCTATCCTGACTCTCACACTGCGCTATAATTTAGTCATTTCCGCAGTATTCACGTAATCATTCTTCAGTTATGCGTGACGCTGTGGAGACAATCACTCTCATCCTCACAATATTCCGCGTTTTCTGCTGGTTTGTACTACTCATCGTCACTACTCTCTACATTGGCATAATCACACGGCGAAAGGTGAGCGGCATATCGATCGATGATCAATGACAAAACAGTTCTGTAGGTTGTCCATCCGAATCTTCATGTTCTACTTCTCTCTATGCCCTTATCTTATCTCATCTACATCATTCCATCAGCTTGTAATCTCATTATCGATTCATTCCAAATTCAACTTCCATCTCTACTTCCGCTTATTCTCCATGCTCTCGCTGATTTTGGTAAGCAATCAACTTTTATTTGAGAGTACACAGCGAGGTATGAAATTACTGAAATCTCAAACACCCGTGAAGAAAATGTGAGGTGCTAGCGCTCTAATTTAATTCGTCTCCAGGACTTTTCGGATCGTCATTCAACCTCTTTAGTTTTACGTTCGAGAGATTAATTGCCACTTGGAGAGTGGATGATTATGAAAACATTTCATCACGCGTAAGTTATCGATTTTCCCACGTATACGACATTATTTCTCACAATAGCGAACGCTGTAGAGAATGTCTTCGTCAGCGCCTTGCAATGAATTATGCTACTTGTAAGAAAATAAACCGTTCCACGAGTAACAGTACCTGTAGAATCTATGCCTTTGCTAAGAGGCTTTGGGTTTCGGCTTTTCTCTTTCCAATGTCAATTTTAACAATGAAAACTCATGAGAAAGGCCAAAAATTTAGGAAAATTCAATAAAGCTGAGCCATTTATTTGTTCCGAATATGTTGCGATAGTACACTAAGCACCGAATTAACGTTGCTGATCATTTGAATCTTACGATAATTAGCAGATTCCCTACATCGCTGTTCTTCTCATGTGCTTTCAATGGTCGATTGCGGCTCTTTTCGTTACTCTTCTTTATCTCCGTGAGAATTCTCTTTTGTTCATCTCTTTTCTCGCTACTCCTTCAATTCATGTCCCAAAAGGTATCAAAAGGCGGTAGTTGCACTAGTCGCACCTATCATTGCGTTGCCAACGAAATAAACGCATGAGCACCATCATAATAATGACATCATAATCTCAGAATTCCTTCCTTTCCCTGATACCCTGGCGGATAAATATTTGAATTTATTTGTATAATTACAGTACTTTGATGTCTGGCCCCTTCTCACTGTAAACGTGATACAATGGGCAATCAGCGTCATTGTGAGTGATCTACCTCGCAATTATGTCTTTCCATTTCTCTCCTCATTTCCCTTCCCCCTCCAAACAATCACTAGCATATCGAACCCTTCCTTCCCTGGCGGATAAATATGTGAATTGAATTCTCAGTTATTCATCGCTCTTCCTGGCATCAGTCGTCGTGCGTACGATAAAAAGATACGGAATCGAGCATTGAAATACAAGGGTCGCTATCAATCTGTGGAGAATGTTATTGGTGAGTCATTTGTTTCTAAAAAAAATTTTTTTTTTGTTTTTAAAAAGTTGTTTGTCTTCGCGGATGTGACTAGACATCACCAATTTAAATCGTCGTCGAGCTAAATGTATTGATTTCACTGTAATTTTGGTTTTGACTCTCTCTATTCTGTCTCGCCTATCTCGCCGGCCATAGAAACGAGAGAGAGTGTGCAGAGGAGAGTCGAAAACCGAAGCATCATTACTAATTCGCAGGTTCTCAACTAACTGGTGCTTTTCCTCGCTATTGCCATCATTCTGCAGCTCACATATTTCACACTGTCATGGAACTAATGATCAACTAGGTACTAATATCAATGCGATTTTAGGTATCTCATACCGAAGGATTTGGCTATCAACTCCGTTTTCAACGAAATTTTCCATATAAGCATTGCAATCACGGTGAGAGCGGAGTTTCGATTCTGCAGCGACATTTCCGCAAATATGAGATTTCGGCAACCCCTGGCAGAGGTGTAACACAAATTACATCAGCACAATTACACCTCTCCCAGGGTCCTAGGATGGCTAAAAATCGAATCATGTCGAGTAGCGGAAATGTCGTTTGCGGAAAAGTCGCTTGCAGAAATGTAATTTGATGAAAAAATCAGTTGCTCGAATGTCGTTTGCGGAATTTTCACCTCTCCGTAATAGTTTCTCATTGTCTTCCACAGTTTTCTCGATGAGCTTACTTCGCAGTAAAATAATCGTTTTTTAGCCGACAATCGGTTGTCTCCTCGTTCTCTCTTCTCATCCTTCCCTTCGTGTTCTTCTCCCGCGATTCATGTAACCAAGGATATGTGCTGATGTAAACGCTACCCCTCGATTATGTAGCTTATCCCGGATTGTAGTGTGCCATATGTGTGCATTTTTTATAGCCGTAAACGATGCACTTGTGCATGCTGCAATCTAGTGATGTCGTTTCAGTTTTCCACTCTGTTCATTCTGCACACTCTTTCGTTTTCCTGACCGGCGTGATAGTGTGCGGAATGAAGAGAGGCGAAACCGAAATTACATCCCTACTGCATTTCAAATATTCAGGTCTCAGATCCACGGGGGGAAACGACAACGACCTCCAGTGATCCGATGCCAGCTGTTCAGGTGTGAACTAGTGAGGGCAAATCGGCATCCCACTCTCCTCAATTTGCATGCTCTCTCGTTTCTCTGACCGACGAGAGATCATGCAAATTGAGGAGAGTCGCGGCCGGATCGATTCCCAAAATTTCCAGGTTCGGTCTCTCTCCGGAGTGGAACTGGTCATTCCCACTGAGAACCAACGCGAAGCATATTTCGAAAGCTACAAGCAGTTATGGTCTTGATTCATTCTGTCTTCATTCCTCTCTCGAAGAAGATTCACAAAAACAGATTCGCATGTGTGTATCTGCTATCATTCGTATGATAAATTAGTTCGAAAGAAAGTTGTTCGTCCAAATATTAGTCGTCCTTGATAAAAGCTACGTGAATCATCATATAAGTGCCACATGCAGATTTATGTGACGATTGGAGCGAAAACGTTCGCATTGTCATTCGCGATCTGCTCAAACAGAAGATAACGTCTTCATGGAAATAGCTGAAATATTACTGTAAGAAAATATTCCGTTTCACGAATGTCCCAGTGGTTCGCTGGAACACGCGATGCGTTTTTAAGGACGCGTCGAGTGCCTCCCCTCCGCGTCAATAAATCGTTCCGTGCTCCACTGTACTTATAATTCCAATTATGAAATAAACGGTACATTTCATTTGCTGAGTATTTGAATCTTACAATACATGTTCTTTTTTGTCCTTATCGCTACGAAGCTATAATGCTGTGGGTTTAATCCAAACAACAATACATCTAAAATCGCACAATATGAAAGAGTATTAACTTATTTAATGACTACGGTAATTCAAGATGCTCGATCCTGACACGTCTACAATTATCGATCGGAATGCTTGTCATTTTATAATTACCGAATTGGTAATCCATTATATAATAATCGATGGTTGTATTTATCCTCACTTTTTTGTTCGTATGATTTAGCATCTGGAGTAAAACGTGTTAAATTGATGTTGCTCGCGTCCAATGATTAGAAATCTCGGAACCTGTAGCATCTTCTCCAAATCATTGAGTTTCATGAAAACAGTGTACATATCTGTGCTGAAAATGATTTGTTCGCATTTAAGGCTCAGTAGCTGTAGAATGATTGAACAGATATCTTGCTGATGAGAAATATTGCTAATTTCACAAACATAAATCTGAACAGATTGCACCAAATCTGCGACTTGAACCAGAAATGAGGCTGAATCTGAAAATCAGAAGTGTTAAACTTATGATGTTGATTGTTTATTGAACCTTTTGTGAATACTTCAGGCGAGTAATGCACACGCTACGGACTTATTTTTCGTATCAGATTGAGAAAAATAGTGCTAAAACATAATTGGAACTTGGAATATCACCGAGACACAATGGGTATTTTCAAATTTAAGCGATACTTCGAAAGAAGGAATTATCTTTCACTCGAGCAAATTTGAGCAATCTTGAATTATCTCAGGTTCGTTCGACCCAAGACCGAAGGTATACAATTCGGCTCTTTGAATAAGAGGTTTGATTAACTGTAGGAAAATCCCAACATGTTTTGACTCCATGGAAGCGGAATTAAACTGAATGACTTGTTACAACGTGAAATTCGTCCAAACCCTACAAAATAGTTGCCGCTCAGTGTGAAGTCGCTGATTTTGAGCTTATTGGCGGCATACATAAAGCATAGTTTCCACACAATTGTAAATCGATTAACTGTAGTTAGATTTATCGTTGTTTTGTTCGCGGCACTTATCTAAAAATTATTCTCGTATTTTTCAAAGATAATTAATTCTTATATATATTCTTATATATACAAACTTTTATATATATATTCACAAAATAATATTGAAATCACCGCTCTTTTAACTTCAAAACGGGAAATCTTTGTTCTTGTGGAATTCATAATTGATGTATCGATTAATTCTTTCACTCGTTTGCCGACCTGCCAATAAGATGAATGAATTACAAAAAAGTTTCGAAAAATACTGACCTTTCTTAGTTGTACAAGGGTTTGATCGTCCAAGAAGCAACATATGTTTCCTACCACATTTGAAGAAAGACTCATAAAACCGGTTTGCATGCCTTCAACGATTCGTGTGGTAAAGTGAGATATAATGGCAAATCGCGCAATATTTTTGGTTTTTTCCCTCACTAGGAAACGTCACCAACTACAATATACCACTGCACCAATCACCCTCTGGCTTAATCGATAGGAGCGGTCAAGGCCATGACAAGGTCGAATCAGCATGAATTAGTGATGCTAAATCGGCACCGACCCTCCTCGTTTTGTTTGATCTTTCGCGTGACAGATAGAATAGAGAGCACGAGAGATGAGAAGAGTCTGGTACCGAATAGCGTGAATTCATATCAGTGCGTATGCCTAATTCTCGCCACCCCTCCGTACAGCAAAATGAAACACCCCAAATTTTTTTTCACAGAATTTGATAGCCATAGATGTCCCTCATCGATTTCTGACACTAACTTTTTCATGTGACTTCAATTTGCATAATTAATGAGCCCGGCAGATCAGATCTGGGAATGGAACCATACATTGAGAATAATTATTATAATTGCGTGATTATTATTGCAAATAAATATTATAACCGAATACAACTTGTTCAGATGATCTCCCCTGCAAACGGACCCTTGGCTGTTGTGAACAGGATGACAAACTGTATGAACCTTGGTTTAATGGTACTAAATTTATTTATATCATATAAATTAATGGGTTATTTGTGCTTCCCGCCTCGTCCCAATAATTCAGATTTTTTTCACTTTCGTGTTATTGTTTTTTGCGATGCGATTATTGCTGTTTCAATAAACCATACATATTATTGAATATGTTTATTGATTATATTAACAAACCCCATATATGGGAATCAGCAGATTTTCATTTGAAGTCTGTCAAGGACCGTTTCTTTGAGGTCCTGAAAAGATTTTTGAATTAAAATAAACGTGCGCTGATTTACATCAAAGCTGTCCACATCAATTTTCTTGTCCGCTGAAGTAATATATCTCATGTGTTGAATCATAACAAGTTTGGTGGCGTTTTCCCCGATGAAAATCGTGATGATTTGCGCATCTGTGATTAACAGGACATTTTGGCATTATATAAAATATTCTTTTTAAGAAAGATTGTTAAGAGACGTTTCACGATATTCTGCACCTACCCCACGGATGACTTTTTTGCAACCTATGCCAATAAGTTGTGGGTGAAGTCCCCATAGCTGGCCCAATATAAGAGGTTGGAGTGCACTTTCCGAAAAATGCCAGACATACCCCAAAAAAAGTCGGAAAAATATTCCCAGAAAAAAGTACGTTCTTATAGGTGTTTCTGGCGTATTTTTCGATGAAAATAACGAAAAACATAGTTTGAAAGCGAAAGCACATCGTTAAAAGGTCGATAACTTCATATTTCATCATTTTTCGGTCACAGTGAAAAATATTTTTAATCACTGTCAATTTTTTATTCTATTTTCGGAATCTACATGCAAAACTACCCTAAGTGTAAAATTTCCACGTCTTCGAATTCCGGCGCTCGGATTCTACAGCTTCCCGCCCGAGGCTCTCTCGGAGGCTGGCGGGAGAACGATGACGATACTTTACGATATTTCGATGCGATATAGTCACTATGTCATCATATTTATATCCCATCTATCGTTACTAAGCATTGTTGTTGATGTTATGGGGTTGTGATATGGATAAAACACGAACAAAAGTGAAAAGTCGAAAAATCACTTTTTCGAAATCTCAAAATTTCAAAAATTCATAAGTCATGTATCAGAGCTTCAAATGATGAAATTTCAACGGAAAATCACATGAATGGTTAACGGCACCCATTTCTGAGAGTTATGGATGGTTTGCGAAACTTTTTTTTAAATTGTAATTTTTCGGAATTTTGAAGGAATCGAGAAATTTTTCGACTAAAACGTTTTCTTTTGAATTCGTTCCAAAAGCTCTGATATTGTTCATAACTCATATGCGAGTGATTTTCCTTTGAGAATACACAATTTGAAGCTCAGATACATGGCTTATGAATTTTCGAAATTTTGAGATTTCGAAAAAGTTATTTTTAGACTTTTTCCTTTTTTTCGTGTTTTATCCATATCACAACTCCATAACATCAACAACAATGCTTAGTAAAGATATATGGGATATAAATATGATGAGATAGTGACTATATCGCATCGAAATATCGAAACGTCTCGTCATCGTTCTCCCGCCAGCCTCCGAGAGAGCCTTGGTCGGGGAGCTGTAGAATCCGAGCGCCGGAATTTGAAGACGTAAAAAATCCACACGTTGGGTAGTTTTGCATGTAGATTCCGAAAATGGAATAAAAAATTGACAGTGATTAAAAATATTTTTCACTGTGACAGAAAAATGATGAAATATGCAGTTTTCGACCTTTTAACGATGTTCTTTCGATTTCAAACAATTTTTTCGTCATTTTCATCGAAAAATAAGCCAGAAACACCTATAATAACGTACTTTTTTCTGGGAATATTTTTCCGACTTTTTTTGGGGCATGTCTGGCATTTTTCGGAAAGTGCACTCCAACCTCTTATATTAGGCCAGCTATCAGCTCTAGGCATGGGGACTTCACCCACAACTTATTGGCAAGGGTTGTCAAAAAGTTCTCCGCCGACCTCACTCAGAAGCTTCACTAAAACGTGGATCGGCTCTTAAAACAATCTTTAAGATTGAATAACTATAACATGTCATGGGGCTTTCTCCATTAGGATCAGCTAATTGCTGAAACGTATAATACAACATTGAAGCAATGTTGATTATGACACACACGGCCTCATTATCCTTTTTTGAGATTTAAAATAAATAAATAAATATTTAAAATAACTGACTGTAAGTCTCGCGCATCTTCACAGCCTCACGACGCAGATCTTCTCTAATGCAAGAAAAGTCATGAGCTGCAATAAATTCGATTTTACCAGGAAACCGCAAAAGTACCCCGCGAACCCGGTGAAATTTGATGTTATTGGTCGAAAGATACTCACTTTGTTCCTAAGGACCTAAAATTGGTCAAATTTGCATGGGATTTATCGCGGACGGGTAGGTGAATGGTGTTCAGGATCTCAACATCTCCAAGAGTGAACAGCTCACTTGGTTGCGCGATAGTCTCAAATTTTGCAAGTGGTGGATTCGACCTCCGACGGCTCCAAACCTTTTTCTATATTTTTGCATGTTTTCATGTTTATCCCTTGATTCAATTTAAATCGATCTCCATGTTCATTCGCTATTTCCCAGAATCAAAGCCATTATTCAGCCAGCACTTCATCGCCAATGTTTTTGATTTTGCGAAATAGCGAATGAACATGGAGTTCGATTAAAATTGAATCAAGGGAATAACATTAAAGCATGCAAAAATATAGAAAAAGGTTTGGAGCCGTCGGAGGTCGATCACTTGCAAAATTTGAAACTATCGCGCAACCAAGTGAGCTACGGACGTTCACTCTTGAAGATGTTGAGATCCTGCACATCCTTCACCGAGCCGTCCGCGCTAATTTCCATGCAAATTTGATGACCTATGTTAGGTCCTTAGGAATAAAGTGCGGTCATTTTTTTGATGTTTTCATCACCCCCTGGGAGTATCTTTCGGCCAATAGCATCAAATTTCACCGCGAACGCGGAATACTTTTGCGGTTCCCTTGTTAGCCATTCAGCGAGCGTTATTACTCGTTTCAACGCTCGATATCGGTATGATTTTCTATAAAAATATTAATAATATATATGTTATTTCATTGAAATATCGGTACAACATAATTAAGGATATAATATACGATTTTAAATGAAGGATCAATTAATTACGATTCACCATGGTAAGGGGAGATGGAAAGAATAAAAAAAACTTAGATAAATTAACTCGATTCGAAGGTTAGCATTTGGCCTAGCATTGGTGGTGGGTGATAAAATTATAATTAAAATTATTTAAAATTATAAAATAAAATAAACGTTTATTTAGACGTTTATTTAGTTCAGCTTATTTTTAAAGCTAACACATACCGATTGTCGGAATTGTCAATGTCGATGAACTTAACAAAATCGGAAACAAAGTCAGACATTTTCTTGCGTTGAGCGGTTGTCGAATGGGAGAAATGGAAGTTGTCGCAATTGTGTCTTTCCATTTCTCTTCTCATTTCCCTTCCCCACCAAACAATCACAAGACTATCGAACCCTTCCTTTTCCCTGGCGGATAAATATTTGAATTGAATTGAATTCTCAGTTATTCGTCGCTCTTCCTGGCATCAGTCGTCGTTTTTACGATAAAAAAAGACACGGAATCGAGCATTGAAATACAAGGGTCGCTATCAATCTGTGGAGAATGTTAGAACTGCATTGGTGAGTCAATTTAGCATTTTTTTTAAGACGGCATCTCGGTAATTTGCAAGCATTTTGGCCACTGCCCGGACACGTTGAGCTAGCAATGAGAATCAGAAGCCCATGCTTGGGTGCCGGAAGGTTCTTGGTACCATAGTTCACTAACCATGACTTGTTTGTTGTTACAGCCACGGCAAAGGGAGAAACATGATTTTCAAGGTAAAATGGTCGAAAAATCAAATTTTCGCAACCGATCGAGATAGACTCAATATCATTTTTGCGTTAATTTATAGGTGCCCTGGTGGTTTGAAATAACTGTTCTGATCGATTATTGCTCATTGCGAAATTCACTTTTTTTAAATCATGTTTAGATTTTTTCGACCAAGTTGCCGATTTTCGCCAAAAGTTCCAGTGACCACTATATACGTTTTGTAGCCCGTGAAATTTTGCATCGAAAAATCCTAAAAAGGGATTCAGCGATCGATGATAAATTTGTCATTTATCCGATTAATTCCGAAAAATGCTCGATATCGACCGTTTTTCGAGCATAACTTTTTTCTTTCATGATGTGATGAGCTCTAACACTCAAATTCGAATTCTACAAAAAAAGTCAAGTCAAAATAAAATATGATCAGATTTTTCAGAGATGTAAATGTTTCCACTTATTACATGACCATCGTCATTTTTTGGTCGAAAAATCAAAATCTCAGAAATATCTTACTATAGGTGTTTCCGACGTATTTTTACCCGTAGATGTCGAATTTTCATTTTAGAGCTCACCAAAATACAAAAGAAAAAAGTTATGTTGTAAAACTAAAAAATGTCAAGTTTTTCGAATGTAACTTTTTTCTTTAGCATTTTGGTGAGCTCTAGTACGAAAATTCGACATCTACGGGTAAAAATACGTCGGAAACACCTATACTCAGATAGTTCTGAGATTTCGACTTTTTGACCAAAAAATGACCCCGGGTCATGAAAAAAGTTGAAAAATTTGCGTCTCGGTAAACTCTGATCATATTTTATTCAGACATAACTTTTGTGTGTAGAATTCGAATTTGAGTGTTAGAACTCATCAGATCGTTAAAGAAAAAAGTTATGCTCGAAAAATTGTCGAAATCGATCATTTTTTGGAGTTAATCGAATAAATGACAAATTTATTATCGATCGCTGAATCCCTTTTTAGGATATTTCGGTGCAGAATAGCACGGGCTACAAAATGTATAGATTGGTCACTGGAACTTTTGGCGAAAATCGGCAACTTGGTCAAAAAAATCTAAACATGATGTTAAAAAAGTGAGCAATAATCGATCAGAACAGTTATTTAAAACCACCAGGGCACCTATAAATTAACGCAATAAAGAAATTGGGTCTATCTCGATCGGTTGCTAAAATTTGACTTCTCGACCATTTTACCTCGAAAATCATGTTTCTCCCTGTGCCACGGCTGTAACAACAAATAAGTAATGGTTTGTGAACTATAGTACCAAGACCCTTCCAGCACCCAAGAATGGGCTTCTGATTCTCATTGCTAGCTCAACGTGTCCGGGGGGTGGTCTCAAATTAGCGAGATGCCGTCTTAAATATTTTTTTTTAATATCACAAGGCGAGCTAAATTTATAGATTTCACAGAGAACCGAATAATTCGCAGGTTCTCAACAAACTGGTGCTTTTCCTCGCTGTTGCCATCATTCTACAGCTCACATATTTCACACTCTCATGGTATCTCGTATGCTCAACTAGGCACTAATATCAATGTTAGGTATCTCATACCGAAGGATATGGATATCAACTCCGTTTTCATCGAAATTTTTCATATCAGCATTGCCATCACTGTAAGAGTTGCTCATTTCCTTACACAGACTTGACGATGAGCCGCGCAGTGAACAATCGTCTGTTTTTTAGCCGACAATCGGTTGTCTGCTCGTTCTCTCTTCTCATCCTTCCCTTCGTGTTCTTCTCCCGCGATTCGCGAGATCGAGGATATGCGCTGATGTAAACGCTGCGCCTCGATTATGTAGCTTATCACAGAGTGTAGTGTGCCATAAGTGTGCATTTCTCATAATTTTTATAGCCGCAAACGCTTCACTTGTGTATGCTGCAATCTAGTGATGTCGTTTCGGTTTTCCACTCTCTTCATTCTGCACACTCTCTCGTTTCACTGATCGACGAGATAGTGTGCACAATGGAGAGAGGCGGAACCGAAATTACCCATCGTGGGGCGGTTGGGTGTATACGACCTAATGGACCGAAACATCCAACCGCGTCATCTAGGAAGTGTTTTTGTCGATTTCCCCTGATTCCTCTCGGCAGTTTTCCTAATCCTCCCTATTCCGAACCTCACTTTGTTGTAATTACATCCCTACTGCACTCCAATTATTCAGGTATCAGATCCACGGGGGGAAACGACAACTTCCTCCAATGATCCGATGTCAGCTGTTCAGGTGCGAACTAGTGATGACAAATCGGCACCTCCTCTCCTCAATTGCCATGCTCTCTCGTTTCTCTGATCGACGAGAGAGCATGCAAAGTAAGGAGAGTCGCGACCGATTTGTCCTCGATTCCTAACATTTCCAGGTTCGTTCACTCTCCGGAGTGGAACTGGTCATTCCCACTGAGAACCAACGCGAAGCATATTTCGAAAGCTACAAGCAGTTATGGTCTTGAGATACTGTCTTCATTCCTCTCTCGAAGAGGATTCAAGAACAAACATTCGCATGTGTGTATCTACTGCCAATAGATCATTGCTATGAAAATGAGTTTGAAAGAAAGTTGTTCGTCCAAATAATAGTCGTCCTTGATAAAAGCTATGTACGTGACTCATCATATAATTGCCACGTGCAGATTTATGTGACGATTGGAGCGAAAACGTTCGCATTGTTATTCGCGATCAGCGTAAACAGGATATAACGTCTTCATCATACCTGCGCGAGTGCTATCCCTGCGGCGACCCATTCTACAGACTCCGCCCACCCTCTCTCCCCTCCCACCCCTCGCTCTAACCCGTCGTGCCTAGAGCGCGCGCCGCCTATAAGAAGGACGGGTCGTCGCCAACTGATTTTGGCAAAATTTATGTCGTGTCGTAAGATATGAACCAAGTGGTTGGGGCGCGAGCCTTCTTCTACCATCTTGCAAAACATGGTCGATCGTGGGGCTCGAACCGGCGATCGTGGGGACTTCAGTCAGACACCATAACCACACCATAACGAGGAGTCCTTAGAAATCCCTAGGGACATTTGCGCGCAGCTATGTCTTCATGGAAATAGCTGAAATTACATGTTATTTTTGTATTCTTATCGCTACGAAGCTATAATGCTGTGGGTTTAATCCAAACAACAATACATCTAAAATCGCACAATATGAAAGAGTATTAACTTATTTAATTACTATGGTAATTCAAGATGCTCGATCCTGACACGTCTACAATTATCGATCGGAATGCTTG
Organism: Pristionchus entomophagus; assembly: GCA_036245825.1. Lineage (NCBI taxonomy): Eukaryota > Metazoa > Nematoda > Chromadorea > Rhabditida > Neodiplogasteridae > Pristionchus > Pristionchus entomophagus. The sequence goes on from BTSX01000001.1 coordinate 5,648,897, forward strand.
TCATTTTATAATTACCGAATTGGCAATTCATTATATAATAATCGATGGTTGTATTTATCCTGACGAGTTTATTCGTGTGATTTAGCATCTGGAATAAAACGTGTTAAATTGATGTTGTTCGCGTCCAATGATTAGAAATCTCGGAACCTGTAGCATCTTCTCCATATCATTGAGTTTCATGAAAACAGTGTACATATCTGTGCTGAAAATGATTTGTTCGCATTTAAGGCTCAGTAGCTGTAGAATGATTGAACAGATATCTTGCTGATGAGAAATATTGCTAATTTCACAAACATAAATCTGAACAGATTGTACCAAATCTGCGACTTGAACCAGAAATGAGGCTGAATCTGAAAATCAGAAGTATTAAACTTATGGTATTGATTTTTTATTGAACCTTTTGTGAACACTTCAGGCGAGTAATGTACACGCTTCGGGCGTATTTGTTGTATCAGATCGAGAAAAATAGTGCTAAAACATAATTAGAACTTGGAATATCACCGAGACACATACAAATTGGTATTTTCAAATTTAAAAGATATTTCGAAAGAAGGAATTATCAGGTTGGTCCATAAGTCTTGACCGATTTTACACTTGGAGTTTTTTGGCCTGCCCCTTCTTCCTTATTAGCACCATCAACCCATGGTTTTTCATAATCGATGAGGGCTTGGGTACTCTATTTAGCGCACACTACGCCAACCCTGTCCGATAGATAAGACGGAGAGAGTAAAGGTCCAAACAAGCCCTGTCCGAAGATGAAATCGGCTATTTATTCCGCCAGTGTGTTACGGTGAACAATGATAGGCTCGAAATTGACACGCATTGGTGAAGCACAATGCATGGGGATTACTATACCAACACTGTTAAAGATCAGCCATGTATAGCATATTAATACATGCGTATTAATTCAAACCTCATGATGATAAGGTTGGTCAAAACTAATTTATTTTACCATGAAGTCGAGGCAATTGGTCTAGGTTTCCCAAATGCATTGCATTGAGAAACACTTTGCCTGGTCAGTACACAAAATCATTTGCGAGGGAGTCCAACTATCAGGTCGGTCAGAAAGTATCTTTCTTTTTTACGCTCATCGATTCTGACCTATATTATTCTTGTTGTTTGATCGATCAGCATATGGCTTTACATAATCAATGAGGGCATTGTTGCTCTTTTTAGCGCACATTATATCAGGGCTGAACAATCAGTATGAGGGACACAAAGTAAAGTTAACTTCACAGTGGTTGACCATGAATCGCATCTGTATCTCAACCCAGTGCAGAGTGGAAAGAAGTAATAGGGCCCAACCAGTGTCACATTTATAAAGTACGATGATTGATGATTACCATTAAGTTATTGCGAGGAAATTATCGCAGCATGCTTAATAGAAAAGCGCTTGTGAAGATGCAACAGACGGTTCTGGAACTCTCGAAAAACAGTTTCCATCACACAGCTGTCGAGTCGATAGATCTTCAAATGTCAATTCAAGTGCATATCAAAGTACAATACCTAGTGAGTCCCCAATACAAATTGAAAGAGGATCACATTATCCAGAAATTAGCTGAATTTTCTTGAACTTTGATATCGATAATTGAAGATTGAAAACAAGACATATAGCTGCGTCCCTTTTTGTATAGGGTCAGAAGGGCGGTTATTTCGATGCTAAAAGAATAAGCAACTCTTGTTCTATCGTTGTTTTCTTGGGTAGAACTTGGTGTTCGCTATTTTCTGTAATGGGAGGTCGTGACGGTACATACCGAAAATCATGTTTTTATTGCAATTTCCGCTTCAAAATTTATTTTCCCTTCTTCCACACGAGGCCGGTTCAATTCACACATACTACGATATTGCCCCAGGACACCCCTAACTTATGGCATATTGGCGATTTAAACAAGCACAAATGTCGAGCTAAAATTAACAAAAAGAAAAAGAAAGAAACTTTCTGACCGACCTAATATCTTGTAAAGAACTGAGCTATTGGTGCATTCCGAGTTGAAATTCGTTCATCGAAAATCACACTTTAGACATTACCCTGTCCTCCATGAACCTTGAACACCAGATATTTCATGGTTAACTGAACAAGCAACCCTTCCCCTATCATTCATAAAATGGATGGAAATAGGAGATCGCCGGTTCTCGTGGGGATGGCTGCCACCAAAAACACCGAAAATCACGTTTTTCGATATTATTGACTCTAAGCGAGATTATTGATCATCTCATATCTCTGGAAGAGGATGAGAAGCTGCTTGAATTTTTTTAACCTATAATATACCACCTTAGTGATCCAATAGAGCGCACTTGTGTAATGGTTCGTATCTGTATTTTTCGAAGTAGGAAAAATTATCATAGGAGCCGTACGAAATAGAAAAGTTCGATATTCAATCACCTGTGACCATGGCTAAAATAGATCGAGAGCTCCGCTCTTCACGGTATCTGAGAGAGGAAGTCTTCGACTACCACACGGTATAATGTGACTTGGCAGGAAAAATCCTGAGCTAAATACATTGACTTTTTAAAAAGTTGTATTTTTACTGACAAAATTAATTTACCTCAAGCCTAATTTTTTCAAGCATCTAAGAAGCGCGACAATATTCAATGATATAGGGATACTAGTTGAGTACACCCCTAAGTACTGCTATAGGGCCAGGTCGTTGAGATTTGAGGGAAGCGAAATCTACGAACTCAAATATCACTCCCAAAATCGGTCAAGACTTATGGACCAACCTAGTATTTTTCCCTCGAGCCAATTTAAGCACTCTTGAATTATCTCAGGTTCGTTCGACCCAAGACCGAAGGTATACAATTCGGCTAGTTGAATAAGAAGTTTGATCAACTGTAGGAAAATGCCAACATGTGTTGACTCCATGGTAGCGGAAAGAAACTGAATGACTTATTACAACGTGAAATTTGTCAAAACCCTACAAAATAGTTGCCGCTCAGTGTGAAGTCGCTGATTTTGAGCTTATTGGCGGCATACATAAAGCATAGTTTCCACACAATTGTAAATCGATTAACTGTAGTTAGATTTATCGTTGTTTTGTTCGCGGCACTTATCTAAAAATTATCCTCGTATTTTTCAAAGACAATTAACTCTTATATATATTCTTATATATATAAACTTATATATATATATTCACAAAATAATATAGAAATCACCGCTCTTTTAACTTCAAAACGGGAAATCTTTGTTCTTGTGGAATTCATAATTGATGCATCGATTAATTCTTTCACTCGCTTATCGACCTATTAATAACACAAATGAAATGTGATTAATGCTAAGGGCGAGCTCACCTCTCTTAGTCGTAGACGGGTCTGAACGTCCAAGAAGCAGCAAATGTTGCCTACCACATTTGAAGAAAGACTCATAAGACCGATTGACATACCTCCAATGATTCCTATGACAAATTGAGATATAGTGACAAACTGCGTAGTGTATTGGTTTCCACGGCATAATCGCATTTTATTAAACATCACCAACTACAGTATCTTCCACACAATTTACCCTCTAGCTGATCTGGTTCATAAGTCAAGGTCATAGAGGCGGGTCGACGTACGCTCATGATAAGGACTGGGAGTAACTGTGACTTTTTTGGTTGGCAGTATTCAACATGAGGGATCTAATTTCCGTTTTTTGCTCTTTCCATTTTATACACTATCTCGCCGGTCAGAGAAACGAGAGATTGTTCAGAAGTAGATAGATTCGACACCATCAACGACATCACCATTCCACAACAAGTGTTCAGTTCGCGGAATTAATTTGTTTCAATGTATCTGCCATGAATTCTTCTGTGATGGTGTCAATGCAAATGTTGAAAACATGAGACGAAAAGTGTTGCTCAACTCAAGTTTGATTCTTGTGTCTGAAAATAATTTTGAAAAAATAGCTGAAATCAAGGCTTCTTCACTGATTGTCTGATGGGCCCTTTTCTCGCGAAGGCGTTTTTATGTTCTGGGTTTATTCCGAGAGAAAAAAAACACGATGCATGTAAAATGATACAGTAGGAACGAGTAGTGTGAAAGGAGCGGTGATATATAAGATTCAATAAATTAATACTCGCATTTCAAATCATATCAAGATGCTCGATCGTTACACGTCTAAAGTTGCCTGAAATTGTGCTGGTCACTCGATAGTTACCGATTTGACAATTAACTATATGAGAATCGATCGTAGTACATATCTTCACTTTCTTATCCGTGTGATTCAGAGCCTGTAATACTATTTTATAAACCGATTTTGTTTATACCCAGTGATATAAAAACTTGGAACCTTTAGTTAGGGACCTGAAGCCCCGCCCCTTGGTGGTCCCTACCTTTAGTAGCTTCTCAATATCAGTCAAAGACATAAAAACAGTGATCAGTTCAGTGTAGACATATACGTTTTCACATTGCTTGTTCAGTAACTTTGGAATGAGGGAACAAATATCTTGCTGTTGAAGAGCATTGCATTGACGACTTTAGGCACATAAATAAGAACTTTTTTCACCAAATCTGCAACTTGTAACAAAAATTCGGTAGATTCTGGAAATGATTGTTTCGATTTATGTGAGTGTATGCTGGTTTTCCACACATTATAGCTACGATTTAAACCACCGAAAATTATTTGAATGGTTGTATGATTCGCGTAGTGCACCTGAAACCCCGCCTATTATTTTTTCAAGTAATTCTAACCTAAATTTATATCATGCAATCACATAGAACTCACCGTCCTTTTAACTTCAAACTGTACAACGTGTGTTCTTGCGGTCTTCAGAATAGATGCATTTATAATATCTTGCACTCGTTTGCCGACCTGTCAAAATATGAATGAAATGCGATTAATGCTAAGAACGAGCTCACCTCTCTTATTCGTAGAAGGGTTTGATCGTCTAAGAAGCAGCAAATTCTCCCTATCACATTCGAAGAAAGGCTCCGAATATCGATTGACATGTTGGCTAGGACCCTTTGGAAAAAGTGAGTTATAATGACAGAGCGAGCTCTCTCTCTCTCTCTCTCTCTCTACGAAACGCCACCGACGACAGTATCCCTCGCACCAATCACCCTCTGTTCCAGCTGGTTCACAATCAATAGGGGCTCTCAAGGTCACTGAAGAGGCGAGTCGGCGTTAGTGTATGATCAGGGCTGGGAGATTTGTTACTTTTTCTCATAATTTAAATTCAAGATCAATCAGCGTTGTCGTACAAAAATTCCTCTCCTAATAATTATCAGATTGGAAAGAATTACTGGATTATGTACGATAGACATATTGCGTTAGCAATGTAAATCAGATATGTTTAGTATGTTTGACTCTATCACGCCACTCACCTAATAGTCGACCTGGACTCACTGATTCTTGTCAGCCCGCCCCTTTTTCGAGTATCAGTTGTCTGCAGTTTCGGACTCCACTAGACCCTCCTAGGACCCCGGTGTATGGATTAATATCTGGGATAATTTCCGACCGCGCGGTAGCATCTGTTAGGTGCAACATTCCCAATTCAACCCAACTTATCCGCCCTTCAAGTTGGTCCCGGAAAAAAACTTTTGTTCGTGAGCTAGGGCTATTTGTCATGCTTTATCGACCTACGCAACCCGTTTGGCAATCACCTGCCTAAGAACACTGCTATGAACTTGAAAACCGCTCGAAAATCTAAAAAAAATGATCTTGAATACGTGTATAGATCAGGTGGAGGCGATTCGAATTAAAGGTCTGCGCTCACATATCGACTCCGGAAATCCAGTTTCTATACGAGAAAACCGTCTCTCCAACATTTGAAGTTAATTTTCAACGGTCGTTTATCGAGTCCGCGTGGGATTCTGAGGGAAACTCAACGTGAAATGATCGCTATTGCTCGCGAAAGAACGGAATGATTCGGCGGGAGACAGTTGAAAATGAACTTCAAAATTAGGAGAAATGGTTTTCTGGTATAGAAACAGGATTGCCGGGGTCGATATTTGAGCGCAGACCTATCATTCGAATCGCATCCACTTGATCTATACACGTATTCAAGAACATTTTTAGATGTTCGAGCGGTTTTCTAGATACAGCTCGCTGTTTCTAGCAGTGTTCTTAGGCAAGTGATTGCCAAACGGGTTGCGTTAAAGCATTGAAACGTAGCCCTAACAAACGAACGAAAGTTTTTTCAGGAACCATCTTGAAGGGCAGATAAGTTGGGTTGAAATTGGCAGGCTGCACCTAACAGGTGCAGGAATGATCCCAAATGTTATTCCACACACATGGGTCCTAGGGGGGTCTAGTGGAGTCCTAAACTGCAGAAAACCGATATTCGAAAACATGGCTTGCTGACAGATTCAGGTCGAGTATTAGGTGAGAGGCGCGATATGATGAAAGAGTGAAGGCATATTTTCCAACAAAGAAACATTACGTAAACACAGTTTAATAGTGAGAACTTGAAAATAATGAACATTTGACGCAATGGTTTGCTTAACGTAAATAAATAATCAAAATAGAACATTTCCAGACTCATCCCGATACTTGCATTCTCTCATTTCTGAGGCGCCTTTATCGCTGCCATATCCGCGAACTGCCCGATCACTGAAAGAATTTATAAAATATATGCAGACCCAAGCTAGTGAAGATTTCAGAATTCACATTAAAAAAACTTTTATTATTGTAATAAAAGTGTATGCTCACTAGCTTGAATTTCGCCGTCATTGCCTGCTATCTTCGCCACGTTGTCCCTGATAAATAAGAGATTTGAAAACAAATTAGATGGCAACTTGCGTTATCGGTAGAAGTGGAATAGTGTCCACACTAGAAGCCAAGTTTTCGAAATGCTGGTCGAGTTCTTCTACATCCTCTTCTACAGCCGGCTATAAATAATCGGGCATATTGGGAATTTTATTTCACTTTCGACTCTTGATTTTGCGAACTCTCTCGTTAGTAAGATAGATCAGAAAATGTGCAGACTAGAGAGAAATAAAAATCTAAATTTCATCTCCGATGGAGTCATCATACAGTAATTCTTACCGGCGTTGTGGAAAGCTTGCTGGAAAGACGCTTCGTATGGCGGAAATACCCACGACGGTGATTCGTCATTGCAGTGAAACAGTTCTGAATTTTATGTTTTTGATAAACGCAGTGCAATGAAAAATATACCCTCTGTTCAATTCTTGCAGCCAGCGGAACTGAGATTGATTTGTCCAGCATGGAAATGACGTCATTCTCCGATGACATGAGCTGTGCGAGGCTCATGTCCAGAGCAAGCAATGAACCCTGCATAAATAGTATAAGATCTAAATGTTTCAGGCGTGTTTCCAACCGATACAACTTTAAAACAAAACATCTTTACAATAAGTGGCCGTTTACTGGATGCAATTTTCAGTCACAGGCAGATTTCGAAACACTCACTTTAGCCTTGCCGATATTCAGATTTTGAAAGTCCTCCACTACAATCATCAGCTGAAATCATCAAATTGTTGAAATTTTCACTTTATTATTTTGAAATTCTTCTAAATTTTTGAAATTGTTGAATAAACTTACGTCACTGATCGACATTGCATGATAGCTTTCGAGAAGCACGAACTTTGTCCGGAGGTGATAAAAGGGGAGCAATGACGCATAATAAGAATGAACAAACCGTATAGCTTCAGATATTCCATCAGTTTATGACAACTGTTTCCGTTTCAGAAGAATAAAAAAGGTAAAGATAAAGGACACCCGTTTCTCTAGGCACATTCGTCCTGCGGGTCACACTGCTAGGCCAGTGTATTTGTAATGGGAGGATTCAGTCCGCAGCTCCAGATCCTGTTCTTCGGACCTACTTTACCGCGTGATCTTGTCACTACCAATTTCCCGTCCCCAATGGGTGGGTGCCTTGGTGAGACGGAGGCGGTGTCACGATCGAAATTATTTATGCGAGCAAACAATAAGGTAAAGGGTTCAGCTTCAAAGTAAAACGAGAACTTGTAAGATCAAGTCAATACGCCGACTCGAAACGCAAAACTGAACAACACACAGTTATAATATTACAATTTACTAATTTATCATTCTTCTGTCCAGTAATTTCATCCATATTCTTGACTCCATACTCATTCGTCTTCTCCGCTTCTCCTGAATATAATGCATGACAATTAGTAGTACAAGATCGAATAGTTGCCTTCGAAGCACGCAACTACTACTTTAGCATATTTGGACGTGTTATGTCTTCATTCATAGTCAATAGTGTTGATGCAATTTCGGAGCCAGAGCAAACAAGAAGTGGTTGTGTGCAGAATGGAGAAAGCCCAACATGAAATTACCTTCCTAGTCGGTAGCCATACTATATCACCAAACAACTCACGCCTTTGCCCTCATGGGACATTCCTTTCGATGCGTCCTGCAGTGGTGGTGACGCAAGAGTTTTTTTTCATCGTATTTTCTGAGAAATCAATATTTGGATATTACTCGTTGGTTCAAGACAGGATCCGTACAGAATAAAATAAACGAGAAATAATGCTAATTTAGAATCCCCCATCACTCCCCACCCTTGCTTCACATTATTCGGGATTTTGAAAATATATTGTATTATCATTTTGTAATTAAAATTAAATAATATATAATAAAATAAGCCTCACTCTCTCTGCTCTTCGGAGATACGGTCGTGGATCATGAGAGATTCGACGATTAATAGCCACGCTAACGACAGGCATTTTGACAGAACTAGATATCAGAACTGAAGTATGATGAATATAGAAAAGGTTCCAGTCTTATTATAGAACCAGATCGGAAGAGGGCATCCGAATTGAAGGCTGGCCACTGGGAATGGATAGCGTCTCTCCTCATCCTCCTTAATCCAGTACGCTGATGTTAGAATCTAAATCTTTCTATGTCATATTTGAGTTTTTTTTGTTGGTAAGGTATTGTCAATGTAAATATGATCAGAGTGCATCCAATCATACGATAAAATAATGATTCAGATTAGTACTCGACAATCCTCACTTGCGAGCGACCACTCCGAGTTTCCCTGCGAAATACAGTAATCTTGGAAATTATCGATAAATTGCTCGATAATGAGTTGCAAACGTAATCTGAAGAACCTCACAAGAAACAACCCTTGCTCGGAGATGTTGATTGGCGGTCCTTTGTCTGTAAAAGTGCAAGCAAATGCAAGAGAGCTGAATCCGATTTGTCATCACTGGAGGTTAGACAGAGGTGAGAGTGTGCAGAATGGAGAGACCCAGAGCCGAAACAACAACCCTTCCGTCCAACAGCCCTGACCATCCGAGCGGAAGGCGCATAAACTAAACAAAATCGGTAATATCTTTCCTTATTCAAAGCCAATTAAGAATAACATAGGACTCACTACATCGAGCAACTGCAATCATTGGATATAAGTGGTTACCGTAAATTCACAATGCATACTACTGTAAGAAGCGAATGCCCGAGGGATTACGGTAGACTCAGCCGCATTTACATCTGTAAGAGAGAAGTGTCTGTCTAATTATGAATACTTGGCCAACCTGACATTGCACAGATTTTGTTAGAAGATTCAACATAACAACGGGAAGAAACATAGAAGTGACTGGCCCCCTCTCTCACTCAAATCCCCTTGGATAGGCTCAACCTCTCTCGATTTCTTTCTCGCCGTCTTCCAGTATCCTCATATTTCCTTTTCATGTTGATGAATACCCATTTAGATAATACATTTACAAACCACTAAGAGTGAGGGGAAAATGTGAGAATGAGAAGAGTGAGAAAGGGGCAAACAAACCAACGCAGTTTTGTTGAACTATGCTGAACAATGGAAGAAAACAAAGCTAATCGAATTAGAATGCGCAAATTATTCAGCGTCACGAGCCAATCAAGTGAAACCTCGAATCATCATCTATCGCATGCTTTCAATCCAAGTATAATGAGTAACCTCGAACAATGTCACGTTCTCCGGGATGGAAGAGAGATATATTTTCATCAAATTATACTACGAGTGAAATTATGGTCTTTCCAATGCAATTCAAGACCAAGAAACAAATTCGAACCGAATGATCGTGATATTTGGTCAGATCAATGTCTTCCTCCATATACTAGGTTGGTCCATAAGTCTTGACCGATTTTGGGAGTGATATTTGAGCTCGCAGATTTAGCTTCCCTCAAATTTCAACGACCTAGCCGTATAGCAGTACTTAGGGGTATACTCACCCAGTATCCCCATATCATTGAATATTGTCGCGCTTCTTAGATGCTTGAAAAAAATTATGCTTGAGATAAATTAAATTTGTAAGTAAAAATACAACTTTTTAAACAGTCATTGTATTTAGCTCAGGATTTTTCCTGCCAAGTCACATTATACCGTGTGGTAGTCGAAGACTTCCTCTCTCAGATACCGTGAAGAGCGGAGCTCTCGATCTATTTTAGCCATAGTCACAGGTGATTGAATATCGAACTTTTCTATTTCGTACGGCTCCTATGATAATTTTTCCTACTTCGGAAAACACAGATACGAACCATTACACAAGTGTGCTCTATTGGACCACTAAGGTGGTATATTATAGGTAAGAAAAATTCAAGCAGCTTCTCATCCTCTTCCAGAGATATGAGATGATCAATAATCTCGCTTAGAGTCAATAATATCGAAAAACGTGATTTTCGGTGTTTTTGGTGGCAGCCATCCCCACGAGAACCGGCGATCTCCTATTTCCATCCATTTTAAGAATGATAGGGGAAGGGTTGCTTGTTCAGTTAACCATACAATATCTGGTGTTCAAGGTTCATGGAGGACAGGGTAATGTCTAAAGTGTGATTTTCGATGAACGAATTTTAACCCGGAGCTCACCAATAGCTCAGTTCTTTACAACATAGTTGGATTCCCTCGCAAATTATTTTGTGAACTGACCAGGCAAAGTGCTTCTCAATGAAATGTATTTGGGAAATCTAGATCAATTGTCCCGACTTCATGGTAAGATTTTTTTGGAAAAGTTTTGACCAATGTTATCATCATGAGGTTTGAATTAATGCGCATGTCTTGAGTATGCTTTACGCAGTTGATCTGTGGCACTGTTGGTATAGTAATCCCCATGCATTGTACTTCACCAATGCGGGTCAATTTCGAGCCTATCATTGTTCACCGTAACACACTGGCGGAATAAAAAACTGATTTCATACTCGAATAGTGCTTCTTTGGACTTTAACTCTCTCTCCGTCTTATCGATCGGACAGGGTTGACATAGAGCGCGCTAAATAGAGTACCCAAGCCCTCATCGATTATGAAAAACCATGGGTTGATGGTGCTAATAAGGAAGATGGTGCAGTCAGAAACTCCAAGTGTAAAATCGGTCAAGACTTATGGACCAACCTGATACATGCATCTAAAATACTTTTGATGATTACGTGTGAAATTCTCCAATGATAATGTATCACTCTCAAAACAAACACAGACAGACACTTCGGTTTGGTTATAACAGTAATTGCACACTTATTATCGAAAGGATTATGACTGTGGATGTTACCAACTAATTTGATATTTTGTTCAAAGGACTATGGATACTTGCGATTGAGGCATGCCCAAAAGTTTATTTGAATTTCAAACACAAGAATACGGAAAATGAACAATATCGATTACAATAGTGAGAATTGGGTTATCCCTCGTACAATCTTTGCAGTTTCTGGACGTTTCCCCTACAGAATGGACAAGTATTATTGCTATTCTCCAGCGATTTTTGAATGCACTCAGAACAAGCGACATGACCACATGGAATAATAGCAGATTTGGAACGATTCCCGTACTCGGTGAGACAGATCTTGCAGTTATTGAGTAAACCCACATCTGCTCCGCCCTCTCCTCCAGCAGCAGCTCTTGGTGGTCCGCCTGGTCCGGGCGGTTTTCCTCCCGCGGCCGCTCCAGATCCGGGTCCTCCTAGAGACAAGAGGTCACGACACATTCATAGTTTATTGTCTGTAATAGTCGACCTCACTCAATGCACTTTCTCATAAATAATTTCGCCGAACCAATGCAATGTCCCATCAATACCAAATCATTAATTTCGCGGAGCAGATTTTTCATAATTTATTCATTTTCGATTTTCGCGTACACCCAACTTCATTTCACTCAGTTTCTGTTTCACCCACGCGGCGCATTTAATTATAATCATACGTGGCATGTGCTATTAACTAGTGAGAAGAAGAAGAAGTGTGCCACATAACACGCATGATTTGACAAGAAAGATAATAACCATAATAAAAATCGATAATTTTCGACATTTTAGTACCTGGATAACCACCTCCTCTAGCTCCGCCGCTGGGAGCACTGAAATTTTTTAATTTTCGTTGAATTCCATCATTTTCCTTGATAAGCATCTCGTTTCGTACGACTCTTGAGTACCTGCCACGGACCAATTTTCCCTGAATCAATCAGATTTCCCCCTTCTCCAAACCTCTATTAAATTTTACCTTGACGTTGTTTAGCAAGTAGAATAGAAGGGGTCAAATACTAACCCTCTGAATCCGCCTCGTCCTCCAGCCGGTGGCCCACCCGCATCTCCACTTGCGTCCCAACGAGAAGGACCTGAATAAAGATATGAGGGATATTGTCACCCAGATGCTGTAATGTCAGAGTTCATAGTTAAAATGAGACACAAGTGAGCTAGAAAGGGTTACTTCCTTCCCACAATCTCACACATTACTGATCCTCGGTCAGTCTCATCAAAGATCCCCCAATCAACTTACGTGCAGCGGGAGGAGCTCCTCCTCCTCCTTCACCCCCGTAGCCGCCTCCACCATTGCCGTATCCGCCGTAGTACTGAACAATCCAATCGTTAATTTGATAGATGAACTACATATTTAATGAGTAAACCCACATCTGCTCCGCCCTCTCCTCCAGCAGCAGCTCTTGGTGGTCCGCCTGGTCCGGGCGGTTTTCCTCCCGCGGCCGCTCCAGATCCGGGTCCTCCTAGAGAGACAAGAGGTTTATTTGATAGAAAAAGCAATCGTTCAAATACTACGTAGTCAATGAGTGTACCAGGCGGTGGTGGCTGTCCAATGGATGCGTAGTACTGCGCCCACGCACGCTCGTATTCGGCTAGCGTCTGAAATCCATTATTCAGTACTATATGAAAAGCGCCGACGTATATTCATATCTCCAGCATGGTTGTCACGTTTCCAATCGAACCTGTTTCTCCGAGTAAGGACCAGAACCTGGATCCCTCGACATAGTCGGGGGGGGGGGGGGGTGCCGCTAGTCTAAATATATTACGCGAGCTAAGCTTATGTGTCAAAATCTATCGAAGCGTATGTGAAACACTAAACCAGGCAAGTGTTTTTTTTCTCGTTGGAGGACTACGTCGGGAGAATCCCACTGGCCAATAGGTAGGTTAACCAGTGAATTCGATTGTAAAAGTAGAAAGAAGTAGAGAGTATTATCAAGGTAATAACATACAGCTGGGTCATATTGATATCCCTTATCTCCTCCTCCTCCGTTTGCCCCGGGAGGTCCTCTAGGGCCCTGAGCCGGAGCTGCCGCGCCGTTGCCGTATCCGCCGTAGTACTGAACAATCCAATCGTTAATTTGATAGATGAACTACATATTTAATTAGTAAACCCACATCTGCTCCGCCCTCTCCTCCAGCAGCAGCTCTTGGTGGTCCGCCTGGTCCGGGCGGTTTTCCTCCCGCGGCCGCTCCAGATCCGGGTCCTCCTAGAGAGACAAGAGGTTTATTTGATAGAAAAAGCAATCGTTCAAATACTACGTAGTCAATGAGTGTACCAGGCGGTGGTGGCTGTCCAATGGATGCGTAGTACTGCGCCCACGCACGCTCGTATTCGGCTAGCGTCTGAAATCCATTATTCAGTACTATATGAAAAGCGCCGACGTATATTCATATCTCCAGCATGGTTGTCACGTTTCCAATCGAACCTGTTTCTCCGAGTAAGGACCAGAACCTGGATCCCTCGACATAGTCGGGGGGGGGGGGTGCCGCTAGTCTAAATATATTACGCGAGCTAAGCTTATGTGTCAAAATCTATCGAAGCGTATGTGAAACACTAAACCAGGCAAGTGTTTTTTTTCTCGTTGGAGGACTACGTCGGGAGAATCCCACTGGCCAATAGATAGGTTAACCAGTGAATTCGAATGTAAAAGTAGAAAGAAGTAGAGAGTATTATCAAGGTAATAACATACAGCTGGGTCATATTGATATCCCTTATGTCCTCTAGGGCCCTGAGCCGGAGCTGCCGCGCCGTTGCCGTATCCCGACATCTCGCGTTCAAAAAGAGACAAGTTTGAGAGGTCTGAAATACGTGGGATTTGAATATGACACGCTTTTGGGCATAAAGGACACAAGGAACAGCATGATGAGTATTGATTTTAGGACAAGGAGCGACTGAAACACGTAGAGAGTGAAAAAGACTCGAAAAAACGAAAAGAACGCGAAACGCGCCGCGTCCGCGTTGGCGTCAACTTCACACTAACACCAATACCGGTCACACCAACATCCCTCATCGCAAAGTGACTTATCTAAATGTTTTATTTTTCTAAAATGGATTAAATTCGCTTCTTTTAGCAACTATGTACAGCGTGAAAATAGCAGATGCAACGATGAAATAATTTTTCTACGAACAAACATTCTCAGCCGGATCTCTTCTCGTTTACATGTTCATCGCCTTTTCACGTGTATCTCTCACCGGAAGGGAACATCGATCCAATTGGATCTCAACCTTGGTCGAAGCTGCATTCCGATCTAGTCCAAAGTCGTACAGCGTGTGGCTGCTTCTTCCTTCTCCCAAATGACACCACTCCCACACACCGATGATCCACTAAGAGTGTTTCCCTCTCGGTCTCTCGGACTACGTCTCTCGTCCGCCTGAGGCTATCCCCTCTACACAGTCGATGCGAGCCAGCGTGAGGAGACAGAGAAAGACGAGAGAGCATGGGAGAATGAGAGAGGGTAGAGACACTACGGGTCCTCTGTGTATGCAGAAGCAGAGTTTCTCCACAATCTCTAAAAATCTCCTGCTATCTCGTCTCAGTTCTTCTTTCTTTCTATCTCTGCCACTCTCCTATCTTCCCATTATTTCTCACCATCCGCTCCGCGCCCCTTCTGCCATCGTGTGTGAATCCTTTTCAACTTTCCTATGTTTCGGCGCTTGTTCATCCTATGTTTATTGGGAATGAGTCGTTCCTCTCAAATTTCGCTGGCCGTGACAGGTCGTACTCGATGGTCACTCTCGGACTATTAAATAATGGGATCGGCTGAACCTTAGATGCACCCATCTCTTGACTCCGCCCCATTTTACGTTCAAATGACGAATTCGAGAGACGTTGGGGTGCTTATTTGATTTCTGACTTTCTCATCTCACATCTCGCATGCCA
The DNA here is from genome assembly GCA_036245825.1 of Pristionchus entomophagus. Classification (NCBI taxonomy): domain Eukaryota; kingdom Metazoa; phylum Nematoda; class Chromadorea; order Rhabditida; family Neodiplogasteridae; genus Pristionchus; species Pristionchus entomophagus. The sequence continues at coordinate 5,664,169 of BTSX01000001.1, forward strand.
CTTCTCACACCTTCAACACCCTCATCGAAATGAATCTACGAATTGCCTCTTATAATGGTCATTTCCCTCCTCTCCCTCATTTCCCTCCTCTCCCACATTTCCCTCCTCTCCCACATTTCCCTCCTCTCCCACATTTCCCTCCTCTTCCTTGTCATTTCCCTCCTCTCCCTTGCCCGAGGAGTGTGACCCCTCTTTTCTCTCTCGCGTGTTTGTTTGTTTACTATTCCCCCCCCCTTTCTCCCACTCTTCTCTTGTTTATTTGATCTTTGGTCTCTGTTCTTCCACCATTCCACCAAAAAAGAGGGCCTCGACGATGTCGGCGGGTTCTAGTCCTGCGGCTAAGAAACAGGGTGGCACGCTCAGTAACATGGTCGTGTCCGCCCTCGCTCTTTCCCTGGAGGACGCCCCGTCCGGTGTCGACGAGGAAAAGTGGAAGACAGTCACTGGCCCGCTCTCCTCATTGGCGAAAGCTCTCGAGCAGGTCGCCGGACAGTCCAGTGGCAGTCTCTCCCTCCTCTCTCCCCCTTCCTCTTCCTCTCCCCACTCCTCACTCCCCTCGACCTCGCACACTCTCCCCATTTCCCACACTCTCTCGTCTGTCCCCTCTGCTTCCTCTCTTTTCCTCCTCCCTTCCTCTTCCCCTCCCTCAGCTGTGGACCCGTTCGAATTGCATCTGAGGCAAAGATCCCTTGTCGTTGCCGGCCTTCTGGAACCTGACGTCAGTCTGGGTCTGGAGGAAAGGTGCGAGGCTGATAGAAGGGGCGTGGCCCGACTTCTTAGTCATCTCAAGGTTGATGCTATGCCCAATCAGATCTTCCGAATGGGTAAACAGTCGGATCGCCCCCGTCTCCTTAAACTTGTGATGCCCGCCAGCTCTTTTGTATTCACGGCTCTTAAAAATGCCTCCACTCTCAGAGGTAACTCTGAGTTTGAGGGCATATACATTCGCCAGTCCATGAGTAGGGAAGAGTTGGCGAGGCATTAGGAGATGAGAGCGAATGTTAGGGAATGCCGTGCTAAGGATTCCTCCTCTCCATTCGTTGTCTATCGAGGTGAAATCTGGCATAAAGGGGACATTCCCTCTCGTGTCCGCACGCGACTCCCGAACCAGGGAAACTAATTGCTGATACACCCCTAGTCCATCCATTGAGTCATCCATCCTATCCCTGTTCTGCCTCTCCTTTCTCTCCACTCTCTCCCTCCATTCCTTTCTTGAATTGTTTGATGTTCATCTCTCTGTAATAAGTTGCCCGATCTACACTCTATCTTATCAATTGACCGTCCCGATGTCCTCTTTATCTCTGAATCCTGGCTCACAACTCGCATTGTTGACTCCGAAATTCTCTTATCGTATCCCTACCGTATCTATCGAGCAGATCGCGCTAGACGAGGTGGTGGTGTGTGTGTAATCATTCGTGACCACATTCCTTGTTCTCGCATATCTCTCCCATCCACTGTCTCGTCTGAAGTTGTCTGTCTCGATCTCTTTCCCCCTCTTGGTCTCTCTTCCATTCGAATCATTCTTGCTTACCGTCCTGTATCTAGTGACAACTTAGCTTTGTTCGACCTACTATCCATTCTTTCTTCGTGTGATAAGTCCGTTGTTCTTACTGGTGACCTAAACTTGCACATTGATTGGTCTAATCCTTCTCTTGCCACTGGACAATCAGTTTCTCTCGTTGATTTCGCTTCTTCCCTTTCTCTTCACCAATTTGTTTCCTCCCCTACTCTGGGTACCAACTTTCTCGACATTGTCCTTGCTCCCCCTGACCTAATCTCTCACTGTAATGTATCCTCTCCGTTCAAGAACTCTGACCACTCGAGTGTTATTTTCCATCTTTCCTGGCCTTTTATTGTTCCGATTCAATTCCTTCCTTTGATTTCATTGGTCTAAACTCGACTCTCTCTAGCACCGATTGGTCTTTGATCTTTGATAATTTCTCTGATATTTCCCATATGTACTCTCAGTTTGTTGATTATCTTGCTCACCTATTCACTTCCTTTGTCCCTTTCAAGAAGGAACTCCTTCCATTCGAGAATTACCCTCCTCATATCAAGTCTCTTCTCAATCATAAACGTTGTCTCTTTAATCAGCTCTCCTTTGCACCAGTCAGATCCCAATTCATTATTGTATCATCTAGGCTTGACTCTGAGATAAGGAAGTTTATTCGTAACAAGGAAAACAAGCTTTTATCTGGCAATCGCAGCCGATCGTATTATCGTTACATCTCGACTCGCTTTAAACCTCGTTCCTCAATTGCCCCCTCCCTATTCGACTCTCATGGTAATACTCTGATAAGGCTGAAGCGTTTGCTTCCTTCTTCGAATCTGTTTTCACTGCTGATGATGGTCTTCTCCCTCACTGCCCCCTTACCATTCCTCAAACTATGCCTTTCTCTATTATTCTCCCTATTGATATTGCTCACCATCTTAGACGTGTTTCCGAATCTTGTTCTCTTCCTTCCGATGGTATTCCGTCAATTATTTTCAAGAAGTGTTACTTGTCTCTTTCTGAACCTCTTGCTCATATTATGAACTACAGTTTGATGCTTAGCCAAGTTCCTACTCTCTGGAAGCGTGCTTTTGTTGTTCCTATTCCTAAGGTCACTTCACCCTCTTCCTTGTCTGACTTCCGTCCTATTTCACTCACTCCCATTCCTAGTGAAGTCATGGAACGAATTATTAAACCTAAACTTGTTCGTTGGTGTGAAATTCATTCTATTATTCCTTCTGAGCAACACGGATTCGTCCGTGGCAAGTCAACAGTTTCTCAACTTCTTGATTGTACTCAGACTTGGCGTGAATCTCTTGATAATAATCAATGGAATTGTTGATCTACCTATGTCACATTTCTACTCATTCCGTAAAGTATCGACTAGACACAATACGTTTTTCCCTTAATATCCCAATTGCTCGTAGGGAAAATTTACGATCCTCCTTTTCACATCGCACTATTCGCTTCCTGTCTAAGATTCATCGTATTGTTGATCCAAAATTATCCTTGCACACAATCAAGATTCACTTGTTATCTAATCCCGATACTGCCCGCATACTCCAGATAGACATCCCTAAACTGTAGATCCTTCAATCACTTCCCACACTCGCTCTAGATCCATAAGATATACATGGATGGAACGGTCCCATTCCCGTTCCGAGGCTTCGTCCACCTCATTTATCAAGAGTATCTGTGGGAGTGATCAACTCCAACTCTCCCTTCTTCTATCCCAATTCCCTCCCCCCCCCTTCCCCTCTCCTGCTTTTCATTATGTATATGTTATTCACATGATGTCACACCCGTTGGGGTGTATCAAATAAATAAATAAATAAATAAATAATAGAGATAGGCGATAGATATTACGTCTGCAGAATGAGCTAAATAAAAATAAGAAAACACCGTACCTGTGACCACGAACTGGGCGCCGTGCACAGATCCACTGCACGAATCACGCCTGCAGAAGGGAGATACTGTAGGTTACAGAATACTACACCATCAATGATATTGAATTCACGGTGAACTGTCCTACTGCAGTCTACCGTCCGATTTTTAAAAAATCTTATTTAAGTTATTTATTGATCGATCTTTCTCCTACTGTACCTCTACCGTACCCTTGAAGATGGCGAACTCGTCATCGATCTGTAGCAGCTTGAAGGCGCTCTTCACCCTCCATCCCTCCTCCTTCGCCAGTCGGTAGTAGTCCCGCTTGTCCTTCGATGTCTTTCCAATCTGCAATGAGGGGTACTGTATGCTGCTCCTGGATACGGTATAGGCCAGGTTTGGTGGGGTACTGTAGGCTACGGTAGAGATTCTGATATAATATCGCACAATTATAGAACCGACCTTGTGCTTCTTTTATCCTTCTCTTACAGGTGATCCTTTCCTCTTTATGTGGTGCTATTTTTCCATTTCACGAATTGCGAGCCTGAAGTATAATCAATTACAATAGGTATTTAATAAGAAAATATTTGGCACGTTCGGGGGAACTAAGAAACCGACGAAAATATTACAGAATTAAACACACCTATCCGAACGTGAGTTCATCTCCTCCACCAGATAGAGGGACTACCGTATCCTCATCGTCCTACAAATATGCTACAATTTTAGAAAGACGAATAAATGAAAATGTAATATTGAACGTCCCAAGCATTCCCGAACAGGTAAACATTTAGATGATTTTGCACATTTTACACCCCATGAAAACATGAAACCATCAAATACTTTGACTGAATGCTTATTTGATCGTTATCATTGAGTTCTCGGAAGCTACATTTACTTGCAGGTTGAAAAACAATTTTCGTAAAACGAATACAAGATTGCAGGTGGATTACGGTTCCGAGGAAATTTAACAGTGGGCACTTACCGTAATCCGCCTATGCTGTTTTCTTCGTTGTTACTCAAATTCTATTACACGGTGCATGTCCGTGTGGATAACGGGAAATTGATAGTGACGATCCAAATAATCATTCAATCATTTTATTTAGTTGCGTATTCAGCGAGTGTTTTAAAAATAAATATTTAAAATTCTCATCTGGTCGGGAAAGCTAGGGAAGTACGACATTATATATTGGAAAAAAGAATTTCCAACAGTTTATTCGTAGAATAAGCGATAGACTCACGAGATAGGGGTCGAGCCAGTACCAGAGATCACTTGGAGGTTGGCAGAATCGAATGAACATGAATCCCATTCCACGAAGATACGCAGAGTTGATCATCGATATCTGCTTCCTACAAGATCGTTGGACAGTAAATCATAGTCCGACAACCGAGAACAGTAGTGCTAGTCACCGAAGCGTACAATTGATTTGTATGATTTGCGATAATATTATATAATTAGAAGGAAAACGGGACTCCCAGTTCCGTTATTGTTTTTTTTTCTGTTGCAACCAATAAAACAAATTAATTGGAAACAAATAATATAGCCGAACATCACTCACTCCACCGCGCATTCCAGTCATACCTTGTATTTCGCGAGTTCCCTTCTCCCACGACTCAAGATGTCGAACCTAGATTAACTCCAATAAATCACAAAGAAATTGACTTGTAAATTTAATCGACCCTTGCTCGTTTATGGAGCACTCAACGAGAACTTGTTTGAAAATAAAACGGATTAAATAACGATCGAAAAGCGTAAGCCACAATTAATGGTACGACTTACTTGTAGGACATTTTCCAAGACCAATCCATTCAGGTCTTCTGATTTCTCCATACCAGAAGCGTATTGTTCTTCTTGGCGACTTTCTGGAAAAGGATTTTCCAGATAAAGAACAAGGTGTTTAAAAAGGACCTGGACGTCAGGGATGCTGTTATCGTAGGCCTGGTCTTCGTAAACTCTATCGGCCGGACAATCGAATGCCGGTGGTATCATCATGACTGGCTCTGGAGCCTGAGGAACAAGTAAATTAGAACAGTAATTAACCGTCAAGGCGAGAACGATTAAATTAAATAGCTATCGAGTAAAGCGACGAACAAATTAATACAAACTGTCAGACTGAGTACGAAAATTGAGGGAGGATGCCGTCAAAGTGCGAATTAGAGGTTAGAAGATCGCTCGTGTAAATCGTGCACAACGAAAACCGGGTCACAATTGGTTAAAACGTGGTCACTAAGCTACTACCAAACGGTGAATGCACAATTGAAGAAGCAACGACTATAGACGACCCACTTACACGGGTCATTCAGGAGTTAGCACTGCTCTATACGTTCTGCACACCCTTCAAAGCGCGATTAGAGGTCAAATATCGAGCGATATCATACCAATTTGCCATAAATAGATGGAATAGCTATCGCACTACGCATCAGAACAAAAATAAACGCGCGAAATAATAAATGTAAATCACAATCAGCTATTATATCTCCGCTCTCTATTCGGTACACACTTCAAAACGCGACTTTGAGGTTACAGATCGAGCAAAACTACGTCAATTAGCACTGAATAGATAGAAGAACTATCGCACTACGCATTAGAAGAAAAATTAAAACGCGAAATGATAAAAGTCAATCACAATGAGGGTTAGCTCTGCGCTCTCTCTTCTGCACACACTCCAAAGCGCGACTTTGAGGTTACACATCGAGCAAAATCACGTCAATTAGCACCGAATAGATAGAGGAACTATCGCACTACGCAATAGAATGAAACGAACCGCGCGAAATGGTAAAAAACTCAATCAAAATAAGCAAATTTGCACAAAAAAGAAAATTTTGCTGAAGAGCATGTTGAAAAGTCAGTTTCCAATTCGCGGACGACTTTTCGATTCATGGCTGCCCGTAGATCTCACCACACACTCGATTCAACCGTAATGACACCATAATTGTTTATTTTTTCAAATTAAATTTTAAAATATTAATAAATTATTTAAAAAATTATTTTTTTCGCCTAAAATCTTGAATTATTATTCTAAACGCAATGCGTTCGGCTTTTGTTTCTATGTCACATCCCTTTAACATTATTTTGGAAAATCGAAAGAACAAACCGCCTCTGATATTTCTCTCGTACATGCAGTTTCTCAAACTATCACGATCTGAGAACCATCAGGTACAATTTCGAAGCCATGATTTGTTTTCATTTTATGATAGTTTTTTATTACAAATATAAATCTCACTCTTACCCAGTAAGCAAGGTAGCAAGGTAGCAAGGTGCCCGAGTCTAGCGGTCGAACATCTGTCCGGTTAGCGTAAGGCGCTGGTTCGATCCCAGACAAGTCACTAATAATTTGCTGTATTGCAATATCATAAATATCGATCAATAACAATTTTACAGGTAATAACTGTAAGAGGTCCAACAACAATTTTCCCCATTACACTTCAACAAGTGCGTAACATGATTCGACACTGTCCTGTTGAAAATTTCTACTTTCGCGGAAACGAGAAGAATTTGATATCGATGACGGCGACTTTTCTGGAAGGTCTGACCATAGACACTCGATGCATCAATGCGCTTGAGTACGATTACAATATGTGGTACGTGATATAACATTAGCGTTTCAAAAAGTAGGGATGACTTGTTGCACACCGTTACATGGTTAGATAGCTTCCGAAACCGTAGTTTCGCGATTGTAAGAAGACAAAATAACACAACAAATCTTCATGTTTTCAGTAGTTCACATCGCTGATAAGCTTCAGCTGAACGCTGTTATGATTAAATACTATGCGGGGATGATTGGAAGTAAGGACCTACTGCTCAAAACAACTATTAGAGAGGAATCGCGAGAATATCGAGTGCCCTGTGGCGGTAGGGAATTAGTTTCACCGATCCTGCTGAGAAGTATAACTTGAGTACTTCGAATGATGCTCTATCAAACTACGTTTGCTGATTTTCGATATCAGGTTTCATCTTCGAGTATTGTTAGGTCAAATTAGGTACACTTTGAATCGTATCTTCATTTTACTCAGTTATCGACCAGCCTACAGAAACCATACACATTTTTTTATAAATTAAAGCTGATCTGTTTCTTTCCAGAGATTGAGAGAATGACCGCAGCGTTCGATACAGTTATAATTCACTTTCGATCAAACACAATTCAACCACCTGCTTTTCTACCTGCCCCCTGGCTCCCCGTTCCTCCTCCTTTTGTTCCTCCTACCTCTATTCTTCAACAACTCCAACAGCACGGGCTTTATTTCATCAATAATGCTTCAAGATTCTTCTCGAAACGCTGTAATTACAGTCACATCCATAATCGGCGTCTATCGTCAAGCGATTTGTCGAAGCTTATTGAGGTTTGAGAAATAGTTCATGATTCAGTTCGAACAAAAGGTCAAAATCATCTTGGAAAGCTTTCTCACAATCTCACTGCGAGAATAATTGTTGAAATCAACTTGGGGTGTTAATTTTAAAGCTGCAAAACAATGAGAGCAAAACAAATAACAGGAGCTTCCGAAACTGGGCAAGAAGTTGTATCTATACTCGGAAGTGGAGGATTCCGTTCTTCAGAGGAGCTTTAAAGTGAACTCGATCAATATTCTGGTGGATTCGGTCGGGGATCGTAACTTCCTCGAGATTTGGCACGATGAAATGAGAAGAAAACATTTCCTTGAGCACGTTTGAGCACGCATCACAATATTCTCCTAATTTGGCTCACATTTTATTGCCCTTTTCAAGTTGTTTCTGCCACACTTTTGTTTTTTATGCACTTTCCTCAAAGAATGTTGCACGACGCATAAATCCACAAATGAACTTTAAATTCACAACTGTTGGTTATGGAATCGAAAACACATTGACAATTAGGAATGCACTAAAATGTTTCACTGCACCATACTTGTTTTGTTTATGATTGAACAACGAACATTTACATTTGTGTTCACCTAATTGATCGCCTCTGTCCCTCTCCCTTCATTTCGAGCCCCATTAAGCGATGAGAGCTATCCACAGCCAAAAACAACGAACACCTCAGAGAGGCTAAAATTAGAAAAAAACGAGAATCTTCTAACGCGAAAGGAGGTATGACAGCGGAGAACTTTCAGAACTTATTTTTCAACAAACCAGTATTGCATAGTGTATCATATCTCGGTTCATTCTTTTATCTACTGACTCCACCCACTGATCGCACAGACTCTTTATCATGCAGGTTATGTACAAATGAAGTGATATGTCGGTTCATCTCTCAAAGACCGAGTTTACAAGTTGCTTTCACAAGCCAATTGCCGCTCTTATCGACATTGACACCTTTGCACCTGAACATGTGTTATTGATTTTTAAAAATTTACTTTCAGATTTACTCACTGGCACTGGTATCCTCCTGCACATGGGGCTTTACCCGACACCGGTTCGCAACCACCCGAGGCGCGTCCCTTGCACCGTCTGCAGTAGTCCGGGCAACTTTTCCACAGTATGCCCGTCCCTGAAGCGGAGATAGAGATCAAAGATCAAAGATCAAGAAACGGACAGAATGAAGTCGCGGGCGTGCAGCGAGACCAGTCCTTGTAGCAGTCACCGGATACTGCTGCAATAGCCACGAGGGAGACGAGAACGAAAGAGAAGAAAAGGGAATGCATTGTTGAAACTTTTGATTCTCCCGTAACTTCGGAGGTTTTTATAAGAAGATTACTCCATAAGCTGAGCAACAGCGGCTGAACAGAGGGAGCGTGAACTGCTATTGCAAAGACCACCCGAAGCTTTCCACAAAAGGCTATTTTTATCGCTGTTTGTATCCGGGGTCACGGGTGAAAATATTTGAAGATTTGTTGATGCTCTGAGTCATATTCACACTCGAATCATACCTCCCTTCCCGCTCTATTGCATAGCAAGGATTATGCAATTGTGAAGAGTTTTATTCAAGGGGCAGTAGCTAAGCTCAACGTTCCTGGATCAACATTCTACGCAGCAGAGATTGGAAGATCAGAAGTATCATGATATTCGGACGAAAAATAAGCAAGTGTTTGTTTCATGTGTTGATAAATGGTTTGAAGACATCCGAAGACGTACGGAAAGTCTTTGAATATCTGAAACCTCGAATTCGAAGAACAGAATTCAAATCGCTAATTATAAACTCCGAATCAACCGAAGTGATCAGATTATGTTCCGATTTTCTCGAAGCAAAATCTGTTTATGCAATTTCAATCATCAACCAAAGTATGTCGGAAAGGAGAGATTTGTAAGTTATACATTGTAATACAACGTATGCTTTAACTGATTTTTGCAGCATTCTTATTCTTAACTTTATTAAGAAACTGCAGCCGTATCACGTCGTTTATGATTTGCGTCGGTTCACTAAAGGTTTACAAAAAATAACATATATAAATTTAATTTTGTTTCAGAATCTTCTGAGTGTGTTGTGAAGTTGGCGAATTTCGTAAAATCGATATACATATTTGTGAAGACGAAAAGCTCTATCAGTCCTAAAATTGTCTCGTTCATTGAACTGAGTCGGAACTGCGAAAAATTCAATTTCATCGCTAGCCATAGTGACTTATCATGTTCATTGGGAGATGTGGAGAAAATTATCCAGGTTACGTTAAATGTATCACAATTTTTTGAAGACAACATTTAGATGATTTCACACATGGAAAAGCAATTCCGTTTCACAATGCCCACGAAAGGAAATATACGTCGGTTTCATAAAAGTAGAAATACGCGACAATCATCCCCAGAGAGTTTTCACGATCAAACACCTTGAAATGTAAATGAATATACATTGAAATATCAAATTTTCCTGTATATATACGGTACTTTATGATGTTTTATTCGACATTTCAAACTATTGGGGTGTCCGGAAAGTAATGCAAATTGATTAATGTTTTTCTTGTTACGATAGAGGGGGGGTGGGATCGATCTTCTCATGGAGTCACACAATTCGAGTATCGAGGAGAGGGAGTCTCGTAAACGGATGGAGGAGTCCGCTTATCCAGTGTGTGTCTGACTGGATATAAGTGTATGACTTGACGAGGTAGATCGAAAGATGGAAGGGAAAAGGAGACGGGAATGGATGGGGATGGATTGGAGGGCAACTCAAAGATTCGAAACTTCTATTCCTAAAACACGAGGTAAGTCAGGGTGTTTAAATAAGTGAACCTTAATAACGGGGATTGACAATTTGGGGTTACAAATCAGATGCAATATATTTAATAATCGAGCGGTTCTGTGAGAAAAAGATACTTTGAGATTCTCTCTCTTGAATGAGGGTAGATGAAGGACAAACGAACCATTACGTCTACTAATTGCACGATATGTGTAAAAATGTGTAGGTTCTAAGTCAACAAAATGGGCAAAAATTTTGAGAGCTAAAACAATATCAATCACAATACGACGAGTATACAAGGTGTTAAGTGAGTAGAGAGATAATCGATCAGAATAGCATGGAATGATAGGTTCTACTCTGGAGCAACGAAAATGTAAGAGTCTAGTAAACAAGTGTTGTACTTTCTCTAATTTCCGAACAAGACCTTTGGATGATGGGGACCAGACAGGGGATGCATATTCTAATACAGGAATAATGAATGACTTGAAGGCTGAGATGTAAGGGGAATGAATAGTACAACTGATACTACGAAATAGGAGATAGACAAGTGAAGTTGATTTATGGCAAACAATCTTTATATGAGAATCAAAGTTCAAGAGGGGATCGATATGGACACCTAAGTCACGAATAGAGTCAGAGATTGCGAGATTTGTAGAGAGAAGAGAGTAGATGGTTCGGGGATTATTTCGTCCTATGTGAACTATGTTGCACTTTTTCTCAGCAACTTCTAACTGCCATGTTTTGCAGTATTCCGTGAAACCCAAAAACCCGTACTGAAGTTGAGTGGGGGCGTCGGATGGAGAGAGTGGATCGAAAGTAGTAAAGAGCTTGATATCGTCAGCAAAGAGCCGACATGAAAGTTTAGGGTAGGGGGAGAAAACCTTAGGGAGATCGAAAGTATAAAGCAGAAAGAGGATAGGACCCAATACTGTCCCTTGGGGGACGCCTGAGACAACAGCTTTCTCAGAAGAGAGAACATTGCCTATTCGCACTCTGAAACTCCTTTCGGAGAGGTAACCTGAGATCCAATTTAGCAAGCAACCACGAATTCCAATCGATTCTAATTTGAGCAATAACTTATTATGAGAGACCTTATCAAAAGCCTTAGCTAAGTCAATATAGGCAACATCAACACAAAAGTCGCGATCGATCGTATCACGCCAAGATTGGGTGCAATCAAGTAGTTGGGTTACGGTAGAACGCCTGGAGAGAAAACCATGCTGCTCGGCGGGAAATTACATTGTGGGAGGTACACCAATCGATAATCGTGGGCTTAAGCAGTCGTTCCATAATTTTAGCTGGGATGGGAGTTAGACTAATCGGGCGGAAGTCAGAAACAGATGAGGGTGAGGCTACTTTAGGAATGGGGACCACAATAGATGATTTCCAGAGAGATGGAATAGTACCAAGCATGAGACTGTAATTCAAAATATGAGCAAGTGGTGTGGATAGGGAAGCAAAGCACTTCTTGAAAATAATGGATGGGATGTTGTCAGAGGGAAGGGAACAGGAGGAAGAGACACGACTGAGGTGAGAGGCGACCTCGTGAATGAGGATAATAGAGACAGGAATGGATTGGGAAACAAGAGAGGGGCAGGTCGGGACAGTTCCGTCGTCACTAGTATAGACTGAGGTGAAGTAATCAGCGAGAGATTCCGCTTTCTTAGAAGGACAAGTGACTACGGAACCGTCAGGGGCAATAATAGCGGGTATTACTAGACCTTTAGACTTGAAACGAGTGGAAATATAATGATAAAATGAGCGACTATGATTACCGGCGAGCAATCGGTTATCATAGGAACGAACATACTTTCGAATTTCGCAATCTAGTTTACGCGAGACACGAATAAACTGGGCGTGTACTTGTCGGAGGCTAATCTTATCAAACAGAGAACGTTTATGTGAGAGAAGCGATTTAATGTGGGGAGGGTAGCGATCGGAAGGAAGAGAACACTTTCTGAGGGGGACAAAACGACTAAAAAGAGTAGTGAGGTAGGACACAAAACGATCATACAAATCCGATACATCGATGAAATCAGAGAGAATCACTTCCCAATCAGTCCCATAAAGTGCATTGTCCAATCCAGAGAAATCAGTTTTGCGGAAATCAAAAGTATGCACTAAAATGGGAAGAGAGAGGGGAAACGAGAACTTGAAATCAATAGATGAATGATCGGCATTACGAAATGGAGCGGATACACGACAATCAGAAATGATGTCAGGAGGAGAGAGAATGACATCAAGGAAATGACCATTTAGTGAGGGGGAGGGAACAACTTGGGAAAGAGCAAGGTCGATAGAGAGATCATAAAGACACGATGATTGAGAGGATAAAAGACCAGGAGACTTCCAGTTGATGTGCAAATTAAAGTCACCTAGCACAACCACTTGATACTGAACGGAAAACAGAGAAGATATTAGATCGAAAAGAGATGTATTTTGAACAGTGGTTGTGTTAGGAGGCCTGTAGACTTGAACAAAACGAGTGGGGATAAGAGCAGTAGGGGAATGGACATCAACGACTAGAATGTCACTCGAAATGCAAGAAGGAAGGGAGACTCGGGAACAAGGGAGATGATCGCGAATAAAGAGACAAACACCGCCTCCACGACGGGCACAATCGGAACGGAATACACGGTAAGGAAAGGAGAGGAGGAGTTCAGTGTCTAGAATCTTAGAGGACAGCCAGGTCTCGGTTACAAACAGGAAATCAGGTTTGTCGATAGAAAGAATAGCGTGGAGGTGAGGTAACTTATTGCAAAGGGAACGTGCATTAAACATTGCACAGGAGAACTTAGATGAAGTCAGGGGAGGGGTAGAGTGGATGAGGGAGACAGTCGAGGCAGGGGAATCGTGAACGGAAGGCGAGAGCGACAGAGAAGGCGAGAGTGCCAGAGAAGGTGAGAGACGGGAGGGGGAAGGGGCAAGAGAAGGCGAGAGAGTGTGTGAAAGCGAGAGAGACGAGAGATGGGAAGGGGATGAGGGGAAAGGGGAGATAATAAGAGGAGAGGTCGTGGCAACAACATGAGACAAATCGATAATGGTCACATCCGAAGGGGGATCGAGGGGTGGTGTACGACTAATTAGTTTCCCTGAGGGGGCAGACGGGTGCGCTTGCCGGTACGTATATCCTCCTTATGCCAGAGGTTATCTCTGTAATACACGAAGGGGCAATTAGCGTCCGACTCGCGCATACCCTTCAGAGAAGCTCTGAGCTTCTTACTCATCTCTCGCTCCTCCACAGTCTGCGATTTCCGAATGAAGACACCTCTCCAATCCTCGTTCTTGCGGAGCAGAGAGGCATTTTTGAGTGCAGAAAGGAGGTGGGAACGAAAGGGGAGCACCACCTTGAGGAGACGGAGGTGGTCACTAGACGTCTTTCCCATACGATACACCATCTGAGGGAATGCCTCGACCTTGAGGTAAGCGAGGGCTCGACCAACGGCCGCCCTATCGCTCCCCAGCTTCTCTTCAAGGTTCAGAGAGGGGTCGGGCTCGGGAACACCGGAGATCACGAGAGATCTCGCCCTCAGATGGGCCTCGACAGGATCCTCGCCAGTGGGAGGGGAAGGGGGGAAGAGAGGAGAGAGAAGGGAAAAAGGGGGAGGATGAGAGGAAGTGGGGAGGGAGGAGGTGGAAGGAGGGGAGGAGAAGATGCCCTCATGGGAACCACCACTGTCCTTAGAGAGGAGCAGATCGACCGATTTGGCCATCTGACTCAGGACCGAGGTGATTTGAGTCCAAAGAGACTCTTCCACTCCAGTGGGAGCTTCCGTCAAGGCGAGCGCTTGTGCGGACACAATGAGGTTATCAAGTGCGCCGCGCTTCGCTTGTGGGGAAGATCCCCCCGTTGTGGCCGTTTGGACATGGGGGTGGGGGGGGGAGGAAATATACACGAAATTACAATTTAAACGGGAGAGAAAACACGCGCACCTTCCCGAGTGAGGGAAGAGAGGGGAGTGAATGAGGGAAGAGAGGGGAGTGAGGGAAGAGAGGGGAGTGAGGGAAGAGAGGGGAGTAAGTTAATCCAATGTAATTAATTTATATCTTCAGAATCGGTCGAATTTCTTGTAAAGTTAGCCGATTTTGTGGAATCAATGGCTATAGATGTGAGGATAAAAAGCTCTACCAGTCCTGATATTGCATCACTCATTCATGAAATTCTGAGTCGGAACTGCGAAACGTTTACTTTGAGAGCTTGGGACAGTGTTTTATGTTCATTGGTGGATATGGAGAAAATAGTTCAGGTACGGTTAGACGTATCTCAATTTTTGTAGAAAACATGATTTCACACATGGATAAGCGAGTCTGTTTCACAATATCCACTAATGAAGCGCCAATGGAAATTAACATCGGAAAAATTCAAGACAGAATATCTGGACATCACAATGAAAGAGTTTTTCGGATCGAACATCTTGAAATCTAATTTGTTCAACTACAATATATCAATTGTGCTCTAATTCATTCGATTTAATTTTCAATGCGTCTTGATGTTTTATTTCACGTGATCATCTAACTCTGTAATGTTTACTTACTGAACAAATAAATAACATTTTTGAATCATTTCTTTGCCTACTCACATTATGCTTTCAAAAACGATTGATTATTTCCGAATTTATCAAAAGCAAGAAAAAAAGTTCAACTACCGGATTCATTTAAAAAACCAGCTCGCGATTCGTGGCATCTTATAAAAACAGCTGGAAATTTGTTGCCCACCTCTGATCAAACAAAAAGTTTGAATAAATTCACTTTTCTCCGCATAGGATTTACCCCTCAGCAAAACTGAACATTCACAAGAACTGAACAATTCAAAAATTGTTTTATCGCTTTCTGAGGTGGTTTGATCACTACATGATTGGAACCGAAAAGTTATTGACATATTGGCCATCGCGTCCTTATTTTCGCGCTCAATTCTGGACACTTATTCTGCACACTCATAGTACTGTTTATTCTACCACAGATGCAATCAGCGCTTGCATTAAAGATCTCGTTGTTGACTCATTCTTTTGTTTTCAACAGTCACTGTGCCAATGGAGCTGCAAGACCTCCTTCTCAACGATGCTCCTCCTCTCTCTCTCTCCTCTCTACCACCGGACATCATCCGACTCATTATTCGCATGGTTGGCGAGCCAGTGGAGCTCATGCTATCGGTTTGCATTATTTATTAGGCAATTTATAAGTTTATTATTAATTTATTAGCTTCAAATGTTATTCAAGTAAAGAATGTCTCACGTTTCCCTGAGGCCACATAACTGTTAACAATAATGTAGGAAAGGCAATGCCCGTGTGAAAAATAGATTTCTCATATCTCCGCATTGCTCGTCTCTCTGACAAGCACGCGGTGGAGAGATGCACGACCAATGGTGATAAATAGAGTATCCTTAATCCTCTCGTTTCTCTAACCGACGATAGAGCGTGCGAATTGAGAAGAGTCCCATTTGTCATCATTTGCAGATCTCCCGGTCCTGGCACTCGATCATCTCCACTACATACGTGCCGGACCGACGCCGCTATGCTCCCATCACTCTCGTCCACTTCCACCCTACTCGAAACGTGTACCCGAGCCTTCTCTATCTTGCATCTTGCTATTCCTCTGTCCTCGAAAAATAGTTTACCTCACAAGGGAACGTTCACTGGGCACCGTAAAATTATGGTGCGAGACCTATTGGACCTCAATAGTGACCCTAAGTGCATCACGAATTTGTTTTCAAAAAGTGCCCATATTGATTGTCAGGGACAACTTCCTGGCCGCTCGGATGTCCATGATGAGCGGATGGACACGGCACGACCGCCGCTTGCGCAGCTTATTCCCCGGAGAAACTACCACCAAGGTACTGGGAGAATACATAGAAATTGTGTAATAAGATCACTGACAAAAGGGCGCAAATAGTTTCATTATGTCATGCAGACCGGCTAACGAAACAATTGCGTAAGTTGCACTCGTCGCACTCCTCTTTCCTTGTTCTCTCTCGTCGTTAGATTCATTTCCCTATTACGTAATCGAATACTTACATTTCAAAGTCGTTACATTTCAAAGTCTAGAATACACCTTTCAGTGCACTCAAAGCTCGCTTCACCCCCATTCCTCAATCGATTCAATCGAGACTCCGCCCATTCGTCTGTGCACATTCGCTCGAGACCCTCTGTCGGTGTTGGGGGGACTGTCGGCCTGGTTCGCTGCCGGACTATTCCTCGCGACGCGCGTTAACCATTACGCCGCTGGTATTCGTCTTTTCTCATAATATCCGTAGTAAAAACTGAATCCATAACAAACTTGCTAAATAGAGAAGAAATGTTTTACGGAAGCTCTGACCTATATTATTCTATTTTATCAGCGGCCCTCTTCCTCCTCTTAATCCTATCTCAGGCGGATTCGTTGTTTCGCATCCGTCCCAAAGTGGCGAAGAATCGCCTGTGAGTAAATATTGTAAAATGGAGATTGACAAATTCTCGTGAGAAATTCATATGCTCAAACTAAAATAGGCTCCCCTCAATTCGCCTGGTCTAGAGCTGGTCGGTGAAACTATAGAGCACGGTACTTGAGGAAAGTCGGTGCCGATTAGCCATACTTTTTCAAACACACAGTATACTCCAAGAGGTATTCTTGAGCTCTCATTGTGGCCCAGAGAAACACTAATGGTTACAGGAGACTGTCGACGTTCCTTGCACGATGCTCTAGCATCAGTGTGCTGCATCTGCACAAGCTTTGCTACGATAGGTTGGAGGCATTGTTTCACACTATATTGCATGTATTTTCGATTTTTTGAGAGAGCAACTCTGAATTTTTTTACACCTGCCCGGACTTTTCGATTCAGACCTTCATACGCATACGATGGGTGCATATTGGGTACTTGTTTACAAAAGTGGTTAAATTAGGACGCCGAGTCTAGAAAGCGGCGCGCCAGGTGGGCGCCAAGTTTGAAAATTTGTTTTTCATATTTTCTCAGCCGGACAAGTTGGAATCAATTTTTCTTTTGCATCATCATAGACATGTCGAGAGTGCATGGAAACACTATAGAGATCTGGTTCAGGTCCATTTTGAATTAATTTTCGCAATGTCGAAAATCATTTTTTCGACACATTGACTCACTTTTCGAGAGGGGGGCGCACATCCACTCATCGCACGATGTAGCCCATGCAATTCTGCGTCGATCGGTATACAGTACTAATCAACACACTTTGGCAGACGCCACGAAAATGTACTTTGTAGCCGCTCGATTTCGACCATTTTTCGAGCACAACTTTTTTATTCATTTTTTTCATGAGCTCTAATATTGAAATTCGGATTCAGCACGCAAAACTACGCAGGAAAAAAATATAGTCAGATTTTTCTGAGATACAAATTTTTTCGACTTTACCCAGGGGTCGAGGTCACCTTCACGATAGAAAAATCGAATTCTAACATTATCTGATTATATGCTTATGACATGTAATTGGGTGCGTAGAATTCGAATTTGTAAACTAGAGCTCACGAAAACGGGAAAGAAACAAGGTATGCTCGAAAATTCCAAAAATAGTGGACATCTTCAGTTTTTCGAAGATAACTTGTTTCTTTCGAGTTTTCGTGAGCTCTAGTTTACGAATTCGAATTCTACGCACCCAATTACATGTCATAAGCGTATAATCAGATAATGTCAGAATTCGATTTTTCTATCGAAAAAGTGACCTCGACCCCGGGGTCATGGTAAAGTTGAAAAAATTTGTATTTCAGAAAAATCTGACTATAATTTTTTCCTGCGTAGTTTTGCGTGCTGAATCCGAATTTCAATATTAGAGCTCATGAAAAAATTGAATAAAAAAGTTGTGCTCGAAAAATGGTCGAAATCGAGCGGCTACAAAGTACATTTTCGTGGCGTCTGCCAAAGTGTGTTGATTAGTACTGTATACCGATCGACGCAGAATTGCATGGGCTACATCGTGCGATGAGTGGATGTGCGCCCCCCTCTCGAAAAGTGAGTCAATGTGTCGAAAAAATGATTTTCGACATCGCGAAAATTAATTCAAAATGGACCTGAACCAGATCTCTATAGTGTTTCCATGCACTCTCGACATGTATATGACGATGCAAAAGAAAAATTGATTCCAACTTGTCCGGCTGAGAAAATATGAAAAACAAATTTTCAAACTTGGCGCCCACCTGGCGCGCCGCTTTCTGGACTCAATTTTTGACCACTTTTGTAAACAAGTAATTTGACCACTTTTGTAAACAAGTACCCAACATGCACACATGGTATGCGTATGGAGGTCTGAATCGAAAATCCTCGCGGTATGTCCGGAAATCCGCGGAAAGGTTAAAAAATTTCAGAGGGGCTCTCTTAAACTAAGTGATTATTGAAATTTTAAGAGAAACTCATAGGACAAAAAAGCATCAACCAGATGGCATTGCGGTCACCTAGTAGCGATGTGAAAATAGAAAAAAAAGAGTTTCAGGATGGAGGCGGTTCGGGCAGTGCTCGGAGACACGCCAATCGAGAACTTGGTCGTTCACGGCGAGACGTGCGATGAGGCGATGAGGTTACAAAAATTCTTTAAATTTTTAATTTTTTTCGCGTTTTCACTAAATTTTCCTCTGCTTACAGGGACCGGTACATGTTCCATTTGACGAGCAGAAGGGATGATGTGCAAAAAAACTGTTATATGTGACATAGGATTAATATAGGAAGTTTCAGTGAGACAGTCGTCGGAATGGCGCGAGCTCATGCTGTGGAGAAAATCACAGTTTGCCTGCGAACGTGTAATAAGAAGAGATTGAGTACGTTTCTAAAAAAAAATATAAAATATAAATAACATTTATCACGTGTATTCTCGATTGCATGACCCCAAGGAACTGGGAGCCCCAAGTTTGGACACATAATGATGAGATAATTATGCTAGAGTATATCGGGGACGAGAAAAACTTTGACGTCGACGATTTGTCCCAGAACCGGCTTTTAGCCTTTTTCCGGTTCTGGTTCCGGCTCTATCGTATCTCAGCTCCCAGATCAGCCGGAAATAGTCTTCCCAAGCCGAAAAGTAAGCCGAAAACGACGATTTTCAAGAGCAAAAAATTGTTTATCGAATATAACTTTTTTCTTTCGACGTTTCATGAGCTCTAAGGTCGATTTTCGGATTCTTCGCGGAAAAATACGTCAGAAATTTCTATATTCATGTGATTCTGAGATATTGACTTTTTGACATTTTTTTCAACTTTTTCGACCATTTTCTAGGCCCGTTTTTGGTCAATAAAAACAGTATCTCAGAATCACATGAATATAGAATTTTCCGACGTATTTTTGCGCGTAGTATCCGAAAATCGACTTTAGAGCTAATGAAACTTCGAAAGAAAAAAGTTATGTTCGATAAACTATTTTGCCTGTGAAAATCGTCGTTTTCGGCTTGGGAAGACAATTTCCGGCACCTGATAAGAAAAGTATGCCATCTCATTCGACTAAATAGTGTATGTGGAATACGATTCTGGTATTATTGGGG
The DNA here is from genome assembly GCA_036245825.1 of Pristionchus entomophagus. Taxonomy (NCBI): domain Eukaryota; kingdom Metazoa; phylum Nematoda; class Chromadorea; order Rhabditida; family Neodiplogasteridae; genus Pristionchus; species Pristionchus entomophagus. Next base: position 5,684,089 of record BTSX01000001.1, read on the forward strand.
TCGTATTGGGGGGATTGGGAAAGCGGCACAATTTATTTTCTGATTTTCATCTCAGTTTTTCAAATGTTACATAATGAAGATGGCCTCAAGGATTTTTCTCGTTAACATAAAAGTTTCTCAGAATATTTTTCCGCACAATTGGAGCATTACGCCGTCTGTGTAGCTGATCTGGGAGCTGAGATACGATAGAGCCGGAACCAAAACCGGAAAAAGGCTAAAAGCCGGTTCTGGGACAAATCGTCGATGTCAAAGTTTTTCTCGTCCCCGATATACTCTAGCATAATTATCTCATCATTATGTGTCCAAACTTGGGGCTCCCAGTTCCTCAGGGGGTTCGATTTCCTGCAATCTCTCAGAATACACGTGTTATATAATAATATATTCAGTTTAGGATTTACCGTAAAAAAATTCCATTGATGTACCAGTTGTTCATTCAGGAAAGTTCCTGCGCGAAGTGACCAAGACATTCGGAATCTCACGTGTTTACGAGTTGGAAGTTTACCAGACCGATGAGAGACAGCCCGTCTGCACAAGGCTCTGGTACGGTCAGACGAATTTCGGACGGTCGTGGCAATACTGGCAGAATAACGCCCAAAAGTTGAGCGATGGATCGTTTTCGGTACAAGTGAAGAACGGAGAACACATGGAGATGGGTGAACATACGTACTACCTTAGATTGAAAGTCAACGCTAACTCCTAAGTCCTGTAAACACCACTTTCGATCTCGTAAATTGCTATCCTCAACTCCTTTTCGGCTGTTGGCATTCGTTCTTCTCATGTAATTTTTCCTCTAATTCTGGCATTTTGATAAAAATAATCGTGATTTTCCTTGATATTATTGCATCATTTTCAATAATGTTGATTTTGAACGCGATAAACTGTTTGAATAATCAGAGACTGGTTTCAACGTCGCTCCATGCTTTGCTATTTTTAATAAGCTCGGACTGAACCGAGAAAAATATGTTCAAGAGTGATCGGTTCTCGGCACGATTTTCCGTAATACTGTATGACGCTCAAACGAGTAGAGCGCATCATTTCTAACAACAAGGCAACCGAGCACTAGTGTACCGAAAGTATTGTGACATTTTATTAGTACAGCGATGGTTTTTCTCTTTTCGTTTGCATTTTCTTAGAAGGCATCTACAGTATCGGAAATAAGTCACCGTCCAAAAACTAAAAGTAGTATAACTTTTGAACTAGATGAGATATCTTTATAAGGTTTTGGCAGGTGGTAGTATGTGTACTCCTACATACGCTCGCTTTGCCAGACCATAGGGCGATTTCGCCATACGGTATAGTGATGACGCGATCTTTCAATAGTTCTTCAGTGCAAATTGTTTGCTCAATGGATTTTTTCTCAGCCATTCTTTTCTTCTGTAGTGATAGAAGACCTCATTACCTCTCCGATACACATAAGTACTCATTAGATTGTACTGTACAGATGCTTTGGACTGGCTCAAAAATAGGTCCCGAAAAAATGGATTTTCGTTCATAGACGTGCTAGAGACTCGTTCAAAAGCTCGAAATGATCCTTACCACAATTCCTGGAGATCCCCAAAGTTTGATAACTATTGCTCTTTATTTGCCATCAGAGCAAGAATTTTTCATTTTTTCACTGTATTATTTTCTCCCTTTTTTTGGAAGATCACAGTTCCAAGGGCAATCATTGTTCAAATGTTATTCCAGGATAGGCTAGTTGAATAACCATGGAACAGTCGATTCCTAACTTTTTAGAGCATTTGAATATCTTTCCTGTCCGCGGCAGCCGAAAATCCGAGGTCAATCGATTTTCGACCCAAAAAATGACCATGATCAGTCATCATTAGTCGAAAAAAAATTTCTCTGACATATTTTCGCACGTAGAAAACGAATTTCTATGTTAGAGATTCTGAAACTTCCAAAGAAAAACGTTGTGATCGAAAAACTGCAAAAAACGCGAGTTGGCCGCGGTTTTAGGTTGCCTATTTTCTCACGGTTAACTCAAATGCTTAACCCTATATACCAAAATGATCAAGAAAAGATTCTCTACAAACTGGCTCAGGGATTTGCTCGCAATCGGCCATTGCCAAAAAACGCCTTTTTTCTCGAAAACGAAAATAGATAGAGCCAAACTTTTTTTTCATTTTGCAGAGAATTGAATTCTAGTCGGGTACGCGAGATTTTACACCATTTTGACCTTTCCCGGGGCTGTTTTAATCGAAGAACAAGAATTTGGCCAAATCGACGGCGCGTCGTACCGGGATTCAGAAGCTTCTGATCGAAAAACTGAAAACGCCAGTCGATTCAGAATCAAAAGTTACCCCTAGGACGAACTTTTGAGCATATTCGATTTTTTTGCTGTGCCAGACCCTGTTGCCCTTTTACTGACTCTTACGCAAACGGCCTCATATCATGAATGAAAAAAGTTTAAAATCAATAACTTTCTAAATCTGTTATTTTTTCAACATTATGAACTCGGATTTTCGGTTGTCGCGGACAGGAAAGATATTAAAATGCTATAAAAATTTATAAATCGATTACTCCATGGTTATGCAACTAGCCTGTCCAGGCATGACAATTGAACAAAAATCACCCTTGGAACTGTGATCATCCAAAAAAAGGAGAAAAATAATACAGTGAAAAAAGTGAAAATTTCTTGCCCTGTGGGCAAATTAAGAGCAATCGTTTTCAAACTTTAGGGATCTTTGATAATTATGGCAAGGATCATTTTGAGCTTTTGAACGAGTCTCTAGCACGTCTATGAACGAAAATCCATTTTTTCGAGACCTATTTTTGAGCCAGTCCAAAGCATCTGTACAGTACAATCTGATGAGTACTTATGTGTATCGAAGAGGTAATGAGGTCTTCTATCACCATATTAAGACGACAACTCGCTAATTTGAGACCACCCCCCGGAAACGTTTCTCTAGCAATGAGAACCAGAAGCCCATACTCGGGTGCTGGAAGGGTCATGGTGTCATGGTGCACAAACCATGACTAATTTGTTGCTACAGCCGTGGCACAGGTAGAAACATGATTTTCAAGGTAAAATGGTCGAAAAATCAAATTTTCGCAACAGATCGAGATATACCCAATTTATTTTTTGCTTTAATTTAGAGGTGTCCTGGGGGGTCTGAAATAACTGCTCTGATCGATTACTGCTCATTGCGAAAAAAAATTTTTTTTTTCATTTTTGAAATCATATTTTTGTTTTTTTTTATCAAGTTGCTGATTTTCGCCAAAAGTGCTAGGCGCCACTATAAATATTTTGTAGTCCGTGCATTCCTACGTCTAAATTTTCAAATGATGGATTCTATGATTCAGGATAAATTCGGTTTTTATTCGATTGAACCAAAAAAAGGTTAGATTTCGACCGTTTTTCAAGCATAACTTTTTTCTTTAATTATCTGATGAGCTCTAACAATCAAATTCGAATTCTACACAAAAAGTTACGTCAGAATAAAATATGATCAAATTTTTCCGAGATACAAATTTTTCCACTTTTTTCATGACCGTTGTCATTTTTGGTCATTTTTTTTTGTCATGGTCATTTTTTGGTCAAAAAGTCAAAATCTCAGAACTACCTGACTATAGGTGTTTCCGACGTATTTTTACCCGTAGATGTCGAATTTTCATACTAGAGCTCACCAAAATGCAAACGAAAAAAGTTACACTTGAAAAAATGACAAGTTTTTAGTTTTAGAGCTTAACTTTTTTCTTTTGCATTTTGGTGAGATCTAGTATGAAATTTCGACATCTACGGGTAAAAATACGTCGGAAACATCTATAGTCAAATAGTTCTGAGATGTCGACTTTTTTACCAAAAAATGACCATGACATGAAAATGACCAGGTCATGAAAAAAGTGGAAAAATTTGTATCTCGGAAAAAATTGATGATATTTTATTCTGACGTAACTTTTTGTGTAGAATTCGAATTTGATTGTTAGAGCTCATCAGATAATTAAAGAAAAAAAGTTATGCTTGAAAAACGGTCGAAATCTAACCTTTTTTTGGTTCAATCGAATAAAAACCGAATTTATCCTGAATCATAGAATCCATCATTTGAAAATTTAGACGTAGGAATGCACGGACTACAAAATATTTATACTGGCGCCTAGCACTTTTGGCGAAAATCAGCAACTTGATCCAAAAAACAAAAATATGATTTCAAAAATGTGATTTTCGCAATGAGCAGTAATCGATCAGAGCAGTTATTTCAGACCCCCTGGGCACCTCTAAATTAACGCAAAAAATAAATTGGGTATATCTCGATCTGTTGCGAAAATTTGATTTTTCGACCATTTTACCTTGAAAATCATGTTTCTACCTGTGCCACGGCTTTAACAACAAATAAGTCATGGTTTGTGCACCATGTCACCAAGACCCTTTCAGCACCCCAGTATGGGCTTCTGGTTCCCATTGCTAGAGAAACGTGTCCGGCCAGAGGGCAAAATGCTTGCAAATTACCGAGACGTCGTCTTAAAAAGAATGTCTGAGAAAAAATCCATTGAGCAAATAATTAGCACTGAAGAACTATTGAAAGATCGCGTCATCACTATACCGTATGGCGAAATCGCCCTATGGTCTGGCATAGCGAGCGTATGTAGGAGTACACATACAGTATCCTCCATAAGTCACCGGGCACTTTTTCTTTCTTTCATAACTTTTGACTCATGATAGATTTCTGGTTGAAACTTGGTCATGTCCTAGCACATCCATCGTGTGATAGGGAGATGCAATTGGGATATCACACAACTCCCTGGTTGTTGAGTAATGATTTTCCAGTCGAGCATTACTTTTTCAAACAATCGAAATTCTTACATGGAATTTTTCCTGCTTACCACACTTTCTGATATTTTAGACTTGTCCGTGGGCTACCCAGAAAAAAAATTTCAGGATGCTACTCTATCGCACTTTCGCTACAGAATTTCTCAAAAATGGGTCCTGAAGAAATGGATTTTCGTTCATAGGCGTGCTAGAGACTCGTTCAAAGGCTCAAAATGATCCTTATGATAATTCCGGATTACCGCTGAAATTACATAACGAGATCTCGAAATTTGCCTTCAGGACACGAATTTTAAATTTTTCACATTACACATTTTTGGATGTTTACAGTGTTGAGGGTGATTTTTGTAAAAATGTGGTTCCAGGGTACGATGGTAGCATATCTAGGGAATATACGATTCCCAATTTTGTAGAACATTTAAATATCTTTCCCGCCTCAGGCAACCGAAAATCCGAGGTCAATCAATTTTCGAGTCAAAACATGACCATGATATAATGTCTCATGAATCATAATGCCTGGAAAAGTGCCGATTTCGGCAGTTTCTGAATTTTATCATTTTTTATTCATGATATCATGGGCTCTCATATCTAAATTCGCATGGTCATGTTTTGACTCGAAAATTGATTGACCTCGGATTTTCGGTTGCCTGAGGCGGGAATGATATTTAAATGTTCTACAAAATTGGGAATCGTATATTCCCTAGATATGCTACCATCGTACCCTGGAACCACATTTTTACAAAAATCACCCTCAACACTGTAAACATCCAAATATGTGTAATGTGAAAAATTGAAAATTCGTGTCCTGAAGGCAAATTTCGAGTACTCGTTATGTAATTTCAGCGGTAATCCGGAATTATCATAAGGATCATTTTGAGCCTTTGAACGAGCCTCTAGCACGCCTATGAACGAAAATCCATTTCTTCAGGACCCATTTTTGAGAAATTCTGTAGCGAAAGTGCGATAGAGTAGTATCCTGAAATTTTTTTTCTGGGTAGCCCACGGACAAGTCTAAAATATCAGAAATTGTGGTAAGCAGGAAAAATTCCATGTAAGAATTTCGATTGTTTGAAAAAGTAATTATCGACTGGAAAATCATTACTCAACAACCAGGGAGTTGTGTGATATCCCAATTGCATCTCCCTAACACACGATGGATATGCTAGGACATGACCAAGTTTCAACCAGAAATCTATCGTGAGTCAAAAGTTATGAAAGAAAGAAAAAGTGCACGGTGACTTATGGAGGATACTGTACTACCACCTGCCAAAACCTTAGAAAGATATCTCATCTAGTTCAAAAGTTATACTACTTTTAATTTTTGGACGGTGACTTATTTCCGATACTGTAGAGTCTCCTTTTAAATAGCTTTCCTCATCCCCTTAATTTCAGGATAAGATGCATATTCTTGAACTCCCCATTGAGATGCTTTATGAAATGATGCTTTATGATACTTGACGTATGTCGACTGCAAGGGGCAATTGGAACATAGAAAGGTTTGGTTTAGCTCTCCTTGAAATTATAGAAAATACTGCTGATTATTCGGCCTTTATATGATATGGAGAATTGTTTAGGTGTGTCGTCTGACAAAACAAATCGTGGACAATCTAAGCCAGAAAATTAAAATTAAAGAAATTACAGTGATTGAAAGTGTAAGTGATACAGTTGAGATATATCAGACTTTTAAAAAATATTACAGAACACGAATTACGTGCCAATTATTAGAATAGCCCTAGACATTCAGAAGATTCCACTCGCTATTTTCCCGATTAATGAAGTTATTGGCCATTTCGTTTGAAAGTGGAAAGGGTATATATTATTGATTTCTCAATTTTTTTGAATTCTTAAGAAAAATCAACGTTTTTTTTTTTAAAACGTTTTTGAAAAAGCAAAATCCTTGTTGGAAAGTAATACATTCTCCACTGAACAGGTTTTTCTGATACGTGGAACTGAGAATGCCTTCATACAACTTCGACACTTGATTATGCACTGTGAAATTGATAGCTTGTGGTTTCCTACGCGTGATGAGAAGCAAATTTCGCAAACTTCTGCGTTTTCTGAGGGACTTAAAATCACTGATCGATATATTGATGCATGTTGCTTTGAGACAAACAAAAGGTGAATGCATTTTCAAACTATAAACATATTATATGTAGCGTATTTGTAAAATATGGACGAATTATGTCGACATTGATGAAAAAGATAAAAATATAATTGCTTCATAAGAGTTTACTGGATAATGTCAGCCTTTCAAAATTATGATATTCCAAACCAGGAGGAAATTTCAGTCATTTGGCGATCAGCCTTGCAATGAAGCTGCAACTCAACGCAGCCATGATAAATACGGATTGGGCACTGGAAGGTATGCACATCGGTTTTTCCAACACGATCATCATCAATAAGTACCGAATATTTCTTCTTTTTGTTCTATGAAATTCAATTTGTATCTCATTTCAGATATACTGAGAATGGCTGAACCTGTTGATTCCATTATCTTCCTTGGGAAGTACTCATTCACGTTTGACATTGCGAATTTCGCAGCCAAAATGTTGTCGAAGCGTTGCAGTAATCTAAAGATCTGCAGTTGTATCTTTTCACCAGAATCTGTTCACGCTCTAATCCGAGTAAGTAACGTAGACCCATGTACGAATGAATTTGAAAAACAGAACTTTTTTTCAGGAACGTCCGAGACTGGGTAAAAAATTGTACTTTTATGTTCTTCTCGGTAAAGAAATTAGCGAACGGAGATTAAACATTAATTCATTCATAATCCAAGTTGCATCTCAAAACGTCTATTTCAATTTCCTTGAAATTCGCCATGAAGACATGTCAGTAAAGGAAAGCATGCATAGAAACGTTTCCGTTATGTTAAATCCTCGTTCAATAATTTTGATAAAGGTTTAACTTTCTGTGTTTCTGAGTGTGTTTGCGAGTGTTTCTTTTTAGATTGCTGTGCAAATTCTCTCAATCGATCCCGTTACAAACCGTTTCTTTTCTTCTTAATAATTTCTTGAACACTCGATTACACTTCATTTATGTAAGTGAATTTTTTTTGAGAGATGTACATCATTTTATTTAGGAATTGATAACAATAAATATTCACATTACACTATTATCTATCGAGTCTTGACCAAGACTATGATGCATTTATCACGTAAATTATGTTTTACGGTTGAATTAGTCAGGAAGTGTAAAGAATGAGTAATTAATGAGTAAATAATGAGTAATTAATGAGTAATTAATAAGATTCGGCGACAACAATCACCAGAAAAGGCCATTGTTGTGCATGTGCTCGGCTATGATTTCGTTCCTTTGTATCTCTTCCGGAGTCAATTCGATTTCTCTCTCTGGCACTTCTCGAGCGAGAGCAATATTGAAGTCTCTGAAAAGGAACTTGGTTCAAAGATCAAATATCAATCCTGACTTGTAACGGAAGATGAGCTTCCACTGTATGAGAGAGAAGAGTACTGGAACGAGATTGAAGCTCTGTAAAAGGAAAAATACTCGGTTATTGAGCTATTTTATGCATATTTGTGCCAACATTTTGCGATACTTTGCTTTGGGAAAAAATTTGAGAGCTGAAACGTCTCTCACTTCAAGTTATATATTACCGTACCACCATGACGAAGTCAAGCGCAACGATAGGGAAACCGAGAAAGGCGAGCGAAACGTTGTAGAAGAGGAAGATGAGGGGCCACACTGCGGTTGAAAGCAGACTGAGCATTAGGCCCTGTGAATGAGCTACCTTTCTTCACTATTTGAAGCAAATAATAATAATAGGAATACAGGTCATCATTCTAAACAAACACCTCGCAATCTTCAAGTAGACTTATCTTTAAACTGATTTCAGGAAAAAAATATTCTCGTAAATACCTTTGAGAAGCGACGTTCTGCCTCGACATTTGTTCCTGGAGCCACGCGATTTTTGTCGAAGGGAGTCTGAAAAGAAGAAAACCTAAGAAAGATAAGATAATTGATACTTTTCGAACTACTCGTTGCTTTACTACTCAACAATATTTGTTACATAAAAAATTATAGATAAAATCTTACGATCGCATAGTATATTCCGGAAAGGATGTAGGCCGGTCCCCAGACCACGCCCAGGCCTCCGTAGACAATATTACGGTAGTAGTTCGGTTCGGACATGATATAGATCGGCGCCGAGTCTTTGGTCATCTGGAAACTATTCCCATTCCGACATAGAGGAATTTTTCAATGCGAAGTTCACCTTTTTAACCAGCTTAATTTCCCAGATTTAAAAAATCAAAATATATCGCGTATTCCTGGCTTATTCTAACGTCCGTTTTCTATGTTCGTTCTTCGCAGAAGATCGCACCATGATTCCAATAGGAAGGCTGAGCAGAAGAGGGTCGGGCGTTGGCGGAGGCGGTTGTTCCCAATTGTATTCGTGGTTGTGCGATGCAGGCAGGCCAAACATCAACTGATAATACAATTAATAGTAATAATTATTATTATTATTTTATTATTATTTGTATAATTATTTAATAATACTATTATTATTATAAATTTAATTATAATTTTAATAGTGTGCGGGGTTGTGCGATGGAGGCAGGCCGAACACCAGCTGAACATCGAGTGAATTGAGCTCTATCCCGGATCATTCCGTTTGAATTTCAGTGAAAATCCGCCAAATGTTTAGCTGAATTAATTGTTGTATCGAAGGTTCCCCCTTCTCCTCCTAATAGCAATTCTGTATTCTATCGAGAGACATTCTCCCTCTCCCCTCTCCCTCTTTTGTATTATCATATTACGTGCAGTCTGCGTCCCCTCTCCGCCCCGCGTCTTTGCATAGACGCTTTTGCATTTCCTATTATTCCATTGAACACACGAATTAGAATATGTAATTATAATAATATAATATAAATAATATTAAATTGGGATAATATTTAATAAATATCATTTATAATATTAACTCACTCCGTACACCAATGCGAACGTGAAGATGGTGGCGAATGGGAAAACGATCTGAACAACAAAAAACTTTAAATTTGTGAAATAAAAATATGACATATAATATAAAAATGACAAATAATGCCGTATACTGGTTGCAAAATCCGGCTCTCCTCAAATTGTGTGCTCTCTCGCATCACTAACCGACGAGAAATAATGCAAAAAGAGGAGAGTCGATGCCGATTTGTCACCGTACCTTGAGGCAAAAGCAGGGTGATCGCATGTGTTGTTCCTCCAGGTTGGGTTCGACGATGATCTGTCGACGGTAGTAGAGAAGGACAGGGAGCATCTAGAAAACATTATTTTAGTTTGTATTTTTACAAATAAAATTATCTCCTCATTGTTATTGATCCATTCTTTTTCCCTATGCATTATTTTTTATTTTCTACAGGTCGTACTGTTACTCGTGGAACGGTTTATTCTCTTGCAATAAATCGAAATGAACCCACCAAAAGAATATGAAGGATGCAGCCGTACTGCAATCCGTGCATTGGACCACACGATCTCCAGCCAACCAGGTTGCAGGGCCCTGTCAATAATACCGCTGATTTAACTTAAATATTTAATAATTTTGATAAATTCGAGATCTAGACGGCAGAAAAATCAGACTAGAATTGATCATAATACGCACCAATGAAGTTGAAATTGCCGGTTCCAGTGAGGTTGCTGAACAAGAATTATGAATTAACATAATTTATTTTTGTTTTTAAAAACTTGTAAAACTTACATGTTCAAAGTCATCAATTCCAGAATTGAGAAAAGCATGAAGAGGAACGGAATGAAAGCATAGAGAATGAAGAAGTTCTGAATTTCCGATTTTTTTCGAGCTCATTCTGCCATGATTTCTTCAACTAGTCGGGGATAATTCCTCACCCGATACACTTCCACTTTGTTCTTCGAGCCAATCTTGCATAAGATGTAGAAAATATGGCCATTGAGGCAGATTGAGAAGAGGGCGAAGGCGATTCGAAGGGCCAATGAGAGAAACGTCAGCAAAGTCACCGTCATTGATTGTCGTCGATCTTATGACCTGAACAGGAATGCCACTACAAACTGGATTCGGTATTGTTATTTACTGGACAACTTCGACACTTGATTATGCACTGTGAAATTGATAGCTTGTGGTTTCCTACGCGTGATGAGAAGCAAATTTCGCAAACTTCTGCGTTTTCTGAGGGACTTAAAATCACTGATCGATATATTGATGCATGTTGCTTTGAGACAAACAAAAGGTGAATGCATTTTCAAACTATAAACATATTATATGTAGCGTATTTGTAAAATATGGACGAATTATGTCGACATTGATGAAAAAGATAAAAATATAATTGCTTCATAAGAGTTTACTGGATAATGTCAGCCTTTCAAAATTATGATATTCCAAACCAGGAGGAAATTTCAGTCATTTGGCGATCAGCCTTGCAATGAAGCTGCAACTCAACGCAGCCATGATAAATACGGATTGGGCACTGGAAGGTATGCACATCGGTTTTTCCAACACGATCATCATCAATAAGTACTCGAAACTTACGAGGAGCTACTGGATTTCCTAATTGCAATTCAATTTCAGATTTGATGATCGTTCCCTGCCCACATATGGGAATTCTCGCCATTATCGCCGCCATTATCGCCGCCATTCTTCTCATAGTAAGTTAATTTTTTTTTATAAAAAAGAATAACAAAAAAAAAGAATTAAAAAAAAAGATAAATGTAACTTTCAGTAAATTGCTAAATAAGTTACAGAATAGAATAAATAGAAGTAAATATAATAACTGATCCCTTTCAGTAACTGCGATGTTCTCAATGAATTCGTCGCCGATTTTCATACTGACCAGTGAAATACTAGCCGGAAATGGGATAAATCTACTGACTGTCTGACCGGCGAGAAAGCAAACGAGAATAGGAGGGTCTCTGCCGATACTACGAAACTAACGCCTACGGAGTATATGGTGCACCTGCCAATTTGCCTGAAAGTTTTCACACGAGTTTCGAGCGCAAATTCAGTTTCTCCTCCGATCGATCTTTATGTCTCTCTAGTCCGTGCTACGGTAACATAAATTGTTTTTCTATTAGTAATATATGTTTTTTTCCAGTAAATAACAATACCGAATCCAGTTTGTAGTGGCATTCCTGTTCAGGTCATAAGATCGACGACAATCAATGACGGTGACTTTGCTGACGTTTCTCTCATTGGCCCTTCGAATCGCCTTCGCCCTCTTCTCAATCTGCCTCAATGGCCATATTTTCTACATCTTATGCAAGATTGGCTCGAAGAACAAAGTGGAAGTGTATCGGGTGAGGAATTATCCCCGACTAGTTGAAGAAATCATGGCAGAATGAGCTCGAAAAAAATCGGAAATTCAGAACTTCTTCATTCTCTATGCTTTCATTCCGTTCCTCTTCATGCTTTTCTCAATTCTGGAATTGATGACTTTGAACATGTAAGTTTTACAAGTTTTTAAAAACAAAAATAAATTATGTTAATTCATAATTCTTGTTCAGCAACCTCACTGGAACCGGCAATTTCAACTTCATTGGTGCGTATTATGATCAATTCTAGTCTGATTTTTCTGCCGTCTAGATCTCGAATTTATCAAAATTATTAAATATTTAAGTTAAATCAGCGGTATTATTGACAGGGCCCTGCAACCTGGTTGGCTGGAGATCGTGTGGTCCAATGCACGGATTGCAGTACGGCTGCATCCTTCATATTCTTTTGGTGGGTTCATTTCGATTTATTGCAAGAGAATAAACCGTTCCACGAGTAACAGTACGACCTGTAGAAAATAAAAAATAATGCATAGGGAAAAAGAATGGATCAATAACAATGAGGAGATAATTTTATTTGTAAAAATACAAACTAAAATAATGTTTTCTAGATGCTCCCTGTCCTTCTCTACTACCGTCGACAGATCATCGTCGAACCCAACCTGGAGGAACAACACATGCGATCACCCTGCTTTTGCCTCAAGGTACGGTGACAAATCGGCATCGACTCTCCTCTTTTTGCATTATTTCTCGTCGGTTAGTGATGCGAGAGAGCACACAATTTGAGGAGAGCCGGATTTTGCAACCAGTATACGGCATTATTTGTCATTTTTATATTATATGTCATATTTTTATTTCACAAATTTAAAGTTTTTTGTTGTTCAGATCGTTTTCCCATTCGCCACCATCTTCACGTTCGCATTGGTGTACGGAGTGAGTTAATATTATAAATGATATTTATTAAATATTATCCCAATTTAATATTATTTATATTATATTATTATAATTACATATTCTAATTCGTGTGTTCAATGGAATAATAGGAAATGCAAAAGCGTCTATGCAAAGACGCGGGGCGGAGAGGGGACGCAGACTGCACGTAATATGATAATACAAAAGAGGGAGAGGGGAGAGGGAGAATGTCTCTCGATAGAATACAGAATTGCTATTAGGAGGAGAAGGGGGAACCTTCGATACAACAATTAATTCAGCTAAACATTTGGCGGATTTTCACTGAAATTCAAACGGAATGATCCGGGATAGAGCTCAATTCACTCGATGTTCAGCTGGTGTTCGGCCTGCCTCCATCGCACAACCCCGCACACTATTAAAATTATAATTAAATTTATAATAATAATAGTATTATTAAATAATTATACAAATAATAATAAAATAATAATAATAATTATTATTATTAATTGTATTATCAGTTGATGTTTGGCCTGCCTGCATCGCACAACCACGAATACAATTGGGAACAACCGCCTCCGCCAACGCCCGACCCTCTTCTGCTCAGCCTTCCTATTGGAATCATGGTGCGATCTTCTGCGAAGAACGAACATAGAAAACGGACGTTAGAATAAGCCAGGAATACGCGATATATTTTGATTTTTTAAATCTGGGAAATTAAGCTGGTTAAAAAGGTGAACTTCGCATTGAAAAATTCCTCTATGTCGGAATGGGAATAGTTTCCAGATGACCAAAGACTCGGCGCCGATCTATATCATGTCCGAACCGAACTACTACCGTAATATTGTCTACGGAGGCCTGGGCGTGGTCTGGGGACCGGCCTACATCCTTTCCGGAATATACTATGCGATCGTAAGATTTTATCTATAATTTTTTATGTAACAAATATTGTTGAGTAGTAAAGCAACGAGTAGTTCGAAAAGTATCAATTATCTTATCTTTCTTAGGTTTTCTTCTTTTCAGACTCCCTTCGACAAAAATCGCGTGGCTCCAGGAACAAATGTCGAGGCAGAACGTCGCTTCTCAAAGGTATTTACGAGAATATTTTTTTCCTGAAATCAGTTTAAAGATAAGTCTACTTGAAGATTGCGAGGTGTTTGTTTAGAATGATGACCTGTATTCCTATTATTATTATTTGCTTCAAATAGTGAAGAAAGGTAGCTCATTCACAGGGCCTAATGCTCAGTCTGCTTTCAACCGCAGTGTGGCCCCTCATCTTCCTCTTCTACAACGTTTCGCTCGCCTTTCTCGGTTTCCCTATCGTTGCGCTTGACTTCGTCATGGTGGTACGGTAATATATAACTTGAAGTGAGAGACGTTTCAGCTCTCAAATTTTTTCCCAAAGCAAAGTATCGCAAAATGTTGGCACAAATATGCATAAAATAGCTCAATAACCGAGTATTTTTCCTTTTACAGAGCTTCAATCTCGTTCCAGTACTCTTCTCTCTCATACAGTGGAAGCTCATCTTCCGTTACAAGTCAGGATTGATATTTGATCTTTGAACCAAGTTCCTTTTCAGAGACTTCAATATTGCTCTCGCTCGAGAAGTGCCAGAGAGAGAAATCGAATTGACTCCGGAAGAGATACAAAGGAACGAAATCATAGCCGAGCACATGCACAACAATGGCCTTTTCTGGTGATTGTTGTCGCCGAATCTTATTAATTACTCATTAATTACTCATTATTTACTCATTAATTACTCATTCTTTACACTTCCTGACTAATTCAACCGTAAAACATAATTTACGTGATAAATGCATCATAGTCTTGGTCAAGACTCGATAGATAATAGTGTAATGTGAATATTTATTGTTATCAATTCCTAAATAAAATGATGTACATCTCTCAAAAAAAATTCACTTACATAAATGAAGTGTAATCGAGTGTTCAAGAAATTATTAAGAAGAAAAGAAACGGTTTGTAACGGGATCGATTGAGAGAATTTGCACAGCAATCTAAAAAGAAACACTCGCAAACACACTCAGAAACACAGAAAGTTAAACCTTTATCAAAATTATTGAACGAGGATTTAACATAACGGAAACGTTTCTATGCATGCTTTCCTTTACTGACATGTCTTCATGGCGAATTTCAAGGAAATTGAAATAGACGTTTTGAGATGCAACTTGGATTATGAATGAATTAATGTTTAATCTCCGTTCGCTAATTTCTTTACCGAGAAGAACATAAAAGTACAATTTTTTACCCAGTCTCGGACGTTCCTGAAAAAAAGTTCTGTTTTTCAAATTCATTCGTACATGGGTCTACGTTACTTACTCGGATTAGAGCGTGAACAGATTCTGGTGAAAAGATACAACTGCAGATCTTTAGATTACTGCAACGCTTCGACAACATTTTGGCTGCGAAATTCGCAATGTCAAACGTGAATGAGTACTTCCCAAGGAAGATAATGGAATCAACAGGTTCAGCCATTCTCAGTATATCTGAAATGAGATACAAATTGAATTTCATAGAACAAAAAGAAGAAATATTCGGTACTTATTGATGATGATCGTGTTGGAAAAACCGATGTGCATACCTTCCAGTGCCCAATCCGTATTTATCATGGCTGCGTTGAGTTGCAGCTTCATTGCAAGGCTGATCGCCAAATGACTGAAATTTCCTCCTGGTTTGGAATATCATAATTTTGAAAGGCTGACATTATCCAGTAAACTCTTATGAAGCAATTATATTTTTATCTTTTTCATCAATGTCGACATAATTCGTCCATATTTTACAAATACGCTACATATAATATGTTTATAGTTTGAAAATGCATTCACCTTTTGTTTGTCTCAAAGCAACATGCATCAATATATCGATCAGTGATTTTAAGTCCCTCAGAAAACGCAGAAGTTTGCGAAATTTGCTTCTCATCACGCGTAGGAAACCACAAGCTATCAATTTCACAGTGCATAATCAAGTGTCGAAGTTGTATGAAGGCATTCTCAGTTCCACGTATCAGAAAAACCTGTTCAGTGGAGAATGTATTACTTTCCAACAAGGATTTTGCTTTTTCAAAAACGTTTTAAAAAAAAAAACGTTGATTTTTCTTAAGAATTCAAAAAAATTGAGAAATCAATAATATATACCCTTTCCACTTTCAAACGAAATGGCCAATAACTTCATTAATCGGGAAAATAGCGAGTGGAATCTTCTGAATGTCTAGGGCTATTCTAATAATTGGCACGTAATTCGTGTTCTGTAATATTTTTTAAAAGTCTGATATATCTCAACTGTATCACTTACACTTTCAATCACTGTAATTTCTTTAATTTTAATTTTCTGGCTTAGATTGTCCACGATTTGTTTTGTCAGACGACACACCTAAACAATTCTCCATATCATATAAAGGCCGAATAATCAGCAGTATTTTCTATAATTTCAAGGAGAGCTAAACCAAACCTTTCTATGTTCCAATTGCCCCTTGCAGTCGACATACGTCAAGTATCATAAAGCATCATTTCATAAAGCATCTCAATGGGGAGTTCAAGAATATGCATCTTATCCTGAAATTAAGGGGATGAGGAAAGCTATTTAAAAGGAGACTCTACAGTATCGGAAATAAGTCACCGTCCAAAAATTAAAAGTAGTATAACTTTTGAACTAGATGAGATATCTTTCTAAGGTTTTGGCAGGTGGTAGTACAGTATCCTCCATAAGTCACCGTGCACTTTTTCTTTCTTTCATAACTTTTGACTCACGATAGATTTCTGGTTGAAACTTGGTCATGTCCTAGCATATCCATCGTGTGTTAGGGAGATGCAATTGGGATATCACACAACTCCCTGGTTGTTGAGTAATGATTTTCCAGTCGATAATTACTTTTTCAAACAATCGAAATTCTTACATGGAATTTTTCCTGCTTACCACAATTTCTGATATTTTAGACTTGTCCGTGGGCTACCCAGAAAAAAAATTTCAGGATGCTACTCTATCGCACTTTCGCTACAGAATTTCTCAAAAATGGGTCCTGAAGAAATGGATTTTCGTTCATAGGCGTGCTAGAGGCTCGTTCAAAGGCAGAACATTTAAATATCATTCCCGCCTCAGGCAACCGAAAATCCGAGGTCAATCAATTTTCGAGTCAAAACATGACCATGCGAATTTAGATATGAGAGCCCATGATATCATGAATAAAAAATGATAAAATTTGAAATTACATAACGAGTACTCGAAATTTGCCTTCAGGACACGAATTTTCAATTTTTCACATTACACATATTTGGATGTTTACAGTGTTGAGGGTGATTTTTGTAAAAATGTGGTTCCAGGGTACGATGGTAGCATATCTAGGGAATATACGATTCCCAATAGTTGAACAAATTAGATTTCAAGATGTTCGATCCGAAAAACTCTTTCATTGTGATGTCCAGATATTCTGTCTTGAATTTTTCCGATGTTAATTTCCATTGGCGCTTCATTAGTGGATATTGTGAAACAGACTCGCTTATCCATGTGTGAAATCATGTTTTCTACAAAAATTGAGATACGTCTAACCGTACCTGAACTATTTTCTCCATATCCACCAATGAACATAAAACACTGTCCCAAGCTCTCAAAGTAAACGTTTCGCAGTTCCGACTCAGAATTTCATGAATGAGTGATGCAATATCAGGACTGGTAGAGCTTTTTATCCTCACATCTATAGCCATTGATTCCACAAAATCGGCTAACTTTACAAGAAATTCGACCGATTCTGAAGATATAAATTAATTACATTGGATTAACTTACTCCCCTCTCTTCCCTCACTCCCCTCTCTTCCCTCACTCCCCTCTCTTCCCTCATTCACTCCCCTCTCTTCCCTCACTCGGGAAGGTGCGCGTGTTTTCTCTCCCGTTTAAATTGTAATTTCGTGTATATTTCCTCCCCCCCCCACCCCCATGTCCAAACGGCCACAACGGGGGGATCTTCCCCACAAGCGAAGCGCGGCGCACTTGATCTCAGAAAAATCTGACTATATTTTTTTCCTGCGTAGTTTTGCGTGCTGAATCCGAATTTCAATATTAGAGCTCATGAAAAAAATGAATAAAAAAGTTGTGCTCGAAAAATGGTCGAAATCGAGCGGCTACAAAGTACATGTTCGTGGCGTCTGCCAAAGTGTGTTGATTAGTACTGTATACCGATCGACGCAGAATTGCATGGGCTACATCGTGCGATGAGTGGATGTACGCCCCCCTCTCGAAAAGTGAGTCAATGTGTCGAAAAAATGATTTTCGACATTGCGAAAATTAATTCAAAATGGACCTGAACCAGATCTCTATAGTGTTTCCATGCACTCTCGACATGTCTATGATGATGCAAAAGAAAAATTGATTCCAACTTGTCCGGCTGAGAAAATATGAAAAACAAATTTTCAAACTTGGCGCCCACCTGGCGCGCCGCTTTCTAGACTCGGCGTCCTAATTTAACCACTTTTGTAAACAAGTACCCAATATGCACCCATCGTATGCGTATGAAGGTCTGAATCGAAAAGTCCGGGCAGGTGTAAAAAAATTCAGAGTTGCTCTCTCAAAAAATCGAAAATACATGCAATATAGTGTGAAACAATGCCTCCAACCTATCGTAGCAAAGCTTGTGCAGATGCAGCACACTGATGCTAGAGCATCGTGCAAGGAACGTCGACAGTCTCCTGTAACCATTAGTGTTTCTCTGGGCCACAATGAGAGCTCAAGAATACCTCTTGGAGTATACTGTGTGTTTGAAAAAGTATGGCTAATCGGCACCGACTTTCCTCAAGTACCGTGCTCTATAGTTTCACCGACCAGCTCTAGACCAGGCGAATTGAGGGGAGCCTATTTTAGTTTGAGCATATGAATTTCTCACGAGAATTTGTCAATCTCCATTTTACAATATTTACTCACAGGCGATTCTTCGCCACTTTGGGACGGATGCGAAACAACGAATCCGCCTGAGATAGGATTAAGAGGAGGAAGAGGGCCGCTGATAAAATAGAATAATATAGGTCAGAGCTTCCGTAAAACATTTCTTCTCTATTTAGCAAGTTTGTTATGGATTCAGTTTTTACTACGGATATTATGAGAAAAGACGAATACCAGCGGCGTAATGGTTAACGCGCGTCGCGAGGAATAGTCCGGCAGCGAACCAGGCCGACAGTCCCCCCAACACCGACAGAGGGTCTCGAGCGAATGTGCACAGACGAATGGGCGGAGTCTCGATTGAATCGATTGAGGAATGGGGGTGAAGCGAGCTTTGAGTGCACTGAAAGGTGTATTCTAGACTTTGAAATGTAACGACTTTGAAATGTAAGTATTCGATTACGTAATAGGGAAATGAATCTAACGACGAGAGAGAACAAGGAAAGAGGAGTGCGACGAGTGCAACTTACGCAATTGTTTCGTTAGCCGGTCTGCATGACATAATGAAACTATTTGCGCCCTTTTGTCAGTGATCTTATTACACAATTTCTATGTATTCTCCCAGTACCTTGGTGGTAGTTTCTCCGGGGAATAAGCTGCGCAAGCGGCGGTCGTGCCGTGTCCATCCGCTCATCATGGACATCCGAGCGGCCAGGAAGTTGTCCCTGACAATCAATATGGGCACTTTTTGAAAACAAATTCGTGATGCACTTAGGGTCACTATTGAGGTCCAATAGGTCTCGCACCATAATTTTACGGTGCCCAGTGAACGTTCCCTTGTGAGGTAAACTATTTTTCGAGGACAGAGGAATAGCAAGATGCAAGATAGAGAAGGCTCGGGTACACGTTTCGAGTAGGGTGGAAGTGGACGAGAGTGATGGGAGCATAGCGGCATCGGTCCGGCACGTATGTAGTGGAGATGATCGAGTGCCAGGACCGGGAGATCTGCAAATGATGACAAATGGGACTCTTCTCAATTCGCACGCTCTATCGTCGGTTAGAGAAACGAGAGGATTAAGGATACTCTATTTATCACCATTGGTCGTGCATCTCTCCACCGCGTGCTTGTCAGAGAGACGAGCAATGCGGAGATATGAGAAATCTATTTTTCACACGGGCATTGCCTTTCCTACATTATTGTTAACAGTTATGTGGCCTCAGGGAAACGTGAGACATTCTTTACTTGAATAACATTTGAAGCTAATAAATTAATAATAAACTTATAAATTGCCTAATAAATAATGCAAACCGATAGCATGAGCTCCACTGGCTCGCCAACCATGCGAATAATGAGTCGGATGATGTCCGGTGGTAGAGAGGAGAGAGAGAGAGGAGGAGCATCGTTGAGAAGGAGGTCTTGCAGCTCCATTGGCACAGTGACTGTTGAAAACAAAAGAATGAGTCAACAACGAGATCTTTAATGCAAGCGCTGATTGCATCTGTGGTAGAATAAACAGTACTATGAGTGTGCAGAATAAGTGTCCAGAATTGAGCGCGAAAATAAGGACGCGATGGCCAATATGTCAATAACTTTTCGGTTCCAATCATGTAGTGATCAGACCACCTCAGAAAGCGATAAAACAATTTTTGAATTGTTCAGTTCTTGTGAATGTTCAGTTTTGCTGAGGGGTAAATCCTATGCGGAGAAAAGTGAATTTATTCAAACTTTTTGTTTGATCAGAGGTGGGCAACAAATTTCCAGCTGTTTTTATAAGATGCCACGAATCGCGAGCTGGTTTTTTAAATGAATCCGGTAGTTGAACTTTTTTTCTTGCTTTTGATAAATTCGGAAATAATCAATCGTTTTTGAAAGCATAATGTGAGTAGGCAAAGAAATGATTCAAAAATGTTATTTATTTGTTCAGTAAGTAAACATTACAGAGTTAGATGATCACGTGAAATAAAACATCAAGACGCATTGAAAATTAAATCGAATGAATTAGAGCACAATTGATATATTGTAGTGGTACTTGTTTACAAAAGTGGTTAAATTAGGACGCCGAGTCTAGAAAGCGGCGCGCCAGGTGGGCGCCAAGTTTGAAAATTTGTTTTTCATATTTTCTCAGCCGGACAAGTTGGAATCAATTTTTCTTTTGCATCATCATAGACATGTCGAGAGTGCATGGAAACACTATAGAGATCTGGTTCAGGTCCATTTTGAATTAATTTTCGCAATGTCGAAAATCATTTTTTCGACACATTGACTCACTTTTCGAGAGGGGGGCGCACATCCACTCATCGCACGATGTAGCCCATGCAATTCTGCGTCGATCGGTATACAGTACTAATCAACACACTTTGGCAGACGCCACGAAAATGTACTTTGTAGCCGCTCGATTTCGACCATTTTTCGAGCACAACTTTTTTATTCATTTTTTTCATGAGCTCTAATATTGAAATTCGGATTCAGCACGCAAAACTACGCAGGAAAAAAATATAGTCAGATTTTTCTGAGATACAAATTTTTTCGACTTTACCCAGGGGTCGAGGTCACCTTCACGATAGAAAAATCGAATTCTAACATTATCTGATTATATGCTTATGACATGTAATTGGGTGCGTAGAATTCGAATTTGTAAACTAGAGCTCACGAAAACGGGAAAGAAACAAGGTATGCTCGAAAATTCCAAAAATAGTGGACATCTTCAGTTTTTCGAAGATAACTTGTTTCTTTCGAGTTTTCGTGAGCTCTAGTTTACGAATTCGAATTCTACGCACCCAATTACATGTCATAAGCGTATAATCAGATAATGTCAGAATTCGATTTTTCTATCGAAAAAGTGACCTCGACCCCGGGGTCATGGTAAAGTTGAAAAAATTTGTATTTCAGAAAAATCTGACTATAATTTTTTCCTGCGTAGTTTTGCGTGCTGAATCCGAATTTCAATATTAGAGCTCATGAAAAAATTGAAAAAAAAAGTTGTGCTCGAAAAATGGTCGAAATCGAGCGGCTACAAAGTACATTTTCGTGGCGTCTGCCAAAGTGTGTTGATTAGTACTGTATACCGATCGACGCAGAATTGCATGGGCTACATCGTGCGATGAGTGGATGTGCGCCCCCCTCTCGAAAAGTGAGTCAATGTGTCGAAAAAATGATTTTCGACATCGCGAAAATTAATTCAAAATGGACCTGAACCAGATCTCTATAGTGTTTCCATGCACTCTCGACATGTATATGACGATGCAAAAGAAAAATTGATTCCAACTTGTCCGGCTGAGAAAATATGAAAAACAAATTTTCAAACTTGGCGCCCACCTGGCGCGCCGCTTTCTGGACTCAATTTTTGACCACTTTTGTAAACAAGTAATTTGACCACTTTTGTAAACAAGTACCCAACATGCACACATGGTATGCGTATGGAGGTCTGAATCGAAAATCCTCGCGGTATGTCCGGAAATCCGCGGAAAGGTTAAAAAATTTCAGAGGGGCTCTCTTAAACTAAGTGATTATTGAAATTTTAAGAGAAACTCATAGGACAAAAAAGCATCAACCAGATGGCATTGCGGTCACCTAGTAGCGATGTGAAAATAGAAAAAAAAGAGTTTCAGGATGGAGGCGGTTCGGGCAGTGCTCGGAGACACGCCAATCGAGAACTTGGTCGTTCACGGCGAGACGTGCGATGAGGCGATGAGGTTACAAAAATTCTTTAAATTTTTAATTTTTTTCGCGTTTTCACTAAATTTTCCTCTGCTTACAGGGACCGGTACATGTTCCATTTGACGAGCAGAAGGGATGATGTGCAAAAAAACTGTTATATGTGACATAGGATTAATATAGGAAGTTTCAGTGAGACAGTCGTCGGAATGGCGCGAGCTCATGCTGTGGAGAAAATCACAGTTTGCCTGCGAACGTGTAATAAGAAGAGATTGAGTACGTTTCTAAAAAAAAATATAAAATATAAATAACATTTATCACGTGTATTCTCGATTGCATGACCCCAAGGAACTGGGAGCCCCAAGTTTGGACACATAATGATGAGATAATTATGCTAGAGTATATCGGGGACGAGAAAAACTTTGACGTCGACGATTTGTCCCAGAACCGGCTTTTAGCCTTTTTCCGGTTCTGGTTCCGGCTCTATCGTATCTCAGCTCCCAGATCAGCCGGAAATAGTCTTCCCAAGCCGAAAAGTAAGCCGAAAACGACGATTTTCAAGAGCAAAAAATTGTTTATCGAATATAACTTTTTTCTTTCGACGTTTCATGAGCTCTAAGGTCGATTTTCGGATTCTTCGCGGAAAAATACGTCAGAAATTTCTATATTCATGTGATTCTGAGATATTGACTTTTTGACATTTTTTTCAACTTTTTCGACCATTTTCTAGGCCCGTTTTTGGTCAATAAAAACAGTATCTCAGAATCACATGAATATAGAATTTTCCGACGTATTTTTGCGCGTAGTATCCGAAAATCGACTTTAGAGCTAATGAAACTTCGAAAGAAAAAAGTTATGTTCGATAAACTATTTTGCCTGTGAAAATCGTCGTTTTCGGCTTGGGAAGACAATTTCCGGCACCTGATAAGAAAAGTATGCCATCTCATTCGACTAAATAGTGTATGTGGAATACGATTCTGGTATTATTGGGGTCGTATTGGGGGGATTGGGAAAGCGGCACAATTTATTTTCTGATTTTCATCTCAGTTTTTCAAATGTTACATAATGAAGATGGCCTCAAGGATTTTTCTCGTTAACATAAAAGTTTCTCAGAATATTTTTCCGCACAATTGGAGCATTACGCCGTCTGTGTAGCTGATCTGGGAGCTGAGATACGATAGAGCCGGAACCAAAACCGGAAAAAGGCTAAAAGCCGGTTCTGGGACAAATCGTCGATGTCAAAGTTTTTCTCGTCCCCGATATACTCTAGCATAATTATCTCATCATTATGTGTCCAAACTTGGGGCTCCCAGTTCCTCAGGGGGTTCGATTTCCTGCAATCTCTCAGAATACACGTGTTATATAATAATATATTCAGTTTAGGATTTACCGTAAAAAAATTCCATTGATGTACCAGTTGTTCATTCAGGAAAGTTCCTGCGCGAAGTGACCAAGACATTCGGAATCTCACGTGTTTACGAGTTGGAAGTTTACCAGACCGATGAGAGACAGCCCGTCTGCACAAGGCTCTGGTACGGTCAGACGAATTTCGGACGGTCGTGGCAATACTGGCAGAATAACGCCCACAAGTTGAGCGATGGATCGTTTTCGGTACAAGTGAAGAACGGAGAACACATGGAGATGGGTGAACATACGTACTACCTTAGATTGAAAGTCAACGCTAACTCCTAAGTCCTGTAAACACCACTTTCGATCTCGTAAATTGCTATCCTCAACTCCTTTTCGGCTGTTGGCATTCGTTCTTCTCATGTAATTTTTCCTCTAATTCTGGCATTTTGATAAAAATAATCGTGATTTTCCTTGATATTATTGCATCATTTTCAATAATGTTGATTTTGAACGCGATAAACTGTTTGAATAATCAGAGACTGGTTTCAACGTCGCTCCATGCTTTGCTATTTTTAATAAGCTCGGACTGAACCGAGAAAAATATGTTCAAGAGTGATCGGTTCTCGGCACGATTTTCCGTAATACTGTATGACGCTCAAACGAGTAGAGCGCATCATTTCTAACAACAAGGCAACCGAGCACTAGTGTACCGAAAGTATTGTGACATTTTATTAGTACAGCGATGGTTTTTCTCTTTTCGTTTGCATTTTCTTAGAAGGCATCTACAGTATCGGAAATAAGTCACCGTCCAAAAACTAAAAGTAGTATAACTTTTGAACTAGATGAGATATCTTTATAAGGTTTTGGCAGGTGGTAGTATGTGTACTCCTACATACGCTCGCTTTGCCAGACCATAGGGCGATTTCGCCATACGGTATAGTGATGACGCGATCTTTCAATAGTTCTTCAGTGCAAATTGTTTGCTCAATGGATTTTTTCTCAGCCATTCTTTTCTTCTGTAGTGATAGAAGACCTCATTACCTCTCCGATACACATAAGTACTCATTAGATTGTACTGTACAGATGCTTTGGACTGGCTCAAAAATAGGTCCCGAAAAAATGGATTTTCGTTCATAGACGTGCTAGAGACTCGTTCAAAAGCTCGAAATGATCCTTACCACAATTCCTGGAGATCCCCAAAGTTTGATAACTATTGCTCTTTATTTGCCATCAGAGCAAGAATTTTTCATTTTTTCACTGTATTATTTTCTCCCTTTTTTTGGAAGATCACAGTTCCAAGGGCAATCATTGTTCAAATGTTATTCCAGGATAGGCTAGTTGAATAACCATGGAACAGTCGATTCCTAACTTTTTAGAGCATTTGAATATCTTTCCTGTCCGCGGCAGCCGAAAATCCGAGGTCAATCGATTTTCGACCCAAAAAATGACCATGATCAGTCATCATTAGTCGAAAAAAAATTTCTCTGACATATTTTCGCACGTAGAAAACGAATTTCTATGTTAGAGATTCTGAAACTTCCAAAGAAAAACGTTGTGATCGAAAAACTGCAAAAAACGCGAGTTGGCCGCGGTTTTAGGTTGCCTATTTTCTCACGGTTAACTCAAATGCTTAACCCTATATACCAAAATGATCAAGAAAAGATTCTCTACAAACTGGCTCAGGGATTTGCTCGCAATCGGCCATTGCCAAAAAACGCCTTTTTTCTCGAAAACGAAAATAGATAGAGCCAAACTTTTTTTTCATTTTGCAGAGAATTGAATTCTAGTCGGGTACGCGAGATTTTACACCATTTTGACCTTTCCCGGGGCTGTTTTAATCGAAGAACAAGAATTTGGCCAAATCGACGGCGCGTCGTACCGGGATTCAGAAGCTTCTGATCGAAAAACTGAAAACGCCAGTCGATTCAGAATCAAAAGTTACCCCTAGGACGAACTTTTGAGCATATTCGATTTTTTTGCTGTGCCAGACCCTGTTGCCCTTTTACTGACTCTTACGCAAACGGCCTCATATCATGAATGAAAAAAGTTTAAAATCAATAACTTTCTAAATCTGTTATTTTTTCAACATTATGAACTCGGATTTTCGGTTGTCGCGGACAGGAAAGATATTAAAATGCTATAAAAATTTATAAATCGATTACTCCATGGTTATGCAACTAGCCTGTCCAGGCATGACAATTGAACACAAATCACCCTTGGAACTGTGATCATCCAAAAAAAGGAGAAAAATAATACAGTGAAAAAAGTGAAAATTTCTTGCCCTGTGGGCAAATTAAGAGCAATCGTTTTCAAACTTTAGGGATCTTTGATAATTATGGCAAGGATCATTTTGAGCTTTTGAACGAGTCTCTAGCACGTCTATGAACGAAAATCCATTTTTTCGAGACCTATTTTTGAGCCAGTCCAAAGCATCTGTACAGTACAATCTGATGAGTACTTATGTGTATCGAAGAGGTAATGAGGTCTTCTATCACCATATTAAGACGACAACTCGCTAATTTGAGACCACCCCCCGGAAACGTTTCTCTAGCAATGAGAACCAGAAGCCCATACTCGGGTGCTGGAAGGGTCATGGTGTCATGGTGCACAAACCATGACTAATTTGTTGCTACAGCCGTGGCACAGGTAGAAACATGATTTTCAAGGTAAAATGGTCGAAAAATCAAATTTTCGCAACAGATCGAGATATACCCAATTTATTTTTTGCTTTAATTTAGAGGTGTCCTGGGGGGTCTGAAATAACTGCTCTGATCGATTACTGCTCATTGCGAAAAAAAATTTTTTTTTTCATTTTTGAAATCATATTTTTGTTTTTTTTTATCAAGTTGCTGATTTTCGCCAAAAGTGCTAGGCGCCACTATAAATATTTTGTAGTCCGTGCATTCCTACGTCTAAATTTTCAAATGATGGATTCTATGATTCAGGATAAATTCGGTTTTTATTCGATTGAACCAAAAAAAGGTTAGATTTCGACCGTTTTTCAAGCATAACTTTTTTCTTTAATTATCTGATGAGCTCTAACAATCAAATTCGAATTCTACACAAAAAGTTACGTCAGAATAAAATATGATCAAATTTTTCCGAGATACAAATTTTTCCACTTTTTTCATGACCGTTGTCATTTTTGGTCATTTTTTTTTGTCATGGTCATTTTTTGGTCAAAAAGTCAAAATCTCAGAACTACCTGACTATAGGTGTTTCCGACGTATTTTTACCCGTAGATGTCGAATTTTCATACTAGAGCTCACCAAAATGCAAACGAAAAAAGTTACACTTGAAAAAATGACAAGTTTTTAGTTTTAGAGCTTAACTTTTTTCTTTTGCATTTTGGTGAGATCTAGTATGAAATTTCGACATCTACGGGTAAAAATACGTCGGAAACATCTATAGTCAAATAGTTCTGAGATGTCGACTTTTTTACCAAAAAATGACCATGACATGAAAATGACCAGGTCATGAAAAAAGTGGAAAAATTTGTATCTCGGAAAAAATTGATGATATTTTATTCTGACGTAACTTTTTGTGTAGAATTCGAATTTGATTGTTAGAGCTCATCAGATAATTAAAGAAAAAAAGTTATGCTTGAAAAACGGTCGAAATCTAACCTTTTTTTGGTTCAATCGAATAAAAACCGAATTTATCCTGAATCATAGAATCCATCATTTGAAAATTTAGACGTAGGAATGCACGGACTACAAAATATTTATACTGGCGCCTAGCACTTTTGGCGAAAATCAGCAACTTGATCCAAAAAACAAAAATATGATTTCAAAAATGTGATTTTCGCAATGAGCAGTAATCGATCAGAGCAGTTATTTCAGACCCCCTGGGCACCTCTAAATTAACGCAAAAAATAAATTGGGTATATCTCGATCTGTTGCGAAAATTTGATTTTTCGACCATTTTACCTTGAAAATCATGTTTCTACCTGTGCCACGGCTTTAACAACAAATAAGTCATGGTTTGTGCACCATGTCACCAAGACCCTTTCAGCACCCCAGTATGGGCTTCTGGTTCCCATTGCTAGAGAAACGTCTCATGTCTCATGAATCATAATGCCTGGAAAAGTGCCGATTTCGGCAGTTTCTGAATTTTATCATTTTTTATTCATGATATCATGGGCTCTCATATCTAAATTCGCATGGTCATGTTTTGACTCGAAAATTGATTGACCTCGGATTTTCGGTTGCCTGAGGCGGGAATGATATTTAAATGTTCTACAAAATTGGGAATCGTATATTCCCTAGATATGCTACCATCGTACCCTGGAACCACATTTTTACAAAAATCACCCTCAACACTGTAAACATCCAAATATGTGTAATGTGAAAAATTGAAAATTCGTGTCCTGAAGGCAAATTTCGAGTACTCGTTATGTAATTTCAGCGGTAATCCGGAATTATCATAAGGATCATTTTGAGCCTTTGAACGAGCCTCTAGCACGCCTATGAACGAAAATCCATTTCTTCAGGACCCATTTTTGAGAAATTCTGTAGCGAAAGTGCGATAGAGTAGTATCCTGAAATTTTTTTTCTGGGTAGCCCACGGACAAGTCTAAAATATCAGAAATTGTGGTAAGCAGGAAAAATTCCATGTAAGAATTTCGATTGTTTGAAAAAGTAATTATCGACTGGAAAATCATTACTCAACAACCAGGGAGTTGTGTGATATCCCAATTGCATCTCCCTAACACACGATGGATATGCTAGGACATGACCAAGTTTCAACCAGAAATCTATCGTGAGTCAAAAGTTATGAAAGAAAGAAAAAGTGCACGGTGACTTATGGAGGATACTGTACTACCACCTGCCAAAACCTTAGAAAGATATCTCATCTAGTTCAAAAGTTATACTACTTTTAATTTTTGGACGGTGACTTATTTCCGATACTGTAGAGTCTCCTTTTAAATAGCTTTCCTCATCCCCTTAATTTCAGGATAAGATGCATATTCTTGAACTCCCCATTGAGATGCTTTATGAAATGATGCTTTATGATACTTGACGTATGTCGACTGCAAGGGGCAATTGGAACATAGAAAGGTTTGGTTTAGCTCTCCTTGAAATTATAGAAAATACTGCTGATTATTCGGCCTTTATATGATATGGAGAATTGTTTAGGTGTGTCGTCTGACAAAACAAATCGTGGACAATCTAAGCCAGAAAATTAAAATTAAAGAAATTACAGTGATTGAAAGTGTAAGTGATACAGTTGAGATATATCAGACTTTTAAAAAATATTACAGAACACGAATTACGTGCCAATTATTAGAATAGCCCTAGACATTCAGAAGATTCCACTCGCTATTTTCCCGATTAATGAAGTTATTGGCCATTTCGTTTGAAAGTGGAAAGGGTATATATTATTGATTTCTCAATTTTTTTGAATTCTTAAGAAAAATCAACGTTTTTTTTTTTAAAACGTTTTTGAAAAAGCAAAATCCTTGTTGGAAAGTAATACATTCTCCACTGAACAGGTTTTTCTGATACGTGGAACTGAGAATGCCTTCATACAACTTCGACACTTGATTATGCACTGTGAAATTGATAGCTTGTGGTTTCCTACGCGTGATGAGAAGCAAATTTCGCAAACTTCTGCGTTTTCTGAGGGACTTAAAATCACTGATCGATATATTGATGCATGTTGCTTTGAGACAAACAAAAGGTGAATGCATTTTCAAACTATAAACATATTATATGTAGCGTATTTGTAAAATATGGACGAATTATGTCGACATTGATGAAAAAGATAAAAATATAATTGCTTCATAAGAGTTTACTGGATAATGTCAGCCTTTCAAAATTATGATATTCCAAACCAGGAGGAAATTTCAGTCATTTGGCGATCAGCCTTGCAATGAAGCTGCAACTCAACGCAGCCATGATAAATACGGATTGGGCACTGGAAGGTATGCACATCGGTTTTTCCAACACGATCATCATCAATAAGTACCGAATATTTCTTCTTTTTGTTCTATGAAATTCAATTTGTATCTCATTTCAGATATACTGAGAATGGCTGAACCTGTTGATTCCATTATCTTCCTTGGGAAGTACTCATTCACGTTTGACATTGCGAATTTCGCAGCCAAAATGTTGTCGAAGCGTTGCAGTAATCTAAAGATCTGCAGTTGTATCTTTTCACCAGAATCTGTTCACGCTCTAATCCGAGTAAGTAACGTAGACCCATGTACGAATGAATTTGAAAAACAGAACTTTTTTTCAGGAACGTCCGAGACTGGGTAAAAAATTGTACTTTTATGTTCTTCTCGGTAAAGAAATTAGCGAACGGAGATTAAACATTAATTCATTCATAATCCAAGTTGCATCTCAAAACGTCTATTTCAATTTCCTTGAAATTCGCCATGAAGACATGTCAGTAAAGGAAAGCATGCATAGAAACGTTTCCGTTATGTTAAATCCTCGTTCAATAATTTTGATAAAGGTTTAACTTTCTGTGTTTCTGAGTGTGTTTGCGAGTGTTTCTTTTTAGATTGCTGTGCAAATTCTCTCAATCGATCCCGTTACAAACCGTTTCTTTTCTTCTTAATAATTTCTTGAACACTCGATTACACTTCATTTATGTAAGTGAATTTTTTTTGAGAGATGTACATCATTTTATTTAGGAATTGATAACAATAAATATTCACATTACACTATTATCTATCGAGTCTTGACCAAGACTATGATGCATTTATCACGTAAATTATGTTTTACGGTTGAATTAGTCAGGAAGTGTAAAGAATGAGTAATTAATGAGTAAATAATGAGTAATTAATGAGTAATTAATAAGATTCGGCGA
The DNA here is from genome assembly GCA_036245825.1 of Pristionchus entomophagus. Taxonomy (NCBI): domain Eukaryota; kingdom Metazoa; phylum Nematoda; class Chromadorea; order Rhabditida; family Neodiplogasteridae; genus Pristionchus; species Pristionchus entomophagus. The sequence goes on from BTSX01000001.1 coordinate 5,714,707, forward strand.
CAACAATCACCAGAAAAGGCCATTGTTGTGCATGTGCTCGGCTATGATTTCGTTCCTTTGTATCTCTTCCGGAGTCAATTCGATTTCTCTCTCTGGCACTTCTCGAGCGAGAGCAATATTGAAGTCTCTGAAAAGGAACTTGGTTCAAAGATCAAATATCAATCCTGACTTGTAACGGAAGATGAGCTTCCACTGTATGAGAGAGAAGAGTACTGGAACGAGATTGAAGCTCTGTAAAAGGAAAAATACTCGGTTATTGAGCTATTTTATGCATATTTGTGCCAACATTTTGCGATACTTTGCTTTGGGAAAAAATTTGAGAGCTGAAACGTCTCTCACTTCAAGTTATATATTACCGTACCACCATGACGAAGTCAAGCGCAACGATAGGGAAACCGAGAAAGGCGAGCGAAACGTTGTAGAAGAGGAAGATGAGGGGCCACACTGCGGTTGAAAGCAGACTGAGCATTAGGCCCTGTGAATGAGCTACCTTTCTTCACTATTTGAAGCAAATAATAATAATAGGAATACAGGTCATCATTCTAAACAAACACCTCGCAATCTTCAAGTAGACTTATCTTTAAACTGATTTCAGGAAAAAAATATTCTCGTAAATACCTTTGAGAAGCGACGTTCTGCCTCGACATTTGTTCCTGGAGCCACGCGATTTTTGTCGAAGGGAGTCTGAAAAGAAGAAAACCTAAGAAAGATAAGATAATTGATACTTTTCGAACTACTCGTTGCTTTACTACTCAACAATATTTGTTACATAAAAAATTATAGATAAAATCTTACGATCGCATAGTATATTCCGGAAAGGATGTAGGCCGGTCCCCAGACCACGCCCAGGCCTCCGTAGACAATATTACGGTAGTAGTTCGGTTCGGACATGATATAGATCGGCGCCGAGTCTTTGGTCATCTGGAAACTATTCCCATTCCGACATAGAGGAATTTTTCAATGCGAAGTTCACCTTTTTAACCAGCTTAATTTCCCAGATTTAAAAAATCAAAATATATCGCGTATTCCTGGCTTATTCTAACGTCCGTTTTCTATGTTCGTTCTTCGCAGAAGATCGCACCATGATTCCAATAGGAAGGCTGAGCAGAAGAGGGTCGGGCGTTGGCGGAGGCGGTTGTTCCCAATTGTATTCGTGGTTGTGCGATGCAGGCAGGCCAAACATCAACTGATAATACAATTAATAATAATAATTATTATTATTATTTTATTATTATTTGTATAATTATTTAATAATACTATTATTATTATAAATTTAATTATAATTTTAATAGTGTGCGGGGTTGTGCGATGGAGGCAGGCCGAACACCAGCTGAACATCGAGTGAATTGAGCTCTATCCCGGATCATTCCGTTTGAATTTCAGTGAAAATCCGCCAAATGTTTAGCTGAATTAATTGTTGTATCGAAGGTTCCCCCTTCTCCTCCTAATAGCAATTCTGTATTCTATCGAGAGACATTCTCCCTCTCCCCTCTCCCTCTTTTGTATTATCATATTACGTGCAGTCTGCGTCCCCTCTCCGCCCCGCGTCTTTGCATAGACGCTTTTGCATTTCCTATTATTCCATTGAACACACGAATTAGAATATGTAATTATAATAATATAATATAAATAATATTAAATTGGGATAATATTTAATAAATATCATTTATAATATTAACTCACTCCGTACACCAATGCGAACGTGAAGATGGTGGCGAATGGGAAAACGATCTGAACAACAAAAAACTTTAAATTTGTGAAATAAAAATATGACATATAATATAAAAATGACAAATAATGCCGTATACTGGTTGCAAAATCCGGCTCTCCTCAAATTGTGTGCTCTCTCGCATCACTAACCGACGAGAAATAATGCAAAAAGAGGAGAGTCGATGCCGATTTGTCACCGTACCTTGAGGCAAAAGCAGGGTGATCGCATGTGTTGTTCCTCCAGGTTGGGTTCGACGATGATCTGTCGACGGTAGTAGAGAAGGACAGGGAGCATCTAGAAAACATTATTTTAGTTTGTATTTTTACAAATAAAATTATCTCCTCATTGTTATTGATCCATTCTTTTTCCCTATGCATTATTTTTTATTTTCTACAGGTCGTACTGTTACTCGTGGAACGGTTTATTCTCTTGCAATAAATCGAAATGAACCCACCAAAAGAATATGAAGGATGCAGCCGTACTGCAATCCGTGCATTGGACCACACGATCTCCAGCCAACCAGGTTGCAGGGCCCTGTCAATAATACCGCTGATTTAACTTAAATATTTAATAATTTTGATAAATTCGAGATCTAGACGGCAGAAAAATCAGACTAGAATTGATCATAATACGCACCAATGAAGTTGAAATTGCCGGTTCCAGTGAGGTTGCTGAACAAGAATTATGAATTAACATAATTTATTTTTGTTTTTAAAAACTTGTAAAACTTACATGTTCAAAGTCATCAATTCCAGAATTGAGAAAAGCATGAAGAGGAACGGAATGAAAGCATAGAGAATGAAGAAGTTCTGAATTTCCGATTTTTTTCGAGCTCATTCTGCCATGATTTCTTCAACTAGTCGGGGATAATTCCTCACCCGATACACTTCCACTTTGTTCTTCGAGCCAATCTTGCATAAGATGTAGAAAATATGGCCATTGAGGCAGATTGAGAAGAGGGCGAAGGCGATTCGAAGGGCCAATGAGAGAAACGTCAGCAAAGTCACCGTCATTGATTGTCGTCGATCTTATGACCTGAACAGGAATGCCACTACAAACTGGATTCGGTATTGTTATTTACTGGAAAAAAACATATATTACTAATAGAAAAACAATTTATGTTACCGTAGCACGGACTAGAGAGACATAAAGATCGATCGGAGGAGAAACTGAATTTGCGCTCGAAACTCGTGTGAAAACTTTCAGGCAAATTGGCAGGTGCACCATATACTCCGTAGGCGTTAGTTTCGTAGTATCGGCAGAGACCCTCCTATTCTCGTTTGCTTTCTCGCCGGTCAGAGAAACAAGATAGTGTGCGAATTGTGGATGCCGGTTTGCCCTAACTACACTCCATTTTGTGGGCGTACTAAGGGATTTTTCACAAACATACTCTCCTACTTTTGCTTGTTCTCTCGTATCTCGAACCGGCGAGAGAACGAGCGAAATCTAGAGAGTAGTAATTACACATCTGTACTCGGATATTCGGCAAACAATCTGTAACGGCGCCAGTTGCCATGGGAAGTTTTCAGACTAGATATAGGGACTATCTAATTTTGAGATGTGTTTGAGAGGAGCACAATCACGACTACGCATTTACACAGAAAACGCTTTTTTGAGGAATATCAAACTAATCACATCAGCTTGGATTGAGAAGTTGCTTGTGCATTTCATATTGTTTTTCAACGTTGTAGTATTTTATAAACAATTACAGTCCAGTCACATTCCCCCCACCCCTGAACATGGACCGTCCCGGGCGGCCCGGGGTGGCCCCTAGTGGCCCCTGCCCTTTTATAGCCAGGTGAGAAATATATTTGAGACAAACTCGGTGCGCTTGAATACTAGAAGGTGTTCCGCATATATTGACGTTTACAGAATTTTAAAATTTTAATTCAAAAGCTGGTAAAATAGATCAATAGTTGTGTTGGTTTGTTCATAACGAAAAGGTACGGTAAGTAAAATGTTCAATCCCCGACGAGGTTGAACATTTAATTACCGTACTTTTTCGTTTTGGTCGAACCTACTCAACTGTTGATCTATTTTACGAGCTTTTGAATAAAAATTTTAAAATTCTGTAAACGTCAATAATTGCGGAACACCTTCTAGTATTCAAACGCTCCGAGTTTGTCTCAAATATATTTCTCATCTGGCTATAAAAGGGCAGGGGCCACTAGGGGCCGCCCCGGGCCGCCCGGGACGGTCCATGTTCAGGGGGGAATGTGACTGGAATGTATACAGGTGTTTCACAGTGTGTATTGAGCATTTATTGACAGTCAGTAGATTTATCCCATTTCCGGCTAGTATTTCACTGGTCAGTATGAAAATCGGCGACGAATTCATTGAGAACATCGCAGTTACTGAAAGGGATCAGTTATTATATTTACTTCTATTTATTCTATTCTGTAACTTATTTAGCAATTTACTGAAAGTTACATTTATCTTTTTTTTTAATTCTTTTTTTTTGTTATTCTTTTTTATAAAAAAAAATTAACTTACTATGAGAAGAATGGCGGCGATAATGGCGGCGATAATGGCGAGAATTCCCATATGTGGGCAGGGAACGATCATCAAATCTGAAATTGAATTGCAATTAGGAAATCCAGTAGCTCCTCGTAAGTTTCGAGTAAATAATGTCTTATCGATAATATTTTAAAAATATGTTGTATGTACTTTCACGCCGGTCTGTCACAGATCTGTCGCCGTCGGTCTGGACTGTCACGGCGGTCTGCTCGGGCGTTTTTGAGGCGGATTCTATAAAAATAGATCCTCTTGATTGTTTCAGTATTTTTAGGCAAAATTTCATACAGATAATCTTTTAAAATATTGTTTTCTCAATATTTTGTATGGACTGTTAGCTAACCTGACACGACGGTCTGTTCGGGCGTTTTTGAGGTAAATTCTTTAAAAAAAATTATTGTGATTACTTCACAATTTCAAGGCAAAAATGTGAACGGTCAGACACCTCTCGGATGACATGAGGGGGTTGTGCTAGTGATTGAAAAGTGGAAACCGCTTCTTCTCTTTTTGTGTGTTCTCTCGTTTCTCTGCCCGACGAGAGAACATGTAAATTGAGGAGAGTCGGATAGCCGATTTGTCATCATTACTCACCGTCTCTGCACTCCAGTCTCAGCGGGGTGTCGAAGTCCATCTTCTGCCCATTTAGTGTCCACTTCCCCTCCATCCGCCACTGTCAATATGTATCAGGTCGGTCAGAAAGTTTCTTTCTTTTTTACGCTCATCGATTCTGACCTATATTATTCTTGTTGTTTGATCGATCAGCATATGGCTTTACATAATCAATGAGGGCATTGTTGCTCTTTTTAGCGCACATTATATAAGGGCTGAACAATCAGTATGAGGGACACAAAGTAAAGCTAAATTCACAGTGGTTCACCATGAATCGCATCTGTATCTCAACCCAGTGCACAGTGGAAAGAAGTAATAGGGTCCAACCAGTGTCACATTTATAAAGTAAGATGATTGATGATTACCATTAAGTTATTGCGAGGAAATTATCGCAGCATGCTTAATAGAAAAGCGCTTGTGAAGATGCTACAGACGGTTCTGGAACTCTCGAAAAACAGTTTCCATCACACAGCTGTCGAGTCGATAGATCTTCAAATGTCAATTCAAGTGCATATCAAAGTACAATACCTAGTGAGTCCCCAATACAAATTGAGAGAGGATCCCATTATCCAGAAATTAGCTGAATTTTCTTGAACTTTGATATCGATAATTGAAGATTGAAAACAAGACATATATCTGCGTCCCTTTTTGTATAGAGTCAGAAGGGCGGTTATTTCGATGCTAAAAGAATAAGCAACTCTTGTTCTATCGTTGTTTTCTTGGGTAGAACTTGGTGTTCGCTATTTTCTGTAATGGGAGGTCGTGACGGTACACACCGAAAATCATGTTTTATTGCAATTTCCGCTTCAAAATTTATTTCCCCTTCTTCCACACGAGGCCGGTTCAATTCACACATACTACGATATTGCCCCAGGACACCCCTAACTTATGGCATATTGGCGATTTAAACAAGCACAATTGTCGAGCTAAAATTAACAAAAAGAAAAAGAAAGAAACTTTCTGACCGACCTAATACTTTCCTGTACTTTCTTGCCTTCACAGAAATAACCCATAAAGAGTATCACGCCTCTCTAGACGTATTCGATGGGCGAGAATTTGTGTAAATGTGACAAAAAAAACCTGGATACTACCTTCCGGTTATACGCCGCGCACGAAGCGACGAGTCCGATGCGCTCGCCGTTGTTGCTGAAAAGTTGTACCTTTTTTTCTGCTAAGTGTTGAAATCAGGGCATCTCCATCTTATTTTTGAGTTTCTCTGACCCAAAGCGAGCAGAGAGGAGAGAGTTGAGAGGGGCAAGGAGAGAGTTTGAGAACAAGATCCTATATGGAAACAACGCTACTTTCACCATCACTATTCAAGTTATTATTTCAATTTGGTCCTGATTTCATCAGTTTGATACGGCAAAAGTAAAATAATCATTGCGACACAACTCTAATACTCACAATAGTTCCATCGCAGGCTCAGCACAGAACACGTTAAGAATAGACTCGTGCTTTGACACGTTGAGTGCTTCTCCAATAACCTCACATTCTGAATTGATGTTAAATTTAATGCAAATATTTTTATATTATTTTCATTAAATTATATTTTTCAAGTTTCAATTTTTTTTAACCTCTCACACAGGTCGCATGGAGAGGAGTGTGCTGCCAATGAACGGGGTTTCTTGTCAGTTTGGACTGGGCTGCTATCACTAGTCTGAACTGTAAGATTCAAAAAATGTCAGAAATATGCATTTGCTGATTCCATTGCTCACTCGATCGCCTCGAAAAAGTTGCCTCCACCACTGCAAGTGAGCGTCTTGGTTGTCTCGTTGAAGTGAAGCTGAAAATTGAATGATAATTTGGATCAATCATCAACGTCCACAAAATCAAATTAACAGATGCGAACCCTTTCAGCTGGTTCGAACGAGCACGGCGCTGAAATAATACATTTATTTCTTTCAAAAGAAGCGGTATTGAAATTCTCCGAAGCTGAGAGATGAGAGGAAATGAATGCATTGGAGTGGGACTCTAATAAATGGGGCAGATCCAAAAGAAAATTACGTTTTAAGCACAAGAAATCCGAGAGCGGAACGTTCGCCTCAGCAATCTTCTCCTCTCCATCGAACCATCCCTCGGACTCATCACACTTGAGAGATGCGTGCAATCTCTCGGCGGATATGGAATTGACGCGAGCTTACCGAAAGCTCCGCCCCCACCGGGCCACGCCCACTCTTATCTCACGGATGTCTCTAACAATAAAACGAGGTGTGTGGCCTAGAAGCAGGGGGCATTCTCACCGTGTTATTGTGTAAAGCTGGTCGAATTCGCCAACACAAGTGAGTGTATTAGTAGAACTATCAAAGTGAGCCTGTAATTTGTGAATTAAAATGAGCATAACATAGAAATATGATAGAATCTGGAAGAATCCGTTGGTCTGTGAATTCAACATTCCGGAGGTCCGACTGTGATATGAAGTGTTCATTTCCCAAGCCATTACTAAAATAGAAGATTAGCTTCGACAAACGCACCTCTTTGCGGAAGATATACGAGCAGGGAGTTACTGAAAAAGCCTTGTGCGAGTCATGTTTGATATGCTAGTAATATTGTTTGATATGGATTGTATCATAGATTGATGTCGAAATAGATCTAGTGAATAGCAAGTGAATAGTGAAGCGTATTCTCACTAGAGATGTCGTTTCGGTTTTCGACTCTCTTCACTTTCTTAATTCTTTGATATGCGAGATAGAGTGCCGAATGGAGACAGCAAAAATCAAATGTTCAATTTAATTTATTCTCACCTTTTCTACACTCAAAGTGCTGAGGAGTCAGTGTATCATTCGTTATTTCGTCTGCGTATCCACGAAGATCCGATTCCCGTCGGACCTTCGTATCCGTAAAGTGCGACCATCCGACAGCTGGTGATATGGATGATAATTCGGGATTGTCTCTCTCCATTCTGCACACTATCTAGTTTTTTGTTTTCTCTGACCGTGTGCAGAATTCTGCACACGGTCAGAGAAACGAGAGAGAGAGTGTGCGGAATGAAGAGAGTCGAAACCTGTAACGGCATCACTACCTGGAGCGCACTCCGCTCGCGAGTATGACACAGTCCATTCTCTCCCTATCAGTGCACCAGAATGGCTGAGAAAAGAGGAATGTTTGGTCATCTCTCAAGCCCCTTAGCAGTTCAATTGAGAGAACATAACATAGTCCAATTTGTCATTAGTCTCCGCCTACTTTTCCTTTACTAGCGAATAATTGTTAATGTGCTCACAAAAGTCGGTGGTTGTTCTTTCCACAAAATATTGCGACGATCTCAAAAGATGTACCGTGGCGTTCTTCTAACCCGACTCCAGTCGATGCGCAATCTGCAAAATATTAGCAGATATGGGAGGTACTTGAGATGGAAGCCGTTCTCTCGAAACAAAATGATTAAAATTGCTGAAACATCAAATTTTGTGCATATCTAGGTTTCAACAATGCAAATAGCCAAACGAATATTTTAACTCATAAATTATCTACAGCCGAGAAACATTTCACTAGATCAAGAACCGAAATTAAATGTCAGTAATTAGTCCATTACTTAGCGCCGGGTTGAAGGATTCGATAAGCCTTGTTGAAGTTGATAAGATAATTTGGATGGGTGACAATAGCGCAAACGACATTTGCGCAACTCGACCAAAACGACATTTGCGCAACTCGACATAATTCGATTTCTAGCCACGGGCGGATCCTGGCGGAGGTGTCATTCTGATCAGCATAATTTCCTCTTTATTTTGACAGCTAGGATCCTAGGGTGTCTAGAAATCGAATTATGTCGAGTTGCGCAAATGTCGTTTGCGCTATTGTCACCCATCCGATAATTTGTATAAATTATACATAAGGCTTACAAAAGGCTTCAGGGACCCCACCCCCCTCCCCATTTTAATTCTTTTAAATAATAAAATATTACGTAGGACGCAGGTCACAGCCAGTTGAGTGGCATTATCGGCTATTCGCTCAGTTTCATAACTCAGAGATATTTCCCGCCATCCTTTGTCGTCACACTTGAGAGTTCGGAACAATTTCGAGCCGAATCTGCAATTATTTCCTGGGGCATGAGCAAACGACATTTGCGCTCATAACTCTATTCAAAGTGAATTCTGCATTCCCTAATCACTAATAGCTTTTGATTTCCCATTGTTTCGCAGTTTGATATTGTAATATACATAAGCGTGTATCTGGTTATTTGTATGGATCCATCGTTTATCTTACCGACAAGAGATCACTTAAAAAGAGGATACATGTGAACGATGAACCACTGCACCTTCCGATAACCCAAATAACGTAGGCGGAAATCCACCAAACAATCACGAAATCACAGAATCTTCACTAATACCCTTGCTGATAAATATTTGATTTGAATTTTTAATAGTTTAAAAATCCGAAGGAAACTCACTGTACGAGATTCAGACCGTCTAGTGCACTTCCCCCGCTCGTAATTTATCTGAATAATATTTCAATTACTCCAGAATAAACATTACGCAAGATCTCACCCCTTCGCTTGGCAGAACCGAGCATGGAGGCGATGCTGGAAAAAAATATGTGTTGTAGGATCTTACAGTGACCCATCAAATACAGTGATCCTACTGTGTCCGGTATGATACCGTACCTGCAACAGCAAATGCAGCAAGCAGCAGGATGAATTGGTAGATCAAGTGTGCTCGCATCCTGAAGATAGAGATTACGGTAGAATGCGCAGAATATAGAGAGAAACCCGAAATTAAATATCTAGTATACGGTAACATAAATCAATAATCCAAGGTATCGGGGACGAGGCTCACCTTTGACGAGAAGAGCGGACTGAACCTTTCACAACAAGCGAAAAGAAAAAGAATGAGTGAAAAAAGAAAAAAAGATATATTGTTTGGATTGAATTTACGATTGAATTTGGTGAAACATGATTATCTGAAGAGTAAAGCAAATTTAGTTGTGGTTGTTAACTGAATTCATGAGTCTATATTGCGAAAAGATTGATCGATTCTACGGATTATTCAAGGATCTCCTTTCAATTTTCGTAGGAATAGATTTTTCGGGCATTCCTACATAGCTGGTTCTTATTTCCAACTCAATTCTGTGTGAAAGCAACACATTTCTGCTTCATCGAATGAGTACGGTACCTGTCATACAATCCGTTTGCAATAAATTATCGATATCACCATGTTTTCCCTTGAAATTTCCACTGCACCTCTGTCCGGTGTCTCTCATGCTCTCTCAAATGAGGAATGGGCGCGTTTTGTGAACGCGCCCCAAACAGTTTCCTCTTCTATCTCTGCCGCTCTTCCATCTCCATTCTATCTTGCACCTTTTCAAACTGCCCGTTGATCACTCTTTTAGCGCTGGTTCACACATGGTCGCTTCTGTTTTTGAATATCCGTTGATTTTTTTTGCTGATGTTATTATTTGTCATGATCATTGACTAAATCGATAGTGGCCACAATAGTGGAGGGAAACTAATTTTGAAAAATAATAGAAATGCGAAAAAATGGTGAGGGAATTGTTCCGGGTGTACAAATCGCGTGCATGAGTTGTCCAAACAACAGTTTAGTCGGGATACGGTATTCCAATTGTTATTGACTTTTTGGCAATTGGAAATTTACACGATCGAACTTTCTTGTAAATTTTCTCGTTCTTTCGCGTTAACTCTTTTATTTCTGTCGTTTTATTTATTAATTAATGTTATTCAAGGGTAGAATGCCTGCTCTTCCTTCCGAGTTCTCGACACGCGACCAACTCCTGCTCACTCACCACTGCATCAATGGAGAAATCGATCAAGTGGGTTATTTTATCATTTATCCTCACTTGGAGCTTCGTATTTGCTTTACTGCTGACTCATCTTGTTGCCCAACTCTCGAATGTCCTGTCCATTCTAGAGTATCAACAGCTGTTTCCTTCCCCTCTAGCCCCGATCACTCATAATCTGTCACTAGCCCCTCGCTGACCACTCTAGTACTGACCACTCTGGCCTTTGATCCTTTATGACGCGCCTCTTTTTCTGACCACTGCCAAGTGTTTTTTTCCACTAAACGGCAACGTCTTTTTGTGTAAAAATACAGCTTTTATATTATTTGATCCCGCAACGTTGCCCCTGTTCAAAAATCGTTTGATCGAACGCGGAAGTTTTCTTTTCCGTGCGAGTTAGCGAGAAAAATCCGGCAACAGTTGCACTAAGCTGTGTAACCACCCTCCAGTCAGGTAGCCAAAAGGAAGGCGCGGATCACCTTACTTCTCTTCTTTCATTTCACTTTGCACTGGTTAGTGAATCTCAAAAAAGCGTCCGAGCCGTTCAATCTTTACTGTTCATAGTTCTAGAGTAGTTACAAGAGAACTCCCTATTCTTGTTCTTCGCTTCAAATACTCGCAGTTAGGGTTGCCGCGTCTCTGTTCTCTCCATTCTGCCCACACTCGTCTGTCTTTTCGGCGAGAGAGTGTGCAGAATGGAGAGAGCCAGAACCGATATCACTACTTCTACTCCACTTGACGAATTCACTGCAGGTTCGTGCCTTTCTCTCCGACAATCGAGTAAACCAGCACTTCTACCATCCCACCAACGGCTGGTGAGTTCATTTCTCTTCCACGTTTCAATTTATTTAATTTTTAGAATATTTATTCGTGCCATAACGAGTTATATTGGCGTTGCTGGATTTTATGTTTGATCTTCTCCACGTGGTTTTGCGCTTCACTCTTGTTTCAATTGCTTTTCCATTTCTTGTAAAATGATATTAGCTATATTCGTATTCATTGTCAAAAACTACTCCACAGATTCAGCTTGATTCAGGTGCTTTCATGTTTCTCTCTCTCTCATGATATCTGCTAGAACGAGTGAGGGGGGAATTCCCATTAGTATCCTATGGCGGGACAGCCAGCAGTTGTCTCTCCTTCTTCCTTCTCCCTTCAACTGAGCAAGGGAGGGAGGCTATTCCCCTCCTCCTCTTCTCTCTCCTCGGCAAGTCAGACTGACCCAAAGCGCGCTGAGATTGATCATGAAATGACCTGGGTTTGATGAAGTCACACAATTATTGTTCCCTTTATTCCGTTGAGTAATTGTTTCTACGTGTTTTGAATTTCGCCCATTCGCTAAGCAAGATAGTCTCCCTCTCGAATATTGAACGACATTCTTTTCACCCAAAGTTCCATCAGTCTGAGTTTTCCCCCGGAGTCTCTCTCTTACAAGGTATCTCAATATTCCTGGCCATTCCATGCTCCACTCATCATCCAACTCACTATATTGTTTTCTGTAATGATACCTCGGCTTTCCCTGTAGAACAAATAACTCAAAATCCCATTCGTTTTCTTCTATTGAAAAGTGATCTACTTGCTTATCTAGGACATGATTGGGGTGATTTGTGTTGGTTCTAGAAAATTCCCCGCGCGTTTTCCTGTTTCTCTCACACTCCAAGTCACCTTGTCTTCTTTTGCAAATGTTGTAGTGGTGATCTAACTGTCAAACAAAACATTCTTCAATTTTAGCTACCGTACCCTAAGCCCTTTCTATTCAGGACGGCCCTCCACTACGCGGCTGCGTGTGGTCACTCGGATATCGCGCGGGCACTGGTCGAGGTGGGATTCGAGCGAGCAGCCGAGGGATTCAGTAGAGAGACGCCATACGACGTCGCCCGTTGTCAGAATATTCAGGTACGGTAGGACAAGTTGTAGAGGTAGTCTTATATCTAAAAATACTGTAATGCCGAGGCGCGATTGGGGGTTTCTCAATTCAAGGGAGATTCTGGTCTCACGCTAGAATGAAACAAGGGTGCTGAAATCCAGTTTCGATCACCGACCGTTTTTTTCTTCCTATGCAAAATTATAATCAACGGATATAAAGTTACATTATTGAAAACAAATCAGTTACTGTAAACTTACATCTTGTTCATCTTTGTGAATGCTTGTTCTAGTTACGGTGGCAATTAGACTACGGTACTCCTCGTTGCAGGACCTGCGCCATCTGCTCAGTTTGCTGCACTTCGAGGGAAACGTCGAATACAGACCGATGACTGGCGAATCGGCGGACACCGGTGAGCATTTTTATAATTAAAACTTTCAAAAAAGTAACCAGTAGTTTTTGTGAGGCGAAAATACTAGGTCGTGTCTCACATGTTCATGGGGTCTATGTGTTTGCCTCGAGCTGATTGTTCTTTGGTCAATATTTGAAACAAATTTTATTATTCTAACCTGAATTTTTGTATTGTGCATCAAGTGATATTCGGGTCTCACTCGGGAAAGTAGAGAAAGTCTGTTGATCTAGCTTGGATGGTTCGTCCTTGTGTTCCTCACCCCCAATACTACCTTATCCCTCTCCTCCAGCGCCCTCTTCTCACTTGTCTTCTCGTCGTGGGTCGATGTCATCTGAGGGATACGCGCCGCCCTTCACATCGAGACCACCCGGATTCCCACCATCGACGGTGACGATGAGGTTTGTTGAAGCGGAGAAGTTGACGGTTTACATCTCTCTCCATTTTGCACACTCTCTTATGTCTGCCCCTCAGGATAGTGTGCAAAATGGAGAGTCTGAAACACGGAATGGACAAGAATTCACTAGTGATGAGGATAAACAAAGAGGAGGGAATGAGATGCTAAAAAGAAGATATTACGAAACAGTTACCGGTAACTTTCGGGCGAAGCGATTCTCGAGGTGGTGTTGTGCTTCACGAAAGATTTGAAACAGGGAAAATTTGATTTACACAATCGTCAGCCTCTCGAGCATTTAAAATCCAGGAAATCGAAGTGGAAACATCGAGTTCAGCTTACCTCTCGGATAATATTGTCTATCATAGGAAGCCGCTTGCTCTCTCCTCCTCTCGCTCCACCTCATTCGACTTCTGCAGTGGACCCGGCAGTCCTGGTGAGCGACCGTTGATCTTTATCGTTGAATTAATGACTATGATAAATCTAATAGCGGTTATCGGTAACCTCTTGTGGAAAAAATTCGTGATATCTGTGTCTTCGCCATTCCTCGGCAAAAATAATGACATTAGATATGTGCATATCACGCGTGTTACCTAAGAATCGAGTAAAATCGGTGGGGGGTTGGCACATTTTTTGACCCATATGTTTTTATACGGGTTTGGAAATCCCATAGGGTCCCTCACAAGATAGCGTCGAGCTTTGTTCCATAGGGTCGCGCTTAACGGTCAGGTAGGTCATCTAACATTCCGAGAGCCGAAAAATACGATTTTCTGATCGATGTCCTGTCTTCCAGAGGGGTCTAAGGGATTGGTAGTCAACAGATAAAATGTTCCTACGGTCATGGAAAACGCACGTGAACAATCGGTTCATCGATATTTGCATCCGAATTTTGGTAAATTGATTAAGATTAATAACTTTAACCACAAATGAGTCCCCAAGCTGGATTTGTGTTCACCTAATAAATCTCGGAAAGACGGTTCGAATGATATGCTGGCGGTTCTTGTACGCTTCGAGCATGCGCTTCGAAACGCCCAGCGTTCTAAACTTTTTTCAACTTCATAATTTGTGATTTCAGAGCGGAATTCCATTGTTCTCCGTCTCATTGCGCGTCCTCTCGCCTGGTGAGACCGGCGTAGAGAGAGAAATGAGAGGGAGAACAATGGAAGATTCGCTCTTGTCTGATGTGAAATCGAAAAAAAAGTTTAAAACGTTGGGCGCTTCGAGGCGCATGCCGATACAAGAACCGCCAGCATATCATTCGAACCGTCTTTCCGAGATTTATTAGGTGAGCACAAATCCAGGTTGGGGACTCATTTGTGGTAAAAGTTATTAATCTTAATCGATTTACAAAAATACGGATGCAAATATCGATAAACCGATTGTTCATGTGTGTTCTCCATGACCGTAGGAACATTTTATCTGTTGATTACCAATCCCTTAGACCCCTCTGGAAGGCAGGACCTCGATCAGAAAATCGTATTTTTCGGCTCTCGAAATGTTAGATGACCTACCTGCCACCTGTTTAATATATCAGAATTTCGCGAGAAAAGTTCGTCAGTTTCTGTCCACCTTTTCTCGCTTTCATTTCCACGTTTTACTGACTTTCTTTTATTAGTTTGTGAATATATGATCGAGCAATCGAATAAACTATTTTTACAAAATTTAAAACAAAATTCAAACTAGTTAATAATACGAGAAAACACTTTTGAAATAATAGTCGCGTGAAAAGCTCGCGAGAAAAGTTGTCAAGATTTTGCATGAAAGCTCGCGAGAAACTGGAATCTCGCGACCACTGCGCAACCATGTAGGAGGGGGTCATGGGTTTTTGACTTTTTCAAAATGTCTCTAATCGTTCCCAACCTTCACCTACGGTACCCTACTGTAACATACCCCACCCAATGTTGGGGCTGTGTGCACCCATGTAGGGGGGGGGGGGTCATGGGTATATGACTTTTTACAAAATGTCTCCAATCGGTCCCAAACTTTCCCTATGGTAATTTACCGTAACCTACAGCAAATCTAACTGACTTTTTTTTCAAAATCGTTTTTAAAATTCGGTTCTTTGCTCCAATATGTATGGCTTGTCGAGTATTTTTTAAAATTTTTATTTTACAAATCAAAATCATGGCCGAGTGGCTAAAGCGCTGGCGTTGAAAACCGAAGGTTGGGGGTTCGAGTCCCGACCTAGCCAAACATCTTTGCCAAGCTTCGGGAAGTCTGAAAAATTATACCGTAACCCGAAATACCGTATCCAGTTGCACATCGCGAACTGACTTTTTTCAAAATCGTTTTGAAAATTCGGTTCTTTGCTCCATTATGGATACCTTGTCGAGCATTTTTAAAATTTAAATTTTACAAATGAAAATCATGGCCGAGTGGCTAACGCAATTGCACTGAAAAACAAATATTGGGGGTTCGAGTCCCGACCTCGCTAAACATCCTTGCCATGCTTCTGGAAGTATGAAAAATGATACCGTAACCCAAAATACAGTAACCAGTTGCACATCGCCAATTTACTTTTTCCAAAATTAATTTTTTGTCATAATTTGTTTTTTCTTTACATGAGCAACTCAGCAAGCAAATTATTTATACCACTTTACATCCACAAATAATGGCTCAGTGGCTAACGCGGGTGATGACACGTTTTGGAAGCTATCATTTTGAAAATGTTTGATAAAAATGGTCATAACTTAGTTGCTTTTGATCGGAGAGCTTCAGTTGTAATTTTAATGGAAAAAGCATACTCTGCTTTACAAATAATATACCAGGATCTACGAGTTCCGACGCCCCGGAAATTAACTAGAATTTTCTCCGTCCGAGCTGATCCATGTTCAGTACTATTGGGACGTTAAAAAATCAAACTACTTTCCATTACTTCGGAGCTCTTAGCACTTGTCATATGATTTGTAGAGCAGAGTCTTTTCTTTCGAATAAGCATACGGATGAAGCTCACCGACCAAAACTAAAATTTAAAAATTGTCGAAATCTGTAAATTTCCGGACATAATGTCGAGTTTTTTTTCTCTCACAACATATTCTTCTGATTGTTGGAGTGGTGTTAGATACTAGTGCGTAGTTGAATCACTTTTCGGGGATTCTCGGAGAATTGCCTTTTTCAAAAGATACATGACATTTTTCAAAAATCTACCTCCTTGATCCAGCGCATGATCATGGAATGATATCATCAACATAAGAAATGCTTCTCTCTGTCTCCTGATTTGAATAATAAAGTTGGGTTGGCTCTAGCATTTGTTTGAATCTAGTTATGGCGGTTTTCCGGATGCGAACTTGTTCAAAAATCTCAAAGGATCCGTTACGTTAGCTCAACTGCGTAAACAGTCAAGAATAGGGATCGATCGAATACATACAAGATCTCAATTTTATTATCAATTTATAATTAAACACATAGGACACAGGAACACACTCTGAGCTAACGTAACGGATCCTTTGAGATTTTTGAACAAGTTCGCATCTGGAAAACGGCCATAACTCGATTCAAAAAAATGCTAGAGCCAACCCAACTTCATTATTCAAATCAGGAGACAGAGAGAAGCATTTCTTATGTTGATGATATCATTCCATGATCATGCGCTGGATCAAGGAGGTAGATTTTTGAAAAATGTCATGTATCTTTTGAAAACGGCAATTCTCCGAGAATCCCCGAAAAGTGATTCAACTACGCACTAGTACCTAACACCACTCCAACAATCAGAAGAATCTGTTGTGAGAGAAAAAAAAACTCGACATTATGTCCGGAAATTTACCGATTTCGACAATTTTTAAATTTTAGTTTTGGTCGGTGAGCTTCATCCGTATGCTTATTCGAAAGAGCAGACTCTGCTCTACAAATCATATGACAAGTGCTAAGAGCTCCGAAGTAATGGAAAGTAGTTTGTAATGGAGCAAAGAACCGAATTTTCAAAACGATTCTGAAAAAAGTCAGTTCGCGATGTGCAACTGGATACGGTATTTCGGGTTACGGTATAATTTTTCAGACTTCCCGAAGCTTGGCAAAGATGTTTGGCTAGGTCGGGACTCGAAACCCCAACCTTCGATTTTCAACGCCAGCGCGTTAGCCACTCGGCCATGATTTTGATTCGTAAAATAAAAATTTATAAATTGCTCGACAATCCATACATATTGGAGCAAAGAACCGAATTTTAAAAACGATTTTGAAAAAAAAGTCACTTCCTGATAGCCGTAGTCAGGGTTACGGTAGATTACAGTATGTTACAGTAGGGTACCGTAGGTGAAGTTGGGGAGTGATTAGAGACATTTTGTAAAAAGTCATACACCCATCACCCCCCCCCCCCTACATGGGTGCACACAGCCCCAACATTGGGTGGGGTATGTTACAGTAGGGTACCGTAGGTGAAGTTTGGGAACGATTAGAGACATTTTGAAAAAGTCAAAAACCCATGACCCCCCCCCCCCCCTACATGGTTGCGCATGCCCGGCACTACGCAGAAACCCCGTCGCCGCCAGTGCTGGACACCTATGTTGCCAACTTTTCTCGCGAGCTTTTCACGCGGCTATTATTTCAAAACTGTTTTCTCGTATTATTAACGAGTTTGATTTTTGTTTTAAATTTTGTAAAAATAGTTTATTCGACTGCTCAATCATATATTCACAAACTAATAAATGAATGTCAGTAAAACGTGAAAATGAAAGAGAAAAAAGATGGACAGGACAGAAACTGACGAACTTTTCTCGCGAGATTCTGAAAGATTAAACGGGTGGCTGACCGTTAAGCGCGACCCTATGGAACAAATCTCGACGCTATCTTGTGAAGGACCCTATAGGCTATCCAAAAATGGCTTTAGCCCATTTTCGACTTTTCCAATGTGCCAGCGTTTATACCACTCTTAGGTGGCACGCGTGATATTACAATTTTTGGTAAGCTCTAATCTCATCAACACTCAACGATCAAGCAGAATACCTGCGCACACATCCAAATTTGGAACTTCTTCGGTTTCTGGCCCAGATTGCGACCGCGCAGATTGAAATGAGAGGGGTGGAATAGAGATCTAGATAGGGGAGGAATAGACTGAAATCACAGTATTGTCTGGGCCAGAAACCGAAGAAGTGCCCCAAATTTATCTCATATTTTCAATTTATTTATTTCCAGTCGTTTCTCCCTCCTCTCCCTCCTACTCATATGGACGCAGAGACTCGCTGTATCGCACGAGGTTCCTGTTGGTGAGAACGAGGTGATATATAATCTTTGATCTTTGATCTTATGTCACTGTTGTGGACTAGTGATTTCAAACAATTTGTGTTGTTATGAAGGAAACCTCGGTGGAATTAGAATGCTGCTATTACTTCGGGTTGTGTACAATGGATGAAACGCGACAGGACCTGCTTGATTGCAATCAGGGCTGGGATTTTCTGACTCAGAAATTTCTGATTTTTCTGGTTTTTGGGACTATTTTCGGGTCAGAAAATTTTCTAATCAGAAAACAGAAAAAGTGGTCAGAAAATCAGAAAAATCAAAAAATCATGTTTAAGTTCGTTTGCTGAAAAACACACGTGTTTCATCGATATTTTCATATGTTTTATGAATTGTTTTCTTTGATCTATTATTTCTCCGAGTGTCTGAGTCAGTTTTTGCTAGAATCAACCCAATATCAAGGGGATATCGAATGTCAAAACGTATCAAAAGTTGGCCAATTTGGTAACTTTTGATTCTGAATCAACTGTTTTCAGTTTTTCCATAAGAGCCTTCTGAATCTTTGCAAGGCACGAATTGTGGAAATAATTTAAAATTTGATCTATTTTATTTATTGATTTTTTCAATTTTTGGCGTTAAAAATGGTTCGGAAGTGGTCAGAATGAAAAAAAAGAGAAAAAATGTCAGGTTCCTGGCCATCTGATTTTCTGGTCATTTTCTGTACAGAATATTTTCTGACTACAAAGTGGAAAATTTTTATCTAAACGCTCTCTCGAATGTGATTTTGAGGGGTCCCTATTTCTACAATATGTTTGCTAGATAAAATCGTGTTTTGACACAAAAGTTTGGCGGCTAAAACCGGCATTGTTAGAAAAAGCAGAAAGATCGGATCATTATTAACTACGTGTTCAGGTTTCAATCTTGTGTGTACTGAGTGTATCATTTTCCACGTCAAAAATTCGCATCTAATTTTTCAGATTGGCTCAAATGATATATTCGGCTCTGCACGCTTTTATAACGCGCAATATTTGTGAATTCGGAATGATGAGAACTAATTGATAAAATGTAATCATCATTCGTAGCCTGCCTTTGACAGAAAATACCGACAAAAAACTTATTTCTAGCGATTTCAGAAAATTTTCTGATTTTTTTCTGATTTTTCTGACTTTTCAAACAGAAAATTTTCTGATTTTCTGTCCCAGCCCTGATTGCAATTTAAAAAAATTATTGTTCGATTACTTTTTTAAAAATCTCATTGCAG
The DNA here is from genome assembly GCA_036245825.1 of Pristionchus entomophagus. Taxonomy (NCBI): domain Eukaryota; kingdom Metazoa; phylum Nematoda; class Chromadorea; order Rhabditida; family Neodiplogasteridae; genus Pristionchus; species Pristionchus entomophagus. Next base: position 5,734,359 of record BTSX01000001.1, read on the forward strand.
TCATGGCGGAGGGAAGGAGGCGTACACACGGGTGACCCTCCCTGGTGGAAGTGGAGTGGAGCAGTTGAAGAAGACCATTGAGAAGGCCATGAAGGTACGGTAGGAGTACGGTATGGAACTATAGTTGTGAAATCCAGACTACGCTACAGAGAATAGATGTTCTAGGTACTATTTTCTCTGACAGTTTTGGTTCCCGCAAGAAAGAGGCTTCAATGATTGGTGATGAGTAGTTTGCCTTCTGGCCATTCAATTCATCTCTCGTATTTCGACCCCAAATAAAATAGTTTATTTTTTCAGAATCCATTTTTAGTGTCATTAAAAGTATTACGGTAGCTACAGTAATCCTACTGTCTTCCTCTGCAGGGTCGTCGTGTTTACGCCGTGTTTACACTTCCAGAGGGACGACTGATCGAGGTACGGTAGCTTTGTCGATTATCGATTTTACCAGTTAGTTAGGTGCTTCAGTGGTATGTGATATTCAGAATAGCCTATTTATTATCAATATATCTAACTCACATTTGGAAAACAGATGAATATTGAAAAACAATTAGCACCCATGGGATCGGTGCTTCAGTGTTGCGTTATGTTCAGATGAATCATCATCTGAAAATGAAGTCATTAAAATGAAGTGGAATTGGCATGTTGAAAAACAAATATAATCCGAAAAATATGAAAGATGTCTATCGCTGTATTTTAAAGTAGAACTTCCTGCAAGTATTGTGCTTCAACTCTGGTACAGCTTCTGATGAGACTTCCTTCCGGAATTTGATTCGGCTCCGCTTAGCCATAATACAATTACATGCTTTAATTAGCTAATTGTACAATTTTATTAATTAATAAACTAATTTTGCAGTTCGACGATCAAATCTGCTTGTTCGCCAACTCGCAGAAGATCGACGTTCTCTTCGGAGAGGGAGAACAGAAGCAAGAGCCGGTGGGTGAATTGATCTTAGGTCTTTAATCTTTGATCTTTGGTCTCTGAACTGTGGTTTAATACCTCTTGTACCTGTGCGCTATCGACTGATTTTTTTGTTCGGTGAAAGTTCTTTTTTGGGAAACGGATTCTACACCAAAATTGACTCCTCATAATGCAGACGAATGGTTGAAGCGTGTGTGAAACATCGATTCATCCAGTCGAATTTCCCGATTGCGCCGGGGAGCGAAAAAAAACAATGTTATTAATTTTTATTTCCTATATTTGACCATCAATGGCTCATAGCGGTTGTTGGTTATATTTTTGCACGGACTGATTCACTTGCAGGGGTTATCAGTGATTTTTTCCGTGAATGATCACATTAACAGTCATTGGCAGATTGAATAGTAGCTCTCCCCATTCTGCACACTATCTCGCCCCTCTGACCGGCGAGAGAGAGTGCAGAATGGAGAGCGAACTTTTCGACCAAGGAATCATAGTTAGCAGTGTCCAATTCCGGGAATCATCGTCTTTGACAGCTCATTTTTGCATAGAGTGCGAGTCCTGTACTCTGCTATTTTCCCCTTTTCTCCCCTTCTCTCCTCTGATCACTCGTCTCTCGTCCTTCTCCTCTCTCTCTCTCTCTATCACTTGTGCTCTCAGAGCCAGTTGACGTCAACATGGACATTTCGTCATTTTTCCTCGTCAAAGTTTGAGTTCAGACGTATTTTCTCAGTGAATGCACTCTATTTCAAAGAGAGTTGTGAGACGTGATCGCAGTCTTTGATCTTTGATCTCTTTCTTTGATCTCTCTTTTCACGTTTTACTGACATTCATTTATTAGTTTGTGAATATATGATCGAGCAGTCGAATAAACTATTTTTTCAAAGAGAGTTGTGAGACGTGATCGCAGTCTTTGATCTTTGATCTCTGCGAAACACTTTGTTGATGTGCCCCCCCTCTCCGCGATAAGTACCCATCTCTCATCTATTCCCGTCCTCTCACTCTCCAAGATCACTGGGAAACGCGCAAATTAGCTCACTTTTGTACTTCTTGTTTCTGAAACCGGCGCGTTTTCGTTCAATTGACGGCTCATATTCTGTGCTGAACGGCGCTTATAATTCCTTCTCTCTTTTGCAGCATATCATTAAAAAACACATCGTATATCGATCAGTTTGGGGTTTCCTTCCACGTTTTGTGGTCCTATCAATTTGTAAAGTATACCTGTCTAAATTCACTTTCATAGTAGTACAATTGATCTTTTCTGGCCTATCTTTCGTATTTTTTTCTATGCCTGGCGAATCTCTGCCGCAAAAGTAGCTCACTTGCGCTGATTTTGGTCTCTGACAATGCGACAGGGCCTTCCACAATCATTCCCCTAATCTTCCAATTTGACTCGAATATATGTGCTTTTAAACTTTTCTATTCCTTTTCTTTCCCGATCAATATTTCCTCAACTCCTCGTCATAGTGCTGTAATATGATCTGGTATGCATCGATTTCTCCCTCCTCTCTAAACTCCTTCGCTTCGTTTTTTCACTTATATTTCTCCTCTTTCTCTGACATTCTCTGGATATTTCTCTCTATTGACGATCTTTTCTCTTCTCGTTTTCTCATTCTCTTGCCCTCTTTCTCTCTTCTTGTACGCTCATCTGGTACTAGAGACGTTCATTGACAGGGTTACGTGGTGTTGCAGAATCTAATTGTATCTCTCTCCATTCTGCACACTCTCTTGGTTCTCTGAAAGGCGAGGTAGTGTGCAGAATGGAGAGAATGCTGTTCAGTTTAGGGTTGCGTGAAGGCATTGTTATAGGTCAATCTGCTCATAGATGATTGGAGTTTCTGACAACCTGTCGCTTCGAGGTTCCATAGGTTAATGATTAGATGTTCAAGTCAATGGTATCTGATGCGACCTTGAATCTCATTCAAATTCTTTTTTTTAAAATCATGACTCACTAATAAAATCGATATCCGCTCTTTCCCTCTCCCTCCCTCTTCCTCTCAGTGTATGATGTTGTTTTCTTTGACTAAAACAAGACCCAGGGAAGAAGGATCAGGGAAAAAAAAATCTCCCCTCCGTTATAGAAAGTAGCAACTGCGGATATTTAATGGTACCTGGATCTCAGATAAGGATATTTTTGTGTAAACCAGTACCATAAAGGTTCCACAATTCATAGAACAGACCTTGCCTACTCCCTTATCCGATATTGTTTCGCTTGATGAGCCAATCATTACAATATTTGTTTGCTAGCTCGGAACAAGTGACCAGGGATGAAACTCAATAATAGGAATCACGTATCATGACACTCTTGAGCTAGGCTTCAGTGAGGGAGAGATGAGGGGAGATCTGAGAAGGTTGGAGGGAGGGAACTTTGCATAAGGAGAGGCTCGCCTATAAGTGTAAAGTTCCCGCTTGCTCTCTCTCTCTCTATTTCTCTCGCCCCGGTGTCCATATCTCCCGAGGATAACCCGCCCTGAGCAACATCTTGACCTCTAGTCGCCAATCGATAGTGATCTACCTGATCTTTGATCTCTCTCACAATGTCCTCCTCTGATCCCAAACGTTTCCGCCAGACATTCGTCTGTAGATCCCGTCCCTTCCATGCAGAATTTTCCATCAAGGTTGAGTATTAGGAAGTGCTCTCTCCATTCTGCACACTCTTTCGCCGGTTAGAGTGTGCAGAATGGAGGGAACCACTATTAGATTAGATTATTCAGCGATACCTGTTCCTGTTTTTGAACATCTCAGAGTACTGTTCTCTCCATTTTGCTCATACTATGGACATTCGTGAGCCATTCAGCACACCTGCTATTTAGCTCTTCCAGATGTATTTTTTCATAAAATTGTTAATTAACCTGAAATTAATGTGCCATCTACCATTGCGAGACAGATCAGCTGCCCCGAGAGAGCATCAACCAGTTACTCCACCCATCCCAGTCTGAGCAAGGAACAGGGTGAGTTATTTCATCAATTTTGAGTATTCACAGCGGTGGATTATTATTGTTTTCGAACACCTAAGAATCTGAGAAATCACTGTTTACGTAAAATCGTCTGTCTTGTAAATTAGTTCAAACAGAAAGTATGCGGGCTTGCAAAATATTACTCCAGCCATACCAGTCATAAACAAGCTGACAAGCTTGTGAGTTATCGTTTTTATTTTATGGAAAGCCATCGCGTTATTGAAATTGGGTAATGTCGTCTTGACTTGTGCAGTGGGTATAACGGTGAATATACAGGTCGATAATCTATTTTGGTCTCATAATATTGTTCTATAGTCTTGTTAGCTTCGTGAAACGAGGAAGATACTGGTTGAGAAAAAATAATGGGTTAGATCCCAAGCCGCTAATGGTAGACTAATTACCGTATTTGCAGTAAGCATGGACATTCCTACGATGATTCGCGAGGGCTCTCCGGCTGCAGCTGCTGCAGAGAAGAGCAGTGGAGACTTCCTCAATTCGGTGAGTAGAGAGTGTCATTATTGAGATTCTGAAAAAAAGTTGATACTTTATTTCGTTCACGTTAGATATTAACATTGGATATTAACGCTTGGTGTATTACGTTGTTAGATAGGCACTGAATAGTTTGATCATGTGTGTTTTCCGATAAAAATGGATAAATTTCCGAATGACATAGGAATTTTGTTGCCTGCATTTAAACAATATTATTTCCTAGTTGATTTAGGTTTCAAGGTGGACACTAAACGATCGGAATAGGCAATCTCTGATGGTACTCTCCTTGTCAACTATTTACAATAATTGTTCAGCCTTTTTGATATTATAAGTGGTTAAAGATTATATGCGCGGTTGTCTTGTGTTTCAAGAAGACGACAAATGAGATGAGAGGCGCTTGATCTGATCACACTCTGGGTGTTCCTGAAAAATAATAAATTAGAACTAAAGATCAGAGATTACCATCTTAAGTATTTCAGGTGATTGACGATTCTATCAAGGACGCGAGAATCGTCGATATTCCCTCTGAGACCAAGGTGAGGGATTACTGTAGGCGGGAAGCGATAGATAACTGGAGATTACTGTAGCTTATCGATTGATTTTTTCTAATACAATATCCTGTTCTCGTGTGACATTCTCAGAGGTACTGTAGCTTGGTTAGACTACCGTAACCCTCAGAAGATTGACTATCTCGAGAAAGAAGATGAGATAAAGGAGGAGGAAGAGGTCAAAGAGCAAGAAGTGAAGCAAGGGGAAGAGGCGAAGGAGGAAAGTGAAGAGGAAAAGGAAGAAGAGGAGGAGAAGGAACCTACCCCGATGCCTGTGGTTTGTATCGATTTTTGGTAATTAAAAAATTAATTATTGCTAACATTCTGAATGAGATTATCTGTGTAACTCAAACAGTTTCTAATTTGCGAGAAAGTGTGCATGATGGATCTAGCCAAAATCTAAATGATATCACTCCTTTTTCCCTTAACCTCCCTTTACCGTATTTTTCCGTTCAAGACTCGCGCCTCGCCTACAGTACGCACGATCCCCGTGCAGAAGAGTGAGGAAGAAGAAGAAGAGGAGGAGGAGGAGGAAGTGAGTGATCATTGATCTTTAGACTTTTTGATGATCTTTGATCTCTGAAGACAGTGCGAACCCCTACGCCCCGTCAATCTTTGATCCCTCGGCCGGTGAGGAAAGAAGAAATGGGCGCAGTCTCATTTCGAAATAACCGAGATTAATCTACCCATTCCTGCCCCGTCATAATTGTAGAGATCAATTATAAATTCTGATATCCATCCCGATTTAATGACGTTTTGAGTTACATTTCCACTGATTTCCTCTGATTGCTTCTCGCTTCTATCCTTTTTGAATTAGAGAAGCCCGGCACGATTTCTATCGTAATACCCTAATATATTGATACTAGTGACACCTTATCTAAAAGTAGTTATCTCCATTCTGCACACTCTCCTAACTCGGACCGGCGAAAGAGTTTGCAGAATGGAGAGAGAGATACTATTCAACCCGGCACCCTAGTCGATACCGTAATCAAAGCATACCGTTATTTCCAGATCGTGGAGAAATCGCGCCCTCTGGTCATCCGCAAGACAACCTCCACGGAGAAGCGTGAGACACAGCAGAAGGAGGAGGTACGGTAGATTATCGATCGGGTGGGAGAATCGTTGCTTTTGGCGATTTAAATTGTCAGTGTGACATCTATTGAAAATACGCGTAGTTATCTGAAAAATAGGAAACCGCAATGTGACTTGTCCACAAAATAATGAATATCATGTAACTAAATGGCTCAAAACTGGCAACTGATTGTAATCTCTTAAAGAGAACGCATAATGTACTGAATCTAGTTTTAACTACGGTAGAGTGGCTAGGTTACGGTATCGCGAACTAATCGATAGTTCACAGGAGCAGCCGAAGAAGGTGGAGAGCGTGAGGAGCGACTCGGTGGGTGGATTTGAAGAAGTGAAATTGTAAAATAGTTATATTTCAGAAAAGATGAAAAAATAAATGCAACTTGGAGATTTCGCGTTGCGTGGGTATACGTGGGTAATAATGTGTAGTCCCTACTGGCATTAACTACCTGGTACTATTGGGGTGTTTCAAAAGTCCTGTCGTTTATTTTCAAAAATTATTTTTTCAACTGTCAAGAAACTTATCAAATCCAACCAAGCGGCGATGGATAGAGTAACCACTGATCTTCTGTTTCAGCACTTGATCTAATAAACTAATTGCAATTTCGAAGAACTACAATATATATGTACAGTATCGTCCATAAGTCATCGTCCTTTTTTTCATTCTTTCATAACTTTTGACTCGTATTAGATTTCTTACTCATACTTGGTCGTGACATAACACACTCACCGAGTGTTCGGGATATACCATTGGGATATCACAGAACTCCCTGGTTGTTGCGTAGTGATGACGCAATCAAGCAATACTTTTTCAAACAATCACAATTCTTGGATGGATTTTTCTTCAGCCTTCCTACTCCGTGTGATAATAGAAGGATGTTCGATGAAAATAAGTACTCATGGGAGAATGACGTAAAGTGGCTTTAGACTGTGTCAAAGTAGGGTCCAGAAAAAATGGATTTTCGTTCATAGAGATGCTAGAGACTCGTTTAAAACCTCAAAATGATCCTCACCACAATTCCTGATGATCCTCTAAGTTTGGTAACGATGACTTGTAATTTGCCCTCGAAGCGCGAAAAAAACGAAATTTTCACTTTTTCACATTACCCAAATTTGGATGTTTCCAGTTCTTAGGGTGATTTTCGTCCAAAGGTCATTCCAAGATACTATGATAACATATCCATGGAATATACGATTCCCAACTTTTTAAAGCATTTGGATTTCTTTCCCGCCCGTGGCTACAGAAAATCCGAGGTCAATCGATTTTCAACCCAAAAAAGGACCATGATACCCATCATGAGTCGGAAATATTTTTCTCTCAGAACTTCTGACTAAATTTTTTCTGGTATATCTTTGTGTGTTGAATCCGAATTTCGATATGAGAGGCCATGATATCCTTAATTTAAAAAGTTAAAATTCATTATGTCCAAAAATCGCCGATTTTGAAAATCGAAGGGCTTCGGATTGTCGGTTGCCGTGGGCGGGAAAGTTATCCAAATGCTCTAAAAAGTTGGGAATCGTATATTCCATGGATATGCTACCCTAGTGTCTTTAACGAAAATCACCCTCAGAACTGGAAACATCCAAATTTGGGTAATGTGAAAAAGTGAACAATTCGATTTTTTTCGCACCCTGAGGACAAATTACGAGCCATCGTTACCAAACTTTGAGGATCATCAGGAATTGTGGAAAGGATCATTTCGAGGTTTTAAACGAGTCTCTAGCATCTCTATGAACGAAAATCCATTTTTTCGGGACCCTACTTTGAGACTGTCTAAAGCCACTTTACGTCATTCTCCCATGAGTACATTTTTTCATCGAAATGATATTGAGGCCTTCTATTATCATACGGAGTAGGAAGGCTGAGGAAAAATCCATCCAAGAATTGTGATTGTTTGAAAAAGTATTGCTTGATTGCGTCATCACTACGCAACAACCAGGGAGTTCTGTGATATCCCAATGGCATATCCCGAACACTCGGTGAATGTGTTATGTCACGACCAAGTATGAGCAAGAAATCTAATACGAGTCAAAAGTTATGAAAGAATGAAAAAATGGACGATACTGTAGAACTGACCATACTAAAAAAGTGGTTTCTCAGTTTTCGTTTAAAAAATCCGTACTCTGTTTTCTGAGTGGATAAAAATCAGTTTATTGTCTCAAGATAATAGTGTGTGGGCAATAAACAGAATAAGTGCCCTTCCGGCTTCCCAACTCCAATTGCATCATAACTATGAAACTTTCCATTTCACACACATTTTTCAATTTTTTTGAGATATCGATGCCGGAAATGGACTAAAAAATTGGAAATAATTCAGAACGTTAAACTATCACCATTTGAGAATAATCAATGGGGATAATAATATAAATCTTAGAAATCGACCCCCAAAATAATCAATATTTTCATATATTTTGGCTTATTTCTGAAATGGCTAAATATATTTCTACTTTGTTATTTTTATTTGAATGTATGATACATATTACTACTACTGTATTTGTTTCTACTTCAGACGATCAACCGCTTCTGATTTATAAAAAATCGAAAATAAGGTCGAAAAACATGCCTTTTCTGTTATTGCGTCACCACTAGGCAGGCACATGATCTAATCGAAGTCGAAAAAATTAGTATTGGGCTAGCTACACTATTAACCACTGAGAGATTGATATTATATCTCACGGTTCTCTTGAAATAATTAAAAGAAAAACGGCGACAGGACTTTGAAACACCCTAATATTTTATTTTAAGACGGTGGATCGCTACTATGCGACCACCCCCAGGAAGCGGTGCGCTAGCAATGAGAACCACAAGCCCATACTTGGGTGCAAGGAGGGTCTTGGCCCCATATTTGCCAAACCGTCACTTATTAGTGATTGCTGCCTCTGCGCAGGGTGAAACATGATTTTGACGGGAAAATGGTCAAAAAATAATATTTTCTCAACCGATCAAGATCGATCTTATTATTCTTTTGCATTATTATGGGGATGTCCTGAGGCTCTGAAATAATCGTTCTGATAGATTTCTGATCGTTTAGAAAATCACTTTTTGGACATGGATTTTCAAATTTTCGGTCCAAGTTGAACATTTTTGGCCAAACGGGAAGAAGACACTATATACGTTTTGTAGCTCGTGTAATTCTGCATCGAATGCAACAGAATAAAAGATCCGGAATTCCTTACTAATTTGTCATTTATTCGATCGAAACCGAAAAATCGCCGATTTTTACCGTTTATCAAGCGTATCTTTCTCAGTTCGCCGTTTCATGATCTCTTATTTTGATATTCGGATTCTACGCGCGAAAATATACCAAAAAATCCTCAAGTCGCAATTTTCAGAAATTAAATTTTTTTCAGTTTCACATTTTTCAGTTTATCGATGTAATTTTTTTAAAATTCGAAATTTGAGAATCTCTCATGAAAGCTTTTTCCCTGTGTATTTTTGCTTGGAGAATCCGATTTTTCATGCTAGAGCTCACGAAATCGCGAAACATTTTTTAAACAATTTTTTCTTTAATTTTCTTTTTTTTCTGGTTTTCGAGTGCAATTATATACAGTTTTCGTTTCGCAGTTTCGTTAGCTCTTGCATGCAAATTCTGATTTAAGAACTAACATGTACATGAACACGTTCTTATTAGAGATTTTCAGATTTCGACTTCGACCGAAAAAAAAGTCCTCGATAATGAGAAAATGGAAAATGGACCTAGATTCTCACTATGTAATTTTCAGACTTATTTTGCGTTTCCTATCATTAAAATGCTAATGATGTTTTAAAACTTTACCCCCACCCATTGGGCATTTTATAATTGTGACTTATTCCATGTTTATAGTGGTCGTAAACGAATATTCTACAACTTCTCATGATCGGAAGCCAACGACCCATCCACCTGATCGGATGCCTCCGATCCTGATCGGATGCCTTCGATACTCCAGCACATCTCTCCCTAAGTAGAGGCTCAGGATGGTGTAGTCTCGAGTTATTTTGCTCATGTCTCTACTACTTCTCGACCTTACTACTTCATACTCGCCGGACCTATTGTCGTTGCGACGCACTCTTGGAGTCGATGAAGCTGCTACCATTTCCGGGTCTACTTTCCCGCTTCCACCCAATCTCCATTCTGCCCTCTTTGGGTCCCATTCGATAGTCAAGCGTGGAGTTGATGAGGTCATTCCTCCGCGAGGAGATGAGGCTATCATCAATGCACCCGCACTTCAACCCGATTCTCAAGTAGAACAGCAGACGGAAAAGGAGAAAGTAGAATGCTACTTCAAGCATCATCGACAGACTCAGCACGAGACGAAAGAGAGACCTGCTGTCTCGAAGATAAAGGAAGTGTGTGTGTGGAAACGGCAAATTGAAAAGGTCAGTTTCAAAAATGAGAGTCTGTTTTTCATGTAGTTATTTTATTATTTCCAGAATGTCGGAACTGATTGGCGTACAATACACAAACCAATATGGATCCCCCCATGCACTCGCTCTGATTCTTTCTCGTGGGGCAGGCGAGTACTACGATTGGACGGATCTGCAAAAGCTAACTAGTCACTTGCTAGAACAGTTATAACTAAATACGTTACAGGCTACAGAAGTCGGAAGGCGTTGGATTTGCAAGGAACACGAGGCTGAACTGGGATCGAATTGGGAGACCAAGGGACATTCTCACTTCAAGACCAAGCAGAGACCAGGTTTTAAAAAAAAATTCTGGATAACAATAATAATTCTTTATTCAGGTGGAAGAGTGGAGAATGTGTGCTCAATGCCTCATCCCTTCTTCCAACACAACACTCCATTCACGCTAGAGCACGGAGTTCATCGCGTAGAAACAGAAGAAGCAGAGGCAATTTTGAAGAAAAAGGGAGTGTTACTCCACCCAGGCCTTCGTAAGTTACTGATCTTATACACCCCAGTCTACTTTTTTTTTGTTCAGCGATCTGCCCGGCTCACAACCAACTAGCTCGCAAAATATTAGCGCAAGAAGAAGTTGAAGGCACTAATCATGATATCTTCCCTGCACAGCTCAACCGAGACTTCTCGAATACTCCCTCTATCTCTCGAGATGTCAATCCTTTCGACTATGAACGAGATCCGAAGGATCCCTCCTACCACCCCAAGCGTCCTCAATCTCCGATTGATACGGATTTGCCAGAGAATGTAAGTCATGATTACGATTGCAAACACGAAAATAATAACATTCGACTGTTATAACTCTCCGTCGGGTTCTTTTATTCGCCATTCTCCATTGAAATCACATAATTCATATTGTTTTAGAAAGCTCCTGGTCAAGTGCTCAAGAAAGCGTACATCAACTTCATGCGCGCTCTCGGAGTGAAGCCCCACATGAATATAAAAAAATGGCATGAGTTGTCGGATCGATCTCAGAGAGGAGACGCGGAGGCTCTCAGATACGTCGCATTCGAGATCGCTACTTTAATGAGCCCCGATAATCCCAAGGTTCGATTTTCATTGACAATCTTGGCATTTTAATTATTTTCTTATCAGGCTCTCATGGACAAGGCATTCAAGCCCCCATCTGATTATGAGAGACCGAGACCAGTGAAGTACGAGCAGATGATGCAGAATGTGAAAGAGGCATTCGAGACGAGTGATACACGATCCGATCGTATGGCCATTATCTCACTGGTCGTTCACATCCCTCTCCATGAGATCCGGCGCTATATCCCTGGCCTCAGTTCGTATTATTACACAATGGCGAGGCAGTATGCCAGGAGAGGTTACGCAAGTGGACCATCCATTCGGCATCGAAGAATCAAGTATAGTTTGGCCAAAGTGGAGCGATTCGTTCAGTTCCTAACAAGGTGAGCATTATTGATATCTATCCATTCACAATACCTATATTTCAGTTACAAAGTCACTCTCGGCCTTCCGTATGGAACCAGACGAGTAAAGGACACACAGAATAGATGGATCGAGATACCCAACACTCTGCGAAAACTGAGAGCAGGGGAGATCTACCACCTCTACAAACGGTTAGTCATAATGGTCTCACTTGGATAAAAGTGATTTTAAATTTTTTCTTTAAATCTACAGTGAACTGGAGCTCCTTGGTGAGACTAGTCTGCTACTTCCCGAATCGACTGTGAAGAAGATGATTCACATATGCAAAGCAGAGAGAAGGAAATCTCTTCATGGAGTCGATATCATAGTGGCAGATGCAATGGAGGTACGAGATTTCTAAATATTTTACCATTGAAACCATTGTTTCCAGTCTTTCGATAACTCTGAAGCTATGATCGATACTATGCTCAATGAGTATGGGATGTACAAGAGTGTTCATGCCTCTCTCATTTCGAATATGAGACAGAGTCGTCAATATCTTCGCACTGATTACTTGATCCACGCCAAAGAATTTTCATCGTATGCTGATCACTGCTGGTCGTGAGTATTGTTTTTAAAAAAATTATGATTCAGTTGGTTGTCTTCAACTATCTTATCGATTGTCATGAATACAACTAAAACCAATTCGAAAACTAATGTAACTCAATTCGAAATGAGATTCTATACGAAAACGATACTAAATCATTTGTTCTCATTCTGAAACTGATTCAATTATTATGTCTGCGATTTCGAAACTTAGATGCATAATACATAAATTTTAGTTTCCTCAACTCAAATGTGACTATCAATTTTCAGATACGGACTCTCTGACCCAGATGATACGGCATTTCAAACCGATTGCACAACCGGAGGAGATGAATACAAACATTTCCGAGTGTGCGATCGGTGCGAAGCCAAACAGATGTGGTACGGAGATCTGCGTGCCACTCTGCAGGGTCTTGAGAAGAAGTTCAAGAAGGACAAGAAGAAGTCACAGGAGATCGCCATTATGAGGAGAGACTGGTACGATTTCGAGGACAAGATTGACAAGCTGAAAGCCCATCAACTGCGAACTGCCAAGGCGGAGGATGATCGGCATTGGATAGTCGGAGGATTGGGGGTGAGATTTTTCAAAAAAAATTCTGATTCGAGAAAAAATACATACATCTCGAGGGAGAGGCCATGGTCATTCTCGATTTCGCGATGAAGCACATGCCTCTACAAGGTCGTGAGACGACCACCGATTGGTATGGACAGAGGGGAATGCCATGGCATGTCTCCCACTCAACTGCCAATGTCAGTGGAGAATTCGTGACACATGCTCTCATCCATATATTCGACGTCAGGTTTGATCATTATAATATAAATATATATATTTATATTTATATTCAACTCAGGATTCGGCCGCCGTTACTGCTGTCATCAGACACGTTTTGCAAGTACTAAAAGAGCAGGGGATAACAAGAGTGACTTTCCGATCAGATCAAGCAGGTTCGTTTTTTTTCTGTTGGTTATTTTTGAAACTGATTATTTGAATACATTCTAACTTTAGGAGCATACAAGTCTTCATCGACCCTGGCATCTATCCAATCCATTGCTGAAGAAGTGGGAGACATCATTGTAGCGGGATACCACTTCAGTGAGGCCCAGGCTGGAAAGGGACCATGCGATCGGACATCGGCTATTGTGAAGGGAGTGACGAGGAATTATGCGGATGCCGGAGGAAAAGTGCTGAATCCAGAGGTGAATTCTTAGAAAATTTTAACAACGATAAGTCGATAAATATTTCATTTTCTCTCTAAAATTGCATATTAAAACATTTATTTAGGACTTCTACAAAGCAGTCACAACCAGTCGACATCGCGAAGGCATTTCGTACCACCTTGCCCATCTGGAGGGAAGTGGAAAGGATAAGAAGCCAAAGCTTTCTCCGACGAAGATCCCTGAGATGTCGAAGTTGAATTCGTTCACATTCGAAGAGAAGAACCTGCGCCTTCACCGATTCAGGTACGAAACAAAATACATATCATGTTCATGAAAGACAATACATGAAATTGCAGGGACATTGGATTCGGAAAGAAATACTCGTACAAGAAAATGCAACCGAATGATGCGAGACTCGTTGTGAAGGGATCTGGAGGGACGACCTCACAAGAGACTTTCTGTCGAAAACTGACGCTAGAGAGGCAGAGAAACTGATGAGACAAGCCAAGGATGACAATGAAGACAACCTGTTTCAACCGAGTGATCTACTCACCTCACGCCAGATTGCTGGAGTCTACAAGGGATTCAAGAAGACCAAGCTCGACAAGAGAGACCGAACAAGGACGAACAGGGTTGAGCCCGGTGGATCCAGAGCCAAGAGATCGGATGATCCCGAGCTGGATGAAGTCAATGCACTTTTCGACACCGAAGGAGATCCCGAGTTGGAATGGGATACCGAACCACTATTCGATGAGACAGAAGATTACCGGATTGCTATTAGAGAAGCTCATAATCAGCTGTTTGAAGGAGATGAATGCGATGAAGTTATAAAACGAGGATGGCTGGGTGCTCCAAAAAATGACTTGTATTGTTTCACATAAATATTATTCTTGTAATCGCTGTCTGTTTCCAACAATCTTTCACTTTCACATTGTTATTTTTTATGTCACTTCAGTAGATAAACAGTATTTATATTCTGAACTTCTGAATTTTGAGACCCAACGAAGACGAAATGAGGAAATAAGAGGCAGCGACTTTCCGACTGTTTTTGAACGGACGAGTGGAATACTGCGTATACAAATGCATCTCCCCCCCAGTTTGTATGCTTATTTATATTATGATTCAACACACTAAAATACGCAAGGAATACCAAAAAAAAGGACATTTATCGAGCTGTCGCTGTCGCTCGAAATTCTCGTCATGGAACTCATTACTCAGAATAAGTATGAAAATCCAGGTCCAGTTTTCTCCACTTCACCTGATTTTTGGGTCGAAGTCGAAATCTGAAAATCTCTGATAAGAACGTGTTCATGTACATGTTAGTTATTAAATCAGAATTTGCATGCAAGAGCTAACGAAACTGCGAAACGAAAACTGTATATAATTGCACTCGAAAACCAGAAAAAAAAGAAAATTAAAGAAAAAATTGTTTAAAAAATGTTTCGCGATTTCGTGAGCTCTAGCATGAAAAATCGGATTCTCCAAGCAAAAATACACAGGGAAAAAGCTTTCATGAGAGATTCTCAAATTTCGAAAATCTCTGATAAGAACGTGTTCATGTACATGTTAGTTCTTAAATCAGAATTTGCATGCAAGAGCTAACGAAACTGCGAAACGAAAACTGTATATAATTGCACTCGAAAACCAGAAAAAAAAGAAAATTAAAGAAAAAATTGTTTAAAAAATGTTTCGCGATTTCGTGAGCTCTAGCATGAAAAATCGGATTCTCCAAGCAAAAATACACAGGGAAAAAGCTTTCATGAGAGATTCTCAAATTTCGAAAATCTCTGATAAGAACGTGTTCATGTACATGTTAGTTCTTAAATCAGAATTTGCATGCAAGAGCTAACGAAACTGCGAAACGAAAACTGTATATAATTGCACTCGAAAACCAGAAAAAAAAGAAAATTAAAGAAAAAATTGTTTAAAAAATGTTTCGCGATTTCGTGAGCTCTAGCATGAAAAATCGGATTCTCCAAGCAAAAATACACAGGGAAAAAGCTTTCATGAGAGATTCTCAAATTTCGAATTTTAAAAAAATTACATCGATAAACTGAAAAATGTGAAACTGAAAAAAATTTAATTTCTGAAAATTGCGACTTGAGGATTTTTTGGTATATTTTCGCGCGTAGAATCCGAATATCAAAATAAGAGATCATGAAACGGCGAACTGAGAAAGATACGCTTGATAAACGGTAGAAATCGGCGATCTTTCGGTTTCGATCGAATAAATGACAAATTAGTAAGGAATTCCGGATCTTTTATTCTGTTGCATTCGATGCAGAATTACACGAGCTACAAAACGTATATAGTGTCTTCTTCCCGTTTGGCCAAAAATGTTCAACTTGGACCGAAAATTTGAAAATCCATGTCCAAAAAGTGATTTTCTAAACGATCAGAAATCTATCAGAACGATTATTTCAGAGCCTCAGGACATCCCCATAATAATGCAAAAGAATAATAAGATCGATCTTGATCGGTTGAGGAAATATTATTTTTTGACCATTTTCCCGTCAAAATCATGTTTCACCCTGCGCAGAGGCGGCAATCACTAATAAGTGACGGTTTGTCAAATATGGGGCCAAGACTCTCCTAGCACCCGAGTATTGGCTTGTGGTTCTCATTGCTAGCGCACCGCTTCCGGGCAGGGTCCAAAATGCTCTCATAGTACCGATCCGTCGTCTTAAATAGATTTTTTTTTTAATTGGAGCAAGGTGATTTGGTGATGCGCTAGGGTATCAAATCAGCTGCCTTAATTATGCTGCTGATATATTAACAATTGCTTTCTTAACAAACACTCAACGTCGCTTCCAATGTCTCCTTTTGTGATCTGATCGAAATTAGTGTTGCTGGAACGTGCAACTTCCATTCGCTGTCTAGTAGGGATGTAAGGTTATGGCTCTCTCCATTCTGCACACTATCTCGTCGGTCGGAGATAGTAGAGAGTGTGCAGAATGGAGAGCGCTACTATATTTGAATCAGCATCACTAGCGCAACTACTACTGGTAGAAGTGGATGCTCACAATCGCTGCGTTTAGTTCTAGCGTCAGATTCGGTTAAAAAGAAACATGACGATTCTCAAAGACAATGAGGCGGAGACCAGGCGGATTGGCGATGCGCTAGTTCGATTAAGTTATCACAATAGCGATAGATGCTGATAGTCGATCTTCTTCATCTGCACCCAATATTTCAAACCTCCACATGTATTCTTATTTTATTTTTTTTTTTTATTATTTTTTATTTGATACGCCCCAAAGGGTGTGACAGCATGTGAATTAACATATACAGTAATAAGAAGAGTTGAGGAAAGGAGGAAGGGACAGGGATCGATGTAGATGAGGGGAGGGAGGGGGGAGGGAACTTCGTATATTGCACATTCCCAGAGTTGCTCTTGATTGACGAGGTGGACGAAGCCTCGGAACGGGAGGAGACCGTTCGATCCATGTATATCGTATGGATCAGAGCAAGGGAGGGAAGGGAGGAATGAAGCTACAGTTTTGGAATCTCTATCTGGAGAATGTGGGTAGTGTCGGGGTTAGACAACAGGCGAAGTTTGATAGTAGACAGAGATAACTTGGGATCAACAATTTTATGGATCTTACAAAGAAAGCGAATAGAACGGTGAGAAAAGGAAGATCGCAAATTCTCTCTTCGAGCAATGGGAATATGAAGAGAGAAAGCATTATTTCTAGAAGACACATTACGAAATGAATAGAAACTAGACATAGGAAGATTTACAATCCCATTAACAATCTTTAGAGAGAATACAATATCAGCTACTACACGGCGAAGGTACAAAGATTTTAAGTGTGACTGGGCTAGTCTCTGATCATAAGAAGGCGGGAATGAAATATGAGTAGATGTACGATAGTGCAACAGTCGCGTGAAGAGATGCTGGCATTTCTCTAATTGTCTAATGGGGCCTTTAGCGGAAGGGGACCAGACTGGTGAGGCGTATTCGAGAATGGGTACAATGAATGAACGATAAGCTCTAATGTAGGGATCACTGGACGTACATGATACAGATCGAAAAAGCAGATAAATTAGCTTTAGTGCTTTTTTACAAATGAGATCAGTGTGTGGAAGGAAAGAGAGAGTTGAGTCGATATAGACTCCAAGGTCCCGAATAGGTTCGGGGGGAGACACAATGGAAGGAAGAGAGAGGGGTATGGAGTTGAGAGAGTATTGGAAGAGGGGATTGTTTTTGCCTATGTAAAGGGCGGTGCACTTCTTTTCAGCGACCGTCAACTGCCAAGTTTCACAGTATTCTAAGATACCCTGTAACCCTTGTTGAAGTTGAGAGGGGGTGGATGGATGTTGGTCAGGTTTGTGAGTGATGTACAGTTTGATGTCATCAGCAAAGAGACGGAAGTTGACTAAAGGGAATGGAGAGAGAGCCCGAGGGACATCGAAAAGGTAGATGAGAAATAGAATCGGAGCTAATACAGTGCCTTGTGGGACACCACTGAGAACCACTCTCTCCGAAGAGAGAGAGGAGCCAACTTTTACCTGTAAGTGACGATCGAGCAAGAAGTCCGAAATCCAGTTAAACAGACAACCACGAATACCAAGGCAATTCAATTTATGGAGGAGTTTAGAATGAGAAACAGTATCAAATGCCTTAGCTAGGTCAACATAAACAACGTCAACACAATCATTCCTATCCATTGAATCACGCCAAGATTGGGTACACTCAAGAAGTTGGGATACGGTAGATTTGCCACGGACGAATCCGTGTTGTTCAGGTGGAATTATGGAGTGGATTTCGCACCAGCGGACTAATTTGGGCTTGATGATTCGTTCCATGACTTTACTAGGAATGGGAGTGAGTGAGATGGGACGGTAGTCGGATAACAAAGAAGGAGACGTGACTTTAGGAATTGGGACAATAACTGAAAGTTTCCAGAGAGAAGGGACTTGACCCAACATCAAACTGTAGTTCATAATATGAGCAAGTGGTTCAGATAGAGTCAAATAACACTTCTTGAAAATAACAGAGGGAATTCCATCGGAAGGAAGAGAGCACGAATCAGAAACACGTCTAAGGTGGTAAGCAATATCAATTGGGAGAATAATAGAGAAAAAAATTTTTAAAAAAAAAACTTATATGAAAAAAATTTTTTTTTAACTTGACCAGGCGGTTTGACGATGCGCTAGTATACCATATTAGTTTGTTCAGCTTTGATCGTTGATTTGTAGGACGCGCAATGTTCCAAAGTTCACCTCTCTTATGAGTGACTTTCTGAGCCAGTGAACATATGCTTGGCACTAGCAAATAATCGAATTCGCTTTAAATGTGTGGGATGATAGTACTCGGCGAGTGTAGCTAAGGCGCCACTGGTTTAGTGTTCTAGATCATTCTCCGATAAATGGCGGAAGTTTCAAAAATGAAGCGTAACCGAACCGACTTTGCTCTTTCGCAATAGTTTCAGTTGAGTGATATCTCAAACAATACACAATATTCATGTGATCACACACACCAAGTTTCATCCCGATCCGATTGAAACTGATCGATAAATAACGATTTTTTGAAAAAAATATTCAAACTTTTAATGTCAGCTTTTTTCTTACACAAACAGGGTACATTTTTTATTTGATTAATCGAACGAGCAACCATCAGGCTATATTGTGTGTGAAAACTGTAAAGATTCAGGTGGGACGCCGGTGGATATATATTAAAAACAACGGTCAACTCGTTAAAAAATCAGTTCGCGATAGGCCATATTCGAACCGGTATACCCAAACGGCAGAAAGGCGCCAATTCAAATTTTCATTTAAAAAACCTTATTTATTTTCCTTTCTCATTTGTAATAAGCGTATGTTTGATCATGCATAGCCTACTCTACAGGATACGCATAACATCATGCACAATTAATAAATTCAGAAGCGCCACGAATAAGCATTGTTTCAGAGTAGACCCCAGTGAACATTAATTCAAAATTGAGTAAATCCTGAAACAAGTGTAGCACAGTGTTTTCTGCACTTTCCGGCAATTTATTTTCATGACCCTTTTTTTATATATTGACCTTCCTATTGTGGCTTTCATGTGCTGTTATCCTTCGAGGAAGAAATAACATGGCTGTTATCTCTCGTCTTCTCAATTTTCGGTCGAGCGAGTATCTGCATTCCACATTAGTGATGCCATTTCGGTTTTCGACTCTCTTCATTCTGTACACTCTCCCATTTCTCTGATCAGTTTCAATCGGATCGGGATGAAACTTGGTGTGTGTGATCACATGAATATTGTGTATTTTTTGAGATATCACTCAACTGAAACTATTGCGAAAGAGCAAAGTCGGTTGGGTTACGTTTCATTTTTTGAAACTTCCGCCATTTAGCGGAGAATGATCTAGAACACTAAACCAGTGGCGCCTGAGCTACTCTCGCTGAGTACTATCATCACACACATTTGGAGCGAATTCGATTTTTTGCCTAGTGCCAAGCATCTGCGCAAGAATGTTCACTGACTCAGATAGTCACTCTTATATGTTCGCCCAATTGACAATGTGAATTGACCCGGCGATCTTACGATGCTGCAGCTAAACATACGCAATTGTTTTCAAATGCAAACGCCAGTTATCTAATTACATTGAACCAGTTATCTAATTACAAACAAATTCTCAGCAAAACGTTGTTCGCGTCGTAATAGTTTCGTCGTGTTCAATTTTGTTTTCAAATAAATATTTTTTTAAATAAATATCTTCGCAGGTCTCGCGTGACGATGTCATCGAGGCAAACAAGGAAGAGAACGAAGAGATGAGAGTGGAAGGAGGAGAGAAGAAGAAGAAAGTGGAGGAGGAGGAGGAGACAGTTCCCACCTCCACCACCAATGGACACACCGTACCCAAGGTCGTCCTCACCAAGGTACGGTAGGATATGGTAGAAGTATTGGAAAATAGGATACAGTGGCTGTACGCTAGTGTAAAAAATATCACAGGTGGTTTCGAGTTGCGGTAGCACAGTTTAACAACTGTCATAGCGATAGTGTCTAATTTGGTTTGCCGTTCCTCTTGTGCGCATTTCGGGTACGGTTGGGTACAGTAATCAGGGTAGAATATGATTGAGGTATGGCGTACGGTAGATCACCGATGACATCAATCAATAATCGATATCAGGCCTACTCGTCATCCTCGGCCCTCGCCGATTTCCTCAACGAGCATCCGGAGCTGGTGAGACAGGTAATCGATAATCTCTTTGTTACAGTACCCCCTGATTCTACCGTAATTATTGTATAATTATTATATTTTGGCAGATTGAATAGAATTATCTTCATTTTGTGCATTGTATCTCATATTCGCAAACCAATGTGGTGTGTTGCATTGACCAGGAGGTTTGGTGATGCGATTGCTATGTAAACATGATTGATCGTGATTGCAAGTGATTAGAGCTTGGTTCGTACTTGCCAAAATAAATACAAAAATCGGCATTCGAGACTTAAATTCCGTTAAAATCCTACCGTATTCCAGGTGGTCGTGGTGGGAGTCGTCGGTGCGGCGTGCGGTCTGGCCTACATGGTTATGCGCAAGCACCGCTAAGCATACGGTATCTATCGATCGATTGATACCGTAACCCTTCTCCCTCGTTCCTAGATTACGGTAGCCTCATTTCCCCTTCCTGCTCATTTTAGTGTCTTTCGTTCGTTGTTTATCGGTTCTATCGCCCCAGACTATCACTGTATTCGTGTTGTTGTAACCTTTACAAATGCAGTTGCATAGAAGATTTTTTCTCGTACATCCTTTCGTAGAAGGAATCGATAGCATTCTCGGGTGTAAAAGCTTTGAGAAAAATTAGGAAAATCGATAGATGAAGCCCCACTCCGATTTCGAGTTCTAACCCCAGTGCTCACACAATAATAACCAAGAATTTTATTTTATTTTGCCTCCTTGGAAGTTGTTTTTACATTGAACTATGCTGATAAAGAAGAAGATGAGAGAGTTATGTCTACATCAAACTCTTTTACAACACGAGTTATTCATATTTACGGTTATTGTCTAAGCAGGATGGATGATAGTATGATTTCCAAATGTGTTCCATGCCCACAAATAATAGCTCTCGGCATATTGTCTAGCACTACTGTACACAATCGCTTATTCTGAGCTTGTTATTAGTGCTGTTTGCTCGATTGTTACCGGTCAGACAAGCGAGTGTGCAGAATGGAGAGAGCTACTGCTCGATCCTGCAATATTTCTTGTTATTGTCGCGGGAATCACGAGATAATGTCACGCGCACAATCTGCAGGGAACTTGGTCTGCAGTAATGGTTGCAAATCGGCTGCCGACTCTCCTCATTCCGCGTGTTCTCTCGTTTCTCTGATCGGCGAGAGAGCAGGCGAATTGAGGAGAGTCGGCCTCGATTCTACAGTACTAGCCTGCAATGAGATTACTGGATCTCGACAAAACCATGAGAGGAGCTAGAAAAAAATGGTTTAAAAGCTCTGTTTTTCTCTCTCAATCAACTCCTCGATGAGAGGAGCAATTGAGAAAATAATTATACTCAGCAGAAGGTGGGTTTGATGCATGATAAAAAAAATGTTCCATAATTCTGTGTATTGTAAGAAAATAAACCGTTTCACTTGTTATTACGAACGATCCAATCTACTGTATTTAGCAATCATTAATAAGGAATGCTATACATTAGTGGTTGTATTTAATCAGGACATTTTTCGTCCAGGAACACATAGGAGAAAGATCGGGAATATTGGTAAAACTAAGTAAACAATTAGCGAATATTTTGTTCCGCTCATCATGCCAACTGTACATATGCTAAACCAGCCATGACTTTAACTGAAATTTTGAGTCTTACAATAAAAGAGTTTTCTCAGAAATCTTTTCTGTTCACATTTTCCACCAAACGTAGTGACGGTTGCCAATGAGTTTTCTTTCAGATTTCACTATTGTGTTTGTTTTCAGATTTAGAGACTCATAATTCTGGTTCTCTGGTGTTTATTACGAAATTGTATACATTTTGGCACGAGCCAATAATGATCACCTCGCCAAAATGTCTTATACTTTTGCATGCAAATCTTTATTTTTGCAAGCGATATTTCTATGCTGCTCGTACATTCCCACGTATTCAGACAACAAGAATTTCCTAGTGATGCCTGGTCGAATATTGATCTCTCCTATTACACGACGTTCTGCTGGCGAAACGCCAAGCGAGATTTCGTGGTGAGACCATCGCGCGCACTCTTGCATTGCATGCTCTCTCGCCACTCCCCTTGCCGATCTCTCTTCTCTCGCTCCCTCTATGTATGTAAAACGCCGCGCGATCAGATTGGTTAGATAGTGTGCAGATTGGAGAGAGCTTCAATTTTAACAATTAGTCCTTGCTCCAACACATCTTGATCGGTCCTCAAACATTTTTCTTGCTGAATTTATGCTCTCTCCATTCTGCACACTCTCTCATTTCTCTGACCGACGAGGGAATGTGCTGACTGGAGAAAGTACTACTCGATCCGGCTACACTACTCTATCCTAGACCCCTCATTATCGTTAGGTCTCATCGTAAAATGTAAAGTGACTACGAGAATGTGTGTTTTGACGACCTTTTACTGTCGGAAAGGTTGGCGCGGTAATTAGTGATGCTCTCTACTCTCTTGATTCTGCATGCTATCTCGTCTCTCTGACCTAGTAGTGTGCAAAATGGAGAGAGACGAGGCGGCATCTCTATAAGTACATCTCGGCATTTAGTCAGGGCACTGTAATAAGCTTGTAGTAATAAGGCTGTAATAGGGGCATAGCTCATGGGGAATTAACTTCGGTTTCACTCTCTCCATTCTGCACACTGTCTCGCAGGTCAGACAGATAAAAGTGTGCAGAATAAAGAAAGTTGAAAACTTCAGCCTTGTTAGCTCATACATCATGCTTCCGGGTACTGTAGCTTCCGGTTCTATCTAGAACTGACTTTTCTGTCTTATGTTGACAAGAAGAAAACTTGGCCGATGACGCATAGGCGCGGGGGAATTCAGAGCGAAGATTCTCTCGCCTAATGAGCGGTTCAAGTCTCGCTTTCTGTCGCAGCTCCTGACTCTCTCTCATTCCGCTAACCGCCGAGAGAGACAGCAGAATGGAGAGAGCAACGATTCAATGGCCGCGAGGGAGAGACGGTGGCTAACCGAGTAACGACTTCCCCACTTATTAGCTCTTGGCTGGAAATGCTAGAGATTCGTCGAGTTATGCTGGAACTCAGCCATCTTATCCTTATTCCTTTCCTTTATCCTTCTATCTTTTTGTCTGCATGATCAGGTACGGTAGCGCGATACGGTAGCCTGGGCAATCGAATGCTGGCTTTTCTGTACCTTTGTTGGTGACAAGAATAGCTTTGCTTGTAGGAATGACAGTTCTCTCCACTCAGCACACTCTCTCGCCTGCCAGAGAAACGAGAGAGTGTGCAGAATGGAGAGAGCTGAGACGACAACCGAAATTACATCCATGCTGGTCGATGATAAGAGTTCAACAAATCTCCCTTATTTCGAGATTTGTAGCCGTGATTGAAGTGCGTTTGTAGCAGTGTGACTCTCCTCATTTCGCGTACTCTCTCTCTCGGTGTCTGACCGGCGAGAGATAACGTGATTCGAGGAGAGTCCGATTGGACATGGCGCGCGTTTGTAGTCTTGCTGCATCTTACCTTTTTCCTTGAAATAGCCTCTGTGAGAAGCTTGCATTTCTACTCTGCTCGTGCGTTTTTCTAGTACATTTGGTACTCTTGCCCCCACTGTGGAAAAAATGCGAGTTGCATAACACTACCCTGTAGGTTTCAAAGAGGTAGGTCAGACCTACAACTTGTAGGCTACAAGGAAGCTTTTTTCCCCGAGCAAGCTAGCATTGACATTTGTCGAGCCGTCAATGAACAAGATTAGCGCGCGAAAATGTCGAGAATAATAGAGATCCCATGACTCGAAAGAGCGGATTCAGCTGATTACTAGGATAAGCCTAGAGACATTATTGCCTAGTGATCACACTATCAGGCTGTCTGTGAGAGTGTGCAGAATGGAGAGAGCCGTCAGCCTAATAACATCTCTCGTCGAGCATAATAGGAAGAGATACACTCGATGAAGTGCGAGAGATGCGCCGATTCTGGGGATAAACAGACGCGAGAGTGCCAAGAGATCGAGTCTTCATTGCGAGAAGCTTAGTTTCCCTGCTGGTTTCATGTTTCCTCGTCCGCCTCAAATCACTTCCATGTGGCCTACACTTGGACGCGATCTCAACAGGTTTCTTATCCTTCTCTTACACGCCGTCGGTGCCGTAGTGTGGCATTTCCGAGTCGACAGCTCCGGCTCTCCCTCTATGGTAGCTCTTGAACCGACGTGCTTAGGTTACTCTTAAACTTTGTTATGTTGGAGCTCCACGCAAGTGAGGAGAACAAGCTTGAGAGAGAACTTTAGCATAAACTTTGTGACCAACCTACTAATGGCAGAAATTTCGACCCTGAAGTCATTACCAGTAATAAGCGTGCACATTTGGTAGTCAGCAACGGTGCGATTTTGGAGTGGATTTTGGAGTGGATTCGAATCATTCCCACCGTTGTAGGGTAGCCTGTTAATGTAGGCTACTTCCTGTGTGTATTTAGCCATCAGTTTTTTTCACTCTCGCTATGCCTCATGCGATCTTGCTGGATAATAGACATTGAACGAGCGCCTTAGAGATGCGTTTTGGCTCTCTCCATTCTGCACACTATTTCGCCGGTCAGACGGACGAGAGAGTGTGCAGAATGAAGAGAGTC
Organism: Pristionchus entomophagus; assembly: GCA_036245825.1. Classification (NCBI taxonomy): domain Eukaryota; kingdom Metazoa; phylum Nematoda; class Chromadorea; order Rhabditida; family Neodiplogasteridae; genus Pristionchus; species Pristionchus entomophagus. The sequence goes on from BTSX01000001.1 coordinate 5,759,610, forward strand.
GAAAACCGAACACCTAGAGTGCATTAGAATGCCGTGTCTGGGCCCATTGTCATCGTCATGTGCGAACACCTATTGCGAAAAAGATGCACTCGAAATGCAGCAAATTTCACGTACATGAGAATCAGCGCTTGCACGACTAGGTACTTTCCTGTTTTTATCCTGTTTTGACTCCTTTCCAAGTTTCGATATTGTTTTGAATGAGTTTCAAAAGGTATTTAAAAGGCATTAATGATGATAGCTGCTCAATACTACCGTATCGTTTTCCTTTCGTAATGACCAAAATTCGAGACGGCCTCATTTTTCAATTTTTTTTTGCTTTTTCTCATTGAACAATACGAAAATCGACGTGAAACTAACTCTCCTCATTTCGCGCTCTCTTTCTCCGGTCAGAGAATCGAGAGAACACGCGAATTTGATAGAGGTTTCCTCGAAAACTAAGAATTTGACACACACTAATGTCAAATGTGTCATCAAGAATAATAGGAGATTCCTACTAGGAATATGAAGCGTGAAAGTTCGTGTATCATCTCTTGCTAGTATCTCGACTCTTCATTGGCTAAGTAGCAAGACGGCAAGGCAACAGGAGCTAAGAGATCTTCATATTGCCAACAAACGGCTTAGCGAGACAGTAGCATCATGTCTTCCCTTTATTCTCCTTTTCCTCCTTCCTCTCCATCATCGATCGCTTCCTTCTCTCACGCCAGTAGCATGCCGCTGCTCTGTCGCACTGCGCAATCCCCCACAAGACACAGGTTTTCTTTGTTTTTGAATTCTTCGAAATTACGGTAGTTTTCTGCTTGAAAAAATCACTCAAAATGCAGTTCGAACATGCGGAAGAAATGGCTCAAAAAGGCTACTATGTCATTGCCCACTAGCATTATTGATTACGCCGAAACTCAGGCTGTAATCTGCTCATTTAGAAAAAAAAAGGTAAAGGGGCTTAAGGTTTTCCACGCAAGGCGGGCTGTGCCACCCCATCGCCTGTTAGAAAACAACGTTTTGCCGCACAAAACAAGCGCTTTTGTGATATTGTCGACTTAACCGAATACATGATACACCGCGCCTCATGCGATCTGAGAAGTTCTGACACTTCTTCTGAGAAAGGCGCCTGATTGTACTAGTGATGACAAATCGGCATCAGACTCTCCTCATTCGCCTGCTCTCTCGTTTCTCTGACTGGCGAGAGAGCACTCGAAACGAGGACAGTCATATTTCAAATAGGCATCAATAGATTGTACTCTATCATCATGTTATCCCCTCTTTCTGGGTGCATTTGTTGTCACCTCACCGGATGTTATTGATGGTGCGTTGGCTGTTCGGCCTGTCCTAGCGAGCCGGCTCTCTCCACTCCCGATTGCGGAAGTTGCGAGTTCGCTATGATAGGCCGAATAGCCAACCCTATTATTGATGGTGGGTATGTTAGAATATCGATCTAAGCTCAGCACAGCTTCAAGCTTCACGATTGTTAGGATGTTAGGTATCACGATTGTTAGTCTGTGTTTGTGCAGGCATCGCGCACTTTTGGCTCGCTTTTTTTTCCAGTGTTAGCAATACGATACGGTTTAGCGATACCGCTACGACCCCCCTCCCTCCCAATATTTCGCAATCATAGGAGGGGGAGTCGTAGCGATATCGCTAAACTGTGTCATATTTCCAGCCCTAATAGCTGTGATTTCTCGTGATGATGCTCACTGCGACTTGGGATCTCACTGTCCATTAGTGATGTCGTTTCGGTTTTCGACTCTCCTCATTTTGCACACACTCTCGTTTCTCTGTCTGCGAGATAGTGTGCAGAATGGAGAGAGCCAAAACGGAATTTACAGAACTACTGTCCATTCCAACCCCGATATTTATGCTCTGCGTGGTCGGAAACTAGACTATTTCTAGTTAAAACTGAGAAAAGTTTATGAAAACGAGGAACTGACTCGACGACATATTTTCCGAAGATTTCAACTATGTTTGTAGGTCGCTCCTTAGGTTCGATTTCTAGATTCGGACACCGAAAGCAGTTCTAATTCGGGTACAAATCAGCGTCGAACGCCTCGGAAAATGCCCTTTTTCTGCCATGACGTGCCCATTTCTGCACTCTCGTCGTTGTTCAATCTCCTCCTCCCCCTAGCCATTAGGAATGCAAATTCGGTTTTGGCTCTCCCCATTCTGCACACTATCTCGCTGATCAGAGAAACGAGAGATTGTGCAGAATTAGGGGAGTCGAATACCGAAACGACATCAGTACTAGCCACCGCCATAATTAGCCTTCTTTACTGACAGAACCGAAAACACACACACAGGTTCAACCCTGTTAAACCCAGGAAAAATTCCACAAATGTTCCGATTTCTGTGACGTGTGCCCTGCTCTCCTTCCCTCCTCCCCCTAGCCACTCCGCTACAATTAGCCTCTCCTTCTTCTTATTTCTCTCTCGATCGTCGGGCATAATAATAAATATATCTATCTGTGCCGGCGCGAGGGTAATTAGGCTCCCGAGGCATACCTGTCTGTCTCTGCGTCTCTCCATCTCGCCCGCTCTCTCCCTTTGTCTGACCGGCGAGGGAGTGTGGCAAATGGACAGAGGTAGCCTGCCACCGCTTGATTACAATACGCAGGTGTGACGTACGGCCGATCGATTCTCGGCCGCTTTTTGCCTCTGCCTCTTTTCCCTCGAGCCTCTCGAGATAACTTACCGTCGCTACTCGAATTTGTGCCTGCTTTCTTTCAGAAACGGCTGAGTAACGGCGCAGAACTATGGGGTATTAGGTATTCGTGCCTGTAGAATGACGTCATATTGTGGAATAGCGCTTCGGGAACCATGTTTCTGATGATGCCAATCGGAAACTGCTCTCCTCATTTCGCACGCTATCTCGTCAGTCAGAGAAACGAGAGGGCACGCGAAAAGAGGAGATTCCGTCTCTTGTGCCTTTTCACCTCTTCTCTATATAATTATCTCACTAGTTCGAGAAATCATGTTGCAGACGTCATCGGTCGTTCCTGAATCCTACATTTGTACCGGCACTTTGAGCATATCTTCGTTTCGAAATAGACTGACGTCATCGTTGAGGCTTTCTGTCAGTCGTTTCTGCTTCTGGTGGCAGGTGCTTTGAGCGCCGCGTGAAGTTACGATCGATTGCTTATTCCATCTCACATGCGACAATGTTACGCGCTTTACTAGTATCTAGTGATGCTTTATGGTAGTGATGTCGTTTCGGTGTTCGACTCTCTTCATTCTGCACACTCTCTCGTTGCTCAGACCGGCGAAATGGTGCGCAGAATGGAGAGAGCCAAAACCGTAATTACATCCCTACAGGAAAGTAGCTGTCTCTCCATTCTGCACACACTCTCTCGTTGCTCTGACCGGCGAGATAGTGGGCAGTCAGGTCTTCAGTCAGTCAGGTCTCAGTCAGGTCTTCAGCGCGCTATCTCACATTGAGTCCATTCTGCGCATTCTTTCTGTGCTATGATCTGCTATAGTGTGCAATAGTGATGTCGTTTCGGTTTTTCTCCATTCTGCACAGTATCTCGTCGGTCAGAGAAACGAGATAGTGTGCGGAATGGAGAGAGCCAAAACCGAAATTTCATCCCTAGTGTACAAGAAACTTCTGTGCTATGATCTGATATAGTGTGCAATAGAGTCCGCTCGGTCTGTGATTTATCAATCCTTTCATTCTCCGGTCTTTGCAAACAGAGTTCAACACAGCTCTAGGCCGAGAAATCGAGAGATCATCCTATCAAGAGAAGGAGGATGAGTCAATAATTAGCACAACGAGACCACATTTGCTGGAGCTCATCTCTCTCATTTTTGATCTTATCATCCTTTGAGCGACATGTTCGCCAATCTCGAGATTTGCCAGTGCCAAATGCACTTTTGCTTAGTGTTTCGAATGATGCTTCCTTGTTGGGAAATCTGCTGATTTCCAAGAATGTCTAACACCGATATTAGGCATTTTTTCGTTTTTTATTGCCTGACCCTTCTGCTCTTTACCGTCAAAAAAGCACCCTGGACTATGTAATTACCTTAGAATATGTAGTTCCGAGAGAAGTAAGGTGGTTCTAGATGCCATTTCCTTTTGAAAACTGTGACTAAAAATGCGTTCCAGCTGAAACTCAGTTCTTAGTTACGCTAGGAGATGTTTGAGTGTTATCGAAATACTGTATACACTATACTTACCGTATCAAAAAGTAGATCTCTTTATTTTGCGCGCTATCTCGTAGCTCAGACTCGAGTTCCGAGTGATGCTAGGTGGTTGCGGCTAATATATCCCCACTCCCTTATTCCCATGCTAATTGTTTAATCAACGCGTAGCATAGGCGCCGTTCATTACTTGTATTTCTGGGCTCGCCGTATTCGGGAATCCTATTCGGTTCCGAGTGATGTTAGGTGCAGTTGTAGCATGCGCTCACCTATCTTGTCCTCTAGTGTTTCCTTCTATTCTTCAACTGAACTCTGTGGTTCTGCACACTATCTCGGCGGTTAGAGAAACGAGAGAGTGTGCAGAATGGAGAGAGATTCCCTCTGATTCCTCTCGGCAGTTTTCCTAATCGTCCCTTTTCCGAACCTTGTTTATTGTAATCTTGATCATAGCATGGTCCATGCCGAGACTGAGGAAGGTTTCCGTTCCGATTGAGCTAGATCATCTAGATCACCATCTTTCATCAATCCACCACTAAATCCTCTCATCCTCTGAGAAGCCATGATAGCTGAATACTCTATGAGCCTCTTAGCAAATGCTTAGAAACTCAGTTCCGAGTGATGATGCCGTTTCGGTTTTCGACTCTCTTCATTCTGCAGCCTCTCTCGTCGGTCAGACAGACGAGAGAGTGTGCAAAATTGAGAGTTCGGAGTGATGTTAGATGTAGTTTACGTTCATTCCACGTACTTTCCGCGTACCTCATTATGCATGCGGTGACTGATTCCGCTCGCATAACTCACTTACTCTCTCCATTCTGCACACTATCTCGGTGGTTAGACGAGACGAGAGAGTGTGCAGAATGGAGAGAGCTCAGAGAACCGAGAAATGGCATTTCTCACTCATACTTCTTCTCTCCTGCACTTGACACTTTTCCAGCCTCCCTTTTCCCGCTACTTTACCTCCTCTTTGCTGGCCTTTTCGAGTGGTGATATCGTTTCGGTTTTCGACTCTCTCCATTCTGCACACTCTCTCGTCTCTCTGACTGGTGAGATAGTGTGCAGAATGGAGAGAGCCATCACATCCCTATTTCGAGGGCTCTGTGGTTCCAGATTGTTTTTTGTTTCTTTGGTCAGAATGTGAGCTCCGAATTAGTTTTATATTTTCTCAAATGGTATTGGCTATGCGGTGAAGCACATCACTTCTAGGCAGAATCTAGACACTTTTGAAACTCAGATTGCGCTTGGATTCTTGTGGGGAGAAATGAAGATATACGCAATATTGACATCTAAGAATGCCAGCACTGATTATTTCGTTCTGTTTTTCTTCAGTCAGATAAGAACGCGGCTTTCCGGCATTTCACCGCCTATAATACTGAGATTTATCTTCTGTTTTGGTGCATTTCGTAGTATGCTGGTTAACGACTACCAGGAATTTCCGCAATTTTTTTAAAAGATTACTAAGTTGAACTATCCGAGCGCGCACCGCCCCCGCACTCTCTCGCCTCGGATAGTTCGAGCCAGACGGTTAGACAGTCGAACTATCCGACTCCCTCCCCCTCGCCTCGAGAGGGGAGAGGAAAGAGCGCGCGTTTGTCGTCAATTGCGAGCGCTTGGGAGAGGGAAATCGAGAGGGGGGCTAATTCCCCTCAATATGTAGATGTGAATTGAAAAGAGTTTCTTGTAGAGAAAACACAGGGCTATCCACCTGCACAACTTAAAACTTCGTATCAGCAAAGACTGCTCAGCAATCCTCATTTATCTGAGGCATTATGCGATTTTTGAGGTCCAATAGCCTCAAATCGAGAGGAGGGCTAATTTTTCAAACAAGCTAGACACAAATGGAATATTGTACCATGTGCAGAAAACACAGGGCTATTGCGTAGAATAAACTAGAAGTTCATAAGAGCAAATACAGCTGAGTGCACTTTCTCGAAGCACTGTGACAATTTTTGGCTCAAATCGCTCCCAATCGAGAGGAGGGCTAATTCCGCGAAAGGGGGCGGACTTAGCTGATACAACCATGATAATCAGCGATGTTTTCTGGTGCTTTCTCAAATAACGGGATCCTTTTAGCTTTAAAAAGAACCCCGCTAGAGCTATTTGAGTGCGCAATCGGTCAAATGGCAGAAAAAAAGGGCAGTTGGAGAGTCAATCGTGAGGAGAGCTAATTTCGCGAAAGTGGGCGGTCTGAGCTGATACAACCATGATAATCAGCGATGTTTTCCGGTGCTTTGAGAAAAAAAAACGGTCCTGGTACAATCAAAATGGACCCAGCAATCTCCATTTTTGTGCGCAACTCGAGAGTGAAATATGCTGGAAAGGCGCGTTTTTCGGGTACCCGACGCCTCCCCCTCGCCTCTCCCTCAAATCTCTGGTAATTAGGCTACAATGGCTCTAATACAAAAATGCATAACTGACAATATCACGGAATTTTTTTTTGAATTTGGCGCCAATGAGGAGAGAGCAAGACAGATCGGAACCGGTCGTAAATGAGGCAGGTGGAGAGCTCATTCGAATCGTCTGCTCACCAAAATGCAAAAGAAAAAAGTTACACTCCAAAAACTTAAAGTTTTTGAATTTTAGAACATAACTTCTTTCTTTTGCATTTTGGTGAGCTCTAGTATGAAATTTTGACATCTACGGGTAAAAATACGTCGGAAACATCTATAGTCAAATAGTTTACTGCTGTTTTTTTTATAGTTTAGGGTTCATGAAAAAATTGGAAAATTTTGCATCTCGGAAAAATCTGATCATATTTTATTCCGACGTAACTTTTTGTGTAGAATTCGAATTTGGGTGTTAGAACTTATTAGATCATTAAAGAAAAAAGTTACGATCGAAAAACGGTCGAAATCGAGCATATTTTGGCGTTAATCTAATAAATGACAAATTTATCATCGATCGCTGAATCCCACTTTAGGATTTTTCGATTCAGAATTGCACGGGCTACAAAACGTATATAGTGATCGCTGGTAGTTTTGGCGAAAATCGGCAACTTGGTCGAAAAAAGCGAAACATGATGTCAAAAAAGTGAATTTCTCAATGAGCAGTAATCGATCAGAACAGTTATTTCAGACCCCCATGGCACCCCTAAATTAACGCGGAAAAGAAAATGAGTCTATCTCGATCGGTTGTGAAAATTTGATTTTTCGACCATTTTACCTTGAAAATCATGTTTCTCCCTGTGCCACGGCTGTAACAACAAATAAGGGTTTGTGCACTATGGTACCAAGACCCTTCCAGCACCCAAGCATGGGCTTCTGATTCTCATTGCTAGAGAAACGTGTCCGGGGGTGGTCTCAAATTACCGAGATGCTGTCTTAAAACATGTTCCCATGTAAATACATCGTGTAACGTTCACGTACTTTATGATAAACATTTCGTGATGATACCATTTCCACATATTTGTATTAGAGCCATTGTAGCCTTTGAGGGAGAGCCGAGGGGGAGGTGTCGGGTACCCGAAAAATGCGCCTTTCCAGCATATTTCACTCTCGAGTTGCGCACAAAAATGGAGATTGCTGGGTCCATTTTGATTGTACCAGGACCGTTTTTTTTCTCAAAGCACCGGAAAACATCGCTGATTATCATGGTTGTATCAGCTAATGCGATGTTAAATTTCTCTTGATCGATCTATGATTTGAATTCCCGCAATTTCATATATCCGTTCCCTGTAGAGCTACTGACTTGAAAATCAGTTTATAAGGTTTTCCTACCCCAAGAATGCGCAAAGATGATTTTCAAGTCAGTAGCTCAACAGGGAACGGAGATATGATATTGCGGGAATTCAAATCAAAGATCGATCTCGAGAAATTTAACAACACATAAGACCGCCCCCTTTCGCGAAATTGGCTCTCCTCACGATTGACTCTCCAACTGCCCTTTTTTCTGCCATTTGACCGATTGCGCACTCAAATAGCTCTAGCGGGGTTCTTTTTAAAGCTAAAAGGATCCCGTTATTTGAGAAAGCACCAGAAAACATCGCTGATTATCATGGTTGTATCAGCTAAGTCCGCCCCCTTTCGCGGAATTAGCCCTCCTCTCGATTGGGAGCGATTTGAGCCAAAAATTGTCACAGTGCTTCGAGAAAGTGCACTTTTCTCAGCCGTATTTGCTCTGATGAACTTCTAGTTTATTCTACGCAATAGCCCTGTGTTTTCTGCACATGGTACAATATTCCATTTGTGTCTAGCTTGTTTGAAGAATTAGCCCTCTTCTCACGACGTTCTGCTGGCAACGCGCCAAAACGAATTCCGGTCGAGATTTCGCTCGTGCTCTCTCACTTTCGCATGCTATCTCGCCATTCCTCTGACCGCTCTTTCTTCTCTCGCTCACCCCATGTAGATCGGTGGGAGGGACGAAAAGTAGGTTAGTTTCGTCGGCGCAGGACGAAAATTTAAATCCGTCACGTCTTTCCCGTCGCTTTTTACGTACTTTTCCTCCAACTAGCCGCGATTTCACACGATTTTATCGGATCAGCAAGTAGCTCTCTCCATTTTGCACACTCCTTCTTATCTCTGAGTGTGTTTCTTTTGGATCCAGCAACATCGTTTCTCACCCTTTTGCCGACTGTGAGAGCCTCAGGCTACCTTGGGAGATAAGGACTTTTTTTGGGAGATAAGGGGCTGAGTTTATCCATTCCAAGCGCCGTCTCTCTCGGTCAGACAAAGCGAGAGAGCAGGCGGAACGGAGAGTGCCAGAGATCTGTAGTGCGCTGTTAATGACGCTGTATCTCTAGCCTTCTCACTCGATCGATTCAGTAGCCTACAGTCGCCTTCCGCATTGGACTGACTATCCATTCCAAAGACTCCTTTGCCCGTCTGCATGCGATTGTGCACTAACCGGTGAGAGAAGAAAATCGCCTTGCCACAAGCTCAATTATCCGATTTTGGAACATATTTCGATGTCTTCATTTTTTTTGACAATCTACTTTATTTTACCCACAGGCGGAACAATATCGTTTCGAAACAGTCTTTCATCATTTTCAGCCATGAATGAAGCATATAGACTAGTGTTGCCAACTCGGAACTGCCTCTCCTCAATTCGCACTCTCTCTCGCCGGTCAGAGACACGAGAGAGCGTGCGAATTGAGGAGAGTCGGATGCCGATTTGTCATATCGCCCCTGGACTCAGACAAAGCGCTGTGCATTAGCGCGACGAGCGAGATTTTGCACTCATTTTTCTCCCTTCTCCTCCCCTGCTCCTCTGCTAATTGAGAGGGGGCGCTAGGGATGACAAATCGGAATCCGACTCTAGTCACTTTTGCGCTCTCTCTCGTTTCTCTGACCGGCGAGAGAGCATGCGAATTGAGGAGCGTCGATTCCGATATGACATCAATACCCCGCATAGTTTCCTCATTTATTGTTCTATTTTGTCAGATGCGAGATAATTCATTTCGTGATTTTCGATCACTTTCAGCTGCGAAACACAGCTCGAGGTTGTTTGGCTATTGCATTTCCTGGAACAATGATATTAGCTACATATCTGCACAATTCAATATATTTTCCCTGATTTAATATCGACTTGTTCTGTCAGAACAAAGCTCAACATTAGTGTTGCCGAGTCGAATAGGACTCTCTCCATTCAACACACTCCCTCGCCGGTCAGCGAAACGAGTGAACACGTGAATCAAGGAGAACGTGGTTCCCATTTGGCACCGCGTTCCCACTATGGGGATACATCACTAATTGATCAGGGAATGCCTCGGTAACTCCTGAACACCTTTCTGAGCCGCACGACATTATTATTCAAAGCCATAGACTGATTTCCGCGAATGTTTTCGAGAACTAAAGCAACTAGAATAATCTTTAAATTACAACTAATGATGCCCAATCGAGACCATTCTGTCCCCAAGTCGTGTTTTCTCTCGTTTGTCAATCCGGAAAGAGAGCGCACACATATCCGGTTTCTAGGGAGCCGCTACCTGTAATGGTATTCAACCAGGAAGCATTGTGATAATATCAAAACAAGCGCATACCTCTCTCTCTTTCCAAAGCTAAAATCATAGAGATTCCATTTCCCCTTCGCTTCATCACTAATTGAGCAGGGAGAGAACACATCTCACCCCCTCAGCTCCTCCCATTTTACCCCCTCGTCTCAATTCTTTAGCTTCCTCTCTCGTCTTCTCTCCTCACGCAACGCGCAATGATTGTTTTGTTTTATAAGTCAGATAGAACAGAATCACTTCATAACTGCTTTCGGCGTTCTTCAGCCAGATTTGAAACATATCGGCATAGATTTTGCTCGTCAAATAGGAGGAACGTATCTTTTGTGTCAATTTCACTGCTAGAATCGTGCCTCATCACTAATTGAGTAGTTCGCTTTTCACCCCTTAGTTTCGGCTCCTCAATTTTTACCACCGCACTTCAGTTCTTTATTTTCCTTTTCCTCATTTGCCTTATCATTTTACAATATTGAGACTGAAAAAATCATATCGAAAGAACCGGTTACATTCATCTACTTGAGGTGAAACACATCAATGGATACCATTATGTCGTATCTCTAAAACAACCCGCGCTTCATGACTAATTGAGCAGGGAGGGAACGCTCCTCACGCCCTCGGCTCCTCCCATTTTACCCCGCAGCGCCTCGGTTCTTTATCCCCCCTCTTCCTCTCCTCCTCTGACAAACCGAACCACCCATGGCAACCGAACTTGTTCTTACTACTCATGCTTCGCACTTACTCGTTTACTTTGTTAGGCTAAGTCCAAAATAGGAGACTAAGTCCAACATAGGAGACTGAGCCAAATCTCTCGAGACCGTCGGCGCTGTTCTTTCTTTTGATAGTTCTATTATTTCGATGCATACGGAGCGAATATCATTGCCTCCCACTGTATTGAATAATATGTGAAACGTAACCCAACATCGCTTTCATAATAGCCGATGGCCATGTATTGCTTAACATTCCAAGACCTGTATTCGTTTCCTTCACTTTCCTAACAGTATACATTCAGATACCGAGCCGACTCTCCTCCGGCAGGCGATATCGAAGCTCAGACTGAGCAGCCGACTCCTCAACGAGGAACCACAGAGGTAGTTAAAATCGATTTATATCGTCTTTCATTCCATTGCTTGGGTATGACGGAAGTGTTTAATTTTTTTTAAATAATAAAATAAATACATATTCAGCAGTCTCAAGGACCCCTCAGCATCATGGCCAACCTCATCAATCGCCTGCGCAATTCGCAGTCGTGAGTTAATTTTATTCTTTTTATTTATTTTAATAAATATATTTTTAAAATATTTAATATTTCTCACCAACTTATGATCTGTGATTAGGTGTCGGTTGGTCTAAACGTTGATTCAATCATATTCTTTCTTTTCCTCCTTCCCTACAAACACACAACAATTCGACGTATCTCACTCCTGTTTGTAGCATGAGCTCAAAACTCTTTCATTTTATGGGGATTTGTGCAAGAACGTCAATAATTCTGCAAAATCACATAAGTAATTGTGAAAAATGACAACAAGCCGTGGGGACTTATTCGATATGAGTAGTAGGGATGTCATGTCGGGTTTCGCTCTCTCTATTCTGCACACTCTCTCGTCTGTCTGACCGACGAGGTAGTGTGCAAAATGGAGAGAGATAAAACCGAAACTACATCACTAATGAGCACTCACTCAAAGCGAGTTGTGGCAAGGTGGAAGAGGCCTTCTCCCCTTCCTTCCCTACTCCCATATTACCCGACGCCTAATGATATCCCACCGAGGGACGCCAGAGTATCAGCTACTCCGTAGCTGGTGCTCGAAAATCGCCGCCTCGAGAATGTTTCGGGATCCTTGAAGCGGAGCTGATACTACGTAGTAGTGATGTAATTTCGGTTTTGGCTCTCTTCAATCTGCACACTATCTCGACGATTAGACAAACGTCGAAGTGTGCAGAATGAAGAGTGTCGAAAACCGAAACGACATAAATAGTATCAGAAAAGGAGTGAGCAAAAACTTTGCAGATTGTCAAAATTATGAGCTCTAACTAGACTTCTGTCATCGAAAGGAATAAGGTCTAAAATTGCAAGTTCTAAATCTGTCCCCAGAAGCTAGTTGCAAGAGGCGCTCATTTCATTCTACAATACTTGGTTGTGTGAAAATGGATAATCATTATCTGATGCATTCGCATGCTTTTCCTTCTTCTTTATTTCAAGGTTTGCCCATACGCGCATTTATTTCTCACCGACAAACGAACGATGGGAACTGAATAAGAGATTAGATGACGAGCCCCTATAAGCAAGTAATCAAATACCCGTGATAGTTCTATTAGTAACGACCGAGAAATCATCACTCTGGGGACATCTCCCGTTCTGATATTAACTTCTGATATCTTTAACAAGTTTTATTGATCTTTGATCTCTACTTCTGCCTCATTAATCGCAACTCATATCACAAATCTCCAGGGATTGTTGTGGTTTTCAACCAACTAATACCGCATTGCCGAGCAATATTTTTGTATCTCGATCATAGAGGCGCCGCATAGGCGTTGCTATTGATCTTTGATCTTTGATCTCCGGTTCCTGACCTACTCCTTGTTAGGTACAAGCTAAGAATTGTACTTCCGCTGGATTTGTTAGCCTCTATTATCGCGAACACCTTTCCCGTTTTGTACCTCGTTCACTTCTGGCTTTCCACCCGCATTTGATCTCGAGTTTATAAGGTAATACCACGGTAAATGAGAATAAATACTCCTCACCAGGGTCATACAGCAGTACTCTTTGCTCTTTCCTTCTTGCTGATACTTGTCCGACCCCTCAATTCCCCTCTAGTATCGTGCAAAATGTGCCTGCAAATTGGCACGTGGAGGAAAAAGTAGCGAATCCAGTAAATATCAACTCCACATTGCTCTGTAAGTCTTCTATACTTAGTAATTGCTCTGAAAACAAAAGTGGGCGGGGCCTGGGCTGAAAAAGTGGGCGGAGCCACAGGTTATCAACTGCGCAGCTTCAGAATGGGCCTATCGGAGGGCTCGCCGGCAACCATGGCCGATCTCAATAGAAGGAATCGCGAGATCGACAATCAACTCGAGCGGGAGAGGAAGGCGATCGATGGACAGATCAAGCTGCTGCTGCTCGGTGAGTTTTTGAAGTTTTTCGATCTGAAAGATCAAAGATCAACTTTTCGACACAACTCTAGTCACCATCAATAAAACTCCGGGGATGATTTTGAGCTTCTGTGCGACCCCTAGTAGGGAGAACGCGATTTAAGACGACGGCTCGGTTATTTTCGACCATTTTCGACCACCCTTTGGTCACGGTGCTCCCGGAATGGCAGCCACAAGCCCATACCCGAGTATGATGAGTACTTTAATTTTGTATTGTTCAAAACATTTTTTTATTTTCTGTTACCACAAATCACCTGGTTGAAAATTGATCTCATAGGCAAAATGCTCAAAAAATCATATTTTCTTAACCAGATTAGATAGGTAAAATTGCTCAATTGCGTTAACATAAGAGTGTCCGGAGGCACAAAATCAGCCGCTATGATAGGACTGTACTCGTTTTGAAAATCATTTTAGAAATTTATTTTTTGCTTTTTTGGGATTTTTTGCCAAAAGCGGAAATAACGCAGGCTCTCACTAAGCTCATATTGTGGGACCTTCACACATGTATCGAATCCTCATCGAGTGGGAATTTTCATATGATGCTAAAAGCGTCGTTTTTACGTTTGAATACAGTCAACTCATGGGTTGGATAGCGATTTTATTCCATTATGGCCGAACAAATGGTTCAAATGGGTTAGTTCGGTTACTATTCAGCCTTTCCAATTGCGTAGTGTTGATTTTTGCCGAAATAACCACACTTCACGAGATTTTGAAAAATCAGATTTTTGAATTCTCTCGACTTTGCATTTTTCAGACACTTTTTTGTCCAAGCGCAGAAATAACGCAGACATTCACTACTATAATTCGGTAGACCCATCAACTATGCATCGAATCCCCATCAACTAAGGCATTCATAATTTTGCTAAAATCATCATTTTCCAGCTTGAAATCACGTGTTTGTGAGGTAGAAATTCAAATTTATTTCATTGTGGTCGATCATGAATACAGAACAGTATATGGCAAACACTAATCAACGTTTCTGATTGAGGCGAGTCAATTATCATCGATAAAACCAGGTTCTGTAAGTTTCTAGGAAATTTTTTTTTCGGATATAGAATAACGATCTACAAATTTTCGATTTTTTTTCTTGTTGCAAATCATGGTTTTATCGACGATAATTGACTCGCCTTAATCAGTAACGTTGACTAGTGTTTGCCATATACTGTTCTGTATTCATGATCCATCACAATGAAATAAATTTGAATTTGTTCCTCAAATGGAGAGGCTGATTAGGAATCGAACTAACCCATTTGAATCATTTATTCGGCCATAATGGAATAAAATCGCTATCCAACACATGAGTTGACTGTTTTCAAACGTAAAAACGACGCTTTTAGCATCAATGAGGATTCGATGCATGTGTGAAGGTCCCACAATATGAGCATAGTGAGAGCTTGCGTTATTTCCGCTTTTGGCAAAAAATCCCAAAAAAGCAAAAAATAAATTTCTAAAATGATTTTCAAAACGAGTAAAGTCATATCATAGCGGCTGATTTTGTGCCTCCGGACACTCTTATGTTAACGCAATTGAGCAATTTTACCTATCTAATCTGGTAAAGAAAATATGATTTTTTGAGCATTTTGCCTATGAGATCAATTTTCAACCAGGTGATTTGAGGTAACAGAAAATAAAAAATGTTTTGAGCAATACAAAATTAAAGTACTCATCATACTCAGGTTTGGGCTTGTGGCTGCCATTCCGGAAGCACCGTGACCAAAGGGTGGTCGAAAATAACGGAGGCGGTCTCTTAAGCACCCTGAGGACAAGCCTCAAAGCCCGATCTTAGGTGCTTAAAGTTTAGGTTGTTTGTGCTCGGTTTACCTATAGTTTTTATGTTTTTTTTATTCTTCATGCAGCTACATCGGTATGGAAATGTAGTTGAGACTAGGTGGCATTTTAAATTAGATAAACGTTGATAGAGCGTGGCGGCGTCAGATACAATATTATGCGTGAGGTGTGGATGACGTAAGAGACGCAAGATTTGTTCCGATGCTAGCCTCAACATTTGACCATTTGGGATGTCATTTCCGTATTTAGCTTTCTAAATTCTGCGCACTCTCTAGTCTACCTGACACGGTGACAGAGTGTGGAAAATGGAGAGAGCCAAAACCCGAAATAACATCGCTAGTAGGGATCCCCTACTGACAATACGACAGATTGCACCTGTGACTGATGCCTTGCTCGTTCACTGGAAAACGAGCAGAAAGAGGTCAACAGTTAGTTATTTCTACTGATGTTCTCACGATCGTTCGCTTTCCCGAGAATTCCTCGAACAGTCTGCCATCTTGCGCAAAAAAATCTCAAAATTGCTTCGCACTCGAGTCAAAACTCGAAACTCACAACTTGAAAAAAAACAAAAAATCAAAACTCGAGAAGGAGGCTGTCGTTGAAGACTTTTGAAGAGAAAAAGACGTTTGAAGAAAAACAAATGCATGCTTGACCGACCAGACGCCTCCTTCGAGCTAAAAGAACAGTAGGTGCAGTCTAGTGATGTCAAATCGGAACTCGACTCTCTTCGTTTCGCACACACTCTCGTCGGTAAGAAAAACGAGCGATCGTGCGAATTGAGGAGAGTGGAGCTCTGATTCGCCATCACTAATGCAGTCTAACGTGAGAAAATAGCTGAGTTTTACTGGCTTTCTCGGTGCTCTTTTAGTTCCCAGAGTATTCCCATTCTTTTTGTACGTTTGACAGAGCGCTGGGAACCGAGATGTCGTTTTAGTTGAGACTTTCTATTCTGCACATTCTCTCATCGGTCTGACCGGTGAGATAGTGTGCGGCATGGATAGAGTCGGAACCGAGACGACATCACTTTTCTCATCCTTTTTGCTCAGTGCTGGAAATTTTGAGAACGAGAAGGGTCCTGATTGCGCTACGTTCACACTAAAAGGCGGCTCTGAGTACTTAGATTGCGCTCTTTCTGCTTACTTTCTAGTCTAATTGAATGCAAGAAAAAAGTTAGAAAAAAAAAGATTTCGCATACAAGGTATGAATACAACACAATCAGGCTTTTTTCCCGGATGTTCATGGAAAAAGCATGCCCAGAAAACCAAGTTGTCAAAGAAACGAGGGAGTGGGGGGGGGGGAACAGGGAAAATCTGGGTTTCCGGTTTTTGGTAGGTAGCAATTTCCAGCCAGCAACTTTTGGCCTAACTGCCTAAGTGCCGGGTTGTTTAGTCATAGTGAAGACTATCGATTTCCGGGGTGAATGGAACATGGAATCGGGTTAAATTGAAGAGATTCTCGAGTTGCGTTTGAAGTTCGAGAGATAGCCGTTCTTCACATAAGGCAGCATGACGAACAAAAAAAGCAAGAGATTCCAAAACATATTTTGTTTAAATATAAAAACAAATAAATAAAAATTCTTCCAGGTGCTGCCGAGAGCGGGAAGAGCACGATTCTCAAGCAGATGAAGTCAGTTTCAAACCATTTTCTCTGGATCTCAACATTCATGGCGTTTTTTTTCTGGAGAAAAGGAATTCCCTTCGAGACCTCAGTCGTGCTCTCTCACGTTCGCGCACTATCTCGCCATTCCCTTGACCGCTCTCCCTTTCACTGACCCGATGTAGAACGCCGTGAACGTCTTAGTTCCCATTCTCCGCGTGATTTCCACGTGATCTTAGGCTGTTTTTAACAAGAGAGAGTTACCGTAGTCAATTTGATCTCGTGAGTGTTGCGATAGACATCGCTAATCAGTCAAGGGCAGAGTCTCTTGAGCGCTTGAGAAGGGAAGAGGGAAGCGACTTTATCACTTGATTTGTTCCCCGTAAACACTTGAAAGCTACACCCGGGGACGATGAGAGCTCAGCTAAGGCGCACGAGTTTCGCTCGTGAGAAGAAAAGGGAGGAGAGGGAAGAAGGGGACCGAGGAAACTAGGGACGACAAATCGGTACCCGACTCTCCTCAATTCGCATGCTGTCTCGCTACTCTGACTTGCGAGAACGTGCGAATCGAGGCGACTCATATCCATTTCACATCGCCAGAGGAAAGGGGTTTAACAGTAGGGGTTAGCGATAACAAAACAGAAACGACTCTCCTCAATCCACGTGCTCTCTCCCCGGTCAGAGAAACGAGAGAACACTCAAAACAGGGAGAGTCGGGTTCCGATTTGATATCTCTACAATGTGACAACAGCAGTCTCATTCTTCGGTATCAACAGCGATGCCGTACAGTACTAATACCGTACTACTCCTCAGGGTCATTCACGACAACGGCTACAAGAACGAGGAGCTGGTGACGATGCGATCGATCGTCTTCATCAATGTTGTCTCGGGAATGGTAAACTAGTAGTGATGCCATTTCGGTTTTGGCTCTCTCCATTCTGCACACTATTTCGCCGGTCAGATATACGAGATAGAATGGAGAATAGAGAGATACCGAAATGACAACACTAGTAAGCTAAGAATAAATGGCGTATTTTCAACTGTTTCAACCCAGATTTAGTCTTAACGGAGCAATAAAGTTATAGAAAGGAAAATAAACCGCAGGAAAGTAGAGAAATGCCAGCAGAAGCAACCTGAAAGATCAACGATCAATTCCAGCTGTCGTACTGCGACGCGATGAAGGTCCTAGAGGAGGAGTACACGAAGAAGTCGAGTGATGTGCGAATTTTCTAGCTTTTTTATCCGTTAGAAACGGAAAAATGGGTGACACTATTCTCATGTTATTAGGCTAATTCCAGCTATTTAGAAAAATGTTTGAAACTTCGATGGTGTTGCGTGGAAAAAGGCAATACGAGAAACATTCAACCCGAAATAGCGGGAATTCAAATATTTATACATGAACGACATCCTACCATATTTCAGGCACACGAGCGATACCTGCGCAATCTGGATGTGGACAAGAATGGCCTGGATACAATCACGTCAGTTGTGTAGATTGAGCATGTGACCGTTCGGTAACCGAAGAATAGGGGAAAAGACATGGAAAGACGTCTTTGACGGCTGATAAACATATTTTCATTGAGGAAATAATCAATGATCTCACATTTCCCTCTATATTTCGAGAACGCCCGAAACAGTGGAGTGAGAAGAGCAAAAATGGGAATAGTTGCTGATATCGAGATACAAAATTTCAGAGAGAAAATAATTTTGTATTTTAAGAATTAATATTATTTTCAGTGAGGAAACGTACAACGCCCTGAAGGCTTTGTGGGAGGACAAGGCAATACAGAATGTGCGGGAGAAGAAGACGAGGGTGTATCTGATGGACAGTGCGGAATAGTGGGTTTTAATTATGTATTAATTAAATCATTTATTTATTTAATTTTACAATATTTTTATCTTTACTTGCTTTCCAACCCTCTTTCTCCGACTTTGACGTTACGAAGCTTTTCAACGGTGTTTAAAAGCTCGTAGTTTCAACAGAATCATTTTTTTTTCAGTTTTCTGGACAACTTGGACCGCATCAAAGAGGACAAATTCACTCCCACTACTCAGGTATTTTTCTTGTATTTTTTCTTCATCTTTAACTTTTCTCTGAATATCACCAGGAAGTGTTTTTCTGTCGCTTTCAGCCATCAGGGAGAGAAAAAGCATGCGAATGCCAGCATTCTCGATCGATTAAGATGACTTGAAAAGGTGTGGTAATGACTCTCCCTAGACAGTTAGAGCGATTAGAGATAGTGCGAGATGGAGAGAGAGGTTAGAGAAACAGAAGAGGTCAGAGAGGGCGAGAGAGTGTGCGAGGTGGAGAGAGTGCGGGGGTAAATCGCTCCCTAATGATGACATGTCTATAGGCTGCGCGTAAACAAGGGATTATCAGCGATTAATAATGACTGGAAAGGTGAGAGGAACCCGAAGATATTTGTGAAAATTCCTCCCATATAATTCAATAATTATCCCAGAACAGAGCCGAAAATAAGAAAAAACTACCGTTCACAGTTTGTAGTTCACCATTTACTATAGTGATGTCGTTACGGGTTTCGACGCTCTCTATTCTGTACACTCTTTCGTCTGTCGGCGAGAGAGTGTGAAGAATGAAGAGATTCGGAAGCCTGATTTGCCATCACTATTACGTTCCAAAAGCGTAGTTATGGCTGATGTGAACTGCTGTTTTCATGACGTAGTTTAAATGTCTCCAGACGGAATTAGAATGTAGGTATGCGGGCTTTACTCTGCTGCGGGTTCTAGTGCACCCAAGAGCCTCCAGCAACCATTTACGAATCGCTAAGTGGATGAAAAGATTATCGCGCTTACGCCACAAAATGTCAGAGATCTTCGAGGGCTCAAAACATGATAGCCTTGCTAGCACGTAATCGCTTCGGCTCTAACTCTCTACATCTTGCACACTCTCTTGTCGATCAGACAGTCGAGAGAGTGTACAGAATGGAGAGAGAGAAAGAGAGAAAGATCGAAATCTCAAGAACGTAAGATGCGATGCTCTTGTGAATGTGAAGCAGGAAGTCGTGATTCGAAAATGGGAACACGACCCTCCTCGTTTCGCCTGCTCTCTCGCTTCTCTGACCGACGATAGAGTGTGCAGAATGGAGAGAGCTCTATTCGAAACGCTAGCAGGAAGTACACGATTCATCCCGTTTTTATCAGGAAAGCCAGAATGAAAAGAGACTCTCTCCATTCTCCACACTCTCTAGACCAGGAACTTCATTCTCTTACATTGCATGTTTTCTGATCTTCTGATTTGCGCAACATTATGACTCATACCTCTCAGTCAGCGTCAGAAAAAGATGGCTCAATGCTCCCTGACATCTGAAAGGCGGAAATTAGGGTAGAATAAAGAGGAGCCGGATTGCCATCCTAATGTGGGGTAACAAAAAAGGTAGTCAGTGCACATAGAAAGGGCACAGGCGGGTGTAATATCGGGGCCGGAAATCGGGGACCGGGAAATGTCATAGCCGGGAAATTCTGAACCGCCAAGGAGTCTAGTGAGATGATCGGCAAGGAAAAGAGCAGGGAGGGGGGGGTATCGGATTGGAAGGCAATGCTTGAGCCGGGAAAACTCTGCCCAGAAATTGTTAAAGCCGGGAACTCCGGAACCGGTACATAACGGCACAAATGTAGAGCTTTATCGGCTCTTGTCGACGATGGGCGAATTCTAGGCCGGAAGCTGGGAATTATAACCCAGAGCCTCTGGAGCCGGGTGTTCTCGGAGCCGTAAAATACTTCTGGAGCCGGGGAATCTCGGAGCCGTCAAATATATGCTAAATTCAGGATATCATCCGCACGCGCGTCTCCACGATGGGCGTGATAGAGGTGAACTTCCGAATGAAGAACAAGAATTGGAGGTGAGCGAAATGAGCGCCAGTCTGGGTTTCGCGCTTTCCATTCTGCACACTCTTTGCAGAATGGAGAGATGTCTCTAGTTTTCTTGGAATTTATGGCAAAATTCTACAGAACATGCGCACATCAGTGTGTCTATGCGGAGAACGTTGGCGAAGACTATGAGTGATGCGATCGATATGTATTGAGCGCATGCGAATTAGTGATGCCGAATCGAATAGTGCTCTCTCCATTGTGCAGACTCTCTCGCCGGCTAGAGAAACGAGAGAGTGAATATTCAGTCAGGCATCCCCGGTATAAAGTGACACTCTTACTGGTTGAGATCTCTGGTGCAGTTGCACTCACAACCATTCATTAGGCACGAAATGGCAGACAAAAAGCAGGCAAACCCGATTATTCGCTCACTTTCCCACTGAAAAAGGAAAAAAATCAACATAATGTTTCGCACAGCCTGTCAGACTGGATGAAAGAGGGGATTTTGGCGGCGGTCGTATTATAATTTCCCTCCTCTTGTCATCTCATTCTCGGTCGACATTCGGTTATGTGAGCGGTGAAACTGGAATACCTCATAAATGATCATGAATAATACTAATCTAATTCACTGAATCGGTGTTGTAACCAGTCAAGATGATCCATCTCAGTTTTGGAAGGATTCATTAGGTTATTGTCTTTCTGTAAGCGCTATTGTAATTTTCTCAATTTTCAAAAGAGCTATTCTCGATGAGTAACAATGGAAACAGCAACTCCTTTATTATTTTTTGAATCCTCATGAGCAGGGCTACAATTCTTAGTGAGCCGAATTTTGAATTTTTCCTTCTTGCTCCTGTAACTTGTGAAAAACTGTCTAAAATAATGGTTTTATTTAAATTTCTTATGTGAGAAGGAAAAATTCAAAATTCGGCTCACTAAGAATTGTAGCCCTGCTCATGAGGATTCAAAAAATAATAAAGGAGTTGCTGTTTCCATTGTTACTCATCGAGAATAGCTCTTTTGAAAATTGAGAAAATTACAATAGCGCTTACAGAAAGACAATAACCTAATGAATCCTTCCAAAAACTGAGATGGAGCATCTTGACTGGTTACAACACCGATTCAGTGAATTAGATTAGTATTATTCATGATCATTTATGAGGTATTCCATTTACAATGCTCCATTCCTCTCTGTCATTTCATCTCTGTTTCACCGCTCACATAACCGAATGTCGACCGAGAATGAGATGACAAGAGGAGGGAAATTACAATACGACCGCCGCCAAAATCCCCTCTTTCATCCAGTCTGACAGGCTGTGTTTCACTGTAGAAACGTTGAAGGCTTTCGCTGAGCATCATTGAATAAGTCGAGAGTATTGATAATAAATCGGAACTTGGTCCTCCTCATTGTTCGTGCTCTTTCGTTTCTCTTATCATCGAGTTAGTATGCAGAATAGAAAGTGTTTCGATTTGTCATCCATAGTAGCGAAGTTATTCTGACGGAAAAAATACAGATAATACGATAAATCAAGGTTTCCGCATACTCCGCTCTATTTTTCTGCTATTCATGGCTCAGTGGTGTTGAGTTGAGCAGAAGTGAACAAATGACGAAGCATAAATTCATTCGAGATCATAAACTTGTTTGTCGGGCATGACTATGTCACGCGACTTGCTAGGGAACGGGACACAGCTTGGAATCGAACACAATATGGAGACATGACAAGGGGATTTCTAGCGTTTCTTGAATATCGCATCAGTGGAAAGTAGTGATGGAAAACCGGAAACGACTCTCCCGAATTAGCGTGATCTCTCGCTGGTCAGAGAAACAAGAGAGCACGCGAAATGAGGAGAGACAGACGCCGATTTGCCATCACTGGAGGAAAGATCGAGATATTGATACATCCCAATGGATAGCGTAGAAAGGGAACACATGGTCGGGGAATTTATTTAACCAATCTTCGGAACAATTTAATTGGTGAAATCACAGTGTAAAATGAACGGACAAGGCTAAACTTTTTTTTAAAGAGCGAATGTGCTGAATGGATATACAGTATCGACAATAAGTCTTGACCCAAAAATTCAAAATGATGTAACTTTCAAACCAGATGGGCGATGGTTCTGAGGTTTTGATAGATGACAGTACATGTACATATGCTCACTGTGTCGTTAATACGATTTCGCAATATTGAATGGTGATGACGCAATCATGGCATGGTTTTTCATCGAGGAATATTTGCTCGATTAATTTTCTCTCGTCTTTCCTACTCGGTGTGATAATAGAAGGCCTCCATACCTTTTCGATGAAAATATGTACTCATGGGAGCATGACGCACAATGGCTTTAGACTGTCTCAAAGTAGGGTCCCGAAAAAATGGATTTCCGTTCTTCGACGTGCTAGAAACTCG
This sequence comes from Pristionchus entomophagus, assembly GCA_036245825.1. Classification (NCBI taxonomy): domain Eukaryota; kingdom Metazoa; phylum Nematoda; class Chromadorea; order Rhabditida; family Neodiplogasteridae; genus Pristionchus; species Pristionchus entomophagus. The sequence goes on from BTSX01000001.1 coordinate 5,782,439, forward strand.
TTCAAAAGCTCAAAATGATCCTTACCACAATTCCTGATGATCCCCAAAGTTTGGTAATGATAGCTCTTAATTTGTCAACAGGGCACGAAAATAACGAATTTTTCACTTTTTCACGTGACCCTATTTTGGATGTTTACAGTTCAGAGGGTGATTTTCGTTCAAAGGTCATTCCCAGACGCGATGGTTGAATATTCATGGATTATACGATTTTCAAATTTTTAGAGCATTTGGATGACGTTCCCGCCCGCGGCAACCGAAAATCTGAGGTCAATCGATTTTCAACGTAGGCTATTTTTCGACATAATTAATTTTAACTTTATTCATTAATGATATCATGGTCTCTCATATCGAAATTCGAATTCAGCACACAAAGAAATACCAGAAGAACATTTAGTCAGGAAGTTCTGAGAGAAATTTTTTTCGACTAATGATAGTCAATTTTTGATTTGACAATCGATTAACCTCGGATTTTTGGCTGCAGCGGGCGGGAAAGTTATCCAAATGTTTTAAAAAGTTGAGAATCGTATAATCCATGGATATGCTACCATCTTGTCTTGGAATGACATCTGAATGAAAATCACCCTCAGAACTGTAAACATCCAAAATAGGGTCACGTGAAAAAGTGAAAAATTCGTTATTTTCGTGCCCTGTTGACAAATTAAGAGCTATCGTTACCAAACTTTGGGGATCATCAGGAATTGTGGTAAGGATCATTTTGAGCTTTGGAACGAGTTTCTAGCACGTCGAAGAACGAAAATCCATTTTTTCGGGACCATAGTTTGAGACAGTCTGAAGCCACTGTACGTCATCCTCCCATGAGTACATATTTTCATTAAAAAGGTATTGAGTCCTTCTAATAGCATACCGAGTAGGAAAGCTGGGAGAAAATTCATCGAGCAAATATTCCTCGATGAAAAACCATCCCATGATTGCGTCATCACCATGCAATATTGCGAAATCGTATTAAGGTCAGACACAGTGAGCATATGTAGGAGTACATGTACTGTCATCTATCAAAACCTCAGAACCATCGCCTATCTGGTTTGAAAGTTACATCATTTTGAATTTTTGGGTCAAGACTTATTGTCGATACTGTAGTAGTATTCCCTCGCTTCTAACCTGCAACGCTGTTTTAAACAATTAATAAATAAATAAATTCATATTTCGATGAATAAATAAAGAAAATAATAAACTATTTCCAGAGTCTTCGATGTCGGAGGTCAACGGTCTCAGAGGAAGAAGTGGATCCACTGTTTCGATGATGTTAAGGTGAGTGTTTTTTTCAATCGGAAATTCGAACCAGACATTCCCGACCTAATCAGTGTTCCCCATTTGAAGAGCGGATGAAACTCATCTCATTTCTGAACCGCACCATTGACGGAATGAAACTCAACCAGATTTTGCATACATGAGCGCAAAATAAAAGAAATTTGTTAAAATAAACAAATACAATTTTATTTTTTAAGGCCGTGATCTATGTTGTTGCTCTATCTGAATACGATCAGAAGCTGAAAGAGGACGAGTCTACGGTAAGCGGGAGATTTTATCGATCTATCGGTTCATTCCAAAAATTGCTAAAGTCATTCCAAATAAGGGAGTATGTATCCCAGAAAAATTGGGATTTGATAGGTTCTGAGGCAATCTCCATTCTGCACACTTCCAGTACGATACACGAAGTAGTGTGCAGAATGGAGAGAGCTGATATCTGAAATGACATCCCAAGTTGGACTGACTATGCCGTTCTTGGACTTAGGAAAAATGGACTTTCAGCACTAATGTCCTCGTCGATTTCAGCTGTTATTGACTGTATACTGTTCTTTCGATGCACCTGTTGCACTCCTAGGATGCACTGATTGAGACCGGGTTACTGTAGCTCCTAATCGATTGGATACCGTTACCGTAGCCGCGATGGGCATATCGATAGGTATACGGTCGTATAATTATAATTCTATGAGGAATCGATGGTCGGTAGAGACTAGCCATGTCGTTTCGGTTTTCGAATCTCTTCATTCCGCACATTCTCTAATCTCTGACGGGCGAGATAGTGCGCAAAATGGAGAGAGTCAAAACATATTACTGCATCACTAGTAGACACACGACTGCATTACATTCTCTAAAAGGGGCAGATGGAACGAATTTATCGAAAACATCATCAAACCAAACATTCAGAGCGGACATTCAAGTTTCGTCCCTGGGTAATCAGTGACAAGTTTTCGCTAATGAGATCGGAAAATTGAGAAAAAGCACACCCAACATACTATCGAATACAGTATACTACGATACGCACGTGACGGAACGAGAGGAATAATGCATGAAATATGCAATTGAACTTGCACTGTAGCACTAGATTACTGTAGCTTATGGATGACAGACTACCGTAATTGCATGTCGATACTGAATCGATACCGTACCCCCATCGCACCCGCCCTCTATCCCCCTCCATTTCCACTTCCTTCTTCTTGCAGAATCGTATGCAAGAATCGCTGCAATTGTTCGAGCAAGTGTGCAACAACAAGCACTTCCTCAACACGAATATGATTCTCTTCCTGAATAAGAAGGACCTGTTCGAGGAGAAGCTACCGTACACCAAGATCACGGTCGCCTTTCCGGATTACAATGGTGCGTCCGCGATTTGTAGACGGTATTGTGCCGGATAGAATTGCAGCTCTCTCCATTCTGCACACTCTCATGTCTCCCTGATCGGCGGGAGTGTGCAGGATGGAGAGAGCGAAATTGCAACATTAAACTGCTTTTCGAAATCTGAGAATGGAAAATGAGCTTTGTGTGGACAAATAAGCATAATTTTGATAGACATTTTTGTTATTGTAAAAATCAAATGCTCAGCAAAAACAATTCAGCGTTTAGCAGAGGATTCAAACGGAGCGCGGAACGTTTTATTCACGGGGAAGGGGAGACACGCGACGCGTCCTCAAAAACGTGTCGCGTGCCCCATCGAACTGTTCTAGTGATAGTCAACGGTCGGTTGGTTACATTCAACGTAATTGTTCAGGAGCGGGCACGTTCGAGGCCTGCGTGAAGTATATCCGGAGACGCTTCGAGAAGCAGAATAAGAACAAGAACAAGGTGATCTACTCGCATACCACATGTGCGACGGACACTCAGCAGGTATGCGATGGTTGATCTTTGGTCTTTGATATCCGGAAATATTTCCGAATATTTGCTATCTCTCCATTCTGCACACACTCTTGTCTGTCTGTTCCACGAAACAGTGTACAGAATGGAAAGAGTCTAGTGCAGACAAAGTACACGCAAACAATATCAGCGATCATGATTCAGGGATCAAAGACCAAATCTTCAAATTTCAGGTTGAATTCGTTCTCGACTCCACTCTTGACACTATCCTCTCGGCGAAACTCAAGGGATGCGGTCTCTATTGAGTTCTGTGTTTGACTGTCCCTCCTTTCAGATGATGCTCTTAGATTGAGTGTGAGATCAAAGATCAATCGAGTTCATTGTGTTCATCTTCAGCACCCGCAAGCACGCTACCGTATTCTCTCAGTTATCGATTATACTATACTCTATTTTCTACCGTATGCTACCAGTTATCGATATTTCATCTACCCTATTTTTAATCTGCTTCGATATTTACCGTATGATACCAGTTATCGATCGTTTTCTACGCTATTTATCTGATGTTCAACAATATTTACCATGTTCTGTCATCCATTGATTTTATTTTCGATATACTAATATATTTACCGTATGATACAAGTTGTCGATTTCGTCTTCCTTATGTATGATATTCTACTATATCTCTCGACTCTCGACCCATCTATCAATTGTTCTCGTACCTATCTCAAGTTCCTGTGTACTCTAAGTGATAGTAGTATCCTTGTAATTTATTTCGATTTGCGCTTCATCGACTCATGCCCAGATAACCGAAATCATTCCTAGTCCATCCATGCCAAAATCAGGGTACACTACATCAATCGTGAAGGATAGGCTAGGAATGATTTTTGGGCTCTTGGACTTATTCTCCCATTATTTATACCCTGTTGATCTCTCATTCTAACCCCTCGATCTCTAATCTTCTTCTTTATCAGTATAGTTCAATGTAAACACAACTTCCAACGAGGCAAAATAAAATAAAATTCTGAATTCTTGGTTATTATTGTGTGAGCACTGGGGTTAGAACTCGAAATCGGAGTGGGAGTTACACCTATCGATTTTCCTAATTTTTCTCAAAGCTTTTACACCCGAGAATGCTATCGATCCCTTCTACGAAAGGAAGGATTTAAGAAAACAAATCTTCTATGCAACTGTTTTTGTAACTGTTACAATAACATGAATAAAGTCTGGGGCGAGAGAACCGAAAAACAACGAACGAAAGACACTAAAACGAGCAGGGAGGGGAAATGAGGCTACCATAATCTAGGAACGAGGGAGGATGGGGAACGATATCGATCGATCACCGATGGCTACCGTATGCTTAGCGGTGCTTGCGCATCACCATGTAGGCCAGACCGCACGCCGCACCGACGACTCCCACCACGACCACCTGGAATACGGTAGATTTAGATTACTGTAGTCAATTTGCCCAAATCAATTATTACCTGTGTGGTTGGTGATAACAGGTTTTTAAAAAAATTAGTTCAAAGCCAGTTGATGCTGATTAAATCGCTTAAAATCGCGTCCATTCCCTTTAATAAAAAAGTCGCGTCGCCAAAAAATCAAGTTTATTTGTTTTTTTTTTCTCGGATTGAATATGAGCTCTCTCCATTCACTCTTTCGGTAATTTCACCGGCTAAAGAATGCACAGAATGAAGAGAAAACTATCCCATTTGTCAACATATATTGATCCTACAGTAGGCACAGTAGGATCGAGGGTACTGTAGACAAGAGAATATCGATTACCTGTCTCACCATCTCCGGATGCTCGTTGAGGAAATCGGCGAGGGCCGAGGAGGACGAGTCGGCCTGATAAAGATTATTGATCGATTCTATCGATGATCTACCGTACGCCATTCTCATATCCTACCGTGCGCGAAAGGCTCTTAGATAAATATCACAAATCATTTCAATTTAATGTGCTAGGTATTAGGATTTTTGGTGATGGCACGTTTTGGAACGTCCATTTTGGAACCCTCGAAGATGGCCGTTTTGGAACCTTCCCAAAAGAACGGAAAGACGGTTCAGAACCCTTATTTAAATACATGCGACGTTTTTATACTCTCTGATATTGAATTGCTAGCCACCCGTATTCAAATGATGATTCAAAACCGTCTTTCCGCTCTTTTGGGAGGGTTCCAAAATGGCCATCTTCGAGGGTTCCAAAATGGACGTTCCAAAACGTACCATCACCAGGATTTTTAAATATTTATTTCATAATGGCATATTTCACATTAATCAAATATCACCGCTATATCAGTTGCTAAACAATGCTTCCGCATCTCGAAACAGCCTGGGATATTTATTGGCGTGTAGAATTTCCTATGCTCATTATTGTACCCTCAATCCCCCTTCTCTACGACTACCACATCCTACCGTATAACTTATAACTGTGTCTCGACAGTGACCTTGGCTTTCGCAAACACTGCTACCGTACCCTACCGTACCTTAGTGAGGATGACCTTCGGTACGGTATGCCCATTGGTGGTGGAGGTGGGGACTGTCTCTTCCTCCTCATCTCTCTTCTTCTCCTCTCCTCCTTCCACTCTCATCTCTTCAGCCTCTTCCTTGGTTGCCTCGATGACATCGTCACGGGAGACCTGCGAACATATATTTCAATAATATTTAAATAATTTGAAAGAGACGACTATTTTAATCGGCAAATTTTAATTGTTGGATAAAAACTACGGCATATGTACAGACGATCACCCGCTACCGTGCTCACTTGACTTTAGCAATCAAGCGCTTCGCCAAACCACCGGGTCATCTTACAATGTCGGTAGGACGAAATACAATGTTTAATTTTTAGGATGTTATCAATCATCTTCCTATCAACTATCATAGCTGATGAAAATGATAAAGCACACTAGCGCACGGCGTTCTGCTGGCAACGCGCCAAGTGAGCTTTCGTAGTGAGACCATCGCGCGCTCTCTCACATTTGCATGCTCTCTCGCCTTCCCCTGACCGCTCTCATTTCTCTCGCTCACCCCATGTAAAACGCCGTGTAGCGCATCATCTATCCGCCCGCTCAAATTTTCATATCAGATAAAAATACAAGCAATAGCGAAAGCACATCGGCAAAGACTCTCCACCTTTTGCGTGATCTCTCGTCGGTTAGAGAGGCGAGAGAGCACGCGAATTAAGGAGTGTTGGACGCCAATTTCTACAAAGCAATGAGCGTGATTTCACCTATCCGTTGTGCTGATCTAAATAGCCATCAAATCAGCAATCTGTGCTAATGTAGTCCATAAATGAAACTTGCGCGCCCAAAAACCACCTGGGATGTGCAACGCCACTGCGACTTTCCTTGCTATTAAAATGTGATTATTTTGACAGTAATCATATTTTATTTTATTACTATAATCTGAGAAATCGCAAGTCCACTTATTTGTTGAGAAGCAAAAGATCATTAATCAACGAGAAGAGCTAAGGCAACTGATATGATATACTTGCACGTCACCAAATCGCCTTGCTTCAATTGTCAATTTTAGCGAGACGCAAGAAAACAGTGCTATTGAAGCCTGTACATCATTCAAGTCATACCTACGCAACGCCAATTCTCCATGTCGCACTTCTTTAATAACAAATTCTGTGAATAAATCGACTGACCTCTTCAAATCCTCCATTCGAATCGCTTCTCACGCTCTCCACCTTCTTCGGCTGATCCTGAGAATTATCGATTCAAAAAAATATCTCGCGATACCGTAACCTCATAAATAATATTACCAACTCATTGTAGAACCAACCCTAGCTCGAGATGAATTATTTTAAATTGTACTTTTAAGGACTGCGAAGAATTGTCATGTTAAACCATCGCGCTTCATGCTAGTAATTATATTGTGGACAAGTCACATTGCGGTTTCATATTTTTCAGATATTCCCTTGACCTCGCGTATTTGCAATATCTATGCCATTTGCGATTCAAATCAACAAAAGCAGTCATACTCCCATTCGATCGATAATCTACCGTACTTCCTCCTTCTGTTCTGTCTCTCGCTTCTCCGTGGAGGTTGTCTTGCGGATGACCAGAGGGCGCGACTTTTCCACGATCTGAAAAAGAGTACGGTAAGTATCGATTACTGAATCGACAGAATTGGGTAGTAATCGTGCTGAGAGTCTCTCAAGATCATGAAGGATAGACGTGAGGTGCAATCTAGATCAGTGGTAATGGAACTCAAAACGTCAGTAAATCGGGATGGATATCAGCTTTGATGATAAATCTCCATTATTATAAGGATAGGAGTGGGTAGATCAATCTCGGTTATTTCGAAATGAGGCTTCGCCTCATCATCTTTCCTCACCGGTCGGGGTATAAAAGACTGTCGAGGTGTAGGGGTTCGCACTATTTCCAGAGATCAAAGTTCATCAAAAGTCCAAAGATCAAAGATCACTCACTTCCTCCTCCTCCTCCTCTTCTTCTTCTTCCTCCTCCTCACTCTTCTGCACGGGAATCGTGCGTACTGTAGGCGAGGCGGGGGTCTTGAACGGAAGATTACATTAAAGGGCGATTACTAATTATTTAATTTCGGTTTCAGTTCTTTCCATTGAAAACGCAAATAAAAAAGGCGATAGTGTGCAGAATGGAGAGGGCTCAAAACCGAGGGAGCATCCCTAGATGTTACGGTATTAGATTTTCCGTGAATATGGCGCTACACAGAAAATCTCACTCAGAATGTTAGCAAAAATGAAATAATTAATGAATTATCAAAAATTTCTACAAACCACAGGCGTCGGGGTAGGCTCTTTCGGAATCTCTTCTTCTTCTTCTTCTTCCTTTTCCTCCTCACTTTCCTCCTTCTCCTCTTCCTCATGCTTCACTTCTTCCTCTTTGACATCGTCTTCCTCCTTTTTCTCCTCTTCTTTCACGACAGGATAATCAATCTCCTGAGGGTTACGGTAGTCAAGCCAAGCTACAGTATCTTTTTGACATCATTTTTCGGTTTTCTTGAGAAAATTGACGATTTTCGCCAAAACGACCACACACCACTATATACGTTTTGTAGCCCTTCCATTTCTAGATAGAAATCTTATAATGAGAGAGTCTCAAATTCATGATAAATTTGTCATTTATTGGATCGAATCCGAAAAATGCTCGATTTCGACCGGTTTTTAATCATATTTATTTTGTTTAATCGTTTCGTGAGTTCTAGTACCTATATTCGGATTCTACACAACAATCTACGCTATAAAAAATTATAGTCAGATTTGTCCGAGACAACATTTTAAAAACTTTTCCATGACCACTCCTCTCCTAAAAAAAAAAGGGCGGCCTACCGCCGGGAACGCTTGACGGAGACTAGTGGTTGGGGCGCGCGCCTTTCTCTACCTCTTGCAAAACATCACCTGCGGGCGGGAGTCGAACCTGCCTGCGTCGGCATGCCAGTCAGACACCATGCCCATTATAGTTGAAGAATGTCTCATGACAGAGGTAACAGAGGTTATCGATCGCCCGGCTGTCTACAGTAATCCCTCACCTTGGTCTCAGAGGGAATATCGACGATGCTCGCGTCCTTGATAGAATCGTCAATAACCTGCAAAATATACTTTAAAAATGATATTTGATATCCATGGGGTTCTGAGGGATTATCAAATCCATCATTCCTCATCTATTTTGTTATATTTTTGTAACATGATTGAACCGGGCAACGAAAATGTATAATTGAGAACGTGATATTTCATCTTTTTTGAATGAATTATTCAGTGAACGAGGCAGTCGCAGAGTACGCACCCTCATCGATCTTGTAATATTTTTGAAACGCAACGCAATAGGGGTTGATAATTGAACATCATTCAGAACATCAAAAGGCCCAGAATTTGTTTGTGCGTTTCAAAGCAGGATCCCCCGTAAGAATTGAGTTAATCTCCTCATCGATCTTGTATTATTCTTGAAACATAAGTCAACCGGGCAGCAAAACAATCACTTGATCTCAAAACAAACAATCACTCAGCGAGACGACGGACCTCCACCAAAAATATAATGATAGATTTTATTCTCTATTATATTATAAATCTAATTATTGTATCTCCGCTATCCCCCTCTTCTGATACGATGGTGGATGAATAATTGAATTGAATTAAACTTGACAGGATATAGGGCAATCATATGTCAAAAGGGTCTTGAAAAAGCGACAGTGCACGTCGGCACTCGGGCAAGACCCATATCGGCAAAGCGATAAAAACAGCGTAATGCATGGTAAAAATCGAAATATCGAGTAGATCACGTCGGCAAATTTGTTTGAGCATATCGGCAAAAAATTTTATGCGAGACCTCATTTGACATATGGGGGGCAATTCACTTACCGATTTGAGGAAGTCTCCACTGCTTTTCTCTGCAGCAGCTGCAGCTGCAGCCGGTGAGCCCTCGCGAATCGTCGTGGGAATGTCCATGCTTACTGCAAATACGGTAATTAGTCTACCATTATCGGCTTGGGATCTAAACCATTATTTTTTCTCAATCCTTACCTTCCTCGTTTTACGAAGCTAACAAGACTATAGAATAAGATCATGAGACCAAAATAGATTATCGACCTGCGCATTCTCCGTTACACCCACTGCACAAGTCAAGACGACATTACCCAATTTCAATAACGCGATGATTTTCCATCAAATAAAAAACGATAACTCACAAGCTTGTCTTATCGTTTATGACTAGACTGGTATGGCTGGAGTAATACTTTGCAAACCAGCATACTCGCCGTTTCAACTAGTTTGCATTACTGAAACTTTTACCCAAGTAGTGATTTTTAAATGACTTGGGTGCTCGAAAACAATAATAATCCACCGCTGGAAATACTCAAAATTGATGTAATAACTCACCCTGTTCCTTGCTCAGACTAGGATGGGTGGAGTAACTGGTGGATGCTCTCTCGGGGCAGCTGATCTGTCTCGCAATGGGAGATGGAACACTGTCACCGACCTGCAATTTATTTAAGATTATTTTTTTTGCAAAACAATCACCGGAAGTGGTAATTGGTGTCGTAGATAATAGAGGCGCTCTCTATTCTGCACACTCTTCTGACCAACGAAAGAGTGTGCAAAATGGAGAAATCAGCACAACCAATACTCAACCTTGATTGAGAATTCGGAATGAAGTGGACGTGATCTACAGATGAATGTCTGACGGAAGCGATGGGGCTCAGTGGAAGAGGAGGAGGAGGAGGAGGACATTGGGGGGGGGGGAGTGATCAAAGATCAATCTCGAGGGTGGATCACTATCGATTGACGACTAGGATGTCAATGTTGCCCCAGGGCGGGTTGTCATCGAGAGATATGGACACAGAGACAGAAAGATAGAGAGAGAGAGCAAGCGGGAACTTTACACTTATAGGCGAGCCTCTCCCTATGCTCCCTTCCCTCCCTAAACCCTCTCAAATCTCCCCTCATCTCTCACTCACTGAAGCCTAGCTCAAGAGTGACATGATACGTGATTCCGATGATTGGTCACTTGTTTCGAGCTAGCAAACGTAGAGATTGTAACGACTAGCGAACGCAGACTTATCGGATAAGAGAGTTGATAAGGGCTGATAAATATATTGTTAAACCGCTAAGCGACAGGTTCAAAATAATCGCCTCATTCCACCCATTCTCATAAACGTCAAGATTAGTGCTGGCAAATGAAGAATTCGTCTCTTCATTCCTCGTGCTCTCTCACCGGTCAGAGAGACGAGAGAGTATGTGAAATGAGGAGGGCGCTCTCTTCATTTGCCAGCCCTAGTCAAGGTACGCGCTTCTTATGAATTGATTATTTGACACTTGTTTCAATGAATCAAATTCAAGACGTCGAAGTGATCGGATTGGCGAGCAAATAAAATCTGATCTAACAATTGTGCAACCGCTATGTGACGGGTCCCGAAAATGAAGATGAACATGGAATTGTAGTTGAAAAAAATCAGAACATCGCAACAGCCTGCTCAGACGTCAAGATAACACTAATTAGTTGCTTTTCTCTTCACCGGACGAGATATTTTGCCGGCCCTTCCTGTTTGTCAAAAAAAAACGACGTCACACATTAGATGAGGTGAAGGAGAGAAGGAGAGGGGTGGATATCGATCTAAGGAGCGCGGCGTGGTTGTTTTCTAAAGATTTGGAAAGGTAAAGAGATCCAATCAAATGTCATGGACAAGAATGTCTTATCTAAACCCTGTGAAACCTCGTTCTTCTGGTTTGCAGAAACTTAAGAAAATGGCACAGAGAAATCATTTCTGAACAGATCTAATTGCCTAACTACACCGTGACCTCACGTAACCGAGTTATAGCATAGTACTCTCTCCAATGTGCACACTATCTGACCGGTTAGAGTGTTCGGAATGGAGAGAGCTATAATTCCACAACACTACGCAACCCGCTCAATAAACGTCTCTAGCACCAAAGCGTAAATAGGAGTCCGACTCTCCTCAACTCACCGTGATCTCTCGTTTCTCTGACCGGCGAGAGATTACACGAATTGAAGGAGAGTTCTTTCCGATTTGATATCACTAGTCTCTAGCACCAGATGAGCGAACAAGAAGAGAGAAAGAGGGTGGGAGAACGAGAAAACGAGATGAGAAAAGATCGTCAATAGAGAGGGGAAATATCTGGAGAATGTCAGAGAAAGAGGAGAAATAGAAGTGGAAAAAGACGAAGTGAAGGAGTTTAGAGGGAGAAATCGACGCAAACCAGATCATATTACACCCACTATGACGAGGACTTTGGGAAATATCGATTAATGAAATTTTCTAATATTTAAAACAGTAGATCAGTGGTTCACTACCGAGGGCATCAATTGGGGAAATAATAGCCCAAGCAACAGGAAAGCACAGAGAGATGATATTGCGAAAGTGTCGATTGAACTATTTTGAGCTCAGAATCACGTATTCAATGAAAAGACGTCAAATGAGAACATCATGTGCCAATTCAACTCGGCGAAATTTCGGAAATAATAATTGGAGAATTTTCGAGACAATCTGCAGTGAATTAAATTGAAGCACTGATAGGAGCTGAACAGTGTCTTATGTAACAGGAAAGCGATATGTGATTTAATGCTATTCAAGGTACAAAAAATACCGTTGAAAAAAAACGAAAAAAAAAAGCTCCAGGAGTATACAGGAGAAGCAAGGGAGGGGATGAGAAGAGATGGCGAGATAAGGGATAAGCACTTAACGCGAGGGGATTCATTCCCTCTCTTAACAATCCTCACAGAGATCAAAGATCGAAGACCGCGATCAGCTTTCCCTTCTCTCTCTAAAATAGAATGCTTCCACTGGCAAATTCTCTCCCAACTCGAATTTTGACCAGAGGCAAAACCAGAGGTTACGAAATACACACCCTACTGACGTGAACACGAGGGTGCAAGTGGCAGGGAGAGGAAAAGAGAAGGAGAGATGAGTGATCAGAGAGAGAGAGAGGGAGAGTAGATGAGAGGCAAAGAGGAGAGCGAGTACGGGACGCGCCATCTATGCAAAAATGAGCTGTCAAAGGCGATGATTCCCAGAATCGGACACTGATAACTATGATTCCTCGGTCGAAAAGTGCGCTCTCCATTTTTCACACCCTGTCGCCGGATAGAGCGACGAGAGTGTGCAAAATGGAGAGAGCTACTATTAGATCCGAACTGTCAATGCGATCATTCAAGGAAACAGTCACTGATAACACATGCAAGTGAATCAATCCGTGGAAAAATGGAACCAACAACCGCTATGTGTCATCACTGGATAAATCATGGATGTTAAATACAAACTAATCAGTTCGTTTTTCGCTCCTCGCGCAAAAGGGATTTCAACTGGATTCATCGATGTTTCAGACACGGTTCAACAGTTCGTCAGCACTATTGGGCGTCAATGTGTATCAGGGAAATTGCCTTCACCCAAAAAATCACAAGGAGAAAGGAACAAAATGAAAGTCGATAGCGCACAGGTCCAAAAATATTAGGCCGAAGATCAGAGATCAAAGATCATTCCACCCACCGGTTCTGGCGTCGGTTCTCCCTCTCCGAAGAGAACGTCGATCTTCTGAGAGTTGGCGAACAAGCAGATTTGATCGTCGAACTGAATAGGTACGCTATTAAATTATTAAAACATGCAATAAACTAATTAAAACACTAAATTGTATTATGAACTGCGTAGCAGAATAAAATTTCCCAAGGGAAACGCATCCGAAGTTGTACCAGAGTTGGAGCACAGTACTGACGGATATTTCAAATTTCAAATGAAACATCGATATGGATTTCACACTTTTCCGGTTAATATTTAATTTTTGGATCCGAAAACGCTCCGCTATTAATGCGAATACACTCATCTGAACATGCTGTTTCCCTTTAATGGCGTGATAGATCTATAGAGAATAGGTCCTTCTGCACTTCAATTACCACTGAAACGCATATCTAAATGTTCAATTCGACAAAACTACCGTACCTCGATCAGTCTTCCCTCAGGCAACGTGAACACGGCATCAACGCGACGACCCTGTAGATGGATGCAGTTTGATTACTGTACCTACCGTAATACTTTATGAAGGCACTAAGTTGTGATGTTCGCTGATACTAAAAATACGATTTTATTTGTGAATATCAACGGTGTACATATCGAATGGCGTAATCTTCCCCCCCCCCCCCGTACCTTCATAGCCTTCTCAATCGTCTTCGTCAACTGCTCCACTCCACTTCCACCAGGGAGGGTCACCCGTGTGTACGCTTCCTTTCCTCCACCGTGACTGAAATAGAGAATTAAAAAAAAATAGTTTAATAAAATAATCAAAAAAATCCATCCAAGCCAAAAGTCACTGTTCTGTTTCATCCATTGTACACAACCGTAAGAAATAGCAGCTTCCTAATGATTACATCACAGATTTTCTTTATAACAACAAAAATTGTTTGAAATCACTAGCTCCCGACAACGACTGAAGATCAAAGATCAATGATAATATATCACCTCGTTCTCACCAACAGGAACCTCGTGCGATACAGCGAGTCTCTGCGTCCATATGAGTAGGAAGGAGAGGAGGGAGAAATGACTGGAATTTATTAATTAAGAGACCGGCTCCGTTATTTTGGAGCATTTTGGCCCCTGCCCGGAACCGTTGCGCTATCAATGAGAACTACAAGCTCATACTCGGGTACTAGGGGTCTTGGTCCCGTATTTAACAAACGGTCAGTTATTTGTGGTTACTGCCTTGCCGGAGGGAGAAAAGTGAATTACAAGGTAAAAAGGTCGAAAAATCATATTTTCTCAACCATTCGGGATAGACACAATTTATCTTTTGCGTTATTCTAGGGGTGCCCTGGGACTCTGGAAAACCCGTTCTGCTTGGTTTCTAGTTGTTTCCAAAATGGGTTTTTCTACTTTCAATTTCAGTTTTTCGGATAAAGTTGTAACTTTTTGGCCGAACTACAAGTAGTCACTATGTGCGTTTTGTAGCTATTGCATGTATGCATCGGAATCACTGTTCGAATTGTTCCGCCAGGGACGCCGAATCCTAATATTTTTTAACAAAGCCAAAAAAGTCGTAAGTTTGAAGGTTTTTAGATCATAACTTTTTTAGTTCCTGTTTTTATGTGCTCTAATAGCAAAATTCGGATTTTACGCGCAAAAATACGTCAGAAATACCTATAGTCAGATTGTTTTGAGAATACAATTTTTTCAATTTTTTAATAGTCATTTTTGGGTCAAAAATTCGAAATCTCAGAAATATCTGACTATAGGTGTTTCTGACGTATTTTCACCCGCAGATGTCGAATTTTGATACTAGAGCTCACCAAAATGCGAAAGAAAAAAGTTACACTCGAAAAACTAAAACATTTTGAGTTTGAGACCGGGGTCATGAAAAAGTTTAAAAAATTCCGATGCATACATGCAATAGCTACAAAACGCACATAGTGACTACTTGTAGTTCGGCCAAAAAGTTACAACTTTATCCGAAAAACTGAAATGAAAGTAGAAAAACCCATTTTGGAAATAACTAGAAATCAAGCAGAACGGGTTTTCCAGAGTCCCAGGGCACCCCTAGAATAACGCAAAAGATAAATTGTGTCTATCCCGAATGGTTGAGAAAATATGATTTTTCGACCATTTTACCTTGTAATTCACTATTCTCCCTCCGGCGAGGCAGTAACCACAAATAAGTGACCGTTTGTTAAATACGGGGCCAAGACCCTCCTAGTACCCGAGTATGAGCTTGTGGGAACATCGGTGTTTCACCGCGGCTGGAAGTACTTTTCTAGACTGAAGCCAACAATAAAAAGTGGGGTCCTTTGATGCTACACCAAAAAATCTGTGAACGCAATTTTTTCAGACACGGAAAATTGCCGTTTCATGTATGCACCACCCCTGCTCAAACATTGTCATGCACTGATTTATACCATGCTCCGGGTGTTTCATGTTCACTTCACGTTTAATTGAATGAGGATAAAATAACATAAATTAAAATGTCTCACCAGGACTGCCGGGTCCACTGCTGAAGTCAAAGGAGGTGGAGCGAGAGGAGGAGAGAGGGATCGATTTCCTGAACAGAGAAAACTTATTTTGATAATATAATATTATGTTATTTACAAATCCCTAGCGGTGATCTATTGGCTTTGAGTGAACCGATCTCTGTTTAAGCCATTGGTGAAACACAACATCACAAACGGAAATAAAACTCTCGAAAATTACAGGCAACACGATACCAGGCTATCGTCTTCCCATCAATTTCCATCCTCTCCACTAGTAATACGATTGAGATCTTATCTCTCTCCATTCTGCACACTCTATCGCCAGTCATATATGCGAGATAGTGTGCAGAATGGAGAGAGACGTAAACCGTAATCTTCTTCTCTTCAACAAACCTCATCGTCACAATCGATGGTGAGAATCCGGGTGGTCTCGACGTGAAGGGCGGCGTGTATCCCTCAGATGACATTGACCCACGACGAGAAGACGAGTGAGAGGAGGGAGCTTGAGAGGAGGGTTACGGTAGGATTAGGGGAGTGATAAATGGGCAATCTATTGCCGCTGGTACGAGAGACTTCTCTACTACCACGAGTGAAACCCGAATCTTCCTTGATAAATAAAACAACAATCCTACGGCTTTAGATAAAATTGGAAAATTTTGTTCACGAGTAGCCAAGAATTAATCGAAGCTCGGGTCAAACTCTTTCACTTCATTCACCTGTGAGACGCGAATTTCCCTAGCATCGTTGTCTAACAAGAGCTACGAATCACTTATATTTTGAAAAAAAAAATTTTCTCACCAGTATCCGCCGATTCGCCAGACATGGCTCTGTATTCGACGTTTTCCTCGAATTGCAGCAGACTGAGCAGATGGTGCAGGTCCTGCAACGAGGAGTACCGTAATCAGATAGCTACCGTAACTCTAAAATAAATTAACAGTGCTCTATAGTCAATAATATTGACTATGACTCAATATATATCTACCGTAACCGTTATCCGGGTTGTCCACAATAAGGTAGCTTTATAAACACTTCATACTCATAATGAAAATTTTTTAATTGGACAGAAAACAGCCGTACAATCGAAACTAGGATCCATCAACCTCTCTTCATTCAACCGTGAAACAATGTTGTCCCGTGATCTAAGAAATAGCGAATCGCTTCTCGGCACTAAAGTACTCCTAGATATGAGCCCATCGCACCTCTACAAGTTCCCCTACCGTACCTGGATATTCTGACAACAGGCGACGTCGTATGGCGTCTCTCTACTGAATCCCTCGGCTGCTCGCTCGAATCCGACCTCAACCAGTGCCCGTGCGATATCCGAGTGACCACACGCAGCCGCGTAGTGGAGGGCGGTCCTGGAAGGAAAGGGACTAGGGTACGGTAGCTTGGTCGGGTTCGTATTTGTGAATTATTTGAAAAAAGTATTTGAAATTATTTTTTGGCTATTTGTTCTACAAGAGTTACTCGAATTCATCATTAACGAAATAAGCATAGTGAATTGTATGATGATTGGAGCACGAAACAATCGGCAACTTTGAGATAACTTGTAAGCCAGAAATTAAGTGGAAGAACACAGACCGATGGAATTTTTTGGGAACAAAGAGCACAATTCAACATTTCGAGAGTGATACTCTATGGCTTTGCGAATGACTTCCTCACCCCCGGGTCATTCTCTGAACAATCAAATCGCGCTAGGGGACAGTCTGACTGATCGAGGAGAGAGAGAAGAAGAGAAAGAGGAGGGAGGAGGAATAGCCCCCTCCCCCTCTCAGTTGACGGGAGAAGGAAGAAGGAGAGACAACTGCTGGCTGTCCCGCCATAGGAGACTAATGGGAATTCCCCCCTCACTCGTTCTAACAGATATCATGAGAGAGAGAGAAACATGAAAGCACCTGAATCAAGCTGAATCTGTGGAGTAGTTTTTGAAGACGAATGCAAGTCAAATCAATTTACAAGACATGCGATAATAATTGAAAGAGGAGTAAAACGCTAAAACACGGGGGAAAAAATGTCAAGCGTAAATTCCAGCAAAGCCAATATAGCTCGTTCTGGCACGATTAAATATTTTAAAAATTAAATAAATTGAAGCGTGGAAGAGAAATGAACTCACCAGCCGTTGGAGGGATGGTAGTAGTGCGGGTAGACTCGATTGTCGGAGAGAAAGGCACGAACCTGCAGTGAATTCGTCAAGTGAAGCAGTAGTAGTGAGTAGTGATGGCGGGTCGGTACTGGCTCTCTCCATTCTGCACACTTTCTCGCCAAACAGACCGACGAGAGTGTGTGCAGAATGGAGAGAGCTGAGAAAGAGCATCCTTAACTGCGAGTATTTTAAGAGAGAACAGGAGTTCTCTTGCTACTATTCTAGAACTATGAACAGTAAACATTGAACGGTTCGGATACTTTTTGTGGGATTCACTAACAAGTGCAAAGTGAAATAAAAGAAGTGAAGTAAGATTATCCGCGCCTTCTTTTTGGCTACCTGGCTGGAGGAGGCTTACACAGCTTAGTGCAACTGTTGCCGGATTTTTTCTCGCTAACTCGCACGGGAAAGAAAACTTCCGCGTTCGGCCTACTGACTTTTGAACAGGAGCAACGCTGTGGGGATAAAATAAATATAAAAGCTGTATTTTTACACTAAAAAATACTGCCGTTTAGTGGGAAAGACACTTGGCAGGGGTCTGTAAAAGAAGCGCGTCATAAAGGATCAAAGAGCGCTCTAGTACTAGAGTGGTCAGCGAGGGGCTATTGACAGATTATGACTGATCGGGGCTAGAGGGGAAGGAAACAGCTGTTGATACTCTAGAATGGACAGGACATTCGAGAGTTGAGCAACAAGAGGAGTCAGCAGTAAAGCAAATACGAAGCTCCTATTGAGGATAAATGAGAAAATACCGACTTTATCGATTTCTCCATTGATACAGTGGTGAATGAGAAGGAGTTGGTCGCGTGTCGAGAACTCGGAAGGAAGAGGAGGCATTCTACCCTTGAGTAACATCAATAAATAAATTAAGCGACTGAAATAAAATGGGTAACTCGAAAGACCGAGAAAATTTACAAGAAAGTTCGAGCGTGTACATTACAAATTGCCAAAAAGTCAATAACAATTTGGATACCGTATCCCGACTAAACTGTTGTTTGCACAACTCCTCATGCACGCTATTTGCACACCCGGAACTGTTCTCACACCAATTTTTTTTTGCATTTCATTTCCTTCTTCAAAATCAGTTTCCTCCCACTATCGATCAGTCAACGAACACGGCAAATTATAACATCAGCGCAACCAGTCAACATATATTTAAAAACAGAAGCGACCATGTGTGAATCAGCACTGAAAGGGTGACCAACGGGCAGTTTGAAAGGTGCAAAGGTAGGGATGGAAGTGACAGAGATAGAGGGGGAAACTGTTTGAGAGCACGTTCACAAAAAGCGCCCATTCCGCATTTGAGAGAGCATGAGAGACACCGGACAGAGTTGCAGTGGAAATTTCTATGGGAAAACATGGTGATATCGATAATTTATTGCAATCGCATGTAATGACAGATACCGTACTCGTTCGATGAAGCAGAAATGTGTTGCTGTCTCTCAGAGTTTAGTTGGAAATAAGAAACAGCTTTAGATCACCTGAACGGCCAAACACAATATACACAATTACAGTATACTGGGTGCTCACAATAATAACAGAATCATAGTTGAGAAATAATTTAATCTACAAAATATTAACAAAATAAATATGATGGCATGCTACTCGGACAAAATAAAAAAAAACATAGAATAGAATAGAATAGAATAGATTTATCCGCACAGGTGGTATTGTTGTGGGGGGGAGGGGTGGGGGGGGGGAGGTGGTTGGAACAAGAAGAACAAAGAATGTGTGAAATGGGGGGGGGGGGGTAACTAAGCGAGTAGAGCGAGCAAGTATACAGATCATCCAACCTCCTTACACATCACATTCACGAACTCTGCATAGTTTGTAGGTATTTTTCCTTTTCGAAGTACAACATACAGTAATTTACCTACTCTGTTTGCAAAACTGTGCTCGCGAATCTTAGTTCGAAATTTTTCTCGACACAATTTGAAGCCTGCGCCTCTGAGATTAGACTTGGAAAGAACCAGAAAATCGTTTCTGGTTCGGGATAATCTTGAATTCCCGAATAGCATTTCATAGACTAGTTTAAAGTCATTGATCTTTCGACGGTACATCAACGTGGTCAGTTTGAACATCTCGTTTCGTTCAACTGGTAATGGCCTGTTTTCAAAGTTGTATCCCAAACATTTGTAGCTAATCAACCTAGTGACTTTGTTCTGCAGTTTCTCTAGTTTACCAGCTTCTCTATCGAAAACTGGAAATGCGACACTAGGACTGAATTCTACCATAGGTCTAACGTAAGTAGTGTATGCATTAACCATCACCGCAGCGTTATTAGTGCTGAGTCCACGGAAAATTAAGTTGGAACGGATCGCAGCTTTTTGGATCACTATGTCAAAGTGTTCTTTGAATGTTAATTCCTTATCGATTTGAATACCGAGATCTCTGACAGAAGACTTCGGATCAATTTGAGTTCCATTCAAGTAATACTTCAACAGTGAATTTTCATTTCCTAAGTGGAGTACGTTACACTTCTCAATTGCAATTCGCAATTGCCAGATATCGCTCCACTCCAAAATTGAAACAACACATTCCTGAAGTTTGATTGGACCACTCAGTTCATCTTTTTCGAATGCGAGGTATATTTTTAGATCGTCAGCAAAAGTGAAACTTTTGCACCCATGCTTGTCTATAACCTGCGATAAATCGGCAGTATATAGATTGAATAGCAGAGGTCCTAAAACTGATCCTTGTGGGACCCCACTAATGACCGGTCTTGATTCAGATAATGTCGTTTTGACTCTCACTTTGAATAATCTTTTGGATAAGTACTCTTCAATCCATTTCACGGTCAGCAGTGGAAAGCCCATTTTGGATATCTTTTGAATTAATTTTGGATGGCTTACTGTGTCGAATGCTTTGGCATAGTCGAAGTATATCACATCGACACACCTGTGCTCATCAATCGCTTTTGACCATTCATTAACCACTTCGATCATTTGAGTTTCAACTGAGCGATTTTTTCGAAAGCCGAATTGCGTGTCAGGAAAGAGACCGTATCTTTCACTGTCAGCAATCATTTGCTTGGCAAGGCATTTCTCAAATACACGACAGAAGATGCTTGTTATTGAGACAGGTCTGTAGTTTGACGGGTTTGAAAATGGTGCTTTCTTCTTGAGAGGTGTTATTGTGGATGAGCGCCACCGGTCGGGAAGTTGAGATAATTCATACGATTTTCGAAAAATTATTTCAAGAGCCGCAGAAAGAGGGACTGCGGTATATTTAATAAAAATCATAGGTATATTATCTGGAGTTCATCCTATCTTTCAGTCGAACTTGAACCTCAACGAAATGATTTCTATACGATTTTGTGTTATTCATCTATATCTAAAGCAGAAGGGCCAGTCGAAATATCAGGTTTTTGTCAGTGGAAGGAGTGTAAAGGTGAAATATGTGTTGGAGGTCTGGTTCTCAATCAATCGATATCTCGTCAGAGCGTTGTGACCGAACCAGGACCAGTGATTGCAATCGCCATTGGTCCCGAGATGGGACACATCGGCCAGTCGGAGAACCGGAGAGATACAGTTATTACAAGAGGCAGAGCTGATATAAATCTACACTTGCACTGATTATTAGAGGAGAAACGTCGGATGAGATATGTTCTATTGTGGAAAGTGAAAACATGAATTGAACAAAACGACATCTGTAAAATTGAAACGGTTTTAAAAATTCCCGTAAATGTTAATATTTGAGGCAAACTAACACAACATTCTAAATTAGCAGTATTGTTTTCGGTTATTGTTTTGTGAGTACTGGGTTAAACTCGGAAGGAAGGGAAAGGTTCATCTAACGATTTTCCTAACTCTTCTCAATTCTTTTACACCAGAGAATGCTATGGATTCCTTCTACTAAAAGAAGGATATCTGAAAAAAAATCTTAAATGCAACTGTTTTTGTAAGTGTTACAACAACACGAATAATGTAATTGTCTGGGACGAGAGAAACAAAAACAACGAACGAAAGACACTAAAATGAGCAGAGAGGGAAAATGAGGCCACAGTAATCTAAGGACAAGAGAGAAAGGGGTACTGTATCGATCGTCGATGGCTACCGTATTCTTAGCGGTGCTTGCACATCACAATGTAGGCCATGCGGCACGCCATACCGACGAATCCCACCACAACCACCTGGAATACGGTAGATTTAGGTTACTGCAGTCGAGTAGATCGTATCGATTTATACGATATGTTTTATATTAGTTGAGTAAGAAAGGGAAGACGATCAATTGCAATCGCGACCATTCGCTTTTAGTAACAAATCGCGTCGCAAACCGCCTGGTAAATTTACGATGCCGATTGGAGAAGCAAGGAAATAATTAGGGGGACGGACTGGACCGGCTACCGTATACTACAGTAGGATAAGAGATTAATGAGTCAGGGTCAAGACTATCGATTGCCCATACAGTTACGGTAGGATTAGGGGTACTGTAGGAACGATGCAATCGATTACCTGTCTCACCAACTCCGGATGCCCGTTGAGGAAATCGGCGAGAGCCGAGGAGGAGGAGTCGGCCTGAAATCGATTATTGATCGATGCCGTCGATGATCTACCGTATCCCAATCCCGACATCAATCGTATACTACGTACTGAGATACTGTAGCTACCGTACTCGAAAGGCTCTTAGACACTAACATATTTCAACACGATAAATTCAGAGTGTGCGGTATTTAGATTCTTTGAATATTTATAGCGAGCAATGTCCGTCTTCGATCAAACGTCACCGCTATGGCAGTTGCTAAACGGTGCTTTCGTATCTCGAAATCGCCTGTAATTTTTTGGCGCTCCGACTTTCCTGATTTAACCGTATTTTCTATTCTTAAGTTGATAGGATACGAAAGTCCCTCTATGACATATCAACTCACCTTTCACTACCGTATCCCGCCATCTTCCCAACAACCGTCTCCGTACACCCAGTGATCCCAATGCATCCGGGCAGTTTCAATAATGCAGCTACCGCACCCTACCGTACCTTGGTGAGGACGACCTTGGGTACGGTGTGTCCATTGGTAGTGGATGTGGGAATTGTTTCTTCTTCCTTTTTCGTCTTCTCCTCTGGTCCTTTCACTTTCATCTTTTCAGCATCTTCCTTAGTCACCTCGACGACATCTTCACGAGAGACCTGCGAAAAAATATTTTATTAAAATGATTTTAGAGAGATAACGATTACCCGCCTCCGCGATCAATTGATTTTAGCAAACAGACGCGTCGCCAAACCACCGGGTCATTTCACAATGTTAGTAGGACGAAAATACAACGGTGTTTAATTTTGAGGATGTTATGGATCACCTTCATATCAACTGTCAAAGCAGACTCAAATGATAAAGCACACTAGCGCATCATTCCGCCTGTTCAAATGTTAATACCACATAAGAATGTAAGGCAATGAGCGTGCCTTCAATTATTTGTTGCGTTCTATGACGACGAATTATTAACAACCAGCACTAAAGTAGATGATAAATAAAACTAGCGCGCCCAAAAACCACCTGGTTTGCATATTGTCGCTACGATTTTCCCTCGTTACTGAAATTGATTATTTTCGCTATTAAAATTTTTTTTATTACAATAATCTGCTTAATCACCAGCAACCGTGCTACACATTTCCAAAGCATTTCAAATCACCAAAAGCCAATTCAAAAATCATGGCGCTCTCCATTATGCACACTCTTTAGCAAAGCTTACTATTCGATCCAGCGCTAGCGTCGACACTAATCTCAATCAGATCACAAATCGAGACGATGGAAGAGACTTTGATTATTATGAGCCGAAATCCCAGAGTTGATCAGTGAGTAGAGCTAAGACAGCTGATATGATATACTAGCGCATCGCCAAATCGCCTTGCTTCATTTTATTTACCAGCGGTATTCCCCCGCCTACGACGGGGGAAGCCACTGGCAGACTCGGTCTGTATCCCCCTCTCCCATCTCTCTCGGGAAGGTTGCGAAAGTTCTGGAAAGTTCTGGAAGTTACTATGACGAAATCTCTCTCATTCCCCACTTTCACACTCTCTGAAAAGAGTCTGGAAGTTTCTATGACAAAATCTCTCTTGTCCCTCTCTTTCCCCGCTCTGGGAAGTTTTGGAACCTTCTAGAACTTTCCTCAGAGAACCTTCTAGAACTTTCCTCAGAGAACCTTGTAGAACTTTCTTCAGAGAACCTTCTAGAAGTTGTGTGTTCTAGAAATTTCTTCAGAGAATTTCTGAACTTTCTTCAGAGAAAGTAAGATTCTGTAGTTTGTAGTCTCTAACCTAAAGTTTGTAGTGTGGTCTATAGTTTGATCGTTAGTCTTTCTAGTTTGTAGTTCGGTCTTTCTAGTTTGGTCATTATAGTTTGTAGTTCGGTCTTTCTAGTTTGTAGTTTGATCATTATAGTTTGTAGTTTGGTCTTTATTGTTTGTAGTTTGGTATTTGATCTTTGTAGTTTGATCTTTGATCTGTACCCGGAGGTCGGGGACCCTGAGGGCCGAGGAGGGGGCGGGGCCAAAAGGGGGCGGAGACATCACAGTCAGGTTTTTGCGCTTTATATAGGAGTATGATTTTTAATTCAGAGAAATCTTGAGATTAATGATAGTAGAGACCACACATCATTCAAAGCATACCAACGAAACGCTAATTCTCCTAGTTGCACTTCAAAAACATTTTCTCGGAATAAATATAATTATTTTATAATCTTACCTCCTCAAATCACCCATCGAGTCGCTCCTCACGCTCTCCACCTTCTTAGGGTACTCCTGAGGATTATCGATTAGTTCGCGATACCGTAACCTAGCCTCTCTACCGTAGGTTCGTAATATTACTAATTTTTAAGAAAAACAAACGTTTCGAAATATTTTTTTGGATAATTTGTCAAACGCGAGTGATTGCTTTTGAATAGAATTCGGGTCGCACAATCGCAGAGTAATTTCACTAAATCGACAAAATTTAAATCAAGTTTGAGGGTGTTGTGAACTTGGTATGCACTTCCAATAAGAGATAAAGGAAAAAATATGATGATACACTAGAGCATCGTCGAACTGGTCTGTCAGACAAAAACGCATGCATAGGGATGAAGTTTTAAATATTTGTTGTCGACGAAGACGAGCAAAGATCAGCAACTAGTGCTGATGAAGATGATAAATGAAACTAGCGCGCCTAAAAACCACCTGGTATGCCCATTGTTACTGAGATTTTTCCTTGCAACTCCGAATGAGGAGACGACAGAGGGGAAATGAGAGCGGAATCTCTGGCTCAAACCAGTTCGAAACAATGCGATATAAGACAATAACAGAATTTAGCTATATTATTATAATCTACGAAATAACCTGAATCCGTGCTACACATCTTCTAAAAAATGCTTTAGTAATCATTGGAAAGCCATGGTGAACAGTGCGCAAACACTCGTAATCGCTTGTACTTGATTTTGGATAGTACTCGCGTCACGGAACCGCCTGGCTAATTCACCGAGTCCATTAGGAATGCCGAATCGAATAGTGGTTCTCTCCATACTGCACACTTTCTTGTCTCTCACCGGTCAGACCACAAATAAAGACAACGGAAGCAAATTTGATTATTTGTTGAGATGTAACACGACGGTTAATGAGTGAGCAGAGCCAAAGCAGTTGATATGAAATATTAGCGCAACTTGAAAACGCCTTGCGACGGCGCAGCAAGGCGATTTAAAAAAAACAAAGAAACACACGAAATCAATCCTAGTGGAGGCTACACTATACTTAAGGCGCAACTACCTTCCCAGTTCTCTTTTGGGAATTCACATTATCTTCTAGGGTACCAGCGAAAGGGAAAAGAGCGATAGTTTTACTATGAAAACGGTCCGGCAAGCCGAGTTTTATCATTTTGAGACAATGACAGAATGAAAAGCAATGTGATCGTTATTAATATCGCTCACATTGCTTTTCATTCTGAAATTGTTTCAGAATATTGTTTTTGAAGCACAAGAAGGACCCATCAGAAATTTCGCTGATGAAGCTGATATGGTGTACGATTGCATCACCAAATCGTCTGATTGCACATGCTAGCGCGGATGATCTTCACATGCGAATGGTGATTATGTTTTTAATCGAAAACAACTTGGAATAAACTGTACGTGGAGGCACGATAAAACTTTAGGCATAATTAAGCAACGCGAATCATCCTAGTTGTACATATTTTTAACTTCAGGAAAAAATCAAATGACCTCCTCAAATCCTCCCACCGAATCGCTCCTCACGCTCTCCACCTTCTTCTGCTGCTCCTGGAGCATAATATGATTGATAAAACTTTATTATGGATTGTTAAAACTTATTTCTCGGTACTGTAAATTCCTCAATTATAATTTGAAGTCAAATACAGCACTTTAGCACTAGTTTATTGTGTAATTTACTATCAGGAACTTAACGCAACGGGGATTCCAACAGCGAGAGTGTGCAGAATGGAGAGAGCTACTATTCGATACTCCATCTACTGTCAATGCGATAAATTCGGAGTCTGGCACTTATAAGCACCGTAAACAAGAAATATGAAAAGAACTAAAAAAAAAATAAGCGAAGGATTATAGAGATTTTAGGAAAGAAAATTTGAGGAAATATCGATCAGAAGCTATTGTCACTCAGCACAGATATCATATTTAGAGATGCAACTGAATAGTGACGACTGAAAAGATAGAGTTTCTTAGAATGTATTTGCAAAAAGCACAATCCGCACGCATAAGAAAAAAGTGCTACAAAGATTAGCCGGGTGAAGTAATTATAAGTGATCCACAACATATTTTTAACAGTAAATGTTTTATATTTATGAATCAAAAGTATGCACGCAACGAATTGAATTGAAACCCAAATTAGAGATTATCATCAACATGCGCAGCAGAAAACAGCCAGGTGATTGGAGGGAATTTAGTAAAGAGCGAGTCCTGAGCATTAAAAAAATATCAACAGACAGAGAATATCAGCGCATCTTGCAACCGAGAAATACCAGGTTAGAACGGCGGCAATGATGAAATTCAATATTGGGATAGCCAATTCGTGCGAATTTCCGTGAATTATCCAGACGAGGCAAGAGAGGGTCGAGAAGAGTTCACGACAGAAAAAATATATGCAATTAGCGCTGAGTGGGAGGGAATCGGTGACAGAACAATAAAGCGTCTCAAAAAGGTAATTTTACAGGTAATTCCGATAGTAACGCGCTGCCTAAGGTAGTGATGCCTGAGGAGATCGAGTATTTTTTTTAGATTTCCCATTCGAGCAACTCATTGCCAGAAACCAGATCCCGGTCACATGAATAACTTGTACTCAAGAAATTCTCCAGGCGATTTAATTGAAAATAAATCATGGCAATGGTTTAGCAACAAACATTTAGAATATGTTTTGAAGTCGATCGACAAAACACATCGATCGACAAAGAATATCAGCGCATCTTGCAACCGAGAAAAACCGGGTGCATCAGGAACAAGAAAAACGCCCAAAAATCGCCAAAAAAACCGCCCCGAGCCGCCATGGGACGGTCCATGTTCAGGGGGGAATGTGACTGGACTGTAGTTCGAGGAGGAGAAGAGGGATCGTTGAGCATCAACAATACCCGCAGAGATCAAAGATCAAAGACCCCGATGAGCGCCTTGAACGGAAATGCGCCGGGTTCCGAAACAATAAGAAATAGTGTGCTAATTCGCGCGTATCCCAGTGATTTAGGAGAGGGAGGGAAAGAGAAGAGAGAGACGAGATAAGCGCTTAGCGCGACAGGAATTCCAGCAGCGAGAGTGTGCAGAATAGAGAGAGCTAGTAGAATTTATTGGCAAATAATGCGAGGCTATATTGGCAAAAATCACAATCCGCACGCATACGAAATTGGTGCTACAAATATTCGCCGGGTGAATTAATTGTAAGTGATCCACAACATATTTTTAACATTAAATGTTTTATTAGGTTGTCTAATAAGTTCCTGGTAGGTTATATTTAACACATTTTGAACGCTTTGCATTAACTTGATTAAATCTCCAAAACGGCTATATGTAGGCCTATACTAGGGCATGGTAGGCCTGTATTGTAATCGACTCACGCCTGCGTAGAAAAAAGATAAGCTAAATCAAAGCTAAATTAGCACATTTTCGGTAATTTTGGTTTTCTTTTCACTGACTATTCATACCAAAAGTATTCATCAGAAAATTCTGCCCAAAAAGGAAGTGAGGGGGCAAGGAGTGATTGTTCTTTTGACGCGAAAATATCCGGCCTTCCGACTATACGGAGAAAATAAATGCTCGATTTTGACGTTTTTAGCTCAAAATCACGTTTCATAAAACATCAGCTCTTCTCCGGTGATTCGGATCTTCTTGCAAATAATATTGGGAACTTATATGAAGTGGAACTTTGCTTTGTAATATAAGTGAGATCTGTTGGTCTATCGATTAGAGAAAAAATTAAGAAAATAAATTTCGGTTTACGTTCAAAAACAGCAGATTTATTTTTCGGCGCCAATTTCAAGAAGACCAGAAGTGACCGAGTCGTCGTACTAACTATATTGGAATTATCAGTCATTACACTTTACAAAAGTGACTTAAGTTGGGCCCTGTGGCAGTTCTTCTAAGAGCTCTTATATGTCATGGTCGAACTCGGCGAGTTTGGCTTGCCATTGTGTCCGTCTCCCTGATTAGACAGCCTTGATCCAACGTGCGCTATGAAGAGTATCTCAGCCCTCAACATTTATAAAAGTCATTATGTCGATAGTGCAAATGCTAAGGACAGGAGGTGTCAGAATATTCGAAAATAAAAACCTACCAGGAACTTATTAGACAACCTATTTGATATATATTTGAATCAAAAGTATGCACGCAGCGAATTGAATTGAAACCCAAATTAGAGATTATCATCAACTTGCGCAGCAGAAAACAGCCAGGAGATTGGAGGGAATTTAAGACAGAGAAAGGCCAAGTATTAAAAAAACCGATCGACAAAGAATATCAGCGCATCGTGCAGCCGAGAAAAACCAGGTCATCAGAAACAAGAAAACGCCCAAAATTGCCTGTGTTCAATAAGCTGCAGGGGAATCCGAGAGAAATAACCATGATAGTGGGAGGGCGACTGCAGGCGAATGGACGAGGGATTCATGAGCATCAACAATAACCACAGAGATCAAAGATCAAAGACCGCTCGCACGTCTCGCGTCTCTTTCGAAAATAGAGGGAAAGTTTTGGAAAAAAAAAAAGATTGTGCTTCCTCATTGGCAGAAAGCACAATCTGTACATGTAAGTAAATGGCGCTGCACTTATAGGCGAACTTCTCCATATGCTCCCTTTCCCTCCAACCTTCTCAAATCTCCTCTCATCTTTGCTTCGCTGGAGCATAGCTCAAGAATGAGATTATTGATTTAAATATATGTTCACTTGTTTTAAGCTACCAAGCATAAATTGTAACAACTGTGGAACGCATTGATATCGGATGCGGAAGTAAATAAGGCCCGATAAATTATCTGTGCAGCCGCTGTCTCGGGTTGAAACATCTATTCTCTCCTCAACGCTCACTCACTTAAATCCCACTGCTATAAAACAAAATAACGATATACGCGATTCGCATGCGGTATTTACATACTATATTTTAATAAATAAAAATTGGCTTCCAATAAGAGATTTAAGTGACGAGCTTATCAAGATGTAATCGGATAAAGAAGCCAGACGAAATAACCGTGTAATCACAATGTGACGGGTTCATTTAAAAAAATATCGGCAAAGAAATGAATCGTTGAAAAACAAAAAAAGCGCATCGGTCCGACGTCCAGATACTAGCAACTTCCCGCAGTTGCTTCTTCTTTCTATCAGATGGGAGATTTTTTTATGACCTATATTTTTGCCAAAGAAAAAAACATCATATACTGAGAGGTAGAAGTGGGAGAGAAAGAAAGGGGCGGAAGAAAGAGATCTTAGGATCGGTGAATGATTTTTTTCTAACTACTATCAGATATGAAAACGTAATCAGATACCAGTAACATGCCATCAAATCTAATCTTTGTGCAACCTCGAAGCGTCTGGTTGACAGAAACTCAAAAGATGCCAACGGAACAATCATTTATGTAAAGATTGAAACGCCTAACTACACCGTGTCCTCACGTAAACAAAGAGTTATTGAATAGTAACCTCTCCATTCTGCACACTATCTCGCCGGTCAGATAATAAAGGGTGTGCAGAATGGAGAGAGCAACCATTAGATTCAGCAACACTACGCAACCCTGTCAATGAACGTCTCGAGCACCAGATGAGTGAACAAGAAGAGAGAAATAGGGAAAACGAATGAGAAAAGATCGTCAATATAGAGGTGAAATATCCAGAGAATGTCAGAGAAAGAGGAGGAATAGAAGTGGAGAAAAGATTAGAGGAGGAGGAAAAATCAATACAAAGCAGATCAAATTACACCGACTTAGAAGTGAAATAGAGGAAATATTGATCGGAGCGTTTGCAAAATCCACTCGGCACAGATCACCTAATTTAGAATAGCGGCAACTAAGTAATGAAGCTTGAATAGATTTTTCTATGTACGAATTCGATCTCGCATTGCCAGAAAGCACAATAGGCGCACATAAGTAATTGGTGCTACCAAAATACGCCAGGCGATCCAATTGTAAATGAGTATTGGGATTTTCAGTATCAAATGTTTTATATTTTCGAATCAAAAAGATTCGAGCTTCGAACTGAATTGAGGCTCATATTACAGATCATTACCATCTTGCGCAGCGGAAACTGCCAGGTGATTGGAGTGAATTTAATACCGACAAAAAAGGCATGCATCAGAAAACATTGATCGGCACAGAATATCAGCGCATCTTGCATTCAAGAAACACCAGGTTAGAATGACGGAAATTTTCAAATGAAAGAGAGGAAACGATATGCACTTATTGATGAGTGGAACGAAATTCTTTTTTATACACATCAACAAAGCTTCTGGAAAAGATCAAAGACTTCTCAATTTAGAGCAAAATAGAAAATCCACTGGGCACTTTATTATCATAGTTCAGCGCCCACTGAAATAGTGATGCCTGAAGAGATCGAGTATTTAAACTACGAATCGTCCTACTCTTTGCCCGAACAAACAATCCGCGCACATAAGTTATTGGCGCTACATAGATTCGCCGGGCGATCCAACTGAAAGAGACTCGCAGACGTTTTATCAACAAACTTTTCAGTTTAGATTTTTTTATGACGTGAATTGTACAAAATTGAATCCTAATCTAGATCTAATCAGTCTCATTTGCAACAAGGAACTGATAGGTGATTGGAGGAAAATTAGTACAGAGGAAATGTGCCGTGCATTAAAAAAATCGACCGACAAAGAATATCAGCGCATCTTGCAACCGAGAAAAACCAGGTGCATCAGAAACAACAACAAAAAAACACCCAAAACGTCTCGGTTCAATAAGTTGCATTGGGATCCAAGTGAAATAAACATGATAGCGGGAGGAGGTGAAGAGGTGAACACTTAGCGAGACTGGAAGAGGGGTTCTAGAGCATCAACAATCCCCACAGAGATCAAAGATCACTTCTCTCTCGAAAATAGGGTGCCTACTGCATTGGCAGAAATCACAATCGGCGCATGTGAGCAACTTGTGCGGCAGAGATTCGCCATGCGTCCATGATGATTAAAAAAATTCGGATTTTTAACGGAGATTAGAGCTAGGAATGGAATAAGTCCGATCGATTTACCACGCATCTGGACAAGTCCCGTGGAACGTCTCTTAGGAGAGGGGCATGTTTATTAAGGATTTGAATATGGTTCAAGATGGCATCAGATACCAAGGACATGCACGTCTAATCATCAACTGGTGCAACCTCAACGCGACTGGTGGGAATAAACTCAAGAAAATACCACCGGAACAATCATTTGTGAGTAGACTGAAACGCCTAACTACTCTATGTTCTCACGTAACCTTAGAGTTCTTGAATAGTACTCGCTCCGTAATCTCGACGGTATGAAACTGAAGTGTGCAGAATGGAGAGAGCTAACTTCCAATTCGACAACACCACGTAACCCTGTCAATGAACGTCTCTAGCACCAGATGAGTGAACAAGAAGAGAGAAAGAGGGCAAGTGAATGAGAAAACGAGAAGAGAAAAGATCGTCAATAGAGAGGGAAAATATCCGGAGAATGTCAGAGAAAGAGGAGAAAAAGAGGTGAAAAAAAAACGATGCGAGTTTTGAGAGGAGGGAGAAATCGACGCAAACAAGATCATATTACACCCATAGGAAGAGGATTTGAATAAATGATCGATTATTATGCATCGTGAATGAGGAAAAAATTATTGATCAGGAAAAAACTGATAGACACGCATCGGAAACTCGTGCAACTCACGAGTAGATTTACCTGAACAATTTTTTAACGGTAAATGAAATCGTGATCACCTAGATCAGATGAGATATGTAACACATGAAACATGGAAGATCCAAAAAATAGAATAAATATTGTTATGCACCGTGAGACCGTCGTCTTACTAGAGTCTTTCTGAGTCTTTCTACCTGCATAGATGATCAGCTCATCATGGAACAGGAAGGTGCAAGGACATTCAGGAATAGATTAGAACTGGTCGCAAATTTGGGAGAAACATTCCGAATTTAACTTATTAAATGGAGCGGAATAGGAAACAGCGAAAATCGTGCGGATCCCAGTGAAACATCCAGGAGAAAGAATGGAAGGGACGAGAAGAGATAACGAGAGATAAACACTTAGCGCGAGGGGATTCTTTCCATCTGGAGTACAGGACGCGCCCTCTATGCAGAAATAACCTGTCGAGATCATTCCCGGAACTGGACATTGATAACTATGGTTGCCGGGTAGCAAAGTGCGCTCTCCATTCTGCACACTCTCTCGTTTCTCTGACCGACGAGAGCGTGTGCAGAGATCGTACACAGCTGCGCCACACGCCATCCCTTCATTAGTATTTTAGAGGAATTTTAAGCATTTTTGTAGAATTTTAATATTTTTCTCTGAATTGCTCGAGATTTTAGCGCGAGCGCGTGAAGAGCGGGGCGAGAGAGCGGGGGGGAGGGAGACAGACACACGCGAGAGAGGCTCCGCCCACATTCTCAAAACAATCTGACTATAGATATTTCTGACGTATTTTTGCGCGTAGAATCCGAATTTTGCCATTAGAGCACATAAAAACAAGAACTAAAAAAGTTATGATCTAAAAACCTTCAAAATTACGACTTTTTTGGCTTTGTTAAAAAATATTAGGATTCGGCGTCCCTGGCGGAACAATTCGAACAGTGATTCCGATGCATACATGCAATAGCTACAAAACGCACATAGTGAATACTTGTAGTTCGGCCTAAAAGTTACAACTTTATCCGAAAAACTGAAATTGAAAGTAGAAAAACCCATTTTGGAAACAACTAGAAATCAAGCAGAACGGGTTTTCCAGAGTCCCAGGGCACCCCTAGAATAACGCAAAAGATAAATTGTGTCTATCCCGAATGGTTGAGAAAATATGATTTTTCGACCATTTTACCTTGTAATTCACTATTCTCCCTCCGGCAAGGCAGCAACCACAAATAAGTGACCGTTTGTTAAATACGGGACCAAGACCCTCCTAGTACCCGAGTATGAGCTTGTAGTTCTCATTGATAGCGCAACGGTTCCGGGCAGGGGCCAAAATGCTCCAAAATAACGGAGCCGGTCTCTTAAGATAGAGACCACAAGCTCGGAGAGAATAGAGAGTTGCCAAAAACATGGCGAGAGGTCGAGCAAATTGAATATTCAATCAAATCAGACGATCAAAAGCGTATTCTGTAGATCTCAGGATCCTCTACGAAATGTGTGAGGCGCATCATGATAGGTCAACTTTAAGTAGGTCAAAATTGACGATTTATTGTCCAATGTAGAGATTTGAAGAGTTTCTAGTGATCGTACACAGCTGCGCCACACGCCATCCCTTCATTAGTATTTTAGAGGAATTTTAAGCATTTTTGTAGAATTTTAATATTTTTCTCTGAATTGCTCGAGATTTTAGCGCGAGCGCGTGAAGAGCGGGGCGAGAGAGCGGGGGGAGGGAGACAGACACACGCGAGAGAGGCTCCGCCCACATTCCCTCTCGTCTCATTTCACTCTCGTTTCCCTTGCCCAAGCACGCGTTGTTTTCGGGGGAGAAGAGATAGAAACAAAAGCATAAAAGCAAAAATGTTATTCAGACCGAGACCAACACAATGAGCATAATATTGAGTATGTGCGGTAAGGTAGATCAGCCTGTGGTCTCTATCTTAAGATTCAAAATCTCAGAGATTCAAAAACTCCAAACTCACTCGATCGCTTCGAAAAAGTTGCCTCCACCACTGCAAGTGAGCGTTTTAGTTGCCTCATTGAAGTGAAGCTGAAAATTGTACGATAATTTGGTAACGAGTCGAAATTTGATCAACGTTCCAACAACATTCAGAAAAGCAAAGAATCAGATGCGAACCCCTTCAGCTGGTTCATACGAGGAGGGCGCTGAAATATTGACATTTATTTTTTTCAAAAGAAGCGATATTGAACTTCTCGGAAGCACTATATGCAAAGAAATTATTGACTTTGAGTGGGATTCTAATAAATGGGGTATACCCAAAGGAAAATTACGTTTTAAGCACAAGAAATTCGTGAGTGGAACGTTGGCATTAGCAATTTTCTCTTCTCCATCAAACCATCCATCGGACTCATCACACTTGAGAGATGCGTGCAATTTCTCAGCGGAACTGCAATTGTTCGCTAGATCCAAAGAAGACAGAAAACGCCGCCCCCACAGGGCCTCGTACACTCTTATCTATATCTAACAACACAAAAGAGGTGTGGTTCCTTGAAGTTTTTTATTCGTGAATCTCACCTTGTTGTTGGTCGAATTCGCCGGCACAAGTGAGTGTATTGGTAGAATTATCGAAGTGAGCCTTCAATTTGTGCATTTTACTGTTATTTCCACGCTTTGAAAGGAATATCGAATTGAAATATTAAAGATTATCCGTGAAAAATGGTCATTTCCTATTCCTGAGAGCAGACTGTGAAATGTAGTGACCATTTCCCCCGAAGTCATCACTAAAATTTCCACATACGCACCCCTTTGTGGAAGATGTACGAGCAGTTATTTACTGAAAAAAAGCCTTGTTTGAGTCAGCCTTTGTTTATATCTTAGCAACGGATCAAATAAGCGGATTAATGTTGTCATAATTTTAGTGGATAGCTAACGCATCTTCACCTTTTCTGCACTCAAATTGCTGTGGTGACAGTGAATCAGTCGTTATTTCGTCTGCAAATCCACGAAGATACGATTCCAATCGGACATTCGTGTCCGTAAAGTGCGACCATCCAACACCTGGTGCGCACTCCGCTCGCGAGTTTTGCCGATCCCATACTCTCCAGCCCATCACTCCACCATCAAAGCTGTGAAAAGAGGAATGTTTGGTCATCTCTGAATCCGCTTAGTTTGTCAATCTAGTTCTGAATATGTCTCAGCTATACCTACTCACCTACCTGGTCCAATTTATGATTGGTTTCCTCCTATTTGTGCCCTTTCCAAGCAAATAATGTTAGATTAAAAGAATATGCTCACAAAAGTCGGTGGTTGTCGTTTTCACAAATTAGTACGATATCTTGCGATTGTTTGAGCCCGACTCCAGTCCATGTGCAGTCTGCAAAAAATGGATAGTACTTTCAAATTCCTAGGTTTCAACCATGTAATACTGTTAATATTATTAATATTATTAATAAAATAATATTACGATGGACGCAGGTCACAGCCAGTTGAGTGGCATTATCGGCTATTCGCTCTGTATCAAAATTCGGAAATACGCCTATCCATCCATCGTCGCCACACTTGAGATGTTTGTACAGTTTCGAGCCGAATCTGCAATACTCTTGCTGATAAATCAATCAATCAATCAATCATTTATCAGAATCATGGGTTAGGTCTTATCCCGCATTCTGATCTCTTCTGGTTCTGTATTCGCTCGATGACCACCAGTCGGATCGCGCTGGGCACGAATTCTAACTACTTGGATACCTTACAATCGTTAAAGACCAAGAGGGCAACCCCGGATGCGCTGGAGAGATGACATACATCGTACAATTGGCAACGACTGGTGGTCGATATCATCGAGTGAATACAGAACCAGAAGAGATCAGAATGCGGGATAAGACCTAACCCATGATTCTGATAAATGATTGATTGATTGATTGATTTATCAGCAAGAGTATTGCAGATTCGGCTCGAAACTGTACAAACATCTCAAGTGTGGCGACGATGGATGGATAGGCGTATTTCCGAATTTTGATACAGAGCGAATAGCCGATAATGCCACTCAACTGGCTGTGACCTGCGTCCATCGTAATATTATTAGGTCGGTCAGAAAGTTTCTTTCTTTTTCTTTTTGTTAATTTTAGCTCGACAGTTGTGCTTGTTTAAATCGCCAATATGCCATAAGTTAGGGGTGTCCTGGGGCAATATCGTAGTATGTGTGAATTGAACCGGCCTCGTGTGGAAGAAGGGAAAATATATTTTGAAGCGGAAATTGCAATAAAACATGATTTTCGGTATGTACCGTCACGACCTCCGATTACAGAAAATAGCGAACACCAAGTTCTACCCAAGAAAATAACGATAGAACAAGAGTTGCTTATTCTTTTAGCATCGAAATAACCGCCCTTCTGACCTTATACAAAAAGGGACGCAGCTATATGTCTTGTTTTCAATCTTCAATTATCGATATCAAAGTTCAAGAAAATTCAGCTAATTTCTGGATAATGGGATCCTCTTTCAATTTGTTTTGGGGACTCACTAGGTATTGTACTTTGATATGCACTTGAATTGACATTTGAAGATCTATCGACTCGACAGCTGTGTGATGGAAACTGTTTTTCGAGAGTTCCAGAACCGTCTGTTGCATCTTCACAAGCGCTTTTCTATTAAGCATGCTGCGATAATTTCCTCGCAATAACTTAATGGTAATCATCAATCATCGTACTTTATAAATGTGACACTGGTTGGGCCCTATTACTTCTTTCCACTCTGCACTGGGTTGAGATACAGATGCGATTCATGGTCAACCACTGTGAATTTAACTTTACTTTGTGTCCCTCATACTGATTGTTCAGCCCTGATATAATGTGCGCTAAAAAGAGCAACAATGCCCTCATTGATTATGTAAAGCCATATGCTGATCGATCAAACAACAAGAATAATATAGGTCAGAATCGATGAGCGTAAAAAAGAAAGAATCTTTCTGACCGACCTGATAATAATATTTACAGTATCGATTGTAAGGTATCCAAGTAGTTAGAATTCGTGCCCAGCGCGATCCGACTGGTGGTCATCGAGCGAATACAGAACCAGAAGAGATCAGAATGCGGGATAAGACCTAACCCATGATTCTGATAAATGATTGATTGATTGATTGATTTATCAGCAAGAGTATTGCAGATTCGGCTCGAAACTGTACAAACATCTCAAGTGTGGCGACGATGGATGGATAGGCGTATTTCCGAATTTTGATACAGAGCGAATAGCCGATAATGCCACTCAACTGGCTGTGACCTGCGCCCATCGTAATATTATTTTATTAATAATATTAATAATATTAACAGTATTACATGGTTGAAACCTAGGAATTTGAAAGTACTATCCATTTTTTGCAGACTGCACATGGACTGGAGTCGGGCTCAAACAATCGCAAGATATCGTACTAATTTGTGAAAACGACAACCACCGACTTTTGTGAGCATATTCTTTTAATCTAATATTATTTGCTTGGAAAGGGCACAAATAGGAGGAAACCAATCATAAATTGGACCAGGTAGGTGAGTAGGTATAGCTGAGACATATTCAGAACTAGATTGACAAACTAAGCGGATTCAGAGATGACCAACCATTCCTCTTTTCACAGCTTTGATGGTGGAGTGATGGGCTGGAGAGTATGGGATCGGCAAAACTCGCGAGCGGAGTGCGCACCAGGTGTTGGATGGCCGCACTTTACGGACACGAATGTCCGATTGGAATCGTATCTTCGTGGATTTGCAGACGAAATAACGACTGATTCACTGTCACCACAGCAATTTGAGTGCAGAAAATGTGAAGATGCGTTAGCTATAAACTAAAATTATGACAACATTAATCCGCTTATTTGATCCGTTGCTAAGATATAAACAAAGGCTGACTCAAACAAGGCTTTTTTCAGTTAATAACTGCTCGTACATCTTCCACAAAGGGCATGGTGTCTGACTGGCATACCGACGCAGGCAGTTTCGACTCCCGCCCGCAGGTGATGTTTTGCAAGAGGTAGAGAAAGGCGCGCGCCCCAACCACTAGCCTCCGTCAAGCGCTCCCTGCGGTAGTATGTGGAAATTTTAGTGATGACTTCGGGGGAAATGGTCACTACATTTCACAGTCTGCTCTCAGGAATAGGAAATGACCATTTTTCACGGATAATCTTTAATATTTCAATTCGATATTCCTTTCAAAGCGTGGAAATAACAGTAAAATGCACAAATTGAAGGCTCACTTCGATAATTCTACCAATACACTCACTTGTGCCGGCGAATTCGACCAACAACAAGGTGAGATTCACGAATAAAAAACTTCAAGGAACCACACCTCTTTTATGTTGTTAGATATAGATAAGAGTGTACGAGGCCCTGTGGGGGCGGCGTTTTCTGTCTTCTTTGGATCTAGCGAACAATTGCAGTTCCGCTGAGAAATTGCACGCATCTCTCAAGTGTGATGAGTCCGATGGATGGTTTGATGGAGAAGAGAAAATTGCTAATGCCAACGTTCCACTCACGAATTTCTTGTGCTTAAAACGTAATTTTCCTTTGGGTATACCCCATTTATTAGAATCCCACTCAAAGTCAATAATTTCTTTGCATATAGTGCTTCCGAGAAGTTCAATATCGCTTCTTTTGAAAAAAATAAATGTCAATATTTCAGCGCCCTCCTCGTATGAACCAGCTGAAGGGGTTCGCATCTGATTCTTTGCTTTTCTGAATGTTGTTGGAACGTTGATCAAATTTCGACTCGTTACCAAATTATCGTACAATTTTCAGCTTCACTTCAATGAGGCAACTAAAACGCTCACTTGCAGTGGTGGAGGCAACTTTTTCGAAGCGATCGAGTGAGTTTGGAGTTTTTGAATCTCTGAGATTTTGAATCTTAAGATAGAGACCACAGGCTGATCTACCTTACCGCACATACTCAATATTATGCTCATTGTGTTGGTCTCGGTCTGAATAACATTTTTGCTTTTATGCTTTTGTTTCTATCTCTTCTCCCCCGAAAACAACGCGTGCTTGGGCAAGGGAAACGAGAGTGAAATGAGACGAGAGGGAATGTGGGCGGAGCCTCTCTCGCGTGTGTCTGTCTCCCTCCCCCCGCTCTCTCGCCCCGCTCTTCACGCGCTCGCGCTAAAATCTCGAGCAATTCAGAGAAAAATATTAAAATTCTACAAAAATGCTTAAAATTCCTCTAAAATACTAATGAAGGGATGGCGTGTGGCGCAGCTGTGTACGATCACTAGAAACTCTTCAAATCTCTACATTGGACAATAAATCGTCAATTTTGACCTACTTAAAGTTGACCTATCATGATGCGCCTCACACATTTCGTAGAGGATCCTGAGATCTACAGAATACGCTTTTGATCGTCTGATTTGATTGAATATTCAATTTGCTCGACCTCTCGCCATGTTTTTGGCAACTCTCTATTCTCTCCGAGCTTGTGGTCTCTATCTTAAGAGACCGGCTCCGTTATTTTGGAGCATTTTGGCCCCTGCCCGGAACCGTTGCGCTATCAATGAGAACTACAAGCTCATACTCGGGTACTAGGAGGGTCTTGGTCCCGTATTTAACAAACGGTCACTTATTTGTGGTTGCTGCCTTGCCGGAGGGAGAATAGTGAATTACAAGGTAAAATGGTCGAAAAATCATATTTTCTCAACCATTCGGGATAGACACAATTTATCTTTTGCGTTATTCTAGGGGTGCCCTGGGACTCTGGAAAACCCGTTCTGCTTGATTTCTAGTTGTTTCCAAAATGGGTTTTTCTACTTTCAATTTCAGTTTTTCGGATAAAGTTGTAACTTTTAGGCCGAACTACAAGTATTCACTATGTGCGTTTTGTAGCTATTGCATGTATGCATCGGAATCACTGTTCGAATTGTTCCGCCAGGGACGCCGAATCCTAATATTTTTTAACAAAGCCAAAAAAGTCGTAATTTTGAAGGTTTTTAGATCATAACTTTTTTAGTTCTTGTTTTTATGTGCTCTAATGGCAAAATTCGGATTCTACGCGCAAAAATACGTCAGAAATATCTATAGTCAGATTGTTTTGAGAATACATTTTTTTCAACTTTTTCATGACCCATGGTCATTTTTGGGTCAAAAAGTCGAAATCTCAGAAATATCTGACTATAGGTGTTTCTGACGTATTTTCCCCCGTAGATGTCGAATTTTGATACTAGAGCTCACCAAAATGCGAAAGAAAAATGTTACACTCGAAAAACTAAAACATTTTGAGTTTGAGACCGTAACTTTTTTCTTTCGCATTTTGGTGAGCTCTAGTATCAATATTCGACATCTACGGGTGAAAATACGTCAGAAACACCTATAGTCAGATATTTCTGAGATTTCGAATTTTTGACCCAAAAATGACCATGGGTCATGAAAAAGTTGAAAAAAATGTATTCTCAAAACAATCTGACTATAGATATTTCTGACGTATTTTTGCGCGTAGAATCCGAATCTTTCCATTAGAGCACATAAAAACAAGAACTAAAAAAGTTATGATCTAAAAACCTTCAAAATTACGACTTTTTTGGCTTTGTTAAAAAATATTAGGATTCGGCGTCCCTGACGGAACAATTCGAACAGTGATTCCGATGTATACATGCAATAGCTACAAAACGCACATAGTGACTACTTGTAGTTCGACCAAAAAGTTACAACTTTATCCGAAAAACTGAAATTGAAAGTAGAAAAACCCATTTTGGAAACAACTAGAAATCAAGCAGAACGGGTTTTCCAGAGTCCCAGGGCACCCCTAGAATAACGCAAAAGATAAATTGTGTCTATCCCGAATGGTTGAGAATATATGATTTTTCGACCATTTTACCTTGTAATTCACTATTCTCCCTCCGGCAAGGCAGTAACCACAAATAAGTGACCGTTTGTTAAATACGGGACCAAGACCCTCCTAGTACCAGAGTATGAGCTTGTAGTTCTCATTGCTAGCGCAACGGTACCGGGGGGTCATCCAAAATAACCGATCTGCTCTCATAAGATACATTTATCCTGTCCTCAAGGCACTGTACCTGCAGTACGGTAGCTTCGTTTAGGGAGGGAGTGGGATCTTCGATTTCAATTTATCAGGGGTCATTGATGAAGAAGTCTTCTTTGGCATCTTGGGTCAACTGATGTAACGTTTTTGGTCGATCCCCATTGAGCTTTGAAGTAGACCATCCAATCTCCGATGTTGGTTATGTTTGAATCCTACAGTAATCTTTCAGTCCCGGTAACGGCTGGTCGTCAAGGGCCGTGTCGTATCAGTGTGACGAGCGTGTAGGCTGGATCGGCGACAGCAAGGCACATTCCCAAATGACCGCACCAAATGGCAGCACACTCCTATCCGCGCGACCTGTGTGAAAGGTATCATACTTTTCAATTTCACCGGTATACTGATAGAGTTGAAGGCTGCTTTGAGCTTTGTAGCCAAGGGGGGAGGGGGTAGCCAATTTTGCCATTTTTCCTTTCTTTCCAGTGTTTTTCATATCCGATTGATACTTGGGGCTACGTGACATCTATGTATTAGGAAGTCTCATCACTCAGGCGTTTCCTGCTGAGAGGAGGGATCCCAAAAAGTAGATATCGGTTAACATGCAAATGGAGGACAATGCGTTTGGATCAGGGGAGAGAAGAGAACTCCAGAAGTTCCGAAATTAGAGAAAACGAGAGAATATTTGTCATCGAATCTTGAAAAATATTGCAGAATGCGAGGTAATTGGAGAAGGACTCAACGTGGAAAAGCCCGAATCCATTCTTAGCGTGTCCTGTACTGATCCTGCGATGGAATTATTGTGAGTTTTAGAGCTTTCGTTTTTGTTGTCGATTAGTTTCCTATTGCAATCTCTGCGCTCTAGTAGGTCACAAAAACGGATACATATTTAAAATCAATGAGGTGTCAAATGTTGTCCTGAATCAGAAAACCGAATAGTATCTGTTCTCAAAGTCAGAAATAATCACAAAATCCACTTTCATTTTTTTGCTGTAGTAAATATTCAAATATTTATTGTTTGTCCTGCTACAACTAAACAAGACTAATGTTTCAAGCGACCAGTTCGCAAACGTACTAGGGCTCACCTTTCTGACGGTAATGAAATAGGAAATGGACTTGTTATGTCGAGATCAAATAGCGCTCGCTTCTCCGAACAGAAAAGACCCGAATGAGCTGAAAAGGGAGACCCTAAGGCATACTATTAATTCAGCTACAACGATACGAGCGTCGGCCGCGTCACTTCGTGCGAGGGGTATAGCTGGCAGGTAGTCTCCTGGTTTTTGACACTTTCACAAATATTACCGCTCGTCTAACATCTTATACTCGTAGAGAGGGCTGTACTAGTTAGGGGTTATTTCCGTGTGTGACAGAAACAAACAA
Source organism: Pristionchus entomophagus (assembly GCA_036245825.1). NCBI lineage: Eukaryota > Metazoa > Nematoda > Chromadorea > Rhabditida > Neodiplogasteridae > Pristionchus > Pristionchus entomophagus. The sequence goes on from BTSX01000001.1 coordinate 5,824,721, forward strand.
GAGAGCATCTGTTGATAGTGGCGGGGGATGGAGTGGCAGTGGAAAATGAAAGGAGAGAAGATGGACTTCGTGGTCCCACTGCGGCTGGAGTGCAGACTCGGTATGACAGGTTAGTGATGACAATTCGGCCTCGACTCTCCTCAATTTGCATGCTATCTCGCCGGTAAGGGAAACGAGAGAGTGCTTAGTAGAGTTGGTAATTCAATGATGACTCTCTTAATTTTGCCCACTCTCTCGCTTCTCTGACCGTAGAGAGATTATGCCAAATGAAGATTGAATTGTGAACCCTAGTACTGGCTTTTGTGAAGATTGGACATACTCCTCATTTCATCCTCATGTAAGCGGTGACCGCAGCGTTGAAGTTCTTGATGAAAAATTCTGAAATAATAACGAAGATATTTGTTGTAGAATCTGCCTCAAACGAGTCCGAGCAGACCGGCGTGACAGGTTAGCTAAAAGTATATACAAAATACATTTTTAAAAAGTTGAAAGATTATCGATAATAAATCATTTGTCTCCAACCTAACGAGGAACTATTGGTGTTCCTAATTTCATTTCAATTTTAGATTCGATGTTCGTTCCTTGCCCCCATATGGGAATTCTCGCCATTATCGCCGCCATTCTTTCCATTGTCAGTTTAAAAAAAATTATAAACATTTAAAAAAAAACATGATTGAAGCAGTAACGATCTAAAGGCGAAGAAAACAAAAACAATAAATAATAAATTTCTGTAGCGTACCAAATGAGTTAATGATTACAGTACAGATTCACATAATACCTGATCACTTTCAGTAACTGCGAGATTCTCAATGGAGTCGTTGCCGATTTTCCTTCTGAACTGTGAAGATATCAGTCAGAAATGAGATAAATCGATTGACTATCAATACATGCACTTTTTTCTCGCAACATGAACTAAATGATCTACCAAAGGGAAATTTGAAAGGGCACTACGTAAAAGAAACTCACTTAGTCCACGAGATAACGTATAGGAGCTGCTCGTTTGTTTTGCAGCTCGGCTCGGAACTGGCAAAGCAGCTCTTAAATAATTAAAATTACGCTGTGTTCTTAATTTTCTCCTTTTTATATTACTATCAATTTTTCTAAAAAGTCTAACGATCCAATTCAAAAAATTACGCCCATTTTGTTTTAGTCTCTAAAAATCACCGTCAGCGGATCCTTCTTCACATGCTCGCTGAGGCAACACAGATATCTCGTTCCCATCCAGCACAATCTAAAAAGAGCATAGCTCATTTTCTGAAACGTTCATGAATGCGCACTAGTGATGACTATTCGGTATCGAATCGCACGACCTCTTGCCTGACAGAGAAACGAGAGAGTATGCGAATTGAGGAGAGTCGGATGCCGATTTGCCGTCAATAATCTGAACGTACGCTCCGGATTCGCCGGCGAATTGACTGTAGGCCGATCCGCTTGTCTGTGCCACGAATCGGTAGCCTTCCTCGCAGTAGTTGCCCGGATTACACCAGAATCCTCCTTGCCAGTAGCACTTAATATGCCACTAAGATCCGAATTCAGAGGAATGAACTCACGATGCCATTGCCCTTTGGAGCATCGCCGACGACTCTCTTGTTCCCAAGATCGCCCTCCGGACCGCCTAGGTTCACATTCTTGTCCCACTTTGTATCCCATTTCTGCGAACATTCGGAGAAGACGAAGAGAAGCGAAGCCGCGATGAGAGCTGCAGTTTGCTTCGTGGATCAGAACGGTTGTTGGCTTACCTCGAAGCATCGTAGCCATCGATAGAAGAGTCGGTGTCTATGCCTCTTCGAACGCTTATCGCCCTTTTATACTGATCAGATTCGTGATCATTGGTGACGACGAGTAAGAATTGGTGTCTGCATTACCCTCAATGTTCCCAAGCATAGAACATAGAGAGTAGGCAAAACGGAAAGGTTCGAGGTCACGGAAGGAAAGGTCAGCGATCTACAGTTTTTATCGCGAACCGTTCCCTCTCATCATTCTAAACTCTATCGAGCCTGAATGGCGAGAGATCGAGGAGAAATGAGAAACTTGATTGATGCGCTCTGCTCACATGTTTTCGCCACCCGACTTCCATTTTTCATCCGATATCTTATTCGCTTGCGATTAGTCTTTGCTCTAAATATGTCACTGACAAAGGAGAGGAAAAAATTCTCCAAATTGTCAATTTACTCAAGAAAGTTGTGTAAGAATCTTTTTGCACACCCTCTCGTCGGTCACGAGAAGATTTTGCATAACGGAGTGGGCTTGCAACTGAAATTATATCCCAGTCGAAAACTCATTCCACTCCCGGCAATATGTCAGAAGGTTTTGAATATGAAAATTTAAATTGGTGCAAATTACCAGGAGAATCCGCGATGCGATTAAATTTCTTTAGAGCTGACTGTGGACAATGTTATTAACGCAACGAAAGAGTAGAACCTAATAAGAATTCATCGTATAAAAAGACTCATTTTGTTGATAGCAAAGCTAGTTAGATGCTTTTTTATTTCGCATCAGTGGTGAACGCTGGCTCCAGATCCACTCGCCCTAGGCGAGGAGGGGGAGTGCTCACCAGACCAGACTGGTTACGAAGAGGGGGAGATGTGAGCGGAGTCAGAGCGGGCAGAAAGCAGCGGTCAATTCGGGGGGGGGGGGCGCTCATCATTGTTTCGCATTCTTGCCTGGAATGCCAGCAACTCACTAGGTATTCAATTTCGGTTTTGTCTCTCTCCATTCTGCACACTATCTCGCCAGTCATAGAAGATAAAGAGTGTGCAGAATGAAAAGAGTCGAAAATCGAAACAACATCACTACTACACACTAGGCAGAAGATGTGACCAGGCGGATTTCCGTTGGGTTAAGAAATTATTGAAAGTTGCGCGGAATTGGATTCGAACCCATGTTGTCCAAAATTTACAAAACTTGTTAGCCAATCACACTAACCACTACTCCACGAGAACACACCTCTAGATACCTTGAACAGCGGTAATGAATGCGACCGCTGCTTACACAGATTTCCCATGTATTTTTCATGACCTATTTTAGATGCTTAGGAAGCAAAAGTGGCAACTTTTCAAAACGGATTGGGGACTCCCTGAGGGGTGTTTCTCGATGTCTGTCAACGAATTTCACGGGGACCGCGGTGTACTTTTGCGGTTCCCTTGTCAAGCTAGAGCGCTGATTGTTGATATCTTGCCTATCTCATAGCCATTTGAGTGCTCAGATCGAATTATCACGGATGTATTTGTATCAAGCATTTTCGCGGTGCTAGATTTTTGAGCCGACTCTCCGACTCTCCGATGTGTCCCAATTCGGGACCAATGGCGATTGCAATCAATGGTCCTGGTTCGGCCACAACGCTCTGACGAGATATCGATTGTTAGAAACCGAGATTTCCTTCATACATCTCGCCTTTTCACTCCTTCCTCTGATGAAATATCAAATTTTCGTATTTATATTTGATCTCAACGCGTAGACAAGAGATCTTTTGAATGTAGTGTATCGATTGATTGTCACGGGGACTCGAGCGGGTTTTATGGTTGAGGGATCAAGGAGGATTCGTCATGCATACTCGTGTCATAAGCAATGTTGAGCGTTTAAGTTTATTGATTTTCAGTCCCAAAGCATCACAGAAAAAAAACAAGACGCGCAAAGTTATCTTTATTTCGATATCGATATGTGTAGTTGAATAATCAGCAGCGAAAGTACTTCTTGGCGAGAGAACTTCACTCGACGATTGTGCCAGCATCGCAGCATTTGTTCGCGCTGAAAAGCGTATGTTCTAAAGATGTTGTTTCGGTTTTTGACTCTCCTCATTCTGCACACTCTCTGCGAGAGCACGTATATTGAGAAAATTCGTTTCCCTTTTGCCATCACTAATATCTTCCCACTTTTTAATTGGTTTTTGTTTTGAAACTCACTTAGTCCACGAGGCAAAGGTGAGTAGCTGCTCGTCTCCTTTGCAGGACGGTCCGGAACCTTCACGGCAGCTCTACAATGAGCACAATTATGTCTTATTCTTCAAGTGTTCGTTGAAGAGAACATCCCTTTCGGTAACAAAAGGCTAACCATTGAAATCGCTTTCGTCACGATTACTCACCGTCAACGGGTCCTTCTTCACATGGCCTTCGAGGCAGCAAAGATATCTCGTTCCCATCCAGCACAATCTGAAAAGGGCATAGCCCATCTAGTGGATTTCTCATTTCTACAAGTATCTCTATCCAATACTGATAGGTCAACATACGCTCCAGATTCGCCGGCGAATTGACTGTAGGTCGACTGTTTGTGCTGTGACACGTATCGGTAGCCTTCCTCGCAGTAGTTGCCCGGATTACACCAGAATCCTCCTTGCCAGTAGCACTCAATGAACCACGTTAGATCATTATCGGAGGAATGGACTCACAACGCCATTGCCCTTTGGAGCATCGCCGACGACTCTCTTGTCCCCCATATTCTCTTCCGGACCACCGAGGATGACATTCTTGTCCCACTTTGTATCCCATTTCTGCGAGCATTCGGAGAAGACGAAGAGAAGCGAAGCCGCGATGAGACCTGGATCATCCTTTGTGGATACGAATAGTAATTGGCTTACCTCGTAGCATTGTATCCTAGAGAGACGATTCGGCGCCGATGCCTCTTCTATTGAGTATCGCTCTTTTATACGGATCAAACTAGTGATCATTGGATAAGACGAATCAGAAATAGCATCTTCATTTCCCTCAATGCACCCAAACCGCGAGCATAGAGAGTAGGCAAAACGGACAGATTCGAGGTCGCAAAAGAAAAGGACGTGCAGTTTTTTTCGTGAACCGTTCTCTATCGAGATGAGACAAACAACACGTTGATATAAACGGGTTCAATGGGAAGTGCGTCAAGTAGGGAGAGGAGAGCGTGTACTGTGTTTTGAACTCTGGTGCAGATGTTATCGAGCACCGGAGTAGCTTGCAGGATGAAGTGACAAATATTAAGAAAATGATTATATTATAATGCGAAATTAATAATATTAGTTGCTCATTGCCTCACACGTTGTAAATGTTTGTAAACCTGGCTTTTCATTGATCCTCTACGGTCGACTGGTACTTATTATTTATCGTAATCTTACACAACTTTCTTGAGTAAATTGAATATTTGGAGAATTTTTTCCTCTCCTTTGTCAGTGACATATTTAGAGCACAGACTAATCGCAAGCGAATAAGATATCGGATGAAAAATGGAAGTCGGGTGGCGAAAACATGTGAGCAGAGCGCATCAATCAAGTTTCTCATTTCTCCTCGATCTCTCGCCATTGAGGCTCGAGGAGATAGAGTTTAGAATGATGAGAGGGAACGGTTCGCGATAAAACTGTAGATCGCTGACCTTTCCTTTCGTGACCTCGAACCTTTCCGTTCTGCCTACTCTCTATGTTCTATGCTTGGGAACTTTGAGGGTAATGCAGACACCAATTCTTACTCGTCGTCACCAATGATCACGAATCTGATCAGTATAAAAGGGCGATAAGCGTTCGAAGAGGCATCGGCACCGACTCTTCTATCTATGGCTACAATGCTTCGAGGTAAGCCAACAACCGTTCTGATCCACGAAGCAAACTGCAGTAATCATCGCGGCTTCGCTTCTCTTCGTCTTCTCCGAATGTTCGCAGAAATTGGATACAAAGTGGAACAAGAATGTGAACCTCGGCGGTCCGGAGGATCTTGGGAACAAGAGAGTCGTCGGCGATGCTCCAAAGGGCAATGGCATCGTGAGTTCATTCCTCTGAATTCGGATCTTACGTGGCATATTAAGTGCTACTTGCAAGGAGGATTCTGGTGTAATCCGGGCAACTACTGCGAGGAAGGCTACCGATTCGTGGCACAGACAGGCGAATCGGCCTACAGTCAATTCGCCGGCGAATCCGGAGCGTACGTTCAGATTATTGACGGCAAATCGGCATCCGACTCTCCTCAATTCGCATACTCTCTCGTTTCTCTGTCAGGCAAGAGGTCGTGCGATTCGATACCGATTAGTCATCACTAGCTGGACGATAAATTAGAAGAGCAGCGGGTTCTTCAAAGGAAACTATGAAGGGAATAGTAGGAGATCGACTGGACAATGAGTCTTCCAATGAAAAGTAGGGTTTTTCACATTCATCATTTATCGATCACCTATATCTGAAAAAGTGTACGCTAAACTGGGTTGCAAGCCCTCATATGATGTGAAATGCTGAAGTTGATTGGGCAAACATAAATGACGGGAGAGACAATAAATCGTAAAAATCGTTCAAGACGTTCGCCTCAACCTAATACTACTCGCACAACCAGAGCACACACACGCTATCATTGCTCGTAAATACTCGAGGGATAGAGGCATCAGCATTCTCTCGCGCTTTCCTAGACGCTGTCATCAGTCTCATTTCGTCACAAGCTGACAGCATAATGTCTTTGTTTTAAAAGATCATAATAATTTCGATTGTGATTTGCACAATATGTCTGAATCATCCGGAACATTTCTTGCACGTTAAAAGCTACCCGAAATATACGTATCGAACTACAAATTTGTGATCAATATAGAAGTAATACAAACAATGATTAAGTTCAGCTTGAGTGAATGCTCGCCGATAGAGTGTTCGCATGTGCGATTCGATTGGCGGTGGGTGCAATTGACTGTCGCTTTAGTTTGGAATTTTTGAGTGATCCACTCATAAAGAGACACCACGGATTGGTAACAGCCAGAATGAGAGTAGGGAAGAAGATATAGGCCTGCATGAACACGAGCAGACCTGGCTGAAACGTTTTAAAAAAAATTATTTCTTTAAAAAACCATTCCAAAAGATTTTACGTACGCCCAAATAATCAATTTCTACAACGAATACTAGCAACTTGCGTTGAATTGTGAATCGGCGTGTAACTATTGGGTTTCATCGACTATTTACTCAAACTGACCAATTTGAGTGTCGTGGCTAGAGCAGCAACGACTGTGAATGAGAAGTAGAGAACAAGTGAGCAGAAATGAGCGAATGCTAGAAGGGAAACATTATTATTATTATTATTATTATTATGTTATCAAAAATAATATATTTTTTTTGTAAATCGACGCCTCACCAAGGAATGTAGTCTTCCGTTCGTGCGAACTAACTCGTCCATTCTGGCTAGAGAATCTGTAAACAATTAATGGATAAAACACGTGTATTCTCTCAGATTGCATAACCCCCAGGATATAGGAGCCGTCTTTTCATCAGGATCGGGGATACAAATTGCCTCTCACGCGATTCGTCTCTAATCACGTGTATTTATTATCCTAGAGTAGTATATGGAGGATGAGAAAAACTTTGACGTTGACGATTTGTCCCAGAACCGGCTTTTACGCATTTTCCGGATCAAGGTGCGGCTCTATCGTATCTCAGCTCCCAGTTGAGCTACGAGGTTCTCGTAGAGCTCAAAATGTGCGGACAAATATTATAAGAAAGTTACATGTTGACACGGAAGAGCGAGGAGGCCATCTTATATTCGAAATATTTGCAAAACGGAGCTGCACATCACATAATAAAATGCTCTGATTTCCCAATCCCCCAATTTGAGACAGGTTAGAGCAGACTCCCATTAGTCTAGGAAAAATTTCCGTTACTTTAGGTAGGGGTGCCGGAAGAAAGTTATGATCCATCAAACATGAAAAAAATCGATTTTGACGGTTTTTCGTGTATAACTTTTTCATTCAAGCTTTCATGATCTCTAGTAATGAAATTCGGATTCAGCGCGCAAAATACACCAAAACACCTCTAGTGAAAAAGTTCCGAGACAAAAAACATTTCCACTTTTTCATCTGCTCTAACCTCGCTCAAATGGGAAATCAGAACGTTCTATTACGTGATTTTCTGCTCCGTTTTGCAAATATTTCGAATAGAACATGGCCTCCTCGCTCTTCCGTGTCAACATGTAACTTTCTTATAATATTTTTTCCGCACAGTTTTAGCTCTACGACAATCTTGTAGCTCAACTGGGAGCTGAAATACGATAGAGCCGTACATTGAACCGGAAAATGCCTAAAAGCCGGTTCTGGGACAAATCGTCAACGTCAAAGTTTTTCTCATCCTCCATATACTCTAGGATAATTATCTCATGAGGATTGTCCAAACTTTCGGCTCGTATTTCCTCAGAGGGGACAGTTTCCTGCAATCTCTCAGAATACACGTGATTAGAGACGAATCGCGTGAGAGTCGAGAGTATTGACGGGATACCCTAAAAGGCGGCCCGAGCGATAACTCGCTTCAAAATAATGGTAGAAACAATCCAAAACCACCATTCGAAAGAGAATTTGGATTGGAAAAATGTCGGATTGTTCATTTTATTGTACGTCTATGCACTGGATCAGGGCGGTCGTGTATGCAAAAAAACACGAGGCGGCCCGCGGGCCGCCATCCATAACTCGCTTCAAAATGAAGCTAGAGAGGAACCAAGACAATAATTCGAAAGAGGAGAGCATTGCAATTATCTTTTAAGTTGATGATTTTTTTCCATCTCTATGCACTGGAGCAGGGCAGTTGGTTTTTCAGAAAAAAAAGCATCAATTCTGGCGGCCCGCGGCCCAGACACCCTAAAATGCGGCCCGCCCTATAACTCGCTTCAAGATGATGGTAGATACAAACCGAAACCACCATTCGAAAGAGAATTTGGAGTAGAAAAAATGTCTGATTGATCGTTTTATTGTACGTCTATGCACTGGATCAGGGCGGTCGTGTATGCAAAAAAACACGAGGCGGCCCGCGGGCCGCCATCCATAACTCGCTTCAAAATGAAGCTAGAGATAAACCAAGACCATATTTCGAATCAGGAGAGGATTGCGGGCCGCGGGCCGCCTTTTAGGGTATCCCGAGTATTGACGGCCCGGCGGCGGAAGGAAATTTGTAACCCCGATTCTGATGAAACGTATACCGTAAGTATTTTTTCAAATGATGCTCTATGAAACTGCGTTGACAGCATTGTGATATCGGTCTCATCTTCGAGTATTGATAGGTCAAAGTGGGTACATTATGAGTTTTTAGTCAAAATAACCTGCGGGAAAACAATCATAATTCGCTTCAAAATGAGAAGCATTTTGCAAAATACATTCGAAAGAGCAGTCAGAGATGAAGATTTTATATGTTGATGAACTTATTCCATGTCGCAGCGCTGAAGCGGGGTGGTCGGTTTACAAAAAAAGTGATGTAAGTCTGGTAATATTTTATTCTTCAAAAAGTTCTCGAGATTGATTTTAGATTATACTGGTACCTAATTTCGAATGTACTTTGCAAAATGTTTCTAGCGTCATTTTGAAGCGAATTATGATTGTTTCCCGCATCTCATTTTGACTAAAAACTCATAGCGTACCCACTTTGACCAATCAATACTCGAAGATCCTGTCCTTCGCATTTGATCTACCTGTACAAGGCTTGTTATGGTCTATGAGGGCAGTGATACTCTTTATAGCGCACACTCAATCAGTGCTGGCTAATCAAAAAGAAGGACACTATGGGAAGCCAAACTCGCCGAGTCCGACCATGAAATGCACTTTGTTTTTGGAACAGCGCTATTTGCAGAACTGTCATTTGGCCTAACCTAAGTCACTTAAAGCCAGATATTCACGGAAAATCACAGCTTGATGGCGAATGCTAGATTGCGCCTTATACTGAAATTCCCGGGTCGTGACCAACCTTAACGCGTCGTACGCAATTGTTCACGAACTCGATGTTGAACCCGGCGCTCTCAGAAGAAACGGCGAGAAGCAGGAGAAAGAGGAGAGACCGCATGATGAAGAGAGGATTGGAGTTGTCGAGGATCACATCAACGTTTATAGGAGGAACGAGAGTCAACCGAAGGGGCGGTGCGGACCAAGAGACACTCTCCGCGCTCCTCCTGGTCTCTTCAACTCTCTCTTTCAAGAGAAATCACACGGAATCGAGAGAACACTACAATACTCTCTCCTATCAGAAGAGCTGACAAGAGGCGATGCGCCTCTGCCTTTCGCACCGTCTCTAGCTTCGTTCGGTCGGCGAGGGACCGAGCGAATTCGAGATTTGTTGGAAGTAAAATACGGAGAGAAAAACGTCCGATTATGGTGATAAGCCCCGTCCTCGCGCCATTATTGACGATCTCTAGCACAGACAGACTGTAGTCACTGTCTGGGGTGACATATGGGTGCAAATTTGTCTTGTGCGCCGAATCCGATCGGCTCGACAATCAATTGTCATTGCACCTCAGTGTCTAGTCGCAAGGCGCGTATCATGGAACATCAGTACTTTTGCAAAGTATAATGCCTGATGATTATAATATAGTTAATACCACGGCTCGATCACTGCACGCCTTCTTGAAATAGGCGCCAAAATAAAAATCTGATGTTTCTGAACACAACACAACATATATTTTCGTATTTATTTTTCTAGTCGATAGATCTACAGATCTCATTTATAGTGCATTGCAAAGTGCCATGTCATGTAAGCGTACATCATTATTTGAGAAAAGATCCGACTGTCCGGACAAGAGTTGATTTTTTTGTGAAGCTATACATTCATATTTGCAGGCAAAGTTGATAATTCCTCTTTTCCCTATAATCAGAAGGCAGGATATTTCGTCGTCAAAATAATTATCAACCAATGCCCCGTCACTCTATTTTTGGGCAGAATTGTGCGGTGAAAATTTTCGGTAGAAATATTCAGTGATAGGAGTACCGAAATTCGTCGAAATTCTGGTAATTTTCCTTTGATATTAGTTATCTAATTTTCTACGAAGGCGTGATTTGATTACGAATATAGGATTATAATGCCATAATACACCCTCGAACATTGCTATGTAGGGGATTGAAGCAAGCTATTGGAACCAGCTCTAATTGTATGAAACGAAACCTACCAGTAACTTATGAGACCACCTAATAGTTTTGCAAACTAACAAGGGACGATACGTTGCAATGCACTATATTTGAAATCTATATATATATCGGCTCGAGAATATAGCGAAAGACACTAATTTCGATCAATTTCAGCACCACTTGATCTGTGTTTAGGTGCTTCTGAGTCAGAAGCGACTGACTATTGGTTCCAGCTGTATTACAATCCTCACACATTGCAAATACATCGAACAGTAATTCTGTGTAAACCCGAGAAACAGAGCATTTCAGTGTTTGTCTACGTAGTAATAGGTCGAAGATTGCAGGTGAAAAATCTACTTCCATCGTTTCCAACGCCCACATACCCAATCATTTGCGTTGGATCAATCTTTTCGGTGCCTGGCAGTGACAGTTGTCGATTCTATCTTTAGGCTGCTTTCCGTTTCATTAGCAGCAAAAACAGATCCATTCAAAGAAAGGAAAAACCCCAAGTGACGGGAAAATTGCGAATGAATCCCGCGAGAAGATAATGAAGAAGCACGAATATGTCAATTATGGCCTGAAATACTCGTTCGCTTTGAATGAAGAAATATCCAACCTGATTTTTCCATAGCGAGAAAAAGAGTGAATCGAATGGAGCACTTTCCCTTCGGATATAAAGCCATCGAAGTTCATATGTATAGAGAATGAGGGTGCTAATTGCAATCGTCTTAATTGATTAGATTAAGAAACAAGATGACAAAATATTAAACCCCGAGCGGTCCATGATACCAAGGCCTAATCAGCAACTGTTGAGCAGTTTCGGATTGATTCATAATCAGTGGCAATCTATTCGCTAACACCGACGGTTTCTCGTTTGAACTAAACGCTTTTTTTATGATTTTGAATATATTTGTATTTTGCTCTGGCAGCTCAGAAACGAAGTAGGAGAACGAATAATACAAAAATGCAAAACAATAGGATTGACTAGAAATTAGTCCGTCCAAGTGACTTCTGAAATGAGTGGAGTCGCTGTGATTGCGTTTCATCGCCTTGCCGTTGTGTGCTTCCCTCTCTCCCGTATAACGATGGTTTGAAATATCAATTAAACCAGTGTTGAATTTCCCTTCTTCTCAGCGGCTAGATCGCTCAAATCGTACGCTTGTAACCTTCATACACGTATTTATAACCGCTCCATTTATGATCCCATTTGTTCTGGCCGATCCAGCATAGTAAGTATTATTTTTGCATTAATTTAGACCAATATTCTCTCAGTAGTTACTATTTCGAGCCGTACAATACAGGCGTGCAACTTTACACTTCTCACCATGCAAATATCGTTAGTCGCTAACCCAACCCTTAGAAATCCTGCTTCATTTAATTCAAGCATCATCTGATCAGCTGGTCGCATCGACCCTACAAACCTGCACTTTTAATTTTTCAGCAAAGTGTAATATTTGACGTCAATGGTCTTTCCGCCACGCTCTTCTGCTTCATATGCTACCATATTCTTCCGATTATTTCGGTTTGATTATCAACAAATGCATTATGAGACGAATCGCGATATACTCGAGAGCCCCGCGGCAGTACGAAATTTGTATCCCGATCCTGGTGAAAAGTATACCGTAAGTATTGCAAATGATTCTCTATAAAAATGCATTGACGGGATTATGAGATCGGTACTCATGCTCTCTTGCTTTCTTCTCGTATTCAAATCATCATCTATAATTTGAATACAATCTTTTCACTATTCAAATATCAATGCACTGATGAGCACTGTTGAGAAAGCGCGTAGAATGATAATTATCAATTATTGTCGGACTCACGTCCATATGAGCTCGATCTGCATAGCGGTGTCGAAGCCGGACATCCGGTTGATTCCGTAGTTGTTGAGCATTGAGGATAGCCGGGCATAGAATGATATCGATTTTTCAGCAGCATCGTCGGAACGACGATCAAGTGCGAGAACGTCTTCTGCTTCGCTCCTAACACAACCGAGGTGACGATTCGTTCAGGACTAACTAAATATCACGCATTTTACCTACTGTATGACTGATCGTAGGACCTACTTTTAAGATGACCCCCAGTTTCTTCCCGGTTTTCGATGACCCTTGGGTAGGTATCCACTGAGGCAGAGTAAGACTGGTATATGAAAGATATTTCCAGGAGGTCACGCTGAGCTTCGTCTTTGAAACGCGAGTTCTCTTGATTATATCATTACGAAAAAGATATAATTGGACGTTTTTCAGCCAAACCTTCTTCGATTTTGACGTTTAAAAGCTTATTGGAAAGATCTCGACGAGCCTGATCGAACTAGCCAATCAGAACTTAAGACCCGCATTTTTTAAATGAGATCCTCTACAGAGGCCAAGTTATTGGAAAATATAGACTAAACCGAATTTTACTTCAAAGATCTCGACAAGACGCTTCTCAAAGACGAAGTTCAGCAAGACCTCCTGGAAATATCTTTGATCTACCAGCCCTCTAACTCTGCCTCACTGAATACCTAGCCAAGGGTCATCGAAAACCAGGAACGTTCTTTCGTTGCTTAACCGGCATAGAGAGTGTGAAGTGGTGATAGTTATTCCTCATTGTAACAACCCTACGTCAAACTGACAAATGCTTGCATTTGGTCGTCAGTCACAAAAGCATTTGCAGATGGCTGTCGTGGAATATTATAACATATTCAAACTCACCTTCTGTCCATGACCGTTGTTACTCGTGTACCACACCCAATATGTTCTGATAAAAGTTTCACATTATTTTTTTGATAATTGATTCACGAAAAAAACGTATCTCGAAATGCTGACTAATCTCAGAAGTTTGACAATATTTGTGGAGTTCACAGCTTTGACACTCTCCGCGCTCCTCCTGGTCTCTTCAACTCTCTCTTTCAAGAGAAATCACACGGAATCGAGAGAACACTATAATACTCTCTCCTACCATAAGAGCTGACAAGAGGCGATACGCCTCTGCCTTTCGCACCGTCTCTAGCTTCGTTCGGTCGGCGAGGGACGGAGCGAATTCGAGAGCGCGAGCTGTTTGTTGGTAGTAAAATACGGAGAGAAAAACGTCCGATTATGGTGATAAGCCTCGTCCTCGCGCCATTCTTGACGATCTCTAGCGCATACAGAATGTACTCACTGTTGTAAAGACCGTCGGTTGCTTTGTGGAAAGAAAGCATCTGGCTGTCATCCCTGTCTCTTTAATATGTTCTTTGGTGAGGCAATTAGAAAATAAGAATATTTATATCAAAGAAAACGAGCTTGAAATCCCTCCGAAAGTAGCATGGTGATTTAGTCGGAACGAGTATCACACAGAAAGCTACAATCTTGATTGCATTATCCGAGATTGCTATAACGAATGTTAGTTATATTTCCCAATACCCTGATTCGCACGTGTTATAATCAGATAAACTACTATTTGATATCGACGCGGGCCGTAAAAGTGAATCGACTCTAATTTTTACGATGGGGTTTATAGGAGGCGATAAGCACGCTCAGACTTGGGTTTCGGAAAATGCTAGTCAGCTTCATCTTCCTGCTATTTCTTCAATGCGTGACGGTTTGTCTTATTTGTGGTTTGCAAATAATATTGCTTATTTCCAGGCCGATTTTGTCGATCATCTATCTGCTGAAGATAGGACCGATTTCGAGAAGCTCGATGCAGAGACAGATCTCACCGAGAATCAGTTGCTGGATAATATCGGAGACTGGGCAAAAGAGAAGGGACTGCAGGTATTTCGATCAAGGAGTGTGCAGTGACAGTTAGGTAACCTATACAGCAATAACAAATCTAGGTTGGTTTGCGAGATAGCGAGACTCAATCAACGAGAAACAAACTTATCATTGCGCTTTTGTAGTCACTGCGTATCGATTGCGATTCCTGTAATTCTCCCCTTAGAGACCGCAATTCGCTTGAAAGTGGATAATATATTCACTGCGAAATGAGATGCAAACAACCAGTAAACTGTATCATCTTGTCCATATTTGAAAAGGTCAATTTTGTGTACGCGTGTTGCTAATATTTCTTGCGTACACTACATTTCAGAAACAATGGACTACAGAGCGGCGTTCCAGAGAGTTTGAAAGACGAGGGCTCATAGCGTGAGTTATATTTCTCGATTGAGACACCTGCATCACGAGCCCTGAGAGGAAATGAAATCATCCGTGAATTTTTTTTTCGTATTTTTTTCGTATTAAATACACCAATCTAAATATGAGCTTGGAAACAAAATATAATTAATCCGACAACCATGTTCCTGATAAGAATCTTGGTGGATTCATGTTTTCATTAGTTGTCAAGAAGTTATAATGAATATAATTTAAATGGTGAAAGTGAGAAAATATTTTATACTACTTCTGGTGTTCTTTAAAAAAATCTAAACAATAAATATTAAATGTCTTTCCTCAGGTGATGTCTCGTCCATCCGTAAATGTGTTCAACGATGGACGGACTGTGCCCGGAAACGTCGTCAGACTCGATGTGTACATGGAGGCGCAGTGCCCTGATACCTCGAGGTACGGTGTCCATTCCCAGATTATGGAAGGGATACAGTAGCCGTATCCAGGAACTCAGGGATGATTATACGGATCAGAAAGGTTTATTTTCGATATCGAAATAGGCAGTGCGTTTTATGTTTCTTCACTACTATGTTTGCGGGTACTCAGCGAAAGAAACGCTTCTTGACACTTTCTCGGTGGAAACTATTTCAAATCTAATCGATGTTTTTTTAACCTAATGATGACGTAATCCAATTTTTTTTTAAAGATTCGTTCGTGCTCAATTGATGCCTGCGTGGAAGAAACTGTCACAGACAGGAAGAGTGGACTGGAATCTGATTCCATTCGGAAAGGCCAGATGTGTAGAGAGGGAAGGTGGAGATTTCGAGTGAGTTAATAATTGTTTGCAAGTCGTTGACCTGAGTTGTTGACCTGAGTTGACCTGACCTGCGTTGAGTTGATTCATTGAACAAAAAAAATCAGAAAATGAGTTAAAATTATTCGATCATGAAACGGGAAATTTACGGAAGCAATTGAGATTTTTTAGAATTGTTTGTAGAGATGTGGGGATCCAAGAGAAGTGAGATGTTTAGAGTAAACGGGAATTCTCTGGGAAATATAAATGGTGCTTAGGACGAGTTGTTTTTCTTTTCCAAGAGAGTATTAGCGAGATAAAAAGCTATTGTATCCTAGCATTACAAGAAGTCGAAGCCGATAGCTCAAAGCTTTAATTTTTCCTTCGAATGTATTATATTCACTAAGAAATCTGAGTAGAACTGTATATATATATTCTGGAGGTGAAACGGAAAAGTGTCGAGTTGGATTGGTCATTATTTATAATCTTCTTTTCCAGCTGCACTTGCCAACACGGCCCTAACGAGTGCATCCTGAACCAGTTGATGAACTGCGTCATCGAGACGATCCAGCATCCTGATCGGTGAGCGAATTTGATATTATTTTTAAAAATAATTTGTTTTAATATTCTATCATATTGTATCTAATCGGGATGGTCATGAGCTAGCCATGAGATCTTCGTTTCGTGTTAGTTATGTTATGCTCAATGAAATAGCAGCGACAGTATGGATGAAACATATTCGTTCCTAGTGTTTTCACTTTTTCACTACCCGATTTTCGTCGAGTACGAGTGAGCGTGATTTCTTCCACATCAACCATTCGGATGATTGTGAAAATAACTGCAAGGCATAAATAAGTTGAGCTTAAAGCGTGGATGAGCCTAGTTTCGATAATTGATTGGGTTTGCTAACGAATCGCGTTCTTGAGCTAGTTGAGTTGATTTTTTGATCGCAAAAAGATATACCAATTAGAGCACGCCCCTGAGCCTGTGGATGAATTTACGGCGAAGCCAGTTTCCACCTTGTGCTGAAATTGGATTGGTTTCGATTTTTACTGGACTTTTACTGATCCCTTCATTTTTGTAATGTTGGCTGAATGTTTATCCACGTAGTTTGAAACCAACTCACAGCAGGTTGTCTGAGTTTTTCAATTCAACTTATGCCCGCACCAAGACTATTTTTTGTTTTGTTTCTGTTCGATCATTGGATTCATCATTGGTTACGAATCCCAACCGCATCTATGTATGCAGGGTGTAACACGTTTATTCCTGGGGTTATTTGATTGAGCAAGTCTCATTGTCGCTTATGGATACAACACCCCCAATCAATCGCTAATCTCAGGACGGCTTCGCTCTCTCCCCGTATGACCTTCGTTCCGTGGATCATGCTGAATGGAGAGCGAGTAGTCGACGCTCTTTACGATCTGCCCGGCAATCTGTGCAAGCAGCTCGAACCCGCGCCCGTTGCCTGCTCCTGAACGGAAGATTACGGTAGCCCCTGAGATTGCGGTAGTTATCGATTGTCTACTTCCAGAGTACGGTAGCCCCCTAAATATCGATTGTATGTCCGTTCCCCTCCTCTACTCACACTGTAGTTTCTAAGCTAGCCTCTTAAGGTTATGGTGTTATCGATCGATTTTCTGTCCTTTTCCTCCCATGCCTCTTTCCTCGTTGTAACATATCGATTTTCTGAGTATTAATACTGTAAAAATGGGTGCTTGTAGTAGAAAAGAAGCGCTAGTCAATGTATTTGTTTGATTGAATCAGAGAATATTCTAAATATCAGAAGTCTAAATTGTACCGTAATTTCAATCGAATGAGACGGGTCCTCGTCAAAACTGTTGTCTTACAGTACCTAAACTATTGATTGATCTTCAGTACCTAAACTATTGATTGAATCTTTTTTCTTCTTTTATTCACTATTTTTGCCCGTCCCATGTCAAATTCTCCCCAACTTGCTCATTTCAATTGTCAGAATGCAGAATAAATAATGAATTCAATAACGATGATTTTAATGCGAATTTGTTCGGTGTGGTGTCCATTTGATGTTATCTACAGATGAAAGATGATACATATAGGTACATAGCAGTGCTGTCTCTCTCTGAGATTCGCGACTTATTATCGGTAAGCCCAAGATTCGGAGTTTAACATGGTTTATGTTGTCTGAGAAGTCATCCATGATTGTGTACGCCTGGACCGGGTATAAATATTCTCCATTCTGCACACTATCGGTAGTCAGAGTAGTAGTGGGTGTGCAGAATGGAGAAACTGAACACTGAAAATAGGTCACTGCTAGATGCAAATTCTTTCTAAAAAAAAAGATGCCTACAGTAATCGAAACATGCAGCAGGGCTCTTTCACCATTCACAGGCGATCACAAGGCCAAGTGAATTTTTAATTTTTAATTTTGGAGCAATTGGAAAAAAAAAAGTAAACGAGAATCCGTTCTTGAAATAAAATATGAGTTGAAACGTGAAACGTGAAACTGCGCAGTGGCAAGTTTGGACTAATTTTCGTGTCAGTTGATTTGTTTTGAGTAAGATCGAGAAATCCACTATGAACAAAACTTTAGTGAGTATATTGCCATTTGAAGGGTTGTTTTTTATACAATAACGGAGCATCCTAATTCAATGTAATTTTTGAAGATAATTTAACGATATGGTTCAGAAAGAACAACTGGAACCGACGGTATCACAGGACTATGCAACACATCCCAATATGCTGATCCCAAATATTCTGGTCAGACCTATTAAAATGGATATATAATCGTCAAGACCAATGCTGACGCAGACAGGAGCGTATCGCGCTTTTGATTTCATCAATCACGCAAACAAAACCAGAAGAGATAAAATATGGATCTGTTATGTGATAAATATTTATATTTAACTGTGATCGGCGTCTCTCCTCACTTGCCTCAGAAGCACTACGACGCGTCAACAATTCCAATGTTTGAACAAGTAGGAGAGTAGGACTGGGAGGGAAACCGAGAGAGAGATAGGGCTGGCTGAGTATTGATGGCTCCTCGTGTTGATCCTCCTCGTACGTTTGAAAGTGCAGAAAAATCTTTGATTGTTTTTAAAAATCGTATTCTAGGTATTTGTGTAGCGAATTGAGCGTTTTACTTTGTTCTTCGCTTGTGTGTTTTTGCTTGCAACGCCGAAAAGTTCGCATAACAACTTCAAGTGCATTTTCTTTCACAGCTGTACACATTCTCTACTAGTCGATCGTATTTCGGGTCAGAGCGTCAGCAAAGTCTAATACATCAACTAGGTCATCAATACTCCAGTCATCCTGCGAATTGAATTTCGTTATGTTTAAATGAATCAGACGACCTAGTGCCAACATTTGATTTGCTTTAACGCAATCTTATTGCAGAATTAGTATGATATTTGTATTGATGGAAGCGGTGACGTATCATACAACGATGCGTTCGTGCTATTAAACGGATACCTATTCCACGTCGGAGTTGATGCGAATATCATCTACCATAAACTACACTCTCTGGAACTGATGAGAACCACGAGTACATTGTACGATAATTTGTTTTTGTTACTTCACTGCACTATTCGTTGGAAGAACAGTAAAAAATAATTACGTTTCGGAGCATTCTTTTAACTATCTCTCGGAGAGGCTAAGAGGTCTCAGTTGTGCCATGTTTCTTTTCCTCTCTTATTAGATATGAACATTCATTGAATTTTGTGACTTGAGATTATCTCGAGTTGAACATCGCATTTGGTTTTTATTCTCTGCTTTTTCGCGCTTTGCATGTAAAACGCTTCAAATAACAGCGTATTGTGATATTTTTTTTTTAGAATTGTACACATTCTCGACTACTCTTCACCTCCGAGATGGGGCACAAGAAATGTCATCTGGATGCACACATCCACGAGCAGGTTCTCAATTTTGGTTGCTGTTATAATGATTTTCTTCTTCGAAATCTCTTATCAGCACATGAATGAACAAAAAGAGCATCGTAAGAGATACTTTTGTACAAATTGAACTCCATTTATCGAAAAATAGCCTATACACCACAATTTAGCATGATATCTAGCTATTTCAGGATCATCCTCATTAAATATGCTCAATGTGAATATGTCAACAGAGAACAAACAGCAGAGGACTGGGAATGACTTGCCATAAACCATCATTTTGATCTGGAATACAGCAAGAACACCGAAGTCAATCTCAAAGATGAACGACATCACGAAAGTCTTATGTGCCAGTTCTCAGTTATAGTTCCTTCAAAGACCATTTTGTGAATAAACTTGTTATTCTATTGAAGTATTCTGTTCAGACTGTCTATGAAGTATCCTAATGAATTTATTCAGAAGAACTGGTCAATGTATAATATTGCAAATTGGGATAATACGATAATTAATCAGCAACGGGATGTTCAGCCATACTGAATCGCTAGAACGGAATCTAGACAGAGGACGGGAAAAGGTTCTGATGAGTATGAATAAAATACATGACAGTTCTGTAGAATTCCAAGAATGGCTCGAAAGAGGATTCTTCGGCGAATCGTTCGTCTTCACATCGTTTGATCAAATCCACGTGTCGATAGGGATAATGGGAGGACTCGTACTGATCACGGTACTTTTCTTGACATTTCTCTATTTTCTGGAGAGCATTGAGACAATTTCTGATCAGGAATTGGACTGGTTTGTCAAACATATCGTAGATGTCCTTAGTACGATTTCCCTGCACGTTGATGCCGTTTACACTTATGATTTCGTCTCCACGGCCAAACTGGGAAAATGCGGGCGAGCGCTCGTCTACCTGAAATGGATGCATTCATGTTAGTATTGCCGAATCGAAATCGACTCTACAATCTCATTTCCACATCTATACAGTCTAACAATTATTCGAGATCTGCCTTTGCAGATCAGGGTCTATGACATATTCCAATGAAAATTCAATTGATTTCCAAAGCAAATAAGACGTTATGCTCACCTGCGTAACATAATTGAAGTTCAGAATGATATTCGAGTGGAAGAGCAATAATGGGTTGGTGAGATGGGTTGCGCCGTCACAAGGTGGAGGAAAGTTTAGATGCTCGTTCGAGTTGCCGACAGGGTGGAAGAACTTGTGGTACGCGACGAGGGAGCAGTACAGAAGAGCCAACAGGAAAGTGATGCACGCAACAATTTGAACTGAAAAACAGTTGTATCAGTCGACAATTCACTGATCATTCTTCAGCTTCATGTAATAATGTAATGATGATCTACTTACAATGTTCTTGATCCATTGCCCAGCCGTTCTGCGCCTCTTGGGTTGTGAGAGATCGCCCTCGATTGCTTGCGAACCGGATTCCTTAAATATTCGGCTATTTCGATATTTTTATGTGAAATAACAATAAATTGACATCGCAACACGGGACGTATTTCAATGTAAAAGAATGCGTCCCTCGGACGCGCATACAAATACAATATGTGCGAGCCGATTTGCATGAGCGATCTCTTCATTGTCCCCATCCCTCTCTCTCTAGTTTCGAAGGTGTGGCGAAATGCCAAATGGTCGTGAAACACCTCATAATTTGTGTATGTTCGCTTCCTTTGCTCACCTCATCATCAACATCGTCGCTTTCTTGAAGCTGTTTGTAGGGAATCTCGCTGTCCGATTCGATGTCTTAAAAAATAACAAATTTTAATTGATATTTGCATTCCACTGACTAGTGAAGCCGACTCTCAGACCAGCGACCGAATTAGGAGAGCCAGTTCCGATTTGAGGTTACTACCACTAACCGATATCCACTGAGAGTTGATCGGAGTGGTTAAAACCAGCTTCTGCGTAGGACGTCGCGTTGAAAAGACGCTCCATCCTGAAAGAATCAAGCACAACGAGAAAATGGTAAATATTATGAATGTAACAAGTGGACACGAAACAACAAAATTACATTTCAAAAATGCTCCATAGCTCTTTGAGAAAACAGACGCGCACGCTTCCGTATCTGTCTGTCTCTAACTCTTGGCACCACGCCAACAATAAATGAAAAAAAGAACGCTAGCGTTCACGAACGAGCACTCACATCAGGGTATGGCTCGGCATGTACAGATTTCAAATATAAGCCCGTCATCACACATTCAAATTCGTGCACTTCAGAGTATTGCTTTCGCATTTTGCTTCGTGTTCATAAATATTGTCATTTCAGTGACCATGTCTGACCAAAATAACTGGATCGAAGTCAAACGGACACGCAAAACGAGAAGATGGAAAGCAGCTAATTTGGAGATGAATCCATCACTATGCATGTATGATACTTCGAATTCGTCCGAAATGGAGTCTTCAGATTCTGATATATTCACAACCACTACTAGCGTGAATATGAAGCCTCTACCTCACGATATGAGTCGTGAGATCATCGCTCACTCTCCGCATTCCATACTCAGACTGGTAAAATACTGTCCGTCAAATAATTTTAACTAACCGACATTTCCTCATTTCGCACACGCTTTTGTTATTGAGAGAGTACGAGAATTGAGGAGGGACAGTTTCAAATATCGAGTTTTAAATTTCCACCGTCATAGGTGTCTTGGGAGTGGAGGGCACTGGTCGATGAGTATTACAAGAAGCCGGGAAATCGACCGCCAATCAACGGCATTCTTATGAAGCGCGTGGTATGTATGATGCTATTTTTGTTTGATGATCAATAATTATCGAGAAAATAAATTTTTAAAAAACGAAACTTGGATGCATGGTTTGAAATGGTGTGAGTGAAACCATCGTCCTTCCATTATACAAGAAAATTCGTCTTTATCTATCATTAATTTCTTTATTTCCAATCTTTCGAGATTTTTTCAGGGCAGAAATCTTGCCGTTCGTCTTGAAATTCTTCATGACTTTCTCCCAGCTTATAGGAATCTCAGCGTTTGGCATCACGAAAGCTACTAAAAATTAGAAAACTGGATGGGGAGACATGACCACAAACAGAAAAGTTGGTGAATAGTATTTTATCTAACCAATATTAAATCTATGCTCATCAGCGCTAATCAAATAATATGCAAAATCAACCCAATATATGAGGCCGTTTGCCTTAGAGTCAGTAAAAGTCCAACAGGGGTGGGCACAGTAAAATAATAGAATGTGGTCAAACGTTCGTCCTAAATGTAACTTTTGATTCTGAATCGATTGGTGCTTTCCGTTTTTCGATCACATGCTTCTGAATCCCGGTACGACGCGACGTCTGTTTAGCCAAATTCTTGTTCTGCGAGTAAAACTGCCCCGGGAAGGGTCAAAATGGCCACAAATCTCGCGTACCCGACCAGAATTGTGCGCTCGATCGAATGAACTTTTGAACGAGGCTCTATCTTTCTTCGTTTTCGAGTTATGATCGTTTTTTGACTCAGTGACGGCGCGATAAAATAACTTTCCCATTTTGTAGAGAATCTTTTCCTGATCATTTTAGAATATGTGGTTAGGTATTTCGAGTTGCATAAAATCAAAAGGGCCACCAAAAACTGCGGCCAATTCGCGTTTTTTGCTGTTTTTCGATCATAACTTTTTTCTTTCGTGGTTTCATGAGCTCTCATAGTCATATTTTTTTGAGAAAATTATATTTCGACCTCCAAGTCGTCGTCGAGATCCATTTTTGGACCAAAAAAGTCATATTCTCAAAAAAATATGACTATAGGATTTTCTGGCTTATTTTTTCACGTAGAAACCGAATTTGTACATGCTCATGAAACCACGAAAGAAAAAAGTTATGATCGAAAAACCGCAAAAAACGCGAGTTGGCCGCAGTTTTTGGTGGCCCTTTTGATTTTATGCAACTCGAAATACCTAACCACATATACTAAATTGTTCAGGAACAGATTCTCTACAAAATGAGAAAGTTATTTTCTCGCGCCGTCACTGAGTCAAAAAACGATCATAACTTTATATATTTTCCTGTTGCGCCTGGTGCTTGGATAAATCATTAAATTAATTATAAGATACGATTGCCCGAATTGCGCACTCTACTACAAACCGTAGGGGAGCGGTCGGAAGATCCGAGCGGCGACTATGTCTCGGCCATCGATGACCAGAACTCCATCACTACCAAACTGTAAATTTTTTTTCCGCTTCCGGCATTCATTCTAGCCAGATAAAATCAATATGCAATTCTTAATTATTAAATAGTATTTGCAACGCCAAGTGCCGCTTCTCCCGAGAAGAACACATAATGTATTTAATCGAAACACATTTGGCTAATGTTGACGTATGACTTCATCAAAATTTGATGGTTATTCTTTCATCAAACAGATACAGATTATATCCTCTGCTCAAGGCACTAGACCTGCATGATTGTTGGTACCACTTC
The DNA here is from genome assembly GCA_036245825.1 of Pristionchus entomophagus. Lineage (NCBI taxonomy): Eukaryota > Metazoa > Nematoda > Chromadorea > Rhabditida > Neodiplogasteridae > Pristionchus > Pristionchus entomophagus. The sequence continues at coordinate 5,848,665 of BTSX01000001.1, forward strand.
AATGGGAGACCCCCGGATGAATTTCAACCAACTCAAGTGATATACCATCAATAAATCCCAGAATAAAAATATAACTAACATACCGTAACGATCTCTAGATGCTTAGTGAGAGAAGCGACGATACTCGCATAGTTAATATGCGGATTCCAGTCGGGCAATTTTTCGAATCCCTAGAAAAAATTATAATTATCATACAGAATACGTTCGCTTCATTTTCTCCTCGATTTGTTGCGTCTACAGAATCATTCATTCCTCTTCCTTCCATCATCCTTACACTGTCATCGTCTGATCAATACTGTACTTATGATCGCGTTGCGCTTCGGGCGTAGATAAGTAAATACATAAAATATTACCGTCCATATTTCCTTCATCACAGCGTCCATGTTCTCTTCCAGAATGGTCTGAAAACTCACAAAAAATATTATGCTCACAATTCAAATACAATACAGTAAGACTTACTGACGAATAGAGCATCTTGCCTTGTGGAGTGTGCTTGCTATACACGATATCGCCGCTCGACATTTTGACTTCCTATTCAAAACAAAAATAATAATGATATTATGTCTACTAAACGAAAAAAAGCCAGCAAAGCTACCATAAACGAAGCTACCATCCTGCAGGCCCAGTTACTTGAGGACGTTTAAATCTGTATCTGTTTACTACGTTTTGTCAATCGATGTGGTTACTGTGCATATTATATTATAACCTCACGTCATGCTCGAGCGATTCCAAAAGTCAGTCCGTTTTTAGAATCATCTGTACCTCTTCCCATCCTCTCCTTGCGAAGAATGCGTCATCATCGAATAATTCCTCGGCCTCCATGAATGCATCAACGGCCGTCTTCAGTACATTAGAGTACTGGAAAAAATTAAAACATTAAATCACCTTTTCCACAATTTTCTACTTCGCTCTTCGTTGAGTAAGGTTGTCATTTGATATCAAAATGCAATATTGAGCAATAAACGTAGTGCAAACAAAATCGCAGATAACAAAAACAAGATCGGATAAATCTCCACCTTCTCGTCCTCTGGTCTGAGTGTGTCGTTGATGCCATAGAAGGAATGTGTCATAGAAGGAAGTGATGTGTCAGCGGCTGGAAAAAAATGTATCCAAAATCACGGCTTGATTGCAAGCGAATCCTTTGAAATGCGATGAGTATCTTCGCCGTATTGCTGTCGAATACGTGGAATCATAGATATGAGGAAGCAAATGAATGCCCTGCTCAATAGTCTTTTCATATTTTAAGGAATTAAAAAAAAAATTATGTGTAACCTCCTAAACTGATCTGCAAGACGACAAATAACATAAACAGCATAGTTCGAAACGTAGCTCCGGTGTCAAAGCAGAGCGGAATTATCTGTATCTGAGAATGTTTATATTTTGTTATTCCGATTTAGCAAATGGTGATACATACAGAGCCTGAGAATTAATTACGACGAAGAATTAAACTGAACTAAAGAAAACTGTAGAAAAATGATTCATAGTGAGGAATCTACGTTGTTGAAAATTTTAGGAATGATGTCCAAAAACATTCGAATGAGGCGATCCAGATAAGAAAATGATAGTTCGGAACGGAAAACAATCAACACACATTACGGTTGTGATCAGGAAATTTTACTGGGTCACATGGTGTATTGTATTTTAGTTCAAAGATATTTCCCAGACAACAGACGTCGTTCATCTGTCTAGGAGTTCGAGGCGTCAAAATGTGTGATAGCCCAGACAATTATTTTATTTGTTTGGTAAGATATGTGGTGGCATGGGTATAGGCTTCACGCATCGTTATACGTGCATTGATCAATTTACTTCTCTTTTGCAAACTTTTCTTTCTTTTGTAGATCACAAGTAATCAAAGAACAGTTCTTTCTCGTCACCAAATGTCTCGGTGTCTTTTGCTCTGATCAAACACAAAAATGCTGCCAACGATGACCGGGAATAACATCATCCTCGCAAAATCATTTTGCGTCGAGATACAGAAACATGACACTTCCTACACTACAGTAATCGGGTACAATATTGCATTGCATTATTGCATGGTATTGTTTCGTTGAGAGGGGCAGGCTTAGTCCAATAATAAGTTGAGAAGAGAATTGGTCTAGTATACGCGTTTGTGGCTTTTTCTTTATGTTATTGTTGATCGTGCATGGATTCTCCACCAAAGAATGATTCGAGTTCTCATGATAACACTCTTGAACTACGGTGCGAAAACATGTGCATGCGCCAAGCTAAATTTTTACCGGCTTCGATGATCGATCTCTGACCGTTTGCCAGTGCAATAGGGAAGCAGCCACTAGATTCGATGTCGGAGCTCAATTACTTGTGTCGACCTTTCGCCAGTATAAAAGTCAGCGCGTCTTGAATGAAAGCACCGGCCGAAATGAGAATCTGGATTGCGGCTCTCCTAATTGCATTTCCGTCCAAACTCAACGCTGAGTGCGACTGTGATGACGTGGACAAGGAACTGGCAGAGGAACGAATCTTCGATGAGGCCTATCATGGTAAGACTTCCACTTCAGCGTTGAATTGTCGAGCCAACTAATGTGTATCCAGTTGTAAAAAAAGAGCGATAGTTGTTAGATTGACGATGCCAGATACATATTTTTCTCGTTTCTTCAACAGGTGAGATGTGTGTGTATGTGCGTGCGAAATGGAAAAAATAGCTATTCGATGCAACATCACTAAGTTCTAATTAACAGGCTGTCGGTCCTGCAAGATTCCCGTGATCTCCCTCGACGCGTGCCCCAAGTTCGGCTTCGAATGCGACATCGCCCTGCCTATTCAAAGCAACAGTGAGCTTGAACGCTTCGCTTAGGCTAACCCCGAATCATGAACAGCTGCACAAGGATTCTTTGTCCTGCTATACCAGCGATGAAACACCTCCAGTATCCTTTCTTTTGAGTTGCAAAAGTTCTAATTTTGAAATCGTCGATGTAGATAAAGTCTCCATCTCTCCATCTCTTTCTGGAATAGTCTGGAAGATTCGACTTCAAAATCTTTTCTCTCGGTATGGGTACTGTAGGATTACGGAAAGAGAGGATTAAAATGACTAGTGTATCTTCTTTTTTTAGGACTCTCCGTCAGCCGATCTCAGTGTCAATCGATGAAATGTGACGGAAGCGTAGCGCAACTGGCGTCCGACGGAAAAATCATCAGAAAGGTATATAATTTGTGATCAACATAATTGAGGCTGGAAAATAAAGAGTTAGTATATTCATTCTGCGTGCTCGACCGAGCTGCATAGAGAGAGTGTCTTCATAATGTGAATCGATTGCAACTACTATGATATTTGTGTATAATGTAAATCTTCATGGATCAAAATCTTGTAAAATAACGAAAAAAAATAGTATCTCGATTTCAGGCCATCTGCAACAATAGTCAGTGGAGTGTGGGAGGTGATAGCGCGGAGCCTGTGGTCTGTGCCAAACGTGAGCCAAACGCGAATCAGATTGAGTAGAGTGCGATTATAATACACAACACTTCTCTCGTCATAGCGAATCCGTATTCAATTGAATCACTTGTTCGATATACAATAATCGAAATACACGAAGGAGTACAGAGAGTGAAAACAATCGTAAATGTGCTGAATTCACTCGAAATACGGTCGCCTTCTCTTCCTTCACCACACACCCTCTGGTCAAATGGCGAGAGAGTATCTAGAATGAAGATTAGGCGACCCATATCTTGAGCTCAAGTTTGTACTAAACAGCCTGCAACGACGGCGTCTGCAAGGCCTCCCATCCACAGCACACAGCCGATTTCGTGCCACTGCAAGTGACCCCGGCTTCTGAGTCGACGACCGGACAAACGTGTGCCATCGCGGGTTGTGATCCCGACCGTGAGTAAATTATAGCATTGAATTCGACAATCGTTCATAAAAATCAAGTTGCTTGAGTTGCCAATGGAAATTGCATGATATAAGTATGATATGTGAGTTGGATGAACTATAATAAATGAAAGTTGTCACATATTGACAACAGTTGTGAATCTCGGCTCCATTGGTCAGATTGAATTGATCGATAAAGTATGGCACACAGACAAACTCGTTGTTCTTCACCCCGCGGACGGTACAAAGGACAAGGAGCTGGTGGCATCTTCGGTTACGTGCACCGGAGACGGAATGTGGAAATACGGTGAGACACTTCACGTTAGTGATGCCCGATCGAGACCGATTCTTTTCGATTCGCGTGGTTGATAGTATTACCCTATCCATTGTTTTTATTTATTTATAATCGAATCCTTTGAGGCGCGGATACCTACGAGTTTGTGATGTGCAACGCCCTTCGTAAGTTCAGACAATTTAAAACGCGTTCGCGAGGGATGGCACAACTCTGTCAAAATGATCCCTCGAAGCTCATATTTTGAGAGTCGAACCATTAGGGAAGATGAAAACTTTTTTTGAAAAAAAATTCAGTTTTGACATACTTTATCGATTTTTTCTTGAAATTTCAAACTTGAGATTTCAGTGCCATGTTACATATCATTCAAAAGAGCATTAAAAGTTATGTATAAATCCCAAATGAAACATAATTTGATAGCAATTGGCAGGAGTTATGACACCATAACCAATATCGCATAACCTTCTTCTACCATCTTGCAAAACATGGGTTCTTCAGTCAGACACCATAGCCAAAGGTGAACATTTTTGCCGATTTTGGTAAATATCGAGATAGCTACCCATCAAGATAGCATTTCCGGTTTCCAATTCGGAGATATTTTGTGTGGTTCAACATGCTCACTCAGATGAAACTCTTTCTGGGGCATAATTTCAGTGTCGAAGAACCATCCTCATCGCTCAAACACGGCATACTCAGCTAGAGGCTAAATCTTAGAACAACAGTAATGTCCTTCAAAGATCTCAAACCACTTCAATTAAAGCGTAGAAATGACCGCCTTGGAAATGTGAACAACTTTACTATAGAAATTGAAGATCTATAACTATGATGAGGCACGGTTAAGGTTGAAATTGAAAAATGGAGAATCAGAAAACTGAAAAATCCAGAATTGGATAAGTCGAGTATTTGGAGTCTAGAAGTGGCAGTTGTTGCTTAAAATATCATTGTTTGAATAACTTAACAATTTTAGAGCGTTGTAGCCCATTTCATCCCGAACAAAATTTTGACGAAAATTTTTTCGAGAAAATGGCCATCCAAAATTTACAAAAATTTTATTTGCTAAATTCAGCTAAAATGCTTCGAAATAGACGATACAACTCGTTAATGTTATTTAAAGCTGAATCTGTCACTCCCAGCGTCCAAATACTCGACTTATTCAAATCTTAATTTTTCAGGTTTTCATATCTCCATTTTTCAATTTTCAACCTTAACCTTGCCTCATCATAGTTATGGATCTTCAATGTCAATAGTAAAGTTGTTCCTATTTCAAAGGTGGTCATTTCTACGCTTTAATTTGAGTGGTTTGAGATCTTTGAAGGATATTACTGTTGTTCTAAGATTTAGCCTCTTACGGAGTATGACATGTTTGAGCGATGAGGATGGTTCTTCGGCACTGAAATTATGCCCCAGAAAGAGTTTCATCTACGTTAGCATGTTGAACTACACAAAATATCTCCGAATTGGAAACCGGAAATGCTATCTTGATGGGTAGCTATCTCGATATTTACCAAAATCGGCGAAAATGTTCACTGTTCGAGTCATAACTCTTGCCAATTGCTATCAAATTATGTTTCCTTTGGGATTTAGACATAACTTTTAATGCTCTTTCGAATGATATATAACATAGCACTGAAATATCAAGTTTAAAATTTCAAGAAAAAATCGATAAAATATGTCAAAACTGAAATTTTTTTCAAAAAAAGTTTTCATCTTCCCTAATGGTTCGACTCTCAAAATATGAGCTTCGAGGGATCATTTTGACAGAGTTGTGTCATATCAATCCTATTTCACTGCGCTAGTACAGAGAACGCGTTTTCAACAAATACAAATATTCCATTCATGAACGGCTAATGAACCGAGCGCGCATGCAAATCAGCGCGCGCCTCGCGGCTCTGATATTGGCATGAGCGGTCGTGTTCCTCCTTCTTTAACGAAGATGTCCAACGAATAACTGGATAGATGAAATATAATGGAAATGATTTACATCTCTTGCCACATTCAGCTACGCTTCCATGCACGGAGCTCACTGGCGCGTGGGATGCGACTCAGTGCGGGGCCACTTTGACTACCACTTGCAGCCAGAAATACGCGTGCGCGGCGGCTACAACGGCAAGCAGGACTGCATACACTTGCGCGGTCGGCCAGCCAGTCATTAAAGGCGTCAGTTAATATGTATTTTCTTGGACTTAGCTTGGGCTTGATCGTAATAAATTTATCTTAATCATGCAAATTAAAAGCCTAGTCCGACTCGACTAGTCGGTTTGACTATAAAACGCGACTAGTTAGGTCCTCAGCATAACTTATGCTGCATAAGAGCCTGACCAACATAATTGCAGACCGGATTTATCAAGCTCGATTCGATCTCCTGCGACACGACTAAAGGAGAATGGGTGTACACAGAAGGCGAGTAGTAGGAATGCCACATGACCCTCCTCCTCATTTCGAGTGCTCTATCCTTTCACAGAGCACGCTAATGTGCATCACGGGAGCGTAGGAGGGCTGAAATCGGGTACCACTGTTCCCCGAGCTGGTTCCGGGCTGGCACCTCATAGTATTAGCAGCACAATGATAAATGACAGTTCCAGGAGGGCTCCCGTTGTCACAGACTAGCCTAATTGCGCGAGTCGGAGCTGCCCCCTACCAGTACTCGTGCGTCTTTCCTGGTGAGATCTTGGTTGTCTTGAAATCATTGGTTATTTTCACCTGATGCATTAGGCGCATTAATGGTCACAGTGTCTCACTGACAGCACTGTGGCAGGTTTTTATTAATCCAAGGGGTTCGCGCAACATTGCTTGACTATTTCTCAGGGTACCGTGCCCATCAGCGGTTATTCATTTGGAAGGGGTTCGCGCAACATTGCTTGACTATTTCTCAGGGTACCGTGCCCTGTAAGCCTAGTCAGCAGGGGTATCGTAGACGTTAACAGCGGTCGGCCTGCAGTAGTCTCGCCTGCTGCTCATGGAGCTTTATCTTTACCTCTTTATTGTGCAGACGGGCCGGCGTCGCCGACGTGCCCCGATCTCACATGGAGCACAACCGCCTGGGACTTGCCCGGGTGCGGGAACGTCATGGGCAGAACCTGCCAGGCCGCTACGACGATCAACACTTGCGCGTTCACCTGCCCGGGCGGCAACGTGCCGGTTCTCAAGCCTGATTCGGTCCCTGCCGGAAAGGTGTTCGAGGCGGTGACGTGCACCCCGAGCGGATGGCAGTTCACATTCAAAGGTGATCGAGAGACCATTTCCCTTAAACAAAGCTATCTAAATCTGCATCACACCATGGCAAACATGAATGTTGCAGACAGCGTTCTCCCCATTAGTACCACAATCCCTCTGGCAACGCTCGCGAACGTGCCGCAACCGTGGAGTTGGGCGTGCACTACCCCGTAACTCATCGTGAGGCTACTACAAATATCTCGTTCAACCGCTAATAATATGGTTATATCGCATGGTAAGGGAGTGATTCCGGGATATTGTAATGATTCTTGTATTGACCCACACGTTTACTCCTTTCTTTTTTACGTATCGTATTTCGTTCAATCATCGGCATGTATACGTCAGTATCACAAGATAAATACTCGAATTGCTTCTAATACAATGTAAAAAATAAATGAAAATTACATTCCGATTGCTACCGATACCGCCAACCGATTGCTAGTATATCGCAAACAGAGTAGTCAGCAATGATGTCATTTCGTCTCTCCTACTCTCCTGTGTCTCTGACCGTCGAGAGAGCACGCGAAATGGGGAGTGTTGATTTACATCTCTAGTATCCAGCTTTCTTAATTCCCGACTAATTCTATCCGCAAAATAGCGCCCAAATGAAAAGAGAGAAGGTCGATTCGAGGTCTCTGTCTATACCGGTGCTCTCGGAAACGGAACGCGCATGCTGATTCAATATTGGAGCTAAATTACTTCCGTTGACATTTTCCAATGTAAGAGACAGCGCGAAATATCGTCAAACTGAGAATCGGGTTTGTGGCTTTTCGAATTACATTGTCGTCACCAAGCTTCGCCGAGCGCATCTTCCTCGAAGAACAAGAAAGGATATAATGCATGATTTGAAATTTTCATTTTTGAAGTCACAAATGAGGATTTATCCGTCATCGCTCCTCATGTCCCTGTGACTGGGTAAAGCACCGTTGCCGAGACTTTCATATCGATAAAGTGATGCTGGAAATACCAGGGATGCAATCTTCGGATTGGACGGGTCCTGAAATTTACGTCGATTTGTTATGTTAAATTAAGTTATACATATTTCCCCATGAAGAAATAAACAAAATCTAGAATGATGACATTCGAATCGATTTTTTTTCACTTCTTGATTGTGAAGATATCTCAGGAATCAGTGAAGCTTATAAAAGGAAATGGAAGGAAGGGACGGCTTAGAGAAACGGTTGCTACTGGAATAAGAGGGACTCTCTTCCCTTCTTCATTTTCCCTGTCTGTGTATAGCTCTCTACACTGAAATCTGCCACCAGTATTGGTTCGGTTTGATGCCTACCAATTCATTCGCAGTTCTTCGTACATCTTTACTGTTTCAATAGTCCCATTTTCTACTCATTTTTTATCAACAAATCCAGAATTTGTATTATTGTTTTTTTCTTCTTAAGAGCTCTAAACGTTCTCAATCACCGGCGAATCGATCTGGATCGACCATCTGAAAATACACATGCAAACGGATCAACAACTTTTTTCCAAATAACTGAGTGAATTTGAGAATGGGGTTACGGAACAGTTGATGTTATCAAGCCATATGTTTCAAGCCTCGTCAAAAAGACAATGACGAAGACCATACGATGACGAAGGAGAGTTCCGTCATCTTCACTCGTCATTCGTTTCATCGAAAGATCCGATTTCCGGTCCGTCTACGGTCAGAGTAATAACTCAGTACGACAAAACGTCCACGGCCAAGTTTGAGAATAATTACATTTGCCATCTGATAAAGTGACGCCGAAATTGCGATATGAGAGTCATCGAGGATATTAGTTGAAATGAAATCAGATTTGAGTTCTTCAATCGACTTTGTTTAGATGAATATTAAGGGATCTCACTTCTCATTGAAATGATATAACTGTATCAATCTTTGGAGCTTTCAATTCACATGCTTGCTTCTCAAATCTGACACGCTTACTGAGAAAGATCATGTAATTCATCAGAATTGGAAAAAATTGCAATCATCAATGAAACATAAGAGAGGGTAGGAGAGGGAGGCAGGAACGGATGAGAGCAAGAGCGGTTGCTATTGGAGTCGGAGAGACTCACTTCCCTTCTTCCCTTTTGCATTGGTTTAGCTCCCTCTTGAAATCCGTCCCTTGGGTTACATTTTTTACTAAATCAAACCGCGCATTTCCTCCACGAGTTATCGATGTCATCTGTATCAGAATATTAATCTTACAGAGCTCTAAACGTTCTCAATCACCGGCGAATCGATCTTAATCGACCATCTGAAAATACACATGCAAACGTATCAACAACTGTTCTCAAAATAACTGAGTGAGGTTGAGAATGGGGTTCCGGCACAGTTGATGTTATCAAGCCATATGTTTCAAGCCTCGTAAAACTGGCAATGAAGGGGGCCTTGCGATGACGAATGAGACTCGTCATTCTCCTGGACTGCTGAGATCTCCGGACCATCTACGTCCAGCAGAGTCACTAGTCAAAACTGAGTGCGCGGGCTACGCGGCCGAGTTTGAGAATAATGATTTTTCATCTGATAAATTGATATTTCATATACCATGCATGATTTCGTCGACGATAGTAGTTGCAATGAAATCAGATATGTGATATTGAGATTCAGCCCCATACATAGTGAACATACAATGATCTTTGATCTCCGTGCCTACTCATTGTGAGGTATCGATTTCATTTCGGCTTTCGCCTCTCTACATTCTGCACACTCTCTTTTCTCTAACCGTCGAACAAGTGTGCAGAATGGAGAGAGTGTCAAACCGGAATGACATCACTACCGGCTACTTCCAATCCTAATTAGTGGCGTCATCATCCAGAGACCAAAGAACATCGATCTCGACAAAACCAAAAAAAAAGAAAACGATCGTTCATAATCAACAACAACAACACAATGATTGCTGGTGCACCACGCACCAATCATCGATCCATCCATTGTCGCAGCTACTGTGACGGGTATGGTTTCGTCCATCCGCGAAGAAACATCGGCGCCTGAAAATTGATGACCTCATCGTCGATAGATCAAAGATCAAATGGGCCAGAGCTCAAAGATCAAGTGGGCGACACTCACCAATCACATCTCGAGTTGACGATGTAGTCGAGTGGCTTTCGTCCCTGTCATCCTTGCAGCCACCATGGTTCGATGGATCCAGAAGTTCTGCGATCGCCTGTCTATCTGCCTCGTCGATCATTCTCGCATCGGGCGGAAGGGACCGTCTATCGCGGAACATGGCGTCTGAAATCGAACGATATTGCCACCAGTGATGAAATTTTGGTTTTGGATCTCTCTCCATTCTGCACACTCTCTCCCCGGCAGACATACGAGAGTGTGTAGCATGCAGAGGGTGGGTTAACGAGATGATATCACTACCGTATAATACAAACGATCAAAGATCTCCGCGATTCATCCAAAATCATTCACAACCCCCTACAGTATGCATTGGCTACCGTACATCGATATGGGTCATCGGTAGCCGTCTGCGTGCTTTCGATATACATCTCGGATAGAGAACCTGCACAGGATCATCATCATCGTCACTATCAAGGGCAAGAGCGAGACAGTAGGGATGCAGTTTCAGTTTTCGCCGCTCTCCTTTTTGCACACTCTCTCGTTTATCTGACTAGCGAGACAGTGTGCAGAATGGAGAGAGCAGGGGACCGAATTTACATCCCGAGAAACAGCGATGACATTATCACCGGCCAACCACTCGCGATCTTCTGGCGATGGCGCATTGAGATCGAAAGGTGCGAACGTCTCTCTGGGCGCGTCTGCCTGCAAGTGATCAAAGATCAAAGATCAAAGTCCAATGATCACTCACCGTCGGAATCCCAGAATCGGTAGGCGAGGGCGCATCAGACCACGAATCTGAATCTGCAAGGATTCAGAGCTTATGCAGCACTCCCCATTATGCTAACCGCAGTAACTATTGTTACCGTATCACAGTATACGGTTGATACTGAATTTGGAGGGTTCAGAGTAGTGATGCTCAGAAATGACCTCATCACTAGCCACTCATTTGAGTTAGCGCCCTCGGGGGTACGGTAACTGCTCGATTACGGTATCTCAGAGTGTGCAGAAAGGAGATTTGATCTACAGGGAGTATAGCCAGTACATTAGTGATGCCATTTCTGTGTTCGACTCTCTTGATTCTGCATACTCTCTCGTTTCTCCCTGACCAGCAAATAGTGTGCAGAATGGAGAGAGCCAAAACGGAATTCACATCCCTACAGCTCACGCAAGTATCAGACTACGGTATGTCCCACCCAGCGGACACGTGATTAGAGTCTACGGCAAGTGATTCGGTGAATGCACATGCACGCTAATGATGCCGGTTCTACTCTCTCTCTCTCTATTCTGCACACTCTTACTCATTTCTCATGCAGATTAGGGAGCGGGCGCAATGGAGAGAACACCACTACACGCAGTCACGCTTTTCTGCACCGTATCCAACGATTCGAAAGATCAAAGATCACTGTCCCAAGCAGACACAGTATGTCTCTTGGCTACCGTACCGGTTGGGGACGACGCTGCGCGCGCGTCGTCACGAAGAGGCCGAAGTGGCGATGGGGGAGGCGTCTGCAAGCAAACAATCAGAGATCAAAGATCAAAGGCCGGGATTCGAAGAACAAGAGATCAAAGATCAAGCACTCACCGAATTCCGGTCCGAGTCCGAGGATCGGGCGCATTCCATCGATTGATCGCTTGAGGGTGACGATGCTGAAGATGATTTAGAGATTGTGCAGCACTCGACGCTATCCTCAGTGACAGTATTCTTCACACTACGGTAGGTAGGTCGGTAGGTCACACTTGCGACTACCGGTATCCATGAGGGACTACAGAATGCCTCCTCGCAACCGTCTGTCTCACCAGTTCGTGTAGCTGTCGCGCTGGATTCCGCCTGCGATGACTGAAAGATCAAAGATCATGAAAGATCAAAGATCATAATCTTGTAATGATTATTGTTGCCCATGCCGGTTTTTCGAATTGAGATCAAATGTCAGAGTTCGGAGATCAAAGACGAGAGATAAAATTTTAAATATCAAAAGCCAGAGATCAACGATCAACGATCGAATTCCAAATATCAATGACCGAATCGCCACAAGAACATGCAACACTAATTCTCCCCGTATACCTCCGAAATCTTCCTTCTCGCAATACAACTCGGTGTGCGCGTCCTTCTTGCATTCCAACCCTGAGAAGAGAAGATTACGGTATTCATCGTTATCGAATGGCGGAACGACTCTGATACGAGGGAAGGGTAGGTAATACCCCCCTCACCCGCCTCATACTTACTAGGTATGAGGCGGGGGGAAAGGGAGGGGGGGGGGGGTGGGGGTACTGTGTATGACGAGCGTACGCACCGGTCTCCGGCATCCCCTTCGGCAGCCGACCAAGAGAATCGGGAGTAGAAAGATGCCCAGCAACGGCAAAGTCAGAGTCGTGGCCTGGAGATGGTTACGGTAGGGAGCTTGGCCTTGCCAGAGGGCGATCATCCCGTGCCCAGATCTACCGTAACCCCGTTAAAGCCATACGGAACCCAGACTACCGTACTCCTCTCGAGAACTAGCGTCGTCGGATCGAATTGTGCTCACATCGAGACAGAATGTCGGATGGAGATGGCTCTCTATTCGATCCGACAACACTACCGTAACCCAATTGTGCTTCATTCTGCAATCTCCCGTACTCCCCACGCGGCTACCGTAACCTATCGCAGTCCGCGGTTACAGTAATCGCCGTACGCAATGCGTACAGTAATCCATCACGTGGACTTATTCAATTTAATCGCGGAGTGAACCCTCGCTATTAGTGATGCCGCATCGAGACTTTCCACTCTATACATTCTGCACACTCTCTCAAGTCTCTGACCCGCGAGATAGTGTGCCGAATGGAGAGAGCAGACAAGCGAAACACGCCATCACTGTGGGTGTCGAGCATAAACTTACGGGGTCGGCCACATGCACTCGTCCGATGCAGTCAATCTGAAATCAAATCCATTGATCGGGCTACGGTATCGGTAGATCAGGAAGCGGTATCGATTGTTTCCTGACGGTGACCTACTTCATAGGCGTTGGCTCTCGAGAGGAGAACGAGCAGCACCAATATTGCTAGCAGTCGGATCCCTCTGCCTCTGCATGAAAGAGATCAAAGATCAAAGATCGGAAATTAGAGATCAAAGACCGATACTCACATTAGGACACATGTGAGAAGGATGAAATATTGATTTTAGCACAAAGCAAAATCCGATCATAATAGTTGATTTAGTGTATTAGGGCACCATTTAAATAACGCAATTGATATATCTAAGAAATATAATTCGGTTGCGAAGATAAGATTTTGCAAACATTTCACACATATTTTGACTTTTCCGCCAGCGGCCAGCCAACAACTTGAAATAAATTGAGTTTTGTAAAATGTTAAATTAATGTACACATCATACTCTAGGATGGGCCTAGTATTCTCATTCCGGGGGGCACGTGTCTGGAAGGTGGTCGAAAATGGTCGAAAATAACAGAGTCGTCGTCTTAAAAAAAGTGCGTAGATTACGAATCTGAAGAGATCGCATTTACGTGAGCCTAATTTTTTTCACATTCTTTACTTTTCTGATTTCAAAAAACTATTTTTAAAGGGACCCGGCAGACATCGGACATGTAACCCCAATTTGAAGTATATGTTGAATAAATAACATTTGAAAGATATTATATTTTTAGAAAATTTCCTGAATTTATTGCAAAATAAAGTCTTTCGTGGTGTGAATACGTTGTGCGGTTCACGGTCAATGGCTGGCAGTTTTCGGCGGAGCGCGGGAAGACGCTCGTTCAAATCTTGGCATTTTGCCAGACCGGTCGCGCTTGTCATTTTCGATGCTGTTTTGCTGTTTTGTGTGATTTCCAATTTATTTTGGGGTTTCGCTTATTTATTTTCGTTGATTCGCGTTGCACATTAGCTCCTCTATCTATTGACATGAAAAGGACGTGGATTTACCTGCACTTTGCGCTCTATTCACGCGTTTTTAAGCCCTGAGTCACGAACCTTAGCTTCAGCTTCAGCGGTTGTGTTGCGTATTTTGACGTGAATTAACTATTTTTATAGCAATGCCCGCTCAAAGGAAGCAAAATTGCGATCGTTGTAATGCTCAATCGAGTACCGTGATATCATTCCCCGGCAATACTCGCTTGTATCACCAACGGCTGTGGGTGATATCGCTTGGTCTTGACGAGGCGGCGACTGCTCGAGAACTTGAGGCGATTCGCAATAGACTAGCACTCAAAGAGGACATTCGCTGGTGCGAAAAACACTTTGGACCCGGTGGACTGCCCAAGAAGGTAGCGGTTTTCTCCTCTAGGTCATTCATTAGTAAATCAATTTTTTAAAGGACACTGATATGCCTACTAGAGAAAACAGTGCAGATATTGAGATTGTGGAGGTAATAGTTCTGCCAGAAATGCTTTTATTTTTTTCTATTTTTTCCTATAGAAACGGCGAAGAACAGATGAGGCTGCTCGATTGATGGTAAATCATACGGTGGGGGACGAGGGAGGGACAGGCGAATGGAACGATCATGTGAGAACAGTGAATTACATACGATTTATATAACAGAAGATCAGATTAATACAAGAATATAAATATGAGATAGGTGCGAAAATACGGCCTAATATCAGAGTGATCGTGACTGGACTTCGGGTGTAGGAGATTCTGATCGTCATTTTCTGTCAAGAAACCAGGGTGATGAGGTAGACAAGTACGATAGATTACGGTATCACATTATTTATTCGAGTCAAAAATAGTAGATACTACCATCATGAAATTAACGGTACGAATATTTACAATTACGGTACAAGAAATTTCACTATCTAGAGGCACTATGAAGTGAGAGAAACGTGGGCCGGCCTGGTAGTTAAATGATAAGGAGGCAAACACAGATGTTATAGACAGAGATGTTATAGAAACAGATATGAAACGAAAAATCAGTGGGAGATGGATGGAAGTGGCTAGATAGTTTGTCTCGCCCCTATTCGGCGCTAGGTCGGATGAGAACCGTCGGATGAGAACCAACAGGATGAGAACCGAAAAAATGTTGTCTTCTAGTATTCTCGCGGTAAGTTCAATATGGTACAGAGAACCGTCTGAGAAAATACTGGGAGTGGACATTTTTTTCGGTTCTCATCCGGTTGGTTCTCATCCGACCTTGTGCCCCCTATTCCGCACAATACCAATTAGGAATGTCATTTTGTTCAATAGTTTGGTTCTCCTAATATGAATATTCGTCTAGATAGTGAAGCTATATATAGAAAGATAAATTACAGTTAGCATTGGTAATTTATTTATTTATCTGTTTTAAAGGTCACAGTAACTAGAGATAGAGCGTTCAAAAATGAGGAGTTACTACTGAATTACAAACCCTATTTAGTGCAAAATATCGAAACATACTAAATATAAAACTGTTGAAGTCGCCGAGTCGCCAGCCCCTCTCAGTATCGCAGTTGCTTCTTGATGACGTCGATAATTCATCTGGAATTAGAAACGTCAATCCGCCTAGAATCGATTCAATCGCTTCCACAGTACCAACACTAGGCCGAACGGTTTGTAATGATATGTGCATATCAGGGAAGAATTTCTCATTAAAGGACTCCTCATTCCGCCCTTCTCAAACTTCCCAGCCTACATCTGACCAAGAAGAAGAAGAGGAAGAGGAGCAGGAAGATTCAGTTCAATCGGAATTCTTCATCACTTCTAAGGCCAAGTTGGAAGCACTCTTCCGGAGATGTCAAGACTGCGGGGCCCCTATCGACCCTATCAGCATGGAATGGAAACAAGTGGCGAGTGCACTCTCGGTGATCTACCAGTGCTCAGGGTGTAGGGTGCATTTCCGATGGGACAGTCAGCCTAAGAAAGGCAGAGGCAGGAGTCAGGTGTTTGAATTGAATCAGTCCATTCCCGTCGCTGCTTTCGTTACGGGAACGCCCATTCCGGTGATCTACCTACTATTTAGTGGTGCATTAGAGTTGTCATTCCAGAGACTATCAGATCTATGCAAGGTGCTCTGTCTTGGTCTTCCCAGTGAGAGATCGATGAGGAACTCGATTCGATACTATGCATGTCCCTCTATCGATCGGGTATACGGTAGATGGGAGAAAGAAGCCAGGGTTTTTTCCAAAGACGCTACCCCGGTATCCTAGACATTTCTCAGTAGGGTTGCCGTTTGGAGTAGTGCTCTCCTAATTCTGCACGCTCTCTCACCAGTCAGATACATGAGAGAGCAAGCAAAATAAGGAGAACAACTGCTCGAAAAGGCAACACTATTTCTCAGTACCACCTCTCGAAAATATCGTTATAGGAGGGAGGCATGGTTGTTTCATTGGATGGTCAGTATGACTCACCGGAATATTGTGCCTCCAACTGCAAGGTCACTGCATTCGTCTCCTCACTTCGCATCATCGTAGCAGCCATTTCCCTCTCGATCAAAGATCCGGAAATCGGTATCCATAATTTTTTTACGACGAAATCATACTGTAGGAGGTGTTTCGTGTCGAATGGAAAGTATTGGATCGGAGAAGGCTCTACTCCAATTAGTCGATGATTGTTTTCAAATCAGGTATTATGGGGGTGTGTAAAATAGAGACAATGCTTATGTCATACTGGTCATAGAAGAGAACAAAAACAGAAAGAAGCCATTTCCAACTAAATTTCACCATATTTTATCAGAACTCGGGTAACTGACTCTAATGCAATGGTGGACAAGAGAATACGCGAGAATGCCAAACTTTCTCATATCGTAGCGCTCAGGGACTTTTGGCATGTTCAAAAAACGCTGAGGAAGTTGTGGTGGGCGGTGAGTGGAGAGAAATACGGCAACTTGTCCCATAATAAATGGGTAGGGTATGAAGATTCATCCCCTTCTCTCGGTATGGTACTCGGTAAGTCCTTCTACAATCACTTATACTATATCAATGAGAAGTACCCCAAGAAGGAAGACAGGCCATTTGCTCTCGAGTGTGTTCGATCGTTCATACACCACTGCACTGGCAAGCACAAATGGAACAAGGTGGACAAACTTGTTGCTATTATTTCATAGAAACAAGTTTAAACCATGCTAACAGGGAGGAGAATTCGAGCTAGTGTTTAAACGCAATCACCCTGTGACTAGAGCACCAAAGAAGGGGAAGAAAGGGAAGGGGAAGTTGGAGAAAGGACCCCAGAAGGTTCCAAAGGAGCTAATTAAGGTATTTTTTTTACATTAAAAGGACTCGAAAAGACAAAATTATTTATGTTTATTTGACAAATACCTGAGGAAAATATCCCACAGGTGGACTCGCCTGAGTATCTCCTCATTCATTCCATGCTCTTCTCAGATTCCTTCAAGAAGAAGTTCCTTGCTTGTTCCTGAAACTGCAATGTACGAGTGTTTCCACTCTCTATCGCTCATGTACGCACCTGTCTCTCCTGGTACGACATAATTCACTATTGAGCACTGTTTGGAATGGATCTCTATTCACTATTGCCTATCGGTATAACTCTAAATAGCAGTCGTACCTTACCAGCTCGGCACCGTATTATAACAAGAAGATGAAATGTTCTGTCATGCACCACAACTAACTTGTGAATGCGGAGATGGCGGGAGATCGGCAGGAGATAGGCAACGTAGTCGTTCCTAGAAAGGGAAGAATCGCTGTCTGTGTAAAGAGAAAAATGAGCAAGGGAGAACAACCTTGGAGACGAGAGGTACAGTATGCCTATTATAGCTAGCTATTCTACAGTTTCTTTCGAGGTTCTAGAAGAATGTTGGTCAGTGAGGGAGGAGTACGAAGACAAGAGATTCTTCAAGAGAATCGGTGCTCCTGAGGATGATCACTTCGATGACCTCAAGTTAATCTACGATAGCATGTTGGAGAGAGAAGAGGAAAGTGATGAAGAGGAGGAAGAGACTGAGGAAGGGGACAGTGACAACAGTGAATTCCCCGTTGATTGGAAATAGTTATTCATCATTATTGTATGCATTATTGTAATTATTGTATGCATACTGTACCTCTCACAAATTTGTGTCACTGTTAAATGACTAACCTGTTACTGTTCGTTAAACCCGAATTCCTCGTTGATGAGAGCGGCGAAGAACCTAGAGTTCATCACAAAGCATCACATATTCCTTTATTTTCATCAACTCATTTTACCTATAGAGGACACACATACTTATTTCGAACATACTAGTAAAAAATAGGCCCCTTGCTTCAAATTTAGGCTATTTTCTGACTCCGAATGGCAACGAAACACTTTCCATAGCGACAAAATGTGGGTTAGTCTCATCATTTCATAGAGTCTTTAGTTCCCCTTCCTTTCCGAAGCTGCTCAACATATCGTTCCCTTCTCGTACCCTATCCAAACTCATTGTTCAATTTTGTTCAACTATTATTTATCTATGTCGCCATAAATGGACTCATCTGACTCTTCCTTCTTCTCTCGAGCGCGACTTTCTCCGGTCCCGGCAACGTGGTCTTGTTGCTCCTTCGAAGTAAGATATGAGTGCAACGTTACTTGTATTTAATTATTAAAAGAAGTGCGAATCATCGGTGTACATTTGTAAATAATTTAAAATATACCAGAAGATTCATTCGAACGTACAAGAGGGACGAGTTGGCCAGCCTCCATGATCTTCGTTACCTCGGCGCCACGATGACAGCCAGATTTAATCTGAACAAGGGGAGAGGTACGGTAGGTCCCATGGTTATATATCGATCGACTACCGTACCTGTTCTGGATCCCACATGAATCCCAACCGTACTCTTGGGACGAACCTGCAGTGCCAGCAGCAGCAAGGCGAGAGAGACGAGATGGAGTCGCATCGAGACGAACGAGTGAAGGGAGAACCACCGAATCGACCTTTTATACCAATCGATAATGCGCGCCCTCCATATGCATTGTACTCTCTCGCTCTCCTAATTGATTGAATTTGGTCCTTTGTGTGCGGGTTTGTTCAGACTAATTGTTGTTTGACGAGTACGGTATCGGCTTTGAATTCCCGCGCGTCGCTAGCCGCGACGCGTGCCTACCGGCTTATCATTTCGCCTCTTCGGCATCGCTCGCGTCATTTCACCATTCTAGGCTTTTCTGGGGAATTTTTGGCTGTTTTTATCGATTAATTTATTGTTTATCGATTCCATTAACGCTGGTTTACACGCGAGCAGTCGATTACACCCATTGCAGGCTAGTAATGGGCGACACCGGCGATTCTAGCCCCGTGGCGGCGGATCTTTCCACCATGGAAGTTCTTCTCAAGGAGCTTCTCGAGAAGGTCACTCCCGCCACCACTCATTCCATCCCCATGCTCACCCGCACCGGTTTCCAACGTCAAGTTGAGTTTAACTGCTCCCTGTTGAACGAGCTGGAGCTCGCGAAGCGCGACCCATCCCGAATCGACTCGATTCTCGAGACGATAAAGGAGCGCAACCAGCTTCTCACCATGGCCGACAAGAATCCGCAGGTGCTGGAACTGGCGGACAAGGCCAAGACCCTCGAAGCCCTTTCCATCGGTTCCTCCTCTGGCGGATCGGCGCTCATGCAACTCATGATGCTCCAGTCCCTCAACCAGACCACCGATCGCAAGAGACGCGCGGCCTCCCCTCCTTCCCATCAGCCCTTTCACCAGAGGGCGTCCGCCTATGTCCCGGCTGGCGCCCATCCCTACTACAGACCCCCTTCCCTCCTCTCGTCCAACTACGGCTTCTCTGGTGCGGGCGGCTCTCGCGGCAGCAACGGCGCGCCTCCCTCTCAAGGCGCTTGCCACAACTGCGGCCAGTGGGGCCACTTCAAGGGCAGTTGCCCATTCCCACCAAGAAGGTAATCCTAGTCCCGCCCCATTCCTGGTTATTCGCACTAAGTTGGAGTTTTGGCGCAATATCGGAGCTACTCCATTCACTTTAGCAGTAATTGATTCAGGGTATAGGCTAATTTTCACTTGCGATCGTGACAGCATTAATATTCCCATCGCAGATAATCGATCGAGCGCCAGGCGAGAAGCGGCGTTTGTGAGTGGGGAAGTGGAGAGGCTACTGAGGACGAAGGCCATTGAGAAGGCGACCTCTCCTCGGGTCATCTCTCCCCTGTCCGTCGTTCCCGGTAAGAAACCCCGTCTAATCCATGACCTGAGTGCCCTTAACCTGTTCCTCTCCAAGACCAAATTTCGCCACGAGAACCTTTCCACCGTATGGTATTCCCTTCCTCCAAATGGGTTCTTGGCCACCTTTGATCTCCGTAGCGGATATCATCATCTGTCTATCCACCAGGAGGATCGCCCTTTCATGGCATTCACCTGGGAGGGTGTGACCTACCAGTTCGCAGCCATGCCCTTTGGCCTCTCCCCTGCCCCTTATGTTTTCACTAAGGTATTTTGTTCGCTTGTGAGAGTGTGGAGAGAGAAGGGCATCAATATCACCCTCTATTTGGATGACGGGTTAATCCTGGCTCAGACAGAAGAGGAACTTCAGAACTCAGTGAGAGTGGTGAGAGAGGACTTGGAGAGAGCGGGTGTCTCGACGGCCGACGAAAAGTGCCAATGGTCCCCTTCCCAACGTGGTTCCTGGCTTGGATATGAGATAGACCTGAGAGAAGGAACCGTCCGAGTATCCCTGGAAAGATTTTCCAACGCCTTAGAGAGGCTGAGACACCTTAGAGAGGTGGATATCCCTACGGTTGGAGACCGGTCCCGTGCAGTTGGTACCCTGAGTTCAGCTTCCCTCATTCTAGGAGACCCGGCTTCTCTTCTCTCCCGAGCCATCCTCCATTCCATCGCCGAAGCCCAGAAGTCCTTCCTTCCCCCATCGACCCGAATCCCGCTCTCCCCGTCCGAGAAAGGTGAGATTGACCAATGGCGTAGAGAGCTGAGAGACAGATCGGTAAAGAATTTCGTGGTTCCCCCATGGCAGTTTGATGTGATAGTGGAAACGGATGCATCCGCAATTGGCCTGGGAGTGGTCATCAGAAGGGCAGATGACCAAGTGGTCTCCACGTCACGGAACCTTATTCCATCTGAGAGAGAAGAATCGAGTACTCTGAGGGAGCTGAGGGCTATCGATTTCGCAGTGCACACTTTTGAGAGAGAGTGGCGGGACTCGAATGTTCTGTTCTTCGGGGATAATCAGAGTGTCATGTCCATACTGAGGAAGGGATCGATGAAACCAGAACTGCATGAGGTGGCTAAGAGAGTCGAGACCATGGGAGTAAGAATGAACGCTAGTTTCAAGTTTCACTGGATACCGAGAGACATGAACGTGGAGGCAGACCGAGCAAGTAGAGACTTCGATGGGGATGATTGGGCCCTAGAGAGATGGGTGTTTGATCAGGCGGTGAAAAGATGGGGAAGACCTGATGTGGACATGTTTGCGGACGAGCAGAACGCAAAATGTGAACGATTCGTTTCCAGAGTCCCCTCCCGAGGCGCCCTCTCAATCGACGCTTTCTCCGACCCGAGACTATGGAGATCTCACTCTCTTCTCTGGTGCGTTCCTCCCCCCTCCCTACTATGCCAAACACTAGCTTGGATGAGAAGAGCAAGGGCAAGAGGAGTGTTAGGCCTGCCCTATTGGACATCCCACCCGGTGTTCCCTACACTTTTTCCACCGAACCATACCCCCTCGTTTGTAAAGGACTTCATCATGTACCCCGAGGGCAATTCCATCCTTATCCCGAGCACACTCCAACAGGGTCCGTTCTCGCGTCTTTTCTTGGATTCCCCCTTCACTCTTCTGCTCCTGGACTTCAACTTTATTTAATTCTAGCTCCCCAGCCCGATAAAGCCGATACCTATCAAGCCAAACAGTAGTTATCACGTATAGAGCGAGTTTACGAGCGAAAGAAGTGATAATTGTTGTTTGACGAGTACGGTATCGGCTTTGAATTCCCGCGCGTCGCCAGCCGCGACGCGTGCCTACCGGCTTATCATTTCGCCTCTTCGGCATCGCTCGCGTCATCTGACCATTCTAGGCTTTTCTGGGGAATTTCCCACCCTCCCACCCTATTAGAAGCTTCCACCCACCCCTCCCAACATACAGTAATCGGTAGTACGTGAATGAAAGAGACGGACACTGAGGGAATGTGCGATTCCAGGGAAGAAGGGAACGTTGGTTCGTGATCTTTAATCTACCGTATCCAGAGTGGAGCCGACTCTACTGCATATTCTCCTCCATTCCATCTCTGGAGCCAAGGCCGCATCCACAATAAGAGCATACAAGAGATCGATGGCCAATCTGAGGTGAATAATCGCAATGATGTAGCAGGATAAAGGGTTTTCCATTTATCAGAGACTACGCCATGGAAAGAGGACTCGACCCTTCCTGCCCTACATCACTGGTAATCTACTCTCTAAAGAAGATTCAAGAAGGAAGAGCCCTCTCGACCCTCAAGATCCTCTCCGCAGCTTTCTCCCATTACTCCGATCTCCCATCCCCCATTCTTGCTCATATCTTGTCCCATCTTCACGATTCGACCCGTAGAAAGTTCTCTGTTTCCCATCATCCTAGTATTCCCCGTTCGAATATCGATTCATTCGTACAGTATGCCTCCCTCCATCCCTGTGACCTACTCTCCACTCGCACCGCATTGGGTGCCTCCCTCTCCTTCTCAGCTCTCCTAAGAGTGAGCGAGTTGCTGTCCCTACGTTGGGCTGATCTTCAATGGTCGTCCGATTTCCTCAAGATTTCCGTCAGACGAGCCAAGAACGACCAATTCGCTGAAGGGAGAGACACCTTCATTTCCATCGAGAAGGACTCTCTCACTCTTTCCCTCTTCCATTCCTATAGGGAGAGAGTGGTCCCTTCCCCCTGGCTATTCCCATCTCACTCCCATCCTGATAGGCCTCTCACTAGCGACACCTTCAGGAAGGATCTCACTCTTCTCTGCTCTCTCGCGGGAGTCGCTCGGATCACGCCTCATCAACAGTTCACGCGGCGCGGCAGTAGTCACCATCGTTTGATTATCGATTATTAACCGTGTTCTCATTATTTATTTAGATTTTTGTTTCCGCCTTTTGACTAAAAAATATCCCTGTTAAACTTCCATCATTCGCTCTCCTCGAATCGGCTTGCCTCGCCAACTGTTCCACCTCTGAGGGCGAGTCTTTGAAAGGAAAACAGAAAGTGCTGACGAGAATTTTGCATTTCTCATTTCAAATTGTCCCTACGTGTCAATCGAGAGAGAAGGGGTGTATAAAAGGGCTGGAAATGAAGAATCTCTCGCAGTTTCACCTCTCTTCTTCATTCGGAGCGGTCGCTGATCACTCTCCGCCCCTACTGACGCCCCTACTTCTTTCAGTTCGCTTCCGCGCGCTCTGAGATCTACCGATCGATCGACGAGCTACTGTATCCATGCCGATGAGGTACGGTAGATTGGTCGCTTTAGACTGAGCTAATCGATCTTCTGACTCCAGATCTCACTGCCATCCTACGGTCTCCCTCCCACGTCGCGCACCGATTGGATTATTGATTCAACAGGAGTACGGTAGCCAGTCGAAGTACTGTAGTTAGGGTGAGTCCGAAGTCGCCGCATACTTGTACTATTGATCTTTTGATCCAGCTGAAACATCAATTTCCTCAGGCATTCGAGTTCTCTCCACTCTGCCTGACTCCCTCTGACCTACTCTGGGATTACTGTACCTGGTGAGTATCAGTTTCCGTCTAAAATAATCAATAAACATTGTTGTCTTTGCCTCGTCATCCAATAATTACTCTGTCTCGCGCTCGTTCATTCAAATGGGGATTATCACTTCTTTCGCTCGTAAACTCGCTCTATACGTGATAACTACTGTTTGGCTTGATAGGTATCGGCTTTATCGGGCTGGGGAGCTTATCGGCTTTATCGGGCTGGGGAGCTATAATATGAAAGCGAGCAGTAATCACGAAATACAATGAGGAGGGCGATGGAACAGGGAGCAACTAATTGTGATGGAAAAGTGGGAGATCAAGAGAGGGGAAGGGCTCCTCCTTGTGATTCTACCGTATCCTTGATGTAAGGGGCGATCCCTCCGATGGAATTCCATCTTCCTCTCCGTTGAACTGCCTCGATGGGAACCCCGTGGCTGATTGATTCCATCGCTCCTCCCGCTCTCAGTTGATGAGGCGTGATCCGAGCGACTCCCGCGAGAGAGCAGAGAAGAGTGAGATCCTTCCTGAAGGTGTCGCTAGTGAGAGGCCTATCAGGATGGGAGTGAGATGGGAATAGCCAGGGGGAAGGGACCACTCTCTCCCTATAGGAATGGAAGAGGGAAAGAGTGAGAGAGTCCTTCTCGATGGAAATGAAGGTGTCTCTCCCTTCAGCGAATTGGTCGTTCTTGGCTCGTCTGACGGAAATCTTGAGGAAATCGGACGACCATTGAAGATCAGCCCAACGTAGGGACAGCAACTCGCTCACTCTTAGGAGAGCTGAGAAGGAGAGGGAGGCACCCAATGCGGTGCGAGTGGAGAGTAGGTCACAGGGATGGAGGGAGGCATACTGTACGAATGAATCGATATTCGAACGGGGAATACTAGGATGATGGGAAACAGAGAACTTTCTACGGGTCGAATCGTGAAGATGGGACAAGATATGAGCAAGAATGGGGGATGGGAGATCGGAGTAATGGGAGAAAGCTGCGGAGAGGATCTTGAGGGTCGAGAGGGCTCTTCCTTCTTGAATCTTCTTTAGAGAGTAGATTACCAGTGATGTAGGGCAGGAAGGGTCGAGTCCTCTTTCCATGGCGTAGTCTCTGATAAATGGAAAACCCTTTATCCTGCTACATCATTGCGATTATTCACCTCAGATTGGCCATCGATCTCTTGTATGCTCTTATTGTGGATGCGGCCTTGGCTCCAGAGATGGAATGGAGGAGAATATGCAGTAGAGTCGGCTCCACTCTGGATACGGTAGATTAAAGATCACGAACCAACGTTCCCTTCTTCCCTGGAATCGCACATTCCCTCAGTGTCCGTCTCTTTCATTCACGTACTACCGATTACTGTATGTTCGGAGGGGTGGGTGGAAGCTTCTAATAGGGTGGGAGGGTGGGAAATTCCCCAGAAAAGCCTAGAATGGTCAGATGACGCGAGCGATGCCGAAGAGGCGAAATGATAAGCCGGTAGGCACGCGTCGCGGCTGGCGACGCGCGGGAATTCAAAGCCGATACCGTACTCGTCAAACAACAATTATCACTTCTTTCGCTCGTAAACTCGCTCTATACGTGATAACTACTGTTTGGCTTGATAGGTATCGGCTTTATCGGGCTGGGGAGCTAGAATTAAATAAAGTTGAAGTCCAGGAGCAGAAGAGTGAAGGGGGAATCCAAGAAAAGACGCGAGAACGGACCCTGTTGGAGTGTGCTCGGGATAAGGATGGAATTGCCCTCGGGGTACATGATGAAGTCCTTTACAAACGAGGGGGTATGGTTCGGTGGAAAAAGTGTAGGGAACACCGGGTGGGATGTCCAATAGGGCAGGCCTAACACTCCTCTTGCCCTTGCTCTTCTCATCCAAGCTAGTGTTTGGCATAGTAGGGAGGGGGGAGGAACGCACCAGAGAAGAGAGTGAGATCTCCATAGTCTCGGGTCGGAGAAAGCGTCGATTGAGAGGGCGCCTCGGGAGGGGACTCTGGAAACGAATCGTTCACATTTTGCGTTCTGCTCGTCCGCAAACATGTCCACATCAGGTCTTCCCCATCTTTTCACCGCCTGATCAAACACCCATCTCTCTAGGGCCCAATCATCCCCATCGAAGTCTCTACTTGCTCGGTCTGCCTCCACGTTCATGTCTCTCGGTATCCAGTGAAACTTGAAACTAGCGTTCATTCTTACTCCCATGGTCTCGACTCTCTTAGCCACCTCATGCAGTTCTGGTTTCATCGATCCCTTCCTCAGTATGGACATGGCACTCTGATTATCCCCGAAGAACAGAACATTCGAGTCCCGCCACTCTCTCTCAAAAGTGTGCACTGCGAAATCGATAGCCCTCAGCTCCCTCAGAGTACTCGATTCTTCTCTCTCAGATGGAATAAGGTTCCGTGACGTGGAGACCACTTGGTCATCTGCCCTTCTGATGACCACTCCCAGGCCAATTGCGGATGCATCCGTTTCCACTATCACATCAAACTGCCATGGGGGAACCACGAAATTCTTTACCGATCTGTCTCTCAGCTCTCTACGCCATTGGTCATACAAATGTTTGGGATACAACTTTGAAAACAGGCCATTACCAGTTGAACGAAACGAGATGCTCAAACTGACCACGTTGATGTACCGTCGAAAGATCAATGACTTTAAACTAGTCTATGAAATGCTATTCGGGAATTTAAGATTATCCCGAGTCTAATCTCAGAATTCAAGATTATCCAAGTCTAATCTCAGAGGCGCAGGCTTCAAATTGTGTCGAGAAAAATTTCGAACTAAGATTCGCGAGCACAGTTTTGCAAACAGAGTAGGTAAATTACTGTATGTTGTACTTCGAAAAGGAAAAATACCTTCAAACTATGCAGAGTTCATGAATGTGATGTGTAAGGAGGTTGGATGATCTGTATACTTGCTCGCTCTACTCGCTTAGTTACCCCCCCCCCCCCCTATTTCACACATTCTTTGTTCTTCTTGTTCCAACCACCTCCCCCCCCCCCCCCACCCCTCCCCCCCACAACAATACCAACTGTGCGGATAAATCTATTCTATTCTATGTCCTAATTAATTATACACTATCTCACCGGTCAGAAAAATAATAGTGTGGTCAAAATGAAGACAGTCAAAACTCAAAACGACATCTCTAGACACTCCGAAAAATGAAAAAAAAGACATCTTTATCGGCAAATGCGTAATTAAACACTGCGTGACGAGAATGTTGATTGGCAAGATAACTTCACTCGATGGTGCCTGCTTCGCAGCATCTGTTCGAGCTGGAAAGGAAGGGTATGGAGTAGGGTTGGCAATTCGGTGTATTCGCCCCCCCTCGTCTATTGCGAAATTAGGAGAGCGGGGAGGGATTGTGGTACAGCAATGTGCTACCGAATTGCCAACCCTAGAGTGGATTTAGACGTCTTCCCGCGGTGGGCCTGCAGTATGGTTGCTTCGTTTAGGGAGGGATCTTAAGATTCATTGTCGGATCTAGGGATGAAGTTTTCTATGCTTTCTTTGGTCAACTGTAGGGAGGGCTGCGACAAGGGAAAAGGAATGATTCCGAATTTTAATCAATTTTGTTTAGAAACTCACTTAGTCCACGAGATAAAGTATAGGAGCTGCTCGTTTGTTTTGCAGCTCGGCCCGGAACTGGCAAAGCAGCTCTTAAATAATTAAAATTACGCTGTGTTCTCTCCTTTTTATATTACTATCAATTTTACTAAAAAGTCTAACGATCCAATTCAAAAAATTACGAACATTTTGTTTTAGTCTCTAAAAATCACCGTCAGCGGATCCTTCTTCACATGCTCGCTGAGGCAACACAGATATCTCGTTCCCATCCAGCACAATCTAAAAAGAGCATAGCTTGAGTGGCGTACTGAATACAGGAACGCCACAGCAAACCTTGAGTGGCGTTCCTGTATTCAGTGCATCTGAGATTTCTGCAGCATCACGAGCATTTCCACATGCATCGACACTATCTCTTATCCGTCCTTTGATTGTACTAATTCCTCGATCTGCCTGACCCTGTAATTGTTTGTTAAATCGGATACTGTCGATTTCAACTTACCTTTCCTGCCTGATTCTCGCTATACAGATAGCGAGTAACTTCAATTCCAATCGATTTTTTTTTAAATTATAGAGAGTTGAGAGATATGGAAAGTTATGGTAGTTGCCTGCAAGAGATAACATCATATAATAGATGTAATTGATAGGTAGACTCACTCGCATTATCGGATCTAACAGTCACTTTTTCTACGCAACCGTTATATTTCAACTGACGTAAAATATGTTCAGTAATAGCAGAAGTTGCGACGTGATCCTGGAATGATTCGTATGAACCTGACTAAAATCTATTTCTTACCTGTACTAGATCATTAGCAGGATGAGCAAATGAGTGATGATAGAGGGTGCCGTTAATATTGGCGATGCAATATGCGTGGTGGTAGGAAATTCCAGTTTTTCCGTACCACGCAGACTGAGTTTCCCTGCGAGAAACACGTTGGTGCTTTTTCAGATGTGAAACTCACCATGCGCTGATTGGAATTATCTTGAGAGCGAAATCGAGGATAATGAGTGCCTCTCCAGGTTGCAGATTATCCAGAAGGAACTATAGTTTTGCAGTTTTAAAACACCAAAAATCACTCATTTTCGCTGTTTTCCGCACTTTCAGACCTATAGCATCGTTATCTTTTCGGCCCGTTCTTATTAGCCTATCACAGCTCGTTCTATGGGTGCTGGAGACTGGTTTAATTGTGAAACCGATTGGCTACTATCACTCGGAAATATCGCTTAACGGCGTTGAAGACAGCACTTCATGATTTTCGAATTTCATCGAATTCTCGTTCGCATTCTAGCCTTTTCTCTCAAATTCACCAGTATTTATCCACTTTCATTAGTTCTCAAAGTGGCATACACAAAAATGAATAAAATATTGTTTAAATATTTTAAATCAGAATGAAACATTTTCAGTAATAAATATCATTTTTTATGCCTTTCTTTGCTGTTGTTAGATTCTGCACACTCGATTCTATAAGCGAAGTATAAGGAAGAAATATTTGGGTTTGTTTATTAATACCCCATTGCCCTCTCTACGTATTTATCATTGTTCTTGCATCCTTATATCACGCGTGTCACCTAAGAATCGAGTCAAATCAGGGGGTGGTTGGCACATTTTTTACCCACATGTTTCTATAAGGTTTTCGATAGTCAATATGATCCCTCACAAGATAGCGTCGAGCTTTGTTCCAAATTCTCGATCTCAACGACGACAGACGTCGTCGAACTTTTTTGAGCCCGAAAAATGCCTTTTTCAGAGGCTATCGATTCTTTTCGGATGCATGATAGAAAAAAATGTTCAACAGATAAAATGTACCAAATTGGAGAATACGCCTGCACAGATGGCCATCGATATTTTATTTTGTATTTTTATAAATCGATTTAATTTATTAACTATCACCACATTTTCGGGCCAAGGCTCGGCAAGTGACCAAACGGTCAGGCTCGACGAGACGAATCGAATGATATGCTGTTCATATGGTTTATTTCCCCGTGCTACTAACGAAAGCCCCTTAACAAGGTTTTCCGGGCTCGAAGACGCGTGACCTCTGACCAGGAAAGAGAGGCGCGGCCTTTGATCTACCTCCCGTTTCCTCTTCTCACGCTGATCACCCCTGGTATTAATGGTTCATAATGATCCTTGGATGGTTTCAGATACTTTTATTTATTCCGACACCGAACCCAAAACGTAACGTCTGTCTGTCTGTCAGTCCGTGCGTCCGTGCGTCCGTCCGTCTGTCAGTCACGCTAATTCAAAATCGCCAAAATCGACCAAAACGCGTTCGAACAAGGACAAGTCCTGGACCAAACGATCCCTCGTGAATTCCTTTTTCAAAATCAAAATCAATTTCATCATCATTTCGCAATATTTCATCATCCTTATGCAATAATCCGTTTTTCGCGCCTAATTCACTTCAAACTTGACCGTAAAGTCCGTGAACAGTACCAATCGACTCCTCGTGGACTACGCTTTTCAGCTTCAACAACTATTTCGCAATCCTAAAGGCGTTTCCGCCTCGCACTATGCGAATGAAATTTTCGACAGAAGTTCTCTCCATTCTGCACACTCAATTTTTTCTAGCCAATGAGAGAGTGTGCAAAATGGAGAGAGAGCTAGTATTCGCTCTAGCGCCACTATTCTGCATCTGCTATCATAATTTAAACAAATCACTTATTTCTCTAACCAAGCATGAACGCGCTTCAGTTTTCTTAGTAAATCTTAATAAAGGATACGTGCTTGATGATAACATCATATTAATATAAACATGTGATTTTTTATCAAAGCAAGCTCGTCAACCATCAACCACGAATGGAAGAAGAAGTGTTGCTAGACCAGGGCAGCATGAAATTACCTGGTCGAATTAACATAGCTACTCGCCCGGATATACCGCGATTATTTGAAAATTAATTTAATATTATTTCAATGGATTGGAGGACTAAGATCAAGGATCAGGCGGTTGTCGATCCTTTACCGTTTTAGCGCAACGCAAAATCTTCTGGTCCATTGCGATCAGATCACAGTTAGTTTCTGGCTAGTGCGTGAATCAACCTATCAACTCATATGTTCTATGTCCGACAAAATGCACAATATACGGGCACCACACTCAAAGTGAGGCTCTTGAAAGGTGGAAAATTGATGTTTTCTAAACTCGTTCCGAGAAATGAATCAACGTTAACCAAACTCAGTTCTAATAAAATGTTTCTCTTTCACTTCTAAAAAATCGCATCACATTTTTTGTCGAATAGGTTCTCGCACTATACAGGGATATGTTTTCGTCTTCAAACTCTCTCCAGTCTGCACACTCTATCGGCTGTCGAGATTATTCAAAATAGAGAGCCAAACCGAGATTTCGTACGTTGTAAATCTACTTTTTTTAAACCGGAAGCCGTTAGAGTAATCATTTTTCGAAGATCAGAGATGAACTAAGACAAAAATAAAATATTAATAAATACCCATCGGGGCCTCCCGCTCCACTGCCGAGGAGTGAGAATAGGTAATAGGTAAGATTACCTGTAATGAACTATAAATATTATAATAATTAATTGTTAATGATCAAAAACAATTTTTATTCTACTATCTTCATAATATCCATTAAATATGGGCTATTCTATTATGCTACGTATCAGCCCTGAAACACAACACTGCAGACATTAACGCCGCTCGCATTCAGATTCATTTTCGATAGTCAACTAATTAGAAGAAAGATTCATCACTAATAACATAATTATTTTTTCTAGAAGATATGATGAGTGAATTTCTTCCGCCTCATTATGGTTGTGGGATCGGATCATATTTGCTGTATTCCGCACACTCCTTCGCAAGTCGAGAGAGTGTGCAGAATGGAGAGCGCGACTATTCGATCGGTACTCTTTAGCAACTATCTATAAATTTTATTAAGTGATATTTTGTTTATAATCATTGAAACGACAGTTCTTCAGTGATTCCGTTTGATGGACTACAATAGGAAAACGGCTCACGAGTGATCCGTTATTTACTCTCTCACCCGACCTCTTTCCGATCGCCGTGACTGCAATGTGAGAATTGTGGATTTTAAATCTTCAATTTTCACAAAGATCTGACGAGTTTATAGTTGAGTTATTACCCTGCCATAGAGCGTCATACCAGGTGAGTGCTTAGTTTGATAAAGCATGAGTGAAACGCAACAGCACCTACCGGGTTAGCACGGAAGCTTCAGAGAACGACTATTCTAATTCTCGCAATCTTTCTATAAAATTAAATTTACATTGGTTCGCTCAGCGACGATTTGCAGGTGAACTGGAAC
Organism: Pristionchus entomophagus; assembly: GCA_036245825.1. NCBI lineage: Eukaryota > Metazoa > Nematoda > Chromadorea > Rhabditida > Neodiplogasteridae > Pristionchus > Pristionchus entomophagus. The sequence goes on from BTSX01000001.1 coordinate 5,880,417, forward strand.
TAACATGTTTCACTGTCTGTTCGTAATCCGGTGAATATCAGTTCTTGGATCCGCGAACTTGACTCAATTCGCTTCACGAAACCAGCCTCTGCTCGAGCAAAGTAACATTCACACCATGCAGATTGGCTAAACCGTATCTTCTCATCACCTTTTCTACATTAAGAGAGCCAGTTCGGTTCTAAACCGTCCCCATTCTGCAAGCTCTCGCCGATCAGATGTTCGAGATAGTGTGCAGAATAGAGAGAGATAGCAACCGAAACGCTTTTTTCCGCGCAATTCGGAGGATCGGCCAGACATTGAAAATCGAAGAGAAACGATGACCCACCATTAACATGAAATGAAATTATCTTTGTGAAAATTTGCAGTTTTATTTGTATTTTCAAGAACCACTGGCAAAAACCTCAGATATTTAAACATACTATCCCAACACCGATTCACCTGGTAACTTTTTTCTAATTCGCGAGTCATCTATGTTATGCGAAAATTTTGTGCAACAATATCCCTACTGTATATCCTACCTTATCCTACCGCACCTGGATACTCTCACAACTGGCGACGTCGTATGGCGCCTCTCTACTGAATCCCTCGGCTGCTCGCTCGAATCCGGCCTCAACGCCCTAATGCCAGACTCAGTAGCTTAGTGACGCGCGGTCGTGAGAGCCTCAGGGAAGGGGTTAGGGTACGGCATGATTTTACGAGTAGGTCCGAAATTCCGTAGACACGTGAAGCAGACATTTTTTTGGCTGAGAAAGAGAGAAGCAACATTCCAATGGACGATGATGTGAATTGACTAAACCGAGAATCACGTAACCGCGTGGTATTCTGAACAGCCTTGTTATGAGGAAGCAAGAACGCATGCGCGTTATCATGAGCATTTGTTGTTTCAATCACTTTTCACTTAATTAATTTTCAAGCCCGTCACAACAAAGTAGCGGCAGGTTCAACAATACAACAAGGACCATCCCATCACTGTTTCACCTACGCTTCAAGTATAGAGAGGGCAATGGGGTATTAATAAACAAACCCAAATATTTCTTCCTTATACTTCGCTTATAGAATCGAGTGTGCAGAATCTAACAACAGCAAAGAAAGGCATAAAAAATGATATTATAATAAAATATAGGGATTTATCAAAATCTTCGATTGACTGCCCCTCTACTGTAACCAAGGGGGGCGAGTTAGCGCGAATTTATTACTGAAAATGTTTCATTCTGATTTAAAATATTTAAACAATATTTTTTATTCATTTTTGTGTATGCCACTTTGAGAACTAATGAAAGTGGTGAATTTGAGAGAAAAAGCTAAAATGCGAACGAGAATTTGATGAAATTCGAAAATCATGAAGTGCTGTCTTCAAGGCCGTTAAGCGATACTTTCGAGTGATAGTAGCCAATCGGTTTCACAAGTTATAGGGTCTCCAGCACCCATAGAACGAGCTGTGATAGGCTAATAAGAACGGGCCGAAAAGATAACGATGCTATAGGTCTGAAAGTGCGGAGAACAGCGAAAATAAGTGATTTTTGGTGTTTTAAAACTGCAAAACTATAGATCCGAGTGAAAGCTCAGGTATTTGCTTGTGATCGTAAGGCACCCCATGTCCCAATGGATGTTCCACGAAAGTGCTATCAGACGGGCCGAGCGTTAACGGAAGTTGTAGGTTAAGAAAGATTGGAGAAACAGTGCAACGTTTGCGAGAAGAATAACGCTTATGTACGAATAATCTGAGTAAACCGTTTGAACGATAGTGTGTATGGGTATGTCAGGCACCCGAATTGACAAAATAAAAAGCTAATTGAATTCAATTAAAGACGGAATTAATTTTCAAAACAAGATAGTAAAAAATCAGTTCTCGATACTCGCGAAAGCTTTGAAGAGCATTTCTGTAAGAAAATTCGTCTTGGAACACACGATGCCCTCCCTATTCAAGTACTGATCAAACATTATTCTGCAATTTTTCCGAAGTTTCCGTTCGAGAGAAAACAATTTGTTCATAGAGAATACGGTGGAGGAATTAATTTTAGTGGTTATTTTTCACGTGAGCAACGCATGGATCCATCAGAGATCAAGATTAACCGAGTCCTTTGTTAGGATAATGTATGATAAGGAAAGTTTTTGGGAAGAGTCCCCTTTGTTATGTCAATGCTCCACGAAATCATTGTTTTTGAATAGTTTTAGGAATCATAATTATCTGAAGGTCGCTTACAACTGCTAACATTTCGTCAATCAAAGATAAAAGATCACCCACCAGGACTCCAGTGTCCGCTGCTGAAATCGAAGAAATTGAAACGAGAGGAGGAGAGAGGGGCGGCTTCCTGAAAAACAAACAGTATAATTGTTTTTGTTTAAATTATTTTTGTATTGTATAATTACTCAAACATTCATCATTATTGGTTGGAGACAACATTTTATCATTAGGATTTTTCACCCAGAATAAATGTCATAATTCACCGTATACCAACAGTCCCTAATTCAATATGGTCGTGAAAAACAATTCCACCCCCTCAATGCTGTATGAGCTCATTCACATTCGTTTGCGCTAGTGAGCAAACCAGAAAATATTTCCCCCATAGCATATGACAAGACGATGAAAGAGAATATGAGGCTGTTCGTCTTATTTTCGAGCAGATCCGATCAGCCCAAAAGTCGATTCTATGAAACTGTGTTTTTTGGGGTTATCGAGGGTGCTCAAAACGATGGGCATATCCATTTTGCCCCTAGATGCCTCGTTGGCTCCAGATGACGTCGAGTCGAAATCACGTTTTTACGCGATTCTCGGCTCCTGATGGCGGCTAATTTTATGCTAATTGTTTTTCTGGGGTAGAATTGCATGGCGAACACGCCTGTCTAGTTCATTTTCATGATTTTCAAAAATATTTTTTAACAAGTGAAGTTTTCACTGAGTCATTTGTGCCCTGAGCGACCAGGATATATCGATCAGGCGTGACGAGAGGATTCAGAATCTATAATATCATCTTGAAAAACCGTCTGCAAAAAAATTGAGCTAACAAAAAGTGACGGGAGATTTCCATGAAACGAGAGTCTCCCCCTTTCCCTTTCCCTTCCCCTCCTTGGCCCTCTTCTGGTCTGATGGGCGAGAGAGTGTGGGGAATCAAGAGAGCGCGCATGGGAGGAAGGGGAGGGAAGAGGGGATTCTCGTTTCATGGAAATCTCCCGTCACTTTTGTTAGCTCAAATTTTTTGCAGACGGTTTTTCAAGATGATATTATAGATTCTGAATCCTCTCGTCACGCCCGATCGATATATCCCGGTCGCTCAGGGCACAAATGACTCAGTGAAAACTTCACTTTTTAAAATTTATTTTCGAAAATCATGAAAAATGAACTCGACAGGCGAGTGCGCCATGCAATTCTACCCCAGGAACAATTTTAGCATAAAATAAGCCACCTCAGGAGCCAAGAATCGCGTAAAAACGTGATTTCGACGTGACGTCATCTGGAGCCAACGAGGCATCTAGGGGCAAAATGGATATCACAATCGTCTTCAGCACCCTCGATAACCCCAAAACACACAGTTTAAGGGAATCGACATTTTTGAGCTGTGCAAGACATTGCTCGAAAATAAGGCGAACGGCCTCATATTCCTCCCCAATTATCGAATCGAAATAAGCTCACTCCATTCCGCACACTCGCCACTCTGTTCTACATGTAATCTATGATTTCATCAACACATATCGCCAGTAATAGTGCGAACTAATTGGAAAGCCAAAAGATCTCATCACACACTAATGATGTGGTTTGGGTTTTGGCTCTCTCTATTTTGCACACCCTCTCGCCTATCAAAGAGATGTGAGAGTGGGCAGAATGGAGAGAGCTTAAAATCGAAACAACATCAGTATCACTCACTGGCTCTTGCGTCTGTTCTCCCACTGCGAAGAGCACGCCCATCTTCTGCAAGTTACCGAAAAGATTGTCGCCGAGCTGAAATTATACTACTTGCTTTATTTAAAAGACAATTCCGCTTCCATTGTACTGGCTCTGTTACTTATGACAAACAGTTGAAGCACAGAGCTTGCTAGAATCTCCAAGCTAAAGACAGCGATCGATACCGTCTTATGTGTTTCGAATATGCCCGATGCATTTATAAACTATTGAGGATACGTATGATTTTCTGAATCTTAAATGTAGGGACCGCAATGGGGTATCTAGAGAAAAATCCTAACGTCATCTCTTGTAATGTGTTCTATGGAATCGTGATAGCTTAATCGATTGGGAATACAAATATTCATGGAAATAATTAAATCACTATAATATAGTGGTTTATTAAAAATAGCGTTTTGTCCAGCGATCCACCGTAATGTGACCAGTAGAGGTGTGTATCAACTTTTAACACGGCATTCCGCGTCCACGCAAACCGAGCAATTCGCTAGACACACCATACAGTAACCCAAAGAGCGCGAACTCAAAACTTGGCAATTTTCCAGCTGATGAAACACGTTTGAACACGCCATTTGATTGACCACAATGTTCAAAATGTGACACAGATTCAGAAAGAAATTTATCTCAGAGCAAAAAATAGGAACAACCAGAATGAGACATCATTCTGGGCGTGCAGATAAGCCTACACCAGTGGTAGACTCATCTCCGCTTTATCTTTGAAAAGTGATTTATCACATAAGCCGAATCATATAAATTAATATTACATATATTACTATTTATAGCACATCGGTGAAAATACCGTGACTATTGGGTAACAATGGTGGGAGAATGAAGGGAGGGGAAGGGGAGATCTTCGCTTTGATTCGAGTGCTTCTTGTCCTACTTTATTCTTCTCATTTCCTCATCCTCTCGCCGTCGCCGTCATTCATAGACGGGGCACTCGGGCACCTGAGCGGAAATACGATTACCATGAGCATATCAAAATATTTATTTTTAGAATAGGTATATTAATAAATGCAGGGTGTGCTATTTATCAATTATCTAATAGTACTGGTATCACTATAGTGATGGGATTCGGCTCTCCATTGCAAATGAAGGAAGAAATGTAGAGAGTTAAACGAAAGTCCTAGTAGGACTGTCGTTTCTGTTGTCAGTTCTCTACATTCTGTACTTGCATTTTTCTGACCAGTGAAAGATTGTTCAGAAAGAAAATAACCCTTTTACCAATTATTACACTGAAATCGGAAATCTTGAGATGCCCCCTTACTGTTCCCTTGTTTTCGATGACCTCGCTTGACCCCGAGTTAGACGGCTGATAGATCAAAGATCTCTCCTGGAGATCACGTCGCATTTAGAATTTAAGGGCGTTTTTTTTCGAGATTATCTCGGTTCAGAGATGAGCAAATAAGAAATGGTAAATTGATTAAACGTTGATTTTACCGGAATCTTCAAGGGAAATATTGTTCAATCGGTATTTCCCATTTTCGTGAGCTCTGGTGAAGATCTCATTTCACAGACATGGGGAACAAGAACAAGTTGGCTTGTTAGACCAGGCTCGTCGAGAGCTTTCGAACAAGCTATAGAACGTCAAAATCGAAGAAGCATTGGATGAAAACGCCCGAAAAAATGCAGCAAACAGTGGATTCGGAAACATCCGTGACTCGGAAGAGAGGTCAAATTGCCGTTTTTGATCTACCATGGGTTCTCGCTCAATGCTCATCGAATCTTTTTAAAACATGAGATAAGGAGGTTAAAGCTAGTTCGTAAAAACATGGTATATCAAAAACGACTACCTGACCTCTCTTTGATCTTTCAGGTTGTTGCATAATTTTTGTCCAATTGTGACACTTGGAGTTTCTGCACTATTCTGTCTTTCGTTTGAGCGCTATCAACTTAAGTCGTTTCATAATGAACGTGGGCTTGGATACTCTCTTCAGCGCACATCATCCCAGATCGCATTCAGCCAAAGCTTCATCGATTTTGACGTTTGTTTGAAAGCTCTCGTCGGTCCTGGTCTAACAAGCCAACCTGTATTTGTTTTCCGTATTTGTGAAATGAGAGCTTCACCAGAGCTCACGAAAATGAAAAATACCGATTGAACACATTTTTCCCTCGAAGATTCCGGCCAAGGCATCATTTCCTCCATTGACCATTTCTCAATAGCTCATCTATAAACCAAGATAATCTCGAAAAAAAATAACGCGCCTCAAACATGAAATGCGACGTGATTTCCTGGAGATATCTTTGACCTACCAGTCATCTAAATCGAGGTCAAGTCAGTCAAATGACAGGTGAAAACCGAAATCTCCTCTGGAAATAGTCGCTGTGGATCTTCTTGACATGGGAAGAGGGCGACAAGGAAACAGATACATTCTGACTGTTATCGATCTTTTCACAAAATATGCTGGTGCGTATCCAATCAAGGATAAGAAAGCAACTACTGTAGCCAGAGAATTCATGACTCGATGGGTATTAGAAGGAGGGAGGATTCCGAGGGCATTGTTGAGCGATAATGGAGGAGAATTCATTAATGAAGTCATGGAAGAGATGAATAAGATGTGGAAGATTGAGAGGAAATGCACTCGACCGTATCACTCTCGAGCGAATGGAGGAGTAGAGAGACTGAATAGAACAATTACCGAGACGTTGAGGAGACTAGTAGGCAGAACAGACGAGTGGGAAGAATCACTCCCATACGCTGTATACTGTTACAACACTGTCCCTCATGGAGTAACGGGAGAAAGTCCAGCTTTCTTGTTCTATGGAAGGGATAAAAGGCTGCCACTGGGAGAGAGTTGGAAGGTAGATGAGAGATATGCGGGAGATATGGATGATTACAAATCTCAGATGATGATGCTCATGAAGAAGACTCAGGTAGAGGTCAATGAAAGATTGAGTGGAGAAAGAGAGAGGATGAAAAGGGAGTATGATAAGAGAAGAGAGAACAACAATGGAAATGAACCAGTAGTGGGAGACAGGTTCTATGCATTCAAAGAGAATGGGAATGAGAGAAACCCTAAGTTGAGAACCAAGTGGGAAGGACCATATCGGGTGATTGGAAGGTCGAGTACTACTGCAACGATAGAAGGGATCGAAGATGGGAAAGAGAGGGTTGTTCAGTTAGACAAACTGAGGAGGGTACCCAGGGTAGAAATGGAAATAGGAGTACATGCATTGGGTAAAACAGTTCATTCCAGCGTCATCGTCGATGCGGGAAGCCCTTTGCATTGGGAATCTCGATGTCCCGAGTATGCGAAGGATCCACGCAAATTGAAGGAACTGTGGAAAAAATGCCCCGATCAGTATGCCAACTTCTCGTTTGAGAAGCTCAAGGAGTACGCGCTCATGCGAAGTCTGATTGAGAGATGGACCATGGATTGGAGATTCTTCCTGGAAGGAATTGACGACACGTACAATGTCGCGTACCATCGAGGACTGGGCGAAGACGTGGAATCGTCGTGTGGCCACGCGGCTATTCTACTCTCTCCGAATCTTGACCTGCCAAGTAATGGAGGAGACACTGCTCGTTTCGAATGGAGGGAAACAGTCTCAGAAGAGTGGGAGAATACGCTGAGAAGATGGGATGGGGAGAGAGCAAGGAAGAAGCCCATTGCCAAGATTCTCATATTCTGGCCGAGGATGTGGTCGATCGAGAATAGAATAGAATAGATAGAATAGATTTATCCGCACTTGGTGTTACGATAAGTGGGGGGATGGGTGGGGAAGGACTCTGGCGCCTTGTGCCTTTGACGAGTAGGGAGAATTGGTCAGTTGGGATCTTTTGACTCTTCTTTCTTTCACTGGATCCGTTCGATATCGCTTGACACGGTGACACTTCACTTTTGTGGCAAGCTTCGCATGACGTCAAGAGTACAAGATGGAGTAGAAGAAGAAGAAGAAGAAGAAGAAGAAGATGAAGAAGAAGAAGAAGAAGATGAAGATGGAGTACAACAAGAAAGTGATCATCGAATTGGTCCAGAACAACTGTTGGACAGCAATGATTGCCCCAGAACCATGCGGGGTGACGACCGAGGCCCACTACGATACTTTCTTGCTGGACTGGAGTGGGGAGAAACAAGATTACGGGATCATCAGGGTGCTCACGGCTGGCAACGTGACTACTGACGGTACTCCGGTGGCTGCGCTCCACAAGGTGTACAAATGGATGACTCGACACCACTGGGAGTATGCGATAGAGTCATGGAGCAAGGGCAAGCAGTATGATCCTCTGGCACCCATGAGGGAACTCCCAGAGGAAGAAATCAATAAGAAGGAGATCATCGAGAGAAAGGAGGCACTGGTTGCCAGGAGAACATTCCCAGTCAAGAAAAGTGGAGATGAGCAATCGAAGAAACTCGAAGACAAGATCTGTGATATCTGTCATGAGAAAGGCCACATCAAATGGAAGTGTCCTGATTATGAGAAGAAGAGAAGACCAGAGGAGGGAGGAAAAGAACGAGTTCGTTCTCACAGAGAGAAGGGGGATGTAAGGGAATCGCCTAAGAATAAGAGAAGGAAGAACTGAGGAAACATTCAAGTCATGTAATTCATAATTAATAATTATTGTTGTTTCGCTGTAAAATAAGTCATTTCGCGATGTTTCGTTTTTATCATTCCAGTAATGAACTGGTTTCACTTCCGTTGTTTAGCGACTATCATTACGGTACATGGCCGCGCGCCTATTTTTCGTTTTTCGTTTTGTCATCTCGTCTAGCTAGCATCGTTTTGCTGTCTGTTCGTTAAGTGAGTTGGTTTTTCTTTCACTAAATTTATTTCCTTAAACTCTTTCGACTCGTCTTTCACATAGCAGCACCCTTGGCATCCTTTTAGATGGGGATAACTGCGCTTATCTCTCAATGCTGAATGGTTGACCGTTATCTTAGCATCGCTCTTTCTCTTTCGCTCACTCGACTACACAATGTCGATCGATCACGACTCAATGTCGATCGATCACGACTGTCTTTCAAAATTAACGCAAGACGTTTTCGAAACAAAATTATGAAATTGTTATTAACATTGATGCGTAAAACATGTGTCGAATTATTGTGGAAACGAAATAGCACAATGAAACATGCGCGGATGATTTGTCAGCCATATATGTTAATCACTATGCAATATCATCACTGTAAAGCACACCAAACATCATCACAATGCGAGACTCTTTGTTTTTTTTCGAAGTTTTGCTTCAAGTCAAAGCCATTTAAACCAAAAAGTAGTGGTGCTGTTCTATTTCGAAATAAAGTGTAATGTGCTCGTGATCGACTAACGTAGTCGAGAGAGCGAATGCGGTGCTAATATAACGTACACACATTCACATTGAAATAGAGATAAGTGCTGTTTTCGGCTTAACCACCGACTATGCGTCATTCCTTATCAAGTGATGCTCCCTGATCGTATCTGCCCATTATCAGCAGAATAGCTTCATTGCAAAACAAGGAATTGTTAGCGCCTATAAATTGGGGGGGGGGGGGGGAAGAGGTGATAGATACCTATCGTTTCCCTCTTTGGTGGCTCTCATCTTTTTGAATCGTTCGAGATATGAATTACGATATTTCAGATCAATGGGCAACAGCGATTCTATTTATGCTCTCCAGAAAGAAACTGGAAACCTAAGGGAGCAAATTGCTCAGCTAGAAGAGTTAGTGACATTCGTTTTTCGTAAATGATTTTGATTTGGTGATCCATCCTGAATTAGAGCGAGGGCAGCAAGAGAGAAAAGTAGGGAAGAAGATGACGCAAGAAAAGAAACGGCACGGAAAGAAGAGGAGAGCAGAAAAGATGCCGAACAAAAAGCTGCAACCGAAGTTAGTTACTTTCATCTTTTCCTTCTTCTTGTGAACAAAAATCAATCATGAAGGTAGTGTGAAAGAATATCAGCGAAAATATGTAACATTTGAATTTTTGAAAGTAAATTTAAAAAAATTTCATATTGACTAATTCGCTCCGAAAATATAATGTTGTTTTGTTAATTATTGGATAGATTTAGGAAAACATGCAATAACTTGACCAGTACTAACTTGCAGATGTTGAGAAGGAATCACCTCAAGGAAACGGAACAAGCGAAGGCGAATGTCAAAGAGGCCAGGCAGGAAATGATAGAGGCTGCGAATACGTACAGTTCGGATTTGAAAAAAATCATGGATGCGAGACTCGAAGACGTAAGTTATTTTATCATAAATTTTCATCATATACGTAAGGTTTTTAATAATGACAGCAGGGTAACCACATTTGAGCAAGACACTAGCGCAATTTGAAATTGCGAATATTAAACATTCACCAGGTTTTGAGAAATTGCTCCTCGAAACTTGACCATCGAACGCACCATTTCGCAAGCCAATTATAGACAAATAGAATGAACATGAAACCATGCAGGATCGACAGCTGTTAGTAGTGAGTATCAGTGTCTGGAAATTATGGCATTGTCGTTGAATACACTGCTTTCACATTCCTCATGATCCCGCTACTCCTATGACTATTTTTTTAGTTATCGAGCTTGTTGTTGAATGGTATGCAAACGAGCTTTTATATTTAGATGGACATTCGTAACAGAGATAAGATTGAAGCAGCGGCGAAACTCGAGCAGACTAAGCATGAGATGAATGAGAAGATCATGAAAACAATGAAGTATTTTAAAGTTTGTCGACTTTGTCGGAAGTAATATGTTTCAGAGATAACGATTGCAAAATTGAAAAGATCATACAATCGCATAACGTCACAATGATAGCGAGTATGGCTTTCATCCAGAATGTGCCCAGATCTATCGCCGCTGATAAGGGTGATTTTCACGAGTCTCTAAGCGTTTCTATGTGTTTACGTCGCATCTGATGCAATATAACATCACTTTTGGAAGAACTATAACTGATACATAGCCCCTAACAGTGGCTAATTTTGTTGCGATTTTTGCAGAATCTGAGATTCTCACTCCCATGATGAACGATGCACGTCAGATAATCGCCGAGTTGCGAACCGCCTACAATAAACTTCTTGAAATGGTGAAACCCCTCGGAAATATATATCAGGTGTCAATACCAATTTCTCAGGTTACGGAAGGCGCCAGCGAAATCGACATGAAGGTTTTGCAATTGTAATTTATTAGTTGAACAACAATATGATTCAGGACGAGGCTAAGACGATGAGTATGCACTGTGAGAAAGCGAGATCGCTGCGCACTCAGTTGTTCAAACAGCTGAGCGCCTGCGAGCACATTGACTTCCATCTGAAAGAGACAGCGGGAGTTCGTTAATTTGTCTTGAATACTTGATGAATTTTGATATTTCAGGTAGGGCTGGATGAATTTCTGAAGTCGTCAAATGGCCTCTCCAAAAACCTCATTATGCTACGAAACATGAAGGTTTTATATTTCTCGTAAAGTATGCGTTGATTCCTTAGAGTTTGAGGATTCAATCAAGTTCAATCATATCTCTGAACTAGAAAAATTCATCGACGAGATGGAGGAGCAATTCCAAGAAGTCATGTCGGTCCAAGGACCGACCACATCGGATAAGGCTATGCAAGCGCTGACTGATCTGTACAAGGGTGGGCAGGTTGCAATCGCACCGGTTGCAATCGCACAACTCGGTAGCGAAACGATTGCTTCGACGGCGCAGAATGAACAGAACGAGAAGGTATGCTAGCAATATATATTTGAAAAAAGAACAGATACAGATTTTATCCTGTACTCAAGGCACTGGGCCTGCAGGATGGTAGCTTCGCTAGGGAGGGAGTGGGATCTTCGATTTCAAGGTGTCTGGGTCAAGGGATGAGGGAATCTTCTTTGGCTTGTTGGGTCAACTGTTGGAATGGTCTTGGTCGATCTCCATTGAGCTTTGAAGTAGATCATCCAGCCTCCGATGATGGCGAGTAAGTGCTGACATGGACTATTGATTGACTCACGAGGCAGACTTGACGATCTGGGCCTTTCTTGACGGTAGATCACTTGAGTCGGTTGATACCCATCCGGGGTCTCCTCTTGAAGCGCACGTAAAGTAAAAAAAGAAGAAGCGTAAAAAAGAACTATCAACATAATTATTTATTTAGCCTTAAATTATCATTATTGTATCAAGTCATCATGTTTAATTTTCAGGACGGTTCTTGAGACTGGAGAATCGGAAATACTGGCGATCACTCGCACTACTATCTCAAATTCATTTAATCAACAGCATTTATGATATAATAAATAATTATAAATGATTATCTTATGTTGTGCAATCTTGCTCATTATTGGTTATCAACCAATGCGTATCTCGCTATAGCCTTATCCCAATCCAATAAATCCTTCAGATGATTATAATATTCGAGGGTACTCTACTCCAGCCGATTGTCGAAATATGTCGCGATGTGAAAGAATACGTGGTAAATATATATAATCCTGGATACATGGAGAGATCGCAGATGCGGAGATCAGAAAGAAGAATCGTGAGGCAAGAGCAGAACATTGAGAACCGATTGACGAAAGAGGTGAGCATAATTTGGTCCATTCAATGCATTTCTCACTGAATTATCAATATACCCCGTCAAATCCTTGATATTCAGCTTTAAGAGACCGGCTCCGTTATTTTGAAGCATTTTGGACCCTGCCCGGAACCGGTGCGCTAGCAATGAGAACCAGGGGCTCATGCTTGAGTGTCAAGAGGGTCTTGGTCCCGTATTTCACAAACCGTCACTTATCTGTGGTTACTGCCTCTACGAGGGGAGAAATGATAATTTCAATGAAAAATAGTCGAAAAAAATTATTTTCTCAATCATTCGGAATAGACCTAATTTCTCTTTTGCGTTGATTTAGAGGAGCCCTGAGGCTCTGAAATATCTGTTCAGATTGATTACAACTCATTGCGAAAGTCACTTTTTTGCATCCTCATTTCGGAATTTTGGGTCTAGTGGCACATTTTTGGCGAAACTTCCAGACCGCACTACATACATTTCGTTGTCCTTACATCCATGCATCGATATTTTTTATCGTCGCGCTCATTCATTCTCTCCGAATACACTCCGAGATAAATTAAGTCCGAAAAAGGTCGTTTTAGAACAAAAAAATTTCTAACTTTTTTCTTTCTCTGTTTCATAAGCTCTAATGCTAAAATTCAAATTCTACGCGCCAAACTACGTAAGAAAATACTAGTCAGATTTTTCTGAGATGAACATTTTTCAACTTTTTTCATGACCACGGGTCGTTTTTGGGTCAAAAAGTCGAAATCTCAGAACTATATGACTATAGGTGTTTCCAGCGTATTTTCGCCCGTAGAAATCAAATTTTCATACTAAAGTTCGCCAAATTGTCAAAGAAAATAGTTATTTTCGAATTCTAGAGAAAAATCATTTATTAGAGCATGCCTTTTTTCTTTGACAATTTGGCGAGCTCTAGTATAAAAATTCGATTTCTACTTGCGAAAATACGCTGGAAACACCTATAGTCATATAGTTCTGAGATTTCGACTTTTTGACCCAAAAACGACCCGTGGTCATGAAAAAAGTTGAAAAATGTTCATCTCAGAAAAATCTGACTAGTATTTTCTTACGTAGTTGGGCGCGCAGAATTTGAATTTTAGCATTAGAGCTTATGAAACAGAGAAAGAAAAAAGTTTAAAAAATTTTTGTTCTAAAACGACCTTTTTCGGACTTAATTTATCTCGGAGTGTATTCAGAGAGAATGAATGAGCGCGACGATAAAAAATATCGATGCATGGATGTAAGGACAACGAAATGTATATAGTGCGGTCTGGAAGTTTCGCCAAAAATGTGCCACTAGACCCAAAAATCCGAAATGAGGAGGCAAAAAAGTGACTTTCGCAATGAGTTGTAATCAATCTGAACAGATATTTCAGAGCCTCAAGGCTCCTCTAAATCAACGCAAAAGAGAAATTAGGTCTATTCCGAATGATTGAGAAAATAATTTTTTTCGACTATTTTTCATTGAAATTATCTTTTTTTTTCTGCCCTCGTAGAGGCAGTAACCACAGATAAGTGATGGTTTGTGAAATATGGGACCAAGACCCTCTTGACACCTAAGCATGAGCCCCTGGTTCTCATTGCTAGCGCACCGGTTCCGGGGGGTGGTCCAAAATAACCGAGACGGTCTCTTAATAGAGAAACAAATGCATGGGGATTTTCTTTTTCGTAAAACATTTGAATCATACATATCGAATTGCTATTGTCAGACTATACAGAATAATAACCATGCAGCGTGATGAAGCTCGAGCGAGACTGCACGAAATCGATCAAGAATCGATCGAAAAAGGTGTAATTTGTTCAGTATCGATATTTTTTTAGAATTATTAGCCTCAATTTTGTAGCTGAAGATGAAAAACGCGAAAGGAGAAGAATTGAAGAAAAGACGAAAGAAGAGCAGGATCAGATATTGCAAGAGAAAGAAAGAGATGATGAAAATCAGAAGTTTGTTCATTATTTCATTCTTCCTCCATTAAATTCTCACTTTTACTAAATTATGATTACAATCAGGTGGAAAGAGAGGCTTATTGATCTGGATAATCAGCGAAATAAAATTATAAATGACTTCGCAGCAACCTTCCAGCAGATGTGCGACGAGAGTATGCATCTGTTTTTGAAGTTTCTGAAAATGTTTCATTTCTAAAGTGCATTCAGCCAGCTCTGAACTGAGAAGAATCGATGAAGCAGCAAAGAAATCGAGCGCATTGTTTGAAGAGACGTTGCGGGCTGATAATAAGAAAACATCAAGTGATTTCGAAGAAGCAAAGAAACATCAAAGACTTGAGGTTCATTTAATTCTCTGATTTATTTAATTCTCCGATTTAAAATGATAATTTTTTTAAAAACTATTCTTGTTCGCAGATGGAGAGCGCTTGCACTCTCTTGCGCGACGCGCAGTGGGCGAGTCAAATCGAGTCACAGCTATGTGATCGACTATTTAATCTCAGGTGAGTTTTTGCTGATGAAAAGCGTTAAATTACTACACTCATCATCTTTTCAGGAATGTCCACGAACCAGTCCGCCTCCGCTTTACCAAGCTCAGTGAATACCTTCTTGAACAATTCATGAACGGGTTACTCAATAACAGCACATCGCATCAGCATGCCCTGGTATGTTTCAGTAATTCAGCATTCAATAACATCGTCATTACTAGAGCGAATTGACGCTCCTTAGAGAAGAGTTGAAAAATGAAGTTGCTACCATGGCCGAAGAAGTAAACAGCTTGGTGCAGTTTGAATTCGAGTATCCAAATGCGATGTTTCTGAAAGATATTAAGGTAAACGACATATCCTTTCTGTTAAAAAAATCTCGCCTTATCAGAGCAGCATACGGAAAATAATAAAAGCAGCCGAGAAGCTAATTTCAGAAATCGAGGAGATGGACAGCGAGCTGGTGATTATAGACTGTTAATATTTATAATTATTTATTTACAGAAGAAGTTCGGAGATCAATATGCAATCAGCATCGTGAAGCTGAATAAGTGCC
Source organism: Pristionchus entomophagus (assembly GCA_036245825.1). Taxonomy (NCBI): domain Eukaryota; kingdom Metazoa; phylum Nematoda; class Chromadorea; order Rhabditida; family Neodiplogasteridae; genus Pristionchus; species Pristionchus entomophagus. The sequence continues at coordinate 5,895,742 of BTSX01000001.1, forward strand.
AAAGTTGTTTCGAGGAGCTAGAGGGAACGGTTGAAGAGATTCCGACTGTGACCGCTATCAATGCGAAATGCCGTCTTTTCTGAATATTAACAATATTTCCGGGGTTTAGTGGCTCAATACAGTATTTCTAATTTGATTAATTTTGCGTCGGAGACTAGATTTGCAGATCCCTATTTTTCCAATTATTTTATGCATTAGCCAACAATTATTCTGCCAATCGACCATGTCCGACTGTGCGTTATTGATTGCGTTTCGTCTTCAAGGAATATGATAACAGTACAAATTATTCGTGATCTTCATCATCCTTCCTCCCTTTGATCTGCCGCACACTGCTAATCAGCTGTGCATGGTACACATCGAGTGGGATAAAGTGCAGAGGCAGAAACAATCACTCGAGTTTCTCCATGCAGATGGTATCGGATCGTGCGAACAATCTCGTTGCGAACACCGCGATTCGTTACTCAACCGAACAGCGGTAGAGTATCTAATACTTTCGCGAAATCTTTACCTGCAAATTGGGCGAAAGGGCGAAATGACAATTCCTCGTTGTCATCACTAGTCTCGTACAGGAGATAATTTGTCGTGTCAGACATCCCAGTGATTCCACTCAAAAATTTTCTTTTCAAAATTTTTTCTCTTCAGCTTTCCTGCCTCTCGCATGCGCTCTTTCTCTTCCGAGGTTGAGGGGGAAAACCCTCCTCAATGAAACGGAAATGAATCTCCTCAAATCCCATGCTCTCGCGTTCCTCTAACCGACGAAGGGCTCGCGAATGCGGGAGAGTCGGCCTTTGAGTTGCCATCACTAGTGACGATTCGCCGTCAAATGAATGTGCAATTTCGATAACAAGTTTTGTTTCTCGATAAGAAGGCAACAATCGTTGAAATCTCATTTCTCGAAATGCTGTAGACGAAGTAACATGTCACGTCATTGTTTGCGCGCGGAATTTCACCACAATATTGACCGATTGCGATGTGATTCGAAAAACAAATGATTGTCACAGTCCGTGTCAAACATTGAAATCCGATTGATCGACGGACAGTAAAACAACCACAAAAACAGCACATCGCTCGATTCAAAAACACGCATGATCACTTCCGACTCTTCTTTTGGGTTAAAATCTACTAGATATGTATGCTACCGTAAAACTCGAATTTTCCATTTTCGCACCTACCTTTTATGTTGTTCTCCATATTCTGTAATAAAAAGCATGCTATCTTTTCAGACTGCCAATATTTTTTTTAAATAATTTGTTTTTATTTTATTCTTCCGAATCAGATGGTTCTGGTCGAGTGGGATACGGCACCGAAGCAGCAGCGTTTGCTCGAAATCCTACAGAAGGATGGCCCCGGAATCCCCAACAATATCGCCTTCAGTACGGCTATTCGCTATTCAATCGAAAAACGGTTTGTATTCTGGCAGAACTTTGAACGGAAAATACAAAATCATATTGAACCTACGGCCCACTTCAGCTTTCCCGCATCTAAATTGCGATTTTTCTCTACCGATTGTGATGAGGACTCGACTCCGCACTACGTGTTCTTCTTTGAGGAGAACAACAATCCCGTGTGAGCACTGAAATTTATTTCAAGTGAGCACTGACAGGGCTCACCACAAAGGTTGCTTTTTAACTTGTTATTGCGCGGACATGGCAAATCATATGCATTTTTGATCTGTGGATATAACTACTGTACTCTCGACCACTCCCAATCAGAACCCGGCTCTCCTGCGAGAGAATCGAGATAGCGCGCGATTTGATGAGGTCGGCTCCGATTTGTCATTAGTACGTGTTCAGTCATTATTTTCCCAGGAGTATGTGCATCGCGCGTCCTCCCACTCGGCCGCACGAGGAGCGACGGCTGCTGGTTGCTCTGGCCGATCTCATTTTCCAGTTCAGACACCGCCTTGACTGCGACCATGAGATACGCATGCTATCGGACAGACAAACGGTCATTTCGCAACCCTCCTCTTGTATCTATCATCAACAGTCACAATTTGGCTCAAATCGAAGCACTTTGAGCATTTTGCAAATAGACGCTTCCCATTAGTCCGAATATCTGGTGGGGAAGGCGATAGATTAGGGCGCATAAAATGTGTGTGTTTCTTCCAGCTTGAGGCTCTCCATGATTCGGCTTCCCCTGCCCACATCAAAGTCTCGTCTATTAGGGGCGGCGAGATTTTCTACATGACCGAAGAGCAAATGCGAGCGGCGAGCGAAGTCGGTTGTGTTATCACAATAATCGTAGAAAGTGTGGCAATGGATAGTGCCACCGAGGACGCAGTCGTTTCTCAGCTATGCAGCATCGAAATGTTTTTTTCTAGATGAAACTGCCGCCGATCGCAGGATTTCACCATGATAGCGTCGATTTGGAACGCGATGCAGCGACTATCCACGACAATTGGAAGTACAGCAGATGTCCGGAGTCGACGACGTGAGAGAATAATTTACCGATCGAACGACATAGGTCTTATTCGAAACAGAAATTCTAAGTTGGCCAAAATCAAGGAAACGTATCGTGATATAAGTGGATTTCTGAAAGATATCTGCTCAGTGAACGTCTTCGTCATCTCCCATCTTCGATCATACGATGCACAGCCACTGGACAAGCCGTGTCCTGGGACATGGCATCGCCGCTCGGACAAGTCAATAGCAAGAATTATCCAAATATGCTTTACCACATGTTCCCAACTAGAAATGTGCTGGGCACGTTCTTCTACTTATTAAAAATTCACGCTGCCCGAGTACCGCGGCAGAGGATTGGCTAAACTGGCAAAGTTGCATCTAATCAAGAGTTTTGTAAGGTGAACGTGTGTTCTTTCTGGAAAAAGTACACCTTTTCCATTAATTAATAAAGATGCAATAAATTGTTTGAAGTTAATGATGTGAACAGTATCTCTGCAAAGACGCATATTCCAATTATACGAGTCGGCTCGAGGGGTCGGTCTAGTCGAAAATGAGAGGAGATGACTCAACCAGACCCCCTTTCAATAACCACGTCTCGCGCGGATCCCCCCTTCTCATTTCGCGAGTGATGTTTTCATTTACCACCTTTAACAACTTCAAATTCGTTCTGCACTATCACGTGATTATTTAAAGGGTGACTAATCGATTCGTCTCTCCCTCATTCTCGACTAGACCGATCCCTCTGGTCGATTCATCTCACTAGAAAATGCGAATAGGCAGAGACATTGTTCACAGCATTGGACAGTAATACGTTACTAGCGACTGTGAGCTAGCCAGGGCTTGCGCCCTATAAAATACGTCGACGGCAGGAGCAAAGACATGATTGCAACTACAACGAGGAACCCTCTCTGGACAAGATGGGAGGAGAAGGAGGGAAGTGGCCAGACGGACCGACCGGTCCTTATCTACCTGGCATCTATCAAGAAGCACATGCAGTGACGATTATCCTGTAACCGATAAAATGTCATGAATCCTCTACATGTGAAATACATTTTGTTTAGCTCTCAGTGCCACATTTTTCTGATCGTAGAGACGATTCGGGCGATACTCTCCCGGTCCAACCAAACTTGGTTCAGCCTTAGTGCTGACCTATCTAAAAGGAATGATTCTGATCCCACCTTGTGAAACCATGATCAAACGAAACAACCATAATAAGCACCGGAAGAATCGATCGATTGGAATAATTCACCTGAATACCTGAATCTGGTACCTAGTCCCAAAATGGCCCCAATATGGCACCTGAATCGGAATGGAAGGGTTTCCAAATGGCACCTGAATTGACCCAAAAGGGTTTCAAAATAGTACCACAATTGTCCCAAAATTGTTTGCAAAATCGTACCTGAATTGACCCAAAATGGGTTCCAAAATGGTAGCTGAATCGACACAGAATGGGTTCTAAAACCTCACCCTTTGTTCCGGGGAGGGTTCCAAAATGGACGTTCCGAAGAGTGCCATCGCCTTCCTATCTCGAAAACGAACGCTCTTACGGAAAAGAAGGCAAGCACCGACAGCCGTGCGCTGACGACCCTCGGGCAGTCTTGTGCGGCTCCTAACGCTCTCTCTTCGTCTGTCTGCATGGTGTAGTGGTATGTGGCCGCTTTGTCTAATCACAAAGTGCTGGTTCGATTCCGCCCGGTCTCGCTTTCTATTTCAATATTTTTGCATTATTTTTTCACACGATCGCCCTGCGCCGCAGCATTGATATTTTTGCTCCGTTCGAAGAAGTGGACCTTGGATTCGACCCAAAAGCTAAACGGCCAGAATAAATGAGCTTAGGTGAAGTGTGACAAAGTGATGGAAAATAAGTGGACGTGGTCAAATGGGCCCTATCGAGGTACCCGTAACTTTGCTCCCAGATGAGCTAGCTTCGCAAAATTCCGATTTCGACATCTCCATACCATGGGCACGAAGTGTGCAAAGTTTCGTCAGCTTAGACACACTTTGAACATTTCGTCTCCGGCTGCCCTCCAGGGGGCCTAAAATATTGAGAGGGAATTCTGGGGTGAGACCCAAATAACGCCGGAGCTACGCGCCGGCGTCAATACGGAACATAGCGTTTATTCACCCATGAGTCACCATGAGCGATATTGAATAATTTTTTTTTTTTTCGATTTTGAATAATGATTTGCGTATTGCGCCATTTTCGATGTACAATTCTCTCCATTAGATGAAACAAGTGCGATACAATTTATCAAAGCTGACTAACTCTGAAAACAATAGATCGTGCGTAGATAATGGAGGTCAAAATATTTTACCTTACTCATATATATCATATATATCATATATATATCGAATATATTATATCGAAAACATAGCGAAACATATATATCGAAAACATAGCGGTCGTAATCTTCTCCTCATGTGTCCAACACATGGCGTTAGAGAAACAATGCTGCCATATTTGAAGGCGACTGTTCCTCGCTGGATGCCGGCTTACGCGCATTATTTCCATCTTTTTTTAATGCCATAATGTTCCATTTTCTTGTCGTCGACGGACATCCCTCTCTGGATTCATCACAATCTTGTTGTTTTTCTTTCGTACACCTTGATGGAATAAACAAGGAATGAATGAATGAACTTCAGATGGTTCTCGTCGAATGGGATTCAGTCCAGAAGCAGCGACGGTTGCTCGAACTTCTGCAGACTGATGGAGTCGGAATTCCGAACAATATCCTGGTAGATACGGCGATTCGCTACTCAATCGAGAAACGGTACGATATCATTGTCGAAAACTGCAGAAATGGGGCAACACCATCCCTTTTCGATCTCCGTTTTCAGCTTTCCCTCGGCTCGCACCCGTTTCTTCTCTACGAATGCAGAGGGGATATTCTCCGCAATACGTGTTCGTCCATCTGGACAGCACGGAAGCAGCTTTGTAAGTGCTAAGTAGGATTTATTGGCACGTTTCTTTAGTAATCGATCAGAATCAGAGCGTAATACTTTCGTATGTTGATCTGTATGCATATGTATACTAAATATGATAATGTAAAGTCATTGCAGCACCTATTGCTACTTCCGCCCACCTACTCGTGGGCACGATGTAGTACTTCTCACAATAGTCTCGAACCGTCTTCTACGATGAAAGACGAGGATAATGAGAGACTAGAGCGAAGAAGGCAGGAGGAGGAATACTTCTTCATCAAGAAGAGAGAAATGGTGAAGGGAACAGTGAATGAGAAGCAAGTAGAAGTGCTTCTTGATACTGGAGCAGATGTATCGATCATCTGAAAGAACATCGTTGAGAGTATCGATGGAGCACTAATTGAGATGGGAAGTACGGTAGTGGTGAATGATGTACAAGGTGGAACAATGGACATCATTGGAAGGACAATCCTGGAAGTACACCTCGAAGTGGGCAAGAAAACCCCTGTTGGATTCTACGTGGTGAACAATAGTCTGAGTAAAGTACTAGAGGACATTGGAGTAGAATTGAGGGATGTGAAATATGATGAGAGAAACGATAAGAAGGAGGAGTCCCAAGGAGAAGAAGCCATTGTTCTGAGAGATGTGGTGATCAGACCAGGCGAATTAGGACGTGTGTGGGTCTCTGGTAAGACAGATGCAACTGTAGTGTCGAACATCGAGCAGGCAATGGAGGGAGTAACCACATATGAGAAGATAGTGAGTATCCCCGTGATGAATGATACGAATGCGGATATGCACTTCAAAAAGCATCAAACAGTGGGAACATGGAAGGTGTTGATTGGTGCAGTGAAAGGAATGTCTTCAGAGACGGTTCATTCAGTCGGAAGAGAGCTGCGAGTCTCCTGATTCAAGTATCTGGCATGGCATAAGGGAGAAGTTAGTGAAGAATAGATGACTCGAGTTGGAGAACACTTTGGAAAAGGTGTTGAAAGGCAGTTCAGATGCATTTGCTAGAGGCGAAGAAGACATAGGGAGATTGTCTGAATGGGAATGTAGAGTAGATGTGACAGAGGGAAGACCAGTGAGACAGAAACCAAGACCAATCCCATTCGCGATTAGAGAGAAGCTGAGAGCATTGGTGGATCGAATGGTGAGACAGGGAGTAGTGAAGAAGTCACAGAGCCCATGGAGCTCGCCCATTGTGGTGGTGAAGAAGAAAGACGGAACACTGAGACTGTGTATTGACTACAGAAAAGTGAATCAAATGATAAAATTGGATGCTCAGCCGATGCCTCATCTAGAGAGTACAATCCAGAGTCTGAATGGAAAGAAGTTTTTTAGCACCATAGATTTGCAGTCCGGATTCTGGCAAGTCGGTCTTGAAAAGGGATCGAGAGAATTGACATCCTTCAGCTTGTTTGGAGAGCACTTTGAGTTCCAAGTGTTACCATTCGGACTGAATATGTCACCGTGCCAGTTCCAAAGAGCATCCACCTTCCGGGGGAAAGTGGCATATCATGGCTTTACGAGCAAAGTCAACAGCTGAGTGAATTTTGACCCGAGAGGATAGATTATGAAAATATCACAACTCAATAAAAGCCGTGAGATCTCGACAGTGTACATTTATCAAAGTCTCGGGTCAATAAAAGTCCCGGGATCAGCGGCCAAAATTCCCGCACTATTTCTCCCGGACATATTACAATCGACGGCGTAGATAAAATAGAAGTAGTAGTTTAGCATGCATAAAGTTCGAAAAGTACAGAATATGGTGTAGTCGGAATTGTTCTTGGATGATGAACAAAACACCATGGATAATAATGATATGATTCACAAAAAGAATTTTTGCCGCTGATCCCGGGACTTTTATTGACCCGAGACTTTGATAAATGTACAATGTCGAGATCTCACGGCTTTTATTGAGTTGTGATATTTGCATAATCTATCCTCTCGGGTCAAAATTCACTCAGCTGTTGACTTTGCTCGCAAAGCCATGATACGCCACCTTCCCCCGGAAGGTGGATCTCGGGACTTTTATTGACGCGGAGCGACTATTTTAAACGCTTCTCATCATATCACTAATACATATTTTATTTTTTTGTTTAATTCATATCGCTTCCTCACTTTTATCTTTAACAAATTTCATAACAAAGACTCACAAAAACAAAAATCTTTATTGGGGAGTTTGCGCTGTTTTGCTAGGAAGATGGCATCATTAGCGATAGACCACCAATAGTAGTAGTATTGGTAAATGAAGGATACTTGATGCAGTCTAGAGAGAAAAGAACGGATGCCCCCGTCCGTCCTCTTGCAGACAGATAGGATGGCCCTGATATTGACTCCCCCATAGGGTACTCGTTGACTGATCGATTAATTTAAACGACAGAGAAGCGAATGCGTCCTCCAGAGGGTATATCTATCCAGATTCATCTCTTGTATAAAAGGTTGACGTCGTTCAAACAAGATGAATCAAAGACATTTCTTGGAAATGAACATAACAGCGGTTTCTCTTCCCAAATGTTGCTCTGATTTCACATTAAATTTAAAAATTAACAATGACCTCCAGATTCAAAATTATCAAACAGGCTCGCGAAATATATCATTTTGAAGCTCGCGATTAGCCTGTTTCAATAGGAGTATTGTCTAAGTCTCATTTATGGAAATTTAAATTTCCATGCGAACTCGCACATCAAAACCGGAAGTGTCTGTTCGGCCCCAGCAAACCATACCACCAGGGGCATCTGAGTGCGCTGATTCCGAATCTGACATTAGTTTTGCGCTATCGTGAACTTTTTTGTTCGACCTCTGAAGGTGTCTTTGTTTACGACCCTGTTGACGAGTGAGAGAGGCGAGGCGAGGGTCTTCCCCTCTGGCAGTTTAGCAGATGGAACTTTTTTGGTGCGAATTTTTGGCAAGAGCTGGCACCTACACATGGAAACCGATCTTTTCGAAAGTAAGCTTATTCGATTCAGCACGGAATTCTGTATCTACAGTATGCCGGTAGGAGCTTGTATTTTCTTCTGAGACCTTGAATTTCAGAAATAGTGGAAAACTGCCAGAGAGCGCGAAATTTCGAGACTTTGACAGCCGATATCTCGGTTCGCAAGCGGAATTTCACAATTTTGAAAAGAGTCTAGGCGAGCACTTGAATACGCTCTATCGAATGCGCTATAGCACGTGTCTCTACGATGCTCGCGACCTAAAGTCAGAAATCCTGGACGCCACTAAACCGACAAAATTCGAAGTCAGCCGTATATACTTCCGGTTGTGCTAGAGACTTGAAATTTCGGATTTAGCACCCTCTAGGCTTCCAACTTAGATCCTCAAACGCTGGATACTTGAATTTGAGTTTGTCGTTACCTAGGGTAGTCGTTACCTAGGGTATGTCAAGATACTTTCTGCCCATTGGATTTAGCCAAGCCTGAGCCAAAATTCCCCGGCGCAGCGCGCCGGGTTTATGTGAAGGGAAAAGACAATGTTGTAGCTGACTCTTTGTCCAGATTTCCCATGCAGTCGATGGAGGAAGATCAGAAGGATCCGGTCACTATCGGAGAGTACCTTGTGATAAATGCAATCACTAGACTGAGAGTGCATGAGGAAAGGGAGAAGGAGAACAATCAGAGAGTGGATAGAGAAAGGCAAGAGAACCTCCAGAAGTGGAAGGATATACAAAGAGATGATGAATGGGTTCAGGATACGATTCAGAAGAAGATAAGAGAGAAATCAAATGGGATGGATGGATCAGAGATGATAAGAATGCCAGACTCTACGAGAAAACTGAGTATGGCTGATATAGTCGTCGATCGAGGACTACTTTCCATTCTAGACCGAGACCATGATAGACGATTGTATGTCCCTGCTGGGGAGAGAATGAGTCTAATCAAGGAATTACACGAGAGTGTACTCGTTGGCTATGCAGGAGGGAAGAAGATGATGAGCATGCTCGGAAGGGAGTATATATGGGGAGCAATGGGCAAGGATATCGATAACTAAAGCCGAAATTTCATCCGTAATGCATAGTTACTTCTCAACTGACCATATTTCAATTCCCATTTCCATTCTGGTTCATCGCCGTCGCCGTTCCTCTCACGGAACGTAGCACTCGGGCTTACTGAAGTAGGAATACAGTAACTTGATATGACACATTGAGTTTATCGAATGAAAGAAACCTCATGAATTGACTAAAAAAATAATAGTCACCCACATCTCCCTGTTCTTCTTTCTTTCTTCACCATTTTCCCTCTCGGCGCAAGACTAGACTATACTTTTTGAGCTGATCGTATGTGCAAAATGTCGTTCGCATTGCTCCTCAGAGACTACATCACTCAGATTTATTTTGAAAGAGTCACTCACTTTGAGAGGGAGCACTGCATTCTTATCAGCTATGGCGAGTACTTCTTCTGCATGGGACTCCGCTCCCTAGAACGAGCCAGTGAACATGCGGCACAAACACAATTTAAAAAATTATTAATGCCTTCGCTATAAGCTTACCTGGAACTTTCCTCTGCCTTGCTGATTGGTGAAGTCGTTCGTGTCTCTGCACTGAAACCCGCTGATTTGATGCATCAGAAGCATAGATTTGGAATTCGGTCATGATAGGTTCTTCGCCTCACTGCAAGCCCACCTAAAACGATGATGGCCGCAAAGAAGAACAATAACGTGAATTGACGTACTTGCCGGAGGAAGATAGATACATTGCCAGTGTCCTCTTCTCTCTTCCAATTGGGATAAACGTGCAACTCCCAATTGACCGAATTCGTTTGAGTGCTGCCAAACTCCCGACTAATCAGATTCTGACCATTCTTGAAGAGCTTCATGAGTTTTCGAACTGAAATATGCATTATAACGCCATTATCAAACAATGATGAAACGCGAAGCATTGGGCTAGAGTAACAACTGTTTATTTCCTGAAAAATACGGAATAGTGATTAAAAGAGAGAGAGAGATGGGGGCACTAGCTAAAATGAGTGATTTGAACAATGATTTGATAGTGGCAGCGGAGATGAAGCACGAAAAGTCGACAACGAATGACGAAATAAGCGAGAAGCCAGGAGTTTGCAGCAATTATCGCCAATTTTGCAGCCATGGCCTCTAAACGCCGTAAAGCAACAAAATAAATGCGGGAAAATTTGAAACTTTTCATACTTCCCGCCACGCCGAGGTTTCGGAAAACACAGAATCACCATTTCTTGGTTGGAATGCCAGCTTTTAATTAAAAAATTTTAAATTTTTGAAAATATTTTCATGGAAATTTAATTATTGTGAATTGTGTAGAACTGGACGTTGCGCGGAAGTCCATAGAAGGTATTTGAAGCGGTTTGAGCATAGGAGAGGTGAGTCGGACCTCGGAGAAAGCAAAACTGCACGAAAGATCACAACATTTCTACTTTCTACTGCCGAAATCGGGGGTTGCGACGCCACGCTCCGCCATTTGACCATAACTATTCGATTCGCGAGAACCAGTAGAACAAATTAAGAGCAGTGCGAGCGTTGTGGAAAGCTGTGGAACATGTCAAAAATGTTAAAAACTAGTGAAAATATCGCTCGAAAAAGGTTCTCTACAAAGATGACGATTTTGTTGTTATTTGCTGTAGTTCAAGTAAACCTCGCGCAAGGTGGGGTGCATTAGTGCAAGGAGAATGCGTTATTGAAGAAATAATTATGTTTTTGATATAAACAACATGTTAAAATCAATTTCGAAAATACGGCTGAAATAAGTCAGTTGACGACTCAGTTCGTGGTGTGCTAATAGTAAGAACAACAGAAAAATGAAAAGTCGCCGATGGTATCCATTTCCTGCACCCCGACCCACTATGTTTCTCTCCACTTAAATGCCGTTGAAACATATAACTTCTACAACAAATCACGCTCAAAAGCTAACTTTCAACAACCTCGATCAGTCGTCCCTCTGGCAGTGCGAACACGAAATTGTCGCGATGACTCTGGAGAGGAGAAGTACGGAAGCTACCGTACTATTGTGATTGGCGCTACCGTATCATATTGCAGTTTTACCCCCCTCCCTAATCAATATCATAATATATATATATTTTTTAATTTTAAAAACAACCCCGGTTCACTGAATGAGAACCGCACGCCCACTCATCAAATGACTCTATATATATAATATAGAGGATATCAAAGATAAAAAAAATCAGCAAATAACATGACATTCCCCTGTTATTTTCCCTAATACTCATCGTATTCCCCTCCGACCATCGTACCCATATCGCACCTTCATAGCCTTCTCAATCGTTCTCTTCAACTGCTTCACTTCATTTCCTTCTGGGGCTCTTCATCCGACCTCCTTCGCATCGCCATGACTACAATGAGGAAATTGCAGATTGCAGCTAAACGATCTCTTAATTTCAAGCAACCATCGCACTTGAATTCGAGTTAAATTGTTTCACTGAAAAATAACGTCAAATTAGAGAGTTCCAAGATCTTAGTTTAATATATAGTATCGATAATAAGTCTAAGCCCAGCTTTTCAAAGTTCTGTAACTTTTGAACCAGATGAGATTTCTTTTTGATATTTTGGCAGGTGGTAGTACACTTACTCATACATATGCTCTATGTGTTGTAGCTTGGTAGGATTTCGCAATGTTGAATAGTGATGACGCAATTGTCACATAGTATTTCATGACCTTTTTTAAACTCTGAGAATTTTTTTCTCAGCCGTTAAATTTTCTGTGGTGATAGAAGACCTTTATACCTCTCAGATAAAAGTAAGTACTCCCTGGAGGTTGCCGTGCAGAAGCCTTAGACTGGCTCAAACATGAGTGCCGAAAAAATGGATTTTCGCTCGTAGACATGCTAGAGACTCGTTCAAAAGCTCAAAATGATCCTTACCACAATTCCTGATGATCCCCAAATTTTGATAACGATAGCTTTTAATTTGCCCTCAGGGCACGAATTTTTTACTTTTTCACCTGATTTTTTTCTCCCTATTTTGGATGATCATAGTTCCAAGGCCGATTTTTGTTCAAATGTGGTTCCTGGACAGGTTAGTTGCAAATCCATGGAATATACGATTCCCCACTTTTTGGAGCATTTGGATAACTTTCCCGACCGCGGCAACCGAAAATCCGAGGTCAATCGATATTCAAAATCGGCTATGTTTCGACATAATGAATTTTAAATTTTTCATTAATGATATCATGGGCTCACATATGCAAATTCGGTTTTAGCACACAAATATATACCAGAAAAAAAATAGTCAGGAAGTTTTGAGATTTAAAAATTTTTGACTAATGATATCATGGTCATTTTTTGAGTTGAAAATCGATTGACCTCTGATTTTCGATTATCATGGGCGTCAAAGTTATCCAAATGCTCCAAAAAGTGGGGAATCGTATATTCCATGGATTTGCAACTAACCTGTCCAGGAACCACATTTGAACAAAAATCGGCCTTGGAACTATGATCATCCAAAATAGGGAGAAAAAAATCAGGTGAAAAAGTAAAAAATTCATGCCCTGAGGGCAAATTAAAAGCTATCGTTATCAAAATTTGGGGATCATCAGGAATTGTGGTTAGGATCATTTTGAGCTTTCGAACGAGTCTCTAGCATGTCTACGAGCGAAAATCCATTTTTTCGGGACCCATGTTTGAGCCAGTCTAAGGCTTCTGCACGGCAACATCCAGGGAGTACTTACTTTTATCTGAGAGGTATAAAGGTCTTCTATCACCACTGAAAATTTAACGGCTGAGAAAAAAATTCTCAGAGTTTAAAAAAGGTCATGAAATACTATGTGACAATTGCGTCATCACTATGGAACATTGCGAAAAAAAAAAGCGTTTTACGCATCTATTGTACAGTATCGATAATAAGTCTAAGCCCAGCTTTTCAAAGTTCTGTAACTTTTGAACCAGATGAGATTTATTTTTGATATTTTGGCAGGTGGTAGTACACTTACTCATACATATGCTCTATGTGTTGTAGCTTGGTAGGATTTCGCAATGTTGAATAGTGATGACGCAATTGTCACATAGTATTTCATGACCTTTTTTAAACTCTGAGAATTTTTTTCTCAGCCGTTAAATTTTCAGTGGTGATAGAAGACCTTTATACCTCTCAGATAAAAGTAAGTACTCCCTGGATGTTGCCGTGCAGAAGCCTTAGACTGGCTCAAACATGGGTCCCGAAAAAATGGATTTTCGCTCGTAGACATGCTAGAGACTCGTTCGAAAGCTCAAAATGATCCTAACCACAATTCCTGATGATCCCCAAATTTTGATAACGATAGCTTTAAATTTGCCATCAGGGCACGAATTTTTGACTTTTTCACCTGATTTTTTTCTCCATATTTTGGATGATCATAGTTCCAAGGCCGATTTTTGTTCAAATGTGGTTCCTGGACAGGTTAGTTGCAAATCCATGGAATATACGATACCCAACTTTTCAGAGCATTTGGATAACTTTGACGCCCATGATAATCGAAAATCAGAGGTCAATCGATATTCAAAATCGGCTATGTTTCGACATAATGAATTTTAAATTTTTCATTAATGATATCATGGGCTCACATATGTCTTACACACATATCTTTCTAGCAAAGTTAATATGCATTGAATCGATCTTAGTGGATGTTTAGACGTACAGGAACTGTCGAGTTTCATTCTCGATTCATAACCCGAGATAATGTAAGATCTATAATCAGTCAGCGCTCGTTATCTTACACCCAGAATTGCATTAATATTCTCATGCTTTCCTCTCAATCGTGTAGCCCAAAACCACCTATTTGCAAATTGATTCTCAAAAGCAATCAGCCTTTCATGGTGGAAATTTCTCATGTAGATTTAACACCAACCAACATATCAGAGCTAAATTGTATCTTCCTGGGGAACATTACTCAAAACGAGAAGAAGAGCGAGGGAATTTTTCTCGATCAGACAAACAGTTCGATTGTCAGATCGAGCACTCTCTCCATTCTGCACACTCTTATGAAGATGAGAGAGTGTGCAGGATGGAGAGAGCTACTATGTAGAGCCACTAAACCACATCTAATATTTTTATTTCAGCAACACGCCATATTTCTTAACAAAGGAACAAATGCGTTTCAGTGTTCCTAGATAATCTCGAAAAATATTCGTCTCCAATATGCAATCCACATTGAGATCAAAGAAAAATTTATTTTAAAAAATTATTCTAACCTAAACAATAGTTTTGATGTCCACATGGCTCATATATAAGTCATTCTCATACATCGCGGCGTAACAATTTTTTTAAAAATATCCGTTAGAGCATAGAACTTCCAGGAACCCACGAAAAATATATACTACCATTTTCAGATACCGTACCTCGATTAGTCGTCCCTCCGGAAGTATGAACAACGGCATCGACGCGACTTATCTTATTATAGTTATCTTCACCGCTCAATGCCTTAATTGTTTTTGCCGTCATTCACGCTCGTCATACTGAAGGATACCCACACCCTCACTCATAACATAAATCTGAAGCCCAAAAGTGGCGGACATATCAAAGATTTCTTTCTTTTAATCATTAAATAGCATGACGGTTCAGTGAACATAACTGTTCTGTTCTCTAATGCCCACCGTATTCCCCTCCGACCACCGTACCCATATCATAATCCTACTGTACATATATAGCCTTCTCAATCGTCTTCCTCAACTTTTTCACTCCATTCCAATCAGGGATGTCAACCGATCTCCTTCCCATCGCCGTGACTACAATGAGATCATTGCGAATTTTAACAATCTTCCAATTCAGACATAACGATTTCCTCTAACGAATATAATGTTGAGTTATTGCCATGCCATCGAACTCCCATCAGGAGATTGTGAGTGCTTAGTATGATATAACATGCGTGAAACTCAACAGCACCTGCCTGAATTTTGATCAATAATTTCAGATCGGGAAAATTGCCGTTTCGCCTACATCTCAAATAGTGTTTGTATATTTATTTGTGCTAGCACGGCATTTCGCGTCCACGCAAACCAAGCAATTCGCCAGACACACCATACAGTAACCCAAAGCGCGCGAACTCAAATCTTGGCAATCTGCCAGCAAACGAAACGCGTTAGAACGCGTCATTTGACTAACCACAATGTTCAAAATGTGACACAGATTCAGAAAATTTTTTATTTCAGAGCAAAAAATAGGGACAACCAGAATGAGACATCATTCTGACTCGAATTGATGGTTAGTTCGCAAAAAACAACTTAATCTAGAATATATAGTCATAGAGCGAAATTCTCTAGGAGAATACACTCTATATGACTGAAATTTCAATTTTCGAACTTTCTCTCGATTTCGGCTGAAATGAATTTTTTTCTCATGAGCTCTAGTGTAGAAAATCTATGTCTACGAGTGAAAATACACCAGAAAATCTACTAGTGGGGTGGTTGTCTATGAAAAACTGTTTTGACCCTCGAAACGAGCCTGATCAAATAGATACCTCGGTAGATGTTCCGATCTCTATAGCAAAAAATTGACTTATTTTTAAAATTCTAAAAAAAATAATTACATTTTCGATGTAGAATCCGAATATGATAGCTAGAAAGTGCACTTCGAACATATAATTTTCTATACTTATTTGTACGATTTTCGGCCAAAACAGTCGGGTTTTTGACCTTAACTTTTCCAAATCATCGTTTCATGAGCTCTAACATAGAAATTCGTTTTCTACGAGTGAAAATACGCCGGACAAACTACTATTCATTTTTTTTTTTGAGAAATCGATGTTTTCGACTCCCAAAATAGGGGGTACTGTAACTCTGCCAAAGTCGACCCGAGACCTTAGCTGGTGGTGCCTGCGATAATCCCTTGGGACCCCCATTTCAGGAAAAAAAAGTATGGGGTGAATCTATTTTTTGCCATCCGAGGACCTTCTCCACTAGCTCTTGGGCGGTCTCTTAATCAATGCAGGGTATACTATTTATCAATTATTTAATAGTACTGGTATCACTATTGTGATGGGATTCGGCTTTCAACACTCCATTGCAAATGAGAGAAGAAATGTAGAGAGTTAAACGAAAGTCATAGTAGGACTGTCGTGTCTGTTGTCAGTTCTCTACATTCTGTACATTCTTGCATTTTTCTGACCAGTGAAAGATTGTTCAGAAAGAAAATAACACTCCTTTTACCAAAAATAACACTGAAATCGGAACTCTTGAGATGGCCCCTAATTTTTCCCTTGTTTTCGATGACCTCCCTTGACCCCGAGTTAGACGACTGGTAGATCAAAGATATTTCAAGGAAATCACGTCGCATTTCGTGTTTGAGGCGCGTTATTTTTTCGAGATTATCTTGGTTTATACAGTATCGGAACTAAGTCTACGTCCAAAAATTAAAAGTTATGTACCTTTGGAACCAGATGAGATTTCTTTTTGATATTTTGGCAGGTGGTAGTGCAAGTACTCATACATATGATGCATGTGTTGCAGCTCGATCTGATTTCGCAATGTTGCATAGTGATGCCGCAACTTTTACATATTATTTCATGGCGTATTTTAAGCTCTGAGAATTATTTCTCAGCTTTCCATTTTTCAGTGGTGATAGAAGACCTTGATACCTCTCAGATAAAAGTAAGTACTCCCTGGAGGTTGCCGTGCAGCAGCCCTGGACTGTCTCAAAGTAGGGTCCCGAAAAAATGTATTTTCGTTTGCCGAAGTGCTAGAAACTCGTTCAAAAGCTCAAAATTATCCTAACCACAATTCCTGATCATCCCCAAAGTATGATAAGGATAGCTCTTAATTTGCCCTCAGGTCACGAATTTGTCGCTTTTTCACATTATTTTTTTTATATTTTTCCCATTGAATATCATCAGGAGTTGTGGTAAGGATCATTTTGAGCTTTTGAACGAGTTTCTAGCACTTCGACAAACGAAAATATTTTTTTCGGGTCCCTACTTTGAGCGAGTCCAGGTATGCTGCACGGCAACCTCAAGGGAGTACTTACTTTTATATGAGAGATATCAAGGTCATCTATCACTATAGAAAAATTGAAGGTTAAGAAATAATTGTCACAGCTTAAAGTACGCGATGAAATTCTATTTAAATGTTGCGTCATCACTATGCAACATTGCGAAATCAGATCGAGCTGCAACACATGTTGCATATGTATCAGTACTTGCACTACTACCTGCCAAAATATCAAAAAGAAATCTCATCTGGTTCCAAAATTACATACCTTTTAATTTTTGGACGTAGACTTAGTTCGGATACTGTATAAACCAAGATAATCTCGAAAAAATAACGCGCCTCAAACACGAAATGCGACGTGATTTCCTTGAAATATCTTTGATATACCAGTCGTCTAACTCGGGGTCAAGTCAGTCGAATGACAGGTAAAAGGCGTGATATTCAAAGCCAAAATTTCATCCGTAATGGATAGTTACTTCTCAACTGACCTTATTTCAATTCCCATTTCCATTCTGGTCCATCGCCGTCGCCGTTCCTCTCGCGGAACGTAGCACTCGGGCTTACTGAAGTAGGAATACAGAAACTTGATATGACACATTCAGTTTATCGAATGAAAGAAACCTCATGAATTGACTAAAAATATAATAGTCACCCACATCTCCCTGTAATCTTCTTTTTTCTTTCTTCACCATTTTCCCTCTCGGCGCGAGACTAGACTATAGCAAGATGTCGTTCGCATTGCTCCTCAATGACTACATCACTCAGATTTAATTTGGAAGAGTCACTCACTTTGAGAGGGAGCACTGCATACTTATCAGCTATGGCGAGTACTTCTTCTGCATGGGACTCCGCTCCCTAGAACGAGCCAGTGAACATGCACTCTATCTATATACTCAACCTCATAAAAGCTCATTAATTTTTATATTGAAAAATAAGCAAAATCGCAAATAAGAAGGAGAGATACAACGTTACGGAGAGCATTAGAGATTTCAACATGAGGCACAAACATTAGAATTCATCAATTTAAAAAATTATTAATGCCTTCGCTATAAGCTTACCTGGAACTTTCCTCTGCCTTGCTGATTGGTGAAGTCTTTCGTGTCTCTGCACTGAAACCCGCTGATTTGATGCATCAGAAGCATAGATTTGGAATTCGATCATGATAGGTTCTTCGCCTCACTGCAAGCCCACCTAAAACGATGATGGCCGTAAAGAAGAACAATAACGTGAATTGACGTACTTGCCGGAGGAAGATAGATACATTGCCAGTGTCCTCTTCTCTCTTCCAATTGGGATAAACGTGCAACTCCCAATTGACCGAATTCGTTTGAGTGCTGCCAAACTCCCGACTAATCAGATTCTGACCATTCTTGAAGAGCTTCATGAGTTTTCGAACTGAAATATGCATTATAACGCCATTATCAAACAGTGATGAAACGCGAAGCATTGGGCTAAAGTAGAAACCGTTTATTGCCTGGAAAAATACGGAGTAGTGATTAAAAGAGAGAGAGAGATGGGGGCACTAGCAAAAATGAGTGATTTGAAAAATGATTTGATAGTGGCAGCGGAGATGAAGCACGAAAAGTCGGCAATGAATGACGAAATGAGCGAGCAGCCAGGAGTTTGCAGCAATTATCGCCAATTTTGCAGCCATGGCCTCTAAACGCCGTAAAGCAACAAAATAAATGCGGGAAAATTTGAAACTTTTCATATTCTTTTCATATTTCGGAAAACACAGAATCACCATTTCTTGGTTGGAATGCCGTGGCTAGGCAAAGTATCATGTAAATTTGAAGTGAGAAGACTTCAAATTTAGATGATACTTGTTTTACCAGCGCACGGTCAATTCGCCTGGTAATATTCCACTTAAATCGAAATGGATAAAATAAATCTCTAAAAAAAAAATATCCGCACTTTTAATATATAGTCTCAGTAGATAGATAGATAGATAGATAGATAGATAGATTTATCCGCACAGTTGGAATTGTTGTGGGGTGGGGGAGGGGGGGAGGGGGGAGGGTGGATGGAACAAGTAGATCAATATAATGTGTGAGATAGGGGAAACTAAGCGAGTAGAGTGAGCAACTTTACAGATCATCCAACCTCCTTACACATCACATTCATGAACTCTGCATAGTTTGTAGGTATCTTTCCTTTTCGAAGTACATCATACAGTACTTTACCTACTCTGTTCGCAAAACTGTCTCTCATGACTCTTCTCCAATTCCGCAACGCGCGTACTCACGGATCGATTACTGGCCTCCATGCTCTCGATCTTGAGATTCATTGCGTCCATTGAGACCTTCATGGCGCGTACGAGATCCAGTAGAGGGATGACATCGTCCGTGGACTTGAATCGAGATATGAATGAAGAGAAACTGGGGGGTGGCTGAGTTGAGGAAGAATCGAGCACAGAAGTGGTTGAAATCGAAGGAGTATCCTCAGTTGGTGCCATTGACATGTTGTGAGCCCGGCCCAAGGCTTCCAGCAGACGTAGCGATCGGTAGTCGAACGTTTGAAGGGGTAGACTGACGTTTTAGATGACTTTCATCAGAGCGAAATGACCAACCGACCGCCCCTCACTCTTGAACGAGAGGGAAATGTGGGTAGTAGTGGGTTTCCCTTCGCGATTCGAACAGGTTATTAGCAATTTTATGACATCGGACTCCATGATAAATCAGTGAACTGGCCTACATCAACTGGTATAAAATTCTTGCGAATCACCGAACCGCCGGCCGTTTAAGAAATCAAGATTTGAGAAACCGAGGCATTGGAAGCAATTTTAACAGTTATTTTTTCGATCGGCGATTCAACAATGATCCAGAGGAACCGAATCCTACGTTATACCAACGTTCCATAAAATCACCATGTCCTATTGTTTCAGGCGAATCGAAATCGTCAGAATGTCGCTTATAACTTTTCACATTTCTTCCATCAAAGATCACTCACCAGGACTGCCGGGTCCGCTGCTGAAGTCGAAGAAGTGAAGAGGGAGAAGGAGAGAGGGAGCTGTTTTCTGAAAAGTAATACAATAATTCTTCGTATAATCAATTCTCATGTTTATTATCAATACTTCGAGATTCAGAGTTCTCATGTTTTTTTTTACTTAATGTCATTTCATTACGTTTTTCTCTCCCATGAGTGGTGCTTACATTAAATTGATATCAACGGCCCCTATTTCAATAGCGTTGTGAAACGCAATCCAACCCACTGCATATACGCTTCCGAAAATGTTTCAATGCATAGTATTCGAAAGTAACTAATTAAAATGTATTTGAACTAGTGAGCAAATCTGAAATGAATTTCCCCATTACTTATGACGAGACAATGAGTGAGAAGCGTCCTACCCAATAATCAAATCGAAATAATCTTTCTCCATTCTGCACACTCTCTCGCTAGTCAGAGTAATGCGAGGGTGTGCAGAACGGAGAGAGCTTCAATTCTATCCAGCGTCACTTATCCGAAACCAACATATTTTTTTGCCATTAACGCAATATCTGCATCCATGCACGAGCGCAATGTCCCATGTTACTCTATAAAATACATCGTTTACAATTTTGATTTGGAACCCTTGAATAAACATCGATAACTGTTTCTCATGAGCCCAAACCACTTGTTTTCATGTTTCACGTTATCTTTAAAATAAGTTCATTTTCATAGTTCTTCAATAGTCTCTTGGAAAATCGTCGAAAGACCAAATGATCTCCTCACCCACTGGCTCTGGAGTCGGTTTTCCCTCTCCGAAGAAAACGTCGCTCTTCTGAGAATTGACAACAAAAAGACAAGGATGGTCGTCGAAATATTTTATTAATGGCATGTCGTTTTCTCTGCTTGAAAGCACCTGGATCCACTACTTATCACAAACAGTTGAAGCATTAACCTGACGGGAACCCCCAATATAATGAATAAAATTTATGCCGTCTCACATTCTATGAACATGTGCACAGGCCCACAATTGACGAAATATATATTTATCTGAAAATCAAATACCACAGTAGCATAGAATTTCCAGGAACCCACGAAAAATAGACCCGGGAACATCGGTGTTTCATCTGTACATACATTCAATTTGCGCATTATAGCGTACCAATAATAGCAGCACAGATACTGAAAAAATTAGCCGTTTCGCTTGCACCTAAACCTGTTTTCAAAAGACTGTGCTTCAATAGATCTTATTCGACTGCACATAAAACCAGTAAATGATTCATGGTTTAAACAAGATTAAAACAGGTTTCACCTGTACTTCGTACATAGTTAGCCTTCTCATTCTTCAATGAGAATCAGAAATCATGGTTTTAAAAATCCTATTATTCTAGCTATTTTAGAGTACAAGGATAGTTAGATGACCTCCCTCTTTTCTGGATATAATTCCTCGCTCGGATATCAAATACCAAAGACCAGTTTCCATGACCCACCAGAATTCCCGGTCCGCTGGAGAAGACGAAGGAGATGGAGCGAGAAGAGGAGATAGGGAACATATACCTGTAATTAAATTCCTTTTAATTCTATTATACCTTTAATTCAATAAATTATTCAATTATAAATTTCTACCACAATGTTCTGGAGTCCATTGATCATTGTTTCAAGTGAGGCGTGAAACACAACAATGCTAACTCGTGAACTTTAAAAATTACCGACATACCTTGTTCTAAAAAAAAACACTGCTCGAGTAAAGTGGCATTTACACCATGGACATTAGCTACACCCTATCTTCTCAATCTCTTTGCTGCAATAGGAATGACCTTTCGGCAATCGATCTTTTCCATTGTGCACACTTTCTCGCCTATCAGACCACCATTATCAATTTTGTAAGATTTCACATAAATTGTTTTAAGATGTATTTTCGAGAACACGGAACATAATGCTATCAACGATCAGGTGGTGCTCGAGCCTTTATCATCTTAGCGCAACGTCGATTCACCTGGCCATTAAAAAATCTATTGCGCGAATCATCCGAGTTGCGCATACTTCACATTTCAGAGAAAGTGATCAATACGAATTATAGTCTAGTTGCTATCAGCGAAATGTGGTCCTTGAAAGGACGAATATCAAGATTTTATACA
The DNA here is from genome assembly GCA_036245825.1 of Pristionchus entomophagus. NCBI lineage: Eukaryota > Metazoa > Nematoda > Chromadorea > Rhabditida > Neodiplogasteridae > Pristionchus > Pristionchus entomophagus. Next base: position 5,918,011 of record BTSX01000001.1, read on the forward strand.
TCCGAGCGAAGCGTGATTAAAAGTAGACCAAACTCAACTCTTATAAAAATTTCACTACATCGCGAATCCTCCACGTAGTTTCCCTACTTTCCCATTCTTTGAAAAAGTAATCATATCATCTTGTGGCGTAGTTTCTCACCCCCAACTTTGATGTGGTATGATATTCAAGCTCTCTCCATTCTGCACACTCTGTTTTGACTATCTGACCGTAAAGACAGAGTTTGCAAAATAGAAAGCCAAACCGAAATGGTGTAGACAATATAGACGTTTTTGCAGAGAATAATGGGGAGCTCGCGTACAAAATACTCTTTCTCTTGTTAATCTTTCGTTCATTATTAAACTTTTTTAAAGACAAAATTCGCCATGCCGATCGAGTCACCTGCTAAAGTAGAAGGATGTGGAGCGAGAGGAAGAGAGAAAGAGAGAGAGAGTGTGAGTGGCATCCTGTAATGAAAATATTAGTGATTAAATTATTAATTCTTATCTTTTCACGAGTAGTATACCCATTGACTACAAGCTGCAAGCTCTATATTTCAAGATAGTTCTGAAACACAACACCATCAAAAGACAGAAGTTGTTAAAAGTCCACCATGGTAGAAATTACCTGACCATTCACACAAGTTAATCGAAACTTACTTCTAATTGTAATCGAAACATACTTCTAAGGAGTGATGCCTCGCGTATCACTCAGATGAGAGCAACTAAGGGCGAGAGGAAAAAAGCGCCTGTCGAGCTCTCCATTCAGCACACTCTCTCGCCGAACAGAATGACGAGAATGCGCACTATGAAGACAGCTAGCCAATAACAGATGCAGCCTCACTTCGCTACAGGTACGTCGGTTCAAGAGCTACATTAGTGAGGTAGCCGGAGCCGCGTAATTGAAAACCCACACTACGGCACCGATGGCGAGATTCACTAATGCTCTCTCGCTCTCCCCTTGTCTCTCTTCGCTTTTTCTATCCCGTCTCGTCTAGAGAGCACCCACTCTATGAAGTCCCTCTCTCCTCCTTCGCATCCCCTCACTATAGAGGGGAAAATCTGCAGAAATATTTTGCGAAACATTTTCTGCCTATTACAATTTCTGGCTGGAGCTGAATCGACGTGACAGGCATCATTCACTTCAGCACACGCCAATTTCTCATCCAGGCATGAAAGAACTTCATAATTGGCCATATCGACAAAAATAATATTTGCAATTTTGATTCCACGCTGATTTTAGTGAGTAGGCGATATATCGTCGAACCAAACACAATTTTCAAAATGACCCGTGTACGAGATGTGAGGCACACACAAAAGAGCTCCCCCATGTTTTCGCAGCCACTAACGGCAGAAAGATTGGACATTTGCATGTCCGCCAGACTGACACAGAATCAGAGAAATATTTATCTCAGAGCAGAAAAATAGGAACTACCAGAATGAGAGATCATTCTGGGCGTGCAGATAAGCCTACACCAGTGGCCAGTGGTAGGCTCATCTCCGCGTCAAATTAAAAACGTGATTTATCACATGAAGCGAATAATATAAAGTATATATATATATATATATATATATCAATATTTATAGGCGATAAAATCTGGTCCGGGAAGATAGAAATCGGCCAAAATCTCACGTACCCGAACAGAATTTAATTCAAAATGAAATGTTGAGCAAGGCTCTATCTTTTTTCGTTATCTTGTTATGGTCGTTTTTTGACCCAAACATTTGTTAGCTTATATACAAGCATAGTTTGTTGAGAATTCTTTTCTGATCATTTTGATATATGAGATGAGGCATATTTCTCGGGTCCAAGTGGTTTCCCATTCGATTATGTGACGCGAACTCGCGTTTTTTGGAGTTTTTCCAGCACAACTTTTTTCTTTCAAAGTTTTAGGATCTCTAACATAGAAATTCGGTTTCTACGTGCGAAAATACGCTAGAAACTCCTAAAGTCATGTATTTTTGAGAGAAAAAAGTTTTCGACTCCTCGACTTCGTCGTCGAGATCGATTTTCGGGTCAAAAAAGTAATATTCTCAGATTCACCTGAAATAAGAAGTTAATGGGCATGGTGTCTGACTGGCATGCCGACGCAGGCAGGTTCGACTCTCGCCCGCAGGTGATGTTTTGCAAGAAAAATGGTCATGGAAAAGTTGAAAACTTCTAATGGGCATGGTGTCTAATGGGCATGGTGTCTGACTGGCATGCCGACGCAGGCAGGTTCGACTCCCACCCGCAGGTGATGTTTTGCAAGAGGTAGAGAAAGGCGCGCGCCCCAACCACTAGTCTCCGTCAAGCGTTCCCTGCGGTAGGCCGTTCACACCGAATTTCTATGTTAAAGAAAAAAACCTAAAACTTTGAAAGAAAAAAGTTGTGCTGGAAAAACTCCAAAAAACGCGAGTTCGCGTCACATAATCGAATGGGAAACCACTTGGACCCGAGAAATATGCCTCATCCCATATACCAAAATGATCATAACAGAATTCTCTACAAACCATGCTTGTATATAAGCTAACAAATGTTTGGGTCAAAAAACGACCATAACAAGATAACGAAAAAAGATAGAGCCTTGCTCAACATTTCATTTTGTAGAGAATTAAATTCTGTTCGGGTACGTGAGATTTTGGCCGATTTATATCTTCCCGGACCCGTTTTTATATCAGAAATCAAATTTGGAAAATTTTACGTCGCGTCGTACCGGGATTCTGGAGCATCTGATCGAAAAACGGAAAACGCAAGTCGATTCAGAATTGAAAGTTGCCCTGGGGGACAACGAGCATTTTTTTGACTGTGCCAAACCCCTCCGATTTTGCTCGAAAATTAGGCAAACGGCCTCATATTTAGTAATCTTGTGATTGACGCTACTGTATTTTATTATTGCTTTCTTCGCAACTCAATGTCATAATTATTTGTATTACCATAAGCCCAAAACTCACTGAATAATACCCGAACGCCAACTCATAACATAACTCTAAAGCTCGAAACTTCCGGGAACATCATAGGTTTTATTAAAATTGAAAACTCTTCAGCTCCTGATTGTTTCCTATGAGTACTGTTACTCCCCCGACTAAGATCCCTAAAAAAAACCCAGGAACATCGGTGTTCCACCTATACGTCATTCATTCATTCATTTATTCCGTTGATTTTGGTAATGTACAAGAGATTATCGAGAAGAGTGCAAGAAACGGAGGTCCGTCGATGGTGTCGAATCGGTTTTTTTGCCGGGCTGCAAGGGTTGGGTAGGGGGAGGGTGGGGGAAGGGGGGTGAAGAAAGATTAAAGATCAAGCCAGTTACCAAAAATTGAGTTGGGGTAGAATGAGGGGGGTTTAGAACGAATATAGTTACGAAAAACGTTGTGAGAAGTATTAACAATTTCGGGTGGGAGGGAATTACAGATTGAAATGGTTCTTGAGGCAAGGGTGGAAGAAGAGTTATGCGGAATAAAAGGCAAAGAGATACGAAAATTGTGGCAATTACGAAGAGTGCGAGTAAGAGGAGTACAAGTGCACAGTGAGGAAACATCCATAGAATACCGGTTATTAACAATTGACTGGAGAAAAGTGATATCCATAATAAATCTACGGCGTTCTAAAGTAGACAAATTCAAATCGCGAAGTCTGGATTTATAAGAAACAGGCGGAAGAGAACAGCGATAATAAAGTCTACGTGTAAAATCTCGTTGAACTCTTTCAAGTTCTCTAGTCATATCTACACTGTGCACTGGGTTCCAGATAATAGAGCAATATTCTATATTAGGCAGGATGAAAGTAGTAAACGATTCAATTCTTCAATTCTTCTTGTGAATTGTAGCGCGTCAATGATCTCTTCATGGATGTGAGCAAAAATAGCAAAATCAATCTCGAGAATAAAACAAGGGTCATCGCCGTTTCAGTTTACCCTAAAACTGTCGTATATATGCAATGCGCCAACATATCTTATTCGATTGAAGATGCAATCACTAGGTGCTTGAAAAGCAAGCAATGCACAATCATGTTTCATGAACACTTCAAGCATAGCTCGACTTCAATTTCAACAATGATGAATGGGTAAATCTCGAGAGTAAAGCCTATTTTAGCTTATTTATTGATAACTTTAAGAATGAGAGCAAAAAACTCCGAAAATAAAACTGTTTCGCTTCCTTCGATCACATTCCATTTCCTCTCTCCATTTTGCACACTGCCATAAATGAACGAAAAAGTGTGCAGAATGGAGAGCGAGATGACAACTGAAACAGCCGCCTTTCCTCCCCATCAATCTGATCATCACACAGGTTAAAAACGTACGAGGTAGAACACTGATGGATGTTGGAAGTGATATATCGAAATCTCAATAGATATTCTTGAGGAAATCCATAATTTTCGTAATGAATGCCAATTATGGCGTATTGAAGAACCACTGGCAATTCGTGCTTAAGAAAATGGAGGGGAATCAGAAAACAAAGACTCGTCACAAGCGATCGTAATTACTGAGTAGGCCTACTGGTCTTATGCTTTCCTTAATCATACGATGTTTTGCAAGGGAAGGCTGGGTAGAAGGGACAAAATAACACTCGTGAATTCGAGGGTACGATCATGGTCTCGCAGATATCTTTGGCGTTTTGCCAAGAACTTGAAATCACAGCACAATGATGACTTGTCTCGGCTGCTGCCACTGTTCTAGTCATCCTTGGCCTGAGGCAGCACTCAGTGTGGTCACCTATAATAGTAGGCATTAGCACCGCGTTCTGCTGGCAAAACGCCAAGTGAGCTTTCGTGGTGAGACCTTTGCGCACTCTCTCGCATTTGCATGCTCTCTCGCCATTCCCCTGACCGCTCTCTCCTCTCTCGCTCACCCCATGCAAAAGGCCGTGCATAAGAGACGTCATTTAAAATTCGTCTCTCTCCATTCTGCACACTCTCGCCGGTTAGACAGAGGAAAGTGTGCAGAATAGAAAGAACCAAACCCGAATCAAGATCACTCTTATTTACTCACCACGTGCATTTTGATGTCTTCGGGGGTGGTGTTCTTGAGGAAGTACTGGTCCATGATCTCGATCACGCCCTGTAATCGATAATTGAGACTATACATATACGGGAGGTGGCTTAATCAATTATTCATTTTTAAGTACAGTATCCTGGATTATGGTTTGTTAACGATGGATAATTAGATACAGTAGCTTCAACCCCTCTCTCTCTTTGAACTACGGTAACTACGGTATAGTAAGAGTGCTGCAAGTCTCTGATTGACATACTCACTCAATCAATCAATCGATATCAGACATCTACAGTTCACTCCTCATGGATTATGATATAAGGCCGGTAGATCACACACCTGTCCAATCGTCAGTGCCAGCTTGATAATCGGGAAGATCTACTGACTAAAGGGTGCCAACTATATACTCTATTCTCCCATCAGAGTACGGTAGGAGTAATGTATGTCACATCTCTCTGATATTAACGTATTCCGAAGCTACAGTATACCGTACCTGTCCAATCGTCAGTGCTAGAGTGATAATTGGGAAGATCTGCTCGCTCGGGTAGAACACGGCGATGGAAGCGGAGATGAAGAGAGCGACTTTGATCACGAGCTGAAAAAATCGATAATTGATGTTACAGTATCTCATCTCAGGGACACGGTAGAGCATGCATTATTTATTGCACTCCTCCAACAATACCCTAGCGTTGGAAACATCCGTGTCATCCGGTTACACTCAATAGATTGGCTAGTGTTTTCGTTTCCGTAATAGACTCTCCATTCTGCACACTCTCTCGTTTCTCTGTCCTGCGAGATAGTGTTCAGAATGTAGAGAGCCAAACCGAAATTACATTCCTAATGGGGACAATGGTAGGTTCGGTGGGTCATTTATTCGGTCACAAACCTGCGCGAAGTTAATCACATCCCTCAGCCACCATCGCCTCTCCGTCTTCTTGTCCACGAATTTGAGCAACTTCTCGAGCATCTCGGTGTTGCGCTCGATGCGCTCCTTGAGCGAGTGCTGGAAGGGGTACGGTAGGGATACGGTGGAGGTCACTCTCTCCATTCTGCACACTATCTCGACTGATCGTGTACAACTTTATGGCTATATGTGCTCTTTTTTCGAACTCTGTTGCCGATAAAAATGTAGGATTACGGTAACTAGACCATTACTGTAAATAATGATTATTGTGATTAAAGCAGCTATTACGATAGCCCTACACAACGTTTCAGCAGTATGGCGAGATTGGACATAGGGTGTTGAACGGAAAAGAAAGCGGAGCCAAAGTAGCGACGCGTCGCGGCTTGCGTCACTTTCTCACTTTTGCCTTATATCTAGTCTTTCTCTGCTTCTCTAACTCTCTTCCTCTCTCGAAACGCTGTGCCCTACCGTACCTCATCCACCGCCGATCCTCCCGTCGCCGCATGTCGCACTTGCGTGCCGTGAAAGTCGAAAGCAGACTCCTCGGTAGGCGAAGCGGGCGCGGATGTGGTGATCTGAATATTGATCAATCGATTATTGGAGAAACAGTTCCTCATCTAAGGGATACGATAGGCCCTACTGTACTCTTTATCAGATCCCTTATGACCTATAATATCGATCGATAAGTTATTAGCTCTTTCCTTTCTGCACACTCAAAAAACGAGACAATATCGAGCGGGGAGAATTTCTAATGGATCCAGATACATACGGTATTGATAGCATCAGCTACAGTATTCCAATCGATTATCGAGCTACCGTTTACCTCCTCGATCACGGGCTGGCCCTGGTCCCGCAGCGACTGCCGGTAGACCTCGTCCTCGCGGATCAGCTACAATCGATAAATGAAATTGATCCCTGTTTACCGTTCTCCCGAGAGTATCGACTACCGTACTACGAAGCAGTGTTTACTGATCGATATTTTCTTCGGCCAGTACCGGAAGATTTACTACCGTACCAAATAAATACAGTATACCTGATCGATAACTAGCGCCAGGACCTGAAGATTGACTACCATACCTAATAACTACCGTTTACCTGATCGATAACTCGCGCCAGGACCGCGAGGTCTTTCGCGCAGTGCCGGAACATCTCGTTCTCGTCGGGAGGCACGTTGAGGATACTGTCGCCTGCGGATTATCGATTAGTGATGACAAATCGGACTCTCCTCATTTGACGTGCTCTCTCGTCGATCAGAGAAACGAAAGAGCATGAGAAATGCGGAGTGCGAGATTTTGTTTGCACACCCATGCTGCGGATTATCGATTCGAATAGTGCTCTCTCCATTCAGCACACTCTCTCGACCGGTCTAGATAGTGTGCAGAATGGAGAGACATTTACCAAGAGTTCGTGTTCTAGTGGTTAGATCTTCGATATTTCAATTATTTTCTGTTTTCCAAAAAAACAGCAGACGTTCATTGACGGGATTAGATGTTCGCCAATATATGCGAGCTGTGAAACACAGATGAACGCTGTATGAAATCGAGAGCAAAATAATGCATTCAATGAAACTCTTTTCACGGGTACTTTCCAAGAATGATGTCTTACGCTATAAAAATTATTCACTATCTACTAAGGATGTAATTTCGGTTTTGACTCGGTCAGAGAAATGAGAGTGTGCAGAATGGAGAGCGTTGAAAACCGAAACGAGATCACTACTACCTGCAGTTGCCCAGTACTACAATATCCCTGTGCTCTCTATTACAGTATTCTTTTATACAATAACCCAACGTTACAGTACTCACTCGTAATCGTGTTGATGACCTTGATCAAGTTGTGAACGCTTTTAGATGCCCGCACCGTTTCCTGGAAAACGTACAGTACGATTGAGTTCAGAGCAGTGTTACGGTATCTACAGTAGCAGGGGTACCATTGGTAACTGGAGAGGCTCAGTGGGATTGAGTTCGGAAGCTACAGAACCCTACATCTCTTTTATACGTCTCGGGGAGGGCAGGTACAATCTTTCTTCATACAGCACGCTCTATTCGACATTCACTCTCGCAGATCATGTGGTGTTAAAATCCTGGAAAAGTAAACGGAAAAGTAAAAAGGGTGTTAATTTTTGCCTGGAAAAGTAAATGGAAAAGTTGAAAGATTCGAATTTGCGCCGGAAAAGAACTGAGATTTGAATTCCCGCAATTTCTATATCTCTATTCCCAGTGCAGCTAGCGACTTCAAAATCGGTTAAAAGGTTCCAAAAAGCCTGTAAACCGACTTTCAAGTCGCTAGCTTCAATGGGAACCGAGATACGAAATTGCAGGAATTCAAATCTTTTTACTTTTCCATTTACTTTTCCAGCGAAAAATTAACACCCTTTTTACTTTTCCGGGATTTTAACACCACATCAGACAGACGAGAGAGAGAGTGCAGAGTGGAGAGAGCGTAACCCGATGGAGTCAGGCCTAGTGGTCACCTCGTTCATTACAGTATATTCAGATACTGAGGAGAGTAGGATCCCGAGTTGTCGTCACTATGCTCACCTCGTACGTTCGCATGCCTCGCTCCAGCTCCATCTGCAGGGTCGCTAGCTTCTGGGTGGTCTGTAAACTGCATACTGTAGGGTCATATTATCGATTACAGTAACGGGAGAGCACGGTACACCATGTCATTGCGAATAGCAGCTCCCTCCAATCTCTTTCGGTTATATGACCGAGTGTGCTGAATGGAGAGAGAAACTGTTCGATTGGGCTGAGTAAATTTTACACCTTTTCTAATAATGTAGCGTCGCTAGCTTTTGAGTCGTCTGAAATAAGGTTACGGTAGCTTGATCTTACAGTACCTGGTGGGGGTACGATAGCTTGAGTACATCCTACAGTAATCAAACCTACAGTGTCGCTGGCTTCTGCGTCTTACACTATGCTAGTTTTGTCGGAACGAATGCTGAGTGCTCTCTCCAATCTGCACACCTCATGGCTCTAAGAACCTAGAGTGCGTGCAAAATGGAGAGCTAGTATTCGATCCGGCACCACCACTAGTATGCTCTTCATTCCCTCTGAAACCCACATGAATCAACGGAATCTTCATCGGCCGTAGGCTCTGGATGAACATGTTCTGCCTGTTTCCCATGACGTCACAGAGACGTGTCCACGAACAGCAGCAGGAGGGCTCACTTAATTATATTAATTAATTAATAATATTCAGCTAATAGTCTTTAGAACGACCCTAGTGTTATTCGTTAGCATTCTTCATTTGTCGGGCTTTCAGAGCAGAGCAGCGAGAAAGTGTGCAGAATGGAGAGAGCTAACATCCGAGACGTAGTCAATATTGGATACTGTAACATACGTTATCTCAGTGCCCTCAAATGATTTGATGATTTTTATCCGTTACTATCTATGCAGTCACTTCTTAGCCGCTACATATCAACAATAAACTCATTGCTCAATCATCACTGAACTACGGTATCATTATCTTCCGCTTACGGTATTTCGATCTTCGTGGTGGCCAGTGTGCTCTGCTTGTGCTTCGCTTGATCTTCCTCGTCGTGAAAGGAGGGATTGTCGGCCATCTGGAACGAGATAAGTCCAAAATCCAGTCCAATGTTCTGGTTCAAAATATGGCTTGCGAACGAGGGATTGTTCCACAATACACAATATCATTGTCACCGGTTGCATGCCTGCCATTCTCATCAACACAGCACCAAGAGGATAATTCTAACAAGCGAGGACATTTCTCACAGAGGGAAGGGGTGTTGGGTCATCACTTGCACCTTCGCGCCCGCTCTGCGGTCACCTCTAGAGCGCGCGCGCTCTATCCGCGACGGGTTAGAAACGGGCCTCTCTCGCCTCTCCGCACGGGCTCTCTCGCGTCGCATTTGAGTTTCACACACCCTTTAACCATCAATGGAGATGCGACGGAATGATAGGGTTGCAGTGAAAGGAGTGAAACACAAATCAATCTGAGTGGGAATGGTTTCTGCAACCACAAAAACGTAATTAACGCAACGCTTATAAATCGGAGCTAGTGATGGCAAATCGGAAAGTGCCCTCCTAAATCGTATGCTCTCTCACTGGTCAGAGAAACGAGAGAGTATGCCGAATGAAGAGAGCTTAAAGATCCGTGACGTGATCAAAAAATATATATAAACTAGGCTTGGAGATGATTTCTTTGTGCGCGTCCACAAAAAAACCCCGAATTTTATTTTTATAAAATCATTTCACGATCGCCAGCAATTTTTTCCTCTACCATCCTGCAAAACATGGTCGATCGTGGGGCTCAAACCGGGGAGTCGTGACTGGATTGGGTTCTTCAGTCAGGCACCATAATCACGTTTTGGTAGGGACCCCTTCTAGGCCTCACTAATCACTAGTAATGCCGAATACCTCTCCTCGATTTCCGTTCTTTTTTTGCTTAATATTAGGCAAACTCGACTCTTCTCATTTTGCGTGCTCTATCGTCGGTCAGAGAAAGGAGATAGCCGAGCGAATTGAGGAGAGTCCATCGCGTTTCGACTTCTCACTACTGATTAGTGATACGCCTCGGTGATCATTAATCAATACGAAAAGATAGCAGCCTAGTGTCGGAAAAACGGACACGACTCTCCTCAAATCGTGTGCTCTCTCGTAGGTCAGAGAAGTGCGAAATGAGGAGAGTCAGGTTCCGATTTACCATCTATATAGCAGCCGTTGTGAGTACGGTTAGGGGCGGCAAGCATGAGAGCCGTATTCTCGGAATCGGGTCCAAAGTAGGCTCAACATGACCGTCAGGGTCTCAATATCAATTTTGCTTTTGGATGTAAGTCGATTGCTCTTCTCCGAAGCCCCTGAGAGCTTCCGAAGCGCGCACGACTCCCCTAGTCAGAGAGGAGGGAGAGGCGAGACGAGAGATAAGGGGGCGGAGCCTCTCTCGCGTGTGTCTCTCTCCCTCCCCCCGCTCTCTCACCGTGCTCCTCAGCGCTCATATTAAATTCAAGCACAAAATCAGGGAGATAATTAAAAATTCCTCTAAAATACTAACTAATCGGAAAATCTTCCCGCAAACATCGTGTCTTTATTGAAAAGCCCATAAATCGCCATTTCTCGACCAATTTATTGATTTTAGACCGATTAAAACTAGTTTGATCTTGCATGCGGGTTACTCAATGCATGGAGGAGGTCAATAGATTCAGTTCAATATTTTGAGCTAGTGATTTGGTTGCGTAGTTAAGTTGTGCTCCCTAGATCTCGCTTTCGAGGGAAATCGGGTGGACCAAAAGTGGGCGGGGCTTGTGGCCCCTAGGTACTTTACTCCAAAATCCGTTTCAGTTGTCTGCCAACTCGAATGCCTATTATGGAGATGGTGAGACATGTGACAGTGACAGCGGCTGATAATGAGGTGGGATTGAACTTTGTCGTTCTAGTTACGATTGCAACTCGGAAAAGAACGTCGTCAGATTTTTTTGTAGTAATTATTCAAAATTAGAATAATGTGGTGTTAAAATCCCGGAAAAGTAAACGGAAAAGTAGAAAGATTTGAATTCCCGCCATTTCGTATCTCGGTTCCCAGTGAAGCTAAGCTTTTTCGAACCGTTTAACCTCTAGAACCGATTTGCGAGTTGCTAGCTGCACTGGGAACCGAGATACAGAAATTGCGGGAGTTCAAATCTCAGTACTTTTCCGGCGCGAATTCAAATCTTTCTACTTTTCCATTTACTTTTCCAGGCTAAAATTAACACCCTTTTTACTTTTCCGTTTACTTTTCCAGGATTTTAACAACACATAAGATACGTATCACAAACTCGCTGACTAAGATGAAGCTCATTCAACGCTTTATAGATTTTGTGCTGAATTTTTTTCAAAAAAGCGGCAACCGTCCAACACATTGTCCAAAACTACCGTACTTAGGGGCCACAAGCCCCGCCCACTCTCATGTTTCTTCTTTTTTTTGTCTTTTTTTAATCGCGAAATCAGCCAAATCAGCCCACTTCCACTTTGTGATAGTGGGAATTAGTTTGTTGATCGAAAAATCGCACGGTGGACATAAGTTTCACATTGTATTTAAAATCCGAACATCTGAAGAACTAGTTTGATCTTGCATGCGGGTTACTCAATGCATGGAGGAGGTCAATAGATTCAGTTCAATATTTTGAGCTAGTGATTTGGTTGCGTAGTTAAGTTGTGCTCCCTAGATCTCGCTTTCGAGGGAAATCGGGTGGACCAAAAGTGGGCGGGGCTTGTGGCCCCTAGGTACTTTACTCCAAAATCCGTTTCAGTTGTCTGCCAACTCGAATGCCTATTATGGAGATGGTGAGACATGTGACAGTGACAGCGGCTGATAATGAGGTGGGATTGAACTTTGTCGTTCTAGTTACGATTGCAACTCGGAAAAGAACGTCGTCAGATTTTTTTGTAGTAATTATTCAAAATTAGAATAATGTGGTGTTAAAATCCCGGAAAAGTAAACGGAAAAGTAGAAAGATTTGAATTCCCGCCATTTCGTATCTCGGTTCCCAGTGAAGCTAAGCTTTTTCGAACCGTTTAACCTCTAGAACCGATTTGCGAGTTGCTAGCTGCACTGGGGTTATAGCCCGCATTGGCCGCGAAACAGCACGAGTGGTGACTACCAAATCAGTTTTGTTTCGTTAAATGCAATCTTTGACCGAGAATGAGATGTGTTTCACACGTCCTTCAACCAGAAATGGAAATAAGAGGGAATGTTGGGTACGGTTGATACGATGCTGCAACAAATTAATAACTTAAAATAGAAAAAGATTTTCGTCACAACGAGAACAAGCGAGAAAAGCCGCGCGTGTTTGTTGCGATCGGTTACGTGTTCTGATCCGAAAAAATTGAAAAATCCACTATGAACACCCTCTCATCGCCGAGATACGCAAAAGTTAGAGAGCATAATTCGCTCCCACAAGAGAAGTCCTCAGGAGCGCATAAAACGTGTTACAGGCCACGCTGATCACGAAAGAGCCCGAGGAAATCAATCTTGTCTCGTTTCATTTCAAAGTATAGTCGAGAATCAGTTGAGTTTCACTAGTCCAATAACCATAAATGGAACTTTGAAGGGATGATTATTGCTCCAAAGGCGGTTGATATAACAACGAAAACCAAATCAATAAGTGGAAAAATGAGAGAGAAAAAATAGCTGTGCTTGCAAGTCCCTACTGATCACGCTTGTCGCTCAGCTGCTCTCTCCATTTTGCACACTCCTTCGCCTGTCAGAGCTACGAGGGAGTGTGTGAAATCGAGAGAGAGAGAGAGAGAGAGAGAGAGAGACAGAGAGAGAGAGCCACTATTCGATCTGCCTACACTACTGATTACGATGTAAGCCGGAAGATAATAAACACGCGTAGCTGTCAGATTGACCCTAACCGATTAGCGTGTAGAGTAGTTTTGAAAAACAAATTGGAAACGGCTCTCCTCAAACCGCAAACCGCAAAAAACGAGAGAACACGTGAAATGAGGAGAGTCTGATGCTGATTTGCCATCACTTGTGTAAAAATGCTGGACCAAACAGTTACTCTCTCATTTCTCTAACCGACTAGCGAGTGTGCCGAATGGAGAGAGCGCACTATTCGATTAGAGAAACGAGAGCGGAATTGAGGAGGGTCATGGCATCCGACTCTCCTCATTTCACACGCTCTCTCGCTTCTCTGACCGGTGAGAGAGCGTGCGAATTGAGGAGAGTCGGTCTCGATTAGAGCCGATAAGCGATTCCCGATCATTGCCGAGTTTTAGCTCATGATCAAACATGGGAAGGGCGAGACTTGATAGAAGAAGAATAATGGATTTTTCATGTGAAACTTCCTGATACAACGTTGATTGAATTTCTGTGGCGAAATCATCTGCATTATACAGGATAGCGAGGCATAATACGAGGATGATAGAGTCCTAGTATGGATAAAGAGCTAAAGCACTCTCGAGTTAATCGGAAGCGTCGAGTGAGAATGAGAGGCACAGGACTACGGAAGAGAAGGCGAAAAAGAAGAAAAGATGAAAAAGTCGAGAGCGCGCGCTTTGTCGAGTGAGGGCAGACTGATAAGGGTTGTTGGTCACTCGATCATGGCACCCCCATCATTTTCTCTTCCCCCGCGCTATCACTCTTCCCTCTATTTCGTCCTCAGAAATGACCTCTCATTCAATGAACTTGAGCACATATTCTATGTGAGGAGAAATATCATATAATGCGTGCTTGTCAGTAATTTGATTACGACACCTCATCGTTTTCCTCTCTCCGTCCCTTTCTTCCCCTCTCTATCGCCTCTGAATGGGCGTTTTATGCTGGATTCCAACAAAAGCTGATGCGTTCCTCCCTCTCTAGATGTGTGCACTGTCTTCATCTGCGAACCGAGTAGAGCGTAATTAATGAATGCATAGTACATCAGTTCAATGTTGTTGGCTAGGCAAAATTCGTTTTGCTTCTATAGAATGAGGTCAGACTGATAAAGCGTATTGGTCACTCTCTCATTCTTCCTTCTTTCTCCCCTCTTACTATGCCCTTAGGGCACTGAAATTGGGCTATCAGCGGTATCATTTGATCAAGTCCATCATGACACCTCATCGTTTCCGTCCTCTCCGTCCCTCTATCCCCCCCTTGTCCTCCGAAATGGCCCCTGAGGCAATGAACTAGGACACATATTCTTGCCGCATCGTCTCCACTCTCACCTTTCCTTTCGACCCCTGGTCGTTTCTTAAACCCCCCCCCCCTCTTTGATTCCCCTTTGAGCATTGAAAATGTTATTTTGTTCATCGAATGAGTTCACATCTATTTTGAAAAGTTTACTGGCTCGGAAATCGATAGTCTTTATACTGCATTATTTCACAATTGCGAAGAAGAAGGAAGAGAAGAGGAAAAAGGAAAACAAACACAAACGGAAAGATATGGGATTGCCTCGCGCTCGCAATGAACTCTGTACAATATTACACACACTCAGGTGGGATGAGGGAGAAAAGGAGGTATGTAGATTAGTGTTTCCGAATGAAACAACAGCTCTCTCCATTCTGTACACTCTCTGATAGTGTACAGAATGGAGAGAGCTAATTTATTTCGGCAAAACTAATGTAGATGAAAGATGAATTCTAAAATGTTATAATATTTATGTAATTAATTTTATTTCAGGGCTTCCTTGTACTGAGAGAGGTCGGCTTGGGCGCGGGACCATGGCCTGGAAATAATTTAATTATTATTAAAATTTATTTCGAAAATCTAAATTTTACAGGCAATTTTATCATTGCCCTTCTAGCAAACAGTGCATTGCCTAGTCCCCTTTCTCTCTATTTCCTTTTCAATAGACACGTTCCTTGCTAGCTGTACTGAATTTGAGTGCTTCCTCAAAGACTATTTAGACCCGAAAGCCGGCAATTAGAACCGGCGATTGTACGGGCCGACCTATGACAAACAGGCAATTACCGGCTCGCGTTTGTGTGGAGCTTCTCACTGGAATCTCCCACTGTACGACTAATGTGCGGTTTGACGGAAAGTAGTGTTGCCGTTTCGGTTTCGACTCTCTCTATTTTGCACACTCTCTCGCCTGTCAGAGAGACAAGAGAGTGTGCAGATTGGAGAGAGCTGAAAACCAAAGCGACATCAGTAACGGTGAGCAGGTGGTGGTGGTGGCCCGTAATTGCGCTTCTCAGAAAAAAGAAAATACTAGTGATTCGCTGATCGAAAGATGCGTAATTAGAGATCTCTAGCATTTCTTTCAGTTCACTTCTAATAAACTTATTCAAACCCTCATATTGCTTTCAATCCAATGCTAATCAAAGCTTGATACCAATAAACTGCTCCCGAATCTATCCAAAAAATACATCCTCTAAAAGTAGGAATACTCACTTGAACGTCGTCGCGCGGCACTCATTGTTGCCCGGACCGAGACGCGGCAGTTTGCACGAAGCGGAGAAGAGCGATTGGTCGTCTCGTCGACTGAACGTTAATTAATTAATTAATATTTTACAAGTTTATTGGAATATGTGGAATGATTTGGAGAATGGTAGTTCCGACTGGAATGGAACTGATTACGCAACTCCTCCTTGGAGAGAATAAACTGTGTAGAGAGAGGAGTGAGTCAAAGCATTGGCGCTTCATGTTTTGTTACGATATTCCAATAGCGATCCCCTCGTTTCACAGTGGTTAGTTTTTCGTTCCACGCAAAGAACACGCCTCGGGCAGAGACTACAAACACCTGATTAGATTCTAGCTTGGAATGAACTTTCTGTGAGCATGTGATTCTTTGTCATGAAGAATCGTTATGCCGCACTATATTTGCTCTCTCCATTCTGCACACTCGCACAGAACCAATCAAAAGACATACGAGAAATTTCCGTTCTAAGACCGATTCAGCAGCTTCTAGTGTGCCCCCTTGATGCCACGCATTCCATGTTATTGAGTCAGACTGCATGCGGGAAACGCACTAAATATTGCGAAGAATTTCGTCGGCGATGAATGGACAGAATGGGATTTCTCTATGATCCCTAGATGAAAGGCATTCCCGGTTGATTCATTCTTCGCCAATGAAATCGAACTAAGTATGCGCCTTGGACATCATAATCGATCAAATAGGATGTCTCTGCGAGACTTAGACGGAAATAGAGATGTCATTTCGGGTTCCAGCTCTCTCCATTCTGCACACTCTCTCGTCTGTCTGTCTGGCGAGAGAGTATGTAGAATAGAGAGAATAAACCGAAACGATGTCACTAGATGGAAGGGAAGGAAATGGGGCAGAAATTAATATTCTACAGCTTCATTCCGAGAGATGAGAACAAGGCTCCGAGGAAGTTTCAACGTCAGAATTAGAAGCGAATCTTAGTTTCATCGCACTTTAGAGGAAATTTTCCGGCAATCAAGTCCAACCAAGTCCCATTGTCGTCAACAACTATTGATGACGCATCAAAGTGTAGCTGTCTCTCCATTCTGCACACTTTATCGTCATTCTGACTGGTGAGAGAGTGTGCAAAATGGAGAGAGCAACACAACACTACTGACACATTTGCGACGCTGATTCAGTTAGTTCCCCTCTATTCTGTCTCCCTCTCGTTCTCGGTGAGAAAGCGACGAGGCAGAAACTACAAACTACAAACATCTGATTATGTTCGTGCTTGGACTGAACCTTGGACTTCTTGATTCTCTCCATTTTGCACACTATCTCTCTGACCGGCAAAAGATCAAAGATCAAATCAAGATATCCCCCACTTCCTGCATGGAAACTGCTGATAAGGCGAAAACACCACAGATAACGAGCCACATTCAATAACATTCGCTACATTGGCGCTTACTCATATGAGAAGAAACTAGGAGTAGTAAGAGACACTACAGTTGCTAGAAGAAATAGAAAAGGCTTCTAGAAAATGATGAAAGGCTTCATCTACGAAACTTTGGAAAAATGGAGACTTGAGAGTTCTAAACCGCAGAGATCAAAGATCACCGGCGCGTCATTACAAAACGAGGGGCGAATGGCTGGACTGGGGAGAGACCAAAGATCAGAGATCAAAGATTAAATATTATCAAAAACCAATTACCTGGACGGTTCCTTGCTACGGCAGCGCAGCTTGAAGGAGAGCGAGGAGCGCGCGCGCGGCTTGAAGCCAGTCACGGCGTCTGGAATATTGAGGAAAACTCTCCTCAATTCGCGTGCTCTCTCGTCGGTTAGAGAAACGAGTAAGCATGCGAATTAAGGAGAGTCGAGTTCCGATTTATCATCATTGGACTGCAGATTGTGTTTTTTCTAAGATATAATCTATTGAAACCAGAAAAAAATGATTCATCTTGATTCCTATCAAAGATATTACACGTGTGAAACGTAACTGAAAGCCAGCTCGGATTCGCATTTTTGTTGATAATTCAAGGGTGATTCTCTCCATTTTGCACACTCTGAAGTGTGCGACATAAGAAGGTGAAATATCATGTCTTCAATTGTTTGTTTTGCTCAATACAGAGGACGAAGAACTGTCTCAGCTCAGTTCCCCTCGAAGAAATGATCCAGCTGAAACTCAACTTCAACCGCTCGAAATGACGCGCCTTTGCTAGCGTGGAAGAGTTACGTTTCACTCCCATAATTTCTAGAGGCGATCTCCGGGGTGGACAATGTCATGAGAAACGATTGAATGACAACCCTCAACTCTCATCGATTTCCGCAGTATACAGTACTCGCTAGCTAATCGACTCTCTCCACTCGGCACACTATCTCGTCTCGCGCTGACCGGCGAGGGAGTGTGCGGAACGGAGAGAGCACTGCTCGTCGTGTCTGCGCAATCAGCAAAAGTAACCTACAATATCCCGGTCTACCGTAACCAACAGAAACCCCCTAACCCACAATCTACCGTATCCTAAACGTAGGCTACAATAATCCACAATCTACCGTAATCCCTCACCATCAATCGTGAACTCGGCTTCTCTCATCTTGCGCGTCGTGTCGATAGTGTACGTCTGGTTGAGCGGGCTCTCGTTCTGTTCGCTCAGCCGGTTCTTGAACCTGATCAGGGGGGGGGGGGGGGTGGTTACGGTAGATGATCGATTTTCCGCTCATAACGAGCCACGATACAATGACGAGCCCTGGAATTGCACTACCTAGCAGGTGGTCTAAGGACAGCGCGCAGGTATAATCTTACTAATTTGTGCGCTATTCAACACAAATTTGAACTTTTCATTCAGTTCCGAGTAGCGATTAGCCCAAGAATCATGCCAAGACTGATTCCCAACCGGAAGCTAAAGTATTACACGCGGTGGCCGATTGTATCCGAACCGCAGCGTGAAGCCACGCTATTCTTACCTTGATTATTACGATAACTCAATAGAATACAGTTTCCTACCGTAACCCACGTGCCTACCGTATCCTACAGTACACACAATCAGGAACAGCATTATTATTGCCTGAATGCTTACGGTAACTCAATTGAATACAGTAATGACTACAGTATCCCCCAGAACACGTGGCGAGAAACCTACAGTAACCCACATGCCTACCGTATCCTACAGTACACCCAGTCTAGAGTCTCGCCGCATGATGTACTTCTTGTTTGTGCGCGCTCCATTCCCGCACATAATAATCATCAATTTGATCTCTGCGCAGAGCGGATTGAGTCACTATGCCATCACTGGACTCTCTCCATTCTGCACACTCTCTCGCCGGTTAGACAAACGAGAGAGCGCGCGAATTGAGGAGAGCCTCGACATCATCGCACATTGTATCCCTCCCTGAGGGAGTGCGCGGCAGAGATGAAAGAAGAAAGGCTACCGAAACCTGCACCTCCACTAACTTGCATCTACAGTATCCCGTTTGTAGCCCACCACATATCTAAAATTAGCGTACAATGCGCATATCCCACTCCGACGTGCAAAGAACAGACCAAAATAGTTCACGGGTTCATATCGTATCTAGCAGTTGCCTCATGTGCTTCAAACAACCTACAGTACCCAGGGATTGGTTACGGTAACCTACAGTAACCTACAGTACCCTGACATTCAGGCAGCTTACGGTATGTGACGGTATGTGATATCCAATGGTTCACAAGGAAGGATTAAGTATCCTACAGTAACCATCTAACAAATACAGTAATTTACAGTATCCTACAGTACCCTGACAATCAAGCGGCTTACGGAATGTGATTGTTGTTGGTGTTAGGATATCCATTGTTTCTATGCAAACAATACAATAATCTCTAGAATTGTCCACAAGGAAGGATTAGCTACAGTACCCTATAATACCCTGACAATCAGGCAACTTACGGTATGTGATTGTTGTTCGCCGAGTCCTCACTGATTGACTGTTGGCTGGGTTTCTTGGTCAGCGAGGGCAGTTTGGTCAGCGCCTCCTTGACCTTCTCGCACTTTTGCTTCATTTTTTGGGATGGATCTCGGGGTAGATCTTGGACTGGATTGGAGGTAGATCAGGAAGGAGCTGAGGTCTGCCACAAGTCGATATCTTTCCTCAAGTGAAGAAGACCTGGAATGGATGGGGTTTCTGTCTATAGAAGCAATCAGATTGGGCAAGAGGCGCCAATGAATAGATAGATGAGTGTAAAGGGAAAATATGCGATATTGCGAGTAAGGATTACTAATTGAGGGCACGAAAGCGAAGAGATTTAGACAAGAGACTGAAGTGGAAGGGGTTTCAGTCTCGAGTGGAAATGAGCATATTGAGATATGCGAAGAGAAAGATGATACTAATGGCGCAATATATGATACCAGCGGTTTTCCCCCAACTACGTCCCCCGACCCCCGACAGGTTTTTCCCCCGACTACGTCGGGGGAAAAACAACTTGCGGTGTTCGGAGCTTCGCGCCTCACATAAGCTTAGCTGACCTAAACTTAGATTGTGTGTTGGCAGGTTGCCCATACCAAGCGTTGCCAGGAATCCATACCGGACAGACAAACACACGTTTGCGCTTTATATAGTTGTATAGATTTCAAGTGTTCATAATTACGAGATAGTCAGGGATGATGAGCGGCATCTCTTAAGAGAATCTGAAGTGGATTCATTATTTCGAGATCTTGAGACATGGGAAGCTTCTCGGTACACACTCAAGATAATATCTCAAGTGGGACAATTAGAGGCGAGGATATTGAGACATGGGCGATAAAGTAGGTTCAAAACACTTATGAAAACAGGGAAATAACATCAGGGAAGTTTCAATGACGACAGCCCGAGGGAGAGTGGCTTTGAAAACACCTGATAAGTGACGGAGAAGCAACTACTAATGATTAATGATCCCCCGATGCCATTAGAGAGAGAAGATCATCGGCTGGTTGACTATATCAAGGACAAGAAACACCAAGAAACATATCACGAGCAGTAATGATGTCGTTGACTCTCTCCATTCTGCACACTATCTCGAGTGTGCAGAATGGAGAGAGTCGAATGTGGCGTCAAAACCC
Source organism: Pristionchus entomophagus (assembly GCA_036245825.1). Taxonomy (NCBI): domain Eukaryota; kingdom Metazoa; phylum Nematoda; class Chromadorea; order Rhabditida; family Neodiplogasteridae; genus Pristionchus; species Pristionchus entomophagus. The sequence goes on from BTSX01000001.1 coordinate 5,938,711, forward strand.
CCTCCTTCATTACGGATCAATTGACAACTGGGCAGCTGCTTTTCTCCTCCCCTCCTTTCTCTTCCCCCTCCCCGGCTCTCGCGGCTCCCTCGGTCGCCCTAGAAACCGACCGAGATTGATAGAGGCCGGAGCGTGGGAATGCGTCGGAATGACTCTCTCCATTCGGGACACTCTCTGGCTTTCTCTGCCTCTCTCTATTCAGCACACTCTCTAGTGCTGTCTGTCCGGCGAGGGATACCATTGGTCACAGGGTAGAGACTAGAGGCGGAAATGAGAGGCGAGAAAAAGGACGACACTGAATTGAATAAACGGAAAAAGTAGTACAGCTGACTTATCAGATTTTCGAGGTATTGGATCGGCGATTATAATTAATATTTTTTGTAAAGTACACCTATCAATCAATCAATCAATTTATCATGTCAGGCAATAGATGCTCAGAAGGGGATGAGTCGGCGGTATTCTTCATAAGTTGTAGACCACCAGTTAGCGCCAATAGCTCGCTTCAAGTCGTCTCTCCAGCGCACTCTAGGTTTGCCCTGGGGGCGGTTCCTGTTGTATGGCGTCCAGACGGTAGTCGCGCGACTCCATTGATCCAAGCCCATGTTCCGTACCTTGAGAGCCCAGCGAGCCTTGCGTTTCAATCCCTCCTCGACCCAGTCTCGCAGTTTTGTGATACCTCGCACGCGGTCGTTTCTCCATCGGTCCCTCAGCGAAACTCCAACCATTTTCTTTTCCATCTTCCTTTGGGTCACACTCAATCTCTCCTTATCGCTCGATCGTAGTGCCCATACTTCGCTTCCGTAGAGTACTGTAGATGTGACGCAGCTTTCGAAAAGTTTTCTCCTGGTCTTCATGGGAAGTAGGCGGGATGAGAGGAGACTTGAAAGCTTGCTCCATGCATACCAGCCGAGTCGGATCCGGTGTTCTATTTCATCCGAGTGATCGAGGGGAAGGGAGATTCTTCCTCCAAGATAGGTGGCAGACTCGGTGAATTCAAACTTCAGATTGCCGATGGTGATTGGGGCTCGTGTAGTGGTGCATGAGGTGAGCAAATTGGTCTTAGAGGCATTGACTTCGAGACCTACTCTACTGCAGGCTTCCATCAACTTCTTCAACATCCTTTCCAGTTCCGGTCGTGACTTGGCGATGAGAGCCACGTCATCTGCGTACTCCAGATGGCTCAGGTTCCTCCCGTCTATCCGAATCCCGTCGCTTTCCCAGTCGATGTCATCCATTGCCGAACGAAGAACCACGTTAAAGAGACGAGGAGACAGAGTGTCTCCTTGGCGGACTCCTCTTCGAACGGTTACTGGGACTAGATCTTCGTTGACGCGGATGAGGGTGGAAGACGATTCGTAGATGCGACGGAGAAGATGAACGAGGGTCGGATGGCATCCAGCTGACCAGAGAGACTGCCAGACAGCGCTCCACTCCACGGAATCGAAGGCCTTCTTGAAGTCGACAAACACGAAGTAGATGGGAATACCGTACTCAGAGGTCTTTTCTGCTATCTGCTTGATGGAATGCAGATTGTCGAGTGTGCTGTGCCCGCACCGGAACCCGGTTTGGGTGGGCGACTCAGCCTCTTCAAGCACCACCTCGAATCTTTTCAGGATACACCTAGTGATGGTCTTGAGGGTTACGGTAAGGAGGGAGATGGGTCGAAAGTTTCCGATATTGGTAGGATCTCCTTACTTGTAAAGTAAGGAGACTACTGCTTCAGCCAAATTATCGGGAACTGGATCTCCAGCTACCAAGCGGTTGAGAAGGTCCGCGATCACAGGAGCGAGGTAGTCTCTTGCATTGTAGATCATCTCGGGTAGGATGCCGTCGGAACCAGGGGAGTGGCCGCATTTCAGAAGAGACATCGCGTGCCGGGTCTCGTCTGGAAGTAAGGGAGCCAGAGGGTAGGTTGGGATCGAAGGGACTGCGAGGGGTAGCTGTACTCCGGGGGTGTAGAGATCCTCGTAGAAACGCTTGACCGCTACCGTAGTTGCACCCTGAGAGAGTGCACCAGTGGTAGGATCGGGGACGAGAAGACGCTTCCTGGAGGATTGGAGATTCAGCGTCACCTTCACTATGCTCCTTCCCATGGTCGCTGCGTGCCAGGCTTGAGCCTCCTTGCGCCTTCTGATGTCATCGACGAGGCTCATTCGGGCTGCTTTGCACGTGGTGGAGTAGGCGATCTCTAACATGTCCATGAACGAAAATCCATTTTTTCGGGACACTATTTGAGACAGTCTAAAGCCACTGTACGTCATCCTCCCATGAGTACATATTCTCATCGAAAAGGCATTGAGGCCTTCTATTATTACATCGAGTAGGAAGGCCGAGGAAAAATCCATGTAAGAATTTTGATTGTTTGAAAAAGTAGTGCTTTATCCCGTCATCACTACGCAACAACCAGAGAGTTCTGTGATATCCCAATGACATATCCCTGACACTCGGTGGGTGTGCTATGTCATGGCCAAGTATGAGTAAGAAATCTCATACGAGTGAAAAGTTATGAAAGAATGAAAAAGTGAGTCATGACTTATGGAGGATACTGTACATACCGGCAGGAATGGTTTGTCGATTGTCGGTTGATTAAACATTTCAATTCCTTCATAAGAAAGTCACAGCTGGTAACGAAAAATCCTACGTTTTACCTACTTTCGACGCGCTTTCTCTCTCTTTCTCTATTCGAGCCTACTGACTACAACAGATAAGTAGCACTTTCTCATTGAAATGTAGTATCGCGGCCAGTACTAATGGTCACCTAGAGGATATCTCTCTCCTTTGTCATCTCTCTCTGAATCTATCCGACATCCACTACGCATATTTTCCCTATAAAAATAGGTCTCAGTGCACGCAATTGTGTTCTCAGAAGGAGCGAAATCTCTTTGTTGGATAAGAAGTTCATAAAGTGGGGGATTGGACTGACTATGACTCATTCCTACAAAATAAAGAAAAAAATACAAAATAATGGTCACCTATCTAAGGGATCTCTCTCTCCTTTTTCATATTTGACGTCCATATTCTGTACTGTCGTTTCAGTACTCGGCTCTCCATTTTGCACACTCTCTGGTAGGCTAGATTGTGTGCATAATGTAGATAACGAAACCGAACGACATCCTTACGCTTCAGGGAGCAAATATGATGCCTTTCTTCATTTTGCATTATCTCTTTTCAGTTGGAAAACTGAGATAGTATTAGGAATGGATAGATTGGTCATTAGTTTCTCATTAGTGATAATAAGAATGCGCATAAGGCATGAGAAAAACCTGCAGAACCTTCTCGCAAGTAATCTCTGAACATAGAAGAGATATCACACACGAATAACACCTACCGTACCTCGTCGCTATAATAATATTGCCGACAAATCGGGACTCGACTCTCTTCATAGCGTGTGCTCTCTCGTTCCTCTGACGGGCGAGAGAGTGTGCGAATTGAAGAGAGTCAGACGGTTTGTTATCTCTACACGCCACAATAATAATGATCACCGTGCAATCTTCTTCGGCTCTATAACACCTTGCGCTTACAAAAACGCGTGGCTATCGTCCACAACAACCGAAAGGGAAGTAGTGATGTCGGATCGGAATAGGAGCTCTCCATTCTGCACAGTATTTCGGAGGTCAGAGAAACGAGAGAACAAGTGAATTGAGGAGAGGCCAGACAAGATTTGGGGCCAGTTGCTGCTACAAACGGCTGTATTCCACAACAAGGGACGGGGAAAAAAGAATATATCCGCCGAGATATCAACCAGAAAATGATAATGGACAAGGGAGAAATGGTTGATTTTATGGATTTTTTTCAGAGAATCTGTGACGGGTGCATCGAACAAATAGAAATAGCTCAATATGTGTATATTGGTTGACGCGTATCGAAATCGAGCAAAATATGGTATGATTGATTTCGAAACCCAATTGCTCTGAACTTAAGCTGAGTAAAAACCAATATTCTGGATCGAAACGAGATTTATCGGGCGATAAGAACCATTCAATGATAACAGAGAAGGGGCGAGAAGGACTCTCCTCAGTTCGCGTGCACTCTCGCTGGTCAGAGACACGACGAGAGACTGTGCGAAATGAGGAGACGCCGAACATCTCGGATTTCCCTCAATGATAACTTCCCACGAGGGAATTCGAAGAGGGCGTGAGATTATGATTAACAGTGGCTCAAATCGGGAGCAAAATCGAGTGTATTAATAGACATGTTCGAGTGAGATCTACAGGGAATAATAAGCTCGCTTTTTCCGAGAGAGATTGCTTGATTGTCGTGTTTGTAGAGAGATATGCGATTTGGAAGAGGGCAGAGCGGAGAGAGGGCACTTCTTGTTTTTTTTTCCGGCAGAATTCGAGATACGCGTTTTATCTATGCATTTCGAGATAGTATGCCAAATGGAGATACGCGTGTTTTGAAAAAAATCAGAAAAATCAGAAGTGGCTCTCCCCGCTCCCACTAGAGGGGATACTGTAGAGTACGATAAGAGTCTAGACAGAATTGCTTGTGAGAAGAATAGTCGAGAGAGTTTTGTTCGCATTGTTCCTCACACAGTCGATTCGTCTAACTAGAAAATGGTGAGGGTACGGTAGCTGGTATTACTGTAGCGCTATCAGTAGTGTGGTGGTGAGGAGAAGGAGTGCGGTAGGTGGTGAGATCGGGTAGGGCGACGAATTGCACAGGAATCCCTCGCACGTGTAGATGTAGCCGACCGTCTCGTCGTCTAATTCTGATTCGGCCAGGCGAATCTGCAAGCAAGTAGTGATGATCGACTCTCTATATTGCACTGTCTGACTGTCTGACTCTCTCTCCATTCTGCACACTCTCTCAAGAGATCACGCAGAATAAGGAGTCAATGCCGATTTGTTGTCAGTAATGACTAGTGTTGTCAAAATGAAGAACGTCTCTCTCCATTTTGCACACTATCTCGACGGTGAGAGAAACGAGAGAGTGTGCAGAACGAGAAGAGTCGTAAACTAGGAATGCTGATCGAATAGTTGTTCTCTCCATTCTGCACACTCTCTCGTCTCTCTGACCGGCGAGAGTGTGTACAATAGAGATAGCACACAATCATTAATCGCTACAAGAAAGCAGTGTAATCGATGTGAGCTTTGAACGCATTTTGAATGGTTCGAGTAGTCTTCATTGACGCGACGTTTATGCTTTAACAATAAAAGCGCAAAGTCGGTACTTGTTTGAGTTAGATATTTTTTTCTACAGTCAATGAAGTCGAGACTGATAAATGCGCGCGAACATCTGTCTTCATAGAAGGAGTGAAGCATACTTGGAATCACACATATATCTAATTTATAGTTTGTGCAACTAGACCTGTCTGTTCTCACAACACAAAGAGAAACACGCTGATTATATTTCCATCTGTTGCTCTGATTATTTGGTCAGGAGAAGTTCCACCAAGAGAGACACCATATTATTTCTCACTTTGGAGGAACTATTATCAATGCGTTCGTCTAAGAATCGCATACCTGCCGGTACAGCAAAAAGCAGCCCGTTGGGGTTTTCATAGTTTCTGATTGACCTAGGTATCCTACATCGATTTATGTTATTTGCTTCTGTTATGCTCATTTGCATAATTACATGAGCCCGCATTTGAGCGACTTTCGGACATTTATCAATGCGGCATTGCGCAGACGCGTCCAAAATACATGAAACTCGGGCACTAGGACTAATTTGACATGCTGAATCCGCCTGAATTGTTTATTTATGCAAATTCTGAGTTTGAATTTTTCATCAAATTTTCATTTGAAGTTTTCTCAGAGATGTATGGAAAGTCCTCGCTAATTTTTTGACATGTTGTGGCCATGGGACAGATCTAGCCCACAGAGAAACTGCGAGACATTCAGAGGGGGAGCTGAGGTTTTACAAGCAAAAAACGGGAAATTTCTAATAGAGAGGAACCCCTCATTTCCCCCTTATTCGCCCCCTCTCCCCTCACCTGTGCGGTCGTGAGTCACGACTCGTGACTGAGTAATGTCAATGTGCAGAATGAGCAAATATGAGAGGAATTGTGAGAGATTCGAGAGTTTTTGGGGTATTGGCGGACTAAGGAAATAGTTTCCCCGATTCTGCTGAAAAGTACAACTCAAGTACTTCGAATGATGCTCTTTTAAACTGCGTTTGCCGATTTTCGAGATCAGGTCTCATCTTCGAGTATTCTGAGGTCAAAGTAGGAACACTGCGAAATTTACGACAAAATTTGGCTCAGGGAAATAGCCGTAACTCGCTTTAAAATTAAGCTAGAGATAATTCCAAAGAAGCATTCGAATGAAGATGCTGAGGGAAACATTTCTTATGTTGATGAAGTCATTCCCCGTATATGCGCTGAATCTGGGCGGTCGGTTTTTCAAAAAAGTGATGTAACTTTCTTAATACCGATTTCTCCAAAAAGCGCCGAAAAGCGATTTGCGAAAAAACTAGTTCCTACCACCACCTCTTTAATCACAAAGATCGGAGGATAGAAAAAAAATGGCGCGCACTTTTGTCCGAAAACCCTGCGATTTTTGCACTTTTTCGAGGTTTTTTAATCATAACTTTTTTCATTCATCATTTCATGAGCTCTCATATCGAAATTCCGAATCAGCGTGCAAAAATACACCAGAATTTCTTATAGTCATATTTTTTCGAGTTAAAATTTGTTTTGACTCTGACCATTTTTTCCCCATGTGGTCCCCCCTTAGGTCCGAATATGGTCGAATTTTTTTGTCTCAGAATCATGTCCCTATAGGATTTTCTGACTTAGTTTTGAGCGTAGAAAACGAATTTGCTAACTAGAGCTCTTGAAACCTTAAAAGAAAAAAGTTATGACCGAAATCCATAAAAAATTTTAAAAGGATTTTAATCGGAGCATAACTTTTTTATTTCTAGTTTTCAGAAGCTCTAGTTAGCAAATTCGTTTTCAACGCTCAAAACTAAGTCAGAAAATCCTATAGGGACATGATTCTGAGACAAAAAAATTCGACCATAATCGGACCTAAGGGGGGACCACATGGGGAAAAAAATGGCCTCGAAAAAGTGCAAAAATTGCAGGGTTTTCGGACAAAAGTGCGCGACATTTTTTTTTCTATCCTCCGATCTTTGTGATTGAAGATGTGGTGGTAGGTACTAGTTTTTCTCCCAAATCACTTTTCGGCGCTTCTTGGAGAAATCGGTATAAGGAAAGTTACATCACTTTTTTGAAAAACCCAGATCCAGCGCATATACGGGGAATGACTTCATCAACATAAGAAATGTTTCCCTCAGCATCTTCATTCGAATTCTTCTTTGGAATTGTCTCCAGCATAATTTTAAAGCGAGTTATGGCTATTTTCCTGAGCCAAATTTTGTCGTAAATTTCGCAGTGTTCCTACTTTGACCTCAGAATACTCGAAGATGAGACCTGATCTCGAAACTATTTTCTAAGTCCGCAGGACTATCGAACCTCTCGCGATTCCTCTCAAATGGTTGTGTTTCACAATAATTTATTATTATCGGGTGAATATCTCATCAAGGTCGTTTTCAACGACATTCATCATCAATTCCTCATCATTCATTCTATCATCGAGACACTTCCTCATCTTCCTCCATCTTCCCCTTCATGAGCAACTTCCTGTTCATCCTCAACCTTATCTTATCGTTTGTAATTTTAAAAAAAGTTAATAATAAATTTTTGTGAAACACAACTATATTTGCTCATTCTGCGCATTGACATCACTCATTCACGACCGCACGGGTGAGGGGAGAGGGGGGGGGGGGGGGGGGCGAATAAGGGGGAAATGAGGGGTTCCTCTCTATTAGAAATTTCCCGTTTTTTGCTTGTAAAACCTCAGCTCCCCCTCTGAATGTCTCGCAGTTTCTCTGTGGGCTAGATCTGTCCCATGGCCACAACATGTCAAAAAATTAGCGAGGACTTTCCATACATCTCTGAGAAAACTTCAAATGAAAATTTGATGAAAAATTCAAACTCAGAATTTGCATAAATAAACAATTCAGGCGGATTCAGCATGTCAAATTAGTCCTAGTGCCCGAGTTTCATGTATTTTGGAAGCGTCTGCGCAATGCCGCATTGATAAATGTCCGAAAGTCGCTCAAATGCGGGCTCATGTAATTATGCATATGAGCATGACAGAAGCATGCAAATAACATATATCGATGTAGGACACCTAGGTCTATCAGATACTATGAATACTCCAAAGGGCTACTTTTTGCTGTACCGGAATGTCGAGAAAATCTGCGATTCTTAGGCGAACGCACTGTTGTGGGTTATTGTTCTACCGAAGGAGTCGATGACATTGACTGAACTCGTTTAAACCGGCCCTCATAGTCCACATGAAACACATTTGCAATGTCTTGACCAGCTGGAAATTTTCCGCCCGATCGCAACTTCTTTTATTTAAAAAAAAATTAGTTCCTCTTCATGACATAGTAACATGACATACCGTATCCCCGTAATCGGTAACTGACGTTTTAAAACTCGGACCATGTTGGCTCTGGAAAAAGTTTCTCACTGAGAAACCTGCAGGGTACCCAGTAGGAAAACAAACTGGGAAACCTCTTGTAAACTTGTGAGAAACGGTCATTACTGGGAAACTAGTAGGAAAAACAACTGGGAAACTACTGGGATAGATTCTCAAAAATTCTCCTAGTAGTTTCCCAGTTGTTTTTCCTACTAGTTTCAAAGTAAGGACCGTTTCCCAGTAGTTTCCCACAAGTTTACAAGTAGTTTCCCAGTTTGTTTTCCTACTGGGTACCTGCAGGTTTCTCAGTGAGAAACTTTTTCCAGATTACGTGAATCAACAGTCAGACTTGGACAGGTATGTGCATGTGACGATCCTCTCACCGATCTCGTGCATGCTAAAGATATTTTCCGCTTCTTAAGCCTTGTCACGAAATCGAAAGTTCCCTCTTCGAACCTCCACTTCAGGGGTGTGCAAAAAATTTCCCACACTCCTCTTTTCGCATGATCTCTCGTCGATCATAGAAACGAGAGAGCATGAGAAAAGAGGAGTGCGGGAAATTTTTTGCACAAATCTGCTCCACTTCTTCCATCCATTTCCGAGAGGTTCAGTACCCTTCTCTTTTACCCCTTTCAGTCGTCATCCCCCCTCATCGCTCTCCATTTTGCACACCCTCTCGCAGATCAGAGATACGAGAGAGCGGGCGAAAATGAGAGGGCATCGTTGTTCTTCCTCTCAACTAAGCGCCCTTCTTGTGGAGGACTAGAGGAAACTGAGAACAAGCGAGATAAAAGGGGAATAGGATGACACAACGGAACCCCGTCTCCTCATTTCGCGTAGACTCTCGACGGTCAGACAGACGAGAGAGTGTGCCGAATGGAGAGAGAAAGAGCTGAGAACCGAGGCTAGAAGGAGGAAAAAAGAGGGGATGATGATGATGGCATGTGGGTAAAAGTGGAGCCAGTTTTCTCGCGAAAAAGGCTCGAGAAAGAAGAAAACGAGACTTTGAAATTCTAGGTGAAGTAACGCAAATAAGCTAAGGTATCTTCTTTGGAATGTTTTTTTCTCCCGTGATCCGAGCTAACATCGAAAAATCGGTTACCTCAAAGAATATAAGTACACGTTGAAGCGTAACTGATACAAGCCCCTTATTCACAGATATACATTTATATTATAATTGCCTTTTGTAATATATTTAAATTTAAAAAATAACAGCTCACAACATTGTTCTTCGTTTTCGGCTTCAATGAGTACTGTCCTCCAGTATTCTGCATTACTCGACTCCAACAATCTCGTACCACGGCTCCGCCAGTCACTTTAATTTTTTAAAATTATTATCTTGTAGCTCGTCGGAGAATAAAACTGAATATTCCTTATTTTCTGACAATGATCCCATTTATCGATTTGTAGATCATGTTTACCATGAAGTGTGGGCAATAACAAATCCGAAAGAAATTAATCTCCTCGCTTCCTGACTATCTCGTCGGTCATTACACATGTAAAAATTTTCAAAAAACTCAACACGATTTATTTTATCTGAGAAATATAAAAAAAATCTAACCGCACGCTTCCCGCTTTGCCGGAGGCTCCTTTATCACGATCTTGACACAGTAAGAATTCGCACAATCGACCACCGGCAGCAGGTTTTTAACCTGAAATAAAAAATTTTTTTTTGTGATTCTTCAATGATTTCATAGTTTGGTCTAGAAAAAAACACTATTAAGGTTCACCGCATCTTCTTTCCACACACTCTCTCTCGGTCAGTCAAGATGTTATAAAGTGTGCGAAATGAAGAGACGGCGACCCGTACTTCGAACTAAAAATAGACATAAAAATGCACCAAATCTTCACCTGATCACAGCTGTCATTCGCAAAGTAGGGGAACTCGGATAGGTAGAGGAGGTTGTTCGCCTTGTCTTTGGGCTGAACATTAATCATTCCAAATTTAAATTGATTCCCCTCAACTCACTCGTCGGTACGAGAAACGATTAATTACATGAAATGTGGAGTTTCCGGATCTTCACTACTAGATTTCAAGGTAAAAAAACCCTCCCAGTTGTTCAACTCGGATGAAATTTCACTCGCTTTCGCTCTCATTTCCCTCTCTCTTGCTGAAATTGCGTGCCGCTGTCGCTATCCTCTACTTTCCGAGTCTAGTGGAGGTATTCAGGAGAGTTCCCGGGAAAACTTTAGAATATATAATTTTGAATTAAAATAGAAGTAAATAAATAACCGACCCATCTCAGGTCCATGTGCGTTGATGAACAGCTGTAGCACTTCTGTGGCGGAAAGAATGTCGAGTTATCTGTGAATTAAGACTCAAATTTATTCGGAAGTCAACCATTCTTCACTCGGAGTTTGACTCGAACTACTTGTTTCCGATTGTTGTTCCGTGAACAGTGCCTCGTCGCTCTACTAACGCAATCCTACGCGTTTCCTCCACAACAAACATCTGTTGATTACTGTTGGAATCAAATTACTGCAGCTAGTTGGTCACCGGATTCGTTCAGTTTTGAGACTTTTCTATGAGATTTTGATCATATTCCTTGCCTTTTTGGACCAAATCGACCAAAAACTAGCAATTCTCACCTGCATTGGATGGCGAAAAGTTGTGGAACAATAGGAAGAGCGGTAGCATCGGCGAAAGCTGAAAAGGGATACATGAAAGTGAGGAGAATGGAAGGGGAAGATGAGGAGAGTGAAGTGAAAAGGGAGAACGAGAGGAGAATCCCTAGGCATACACATATCACTAGCAGGCGCATTTCTGAAGGCGATAAGTAATGTATTTACTGTCCGTCATAAGTAATAAGAACGCTCAAGAGTTTGAAAATATAGACATGATCTCGTCATTTCGCATACTGCCTAGAACGGGCTGACCACTAGACAGTGTGGGAAATGAAGAGACGACGGTTCGTACTTTGAACTATAATAATGCGAGGAGAAAGGGTAAGGAATGCGAAAAGAGAAGGTGGAAAGCGAGAAGAGAATGCCTAGCCAGGCAGACCTCATTCAGATGCATAAGTTCTTCAAGACCGCATTCAATGGGAAAAAAAACGCACCGGAATGCGTGAAAACGTGAGGAGAGAAGAGAAAAGAGAAGCGAAGTGAGAGAGAATGCTCACAGACGCATATCCCTAGCATTTAAAAAAAACACAATTGCAACACGAGTCCTTCTCGAATACATTTTTAGCACATCATTCATAACTAGAGCACAAGAGCACAGGGCCGAGAAACTTGAGGAAAGAATGGAAGAGGAAGGAGAGAAGCGAGAGAGAACGAGAAGAACAAAAACGTGAAGAGAATGCGCGCATAACACTAGCAGTAGCACAGCACAACGCGAGTCCTTTCCGTCCCTCACTCGATCGATTCCCCCTTCTTCCCTCCGCCCGCCCTCCCTCCCCGGCTCTGGCCCTCCTATTTTGGCGGAAGAAAGTCCCTGCCTGGAGCTAGAATAAGCTGAGAACTAGAGGAGGGAGAGGCGACAACAGCGATTAGTAGTGGCGCCGGTTCGACAGCTTTCTCCATTCAGCGTACTATCTCGTGTCTATGACCGACCAGGGAGCTGGCGAGATTAGGAGAGCATAGTGCCAAATCTCCATCGCTAGAAGAGAAGCGACAACGGCGATTTCGAAGAATGAGCGGGGAGAAAATATTGGAGATCTCAATGTCTCAGCATTTGTCACATTTTAGTACGTTTACGTGTTCAAACGGTGAGTTCGTTGAGATGAAAGAGAGAATAAGCGAAAACAGATGGATCCTGTCAAATAGCTTCGTTTTATGTTGGAAAGGAACAGAAAACATCCTGATGCATTCCATGAGAAATTCAGCGCGGAACTTTCATCGTTCGGAATCGCGCAGTTTCGAGATTTTCGGAGAAGGTGACACAGATTTTATTTGAACGTTGCTCTCGGGAAGATAACTCAAGCAAAATTGAGAAATAAAACAAAAGGAGAATTTGCTGAAAGGACATTTTCTTCGATCTTTACGACTTGCGTTTATTGCATCTGTCGCCGAATGGAGCATAACAGCACTTTGATGTTAGGGCTGTTACTTCAATTTCTGTGTCTGCACTTTTGATAGTATCTCACCTGTCAGAGCGGCAAAAGAAAGAACTTGCGAGATGAGCAGACAAGAAATTAATTACCAAAGCTTGCTCTACTATAGCTATAGTAGCTAATCGGTCACTCTCATCTACCACATTTTAGATGCGTATCATCGACTCTCGCTCAAGTCAACACGTCAAGCATTCCACCTACTACTTTCTTCCTAGCGAGACACTCGAGCACACTCTCAGTCTGAACACTGTTTCCTTTCTCCAACCACCAAAGAACCGAGAGGAATGAGTAGTGCGCGCTAGCCGCTAACAGAACTCGTTCAAGCACTGCTAACCAGCGTCTCTCCGCTGTTGTTTTCTCCCCCTCTAGCTCCATACTCTCCTCAAATTGTCACCCAACACTTCGCTATTTCGCCCCAACCTCATCATCATTAGCGTCTCTCCACCGAGCATCCGATGACCACGGGGCGCGCATAGAATGTATCATGTACAACCTCCAGCTGGGCGGGGGCTCACCTATTTAAGGCGCGGGTGGGATGATAACGGCACTTGATTCAACTTCCTCTCTATACGATGAGGACGTCAACTCCTACTAAGCTGCTGCTGCTGTGGTGGGTCCCTTTCATTAGCTTATCCCGTTCGCTGCTCATCTCTCATATCTTGTGCATTGTTAGATTCATTTACTGATTACCTGATGAGTATTGAGCTCCTGGATGAAGGCGATTTACTTTAATCATTTCATATGTAACATCGTTCCAGCGCGCTCCTGCCGCTCGCCATCCTCGGCAAGAGCACCGAAGCACACAAGAACGCCACCACACAGCACCGTGTAGCTCGAGGACAGTACGGCGGAGGCGGAGGAGGAGGCGGGGCTGCAGCCGCAGCAGAAAGCGCACCCCCTCCCGCCGAGGCCCCACCACCAGCTCCCGAAGCCGCCCCTGTTGAAGGTAGGCAGTACTCGAAATCTTCATACTCTACATATATGATGATAGTTGATGTAGAAGTTTTATTTGTATTTTTCAACAAGAAGATGAACAAGATCGATATTTTCCTGAATTTTCGGACAAACTACACGGAAACCTGACAGTAGCGTGAGATGTTATTCTTAATTATAATTTTCAGCCGCTCCCCCGCCCGCAGAAGCTGCAGCTAGCGGTAAGCTCCTGACCATCTTAGCGGGCATTCGTTTATTCATACACTTGTCCAGTATTTCACAGAGTTCACACTGCAATGTATCCTCTTCGAAGTTCCATTATGCACACATGATATTCATTCCAGCCGACGCCGGAGGTGGAGGTGGAGGAGGACAGTACGGAGGAGGAGCCGCGCCCGCACCCTCTTATGGTGGTGGAGGAGGAGCAGCGCCTGCACCTGCGCCTGCTCCCGCGCCCGCTCCCTCATACGGAGGTGGAGGTGGTGGAGCCGCGCCTGCACCCTCATATGGTGGAGGAGGAGCCGCAGCACCCGCACCTTCGTACGGAGGTGGAGGTGGAGCCGGACCAGCCGCGCCCACTGGTGGATACTCTGGCGGTGGAGGAGGAGGCGGTGGAGGATACTCTGGAGGAGCCGCGCCTGCTCCAGCACCTGCTTCCGCGCCTGCCCCTGCTCCATCATACGGAGGTGGAGGAGGAGGAGGAGGAGGATATTCCGGTGGAGCTGCTTCCGCACCGGCACCTGCTCCCGCGCCCTCATACGGAGGAGGAGGAGGGGGCGGAGGTTACTCCGCAGCCGCTGCGCCCGCTCCCTCGTACCCTGCCCCGGCACCCGCGCCTTCATACCCTGCGCCCGCTCCCGCACCATCATACCCCTCGCCCGCACCCGCTCCTGCTCCTTCATACGGAGGAGGAGGCGGAGGAGGAGGATATTCCGGTGGAGCAGCTCCCGCGCCTGCACCCGCTCCCGCTCCCTCATACGGAGGAGGAGGCGGAGGCGGAGGTTACTCCGCAGCCGCTGCGCCCGCTCCCTCGTACCCTGCCCCGGCTCCCGCACCATCATACCCCTCGCCCGCACCTGCTCCTGCTCCATCATACGGAGGCGGAGGCGGAGGAGGAGGTTACTCTGCAGCCGCTGCTCCGGCTCCCTCTTATCCTGCCCCTGCTACCGCGCCCTCATACCCCGCGCCTGCCGCTTCATACCCGGCACCCGCCGCGCCTGCCGGTTACTCATCAGGCGGCGGAGGAGGATATTCTGGAGGAGCCGCTCCCGCACCCGCACCTGCTCCCGCATACGGAGGAGGCGGAGGCGGTGGAGGATACTCTGGAGGTGGAGGAGGAGGAGATGCTGGAGCGTCGGCCGGTGCCGAAGCCTCGGCTGGAGCCGATGCTGGAGGAGGAGACGCTGGAGCTAGTGGTGAGCGATTTATGCATTTTACCTAACTTTCAGTCATCTTTATGACAGCTCAAGCATGTTCTTCTCAATATTTCTCTGAAATTGTTGTTTTAAATCAAATTATAATTTCTAGCTGACGCCGGAGCCGGAGGCGGAGGAGGAGCGAGCTACGGGGGAGGAGGAGGAGGCGGAGGAGGTGGATACTCTGGAGGAGCCGCACCCGCTCCCTCATATGGAGGAGGAGGAGGTGGTGGAGGATACGCTGCACCTGCCGCATCGTATCCCGCGCCTGCAGCCTCCTACCCTGCGCCTGCAGCACCTGCCGGATACTCGTCGGGAGGCGGAGGAGGATACTCTGGAGGAGCCGCAGCTCCCGCTCCTTCGTACGGAGGCGGAGGAGGAGGTGGATACTCGGGCGGAGGAGCCGCCGCTGCTCCCGCTCCCTCATACGGAGGTGGAGGCGGCGGTGGTGGATACTCCGGAGGAGGTGCCGCAGCTCCTGCGCCCGCTTACGGAGGAGGCGGAGGAGGTGGTGGATACCAGGGAGGCGGAGGAGGAGCTGAGGCATCGGCTGGAGCTGAAGCCGCGGCCGCACCCGTTGAGGAGGCTGCGCCCGTTGAAGCCGCGCCGGCTCCCGCTGCCGGAGTCAAGTACGGAAGGAGAAAGTTCGGCCAGGCACCCCCCGTGCTGAGCCGACGCCTGCAGCAGCCGCAGAGAGCCTTCCCTCCGCGTGGCTTCCAGCAACGTGCCTTCCCTCAACGCCCCCAATTCCAACAGCGCGCCTTCCCTCAGCAGCGATTCGGACCCCAACACGCGTTCCCGCAGAGAGGCTTCGCGCCCCAGCAGGTGAGTAATTTTTGTTTTGTTGCAAAGATTCAACAAATATGGTTTCGCATCGTAGATAGAAGTTAGTCAAGCATCTCTACATCAATATCAGATACGCCACATTTCCAATACAATTTAGCTCAATCCTTCCCAGGTGCCCTTCTTCCGCTCTCGTCCCCGCTTCGGCGCCCATCCGGTCCACCATCAAGCCGTCGAACACACGCCCCAGCAAGATTTCTTCGAGCAGCAGCAGGCCGCAGTTGAGGTGGGAATGTCTAAGACTTGATAGTAGGGTTGGTAATTCAACGATTGACAAGCTTCTCTGATCGCTGAAAAAGTAAGCAAAATGAGGAGAGTAATTCTGGAATTGTCAACACTACTTGATACGTGGGAATTGTCCCAATCACCAACAATGCATAATCAGAACTCAGGGAGTGCTACTTACATAAGAAGTAATCAATTGTTGCAAATTTCCAGGAAGAAGAGCACCGAGCGCCTCTGCACTTTGGCGCTCACCCCGTGCCCGCCGTCCGCGCCCAGCCCCTGCCGGCGCCGCTCAGAGCTCATCCTGCCGCCGGCGCCAGAGCCGCTGCGCCTCAGTTCCGCCAGTTCAACACCGTGCAGGTGGCCGCAGGTACGGACTCTCGTAAAGGCGAGAAAAGCTAGAGAGCAGGTGGATAGAGGAAGACATCGTGAGCTCGAAGTACATTATGTAAATTGCAAATTACAGGTCGCGCCGTCGCTCATCGCGCTCATGACGCCAGCATCGCGCAGCAGCATCCGCTACCTGCCGGAGGCCACGGCTTCGACGTTGTGATCACCGGAGAGGAGCTGAGGGCGCTCAACGCGCAGAGGAAGCTTCGCCAGTTTGTGATCGGAGTGAGATCCAAGTTCCTCGTCTAAGAGGGCGCTGCTGTCTAACTTATTGAGAGTTGATTGTTGAAATGTGCACTAAATGTGCATCGCCTGTGAAAAGGTGGCTGAATAAAACGAATTTCACTCAATGAGCCTTTGACGAATCACACTGGCAATATTCTCAAAATCGAAATTGGCTATGTTCACAATAGGCGAGCAATCACGTTATCTCTGATCATCTTCAGCATCATCTGTGATCTCTCCAAACAACTCTTGTTGCTACATAATTTTCAAGATGTATTGGTGGATAGTTTCATCTTCCATGATTCATCGTCATTCCCTCACCACCTCAAATAGAATCATAGCGCTGAACACGCGTAGGCAAACACTGCGCGCGATCCCCGTGAATTGAGACTAGGAGGGCGATCCCGGAGGTATTGTCTGAACCAGGAAGAGTACACCTCCTAAGCTTCCATTCTCTCTCGTCGAACAGAGCAGCGAGATAGTGCGGGATCCGAGAAGGGTCCCCTCGCATCCTTTGTCATCTCTAGGCTTAGGGGACTCCTGTGCACACACGGATGTGCCCCGCAGTAGGCACAATAGGGGCAAACTATGCCGGAAGGTCGAGCCTCTCGGGGGAAAAGACACGTACTGCATCTGACACTGGATGAGACTGCCTTCAGCAGTATTTACTACATTGCCCAATTGAGAGATGTGAACAACTAACAAGTAGACAGAGATTCTTCGTTGTTGTACCAGAGGGAAGAAGAAGAATAGAAGCGAAAAGGTGTTTATCGCGCAGTTGAGACGTTTCGAGTAATTGCAATAAGGTTAATACTTCGAACTTGGGAAATTAAACCTAACAAGTAAACTTACTGCTGGCCTGACAGCCTGACAGCCTAATCTCTAATCCTCACAGACAAAAGCCGCTCATAGTTCACTGAGATTATCCGGGCGACGCTCCGGGAAGTGGTGTATCACCCTCCAGTTTGCGCAACTAATCATCATCTAATAGGCTGTCCTCTCCCCTCTCTCGGGGATCTATTTTCTCACCCCGCTCGCGTTCTCTTCACACCTCCATGTGTCCATGCGCTGTGTTGACATCTGAGACCAGTCCCCCTCCTCTCAGAGATGGAGTGGACGCAATCCTCATTCCCCATGTTCTCTCGCCTCTCTGATCAGCTAGAGATCATGTGCGTTGTGGAGACAAGCGTATTGCGCATTCCTTCCCTCTCCCCGAGGAACTTCTGCTTCCGGGGATAACCACAAGGGTAAGAAGTCAGTGGGGGCTATCGGCAGAGGGAGGAGCCGAGAGGGGGAGTACATAAGGGACCGGCTGCGGAGGGGACAGTCACCGACTTCCGTTAGTGAAGACGAAGAGGAGAGGAAGAGAGATGATCACCCGGTCGGCTGCTCTGGCGATGTGAGTTAATCATTTAATTAAGTATGCATCATCCATTATCTCTTGATTATCTTTGATCTTCGATTCTTAGAGTTGTGATTCTTAGAGTCAACTTTTATTTTCTAGTTGTTTATTTTGTATTTTTGGTAGCACGCACATCCATGTTTCGTCTTGATCTCCCTAAGTATATAACATAATTTTGAGTGTTTGTTGGCTTTCTTACTACATGCTCCAAAGTGGGAGTCCAAACATCCCGTTTGTCAAAATATATTTTAAAAAAATATAATATTCAGTCTCTGCGCGCCGCTTCTGGCTGTTGCCGCGCCTCCCTCCTACCACCGACTCGGAGTACCTGTTGCCGCACCGGTGAGTAATCTTTGATCTTTGATCTTCTCGTATCTGCTCTCAACATTCTATCTCTCATTTGTATAGGCGTACAAGAGATCACGTTTTTTTTCTCAATTTAGTAACGATAGTTAGCGTACTATCTAGTTAGGACAACATGTCCTAATTCGCACTCTATTAAATTCCTCTTCAGGTCTACGCACCCGCTGCGTTCTCTTCGTTGATCGCGCCCGCCCCGTACCTACCCGCCGCATACGGCCCAGCCGTACCGGTCGCTCCACTGGCCCCTCCTCCGGTTCCCTTGGCACCACTAGCACCCGCCTCACTGTACCCGGCTCCACCAGCTGTACCTGTGGCACCGGTAGCGCCAGTAGGCCCGGTTCCCGTCTACCCTGAGCTCGTGCCGCCCCCTCCACCCGGACCTCCCGGCTACCCGGCGCCTGCTCCTGGAGGCCCCGCGCCGCTGCCCACCCCGCCGCCGTACGACCCGAACACGCAGCTGCCAGCCCCTTATGATCCGGCTGCAGCGCAGCAGCAGTACGGTCCTCCTCCTCCTCAGGGAGCAGCACCATCTCCATATGGACCTCCACCCCCGCAGCAACCACCTCAGTACGATCCCCGTCTTCAGCAGCAGCAGCCGCAACAGCCCGGAGCTCCGTCTCCCTATGGACAGCCCCAGCAGCAGCAGCAAGGATACCCCCAGGGCTACCCTCCTCAGCAGCAGGCGCCGCCCCAGCAGCAGCAGCAGCCGATGCAGTATCCTCCGCAGCAGCAGCCCGGAGCCCCTTCACCCTACGGACCCCCACCCCCGCAACAGCAGCAACAGCCCCAGTACGATCCCCGTCAACAACAGCAGCCGCAACAGCAAGGACCTATGCCTCCATCGACTCCGGCTCAGGCAGGACCCGCGCCCTCCGGCCCCGCTCCGCCTTCGCCGCTGTATCTGACGGCGGCTGGCGCCGCTGGCTATGCAGCGACGATCAACGGCCCGGTGCAGCACGCGCAGCCGCCCGCGCTGCCCAACCTGCAGCAGGCGGGCCCGCCTCCTCAGCAGCAGCAGCCGCCGATGCAGCAGCAACCCCAGCAGCAACAAGGACCTCCCACTGGCTTCCCCTCGCCGCTGTCCGACGCGGGCTTCCCGTCGGGAGGCTTCGCCTCCCCCGGGGCGGCTCCGCCCGCCTACGGGCAGCAGGCCCCTCAGGGCTACCCCCAGGCGGCGGCTCCCGCCGCCCCGGGCGGCTATCCTCAGGGCCCAGGCGGCCCTCAGACTAGCGCGCCTCAGGGTCCCGCTTATGCCTCCGGACAGCCCATGCAGCAGCAGCAGCCTTCTCAGCAGCAGCAACAGCCGCTGATCGCTGGGCCGCCAGGACCCGTCCAACCCACCTACTACCAGCCCTTCCCCGCGCAGCCGATCGGACAGCCGCAGCAACAGCCGCAACAGCAGCCGCAGCAGCAGGGTTAGGCTGCAGAGCTGGCCGACAACCACGGGTACCCCGCCAGTATTCCAAATTCATCCTGACTGTGAGAGAAACCACGAATACCATCGAACGATCATCTACTTTTGTTTTAAATTTCCCTGTTTCTGTACAAAATAAAGATATTTTTACGAGAAATACTTTATCCGGAGTGAGTACAATAAGCACCTTGAAAGACGATACAACTGTGGAGGTTGAGATACGGGGGATAAATAAGCCTAATAATAAATAGCAAGGGGATCAAGGAAGGTGTGTGGACAACATGACCGGTGACGTGGGTTTGTGTGTATGGAATAGTGTGTTGCCGAATCGAACAGTGCTCTCGTCATATTGCATACACTCTCGTCGGTCAGACAACAGACGAAAGAGTGCGCGAATTGGAGAGGGTTTCGAAACAGCATCGAGAGTATGGAATACAGTAGGCGAGCTAGTGCCGAGATCGGGTGGGATCTCTCTAGAGTGTTATATGATCTTTGACATCTGATGATCGCCGACCGCTTTAAGGCTGCCACGCGAGCGCGTACTGTCCGTTCCTCTCGATCTTGCAGGTCTTGCCCTCCTGCAATTGGATCACGGTAACTGGGTTACGCTATTTGTGGAATGAGAATTCTCGTCAGAGGAACTGCTTGATAGCGCACTGATTTCTCCATTTTGTGCATGCATCTGTTTTTATGAGTCTTCCGACTAACAAAAAAGTGTGCAGAATAGAGAGAAGTAGTCGATCAGAAATTGAGACTACTCGCCTTGAAGTGAGACTTGTAGGCGAAATCGTCCAGAGCGACGACGGTCTCGAATTTGCCTCCGAGCGATCTGAATTGTGATCTTTTTTTTTAAAATTTGTTTTTAAATCAGCTTCGTTTTAATCGTACTTAAAATGTCAAGTGTGTTTCACGCTGTCATCACATAGCCAGTGTGCTTGTGCGTTCTAGTGTCATCATCATGTATGGTTGAAAAAAAATTAACGATTTGATTAGGAACTGAGTGCATGTTTCCGCTTCAATACGGTATTCTCGTATCGACCGTAGAGTGGATATCCTTCTCAACTTCATCTAATTGCTGACGCATCATTGAAAAGCCAATTCATCATTGTTCTAGATTACTGTAGTCTTCTAGGTGTGAGTTACGACGAAAAGACAGTTCGTAATCCCACTGAGATACGGTAGTCATCTCTCTGAGGGTTACGGTACCTCTCGGCCTTCCTCTGGATCTCATCGGCGGAGGCGAGGAGATCGCGACCGCTCATAGCCTGCTTCATCGCCGCCTCCAGGTTCTTGTCGCAGCAAGTGAAGCCTGAATATCGATTGGTTGGGTACGGTAGGTATCGATTAGATATGGTATGTATCGATTTATTTATCGATCGCTGCACAAGTCAAGTAAATTTAATTGAAAAGGTGCATTTGAGAAAGATCTCAATCTGAGATGTTGAGTTGAGTTTCAGTGGCTGTTCTTCTTAGAGAAATCTGTCGTTAACCTATGTACGTGTGGATATGCCTATAGAAAATACAAAAAATTGATACATTTCGCTCCGTTTGCCGATGGTTTTAACGCTGATCAAAAAGGAGATAAATGAAAGGACCACCCGGAAATGAGATAAATTGATCGGATGAAGTGGTATAATCCTGTCAATTCGATATCGAACTCTCAAATAAAGTTATTTCAAGTTATTTTCACCACTGATTTGCTCTTTCTGTGATCTTCCGTCATCCAACCCCCCCCCCCCCACTTCTCAATCCCAATCGCCCCCGGAAAAGAGAGAGAAACGGATCGGATAATGCGCCCGCTGCCATTGTCAAGCCAATTCGTTTCACTTTCACTCTGGATTGCCCCTCGTCCTTAGCACTTCCTCGCCCCTTTTATGTCCCTTCTCCTATCCCTCCGGCAAGGATGGGTGCCATGTGAATAATTACTCTGTTGCGGTGATCAGCTCAGAGAAGTGATGAAGGATTGCAAACCAATTTTCCAACTCATAAATATAGCACATAACAGAGAGAACAGGCATCCTTAGTTCGCAGTCAAATCACTTAATTTTAGAGCACGACTAATCATCAAGTTTTGCCTGTAAACGCCTGAACGTTCACAGGCAAAACACCTACGGCAGATCTTCCTTTCAGCCGACCTTCCTTCCCTGCGAGGGAGTATAGGTTGCATCGCTGCACAAAATATAAGCATGTGCTCTTCTTTCATGGTCATATATGGACTGTTTACTTTCACTCCTCACAGCTCATTTCACCGCACATAAGCATCGGGGGGAGAAAGGCGGGCGAATAACACTCACTTACTTTCGACTGGGAATGCCGTCTCGCTTCTCAGCTCTCTCTATTCTGCACGCTCTCTCGAATGTCTGACCACCGAGGGAGTGTGCAGAATAGAGAGACATCAACCACTTTCACCAGCAGCCTTTCTCTTTCCATCGGGGGGCATAGTCCCCTAATCCGGATCTCAATACCAGTAAGAATGATAGGAGGCTAGGCGGCTCTGGGCGCTAATAATCATTGGCTTTGTTATCACCCCTCACGCCCCAGTTCCACTCAAGAAACGAGGAAGAGAAGACGATCGATCGGTAGATCAGTTTGGGATGGGTTGATCAATACCAAATCCCTTTGGAATTACTTCGCCCAGGATAGATCCAAGCTCGAAATGGGCTAATGTCCGGATTGAAATGCGATTGGGAATGGAGAAGAAGAAGTTATGGATTGGTCTATCACTGCCTAATCCTAAGAGATCGCCCCAAAAAGAACAGATTAGAGAGGAAGAAGAAGTTCTTTGCACGGAAGCTGATCGAACTCTCTCCGTTCAGCATGCTCCCTCTGCCGGCAGAGAAACTAGAGAGTGTGCGAAAAGGAGAGAGCGAGCGCGCTAATTTACGACGACTTATTCGAAATCCTTGGCAAGAAGGAATCCTTGACAGCGCATTAGATGTTCCCCCATGCCATTGTGCAGAAGAAGGGAGTAGGGAAGGAGAGAAAAAGCCGCCGGTGGGTTAATTGGCTCGGATAATCGCGCTCAGGGTCATAGTTCAGTGGAACACTGTGACGTCACAATCATAGGGTTCATAATTTGGAATGAATTGGGATGACCTTTGATTGTTCGTTTCATAGAATAATCTCACTAATTTCTGCTCAAAATGGCAGAGAATCAATCCTATCGCATGAATACTTTCAAAACCTGCTGCTAGGGACCTGCTAGGATGTTCAGAAATCAATAAAGTCAGTGCTCGATCGACTCTCGCCGTGCGCCTACCGTACCCGAGTCGTTGATGTAGCAGGAGTCGGCTGCTGCCGAGGCATAGGCGACCAGGCAGGCCAGCACGAGCACCGAGGAGAGCACGACGGAGGAGAGGGCCATCTGGTGAGGACTACGATAGGTAAGGGTACGATTGATTACGGTAGATTATGATGTGACAGGTTACGGTAGGAAGCACGAAAGGATTCTGTTTGGAGGACATGGTATACCAAGCTATGAAAAATTATGGTATCAAAGGGGTTGGTGGGATACTGAATATGAGGGTACGGTAGACTACTGTACGGTAGAAAGTGCGGAGGGCCAACTCGAATACGACGAAGGGTCGGCACGGCTATTTCGGACATGGAATGAGCACTGAATGGAGCGAGCGCGGACGAAATTACACGCAGACTACTGAAGCTGCGCTGGTCTTTGAAAGCTCATATCTTCCCGACCGAGCAAATGAAAATTGTTGCACTTTCCAGCGCAAACACTACTACCAATACATCACGTCCGCAAGGGGTAGTGGATTCCCGTTGGGATACTACACGAAAGAGTGTGCAAAATGGAGAGCGAGAGCATAATCCGAAACGGGAACGGCCCTAGTAGAGACGTGAACATCAGCGCCATTCGAGACACGAAATGGAGCGGGCCCTTCCCAGTTAAGAGAGGCAGCAGCCCCCTCAAGCCAAAAGGGGCGGGGCTTCACCCAAAAAAGAGGCAGCCCATAGCCATCATTGTTGTATTCCCCCTCGCTCTCTCCTTACCCGGTTTGGCCCCCTGAGCCTCCCCATCTTCCTCCAACCTGTCTCTCCATCCTGCACACTCGCCCGCGTCTCTGACCGGCGAGGGAGTGTGCTGAATGGAGAGAGCAATTCGGCAACACTGCCCTGAGCCCCTCGCCCTCCAACCTTTCAACTGCGTGTGTTTGGAACAGACGCAAAAATGCCCCCGAGACAGTGCGACCTCGGGCGAGGGATCAAGGATAGCATGGAAAGTGCATCAATGCATACTACCAGGAAGCTTATACTCGAAGGAGCAAGAAACGATACACATTCAACAAGAGACGCTTAGTCTTGCCGGGTAGCTCTCTCCATTTAGCACACTCCCTTCCGAGTAGATAATGAAGAATTATTATTGGGACGCAATGGGAAGATTTTGCTCTCTCCATTTTGCACACTTCTCCGACCAGCAAGGAAGTATGCTGAATGGAGAGAGCTACTATGTAAAATCACTACTATTCTCTGCCAAATCGCTCCTGCTTACACTCACCGGAGGCTAGGATTATCCGGGCAAATGAGGGGGTTCGAGGCCCTGGCAATCCTCCTTCTCCCCGTCTTGACTTGATGCTTCTCTTGTCTTGCAGGATTGTACTAGTCACGCAGAAATATCGAACATCGGATAAAACGTAGATCATTGGATGATTTCGGTCACGATTTTATACGAGAGGCAGATTTCTGGGATGAACCAGTGATTGCGTTGCCTGGTGATTCAAGGAGTAGGTAAGAGAACCCATTTAACCTTTTTGCAAACAGTATATTTGAAATGGTTGCTCGCATGCGGTCAGACCCCTTGGAGGTATCATATATCAATTACATTTTTTTTAAACAATATTAACTAAGGAAGAGATCATGGGAACATGCAGTGAGAGGCTGTAACATTTAGCTCCTCTGTTCCAGTGATGCCGTTTCGGTTTTCGACTCTCTTCATTTTGCACACTCTCTCGTTTCCCTAACCGACTAGAGAGTGTGCAGAATGGAAAGAGCACTAATCGATCCGGAATCACAACTGCTAATTAGTTCCTCTGTTCTATCGCGCGCTACGCGCTTTCTTTTTGCGCTCTTTCGATTCCTCCCCCAATTCGAATGGCATTTCGGTCGGGCGCTTGGGACTGTTCTGTGTCCATTTCGCACACAACTAAAAGTGCCCGGGGGCTCGAAAGGGCGAAATGCAAATTAACGCTGATGAGAAGCGACCGACCTTGGATCTCACTACTCTGTTCCATCCATTTAGTACACACCCAATGGGCACCGAAAAAGCGATCAGTTTCGGGCGCGAGTTTCACTTTTCGCTTGAAGGAATTACACAGAAAAGGCACAGTTACGTTTCACGCCTTCCGTATATTAATCGGGTTCAGGAGGGATTCGATTTGTGCGCGATTGTGATTTCAAAAACCAAAAAATTCAACCCACTCCTATTTCCAATATGTGCGTTTTATTTTCCGTTTCGTTATGTGCCTTTTCCATGAATATGCATAATCGTGAACAATGGAAAAAATGTGGTCTAATGTGGTCAAACAAGCTATTCGATTTATATTTTCTACTAATTCTATTCGAAATCACACAGCGATAGTCGGATGAGGGGCTAAAATTAGAAATAATAATGTTGCTTCGGGTTTCCTCTCCATTTCGCACGCTCTATCTTCTCTCTGACCAGCGAGAGATAGTGCGAAATAAGGAGAGGCAAAATCGAAATGGCATCACAAATTACAATACGAAAATGAGAAGAAAACATCAGTGTCTTGCCAGATATAATGGTTACTCTCTCCATTCAGCACACTCCCTTGCCAAGCAGAGGAAATCAATCGGTCGATATTGCAGATGCGAGGATGAGAGGAAGCGGGAGACTGGTCTGTCTGCCCCGTTGATGCCAGATGAATAGGGTTCAGTGTGGCCGTCACCAGTCGAGGGGAGAGACGGAAGATGATGTGAGCAGTACGAGTTGAGATGGTGAGTAATATGTTAAAATTTTATTATCCAGAATGAGTATAAAAAATTATTTCAGCAGGAGATTTTGTGCTGCAGTGATAAATTAATAATAGGAGAAGTTAGCAGAAAACTGATTTGTGCAAGATACCTCATCTCATTCACAATAACTGAATGCAAATCCCTTTTGTTCAATCTGCACAATGCCGTGATTGAATTTTATCTCTTTCTCCCCTCCCTCTCCTCCCCTCATTATCCCTCTACTCGCCCGCGTCGTACGGTTCCTCACACTCGTCAATGACGCCGCCTACTCTACGGTTCGTTGCCGCGGCCCTACCGTATCCCATCCCCAGCGATGATGAGCTACTGTAACCCTTCCCAGTTTACCGAAGTCTATGACTATGATTTACACCGAAGTGTTTTGATCTATCGTAACCCTACCGAATGCGAAGAATTTTGATCTAACGTAACTTACCGTATTCACAGTGTTTCGATCTCCCGTAACCCTACCGTACTCAAAGTCGTTTGATCAACCGTAACCCTACCGTATTCCAGGCGGAGTACCCGTGCGACCAAGCCGATCGCTCGCCACCCCTTTCCGGAGCCGACGACCAAGAAGCGGCCGGCCACGCGCCATACCACCGGCGCGCCCGTGAAGGTACGGTAGGGGTTATAGAACTGTAATCGAGAACTGAACTGTGGATTACTGTACTCGAGGACTGATATCGATTATTGTGATCGAGAACTGACGTAGATTGGAGTACGGTATTCGATTACATTGATCTGCTCTCGATTGCCATCATCTCAGGATGTAGTTTCGGTGTTTTCGACTCTCTCCATTCTGCACACTCTCTCGTCTGTCTGATCAGGGATAAAGTGTTGAAAAGGAGAGATCAAAAACCGAAACGACACCCCCTAATCGTCAGGCGACTGCGCCGCCCCGTCGCCCCACGACGACAACAAAGAAGAAGAAGAAGGACGAGGAGGAGGAGGAGGAGGAGCCGGCTGCAGCCGCGCCTGCTGCGGGTGCTGCAGCGCGCCCGCTGCACGACTTGCCGGTGAGACCACACACTACTGATGCCGTTTCGGTTTTATCTATCTCCATTCTGCACACTATCTTGTTTCTCAGACCGCTGAGTTAGTGTGCAGAATGGAGAGAGACAAAACCGAAATTACACATTACTGTAATCGAAAGCTGGTATGGATTGAGCTAGTAAGGTTCTTTACTGGATTACTACATAATCGAAATATAGAGAATTAATGTACCTTCCTCCTCAGGCAATCGCGACGCCTACCGGACGCGACTCGGCTGGCACGCCCCGTGCGACCGCCGCGGCAACTACAGCTGCGACGCAGCAGACGCCGGCGTGCTCGGCTGATGAGAAGAAGGTTGGCAATTCATGGTGATTAACTGCAGTGATGAGTGATGATTTTGGCTCTCTCCTTTCTACATAATATCTCGTCGGTTAGAGAAACGAGAAAGTGTGCAGAATGGAGAGAGTCCAAAACTACATTTTCTCTCAGTTGAGCGCGCCCGCAGCTCCCCGTCGCCCCACGATGACGAGAAAGAAGGACGAGGAGGAGGCGGAGTCGGCTGCAACCGCCGTGCCTGCTGCAGCTGTGAGACCGGTGAGACAAAGTGGGGGTAGATCGGTTGAGACCGGTGAGACAAAGTGGGGGTAGAAACCCACCGGTGAGACAAAGTGGGGGTAGATCGGTTAAGCTGCCCGATTTCGGACAACTCTTCAGCCACTACTGATTTCGTTTTGGTTTTACAACAACCTGCAATTTTTGAAAAAAACAACAATTTTTTGTGAAATACCCAATTAAATAATAACATGAATACGCTCAGACCTTCACGGCGACCGCTCCGCAGACCGTCCGCGTCGCCGGCGAGCCGGACGCATACAGCGTGAGTTTCGCGCCCTTGAAGCATCAAGTAGTGATAGTAAATCGGAAATGACTCTCCTCAATTCGCGTGATCTCTCGCTGGTCACAGGAACGAGAGAGAGAGCGAAGTGAGGAGAGTCAGACGCCGATTTGTCATCACTAGTATCATCTATTTGGGACGCCGTGAACCTCGACGAAGTTAACCGGATACTAGTGATGTCGTGTCGGCTTTGACTCTCTCCATTCTGCACTATATCTCGCCGGTCAGAGAAATGAGAGAGAGTGTGCACAATGAAGAGAGTCGAAATGAACCAACAAGTCCATCATGCTCAGGTGAACATCGAATTGGGCACGATTCGTGCGATCTGCGCCGCTCAGATGGTGTATCCGGACAGGAAGGTGCTCGTGATGAAGATCAACAAGGCCAACGTGGTCAGTGTCTCTGGTTTCTAGTTGTAAGCAAGTCAAATGGCCACTGAGTTCTGGGCATCAGTGAAAAGACTTGGATACATCTTGCGGAGAGAAACGCTCTGAGTGTTCGTCACTAGTTGTTACCAAGCGGGGAGGAGATGTGTCAGATTCACAAGTTGCAACCAACTCTGATCACTAGTCCGATACTAGCGTGGCTATTACTAGTGAAAAGACTTGGTTACAACTAGCAGAGAGAAACCAGAGTATCTCCATTGTGCACACTATATTGTTTCTCAGACCGACGAGATAACGCTCGAAATGGAGAGAGCCAAACCCGAGAATTCATCGTTATTGAAATTTTCTCTAGTCGCTTACTCTATTTCACGACTTGTCAGATATTAGAGAGTGAGTGCATGAAATAGGGAGACTCGGAGCAGATAGGTCATGCCTAGTTAATCCTCAGAGTCATTTCAGAATCCGCCCGGATGAGTGCGAGACGGGAACAGAAGACGTCAATGATATCAACATAGAAGACGTCAACGATATAAAGCTCTGAATACAGATAAAGACTATTTTCTCGATTCTGTATTGCAACACACATACAAAATACACTTTGGCTACTCAAGTAGTCGCCTGTGAACGGCAGACTCTTCTTGTTGGAATCATTATTTCACGATAGAAACGAAAAGCGAAGATTGAGAGATGAGATTATTTCTGATGTATTTGAATTTCGAACTAAGAGGTCCTTAATCTTTCCAACATACGAGAGCATTCTGCAGCCTGTTTCCACCAGGTGAAACTCAAGATCAATTGTTTTGCGTACTGTTCAACCTATTCGGCCCACATATTGAATGTGCAGAATCATTCCAGCATATGAGAACAGGCTGCAGCCAGTATTCACCAGGAATTTGCATCTCATGTTCCTTGTTTTTTATTTTTAAATTTTTTAATCGCGAAATCGGCCAAGTCAGCTCACTTCCCCTTTGAGATTGAATAGTGGAACGAGATTAGTTTTATCGGAAAATGGATCGGTGGACATAAGTTTCACATTGTATTCGAAATGCGAACATGAAGATCGGACAATTCTCTGATCTTTATATTTGGTCTTCCTCTCAAGCCGCACGCGCATTGAACATCCCATCATTCTAGAGAATATAAAACCGCCATGAAGCCTACATTTGCAAGGCTCATTTTAACATCTCTTTTGTTTGGTCTCTTTGACACACCAAAAAGGTAGTGCCAGCCGTTGGCTTACAATTAAGGATATATGCTAGAGAGTACAGGGAAATTATTTTAATTGTTTTTAAAATCCCTATCCTCAACCTTCCAGTAAGAGGCGCGCGAAACAGCGAAGGTCTAGGTTTCAGAATACCTGCAAGATATGAATCGGTAATAACCAAATAATCTATGACAGCTACAGCCTTGGAGCCTAACCAATATCAATAGATAGGGAAAATTTTTTCACTCAGTTAACAGATCAAAGATCAAGAAATAATTCAAACTTTTTTGTTTCTCTGCCCGATCTTTTACATGACTGATCACAATCATCTTAAAGCGTGCTGAATAACACCTGAAAGATCCTTTATCTAAATCCCCAAAAAATCGGTTAAAAATCAGAATATAGTATTATTTTTGTGATCACGCCCCGATGTACGATCGTTGTCTATTTCATTGTTCTAATTATCTCTCACAGCCGTTGCGACGATTCACCGGGTTGTTTACAAGAGCGCAGCTGATCCGAATCCTATGGAATCAGGACCGTCATCGATGCCTCATCATGCAGTGTTATTATGAACGAATGATTGATCAGATACCGTATCCGAGGGGATATGGGATATGACAGCATCTACTCGTATTTCGTGATGAAGTGTGGTATTTAAGCTCACGAGCGAAATGAGCAAGAAATTACAGCGAGCGTAAAAGGCCTGCTCATATAATAAACGTGAAACCCAAGTCATAACGGTGAGCACAACAATTTTCGAATAATAAAATAATCGACTGAAGAGCGCCTAACATCATTACGAAAAATATCTAATTGTGAAAATACATTCAGGAGTGCTGTCAGATCGAATGTTGCTCTCTCCATTCTGCACACTCTCTTGTCATTGAGACAGGCGAGAGAGTGTGCAAAATGGAGAGAGTAGCAATTCAATCTTGAAATAATACCGTAACCTTCTCCTTCTCGTCCAGCATAGCAATGATCAATGATCAATTAATTAGTTTTTATTGCACCGTCCATCGTACCTCAATCGAACCATTTCACTTTCTTTTCTCATCACGCCTCCTCGCTTCACAAATCCCATTGGTATCCAAAATTTGCTTACACCTCAAATAAATGGAGATACTCACTATCCCCATTCGTTCTCTTCCCATCCTCCCCCGGATCTCGTATCTTTCTCTTCTCAACATTTTACTGCAGATGCTGCTGATACAGCCAGAGGGGGAATGGGGACGAGTGATATCGGCTCTCTCCATTCTTCACACTATCTCGCCGTTTAAACAGAAGACCGAGTGTGCAGGATAGAGAAGGAGAGCTGAAATAATTTCTGCATTTCCAACTCCCCGGGTTTCGTCTGAGTAGTTTTCGTGATTCGTGAACCACAAATGAAAAATTACTCACCATCTTTCGTGGATCCTCCTCCGACTTCCATCTTCCTTCCACTTTCGCTCTGCCATGGAACGGAGAAACAGTAGCCTCAATCTGCTCGATCGGCAGATTCGGA
Organism: Pristionchus entomophagus; assembly: GCA_036245825.1. NCBI lineage: Eukaryota > Metazoa > Nematoda > Chromadorea > Rhabditida > Neodiplogasteridae > Pristionchus > Pristionchus entomophagus. The sequence goes on from BTSX01000001.1 coordinate 5,969,378, forward strand.
TACATTATGTTTTAATCATAGGTGGCATGTGATCATCATAGACCCACCAAAATACCGCCAGATATACTAACCGTGAAACACAATTCAATCTTGTGACAAATGAAATTACGAATGAAATCTTTTCAAATGCTTTGTAACAATTTTTCGTTATCTAGGAGGTAGCGTATTAGCTTTTCTGCGCTTTCCCAATGCCGGCATGATTTCCGTTTTGCCATCATTAGTGTGCAGAATAGAGAGAGAAAGCATCCCTTTTTTTTCGGATTCTTGAACCACACATGGCTAAGTCCACTCACGATCTCTCCACTAGAGTTGCTCACATCTTCTTCCGTCGCTCTTTCTCTTCCCATTCTCGTTCTCATTCTCCAATTGGAAATTATTGATCGATTTTACTGTAACCGAGGGGAGCCAGCCTCCACTCTTATCTCATTATGAAGTGGGGTATTTGAGAATGCAAGTGGAAGGCGTATTACACCGAGCATGAATAAATGCTCATAAGATGAACGTGAAGCACAAGTCGTGTTAGAGCACCAAACTTCTACACGAATTCATCGCTAATCGTGAACATAAATTTAGGAGCGCCGCCGACTCGACTAGTAGCTCTCTCCATTCCGCACACTCGGAATTGTTTTCAACGCAAAGCTACCGACAAGGTCTTGGATTCATCGGTCATAATTTTAAGAGGAAACTTCCATAGGTTAAATTTTGAGACCAAAATGTTTTAGTTGATTTGGATACAATCGAAACCCTGGATTTATTGAGCAAACAAACATTTCAACGAATTATGAAACAAGGCTGCTGCCACCATTCACCAGGTATTCGCTTCTGATCTTAATAATTGTTCTGTCTTTCAAGCCGAATGCGCATTGGACAACTTAGGATTCTAGCGAATATAAGACCGGCATGTAGCCCAAGTTTGAAAGGAGCATTTTCACATCTCTTAATTCACTTTCTTTCTTTGATACACCGAAGTGAAAGCACCCGCTGTTGGCCGACAATTAAGGATATTTGATAGAGAGTGCCTCAAAAATATCAAACTCCATTCTCAACCATCAAATAAAGGGAGCGCGAAACAACGACGGTCTATATTTCAGAATACCTTAAAAATAGGAATCGTTGATAACCAAACATTAGATGTTACTGAGTTGGATCCTAGCCAATATCAATAGAAAGGGGGGGGAAACAACACTCAGTTAACAGATCAAAGATCAAATAAGCAATAACTAAAAACCTATCCCTCTGTATCTCTGTCCAATCTTTTATCTGAGTCCTCACTATCATCGTATTTCGTGCTGAATAAGATCGAAAAGATTCTTTACAGAAATTACCAGAAAACTAGGTTAAACAAAATCCAACAAAACACTATTATTTTTGCATTTACGACCCGACATGCGATCGTCGTTTACTTCTCAATTCTAATTATCTCGCACAGCCGTAGCGACGATTCACCGAGTTGTTTACTAGAACGCAGCTAATCCCAATCCTATCGAATCAGGACTGTCATCCAAGCACGTCAATTCAGCCCCGTGCAAAGATTAAATTAGGCAGAAAAAATGCTTAAGGTTCCCTCTAGCAACTTCTTTCCACATATCTCCTAGGAACTAATTCCCCTGGTTCTCGACACATTCCTCATTCGATTGGAATAAAGACACAAATATCCCCACAATTTTCACACAGAATTGTTCATTGATCGGATATTCATACTTACAAGTTTACTTACAATCTCTAACCGTATTGCCACACCTTCCTCGGTCACTCTACATTTTCCCTTCTCGTTCTCTCTTCCATCTGAAATTATCGGTCGAACAATTGATTGATGGGATACCCTAACCGAGGGAACATAACATCCTCTACTCGTATCTTATTGACGTGTGGTATGAATTTGAACGAGGAAAGACTCAAAATTACAGCGAGCGTAAACACCCAGATCATAAGATGAGCGTGAAACACAAGTCAGACTAGAGCACCAAACTTCTACATGAATCCATCGCTAATCGTGTACATAAATTCCAGATTGGTTCCGGCTCAATTAGTAGCTCTCTCCATTCCCCACACTTTCTTGGCGGTGAATCAGGCGAGAGAGTGATGGAGAAAGTATCTATTCCATCCGGCAACGCTACGATTCAGAATGCACTTATTTCACAAAATGACAATCCTCACCTCGAAGAAGAGCCGTGTGCGCGTTCGCCAGTCAGACGAAGCCAAGAGATGAGTAGTGATAGCAACTCGGCATCCGACTCTCCTCACTGTTCGTACTCTCTCGTTGCGGCGGCGAGAGAGCGTACCAATTGAGGAGAGTCGGCTGTTGATTTGTCGTTACTAGCGACGAATCAAGATTGAGAGAATAGAGAAACCTGCAGACGGAATGTCATTATTGTATTTTCACGCCGATTTTCGAGAGACTGATTGAGCCCATTTGTATTTACAATATACGAGAAAATGATGTTGCAGCCAGTTTCCACCAGGTGAAACTCAAGATCAAATTTTTGCGTGGTGTTCAACCGATTTCTCAATCGGCTGCAGCCAGACTTCACCAGGACACAATTCAATTTTATGGTGTCTTCTATTTTTCGAAATACTCAACCACCGTTCATTGAATGTCACGTTTTTTTTCTCAAGAGAATATCAAATCGGCCCGAATCCCGTACTCACCTAATTCTCCTCGTCCTGATTGATCGATTTAATTTTAGGCAACATCGGCTGAGCACAGGCGTCGCGACAGAAAAAAAGGAACAGATAAAATCAATATTGACCAACAGCACATTCGTGCACCAGAAATCTCACAAATTGGTGATTTCACATGCCAATTCAATACACCGAAGACCAATACTTTGAACAACTCCAATCAAATTAAAACGGATAGAAATATGCGCTGACTATTATTGGCCAATGGTTTATTGCACTTCAGAAAGTCGCTTCCTTTCTCGCAAACTCTCGTCGTATTTACGAACAAGTGTGCAAAATGGAGAGTATGATTCGTTGATTCGACACTTTTATGTGTTCAAAATCATTCACTAAAGGTCTATGTTTGTATCCCCTCGCTGTTCATTTCCGTATCACGAACCTACCAGGCTCATCCTTGTTTGCTCGATTTTGTGATTTCCGGAAATAGTGCAAGAATATACTTTTCTGTTACAATCCAGGTATATCATATTGCACTACAGCGCCAATTTACCACTCCTTTTTTTCATTCGTATTATATAATCGACAACAATTTAAGTCTGTTCGGGGAGTAGTTATTTTCGAATCGTCTTCACCATTTCCTCTAATATCCCCCACCGTCTCTCGCCTCGACCTCTACCAAAGAGAAAGGAGAATAAAAGCGAGTGCCTTCACTCTGCAATCATTGATCGATATATCAGGCAACAATCAACAGCAATCATTAGAAAGGTATTGGAATTTGAAGAGTATGCCATATCACAACTACACTATATCACCGGCATGAAGCCCACTTTTGCCAGGTTCATCTTCACCTGTTAATTTTTCATTAGCTTTGATGCATCGAAGAGGTACCGACAGAGATCGAGGTAAATAAATGTTGCGATATTACACTCCTCGGATTCATCAAACAAAATATCAGCCTTCTCATAAAGATTACGCCAGAAACACCGAAGTCACGGGTTGTAATTATATTAACAGATAAAAATAAAATACTCACCGTTATGAGTGATGTCTGGCGTTGACAGAGAGCAGTCGCAGCACGAGCGACAGTTTCTTCAGATAAAATGATCACGTAGAAATTCAACGTGAGACAAGCCTTTTTTCGTTATAGAAATGAATTTCACGCCTCTAACTAATGAGATAGTGAAAGCGCTAGATTGTAATGTTGCACCGGTTGTCTATTCAGAAGATAGAGAGTACTATTTTACTGAAATACTATGGATTATTGATTGACTTCACTATTCTAATCAGTTGAAGACAACGGATTCCAGCCAAAACGCACCAGGATGAAATTTAAAATGAAATATTTGTTAACCAAAAAAACCCAGCGAGAATTGAATACCGCAAATGTCCAGAGATATAAAATCAGACAGTACCATCAACTCCCCTTGCTCCATTCATAAATTCACACAAAAACAGAACATATCAGGCAATACCTACGCAACTATCGTACCTCCGAACTAGATGTCCTTTCGGTTTCGGCTCTCTCTATTTCGCACAGTCTCTCAGAGAGACGAGAGAGTGTGCGGAATGGAGAGCGTGGTTTTTTTCCGGATTCTTGAGCCACAAATGCCTAATTCAACTCACTTGCTCATAGTCCCCTCCTCCTCTCTTCCTTTTACATTCTCGTTCTCGTTCTCCCATCTGAAATTATCTATCGATTGATGAGATTTCGTAACAAATGACAGAATCCACTCGTATCTCATTATGAAATCTGATAATAGAGTTTGCGGCAAATATAGCGCTCAATTACAACGAGCGTAAAAAATCTGATGAATACAAAACACAAGTCAGACTGGAGCACCAAACTTCTACACTAATGCATCGCTAATCGTGAAAATAAATTCAGAGTTGCTGCCGGATAGCTCTCTCCATTCTGCACACTTTCTCGTGAGTGAGTGTGCAAAATGGAGAGAGTAGCTATTCGATCCGGCAACACTACAATTCAGCAAGCGCTAAGGTCACAGAATGGTAATCCTTATTTCTTTTCTCACTTTGATGACGAATTTGGGCGTTCGCTAGTCAGTCGAAGACGAGAGGTGAGTGAAGATTGGTAGAAGAGACGCCTGAAGAATGAGAATCATTTTTCAACGGTAATCACCACACGTCGATTCAACCCCGTGCTAAAATTGCATTAGGTAGAAACTGGTTTGGCCACATTTTCTGCAGAGGTTCCCCTCTAGCGTGAAAAATTGAATGAGAATCATCTACAACATTGAATAAACAAAGCTGTCATCGAATTATGAGATCAGGCTGCACCCAGAATTCACAAAGATTTTGCTTCTCGCCAATTTATGAATGTCAATTTCCCCTGTTGCCCATTGAATGCCACGATTTACATGTGGTGTTACAATCCTGGAAAAGTAAACGGAAAAGTAAAAAAGAGTGTTAATTTTTTCCTGGAAAAGTAAATGGAAAAGTAAAAAGATTTGAATTCGCGCCGGAAAAGTACTGAGATTTGAATTCCCGCAATTTCTGTATCTCGGTTCCCATTGCAGCTAGCGACTTGAAAATCGGTTCTAGAGGTTCGAAAAAGCTTATAAAACGACTTTCAAGTCGCTAACTTTACCGGGAACCGAGATACAGAATTGCGGGAATTCAAATCTTTTTACTTTTCCATTTACTTTTCCAGCGAAAAATTAACACCCTTTTTACTTTTCCGGTTACTTTTCCGGGATTTTAACACCACATCAGAAATTATGACACTGGGGTGAAGCACGCTTTCGCCAAGTTCACATTATTTTACCCGGAAATTATTCTTTTGATTCGAAACATTGAATAGGAAGTGTCAGCGAGTGAGACAAAAAAGTAGGGAACCCTGGAAATATCAAACACTACGATTTCAGGTTAACGTAGAAGTCGAAACAGGGAAATCAGTCGACGGAGCAACGTTTCAGAAAGGGCCAAAAATGAAGTTAGCGAGATCGATCACTGTTGATCGATTCAAAATTTCAGCCAATGAAAACGCACTTAGGCTGAAAATACCGGCGGGTATGGCTACGCTGGCATGTAATGTTCTCAGAATGTTTCGTCATTCCTCACACCTTCTCGTCTTTTGATCTAACGAAAGAGTGTGCAGAATGGAGAGAGTCGTGCTTCGGTTTTAGATTTTTTTGTGTTTCGTTTTTCAATCTGACACTGACGTTTCCTTATCCTCATATGTTACTGGCTGTACCTTCTTCACTAGGAACATCATTTCGGTATTGACTCTCCCCATCCGTCCACTATATCATTAGAAATATTTGAGAGTGTGCAGAATAGAGAGCTGATAACCAAAAAAATCGGCATTCCTCAGCTATGAGCATCTCCAAATATATGGGGTTCACGTCCCTATTTTTTCCGGATTCAGTAACCACAAATGACTAATTACTCACAATCCCCATTCGTCCATCCTCCTCCGACTCTCATCTATTCTCATTCCTCTTTCGCTCTGCCAGGGGACGGAGAACCAGTAGCTTCAATCTGCAATTATCGATCGGCAGATACGAATAAATTATGTTTTAAGCATTGATGGCATGCAAGGATCATACACCAACCAAAATACCACCAGATATACTAACCGTGAAACACAATTCGATCTTGTGACAAATTAAATTACGATTGAAATCTTTTCAAATGATTTGTAACAATTTTACGGTAGGGTATTAACTTTTCCGCTTTCCCAATGCCGGCATGATTTCCGTTTTGTCATCATTATTGTGCAGAATAGAGAGAGAAACCTCCTTTTTTTCGGATTCTTGAACCACACATGGCTAAGTCCACTCACGATCTCTCCACTAGAGTTGCTCACATCTCCTTCCTTCGCTCTTTCTCTTCCCATTCTCGTTCTCATTCTCCCATTGGAAATTATCGATCGATTTTACTGTAACCGAGGGGAGCCAGCCTCCACTCTTATCTCATTATGAAGTGGGGTATTTGAGAATGCAAGTGGAAGGCGTATTACACCGAGCATGAATAAATGCTCATAAGATGAACGTGAAGCACAAGTCGTGTTAGAGCACCAAACTTCTACACGAATTCATCGCTAATCGTGAACATAAATTTAGGAGCGCCGCCGACTCGACTAGTAGCTCTCTCCATTCCGCACACTCGGAATTGTTTTCAACGCAAAGCTAACGACAAGGTCTTGGATTCATCGGTCATAATTTGATTTGCTTGCAATAAAGGCACAAATTTTCCCACCACAACTCCGCAGAATGGAAAAAAGTCGTTCTATAATCTGATATTCATATTCAAATTTTCACTTGCAATCTTTAACCGTCTTGCGGACATCTTCCTCCGTCACTCTTCCTCTTCCCTTCCCTAATCGATCTCCTTTTTTCAATCGGCAATTATTGGTCAAACGATTGATTGATGGGATACCGTATCCGAGGGGACAAAACATCCTCTACTCGTATATTATAATATATATATGCAATGTGAAAGTGTTTTGAAGAAATTATGCACTTAATTACAGAGAGCGTAAAAAGCCTGCTCATATCATGAACGTGAAAAACAAGTCAGCATGGTGCGCCAAACTTCTACACTAAACGAATAACTATCGTCATAATAGTAATCGCTACATAAATTGTAAAACATTTTCCACTTATAAATGCGTAGCAAAAATTCACTGAACCCCAAGAGTTCACTTAGAATATAAAAAAATAATCAAATACAAATAGGAGGACGCGAGCTTCAGAGATAAACTTTGGGTGGACCTATGTTTCAGAATATCTTTACAGGTTGAATGGGTGATAACCGAACAATTGTTCTGAGGGTGTACATCTAAATAAAATAGCAAGTGCACTTTCTCCACTCGATTTGCTCACATCTTCCTCTATCACGCTTGCTCTTCCATTCTCGTACTTCTACCACCATCTGAAATTATCGATAAAAAGCTATTCATATGTTTTGCGTGGTGTATAACTGATCAGTCAATCAAATTGAATGCTCAAAATCTTTCAGCATATGATATCAGGCTGCAGCCAGTATTCACCAGGACTTTGCATCATGTGATCTTCCTTTTTTTCCAAAAAAATGATATCAGCCAATTGAGCCCACTTCCACTTTGAGAATACATAGTGGAAACGAGATTTGTTTCATTTTTTTTTTAAATCGCTCGCTTGACTTCAGTTTCACATTGTATTGAAAACGCGAAAATCTGAAGATTTTACAATTCTTTTCGAATTCATACCGAAAAAATGCATCGCCTATCGAAAAATTCTGGGTGGGCCTGTGCTTCGGATTGAGGAGAATGGAAACTAGACAATCTGACTCCGTTCATTTTTCTCGAATTTAAATCATAGCGATCAAAGATAAAAGTTCAATCCAACCTCTCTTCCTCTCGCCCCCGCTATTCGATCCTTCCTCTCACTCCGCATCATCTACATCATTCGAGCAGATAGGCATCTGTAACAAAATGAACAGTATTCCCCGTTACCGCACAATATATTTTTTCTCCTTGATTTAGGGATCGCTTTTTTTTCGTTCTCCTCCCTTTTAGCTACCGTGAGTTGTGCAATAGCAGAAGAAGTTGGTTGAAAATGAGTGTCCTCATAGTAATACTCAATCAGATAATTGACATCATTGAACGGAAGAGTATTGGAATATTTGGAATTTGAAGAGTAAGCCATATCACAACTCCACTCAAACCCCTGCTGAGGCATTGAGCGTGAAATGCAATTCAGAATGGTGAATCGGCCCACCTTCCTTCCTGCAGATGAGACTAGAATATAGTTGTGTTTTTGCGAAGAGGACTCGGATTATCAATTGTGTTCATTACTCTATCCAGTTAAAGAGACCAAGCCGAAACCAGAATTCGCGAGGATCCAGTTGCATTGTGTAAACTTATATTTTCACGAATTCGATCGCCTAATCAATTGAATATCACACATGTCCAGAGACTATCAAATCAGTCAGTAACCCGCACTCGCCGGGTTGCCATTCAAGTTTTTTTTAACAGTAAACGTCTTTACAGCAGACAGTCGATCGAGACGGAGACTCGAGGTCTCGACCCAACAGGGTGGACAGCGCGCCCTTGCGCTAATTTCACTACGAAAAAATTTTAGATAGAAAAATTTCAACTTACTGTTTGTGTGTGGTATCAGACGCCGAAATTGAAGAGTGTGCAGATTGGAGAGTATGATTCATTGATCTGGCGGCTTCTTATGTGCCATACTTAACTCTACACTCTCTTTCGTCACTGAGGATGCCAATCGAGAGAGCGTAGCCAAAGAGACATGGATACCTCCGCTCGTTTGAAAGCAGCAACAGAATAAAATTTTTATTTTTTATTTTTTTAAAACCCCTGCTGATACGATGAACGCGAAACTCAAGGCAGGAGTGTTGCCAGATCAAATAGTAGTTCTCTCTACTCTGCACAACTCTTGTCGGTGAGAAAGTCAAAGGAGTGTGCAGAATGGAGAGAGCATCAAATTCGATCCGGCAATAATACCGTACCATTATTCTCTTCCAGCATATCAATCAGCACCGCAGTTAGAATTCATTAATTTTTTCGAAATCTTATCGCACTTCTATCAAACCAATTCCTTTTCGCTCCTCATCACCTCTCCTCGCAGCACCAAACCCACTGGTCCAGCCTTTGCTTTCTCCTACGCCTCAAATATATGGGGATACTCACTATCTCCATTCGTTCTCTTCCCATCCTCCCACGTCTCTCGTATCTTTCTCTTCTCCTCCCCCTTTTGCTGCAGATGCTGCAGATTCATGCCGGCTCACAGCCGGAGGGGAGAATCGGCCCTAGTATTGGCAAATCGAATCTCGACTCTCCTCAATTCGCGTGCTCTATCTCAGTTCAGAGAAACGATAGAGAACTGGAAATGAGGAGAGACGCATTCCGTTTTGTCATCGTTAATGGGATCGGGTGCAGCCCTCACTCAATCTGCTATCAACGATCCATTGGTAGTAAACACAGTACCAACGACAATTTTTTCTTTAAGTAACACAGAAGAGCACACCCGATCATATCTCAACTGAATCAACTCCTTTCACATTGAAAGTGAAACGCAAGTCAAACTGAAAGGAATATGAAAGGCCGCTCAAATAAATATCACAAAAATACGTTTGAAAATTAATCGGAGATAATATGATGATACAGCCAGCAATCAAATATCCTATTATTAATTTTCCAAAATATTGTATTTTCCCCCTTGGTCCGCACTTGACACAGTGAAGTACAACAAAAAAACAGAAAACGTTTCAGAACCATTCGACCGAACGCTTTCACAATTAAGTTTCACAATCTCCACAAATTATAATGCGTACCATGGAAAAAGTTGCTCTGTCCGACCGCATGAACAAAACAAACAAAATTTCATCAGCTGAATGAAAAGGTCTGTCTAGCATGCATCGACTGTTTGAGATCATAGTGGGAATATGATTAGTTTCATCGGAAAATCGCTCGGTGGACATCAGCTTCCCATTGCATTCAAAATGAGAAGATCTGGAGATCGAACAATTCATCGAAGACGCTTACCACTTTTTAAAAATCGCACAAAATTTATGCAGAGTTGAACGAGCTTCTTCTCAATCAGCGGGTCTGTGCTACGCAGAGTATTCAAATTGTGGATAATTAAAACAGAATAATCTGGCTACGTCCTTTTTCGAGTTTTAAGACGACCGCTCTGTTATTTTTTACCATTTGACCCCACTCCCCGGACATCGGTACATTATTTTCGATTCCCGTCTCCATACTCATAGGACCTAGGGTGCCTTATACCTTGTTTACAATGGAAACTGGCCTGGCAGTGTAATGCGGCGCGCCAGGTGCGGACATAGTGAAAAACATCGAATTTTCATATTATCTCAGTCGAACAAGTTAGACTCAAAATTCCTTTTGCATTATGTTAGGCGTGACCGAAGTGCACATGAACACTATTGAGAACGATAAATAAATAAATGATTTCCGGGCAAATCTGAAATCGACTTTTTTACTCAATTTTTCGGTTTTTCACAGTTTTCAGTATTCTAGAGGTGTTTCCGCACGCTCTTTGCTATATCGTAGAAGAATCCACATTGTCCCTCATCTAACCACACTAAACCACAGCACTTCCTGATCGGCCGTTTTAGAGAAATGTTGAATTATTAATGAAAAATGGCCAATTTAAACCATATTCGATTATAACTTTTTTCAATGAAGGTTTTATGAGTTCGCATAGTGAAATTTGGATTCTACGCGCAAAAATAGTCCTGAAAAATGCATAGCCATATATTTTGAGACTAAAAATTTTCAACTTTTTCCATGGTCATGGTAATTTTTGGTCGAAAAATCGAATTCACAGAATGAAGTGACTATTTGTTTTTCTGGTGTATTTTTCATCGTAGAAACCGAATTTCTATACTAGAGCTCACGAGACAGCGAAGGGAAAAAGTTATGATGAAATTCAAGTGAATGCAAAAAGTTCAAAAATGCGAACATCAATTTTCAAATTCAGTTTCTACGATGAAAAATACACGAGAAAAACCTATAGCTACTTCATTCTGAGAATTCGATTTTTCGACCAAAATGACCATGACCCCGGGATCATGGAAAAAGTTGAACATTTTTAGTCTCAAAATATATGGCTATGCATTTTTCAGGACTATTTTTGCGCGTAGAATCCAAATTTCACTATGCGAACTCATAAAACCTTCATTGAAAAAAGTTATAATCGAATATGGTTTAAATTGGCCATTTTTCATTAATAATTCAACATTTCTCTAAAACGGCCGATCAGGAAGTGCTGTGGTTTAGTGTGGTTAGATGAGGGACAATGTGGATTCTTCTACGATATAGCAAAGAGCGTGCGGAAACACCTCTAGAATACTGAAAACTGTGAAAAACCGAAAAATTGAGTAAAAAAGTCGATTTCAGATTTGCCCGGAAATCATTTATTTATTTATCGTTCTCAATAGTGTTCATGTGCACTTCGGTCACGCCTAACATAATGCAAAAGGAATTTTGAGTCTAACTTGTTCGACTGAGATAATATGAAAATTCGATGTTTTTCACTATGTCCGCACCTGGCGCGCCGCATTACACTGCCAGGCCAGTTTCCATACCATTATTGTAAACAAGGTCCAAGGCACCCTAGGTCCTATGAGTATGGAGACGGGAATCGAAAATAATGTACCGATGTCCGGGGAGTGGGGTCAAATGGTAAAAAATAACAGAGCGGTCGTCTTAATCGTAACTAGAGTGATCAGAGTACATCCCGCACAGCGTTTCAGAACAACAGCGAGAGAGGACATTGGGCGAATTGCCAAGAAAGAAAGATTGCGCATCAAATAATTACAGCATTCAAATCCTCTTCTCCCCTCTCCTCTGCGTATCTAGTAGTCTGTGCTCTCTGCACTCTCGCTTACTCTGGCTGTCTGTGCGCTCTAACCGTGTCGGCTCTAGAAAAGCTGTGTCCCGCCTCTCTCAGTCGCTGTCACTGCCGGATGCTCACCATCGGCTCTGCACCCGAATCGCGTGAGAACAACAACAAAACTGAAAACGAGAACAACGCGAGATTCATCAACCGGGCAGATTCGTACAACAGCAATTCCGCAAATTAGTGGATGTGTGAGTCTATTCAATAGCTCGAGCACAGCACTTTGAGCAACTCCTAATGCCCCTGATAAACTATATCCCTTCACGGGATATATTTTCGGTTCGGTCTCTCAATTCTGCACACTATCTCGCATGTCCAGGCAGACGTCAGAGAGTGAGCAGAATAGAGAGAGCTGAAAATGCTAGACATTACAGCCTCTACTTTTTACTCATCATGAAATGTGTTAGTTGGTTTTAAAATCAGAACGGCAAAGGAGGTAACGCAAGTGTAAAAAAAATTTGGTCATATGATGACCGTGAAACCCAAGCCAGCCTTGAGCACTAAGCAATAACATGAATATATGATTGATCGTGAAAATAAAAGCAATAAAAACTACTGCCTGATCAATGAGTAGCCCTCTTTGTTTAGCGCAATCTTTTGCCGGAAAGAAGGAACGAGAGAGCGTGCTGAATGGAGAGAGTAGCTAAACGATCAGGCAAGACTATAATTCAGTATCCGCTGTTCACTATAGTCATAACGGGCATTCAAAGAGGTAGACACGGAGGTTCAGAACCAGTAAATAACCAAACGAGGAATCAAATTAATTCAAATGGAAAAGCACGCGTGTTTCTATTCTAGGGTTGGCCATTCGAAGTTCGCGAATTCGCATGCGCTGGCGTCTCTCTTGCGTATTCTTGCGTACAGCTGAGATGCCAAAAGCCATTCCAACTGAGACGAGGGAGTGTGTGTGTGTGTGAAAAGAGGAGAGAGGTCATACGCGTCGCGGCCTCCTCTCTTGCGTACTCATGAACTGACCGACCAATCGGGGAAGCCGTTTCTTGTGTATTTTAGATGTTGGTAGAAGGCGATTTTGAACACCCGTGGTGAAATGATGACGGGGAATAGAGAGCATTAAGCAGAGGATGAACACTGCTTTTTTATTCTATCAATGCTACCATGAATCTCTTCATTTTCAACTTAAGACCATGCGCTCTTTCACTATTCTGCACACTTTATCGTCGGTCTGACCGTTGAGTGTGCAGAACGGAGAGAGTAACTGTTCTATCCGGCAACACTACAATTCAGCATACGATCTACAATTCAGCATGCGATTAATGGGGGGAAGGAGAATAAAAAATTTTTTTTAAAAATTAAAATAAAATAAAATAAATCCTCACCTTCCTCGCTCTGATGACGATATTGTCCATCGAAGAGAAAGACGGGCGACGATTGGGATGAGATACGCCTGAGGATCGATAATTATTTTCAACTCAAGCGCACGACCATTGCGTTTATTCATCTTTCTGAGTTTTTAGGACCTGACTGCAGCCTCAACTCGCAAGGTTGAATTTCGAAAGCGTTTTTTTTAATCGAAGCACAATTGCTAATGGCAATAACAACAAAAACAGTCATCGAGTTATGAGACCTGACTGTAACGAGCATTCACCGGGGAGATTAATTTTTTTCAACAGGAACCGGTCGTTCATTGAAAAAACGAGTATTTTGCGATTATAAGACCGGCACGCAGCCCACGTTTGCTTCACATCTCTCAATTTGTTTTCGGTTTCTTTGATAAACCAGAGAGGAATTATCTGCGGTTGGGATTCGAGTTAGGATATTTGAAAGAGAATGCCGGGAACTTCAAAGCTCTACACTGAATGTGAAACACAATTCACTCTATTGAGAAAAGAATTTTCCTAATAGAATCATTTTGATTTTTTTAAGCTTTGTTTTTTTTAATCAAAAAGGTTTGTTCTCTAATAAAAAAAAGCCCTCTCCGTTTTCAGAAAAAAAAGAGATACCCTTGGAATGAATTTGCCCTCTCTCCATTTTGCACACTACCTCAGTAATCAGAGAAATGATAACGCGCTCAGAAACGTCAACGTAATTTTAAATAACCAACTTTGTTCCCTAATTCGTTTCGTTTTCTAATCCAATTGCCGTCTCCATTCTCTCCCCTCCCCTCTCCTCTCTTCCTCCCCTCATTCACCATGTCTATGAAGGCTCTCGGGCGGTCGTCTGCTCGTCGCGGACTCGCGCCCGCACTCAAGGTAGATCACGCCCCGCCGCCTCGAAGCTCCGCCCCTTCTGATCTTTGATCTTTCCAGAAAGAGCATGATCTACTCAAGGTCATCCTCATCACGGCCTACCGTGGAGTCGCATACGAGGACGTAATGAACAAGTGAGATCAAAGATCAACCTATTCTTTGCTCTTGGCTGATCTACCTTATCTGTTGTAGTACGTACTGTAAATGTAAAAGTTCTCGATCGATCTACCTCGTCAACTACCGTACTCCTCTCTAGGTATTCCTCGCTGGCCGACTCGTACCTGGCACCCTCACTCGCGAAGGTGGCCTTCCCCGTTGTCGCCTACTTCGCCTTCCATCTCTACCTCCTCTACATATGCAATCTGGCCATCTTCAAGGTATACTGTAGGCACTGGTCCGTCAATCGAGAATTGACTTTCGATCTGAAGGTACGGTAGTCTGATCGATAGAGGGCTGACTAAAGTATCACTCGTGGGATACGGTATCCCATCGACAGCTGACTTTATTCCAGCAAGTCTACGAGAAGACGGTGATCGGCGGGTACGCTGCCGCCTGGGTCGGACGTTTGGCCGATCAGGTACGGTAATTGCGTCATCACTGAGAAAGGGGAGGAGCTTCGTCACCTACCGTAACCTATGAAAGGGGCGGAGCTTCGTCACCTACCGTAACCTATGAAAGGGGCGGAGCTTTGTCACCTACCGTAACCTATGAAAGGGGCGGAGCTTCATCATCTACCGTAACCTATGAAAGGGGCGGAGTCTCGTCGCCTACCGTAATCTCCCCCTCTCTTACAGTACAATGCGTGGCAAGACTCGCGGCTGCCGTGCATCATCCCGCCGCCCATCCGCGTCCAGATCAACGAGGTATACGGTAGTCTCAGACGGTCTACAGCAGTCCTGATCTACCCTGCCGTATTTTGATCGATCCTACCGTAGTCTGGGCGGGCCTACCGTAATCCTGATCGACCATACAACTAATATGACCGCACGCCTCAGTCAGATTGGCGAATGAGAGCAAAATGTTACATTAATTTGTATCTACCTACCGAACGCCTGATTGTACTTACCGGATTCCAATTCTATCCTACTGTAACCTCCTAATCCTTTCCGTTCAGGAGTCCAAGCTGCAGCCGATGTCGCCTACGGCGCCCGGCACCGACCGCACGGCGGAAGCTGCAGCAGCTGCAGCGGCCGAGGCTGGAGGCAAGGGAGCCGCGCCTCGCTCCTCGCCCAATTCCTCTCCGCGCACTTCCAACAGCGCGACCAGTGTGGACTCCTCAAGGTAAATACAGTAGCCCATCCTACCGTACCCTACCGTAACCTCAATCCTTCTGTTCAGTGCCCAGTCCACCGACTCGGCCTCCTCCACGGCGCTCTCCTCGGATCAGGAAAGGGGCGGAGCTTCGTCCTCTCTCTCCTCCCTCTCGACGACCACATCCAGTGAGAATGAAGAGGAGGAGGATGATGAGAAGGACGGTGAGGCGAATGATCATTGCGTCATCAGTAGGAAAATCGATAGAATACGCCATCACTAGTCAATTACTGAGCCGATGTTACTATCAATAGGCTATAATTTACCCAAATACTTCATAATTATGCTAATATTTGCCCAAATACGTCATCAATAGGCAATAGCGATCAAATTAAGCAAAACTGTTATGGCTCTCTCAAATTCGCACACTCCTCTGACCAGCAAGTCAGTGTGCTGAATGGAGATACCACTATTCGAACAGCCACCACTAGTCGGAATGCGCTATCACTATCCCATCAATCGATAATCTTTCAGCCGTTCCCTTCCCCTTCTCGGCCGACCCTCCGCCTCGCTCCTCTCCTCGTGCATCGCTAGAGGTAAAATACCGTAATCTGGAACTACCGTATCCTGATAGTGATAGGACGTTGGGGCATATAAATAAAAGCGTTTCATGGAAGCTTTTCAAGTATTTAAATGAGAATAACGCGTCAAAAAGGGTATAAGCTCAAAGCATCTACCGTAACTAACGGTATTAATATCTACCGTAATCTTCCGTAATCTACAGCACCCCTATCATTTCAGTCGTCCGACGAGTCTCGTGCCTCCTCTTCCTCCTCTGATCTGGCCGTTTCCACTCCCGACTTCGCCACTCCTCCCCAGTCGCCGATTACGGTAGTCAAGAGAGCACCGGTGGGTATACTGTAGGTGTCATACGGTATCGATCGACTAATCGATATACCTTTTAGCGATGTGTTCTTTCTCAAACTATCATATTTTTGTTATATCCTCGTAAATGACTAGATATAACACTTGCGCTCTGATAAACGTAGTGATAAAGTCAATCGACAGGGTTACTGTAGCCTCTGTCAATCGATATCGACCACTTCGAAAGACATCGATCCTCTAAACAATTCCACTTTACAATTGCAGAAGCGCGATGACGACGTATCTGAGAAGACCGGAGAGAAGGAGGACAATGTCGGAATACGGTAAGCAATCCGAGCTCGGTGGGTCACCACCCTGACTACCGTGCCCCTCATCAGGAGTGACCCGGCGGACTCGCTGCAAATGCCCCCGGCACCCCTGCCCGCGCACTTACCAGAGAAGATGAAGGAAACGAAGAAGGACAAAGTGAATAGCGGTCTCTCCATTCTGCACACTCATCAGAATGACGAGAGAGTGTGCAGATTGGAAAGAGTTCGAAATCAATCAGGCAATATTAGTCAATATCGTACCCCGCCCTTTGATTGAAAATCCATGATGCAATCTCAATTCAGAAGGGGAAGAAACCCGCAAAGGACGCTGCGGCTAAGGGAGAGAGCGAGGAAGACGAGGTATACTGTAGGCCTGATACCGTATCTCAGGAGTTGCGGTATCGATCGATTACCTACCGTATGAACCTACCGTAATCTATTGGCAGATGACTGGTCAGAAGGAGGGCGACGACAGCGAGCGCGCCGCCAAGAGACGTCTGGAGAAGGTACTGGTGATTAGTGATGTCGTTTCGGTTTACGCTCTCTCCATTCTGCACAATTTCTGGTTTCTCTGACCAGCGAGATAGTGTGCAGAATAGAAAGAGGCAAAAAAAAAAGAAATCCCATCCCTACTAGTCATGACATTTATTATATATTAATTTTTTTTTTAAATTACTGCTGATTTGGCCCTGATTCTAAGGTAGAAAGGGTTATGATTTGGTACTAAAAAGCCCCCTGTCAAAGATACACCGTTAATTTGCCAAGCTTATGTTCTAGTGATACTGTTTCGGTGTTCGACTCTCTCCATTCTGCACACTTTCTGGCTTCTCTGACGGACGAGATAGTGTGCAGAATGGAGAGAGCAAAAACCGAAAATACATCAATATTATGTTGAGATGGAGAAGCGTCTGAAGAAGGAGAGGGAGAGTCTGAGGGTGATCAGAGCGAAGAAGAAGAAGGCCCTCGAGACGGGATCTCTCAGGAAGATCAATGAGGATAAGAGCAGTGAGTACTGTAGGAGGGGGTACTGTAGGACCCCACTAGGGTTTGCTCTCTCCATTCTGCACACTCACTCGCAGATAAGAAAAACCAGAGCGTGCTGATGTGTGTAGTAACCTACTGTATAGCAAGGATACTTTACCTACCGTACCCCTTGAAGATCAGGATACCCCTATCAGGTGGCTCTTCCACTTCGTCTGGCAGTTCGAACAAGCGCAAGACGGACAAGAACCAGTTCGCAAAGAAGGTCGCCAAGGTTAGAAAATTGAAAGATACGGTAATCGATAAATCGATACTCCAGGCTGACAGTATCCGTCAGAGACGCGAGAGCAACAACTCGAAGCGCGACAAGAAGCGCGAGTCCGATCGTAAGAAGAACAAGGGGTACGGTGTCGTCCCCATATCGATTGATTTACTGTATGCTACTGTATCTACAAATATTCCATTCAGAAGCAAGCGCGACAAGAAAGCCGGAGAGACGAAGAAGGATAAATGAATGCTGCACCTCCTCCTATCTATTGCTAATTGCTAGTATTTGTGGTGTAAACATATAAAGAATAAAATATGACATGGTGAAATCTCAAGAGCGTTCTAGCATTCCCGTTCAATTGAAAGAAAGACAGAGAATAGCGAATTCCTCCCCGATTCAAGAATCCATTGAGTTCTGTGTTTCAACTCCATTTGATAAAATTCGGAATCATCACAATCATCTAAAAAAAGGTTGTCTTTATTTTTTGTAGTTTTTTTTCGAGTATCGTTAGCATCGTTAATTCATTGTATATATACTCTTTCTTCATTGTATATATACTATAGCGGTCTTCAGTCAGACACCATAGCCACTAGGCCAGGGCGGCCTATCGCCGGGAGCACAGCGTTTCAGAAGTTTCAGCGAGAGAGGACATTGGGCAAATTGCCAAGAAAGTAAGATTGCGCATCAAACAATTACAGTATACAAGACCTGACGCGAAAACGCTCCTTCCTCCCCCCTCTCCTCTGCGTCTCTAGTAGTCTGCGCTCTCTGCACTCTCGCCTACTCTGGCTGTCTGTGCGCCCTAACCGTGTCGGCTCTAGAAACGCTGTGGTGAGCGCATGGCGGAGACTAGTGGTTGGGGCGCGACCTTCTTGCAAAACATGGTCGAGCGTGGGGCTCGAACCGGTGATATAACCAATAGTGGTTATGGTGTCTGACTGAAGACCGCTATATCACCGGTTCGAGCCCCACGATCGACCATGTTTTGCAATATGGTAGAAGAATGCTCGCGCCCCAACCACTAGAGCACGGTGAAAAAGTAGTCAGAGTAGAAAAAAATTTCATCTCGAAAAAATATGTCTATATGATTTTCTGTTGTACAGAGTTGATAATGATTTCGTTCTTAATTGCGTTGTGCTAAATTATCCAAATTTTGAATGTTCACGATAAATTGTTCACTGGAGACATGTTATTATCAGAGTTCATAATACATTCGTTTCTCGCTAGATTTTGCTGCTTCTTATTTTAATTAATTAATATAATTGCAGGCTCCGGACACGTATTCGCTCATCCAGTCCCGCCTGTTGGTTGCCCCACAGAGACAGGCATTCGAACTCGAACAAAATATGCTTATTTTGTATTTTTATTCGCACAAGGTATGTTTATTTTGTATTTTTTGTTATATCTCCTCTTCGCCGACTGAAATGGGTGCGAAACCTCCTGAATTATAATGACAGTGAAACCTAAACGTGTCTTGTGAATTTTTGAAACTGGATTGGGTTGATTTTCCATGATTTTAAAAGCGTTATCCTTCTTATCTAAATGAGCAATTATAATGTAAGACGAAGACTCACTTAGTCTTTTGTTAATTTTACATAAATAAAATATTACATATATCCAACGTTGCAAAGGGCTACTCGTGGGAATTCGATTCGAATACGACAGGAGAGGGATAGGAAGAGAAGAAAGAAGAGGAGCAGGAGGACCATCCACCTCCGAACATTTTCTAGAAGATATTCGGGAATGTGGGTATACGCGTAGGATGGGGAGAGGAGTGCGGTGGGTCAGATTAGAGATTGTGATCTTCACATCCGTCTACGATTGATACATGAAACACGAGCATGACTTTATGAACCGGTGAAACGAGGCTGGGCTGGGTTAAATTTTTGGAACATTTCCGAATATCTTCTAGAAAATGAGTAGCAATACTGTGCCGGGACATATCTTTATATTAGCTAAGGATAATGTTAGCTACCTGATAATTGTTGAAATCAATAATTTCCAGATAACGGATGACGAGGGAGCGCACGCTGTGGAGAGATCGTGGGCCTTCCAGGAGCAGCTCATCTCGAATATCATGTAGGTATACGGTAGGGGGAAGGGAAGGATTACGGTAGAAGGACCTTAAGGTTACAGTGGGATGAGAGGAGAAGGATACGGTAGGTGGGGTATGGGGATACGGTGCCAGAAGCACGCTAGAGCGAGGAGGAAAGGAAAGGGGGAAAATAACGAAATGATTCTCAAAAGTGTGACTTTAGAGAAATTTAGAGACTCGCTAACTATGCAAATTTGTCAAAATAATACCCTCTGACTTTGTGCTACTGACGATGTTGATTTTACTGCGGAGACTGAGAATTCGATAGTCACGAGATTGATCATGGAAGCAAACATACAATGTTGAACTAGATATGAGTGGAAAAAAGTTGCCTGTTGATTCTGTGTGGCAAGCAGTATTGATAGAAATTGGGGAAATGATTTGGCAATATGTATTCAATTTTCTCTTTCAATAACAATATAAATCCCCCATTGTAGCTGCTATTCGAGCAGTTTCCTCCTCCGTTTGGGATCGCGCCTCAGCCAAGCAGCGACTCGGCAGCTGCAGCAGCTGCAGCCACGACTGCTGCAGCCAATCCACTGGGAGGAATGGCTGCGATGCTGCCACCTGGTGAGTGCGGACAATTTTTTTAGTGAGCTGGATTATCTGCATGGCGGTGACAGAATAATTGTCCAGAATAAAATACCACATTTGCAGCTGCTGTTCTAACAGTTCCCTCCTCCATCCGGCATCGCGCCTCCTCCAAGCAGCGACACGGCGGCTGCAGCAGCCAACCAGTCTGCAGCAACTGCAACCACGACTGCTGCAGCCAATCCACTCGGAAGAATGGCTCCATACTGCCACCTAGTGAGTGGGGATGCTATTGACTCTCTGCATTTTGCACACTATCTCGCAGGTGAGACGGACGTGAGTGTGCAGAATGGAGAGAGCTACTAATTAATTAAATTTAATTAAAGGAGAACCCGAAGCACCACCGCGAGCTCCCAATGGATTGGCTGCATCAGTCGTGGCTGCAGACTGGTGGCTGCTGCAGCTGCCGCGTCGCTGCTTGGAGGAGGTTCGACTTTGTTGCAATGGGGGGTCTATTGTGTTATTGAGAGAGAATATTGAACTCATATTGCCAAATAATTTTCCCGACTTCCTATCAATACTGCTTGCCACACAGAATCAACAGGCAACTTTTTTTCAATCATATCAAGTTCAACATTGCATGTTTGCTTCGATGATCAATCTCGTGATTACCGAATTCTCAGTCTCCACAGTAAAATCAAAATCGTCTAGTGAGAACTAGAGACAAGAAAAAAATAACCCTTATTTACGCGAATCTGGATTCTGTAGGATTTTCACTGAATTCTCGCAGGTGATCGACCATTATGAGCACCCTCGAAACGTATCTGTCCGACGCCTCTATAACGAGTTAGAGCCGCTGTAAGTTTTGAGTGTTTTTTTTCTTCCAAATGTCCTTGCGCATCGAATGCGACCTTCGGCGAGTCGATCCGAAGCCGGGAAATGGTCGAAATCCGGCTCCAAAGTGGGTATACTTTGAATTTCGTGGATTATCTCAAAAAGTACCGATCCGATCGGCTCGGGAATAGTGGAAACCAGGTCCAACTTTTCGAGATGCATATATAACCTATTCCCGCGCAAGAAAACCACTTTGAAGCCGACTTTTGGATAGATTTTGACTCAAAAAATGGCACAATGATGATAGAGAGAATTACTAATTAGTTCAATTTAATTGAAGGAGAACCCGAAGCACCACCGCGAGTTCCTCCACGAGAAGGCGCAGTTCAAGGAGATTCTGTCCATGAACAATGAGATACTCAAGTTATAATTATTTTTTTTCCCCGAGACTACTGGAGGAAGCTTCATTATTTTTCCACGCTGCTTTTAAGTATTCTAATTATGGTGAAACACAGATTAACCTCGCGATTTTTTTGACGTTGAAACATTTCGGTTCGTAGCGCAATCCCACAATCGACTCCAGTCACTGTTCCATGTTGGTTCTCGCTCGCTCCCCATCTTTCGGGAAAAATTTCGGCCATTCCTACTGTACTCCTTATCGTAGCACTAGATAGCTCTCTCCATTCTGCACACTCACACGTCGATTTGACTGAGTGTGCAGAATGGAGAGAGTCAAAATTGTCCGCACTCACCAGGTGGCAGCATCGCAGCCATTCCTCCCAGTGGATTGGCTGCAGCAGTCGTGGCTGCAGCTGCTGCAGCTGCCGAGTCGCTGCTTGGCTGAGGCGCGATCCCAAACGGAGGAGGAAACTGCTCGAATAGCAGCTACAATGGGGGATTTATATTGTTATTGAAAGAGAAAATTGAATACATATTGCCAAATCATTTCCCCAATTTCTATCAATACTGCTTGCCACACAGAATCAACAGGCAACTTTTTTCCACTCATATCTAGTTCAACATTGTATGTTTGCTTCCATGATCAATCTCGTGACTATCGAATTCTCAGTCTCCGCAGTAAAATCAACATCGTCAGTAGCACAAAGTCAGAGGGTATTATTTTGACAAATTTGCATAGTTAGCGAGTCTCTAAATTTCTCTAAAGTCACACTTTTGAGAATCATTTCGTTATTTTCCCCCTTTCCTTTCCTCCTCGCTCTAGCGTGCTTCTGGCACCGTATCCCCATACCCCACCTACCGTATCCTTCTCCTCTCATCCCACCGTAACCTTAAGGTCCTTCTACCGTAATCCTTCCCTTCCCCCTACCGTATACCTACATGATATTCGAGATGAGCTGCTCCTGGAAGGCCCACGATCTCTCCACAGCGTGCGCTCCCTCGTCATCCGTTATCTGGAAATTATTGATTTCAACAATTATCAGGTAGCTAACATTATCCTTAGCTAATATAAAGATATGTCCCGGCACAGTATTGCTACTCATTTTCTAGAAGATATTCGGAAATGTTCCAAAAATTTAACCCAGCCCAGCCTCGTTTCACCGGTTCATAAAGTCATGCTCGTGTTTCATGTATCAATCGTAGACGGATGTGAAGATCACAATCTCTAATCTGACCCACCGCACTCCTCTCCCCATCCTACGCGTATACCCACATTCCCGAATATCTTCTAGAAAATGTTCGGAGGTGGATGGTCCTCCTGCTCCTCTTCTTTCTTCTCTTCCTATCCCTCTCCTGTCGTATTCGAATCGAATTCCCACGAGTAGCCCTTTGCAACGTTGGATATATGTAATATTTTATTTATGTAAAATTAACAAAAGACTAAGTGAGTCTTCGTCTTACATTATAATTGCTCATTTAGATAAGAAGGATAACGCTTTTAAAATCATGGAAAATCAACCCAATCCAGTTTCAAAAATTCACAAGACACGTTTAGGTTTCACTGTCATTATAATTCAGGAGGTTTCGCACCCATTTCAGTCGGCGAAGAGGAGATATAACAAAAAATACAAAATAAACATACCTTGTGCGAATAAAAATACAAAATAAGCATATTTTGTTCGAGTTCGAATGCCTGTCTCTGTGGGGCAACCAACAGGCGGGACTGGATGAGCGAATACGTGTCCGGAGCCTGCAATTATATTAATTAATTAAAATAAGAAGCAGCAAAATCTAGCGAGAAACGAATGTATTATGAACTCTGATAATAACATGTCTCCAGTGAACAATTTATCGTGAACATTCAAAATTTGGATAATTTAGCACAACGCAATTAAGAACGAAATCATTATCAACTCTGTACAACAGAAAATCATATAGACATATTTTTTCGAGATGAAATTTTTTTCTACTCTGACTACTTTTTCACCGTGCTCTAGTGGTTGGGGCGCGAGCATTCTTCTACCATATTGCAAAACATGGTCGATCGTGGGGCTCGAACCGGTGATATAGCGGTCTTCAGTCAGACACCATAACCACTATTGGTTATATCACCGGTTCGAGCCCCACGCTCGACCATGTTTTGCAAGAAGGTCGCGCCCCAACCACTAGTCTCCGCCATGCGCTCACCACAGCGTTTCTAGAGCCGACACGGTTAGGGCGCACAGACAGCCAGAGTAGGCGAGAGTGCAGAGAGCGCAGACTACTAGAGACGCAGAGGAGAGGGGGGAGGAAGGAGCGTTTTCGCGTCAGGTCTTGTATACTGTAATTGTTTGATGCGCAATCTTACTTTCTTGGCAATTTGCCCAATGTCCTCTCTCGCTGAAACTTCTGAAACGCTGTGCTCCCGGCGATAGGCCGCCCTGGCCTAGTGGCTATGGTGTCTGACTGAAGACCGCTATAGTATATATACAATGAAGAAAGAGTATATATACAATGAATTAACGATGCTAACGATACTCGAAAAAAAACTACAAAAAATAAAGACAACCTTTTTTTAGATGATTGTGATGATTCCGAATTTTATCAAATGGAGTTGAAACACAGAACTCAATGGATTCTTGAATCGGGGAGGAATTCGCTATTCTCTGTCTTTCTTTCAATTGAACGGGAATGCTAGAACGCTCTTGAGATTTCACCATGTCATATTTTATTCTTTATATGTTTACACCACAAATACTAGCAATTAGCAATAGATAGGAGGAGGTGCAGCATTCATTTATCCTTCTTCGTCTCTCCGGCTTTCTTGTCGCGCTTGCTTCTGAATGGAATATTTGTAGATACAGTAGCATACAGTAAATCAATCGATATGGGGACGACACCGTACCCCTTGTTCTTCTTACGATCGGACTCGCGCTTCTTGTCGCGCTTCGAGTTGTTGCTCTCGCGTCTCTGACGGATACTGTCAGCCTGGAGTATCGATTTATCGATTACCGTATCTTTCAATTTTCTAACCTTGGCGACCTTCTTTGCGAACTGGTTCTTGTCCGTCTTGCGCTTGTTCGAACTGCCAGACGAAGTGGAAGAGCCACCTGATAGGGGTATCCTGATCTTCAAGGGGTACGGTAGGTAAAGTATCCTTGCTATACAGTAGGTTACTACACACATCAGCACGCTCTGGTTTTTCTTATCTGCGAGTGAGTGTGCAGAATGGAGAGAGCAAACCCTAGTGGGGTCCTACAGTACCCCCTCCTACAGTACTCACTGCTCTTATCCTCATTGATCTTCCTGAGAGATCCCGTCTCGAGGGCCTTCTTCTTCGCTCTGATCACCCTCAGACTCTCCCTCTCCTTCTTCAGACGCTTCTCCATCTCAACATAATATTGATGTATTTTCGGTTTTTGCTCTCTCCATTCTGCACACTATCTCGTCCGTCAGAGAAGCCAGAAAGTGTGCAGAATGGAGAGAGTCGAACACCGAAACAGTATCACTAGAACATAAGCTTGGCAAATTAACGGTGTATCTTTGACAGGGGGCTTTTTAGTACCAAATCATAACCCTTTCTACCTTAGAATCAGGGCCAAATCAGCAGTAATTTAAAAAAAAAATTAATATATAATAAATGTCATGACTAGTAGGGATGGGATTTCTTTTTTTTTTGCCTCTTTCTATTCTGCACACTATCTCGCTGGTCAGAGAAACCAGAAATTGTGCAGAATGGAGAGAGCGTAAACCGAAACGACATCACTAATCACCAGTACCTTCTCCAGACGTCTCTTGGCGGCGCGCTCGCTGTCGTCGCCCTCCTTCTGACCAGTCATCTGCCAATAGATTACGGTAGGTTCATACGGTAGGTAATCGATCGATACCGCAACTCCTGAGATACGGTATCAGGCCTACAGTATACCTCGTCCTCCTCGCTCTCTCCCTTAGCCGCAGCGTCCTTTGCGGGTTTCTTCCCCTTCTGAATTGAGATTGCATCATGGATTTTCAATCAAAGGGCGGGGTACGATATTGACTAATATTGCCTGATTGATTTCGAACTCTTTCCAATCTGCACACTCTCTCGTCATTCTGATGAGTGTGCAGAATGGAGAGACCGCTATTCACTTTGTCCTTCTTCGTTTCCTTCATCTTCTCTGGTAAGTGCGCGGGCAGGGGTGCCGGGGGCATTTGCAGCGAGTCCGCCGGGTCACTCCTGATGAGGGGCACGGTAGTCAGGGTGGTGACCCACCGAGCTCGGATTGCTTACCGTATTCCGACATTGTCCTCCTTCTCTCCGGTCTTCTCAGATACGTCGTCATCGCGCTTCTGCAATTGTAAAGTGGAATTGTTTAGAGGATCGATGTCTTTCGAAGTGGTCGATATCGATTGACAGAGGCTACAGTAACCCTGTCGATTGACTTTATCACTACGTTTATCAGAGCGCAAGTGTTATATCTAGTCATTTACGAGGATATAACAAAAATATGATAGTTTGAGAAAGAACACATCGCTAAAAGGTATATCGATTAGTCGATCGATACCGTATGACACCTACAGTATACCCACCGGTGCTCTCTTGACTACCGTAATCGGCGACTGGGGAGGAGTGGCGAAGTCGGGAGTGGAAACGGCCAGATCAGAGGAGGAAGAGGAGGCACGAGACTCGTCGGACGACTGAAATGATAGGGGTGCTGTAGATTACGGAAGATTACGGTAGATATTAATACCGTTAGTTACGGTAGATGCTTTGAGCTTATACCCTTTTTGACGCGTTATTCTCATTTAAATACTTGAAAAGCTTCCATGAAACGCTTTTATTTATATGCCCCAACGTCCTATCACTATCAGGATACGGTAGTTCCAGATTACGGTATTTTACCTCTAGCGATGCACGAGGAGAGGAGCGAGGCGGAGGGTCGGCCGAGAAGGGGAAGGGAACGGCTGAAAGATTATCGATTGATGGGATAGTGATAGCGCATTCCGACTAGTGGTGGCTGTTCGAATAGTGGTATCTCCATTCAGCACACTGACTTGCTGGTCAGAGGAGTGTGCGAATTTGAGAGAGCCATAACAGTTTTGCTTAATTTGATCGCTATTGCCTATTGATGACGTATTTGGGCAAATATTAGCATAATTATGAAGTATTTGGGTAAATTATAGCCTATTGATAGTAACATCGGCTCAGTAATTGACGATGGAGGAAGATGTGAGCAGTACCAGTGGAGATGGTCAGTAATATTTTTTTTGAAAATTTGTCCACTATATTTCACAAATGAAAGAAACCAGGCTTGGTGTTACGCGGATAGGATGTAAAGAGGGTGAAGTGGTGGAGGACAATATTAGCAGCGCTCGGCTATTTAAACAAAATAATAAAAATAGCGAATAAGGAAGCTAGGGAGATACCAGGATATTTTGTGTTGCAGTGGTAGTTTGGAAGAATAAGTGGAAAGTGTCGAATATTAGACCTTTTGAATGCTCGCTTCAGCATTTCTTGATCATCAGCACTAGTAGTGGACACTAATCGTCTTCTCATGGGCTTCAAAATACCAACTCTCATCAATTCCAGACGAGCGTGACTCTGCAGCAGCTGCAGCAGTGGGCGGGGTCAGTGTAGCAGCTGCAGCCTCTCCAGCCAGCAAGAAGGGACGGAAACGCGAGTCGTCGGACGCCGATGACGGGAGCACGAAGAGAATAAGAGTCGAAGATGACGACACCACCAATCCCCCGACGGTCGACGCCAAGTAACGACGACGAGGCCCCGCTCCCTTCCCCCCGGTGACCTACCACTACTTACAGTAACCCCATCCCTTCCTTCCCCTTCCCACAATAAGCCCTCATCCACTAGCAGTTAGCCACTGATGGGTATGCAGTCAATCTGCTCAGAGACGCGCGTTTATTGTATGTTTGTTGTCCCTTTTTCTCTCTGTTCGCTTGATTGCTTCATCCATCCCGATTATTGCATCATTACTAGGTAATAAGCGGCTAATCGACGCTTTTCCTCTCTTCTGTTCAGTTTATTTTATAGTGAGCATTGTCTATGCTAAGAGAGATCTGCTTTCCTTCCCTATTCTCTTTCCACATAAGCACACTCGTATTTCGCAG
The DNA here is from genome assembly GCA_036245825.1 of Pristionchus entomophagus. Classification (NCBI taxonomy): domain Eukaryota; kingdom Metazoa; phylum Nematoda; class Chromadorea; order Rhabditida; family Neodiplogasteridae; genus Pristionchus; species Pristionchus entomophagus. The sequence goes on from BTSX01000001.1 coordinate 5,997,232, forward strand.
CCACCCCTGACTCTAACAGGTCTTGCTAATCTATATTGGATACAGTACCCTTCCTGATCTATCGATCGATGACTCTTGTATATGATACTACTGTCTCATGTATTCCATGTATGATTATTTGGGGAATCCGTTGTCCACTGAACCAATTGAGTATACTGTATCTAGAGGTAGATCAAGTAGATCCTTTGTTCAGTCGTGACAACATCGTCGTATTTTCATTGCGCACATAATCACTCTTCACACCCACACACTCGATCACTCCTTGATACCGTATCCATTCTACCGTACCCCGTGTCGATCGAATATTGATTTAGTCAATCACAATGAGCGGATAGGTATGTGCTCTCTATTCTGCACACACTTCGAAGCGCGACTTTGAGGTTTGAGATCCAGCAAAACTACGTCAATTAGCACCGAATAGATAGAAGAACTATCGCACTACGCATTAGAACGAAAATAAAAACGCGAAATGGTAAAAGTCAATCACAATGAGGGTTAGCTCTGCGCTCTCTCTTCTGCACACACTCCAAAGCGCGACTTTGAGGCTACACATCGAGCAAAATTACGTCAATTAGCACCGAATAGATAGAAGAACTATCGCACTACGCATTAGAACGAAAATAAAAACGCCAAATGGTAGTTCGCAGTTCGCCGGACGACTTTTCAATTCATGGCTGCCCGCGCATCGCACCACTTGATCCACCGTAATCACACCATAAATTTCTTTATTTTTATTGCAACCGCAGGAATTTTTTTTAATTTTTAAATTTTGTAAATATTATTAAAACAGTGTGAGCTTCAAAATAAGGTCACATGTTCAATCTCTGCCAGGTCCCTTTAATATGACATATTACACAGTCAAACGTACGCCTAAGACAAAGTCTCATCCATTTGAGTCCATTTGATGGAACTCGCGATATAATAGGCTCCCCATCTCGTGATACATTAGGCTCCCCATCTCGCGATCGTTGAGTACCCCTTATTCCTGAGCACTAAGCCTAAGCGTCCTAAGCAAAATATTGACCAGGGATACTCTCCTGAACCGGCTGTTTGGTTTTTCAGGGTATAATCTCTAGATTCTAGAGGTATTCTCGACGGTTCTATATCTATTGTCTTAGTTCCTTCTTTGTTTTTTTCCTTCCTATTCTTCTTATAACACCATTCGTGTTCATAATGCTTGAAAACAACAGAAGTGAAGAATTAAAACATAAAAATATATGGGTCCGGAGGTCGGACCATTATATTGGCAACGTTGCCTGACGGACCATTATATTTACAAAATCGGACCTCTCTAAAAATAAAGGTCCCATTTCTGGACCTTTATTTCCCCTATAAAAGTGTGGACCCTTAAATCGACGAGGGACGGATTTCGAACTTTAACCAAATGATGCATCGGATATTGGTGATGGAGAAAAATATCAATCAGCTCACCCTTGCTCCTCTCCTGTCTCTTCTCCTCCTTCTCCTTTTCCTTCTCTTCTTCCTCCTCCTCATCATCATCAAACCATTGTTCTTCCTTCTCCATCTCTCGCTCCCTCGATTTCCATCGCTCATCCTCCTTGTTGCGATTGTAGCTACTGCCCTGCTGCAAAGAATATTTTAGTGAAGTCGTGTTAGTTTGTTTGGGAAAGAAAGCAGAAAAATAAGTAATTGTTAACCCATCCCGGTGTATTTGCGCACTATCAATCTTACAATTCAGAACTTATTCACACTCATTCATTAGTCGAAGAAGTCGTATCAGAAAACAAATGATTGAAATTATTATGGTTAATTTTGAATTCAGCCCGGCGCATTCTCGCACTATCATTAATACAAGTTGCCTATTTTCACGCCTATTTAATAGTCGTTCGGCACTTAATCAACAAAAAAACTAATCGCATTCGCAAGTCAAAACTCTCAAGAACAAAATATCTCACCTCTTCTCTCTCCTCCCTCTGTCTCTTCAGCTCCTCCTCTCTGTTCTTGTGCTGATCATAGCGAGTCTTGAGATCTCTTAAAGAATTAAAATTAAATTTAAATATTAAATTAAATCATTAATATTTATATATTTAAATCACTCGTCCCCTCACCTGAACGTCTTCACGTAGTCGTGTTCCTTCAGCGTCTCATGGTGTCTCTCCACAATATGGTAGATCACTGGCTTCATGTCCTCCTGAAACACAATCAACCCTGGTTAAACATGCCTTATTTCGTCATAACTACGCAATTGCTATATTTGACCTGGAATGGCACCTGTCGCATGTACTCGAACAGTTCGATCACGGATGAATTGAGGAGGTTGTTGCGACGTCCATTGTCCACCAGACACTCGACTACCTTGTCGAACACCTGCGAAGAATTTATTGTTGTGAATACAAGTTTACATTAAAACGTATTATTCTATTCAACGTATTAGGAAGAAATGGGTAGTCAGATGGGCCAGTAAAAATCATCTTTCAGTGCCAAATTATATTCAATGGTCGATGGGTGAACAACATTTCCTTTCTCATTTGTTTATGATTGAAAAAAGTGATATTCCCGCTTCAGCCCCACTTCATACCATCCTGTGATCTCGCGGAACGATAACTGTGCGTTTCGTCAGGCTAAAAATAATAACGAAATTTCACTTACATTCTTCTCGGTGCAGTAATTGTAGTAGAACTCGTCCTTCTGTTGGATCACGCTGCGCAGCAGTTTGAGCGCGTCTGAAACATATTTTAACAATGTTTTGCAATTATTATTTAAATAAATTTATTAATCATTTAAAAAAAAAATAAGACTGACATAGCGCGAGGAAGTGATGCCTGCTGTTCAGAAGTACGAGCACCTTGTTCATGAAATCGCGACGGATGATGAAAGCGCGCATCTGTGAATGCACTATTTTGTTTATTTTGATAAAATTTGTTCTTTTTTGTGTTTTCTGTTATCTATGGGGCTATTATCAATCCTCCGTGAACCTCATGGATAAAAGAAACAGGTGCAGCATCAAAGTCACAAGTTAAAAATCAAAATATTTGTATATTTAACAAAAACTAAATAAACAGAAACTCACGGGTAGAGCGTGGTGTCCGACACCGAAATTGAGGAGTCGCAGCACGAGGGACAACTTCTTTGCCGTGTGGTAGTCGTCTGTAAATAGTTGGTAAACTTGTTTTGTAGAAACAGAGCCCAAACTATATTACCAACAAAATTTTCATTTCGACTAGATGCTTTCCTGGAACCACAGTATTACAGGTCGGTTTACCAATGGTTTCACAAAACAAACCTTATTATCATATTTTTTATATCATTAAATATTTACCTTTCTTGGGCCTGGTTCCTTCATTCACAATCTCTACCAGATTACTCGTGAAGACTGGCAGGCATTTGCTGTAGAAAATATGCAGGAACTCGTTCTTTTCTCCCTTTTGCGCCATGTGCTCCGGGTCCAGAAGCATACGCATCACCTAGAAATTACAAATATTATGAATAAATAATTTTGTTTCCACCAAAAAAGATCGCTAAACAAATCTCACTGAAATTAACACAAGTTATCGACACCTGAAGCGTAAAAGTGCTCGGATCAATATCATCCTCTTTATCGCACCAAATTTGCCAATCAACAATTGCCGCTTTATCTTGCCCAATTCTAAGAACGAGGCAGCTTAAATTCACCATTTCCTATGTACTCCCGATAACCGCCAAATAATCCAGTTAATCTTATCTTAATAATAATAATAATCTTTTTTTTAAATCACCTGCAGCATCTGCGTGGCGGACGACAACTCGGGATCTCGGTCGGTCACAATGTGCTTCAGCAGCAGATTTAGAAGGAGATCGTCCTAAAAATATATATTTTTGTCATTGAAATATTCAATAGCTACAATAACCTCGGATCTACCGTAGTAAAAGATCAAAAATAAATTTAAAAAAATTATACGACTTACATATTTCTTGTCTTTGCTCTGCTGGATGATAAACTCGCGCACGGCCTGCGAGTTGTACTCGGACACCTAAAATGTAACCAATAACTACCGTAACCTTGTATCTACCGTAACCCTTTCCTAGAAACCTAGTACCCCTCATCTACCGTAATCCCCCTCCTCACCATGTGCAATATCTCAGTCATCGTATGTTTGGTGAAGTCGTCCTTCCCTCTGAACAACATCGCCTTTAGCACTATCGCCTTTAGCACGTCGTTTTGCAGAAGAGACTGAAAACGAGGGGGTTATACGGAGATATAAGATAACTGTAAGGCATTCGTAAGCTAAAATACCCTAGAATAATACAATCGCCAAAGAAAAATCATCCCAAATACCAGTAATATTGGTGTTCCTTTGTTTCTTCTAATCAAGTATCTCATTCGGATAATAATTCCATCTGGGAAATGACTACAAAATTATCATTATTCATACCTTATAGAAAGCCTCCTTGCTGCTCGGTCCAGTCTGCTGAAATGCTCCACTCATGGCACACAATTCCTTGAGGAAAGCCGACAATTCGCGACGACGACTCGCCGATGTTTCCGCACTCACGAGATCGTGGAACAGCGCACCCATCAACTCCTCGTTCTCCTGCGAATTTATTAGGTTACGGTACTGACGAGCTATCGACAACTGATCAGTTTCAAGGCTACTGTAGCAATTTTCTTTAGGGTTTCGGCTCTCTAATTTGCACACTTTTCGCATGTCTGATTGGCGAGCGAGTGTGTAGAATGGAGAGAGCTACGGAAGTAACATAGATCGCCAATTGATTCTAATGCAGTCCAAAGCTACTGTATGCCTATCGCTAACTGGTTTCGATCCAGTCCAAATCTACCGTACCTGCACAAGCGTGACTATATCGAAGAGAGAGGGAGCAGGCAGACAGACATCTTGCACGTACTGCACTCGATACGCCTGATGGATCTTCTCCCTGAAACGAATGGTACGGTAAGGATGACGGTCAGGATTACGATAAAGAATACGGTAAGCGATCGAGAACTACCAGAGTGTAGTCGCAAAGATATTGTGGGCTGATTAAAGGAAGCCAAATATTTCAATGTTAGAAAAAAGGTTCGTTGTGAATCTGCGTTTCACCATGATTACAACAAAGTGGATATACCAGTAGCACTTCACGTTACATGACTAAATTAATCCACCGTACCTGAGTATCTCGTTGTTCATGGGCAGAATCTCCTTGAACTGCGCCTTTTCGTAGAGGAACTCGCGGTGGTGTATTGGGTTCTCCTTAAATAAATTTAATTAATTAATTAAGATAATTTATATAATTAATTCATTAACTCACCTTATTGATGGGATCGTACTCCAGCATGCCAATAACCTCCTTCAGGTGGTCCTCGTGCACTGAAAATTACCACTTTTATATTTTTTCATATCTTAGGACCAGGAGATACAATTAATTTTAAATTTAAATATGTACAAATAGATTTTTTCTAAATAGGTTTTCAAATTCACTCACGAAGCAACTCGATGATGGAGTTCTTGTTGAGCATGAACATGGATCGGCAGATCTGTAGGAGGGTGATTAGGCGTTTCAATCAACCAAATCAGAATTATATCTGTTTGAAAAGAGGAAATTTCGCGAAGATGCTATAAGCATGCAATTTCTTGTGATTTCTATTTCAATCGAGAAGGGTATCTGAGTTTCACAATGACCACAAGAAAGTCTTCTCCTTACCTGGAACAGACTCGCGAGTCCGCGCGTGTTCTCGATGTCCTCGCACATCTGGAAGACGTCGCACATCTTGGGGATGTAGCTGCAATCAGCGGCATTTATTGTATTATCAGTCATTAAACTTCAAACTACACACATCAAACTGCGTGTTTCATTTCAATAAAAAAATCACAATTCGCATCTACGCTTCACAGTGTCTTCAAGAGATGAAGTTTCGCACCGTAAATAATTTCATGAGCAATTTCGATATTAAAACAAAGATCAAAGATCAAACTCACTCGAGATTTTCGATCGCATTCGCCAGTTTCTCCTTCATCATGCCCGACGAGCTGGCGTTGGTGAGGTGCAGCTCTATAATAAATAAATAATATTATATAATTTATCTACGCCCGAGCGCGACAGTCGTCAGCTCTCTCCATTCTGCGCATCGACTTGTCTGTCTGACAGGCGACACAGTGTGCAGAATGGAGAGAGCCAAATCCGAAATGACGTCATGCGAATAAGATCAAAGATCAAAGATCAAAACTAACCAATCATTGAGTCTGGCCATCTCAAAGGGCGGCAGTGACTCCCTTGCCTCTGCCATCTGCGCACGCTTCCGATCGTCCGAGTAGGAGGACGAGTTAGAGTTGCCTGACCAATTAATTAATGAATTAATTTTAAAATACCTAAACAAGTTAAATTAAATTAAATGTGTTATTGCAAGTTCTAGTGATCTAGTCTTCTAGTGTTTTTTTTGCAATCAAACAGAAGAGGTGTCGACGTTTCAAACTTCTTAGTGAATCTGTGCTTCACATAATCCTCTAAAGTTGGAGTGATGGGATCCGAATAATCATATCCTTAAAATCTCTCATAAATATAAATAAGATCAAAGATCAAAGATCAAAACTGCTCTCACCTCTGCCTCTATCACTTCCACCACTCGATCCCTCCGATTCCTCGCCATCTCGATCGTCATTCGAGCTGATCGGTACCTGCGAATCGCGAAATGATGATACCGTAATCTACAGTATCTCCAAGAATCCAGCTGGCTACCGTATCCTACTGTAACCCCCCCCCCACCATATTGGTTCTGGTGTCTGACTGAAGCCCGCTATATCACCGGTTCGAGCCCCACGATCGACCATGTTTTGCAAGATGGTAGAAGAAGGCTCGCGCCCCAACCACTAGTCTCCGTCATGAGCTCCCGGCGGTAGGCCGCCCTGGCCTATTGGTTATGGTGTCTGACTGAAGCCCCCATGTATTTGTTGTTCCTATAGTTTCTATCCCAGCTACCGTAACCTCTTATCTGGCTACCTTAACCCCACATCCTGGCAACCGTAACCCCCCAATCTGGCTGCCGTAACCCTGTTTCCCCTTACCCCGCACTCCTTGGGATCCTTGCCCTGGACCCCGCAGATGCGCGTCCACAGCTCCTCGCAGCCCTACTTCTCCTGCAAAAAATACGAATAAAATGATTCGCTCAATAGAAAGGTTGCAAAACGGATTTGAAAAACGGACACAGCTGGTTCCCGGATTCACAGATATTTCAAAAACCAGGAGATTGTCTCGAGATTGATCATCTTCTGTTGCATACCGTGCCCAACAATACCTACACAGTTGTACACCCGATTTGATACATTTTTTTTTAGCTATTCAAGGGAGTGGTGCAACGCGGATATTAAGTCTCTCCAGTCTGCACACTCTCACGTCGCTCTGACCAGCGAGAGTGTGCAGAATGAGAGAGCACTCTCCTATTCAGCGTATACTCTACCTGCTACACGCGGTATAAGATTCACACCTCGATTTCACCATAATACTAAACAAATCTAGGCTCTTCGACGTGGGATGCCAAATGGATCTCGAGCTCTCTCCAATTTGCACACTATTGCGGGACATGATTTTACTAATGCCACCATGGAATAATCACACTCACTCATGCTCGAAATTCGCTGCATCATAGCTACCGTATTCGACAGTTGCCGTAACCCGTGTCAATCCTGAATCGATTGATCGATAAATTCTTCAACTTTTCTCTGTCACAGGTATCTCATTTCGGATGGAGACCCTTCTCATTTTCTCTGTGTCATCTTTCCATGTGCAACCAACAAACAACATTTCAATAAATATTCATAATCGTAAACAATTTTGCGCGCATTGGAAAATGAGTTGGTCTATATATAAGTTGGACACGATTCGCAATCGTACAAAGCGCTAGTCTGATCAAGGGGGGAAACAACTCTGCTACTGAAAGAGCAATAATACGAAACGAATGAGGGAGAAAACATGTGTGCGGTGTATTCAAACGGATCAGTCAATATGTTGTGGGTTTGCTGTATCAATAGCTGGGATCGGAAGGAAGGGAAGGAATCAGAAATACAGCAGGATGACTCTCTTATTAGCTCAACAATCGGTGGTGAGTTCAGAAAACGCTGGATGAGGTTCATTGTGGTGGTTATGTGATGTGAGAAATGGTCAAAAGGAGTGTGTGTACTTACGGAGAATTGATAAAGAGTGAAAGGATTCTAGAAGGGTAGAGGGGTGAGTGTGGAGAGAATAAGGAGGAGAATACGAGTGTGGAATAAATCAATATTCGATCGACACGGGGTACGGTAGAATGGATACGGTATCAAGGAGTGATCGAGTGTGTGGGTGTGAAGAGTGATTATGTGCGCAATGAAAATACGACGATGTTGTCACGACTGAACAAAGGATCTACTTGATCTACCTCTAGATACAGTATACTCAATTGGTTCAGTGGAAAACGGATTCCCCAAATAATCATACATGGAATACATGAGACAGTAGTATCATATACAAGTCATCGATCGATAGATCAGGAAGGGTACGGTATCCAATATTTATTAGCAAGACCTGTTAGAGTCAGGGGTGGCTGCGAAATACGAGTGTGCTTGTGTGGAAAGAGAAGAGGGAAGGAAAGCAGATCTCTCTTAGCATAGACAATACTCACTATAAAAATAAACCGAACAGAAGGGCGAAAAAGCGTCGATTAGCCGCTTATTACCTAGTAATGATGCTATAATCGGGATGGATGGAGCAATCAAGCGAACAGAGAGAAAAAGGGACAACAAACATACAATAAACGCGCGTCTCTGAGCAGATTGACTGCATACCCATCAGTGGCTAACTGCTAGTGGATGAGGGCTTATTGTGGGAAGGGGAAGGAAGGGATGGGGTTACTGTAAGTAGTGGTAGGTCACCGGGGGGAAGGGAGCGGGGCCTCGTCGTCGTTACTTGGCGTCGACCGTCGGGGGATTGGTGGTGTCGTCATCTTCGACTCTTATTCTCTTCGTGCTCACGTCATCGGAGTCCGTCGACTCGCGTTTCCGTCCCTTCTTGCTAGCTGGAGAGGCTGCTGCTGCAGCACTGTCCCCGCCCCCTGCAGCAGCAGCTGCAGAGTCCCGCTCGTCTGGAATTGATGAGGGTTGGTATTAGAAAGGCCACGATGAGATTATTAGTATCAGCTTCGAGTACTGATGATCAAGAGATGCTGAAGCGAGCATTCAATAGGTCTAATCTTCGACTCTTATTCTCAACTTCGGAAACAGCAACTGATCGAATCGCACTCTTTACTTTTTCTTCCAAACTACCACTGTAACACAAAATATCCTGGTATCTCCATAGCTTCATTATTCGATATTTTCATTCGTTTGTTTAAACGGCCGTGCGTTGTTAATATTGTCCTCCACCACTTCACCCTCTTTACTTCCTATCATCCGGGTTTCTTTCATTTTTGAAATATTATGGATAAATTTTCAAAAAATATTACTGACCATCTCCACTGGTACTGCTCACATCTTCCTCCGTCTCTCTCCTCTCCCTCTTCCTCTTCCCTTCTCCTCCTCCTGAAAGTGAGATTAGTTAAGGAAATATCAGTCAGTGTAACCTGAGGAAGATTCTGGTTTCGAAATATATATGTATTCTACATTCATTCCTACAAGTTACCCCACGAACATCCTGGTTTCAGAAACTGTACAAGCCTCTCAGCGCATGGAGGAGAACATTGAAGATGTGGTTGGTACATCAAACAATTAACAAACAATAACCTGCTGCAGTTGCTGCAGACTCCGCCTCCTCGGGGGTCGTCGGCGACCCTGTGGATGATGAGGGCACCTGAAGAGGGGATTCGGCATTTTTTTTATATTGTTCAATTTTTAAGGTGATATACAATAAACTCAGCGTTATTTGCTTCTTGTTTGAGAATACTTGCATTCGATAATTCAATCGACTACATCAAAAGGTCTAAATCTGAATCTAGTATATTGATCAATCTGTCGAGATGCTTGCACTAACTTTAAATTGATTAAATTATATATCTCGATAAGAGTACCGGATCAAATGAAATACCACTTTCTCTTCTTTACTTCGCTGTGACACTACTTCACCAAGCCCCTCACACAGAATTTTGTTATTTTAAATAGTTTAAATTAATTTAATTAAATAATTTACCGCATCATCTCCGGCTGTACTGCTACCCGCTGCCTCATCCGTCTCTCCATCAGAATCCGAGTCATCGTACTCCACCAATCCCTGAATAAGCCAATCGATATTCTACCGTAATCCTCTCAAATGGAAATCAATATCTAGAGACACTTCTCATCAGCTACCACTTGTATTATCCGCACTCATGTTGCTCAGACAGGGATAACTATTAGTCATCATATGAGAGGTAGTGACTACCGTACCCTAGTCTTGCCGGATCGACTAGCTCTCTCCATTCTGCACACTTTTTGGTCGGTGAGACAGAAGAGTGTGCAGAAAGGAGATAATTTCCAATCGATCCGCCAGTACTACCGTACCCTCCTCCCTATCTACTGTATCCCTCCGCTACCGTACCTTCTTGGGTACGGTACCATCAGTTGGTGATGGTGAGGTGGCGGGGGCCGGTCGTTTCTGTGCTGCACCAGAGGGAGAAGAAGAGGCCTCGTGACTGGATGAAACCTCGTCCTCACGGGGTGGAACTGAGCCCGGCGAGGGAGAACGCGAACGAGAACCCTCGCTCTGCAGAGAATATCGATTGATTGATTGGAATACGGGGGGGCGCGGAATACGGTAGCTGCCATTAGCAGTATTCGAAAAATTTAGATATTATGTTTCCATAAGGCAAATTGGGAATATCAAACCCTGCCCAAATCCATCAATATGCAAAGAGCGCGAAACATAATTCATTTGACAGGAAAATTAATTAAAATGAAATAATCCTCACCTGTAACACTTTGATGACGATTTTGGGCGCGTTCGCAAGCCCGCCAAGGCCGAGAGCCGAGCTCAGAACCTTGGGACCACCTGAAGATTAGAAGATAATTGTTGTCTTTTCATTTAATGGTTATCCAAGATGTACTGATTTTATCAGGAACAGTCGAGAATATGAGCACACGATGCAGCGAGCATTTACCAGGGGAAAAATATTTTTTAAAATTCAATTTTATATGGAAAAAACTCGATCATTGAACGTAGAAATCACCTACAAACTATACGAACATGTTGCAAATATTAACAAAAAAATAAATAAAACGCGACTGCCCTACCTCCGAACACTCCGCTCTCCTCCTCCTCCTGCTTTGCCGATTTCATCTTGGGGAACATCGGCTCAGCACCGGATTTGCGACCGGGCGAAGGGCCTGGTGCTGAAAAAAAATATAAATTTCAAGTTTGGAGAATAGCCCATATGATTCAGCTGAAACCACCACGTATATCGCCGTTTCACCATCTCAACAAATCCCGTGATGTGAGATTTAAAACAATGTTTCCTTGATTCGAGAGAATAAAACTACCCACCCTTGCTCCTCTCCTGTCTCTTCTCCTCCTTCTCCTTTTCCTTCTCTTCTTCCTCCTCATCCTCATCATCATCAAACCATTGTTCTTCCTTCTCCATCTCTCGCTCCCTCGATTTCCATCGCTCATCCTCCTTGTTGCGATTGTAGCTACTGCCCTGCTGCAAAGAATATTTTAGTGAAGTCGTGTTAGTTTGTTTGGGAAAGAAAGCAGAAAAATAAGTAATTGTTAACCCATCCCGGTGTATTTGCGCACTATCAATCTTACAATTCAGAACTTATTCACACTCATTCATTAGTCGAAGAAGTCGTATCAGAAAACAAATGATTGAAATTATTATGGTTAATTTTGAATTCAGCCCGGCGCATTCTCGCACTATCATTAATACAAGTTGCCTATTTTCACGCCTATTTAATAGTCGTTCGGCACTTAATCAACAAAAAAACTAATCGCATTCGCAAGTCAAAACTCTCAAGAACAAAATATCTCACCTCTTCTCTCTCCTCCCTCTGTCTCTTCAGCTCCTCCTCTCTGTTCTTGTGCTGATCATAGCGAGTCTTGAGATCTCTTAAAGAATTAAAATTAAATTTAAATATTAAATTAAATCATTAATATTTATATATTTAAATCACTCGTCCCCTCACCTGAACGTCTTCACGTAGTCGTGTTCCTTCAGCGTCTCATGGTGTCTCTCCACAATATGGTAGATCACTGGCTTCATGTCCTCCTGAAACACAATCAACCCTGGTTAAACATGCCTTATTTCGTCATAACTACGCAATTGCTATATTTGACCTGGAATGGCACCTGTCGCATGTACTCGAACAGTTCGATCACGGATGAATTGAGGAGGTTGTTGCGACGTCCATTGTCCACCAGACACTCGACTACCTTCTCGAACACCTGCGAAGAATTTATTGTTGTGAATACAAGTTTACATTAAAACGTATTATTCTATTCAACGTATTAGGAAGAAACGGGTAGTCAGATGGGCCAGTAAAAATCATCTTTCAGTGCCAAATTATATTCAATGGTCGATGGGTGAACAACATTTCCTTTCTCATTTGTTTATGATTGAAAAAAGTGATATTCCCGCTTCAGCCCCACTTCATACCATCCTGTGATCTCGCGGAACGATAACTGTGCGTTTCGTCAGGCTAAAAATAATAACGAAATTTCACTTACATTCTTCTCGGTGCAGTAATTGTAGTAGAACTCGTCCTTCTGTTGGATCACGCTGCGCAGCAGTTTGAGCGCGTCTGAAACATATTTTAACAATGTTTTGCAATTATTATTTAAATAAATTTATTAATCATTTAAAAAAAAATAAGACTGACATAGCGCGAGGAAGTGATGCCTGCTGTTCAGAAGTACGAGCACCTTGTTCATGAAATCGCGACGGATGATGAAAGTGCGCATCTGTGAATGCACAATTTTGTTTATTTTGACAAAATTTGTTCTTTTTTTTGTGTTTTCTGTTATCTATAGCGCTATTATCAATCCTCCGTGAACCTCATGAATAAAAGAAACAGGTGCAGCATCAAAGTCACAAGTTAAAAATCAAAATATTTGTACATTTAACAAAAATAAATAAATTGAAACTCACCGGTAGGGCGTGGTGTCCGACGCAGAAATTGAGGAGTCGCAGCACGAGGGACAACTTCTTTGCCGTGTGGTAGTCGTCTGTAAATAGTTGGTAAAATTGTTTTGTAGAAACAAAGCCCAAACTATATTACCAACAAAATTTTCATTTCGACTAGATGCTTTGCTGGAGCCACAGTCTCCCAGGTTAGTTTACTAGTGGTTTCGCAAAAAAACCCTTATAATCATAAATATTTTAATATCATTAATTTCTGACCTTTCTTCGGCCTGGTTCCTCCATTCACAATCTCCACCAGATTACTCGTGAATACTGGCAGGCATTTGCTGTAGAAAATATGCAGGAACTCGTTCTTCTCTCCCTTCTGGGCCATGTGCTCCGGGTCGAGAAGCATACGCATCACCTATAAATTAATGATATCATGAAATATCAAATGCTATAACATGACATAATTAATTAATTAAAACATTTTAAAAAATTTCGAAAAAAATCTCACCTGCAGCATCTGCGTGGCGGACGACAACTCGGGGTCTCGGTCGGTCACAATGTGCTTCAGCAGCAGATTTAACAGGAGATCGTCCTAAAAATAGATAATTTATTAAAATTAAAATTAATACATGCAAAACGAATCGATCAAAGACGCTCTCCATTTTGCACACTATCTTTAGTTTCTGACCGTTAAGGGTGTGCAGAATGGAGAGCGCTATATTCGCTCTGACAAATATTAATAACTACAGAAACCACATATCTACCGTAATCCGAGTCAGAAAAATCGATAAGCCAACCAATCTGACTTACATCTTTCTTGTCCTTGCTCTGCTGGATGATAAACTCGCGCACGGCCTGCGAGTTGTACTCGGACACCTACAATCCAATCAATGACTACAGTAACCTTGTATCTACCGTAATCTAAACGAGAAAATTCACAACTACAGTACCCAATCGCATCTACCGTAATCCCCTTACTCACCATGTGCAATATCTCAGTCATCGTTTGTTTGGTGAAGTCATCCTTTCCTCTGAACGTCGGCTCTATCGCCTTTAGCACGTCGTTTTGCAGAAGTGACTGTAAAAAAGTTTTATAATAACAGCAAAAAGTACAATTAAAGCAGACACACTCGTGTTGCACAACTAATACGAAAATCGTTTTTGCATCGATTGATAATAAGTCATACATTTTCCGATTCAATAAATGGACAATGCATTCTACTCGAGAATATATTCAATTATAAATATTAATTTATTCGTACCTTATAGAACGCCTCCTTGCTGCTCGGTCCAGTCTGCTGCAATGCTCCACTCATGGCGCACAATTCCTTGAGGAAAGCCGACAATTCGCGACGACGACTCGCCGATGTTTCCGCACTCACGAGATCGTGGAACAGCGCACCCATCAACTCTTCGTTCTCCTGCCAAATGAGAGAGGTTACGGTAGTGAAGGGCTATCGACAACTGATCAGATTCAAGGCTACTGTAGGAATTTTCTTCATGGTTTTGGCTTTCTAATTAAAACACTTTTCGCATGTCTGATTGGCGAGCGAGTGTGTAGAATGAAGAGAGCTACGGAAGTAACATAGATCGCCAATTGATTCTAAAGCAGTCCAAAGCTACTGTATGCCTATCGCTAACTGGTTTCGATCCAGTCCAAATCTACCGTACCTGCACAAGCGTGACTATATCCACTCGGAGGAAGAAGATGTAAGAGTTGAGGACGGAGAGATTGTTCTCCTCGAAGAGAGAGGGAGCAGGCAGGCAGACATCTTGCACGTACTGCACTCGATATGCCTGATGGATCTTCTCCCTAGAAAGGAGGAGGATTACGGTAGGGAGTACGGTAGATGATCTAGAACTAGCAGGGAACAGCGACTAGGGTCCATTGTGGGCTTCCGCAGAGGAACCGAAATATTTCAACGTGAAAAAAGTCGAGTTGTATTTATGTTTCACCATGATTACAATACTTCAAAACCGCGTGGAGAAAACAATGCTTCAACCTCCACTAGGAAAAAACCCCAATAATTCTAACCTGAGTATCTCGTTGTTCATGGGCAGAATCTCCTTGAACTGCGCCTTCTCGTAGAGGAACTCGCGGTGGTGCTTCGGGTTCTCCTTTGAATTTAATATTGTTAATTAAATAATTATTTTAATTAATTAATTAATTAATTAACTCACCTTATTGATGGGATCGTACTCCAGCATGCCGATGACCTCCTTCAGGTGGTCCTCATGCACTGAAAATTATAAATTTTAAAAAAAATATTTATTTTATGACCATTAGATACAATTTTAAATTTAAAAAAATGAATAAATCAATTTTTAGAATGTTTTAAGTCACTCACGAAGCAACTCGATGATGGAGTTCTTATTGAGCATGAACATGGATCGGCAGATCTGGAAAAGACGGCGATTAGGCGTTTCACTAAACCAAATCGTACCAATGTAAGTTTTAAAAGGGGAAATTTCGCAAAGATAATATTCGTTTACAATTTCTTACGATTTTTTCTATCGAGAAGCGTATCTGAGTTTCACAATGACCATAAGAAAGTATTCTCCTCACCTGGAAGAGACTCGCGAGTCCGCGCGTGTTCTCAATGTCCTCGCACATCTTGAAGACGTCGCACATCTTGGGGATGTAGCTGAAATCAGCGGGATTTATTTTATATATACTAATATCAAAAATCAACCACAGACTATGTTTCACTTAACTCAAACCGAGGGAACGAGTTTCAATTCGACCAAAAACAGAAGTTGCATCTATGCTTCACAGTGTCCTCAAGAGATTAAGTTTCGACCATAAATAATTTGATGAACAATTTCGATATTAAAACAAAGATCAAAGATCAAACTCACTCGAGATTCTCGATCGCATTCGCCAGTTTCTCCTTCATCATGCCCGACGAGCTGGCGTTGGTGAGGTGCAGCTCTATAATAAATAAATAATATAATATAATTTAGCAACGCCCGAGGCGCGACGAGTTTGCAATGCACATTTGCAAAAATCGATGAGTAATATTGTTCCCTTCTCCTGCTCTCTCCATTCTGCACACCGAATAATCTGTCTAGGCGGCGAGAGTGTGCAGAATAGAGAGAGAGCCACATCCGAAATGACGGCATGCTAATAAGATCAAAGATCGAAACTAACCAATCTCATTGAGTCTGGCCATCTCAAAGGGCGGCAGTGACTCCCTTGCCTCTGCCATCTGCGCACGCTTTCGACCGTCCGAGTAGGAGGACGAGTTAGAGTTGCCTGACCAATTAATTAATTTTTAAATATTTAAACAAGTTAAATTAAATTAAATGTGTGATTGCAAGTTCTAGTGATCTAGTTTGTTTTTTGGTAATCAAAATACCGAAGTTTCTCAATGTTTCAAACTTCTTGGTGAATCTGTTCTTCACATAATCCTCTAAAGTTGGAGTGATGGGAACCGAATAATATTCGCCCCGCCGATTCGGTAAAAATCATTACGCAATATAAATAAGATTAAAGATCAAAGATCAAAGCTGCTCCCACCTCTGCCTCTGTCACTTCCACCACTCGATCCCTCCGACTCCTCGCCATCTCCATCATCGTCATTCGAGCTGATCGGCACCTGTGAATCACGAAATGATCATACCGTAATCTACAGAACTTCCAGCTAGCTACCGTAACGCCCTATCTGGCTACTGTTACCCTGCTTACCCCGCACTCCTTGGGATCCTTGCCCTGCACCTCGCAGATGCGAGTCCACAGCTCCTCGCAGCCTGACTTCTCCTGAACAAAATACGAAATTAAATGAATCGGTCATGGTTGCAAAACGATTAAGAAACGAAAAATAACGTTATATCTTAATTTCGATAGGAAGATGATATTATTGCTCATTTTTAATTTTATAAAACCATGTAATTTTTGAAACTCGAGATAGTGGTTTTTTTGTGTAGGAATCAGTCACTTCAATGTTTCAAATTCTGTGCTCAATGACTAGAAGAGATTGCGAAACATGGATGTACATGTGGCTTATTATTGGGGATATGCAAGAACAGTCTAATCTGGCACTACCGTAACCCCTCTTCCTCTTTCCGGCTACCGTACCCTCTCACCTGGAAGGACAGCGCGAGGTCCGTCGTGTCCGACTCCGACCACACGATCAGCGTTTCCTGCAAATAATTAATTAATTAATTAATAACGCACTAATTAGCCCCTACTACCCTTTCCCCATGCCATCTAGGTTCTTCTCACTCACAACTTTCTCGTCTCAACCCTACGGTGCTGTTGCTAGGTGATTTTCCTCTCTTCCCTACTCTGTTTTCTGCTTCTTCTTCCTCTCTTGCATGAGATTCTCAGCACCCTTACTTCCCTCCATCCATTCCTTCCATAACAACTAACTAGAGGTACGCGTGAGAGTGAAGAGAGAAGGAAGGGGAACCACATGGCTAAATGCGTCCCTTCCTCTCTCTCCACTCTCCCACCACCAATCCATTTCAATCCATCCCCACCCCTCTTCTCATCTCTCCAGTCAGTCCCCCTGTGTGTTTACATAGTGTGGCTCTGGCTCATTGATCTGAACGCACAAGCATCCAATGGGTGGTAAGAAGGGGAGGCGAGAGGAGAGATGTGGAAGTAAGGAAGTAGGGAAGGAAGAAGGGTGAGAGAAGGAAATTGAGACTCGCGCACTACCGTAGCCATTCTCGAAAACACAGATTTCTGCAAGACTTCAAATCGAGAAACCCATCCCGCGACCAATTTTTTAAGGCTACCATATCCCCTAAAACGTACTTAAATTCAACATAGACCAGTATCTCTCCATTTTGCACACTATCTGAGTGTGCAGAATGGAGAGCCAATGACCCTCATTTCAAACTGCACACTGCTCGTGGAGCATACCACACCGACATAGAAAATTCAGAGAGGAGCGATTTTCGAATGATTTTCTTGGCCTGAACGTACACTGCTCGTGGAGCACCGATCGAACAGCGGGTCGAGGTGGAAGTTGACGGGGCCCGCTATGCTCGCAAAGGCCAGCTCGCTGAGCGCGTGGAACGACGAGTGGTGATGCATCGAGAACAGCGAGGGAGGGGAGGGGCTCCTTTTCCTCCTCCTGCTCGCTGCCGATGACGCTCCCGATGAGAGCGGCGAGTGGTGGTCGGGAGGCGACGGGGAGGAGGGCGGGGACAGCGAGGACGACGAGTTCGACGAGGAGGGCGACGCCTCGCACAGGTCCTCCAGCTCGTCCAGCTCCTCCAGCGACGACGTTGATGATGATGACGTCAATCCTCCTGACGCTGATGCTGATGATGATGCTGATGACGTCGAGGGAAAGCTCGGGCAGCAATCCGCCGATGCCATCGATGGCGTCTCCATCTCGAAAGACGACGGCCCGGAAGACTGCTGGGCCCCCAGGATTACTTTAGATCGGGATACGGTAGGGAGTTCGGTGGGTCAGACGCTGGAGCAGACAGGTAATCGATCGATCTCCCTGACTCGTGCCTCTCTGCCTACTGCAACAAAACCGGGATGAGTCATCAGCGAGGTGACCGGGCGAGAAAACGAGGAGGAGCGACACACATGTGAATTTCACGCAAACAATCTGCTACACAATGTTCAGGGACCCTGAATCAGGGGGTTCAAGCAAGTGAGGTCATACGGTAACCATCGATGAGGGAGGAATAAAGGGAAGAAGGAGGGAGCAAACCCCATTAGGAATGACACAAGATTGATGCGCGCCCGGGTGAAGAGAGACGAGTAGAGGAAGAATGAGGGGACGAGGGGAGTGTGCAGAATGGAGAGAGCCAGAGAATGGCAAAGTGGCCGAACGCGCGCGTTGGGTTGATGGGTCAGTGCAGGAAACGAACGGACGAGCGAGCAAAAGAGAGCAAAAAGGAAGGAAGAAAGAGAGCGCGACGAGGGTGCGAGATTGAAACTGATAAGCGAGAATTGGGAGAGCAAAACCCTCTCAGATATGCCCCAGACCAAAAAGTGTGCAGAATGGAGAGCTCGATATTTTGCATCTTAAATGTCAACTGATAGTAAGGAGGTTTAATTTCACGTGTGTTGTTTAACATACTAGACCGACGCAAGAGTGAGCAGAATGGAGAGCGAGAACCGATAACAAGGAGAAAGAAGAAGCAATTCCCCAGCAGTGATTCTCGCACACATGCGTTCTATGTCCCTGTCTCTATCGCTATGCGGTAACAGCGACGAGAAAGCAGTGAGAGAAGTCACGCTGATAACACGAAGAGGAGGGGGGACACTTCCAAGCCTGAGCCGTCTCGGTTTTCGGCGCTGTCTCCATTTTTCACACTATCTCGTCTGGCTAACTGGCGGGTCGTTTTAGATTTGGCGGTAAGAAGATAACAAGGTGCGAAAACGCGGGGAGCTTGTGATGAAAAGTGAGAGAGGGTAGAAGGAAGGAAGGAGGAAAGACGACCAGAAAGCCACAGAACCCGGCTATCACTTTCCATCCCCCCTCTCTCTCTTTCTCTTCCTTTCCCGACGAGACGACCAGAAACCCTTCTCAACACCTCATCATTCCCGCGCTCTTTTCCATGCGTTAAAGGCGACAAGACAAGAGAAGGAGGAGTGTGGAATAAGGAGTCATGAATTGTCGAGAGAGAGGAGATCCCCCACTACCCCCAATGACAGGGCGATTCCTCAAGTGTTCTCCTTTGACGTATACTCATGCCATCATAGGGATGGTAGATCACTGGAAGCCATGCCTCCAACATCGAAGGGGGAAAAGAGTAGATAGACGAGAAGAAATCCCTGCTCTGCGATGATGAATACTGCATGCGTGCGCAACCCCCCCCCCCCCCCCTGCACACATTCTAGCGAGCGAGCGCGCGTTGTTGTTTAATACAATAATTATCATACAATTGTTCTCTGAACCTACAACAAGTCGCGCGAATGACGCAGAACGAGAGGGAAAAGACGAGGAATAGGTAAGAAGTGCCCAGATTGGCGTCTTTTCTTAATCTGCTTCTTCACGTTTTCCCTTTCCTCTCACGATCCATCACATCACCACATTTCCCCAAATATTTATCGCATCTAACAAGGTACAAACATGTTACTTAGACTTCGAAATACCGGTCGTCGTCTCTTCATTTCACGTACTCTCGACCTGTTGAATGGCGATAGAGTATCAAAAAAAGAGCACCTAACCTCTCCATCTTCCCCTCCCCCCATCACTCAACACAACCCCACCGTGTGGTGTGGTGTGGTGATCGAGGGGAGCAACGTTGGTTAGGGGGAGAGCGGGCCGCGATAGGGTACAGAGAGAGGGATGGAGACAAATGGGTGGGGTAGAGAAGAAAAGAAAAGAACGAAAGATGGAAAGGGAGGTAGGGAGACAAGTGGGAACTGTAGAGTACTCTCTGTTTCGCTCGTCGTCCCCCTTCCCGCTACAATACACTCGCTATGGAGAGAGAGCGAAATGAGAGGGGAGGGGGAGGTAGAAAAGAGAGGAGATTCCACCCGCATTAGTGGTGGCGTATTCCCTCTCCTTCCCTATCTCTACCCTCCCCCGCCGCCAGTAGTAAACCACTGTAGACTGCGCTGACTCATGCGGGCGAACGTCAATTGATAACGGCCGGGGACTCACAAGGAGTGTTCACTGACGTCATGCCAAGATTCATGCCAAGGTAGATCAAGCTAGTAATCGACGAATGCGACATTTTCATGAGTGTTCCTCTTCCGGTTTGCGTCATGCCATCAAGTAAAGACTAAAGCTCGAGGCAACCGAAGCTAAGAGCCCAGTAATCTCAGAGTTATTGGAATGGCTAATGTCAATGACAAGGTAGATCAAGGGGAGAATAGGAGGGGAAGAAAAACGAGTGGGAAATGGTCTCGTTGCCTTCGTCCCTCCGTCCCCGCGTCGAGATAGAGAGCGAGCGACATACACAATGCATTAGTGGAATAGAATACTCGACGAATTGAGAAATGAGCAGGGGAGGGGGGAGACGAGAAAAAGAGATGAGGGGGGAGAGAAAAGATGAACTCGAACTCTCGCCGCGACTATCGGTAGAGATTGGAAAAGGCTTGGATGGAAGTGGTGGTCGGAAGAAAAAGGAAATGAGAACCCATCTCCACCCCGAGCTCCGTCGAGGGTAGATGCCTCAGGGCATAGCGCGATTACTATGGGTGATTCTGGAGCCAAGAGTGAGTTAGAGAAACGCGCCGCCGGCAAGAGACAGCGGATGAGAGAAAAGTGTAAATGGGCGAGTGGAGGAGAAGAGAAGGAAGGGGAAGAAGAAGAAGAAGAAGAAGAGGATATTGGGGCAGGCAATGGAATAGAGGAGGAGGCATCTTCGTGGAGAGAGCGAGGAGGAGAGAAGAAAGCACAAGTGAAATTGAGAAGAGGAAGAGGGGCGAGCGAGGGATGGACGGGAGGAAGATCTTAATCTAATCCCATCATTCCTTGCCCCATCCTCCACTCTGACGCGAGAGCAAGAACGAGACAAAGCTACTTTGAATCAGGCAAGTTGCGGAATCATTTGGAATGATTCAGAATGACTTTCGGATTAGGTTCCCAGACGGGGGTGTGATGGGAGGGAATATCAAGCTATTAACACCCTCCCTCGCTACCGTAATCCGGCAGGGGGCACTCGCGGATAATCAGTTCCAATTTAGAGGAGGAGGAAGGAGGAAACTAGAGCCGACGAGATCGAGAAAATGAGGCGGAAACTTCTGCGATAAGTTTTCTCGGCCCTCTCCATCCAGCGATTCTAATAATCTAGATGCAGTCAGAGTAGGCACCATGGATGTTTCGGTTCTCAGCTGTCTCTCTCCATTCTGCACACTACACTGTCTGACCAGCGAGAGTGTGCAGAATGGAGAGAACCAATGCCGAATCGCCATCCATCTCTAGTAGGCAACCGCAAGCGGCCAGATGAGCGAAGAAGAAACACCGAGCGAGAGTCTTCGCTTCTCTCTTCATCTCCCTTCCCGCCTTCTTCTTCCTTCTTTCTCTCACACCCAACGTCGTCCTCCAACAACCAAGATATGGGGGAAGAGAGTCTCCCTCTGACTCTCGACATCCCCCCTCTGAAAGACACACCGTATGCCAGAGGCAGCAGAAACTCGAGACGTTCTCGCTATTCTAATAATCTAGATAAAATTCAGCAAATGTGAGTGGGCATCAGATATGTTGCTTCGGTTCCCATCTCGGTTCCCATCTCTCTCCATTCTGCACACAACACACGGAAAAGCGCTGAAGTTCGTCGTATTATGAACCTTCTAGCGCGCTACTACAGTGCGCATGAAAAGTGCAGCGCAAGGCCATCCGCCGCTTCCGTCATCTTTGACGGCTAAAGGTGATGCTAGCGATAGAAGGAGGATGAGGAGGAAGATGAATGGCTGGGCGACGAGATGAGAGGACAGAAAGAAAGATGAACAGGTCTCTGCGACGCTATAGTGTGCGAAATGGAGAGCGCCGGGATGTTCAGGGGGTCTAACAGCTGATGACGCGTGGACTCGACGATGAAAAAACACACACGAGGCAATGAGCTACTGGACAGAGTGGAGCGAGGAGGGGGTAGGGATGTCGTTTCGGTGTTTGACTCTCTCCATTCTTCACACTCTCTCGCCGATCAGACAGACGAGATAATGTGCAGAATGGAGAGAGCCGACAACCGAAACGACATCACTAGAAGGGGGTAGGAGAAGATTCAGCTGATCAACCATCCCCCTCTCATCCTTCTCTTCTCCTCCCGTTCGTACCCCTCGTCTCTCTTCTCTTTATCACGTGTGTGCGGGAAATCGACCGACTACTAGAGCGAAGAAAAGCGATAGGCAGAAGGGGAAGGAAAAAAAATCAGTCGTAGGCGCGTGATAGGCGCGAGGTACGGTAGATCAAGCAATCGATCGATCAAGCGCTCAATCTCGCTAGAACGCCTCGCCGCTGTATATCAACAATCCGCGATTCGTTCTGTTCGACGGCGTCGCCCGTTCGTCCACCCGCTCCCCTCCTACCACACCTTCATAGATAAACAGAATGAGGAGGGCGAGGCGAGTGGAGGAGAAAAGATCGTGCCGAGCGATTTGCGCTGTGGGGAAAGAATCGATAGTATGATCCTTGGGTTATCCGAGAGTTCATCGTTAAAAAAACAAGCACTAGTGATGTCTGTTCGATTTTCGTTCTCTCTATTCTGCACACTATTTCGCGGATCAGACCGACGAGATAGTGTGCCAAATGGAGAGAGCGGAAAACCGAAACTACATCATTACCTCTTACGCCAAGTTTCTGTTTCAAACCCAGCACTTTTTGACTCTCATCCATGAAAACTATGCAGCTTCGTGCTCTGGAAGGTTCAAACATTCTTCTCGGGACGGATACATGACATTCTATCCCTTCTTTGATCCCCAGAAGGACACTATCGCTCACCTTCTAAGAAGAGGGGAGAAATACGAGAGAAAGCGTCGAGCTGGGGAAAACAAAACCGCCTAGTGTGCGCGCAGAACCACGCTCTTTGTCGTACGGGGACGCAGAGGCAACAACATGGCTACGTCATTCCCTCGTTCTTTCTCCCCTTGCTGTCCCCCTCCCTCCCTCCTCCTTCCATCTCTCTCCCTCGCTCGCGTCCATTCCGGAATATGTAAAGAGGAGGATGGAGGAGAAAATGATGCGTAGAGAGAAGGTTCACAACACGCGGCGGTAGGCGCTGTGCGATCCGTGTCCCACCCTCGTAAAAAGTGCACCCTACCGTAGCTACCGTAGACACCTACACCCTACCGTAGTTAGCATAATCTGTGCACTCAACCGTAGTGGTAGCGCGCAAAAATAACGGCGTCCTCCTCACCATCTCTATCATAGTGATGTAGGAAACGTTCACAAAACGAGGGGTATTCCTCTCCTCCCCATCATCCCCAGACGACTAAAGTCTCTAGCAGTAGAGACACACGTCTACCGTATTCCCTCCATCTCTTCATTCTCCCTCCTCGCTGACCCCTGTTATCAGCCCCTTATCTCTCCATAACGTCTCGTCCTGCGTGATGCGCAGTTTTTGCCCGCAAAAGCAAGTGAAAATGAGAAGAAACCGCAGCGCGGGGTCCTCAACAAAACGTCAAAAAATAAGTGGTCTAATCAGTGAAGTTCTAGCAAGTTACATTCGCGCGGAGGCGTTCCTGTCCATGCAATCACGGTACAAAATAACTATTCTAATTAGCGAAATAAAGAACAAAACCTCAAACTATCTTCCCCTCCAGACATGTATCCAGTGCTTTGCGTTCTCAAGACGTGACGTTCGCAAGTCGAGAAAGCGAAGAAAACAGAGAGAGAGAGAGAGAGAGAGAGAGAGAGAGAGAGAGAGAGAGAGAGAAAAGAGAGAGAGAGAGAGAGAGAAAGAGAGAGAGAGAGAGAGAGAGAGAGAGAGAGACGCTGGCTGACAGGCCAACGGTCAGGCTCCAGAGAGTGTGCAAAATGGAGAGGGAGAGTTATTCTAACCGAGAGACGATAGAGTAGAAGAGCGAGAAACGATGGAGACAATGCCCCACCACCACCACCACCACATGTGGGAGAACCCTTCGGAAAGCAATGAGATAGTGGTGGCGGGGGGGGGGGGGGGGGGGGGGGGGGCGGGGGGGGGAGTAAAAGCAGAACAGTCAGTGGTGAGCGCGGACCTCGGAGTCGAGGACCCACCGACATAGGCGGGGAGAGGGAGTGCGCGCTAGACCAGCCGGGTTTGACAGAGGAGAGGAGGGGGGGGGAAGGGGCGATAGATTGGAAGAGAGAAGGGGGGAGCAAAAGCAGAGCAGTAAGTGAACGAGTCAACTCTCCCCCTCTCTTCTCGGCTCTCACCAAGAAAGAAGGAAGGGAGAAGGAAGGGGAAGAAGAAGAAAGAGTGAGTGCTTGGGAATGAGCAGAGAAACAGAATCAAACCAGAGGTCTGTCTTTCAAGCATTGTGAGACAGCCAGAGTGTGAAAAATGGAGAGAGCCGGATCAAAACCTCTACAACGGACAGATACCAGACGAATCTCTTTCACGGGTCTTGCGAGACGACGAGCAATAGTGAAGTCGGATCGACCGGTAGCTCTCTCCATTCGGCACACTCTCTCGGTTCTCTGATCAACGAGAGAGTGTGCAGAATGGAGAGAGCCCAATTCGATCCGGGAAACATTAGTGTGCGAAATGGAGAGCGAGCGGGATAAAAATCAAGCGCGGCAGACAGCTACCAGACCATCCCATCACTCTCTCTCTCTCCTCCCCACCTCTACGTCAGCTGAGCAAGCAGCGTCGTCGAAAAGAGAGACGGAAACCGATCGAAAATCATCACGACAAAGAGCAGTAGGGGGAAACGACGACGACGCGCGATCAAGATTCTTCCTACCGTATCGGCGCTCTCAGCTCTCTCCATTCTGAACACTCTCTCTCTCTCTCTCTCTATCAGACTAGGGAGTGTACAGAATGGAGAGACTTCCTACCGTAGTTACGCGCCGTAAAAAAAAACCCAAGGCATCCTTCTCCACTTTCTCCCTTGCGCTTCTTCGACTGCCAATTAAGGAGTAGCGCATGTTCATGCGCTCGTATGTCTCTAGTGATGAAAGACGAGCCGATCGGGGTATCTCGCTGCTCTGACCGGCAAGAGTGTGCATAATGGAGAGAGCTAGAATCACAGTGACAACATCACTAGAAGAGACGATCAGGGGGAAACGAGGCGGCGCATCAAAATTGACGAGTGAGGAGGGAAGGAGAAACGAGCAAAGTAAGTGACAGGGATCATTGCTGAGCACGGCTATCACAAGAACCTATCGATGGGGGCGAGAGAGCAGGGCAATCAAGGAGTGGGCAGAGATGGCAGAGATGGATCAGAGAACATGAACGATGAGGGGAAGGGTGCAAGGGGCGAGATAGCATGTGAATCGAGGAGAGTGCTCTCTCTTTCTCTGTCGCTGCGTGCGTTGAAAGATAGACGGGCCGAGCAACAGAGAGAGAGAGAGAGAGAGAGGGCACGCGGGGGGTTCTTGTCTCTCCCTCACTTAACCCCTGTCTCTTTCTAGTGATAACAACACCCGAATCTCGTGGTCGATGAAATCAACCCCATTCGTGACGTCGCTTTTTGTTGCACATGGCGCCTGGCGTTGATTGCTGTCAAACGCCAAATGCGCCTGCCGTTTCACAACAATCAACCTCCATCAGTGATCGACTGGGGTTCCCGATCAAGAAAAGGACAACGCAGCCGCCTGTGAGAAACAACGAGCGGAGTAGTGCCTAACAGCAAACTTGAGGAAGAGAAAAGGCAAAAAGGGACTGTTTTCTGCACTACATACAACAGATTTACAGCGGTAGTGGTGGTAGGGGGAAGGGGCAAAAGGGAAGGGGCGGTTGTTCGGATGGAGGGGGAGAGTTGTGAGCGGCGCGCGCAGAGCGATCAAACCGGTCTCTGCTCATTCCCTCACCCCGTCTCTACTTCACCCCTCTCTCTCTCGTTCTCTAAAGACACTGTGTGTGTGCTTTCTCTATGTGAAAGCAGCGCCCTCCATTCCCTCTCTCTCCCTCTATGCACCTTATATGCTCGGGATGATGTAGAGAGTAGGGGAGAGATGCACGGGGGATCAAGGAATCTCTCTCTCGCAATCCTTTGCGAGAAAAGCTCTAGAGCATTGCGAATGTGAATGAATGAATCAAGTAGCGATGCAGCGAGAGATGAGAAGAGGAGGAGAAGAAGAGGGGGAGGGAAAAGGGGGAAATATCTCGCTGAGAAGAACAGAACCGAGAACAACGCGTATAGAGAACCTTCTCTTTCCCTCCCCCTCAAGGGTAGGGGAGATGGAAAAAGGAACAAGCAAGTGGTCGGGGACATGGAAGAAAGGGAGTAGTGATGTCGTTTCGGTTTTCGACTCTCTCCATTCTGTACACTCTCTCGTCTGTTTGACCAGCGAGATGGTGCGCAGAATGGAGAGAGCCAAACTCCTACAAGAGAGGGGATAACGAGGATTGAATGCGGCTCGCGAGTCGAGACTACGATACTTGTTGCACTCTCTTGGTTCCTTTCCCTCCTTCCCCCGCCACTCAAATCAATCACGATTTGGAAGTGGGGAGGAGGCGAGGGAAGAAAAGATCGAGGGGAAGGAATAGAGAGAAAGTGTGTTCAAGAAACATGCTCGCTGTCCTTTCCCTCTCCCCCTCTCTCTCCATTCTGCACACTCCCTAGTCGGGTGGTTTCTCCAACCTTCCTTCTGAAAGAACGACGCACTCTCGCGGAAGGAAGGACGAAAAGGAGAAAGAGCGAGAAGGAGGAGGAGGAAAGGGGAGGAATCGGAGTTAAGACGTCCTTTCGGCACCAGTCTCCCCCTTTTCTTCTACTTCGAGACCCGAAGAGGAGTTCATCGACCAGGATGAGACTAGCCAACAATATACTGCCCATGACTATCATAGTCTGTATACTGTACCGCTAGTGACTACCGTACTCTGACTCCCGTACCGCCCGTGACTACCGTTGTCTGATACAGTCCCTGACTACCGTAGTCTGCACGTCCAGCATACTGTAGATGTGTGAATAGGAATGCCCCCTCAATCACTGCCGCTACAGTCCTATGATATCACGTTGAATTGGGGAAAAAAGCAAAAAAGGCGAACAGCTCGATGGATAAAACTACTATTTTCAGACAAGGCATGGAAGACCAAGAAGAGGCCGACACTGTCAGATGACTCTAGGAGAGTCGGCGAGGAGGGACACGGAAGGGGTAGACGAGGGTCCCGTCCCATCTTCTCGAGAAAACAACAAGTTCCAAGTTCCAATACCGAAGAGGGAGAGGGAGTCGCGGGGGATGAAGTAGGAAAGAGAGAAAGAACGAGGGAGTGGGGGGAATTCCCTTCCCGGCAGGAGGGGGGAGGAGGAAATGGGGGAAAGAGACGAGGGAAAAGGAGGTGGAATGGTAATAATCCCGAACATGTGGTAAAGTGAACGCCAAAAGGGCATCGTAGCGGCTGTGGCAGGGGCGATACACAGATAAGCCCCGCCGCCGCGACCAATAGTGATGCCAAATCGGCATTCGACTCTCTCTATTCTGCACACTCTCTCGATTCTCTGACCGACGAGAGATCAAGCAAAATGAGGAGAGTCGATGCGGATTTGTCATCGTTAGCGATCAATATTCGCAGAAGGAGGAGGAGGAGGAAGGATGAGAAAGGAAGAAAGCGGTTATAATCACGAGCGTATGGGGGACAGGGAAATGGGCACGCCACCTTACAGTCAGGCAGCAATATGCTAGAAGGGAAACAGATACGCTTCTATCATTCTACCGCAACCTACCGTAATCCCTTCTCATCTCGCTCAATATTCAGCACAAGGTCCGAAAGGTTCCCACAAGTACACGCTACCTTATAGGGGCAGCAAATTGGGGGGATACAGCGATAAGCTCCGACCAATCTACCGTAATCCCTCCCTGCTCTTTCTCCTCTCACGCTCTTGCCTTCCTTCCATATCTCTCCTCTACCCTCTTTTCCAAGCAGCAAGAGTTTTTCAATCCTCCGCTCTCTCCTCCTTCCATTTCTCGATTCTACACACGAGATTGGTAGAAAAGAGAGGGGTTAGGGGGGGGGGGGGGGGGGAGAGGGAGGAAGAAGATGGAATTCACCAATTACTACCGCCCCGCTCCCTCTCCCTTTTCGTCTCCTTTCCTACCTCTCGTCGTCGGATTATCACACGCAAATATTTTGTGGGAGTTGCGAGTGAGGGTGAAAGAGATGAAGTGAGGGGGGAGGAAGAAAAAGGAGCGGACATCCTCTAGTTTCTAGTTTAGAGGGAGTGAGATTTACAAAATACTACCCAGATAGAGTCTTGTACAGCAACATCTCCGCAAGTGATGACAAAATCCGCTTTCAGAACCATTCCGAACCGAGATTTCCAATCAAGCCGAAACGGCAGTCCGTTTTGTCATCACTTATCTCCACGCGACGCTCATGGTGACGATGAAAGATGAAAGGGAGGGGGGAGGAACTCGAATAAGAGACGAAGCAGCAGAGTAGATGACGTCAACTGTCTAATGGCTCGAGGCGATGAGATGATGAAGGAGGGGGGGGGGGGGCGACGATGACTCTCGTGTTGCGAGTTTTTCCCCGCAGCCATGACTTCCAGAAATGAGGCATGGATGAAACGCGAAAGAGCCAGGGAGGAACGAAAGTCGAGACAAGACTCTCCATTCGGCATTCCCTTCAAGAAGCGAGAGAGGGGGGGGGGGTGTAGGAGCCATGCCAAGCCAGTCCAAAAAGCCGGCGGCGGCCCAAGATCGGGAGGGATGGATTGGGAAGGAAGAGGTCTGCGGAATGAGCAGAGGGCTGAGGGGGAGGGGGAAAAACAGAAATAAAGAGGGGGCAGGGAGTGGTTGCGGTGGCGGCACAGTGTTGTGCCTGCCACACACTTGAGAACGACGACGGCGGGGCGCGAGGCCATGGAAATGAGAGACACCGGTGGAAGCCCCCCCCCCCCCGCGCGATTACCATAGGCTAATGAGGAGCAGGGCGGAATCTCACCCGCTCGTTCCTGGTTGCAAACTGATAACTTGACCTTTGAAGCAGGATCGACGGATATACTGTAGCTAATAAGGAGGACTCATGGCATACGAGGATGATATCACATCATCACTTCGCCCCGCAGGAAGCGACACGAACACACAAGATAATTTCCTGCAGCGACAGAAAACACGGGAATTCATCAGAAATTCCGGTCATCTCTGGCCATCTCCACCCACTCCTCCCCATATCTCCAGGGACCGTCCCCTCCCCCTCAAACGTTCCCTCGCTCTCGCACTTGCGTGCCATATTGCAGATGATTTCAAGGTACTTTCGCGATTCTAAGACGACAAAAACTACACACTTGACCATCACACAAAGTACACCGGGCCATCGTTTCCGAGAGTCAATCGCAGAGTCATGAGCTGGTTGAATGGTGAGTGGGGGTTGTAACAATTACTCTCTACCGATCGGCTACTATTCGGAGTTCCCTTTCAGTTGGAGCTCGCGGTTTTGCGGCGTGCTAGATTGGAGGGATACATCGGCTGCGGCGGGGACAAAGGGAGTGGTAGAATAGAATGGTGTTTTTCCATGCATGCACAGAAGTTCTAACACGGAGACCACGCGGTTTCTCATTCCAGATCGACAGGATAAATGGATAAAGGGGGAGAAGGAGGCAGGCATATCGTATTCTGGTGTGGCCGGAGCCGGTGGTCGACGGCGGATACACATAGTGCGACGCAAGGATGTTGTTTGGCTGTACCGTCGTGGGCAGGGGGGAACTCCCTCCCTCTCTCCCTCCCTTCGCCTATCTCGTCATTCTCCATCCTCCTCCCCCCTACAGGAGGACAAAATGCATATACGCGAAAACAAATGGGGAGGAGGAGGAAAACGGGATAGAAAGGCAGAGGGGGGAGATGTGAGAAGAGGGGAGAAACTGACCGAAAGCAAAGAAGAAGTCACATAGGGGATACATGAGGAATGAGAACCCGAGATTGATTTATTCAACGTCAAATCGACCTATTCACGTAATCGCTGTGGAGCTCAAGCGTTATTTCGTACTTGCGTGCAAAACTGCAGGTCGATTTTCACAGACGAGGGGAAGAAATGAAACCGACTCATCGCTCGAAAAGTGCAAGAGGCGAAACGCTTCAAGACAGAAAATGCTGCGCTGAAGTTGCTGATGTTTCGATCGAATGAATCCTCCCAGTATTGGCATTTACAGCATTCTCGCATCGGGGCTTCAGGAGCGCGCTGTTTCCAGGAATTTCTGGACTAGTAGCAGCTAAAACGGAACTGCCTCTCCTCAATTTGCGTGATCAATCGCCGGTCAGAGAAACGAGTGCGCACGGGAAATGAGAAGTTGAAGCACTAGTAGAAGCAACAACGAGCTTCACGTATCAGGGTGCATAGAGGAGGAGGTGAATAAACTCTTTCAACCCTTCATTCTCCCCGTCTCTCATCCTTCTAAGTCGAGACAATACAATGAGCATGGGTGGAGGGAGGGAGAAGGGGGGGGGGAGCTTCCATTCTCTCATCCCTCCGTTACCTCCCCTTCTTTTTCTTCTCTTCAGCCCCTTCTCATATTTCAAACGCGTGCCTCTAACTATTCCCTTCTCTTATTTGTCTCACTTCCCACTCCTTTTAGAGCAACTTATTCACAAGCCGAGAAATGGTATGAATGGAAAGTCCACGATAATATCATCGGAGATATACAAGTTATGAAACCTCCATCCCACGGCATGAAATTATGATAGATCTCGTACTCGCTCCACTTCCCACTCCTACTAGAGCAACTTTCACAAGGTGGATGGGGAAAGAAAATAACAAGGAAGAAAGTCCAGTTATGAAACCCCGAGTACAGGGTTTACCGAGGTATATGAGAAAGAGTCCATAGATTGTATGGCTAAATTACACAACAGCAAAAACTCAATTGACGTTTCAGAATAAACACTTTGCTAATTTTTCTCACATTATTTTAAATACATGAACACCCAGCAACAGCACCGTTTCATGATAGTTGCTTAGCTTATTATCCGCGAATAAAATAAAATAAATACCTGCTGCTTCTGATACACCGTGTCCAATAGGATCTTCGACTCCAGCACGTTCTTTTCTAAATTTAAAACTCTTTAAGGTTAATATTTATATTTTCCAATTATTTCAATAGTAACTTCGAAACTTGATATGTAGTGTCAGATTTCTTATCATTCAAATCTTCAAATAACAACCATTCAAAGAATCTCAGAATAGAATGATAACATCAGGGGATCACGGGCACGCATTGTAGTGATGTCGTTTCGGTGTTCTGCTCTCTCCATTATGCACACTCTCACGTTTCTCTAATCGACTAGATAGTGTGCCGAATGGAGATAGTCAAAACCGAAATTTGATCACGGACACACTTAGGTTTCCTCGAACTATTCAATTCCAGGGTCTAAATATACTTTATAAATATAAATAAATAATATATAAATATATGTTAAATATACTAAATATCAGTGAGTGATATCATTGCAACTAAACTTCTAGCAACTATAAAATTGAGCTCGCTGCCGCTCATTTCAGCTAGCCAGAGTATCACAACAACCACAACTATTAATTTAAATAATTAAATATATTAATTAATTTAAATCAATTAAGTTAACCATTGGCTTCCAATCGCACGACGATGGCATGGAAGCCGCTCTTGTCCGGCTGGGGCAGGCAGGCGACGTGCCCTGTAGTGATGTCCTTCGCTCTCCATTCTGCACACTCTCGCCGGTCAGAGACGAGAGAGTGTGCAGAATGGAGAGAGTCGAAACGCGAAAAGACATCACTAGTTACCTGTCCCCCGGTCGTCCCACACCCGCTGCTCGCACAGCACGTACAGCTTCACCCGGTTGCGGGGACCCTGAATATTTATATTTAATAATGATGATATTATTTTTATATTTAATTTTATCTTACTGAAGTCCTGCAAGTGCACACTGCAAGTTTCATTAGAATAAAAATAATGTTTGTTCATAGTTCAGGAAAGCATCAGGGGACTAAACAAAACGTGGCTCGCGATTGCATGTTAGCCACATTAGAACGAATCAAGCGTTTCTAATTAGAGCGCATGAAAAGCAAAACGAACAACGACTTCGAAAGTGAAAGTTTGAATGAACAATTTGTCCGTGGCCTATTTACTTTGTTTCAGTGGTTCGAAATATAATTAAACGAACGTGAAAAATAATATTTCAATATATTTAAGGGTTTAAATATGTATTTTATTGTTTTAAATAACTGACCCTCGTGAAATCCCACTTCTTCGACTCCTCATCAGCGTCATCCGCGACTTCTCCGTTGGATTCCTCGGACTCCTGAGTTTACAAAAATAGATTAATGTATAAATTAAAACTTGAAAAAGTACCAGTTCACTTGCCTCCAGTTCTAACTAGTAAAATAAAATTAGAAGCTATTTCGAAACTAAATAAGTGAAATATTTAAGTATGGGCATCATTCCTCAAACTACCGAGGAACACAAGCCCACAAGCCTATCTTATTTGGTTCTATTACAGAGGACGGGATTGTTTATATTCGTAAGAAATTAGAGGAAAGAATTGCCAAAAGGTAGATCACTCACATTCTTGACCTTCTCGCCTGAATCTTCCACGCCATTCATGTTCTCTTTCTTCGCCTCCTGATCTGTTTCCTCGCCTTGGTCGTCGGCGTTGGAAGGCTCAGCCTTCTTCAGGACCTCGGTTTCCTCACCACTCGGAGCAGGAACCATCTAAATATTATTATAAAACTAAATAAATAAATAACGTTTGAAGTGCAATAACATTAACAATAACGTAACGTTTGATAACGTTTACAATAATGTTTGAAGTGTAAACCAACGCGCCCGGCCATTTTCGAAAATACCTCAGTTTCGGGCATAATCCGCGAGAAGTCTTTTGCACAGTAAGTTTGATCCGCTGGTTGGTAGTGGTCACTGGTGATCGACTATCCTGCCTTACAGACGAGCGGACATCTGCGAGAAGAATCGATTGAGCGCACCCGAGCGACCGAGAACAGCGCGATCAAATCACGTGTGGCCGTGCGAAAACTGCGGTGCAAATTGCGTCATACCGCGAAAATAAACCCCAGGATACATTGGAAAAGCGAGCGTGAAACGTAAGAACGGACCTAGCGCTGCGATCTTTGGGTACTAATGGAACAACTTCTAATCAGAAAACGTGTGAATGGAAAGCAAATGAGCGGGAATGGGATATAGTGGCGCGAACGTGGTTTTAGTGGTGGGACAGACCACAGATAGATGTCAACTATACACGACGTCAGCTTAACGATAAAACAATGACATGACAGTTATTTGAACGATTAGTAAGACAAAAAAAGCGCGGGCTGACACAAGTATCGGCGGCAAATGATGGGCCTGAAGGGATACGGTCGGTTTGGTCACAAATGTGCTCACAAACATCGTTGCTTCCCCAGGGTCGCTATTACACCTCAAACTACATTCCCGGGGGGTTTTTCATATCATAAATTAGTAAAAAAAAATCCAGGGAAAGTCCAGTCCAACCGCGTTGCGTGCACACCGACGCGTCTATTTTGATGCGCGTATCGCGCCAATTCAAATGTTGTAGCGTCACAGAGTGACTCATTCAGAGCGAACCTCGCTGATTCTTCTCCATTTCACGCCTTTTTATGTTTATTTTGTCATCAGATTATCATTCAATTGCGCAACCTCATTCTCTCCATTCCTTCTGGCCTCACCCCACCTTGTTAACATACTTTCCGCTTGTCTGGAGGGGTTTTTTCGCGTGTTCCCTGAACAGTCGTCGTTTGTTGGCGCAATTGCGAAATTGGCAGTCGTTATCACCGGCGTGCGACCAGTCTCTGACTCACATCATATCACCCAACACGAGTTATCACTTCTGGGCTCCTTTCTTCTGTCTGACAAGAGCTTTGATTCCAGTTTCGGGTCCATTTTGAATCATTTCGCGTTTATCTCCAATCTTATCCGATTTCGTTCAAGTTTGGCGTTCAGTTTGAGCCAATTTTTGCATTTTACAGCAGAGATGAAGCGCATGTTCGGAGCTGGAGGCAAGAAAGAGCCGCCTCCGAACCTCTCCGACGCGATCACCAAGGTGGAAGAGCGGACGGGAAGTATCGATAAGAAGATCGGTGAGTCACTTCAGCTTCGGTAAAACATTACTTGGCTCTAGCGGTGTAGAATAGAGTAATATCGCTCTCTATTCGGAATACTCATTCGCTATTCCGGCCAGTGCAAGAGTGTGCAGAGTGGAGAGAACTGCTATTCGACTTTAGTTGTGAATGGAGGATACTCTGGTATATTTAAGGGTGACAAGGAATGCCTGTGGCAATTTGGGATTCATCAATAGTAGTTATTCGCTATAGCATCGACTGATTGAGTTTTCTGCTAGAGATCGATATGTTTGGACACCGCTTATCGGGGTCAAGGAACGATATTATTGGAGGGTTTGCGAGACTTGTCAACAGCGAGCTATCAATCAAAAATCGGAGTAAATACCCTGTATTGGTTTGGGATATTCAAAATATGGCACTGGTTACGTTTGGTGGTCCCGACAACTATCTGCAATTATCAAAGAGTTTTCATGCAACGAGTGAATCTCATCTACCTGCTCACCCTAAGGAAACGAGCTTTAAAATGTAAATAAAGTGATTTATGAATATCTCTATTTTGCACACTCGTCACTCAATAATGTGCTAAATGGAGAGGGCTCGACTTCAGTTGCGAATGGAAACTAGAGTTGGAAATTCGGCCTGTCGTAGCGGCGCAGCTACGACAGGCCGAATTGCCCACCCTAATGGAAACCATTTTGGTATATTTATATTAAATAAAATAAATAATATTGCAGCCCATCTCGACGGTGAACTGGTGAAGCTGCGTGATCAGATGGCCAAGCTGAGGGAGGGACCGAGCAAGAACCTGCTCAAGCAGAAGGCCCTCAGGTTTGTTGACCATTCTAACAATTAAAAATAATTAGTGATCATTTTAACATTAAATATTATTCTGCAACTAATGTATTCCTCCTCAAAATGTAGTTGTGGAATGTTGGAAATATGGTGATCTGCTCTATCAGTATCCACAAAACATTCATTGGTAGAGTAACCAATAGACTGGAAATTAGGGTTGCAATTTCGCTTTTGATTCTCTCCATTCTGCACACTTGCCTGTCAGAGAAAAGAGAGGGTGTGCAGAATGGAGAGAGTCGAGACCGAAATTGCATCCCTACTGTAAATGAATGTAACGTTCTATGCTCATGCAGAAGGTACCCGGGTTAGTAGAATCACATTTCACTTACTGAGCTCATCATTTTGTCATTCCCGAAAGATGTCGCCGTGATTGCCAAAACCGTCAATCTGCTAGCTATGAGTAACCCGTGAAACGTGATTGTAATGGTTCTGACTTACAGTTAGGAGAGAATCTCATATTAATTCAATGTTGGAACGTTTTCTACTGAGTGTCTACGCAGCATCAATATGTCAGTCACTGACCGTTTATGAAATAACCCTGAAACGTAAATGAACCTTCTGAAACAGATCCTTATGGCGAGTCAAAATATATTTGGAATTAAACTTTTTGACCACCTGAATTTAATTTCAGGCTACTGTAGCGGAACCTGAATATTTCAAAATGATTTTTTAAAAATCATCCTGAAATTAATTTAGGATAAATTAATCAATTATTTAATTAATTGCAGGCTGCTGAAGCAGAAGCGGATGTACGAGACGCAGAAGGGCCAGCTGGACCAGCAGTGCTTCAACATGGACCAGACCAACTTCGCCATCCAGGGCATGAAGGACACCCAGGTGAGAGATACGGTAGATTGGGATGGATACGGTAGATCAGGGAGGGATACGGTAGATCAGGGAGGGATACGGTAGATCAGGGAGGGATACGGTAGATCAGGGAGGGATACGGTAGATCAGGGAGGGATACAGTAGACCAGACAGAGTACGGTAGGTCTAGTATTCGACATCTGCCGCGGTACCAAATTCACC
The DNA here is from genome assembly GCA_036245825.1 of Pristionchus entomophagus. Classification (NCBI taxonomy): domain Eukaryota; kingdom Metazoa; phylum Nematoda; class Chromadorea; order Rhabditida; family Neodiplogasteridae; genus Pristionchus; species Pristionchus entomophagus. The sequence goes on from BTSX01000001.1 coordinate 6,033,674, forward strand.
TTGTTGTAAGTGAGGTGAGAGAACAATCAAGAAGACATCAGGCGGATGAATTACTACACCGAGGTATATTTGGTGAAGCAGCTGGTTGAACGGGTAGAAAAATAATAATAATAATATTATTATTATTATTATTATTATTATTAATATTAACAAAATAATAAAATAATATTATTGCCTCCCCCTCAACCTGCCACATTTGAGTTATGCAAGTGCTACTTGTGAATGGTTTATGTACATTGACTGATCCGCGCGGAAAATCTCCCTAAAATAGATACAAATTGGTCTAGCCATCCCGAGTTTAGGTGATTTTAGATGCCATTTCGGGTTTGCCTTTCTCCATTTTGCACACTTGCTGGGTGGTCATACAAATGAGAGTGTGCAGAATGGAGAGGAGAGTTGCACACAGAAACGACGTCATTGCTGGATATCATTAAATTTTTAGCTGATTGGTGCCATAGGTTGTTATCCCTGCCGATCTAGGATCACAGATTTTGTAAAAGTGAACGGTAAAGGTGTCGCCAGAAAGCGCATCGTTGGGAAGATTTTTTATAAATCGGTCACCTGTCGTATTCGAGTTCCACAATTCTTACTAGCGCCTAGTTTATTCACAGTCACTAATTTCTTGGTGGTATGAATCATTAATAAATATAATTGTGGAAAACAATATCTAATTAGTTACTGTATCTTTCAGGTTACGGTATCTTATTGGATACTGTATCTTCCAGGTTACGGTATCTTATTGGTTACTGTATCTTTCAGGTTACGGTATCGGCGATGAAGGACGGGCTGAAGAGCATGCAGCGGGAGTACAAGAAGCTGAACATTGACAAGATCGAGGATCTACAGGTTTGAAAATAATATTAATATTTATATGTTATGTAATGATCAGTGTATGATCGATTCAGGTTTATATGGGGTAAGTAGATTGGAAATAGGTCTAGGTTTTTTCTAGTGGTGCGAGATGGAATAGTGCTCTCTCTCTCCATTCTGCACACTCTATAGTTTCTCTGGACGAAGAGACGGTGTACAGAGTGGAGAAGAAACACTACTCATCATACATTGTTGATTGGGGTTTCCCAAAAAGTTCCCCACCAACGCTTTCATGTTTCAGACTGCAGATATCCTGGTGACTTTTGAAACTGGGTAATATGTTGAACGCGACTAATGCAATCTCATAAAATACCGGCAACATTTGGCTGGTTGGATGATTACGGTTGTGCAAAACTGGCCGATCGATATCCTACTGTTAACTATTTTCCACCCAGGTCCAGATGACTGTATAAAAATATTTTTCGAAATCCGGTTGTTGTCTCTCCATTATGCACACTCTATCTAGAGAGTGTGCGAAAAAGAGAGGCCACGACCCGTATTTCGAACTATAGAAAATTAGTAGATCGATAAGCTACCGTAATCTCTTCTCCGGTCAAGACCAAATGACAGTAAAAAAATTAGTTGATCAATGGCCTTTACTCATAATCTTAATAACGGAGAACCATCGTAGTCTATGATCGATAGCTTACCGTAATCTATGTAATTAATTGCCTCTTCATAATCGACTACCTACCGTAATCTCTTTTCCACTCAGGACCAGATGGAGGACATGCTGGAGATGAACAACGAGATCCAGGAGGCGATGGGCCGGCAGTACGACACGCCCGATTATGTAAGGGATTTTAATTTTAATTTAATTACTAAAATTTAAAGATGCAGATAATTATTGGAATACTGTAGTTGCCTGGTGTAGTCAAATATCTGAGTAAATTTAAATTCAAAGTTTGAAGTTATAAACATAGGCGGATATCCGGGGTTCGAAGGGTTACTGTACAGGCATGCATGATAATGAGAGTACTTTTCTGGTTTTTAAAAAAAATGTTGTCGACGGGTCACTTATTGGCGATTGTGGTATAGTATTATGCCGAAACAGTGGAACCTGAATATGCATGTTTCGATTTTTTTCCCGGAATCGCCAACTGATACCGCATTATCGGTGCTGGCAATGCGCTGGTTAAGAGGAGACCATGAAACATTATTGTGGTGGTTTCCAATTTTTTGATATTGGCTATATCCTAGTTGTGAAAATACATTTTAAAGTATTATGAGCTCTCTGGAATTGGGTGTCGTACTCGGAGTGATATTATCAAGTTGGGACATCTTATTGGTATGAAGAAACTATGCAAACTGAATGTGCCAGTCTCGGATGGACAATATTTTGACCAAGTATCTGCAGTGTACAGCTTTGTTTCGGAACCCGCCAATTTGAGGTATCAATGCCTTTTCATGAGTTGAATCCGTATGTGGAAAAATAATGAATGATGCCTTTGCGATGGAAAAGTAAATATCTTGAATGTTCATGTTACTTAATTATTGTATTTTTTAAATTCTCTATGCTACAGCGGAATTGTTATCAGGATGGGCCTTTGAGAAAGAATCTATGAGAAAAAAATTTCACACCTGCGGCATCGAGGCTTCGTTGTGACTTTATGATTAGTGAAAATACCTAGTGACAATGGTTTTTTCTCCTGGATTCAATAAAATTCTTTAATATTCCTACAAAAATGATTATATAGTAATTAAAAATTTAAATTTAAATATTGTTTATCCAGGTCGACGAGGCAGACCTCGAGGCGGAGCTGGCGATGCTGTCGGAGGAGATGGGCGAGGCGAGTTTACATCTAATAATTTTTTATTTTTTATTTAATATTAGTGATGTAATTTCGGGTATAGCTCTCTCCATTCTGCACACTATATCGCCGGTCAGAGAGACGAGAGTGTGCATAATGGAGAGAGCTGAAAACCGAAACGACATCACTATTACTTTTGATGAAATAAATCTAGTATACTTTTAAAGAGAACAGAGCACGTTGCATCTAAATACACGTTAATACCGGCATTTTTTGTCACGGTTTAAGTCTAGTAAAATATGTGTATGCCATGCACTGGTTCGACTGAAGCGGATCCTGATGTCTTTATTATGAAAATATTGTAAAGCACAGAAATAACGGATACATCGTTGTGCAAATACGGGCTATATTTTTGCGGTCCTTCACAATGACACATGTTATTAATTAATAATATTAATATTGTTAATATTTAAATTTATATTATTATGATATTATCATTCCAGCTCGACACGGGCGGCTCCTACCTGGACGATGCGCTCAACGCGCCCGGTGTGCCCACGGCGGAGCTGCACAAACCGACTCCCGCCAGGGTGAGTAATTAATTAATTAGCTAATTTATATTTATATCATTGTGATATATGACAGATCAAAATCATATACCCGCTAGCGTGAGTAGGATCATTATTATAATTAGTGAAATAGTATAGGACATCTTTACTTACAGAAAAAAGTAACTGCGGAATCTGTGTATTTAATTTGAAAAGTGTCACCTCAAGAAATTGAATCGAACCCCCTTGTATTGCTGATGTATGATTGGTGAGACCCGGATACGGCGGGTGAGTGGATGATAAAAAAGGTGAATGGGAATCTCCGGGTTTGAAAATACAAGGGGGGGGGGGGGCTTGATCGACGAACTGAAAATATAGTTCGGTGCCAGTGACCAATTCAAACTCATTTAGTTTTGAGATTTTTTTTTAAAAATTGTGTGCTGCTCAAAGGAATTGAATCTAGTACCAACGTGGTTGTTATAATTATTTATGAAGCGCCGAATTGGCGGGTCAAAATCCCCTGGCTAGTTTCTAGATTCGGGTCCTTTCTGTCTAAATAATGTGGGCAATGTTTTGTTCCCGTCTAGATATCACTCTTGAGATATGGGAGAATGGAGTCAATTACGTGAGCAGAATCTTCTTCAATCGCTTCTTCTTCCAATTGAACGCGCGTAGATTCCAGTCTCCCCTCATCATATCTCTATCTCTCCCTTCCTCCCTCCTCCCTCATTTAGGAGAGAAGTGGAAGTCAAGGGGATAGTCATAGGAACGAAACGATTACATCATTGAGATTCAGGGAGATTTTGGTTTGAAAGAGGAATACAAGGTGAATAATGGTTTTCAAACATGAGCCGCTTCTTTTGAGTTTCACAATTTCTTTACATTAGACTTTTTTCTTCCACCATTGATCTCCAGTAGGCGTGTTGGAAATAGAAAAGATGCATGCGCGCTCTGCTAGGGGTTGTGATAGTGGAGATTCATCAAGATCTCTACTTTTGTGTTTCATCGCCTCTATATTCTTGGAATGTTTCCGGGCGGTTAATGATACACAGGAGGACCCACATATACATTATGCTTACTATTTATGGATATTGTAATCCGCAGGGCTGGATAGTGATTTTACGGAATACCCACAGATTTTCTGTTTCAGCGCGCCAATACTCCTGGCAAGAATTCAGGGCATCATTAGTGAATATTTGTCTCGTATTTCGTTTCATTCACTAGTTATGCGTTGAATTTCACCCTCGAAATGGATTCAAGTGGGGGAATCCCTCTCAAGTTTCGTACTTCAGATGTCCTATGTTCTTAGGAATTTCACTATCGAGCACTCGTTTCATCCTGTACTATCTAATTAGCCGAGTATCAGCTTAGAAGCTTGCATAATTATTCAAGTGGGGACCCCCTCTCAAGTTTCGTGTTTCAGTGTGCGAATATACCCGGAACTTTATGTATTTGGTGTTACGGATGCGCTTCCTTTGGCAATAAATCGAGTATTAGTGGTCCTTGGATAGACTAATGATTCAAGTAGAGGGATCCCTCTCTCGTTTCGTGTTTCGCATCGGGTCTATATTCTCTGAAATTTCACCATAGAGCGCTCTTCCCGTCTCGTTGCTGTATAATCAGCAGTGTATCAGCATCTATACCTTGCATAATGGTTCAAGTTGGAGGAGGATCCCTCTCCTCCTCGTTTAGCCCTGGTGCAAATTGCATCTCCCCCCCCCCCCCCTCCTCCTTCTGAAGTATCGGCCTGTGTCTTCTCTTACTGTGTCATCATCTCAAGTGGCGTTAATGATAGCCCTTGAAAGGAGGGGTAGATCAGCGCTCACTCCCTCTCTCTCTCCATTCTGCACACTCCCTCGCCCCTTCTCTAGCCTCCCTGGCACACTCTTAATTTTGCGCGATCTCTAGCCTCTCTGACCGCGTGCCCTCACCATTTTGCACACTCCCTCCCTGGCCAGAAAGAGTTCGGGCAAAGTGCGGATGGTTGCGAAGCGGCAACCTGCAATCAGTCGGGCTACCCGAGAGAGAGAGAGAGAGGCGTGAAATGAACAACTTCCTCTTTCGACCCTCGAGAGTGGGAAGAGCCGCCTATTAGATGATGAAGAGTAGAGGAGTGTGAATTTAATCAAGGAATCGCATGTCGGCTCTGGCTCTCTCCATTCTGCACATTTTTAAGCCCAATTAGACGGATAAGTGTGCAAAATAGAGAGGGCTGAAACCCAGACATCCCTTGTTTCTAGCTAGTAACTTGTCCACATGTTGCACTCCACACCTAGTCGGGGCTGTTCGATTCGCATCGCCTTGCGTAGTGGTATTTCATGGTAAAATCGCTTGACGTGGAAGCGTCTTTGCCTTTAGTAATAAGGTCAAGAGAAATGTTGATGGGTTGAAAAGGTTGGCTGATTATGATCAAGCAATGCAGAGAGAAAAACACGGGCAATTACGTGATGAAAAGGCCAAGAAATGGGAGTTTTGACGATTTTCGAAAAAAGTTGTTTTTATTTTTTTATGATGTTTTCTAATTCCAGACGGCCGAAGGCGTGGACGTGGACGAGTTTGGACTGCCCAAGATTCCGGCCTGATCGAGCGGAGCTACCGTACCCCTACCGTATCCCCGTCTCTGACCTACCGTACCCCACCCCGCCTACCGTATCCCACCCATGACCCCCACCAACGAGATGTGTGCTAGCCGAGGAGAGTGCAGGAGGACGGTCTCTGCTCAATCCCGAGAGCAATATCTTCCATCTTTGACTGCACTAGTAATAAGCCGCCCTGCCTGCCTCCTAACGCTCTCCCCTCCCCTTTCACACCTTCTTCCCCTATCTCTCCCCCTGCCCCCCCCCCCCCTTCGCTGTCTATCCATCTATCCATCCATCCCCACTTCTCGAGTCTCGGATACAAACCCCCTCTTTTCATTCGCTATCACTAGAGATTTTTGAGCGCCCCGTCGAAACGTAGTCGAGTGTTTGAAGGGCTTTGTATCTGTTTCCTCCCATCTTGATTCGGGCTCTACTTTAGAAGATTTTGGAATGATCGTTGACAGATCTGGAATGATTGTGTTGCGTTTCACCTGGTCTTTTATAGTGGAGCCCCCTCGAATTCCCCACATCGCTTTTATCCTGGTGATCCGTAGTAGCACCCTTCCCAAGAATTGTATGATAGCCCCCACAGGTAGATCACGCTTGTTCGTTTTTCGCTTCTTCTTTTAATTATCGATTATTTTCCCTCCGCCCTTCCATATACTGTATCCACTCCATGTATAGCTCACTTTTACTCAAGATACTCATAAATGGTATTGTTTAGCCGAGTGAAGCTGCTTCGTCGAAAGGAAATGAGGGGTAGAGTTGTCGTTTCCGTTTTCGACTCTCCATTTTGCACACTCTCTTCGTTTCTCTAACCAGCGAGACAGTGTACAGAATGGAGAGAGCCAATGCCGAACCGACATTACTAGTGGGGACTGATCTACTCTTTTCGCGTGGTATTTCTAGAGGCCGGGAGGGGAGATAGTGTGCAGAAAGGAGAGAGTGGAGCTCTTCTTACCGTCACCAACAGTCTCATGGGGAGGGGATTATCCATAAGAGTCGTTGAGTGTTTTCACAGGCAGAGAGAAGGGGAGGCGGCAGGCTCAGCGCAATTAGCGATCCTCTTCATTCCCACTGCCACCGTCTGTCAGTCGGTCGATGTTGATACTGTCCCGCCGCATGACCCACTTGAACTAGTTAAGCGCCCCATTGAGGGTACGGTAGCGCCACCTGTAGTCAAGAAGCTGGTAGGAAGTGGGAGAAGACTCTCCACCATTTGCATACTCTCTCATTTCTCTGATCGGCGAGAGAGCAGGCGAATTGAGGAGAGTCAGTGTCGATTCGGCATCACTAGTTGGTCCCCTCGGAAAGACAATAGTAATGAGATGAAAGGAGGGTGGAGTCGGCGGAGGGAGCCAAATCAGCGCCCCCTATCCCTATCCCCTATTCTCAGTCTTCAATTGTCGGCCTCAGGAGCAATCAGTGCTGGATAGGCCCTTCTGGCTCGGTTTCAAGTCTCACTCACTTGTTCATCCTCTGTTTAGCGGGATTTGGGGTACTGTAGGGCGGGTTGCGGCACTGTTCCTTCGTAGTCGATGTGGGTATACTGTAATAGGATTACGGTAGAGTATTTTTAAATCTAATCTCATCAGTTTTGCTGGTTATCGCAGTCTCGGAATATCCCCCAATCCCTGCCCGGAACAAGTATTCATCCCAATAATCATTCCCCCCACTCAAGGTGTGGGACTCTAAAACACACCGTCTTCTTCATATATCTTTCTCAAGAGATTCCTAAATTGGCGCCCCTCATAGCCATATCTCTTATCCCTATTGAAGGTCCAGGAATCAGGATTTGCTCTACTAGTGGTGACGTCACGAATAGTAGCTCTCTCCATTCTGCACACTCTTGTTTCCTGACCCTCGAGGGAGTGTGCTGAATGGAGAGAGCACGATTCGATCCGGCTACACTTCTTCCTGCTCTTTGATATTGAAGGTGTGGGACTCAAAAACATCGTCCTATTCATCTCTCTTCACACAGATTATTGAATTACCGCCCAATTACAACCATGCCCTTTGTAGATCCATGATCAAGTATCATATTCATCGATATTTCTCCTCAAGGTGTGGGACTCAAAACTGCGTCCTAATTATTCGTCATCTTTGTGGATATACTGTAGGCTACTGTGATAGGATTATGGTAGATTATGGTTTGCTAATCTCTATCGTTTTATTGATTATTGAAGTTATCTCGGGCCTAATAATCATTTCAATAATCCTCATCTTGATGCTCAATTAGCGCTCGCACTATGTCCATATCTCCCCATTCGTTTTCTCCTCATTGTATGCCCAGGAATCATCGATTTTTGACCTACCTCACCTACCATCACCTACCATCTCTCTCCTCATCTTGATTCCTCTTCATTCCTCTTGAGAGCACTGATTCCGTTTCTAACAAACCTACCATCTCTCTCCTCATCTTGATTCCTCTTCATTCCTCTTGAGAGCACTGATTCCGTTTCTAACAACTCTATTCATTGACACTTCTCACTCCCCTCGCCTCCCCTTCTCTTCATCTCTTGAGATCCTCTGAATAGGCCCTTATCCTTGTGTGTCGACGACTTCTTTCCGGGGACGTCTATCCATTGATACATGCTCGGCCCGACGAACCCTTTTCTGGTTCCGAGACGGGTTCTTGGCTCCGGTCCGGGTACCGGCTCTGGTCTTAGTCCCCTCTTCATTCAGGCATCCGAGCCCCTTCTAATTACAATCTTGGCAGTGTTATCGGTTCGAAAAAAATTATCTCCATTTGGCACACTATCTCATTTGTTTTGATGCACTAGTACCTGCTCCTGGCTTCTCTTTTGGTCTTGATGGTACCTCCGATCAGAGAAGCGAGAGAGTGTGCAGAATGGAGAGAGCGCGCACTTCATCTATAACCCCTCACTCCTCATTGATCCGCCTCTTCATTCCCGCGAACTCCCATCCCCGACCACCCTCAGGGGGTTTTCAATTACAGTAGCCCGCGACACTCGTAAGCTCCGCCCCTTTTTCTGCATCGCGCGCGCTCTCGTGGCGCTCGCCGCGCACAAATTCCTCAATGGGTCGCGACCTCTTCAAAAGTAATCAAGATATTGTTGTTAGCAGGAGCAGGAGGAGGAATGCCGGGTGAAGACAAGAAAGAGGAGGAGGAGAGTATATCACGCAATGAAGGGGAAGAAGAGGTGCCAGAGACTGAGGCTGGGTCCCGAACGGAATCCCCGAGTACCGTAACCCCCGAGGTTACTGTAGCCGATTTGGAGAAGTTCCTGCTTGCGGCTAGTGCGTCGAAGTTGCTGCCGGGCCTGTCCGGATCGCTGTTCGGACCATCGATCGAAGGGCTTGGTACGGTTTGGAATTGACTTGGGTCAGACTGGATTTTGGACTTGGCTTCGAGTTTTGCCTAGACCGTAATAGACAATGACAATGAGCTAGTGAAGGCGCGAGACAAGGGGAAAGTGAGAGGGCCAGAGAAAGAATTGCTGGCTAGAGAGGACGAGAGATAAGGCGAAAACGAGAGAGTCAGGGAGAGATCAGACAGAAGGGGAGGCAATATCCCCCTTGATTACTTCCACCCACTTGAGCCATCCCCTTGTCTCTGTCCACTCCCTCCTCTCGGCATTATTCGCCCAACGGGTCTGTGGTAGTGTTGCCGGATCGAATAGTTGCTCTTTCCATTCTGCACACTCTCATCGGTTATAGGGTGCGTAGATTGGGGAGAGCTACTATTCGATCCGGGATGACTAAATCAGACAACGGAACTGTGGCGATTGCAATTTTCTCCCTCTCAATCTGCTAGTATGTTTACTGTAGCTATCGTATGCTTGGGGTTACTGTAGTGCTTATTTATCAGTTCTGAATATTCCCGTTTCAGTCAAGGCCCAGGAACAATTACTCAAGATGGCGGTTTCAGGAGGTTTACTGGACGCAAATGCATCAGGTATACGGTAGCTACAGTAACTCACCTACGAGAAATCCAAGCTTACGTTGATCTACTTATGAGCTTGTTCATTATCGTATCCTACAGGATCCCGACTACAGTACCTCTCTTTCAGCCGCACTGTCGAGCTTCTACCGACCCGGAGGATATTTTGGAGCGAATTTTCCCGGAGGGTTCGTTATTCACTTCTAATACTCTCCTCATTTCGAGTTCTCTATCGTTTCTCTAACCGGCGAGAGAGCACGCGGATTCTGGAGGATTGGATTCCGATTTGTCCCCACTAGCAAGAATACCGTTGCAGATACCCGAATACCTCTGGTGCGGGCGCTTGGTATGGAGGCGCTGCGGCTAATGGACGTGAGTTTTGATCCGCTTTTTTCTCATTTTTTTTTTCGTTGGCAAGATAGTGTGTAGAATGGAGCCAAATATAATCAACACTCTTCCTCTGACTCCTCCCATATCTTTAAAGTGACTCGCTTCGGCACAGCCGCTCTCTCCTCCTGCGGACTGGTCGACCCGTCCAGAGCTGCAGCCCATGGCATCTCGCTGCCGATGTCGCAGCGACGCAAACGACGTGTGCTCTTCTCCCAGGCACAGGTGCGACCCGGCAAAACATTTCTGGAGGTATGGGGAATTGAACCCCAGCCCTCTCGCATGCTAAGCGAGCGCTCTACCACTGAGCTATACCCCCAAGTTGTGGTAAAGATGAGAATGTGAATAGACAAGGCACTCGCAGGTGTACGAGCTGGAGAGGCGGTTCAAGCAGGCAAAGTATCTCACGGCCCCGGAAAGGGAGGCCCTGGCCAACTCAATTCATCTTACCCCGACCCAGGTTAGTGGCCGACTTACTAGTAACTAAGAATTTCGATTTAGCTCTTTCTCTCTCTCTATTTTGCACACTCTTCCATCTTTTTTTTCGAGAGGAAGTGTGTAAAATGGAGAGCGCAAAACTGAATCGATAGGCCCAGACTTCTTATCTGGTACCAACTTACTTTCTGGTTTCTGGTTCCAAACCAAGCTCCTTTCCAGGTCAAGATCTGGTTCCAGAACCACCGGTACAAGTGTAAGCGCCAGGAAAAGGTATTTTATTTATTTCAAAATATTTAAATAAAGAAATGTTTAATTAATATTAAAATAATTTAAGGAGCGAGCGATGACGGGCGAAGGGAGCGAGGATAATGAGGACGAAATACTGGAGATGAGCAGGAGTTGCTCGCCAGAGGAGGAGGAGCAGTGAGTACTTGATCTTTGATCCCTGATTGTTGATCTTTGATCTCTTTGAAGAGCTCACTTCATTCAGCCCACTGCCCTCGATCAAGTTACATTATTTCTTGATTTTTGATCTCTTAGAAAACGATGTGAGGCTCTGAGAAGCAAACTATGTCGCTCGAGATTTATTATGCAGTTGACAAGGATGATCTCTGAAATGTCCGAATGATGACAATTCTGGATTACCCAGAAAAATCTTCCTAGTCTTGTTTATTAGTAGGGAAAGGTTAAATAGTAGCTCTCTCCATTCAGCACACTCCCTCTCCGGCCAGAGAAACGAGAGAGTGTCAGAATGGAGAGAGCTATAGTAGTCTGCAGCATTAGTGCACAGAGCACTCGCACGGTTCCCAAGTAAAAACGAAAAGCAATATTTGATGCCGCTAACATTTCGCAGTTTGCAGCAAACCCGACAGCAAGGATGACAAGGTTGCAGCTCTTCCCGATATCAAAAACAGCCTCTACCCGGTGAGATTCCACTTTCCGCTCTCTCTCCATTTTGCACACTATCTGTTCCTTCGAATCCTTCTAAGCTATGCTTCTAGCCCAGACTTTGATCTTTGATTTCCATTCTAAATTTCCCAATCTTGATTCAATCCACAGCCGTGCATTATTGTCAAATAATCGGAACCAGTTACATCGGCTCTCTCCATTTTGCACACTCTCCGAATAAGAAAATGGTTTCAGAACCTGTCCTTCCCTCCTCCCGGTTTCGCCTTTCCACCATTCACCGGTGCCGGCTCGCTCTATCCTACCGTATCCGCCGCCGTTTCCTACCCCTACACCACCACGCGTCCCGTCGGCTGGTGATATTTGATCTCTCACATTTTTTTCTAATCTTTGATCTCGCTCCGTGCCAACTACACTAGCCATTCTCGTTTCTAGTCTCAGATCTCGTCGTATTTTCCCCAATTGACATTCCTCCTCCATTTCTTTCCGCAAACGCGATAAAGTATTCGTTCGCTACCGTATCCGTCTTTTACAGTAGCCCTCCTCAATCCCTCAGCAACCGTACACCTGTGCTTTTTCCATTTCCTACTGTAAACCTGCGCTTCTTTACACTTCCTACCGTATCCCTTCTTCTCTTACTACTCCACTTCCTACCGTACCCCTCCCCCTCTCCTCGGATCTCGTTTGAGCCCCGAGAGGCTCATTCAATTGCCCCTCTAGTCGCTTCTTCTCTCGTGGGCCATAACAGAATAAAGGGAAGAGACTCTCTCCCGTCTTCCCAAGCCCCCTCTCTAGGCCTCTAACGATGAGTGGCAAACTCGCTTATGCGACCGGAGCCGGCATTTAGACCCATTACAAAGCTCGAATCCTTCTCCAGTAAGGCATCTTTGTCTAATCTGGTATTCTGTGTAAGAGAGATGCTCGGATTAATGATATCATCCGCATGTTCAGATTATATTGCAGTAACCATCGAGTACCAGAAACCATTTCCTCTACTTACGTTAGATTGATTAGAGGAAAATGAATATTATATCCGAATTCCAATCGGGCATAGCTCCGCTCGCCCCCGCCGGGGTATGGCATTTCAACGGTTCCCTAACGACTCCTCTTTGTGATCCCCATCCCCTTGTCTGTAGAGGCTGGACGAGGTAGGTCACCGCTGCTTCAGTTCGATGGGGGGGGATACTCGCCCCGCCTTCTCCCACAGATGGGGAGAAGACCGACTGATGTCTACCAAGTCTTTGCCTGTAATGTGGTGTCTAATGTATCTGTCCCTCATAACACCCCGCCACAAACGACATTTACACAGTAGTAGTATGGTTGAGGTTACGGTAGGTACTAGGTTTTGGTACGGAAGGTACCGCTAAAATGGATCACCGGGGGGGGGATTCGGTAGGTTTGGTTAAGATAGGATACTATTCGATAAAGTATCAAGGCATCAAGGCGGGTCATGCGAAAAAGGGTACGGTAGGTCAGGGGTACGGTACCAGGGACAACCGAGGGGGGAGCAGGCGACGTCCGAGGCTCGAGAGCAGTGGAGACGCATCTGGACGACGAGTCGAGACCAGTGGTCCTGAAGAGATTGAATTGGATACGGTATCGATCGTATACGTCCGTTTTCGTCGATATGTTACCGTATGCTTCTCAAGATCCCGAAACAGACTACTATAATCAAAACACTCGTTAGCTAGCCTACTCCCGTTACTTCCTACATACACTTTTCGCTACAGTATCAGTGATGATATGCAAGCCCGCTAAAAACACTTCTGAAGACCCGCAAAAGAAGAGGAATAGCGGAGACAAATCGCGTGATTGATGTTCGACCCCAAGAACCCTCGAGAAATAAGAGCACCTGGCCATGCTATCACTCTACCGCACCTAGCTACAGTAATCTACTAGCCCATCAGCTACAGTAGCCTCACAAAATCCAGAAATAGATACCCTAATTATCTACTGCAACGCTCCAGACAAGCCACTATAGCCTACACGCTCGCCTGTTACCGCACCTCCACTAAATTCCGAAAAATGCTTCAGTAACTCATCCGTCCGCAAGTAGTCATGCCCTCGTCAAAACCTACAGTAACCCATGCGCCGGTCAGTTACCGTACCTTATTCCAAGCTCGATTCCTTCCTCGTCTCTTCTCGTCTCCTCCTCATCGCTGATCGTGCCCGTGTCGAACCCTCGCCGGTCCCGATTGAGACGCACATCATACCGTATCCTGAACTTACGGTAATCGATAACGGTTGGGTCCGGGAGGTTCTCAAGCGTTTATTATTTCGCATTTCAGCTCTCTCGATATCGCACACTATCTCGAATGTCTGTTCGTCGAGAGAGTGTGCGCAATGGAGAGAGCAGGCTTCGCTACCGTAGTCCTCACCCGTTCCGTCGAGTCGGTTGCTGGCCGCTTGTGGTACGGTAGGTCTTGGCGAGACGGCGCGGCAGAGTGGCAGTCGCCTGAAGGTACGGTATTCAACATCTGGCGATTCGGGAGATCTCCACGCGTACACTAGTCTTGCCGGCTAGAACTGCACTCTCTCCATTCTGCACACTCTCTCATCGGTGAGGGGAACTAGATAGTGTGCAAAATGGAGAGAGTAACCATCCGATCCAGCATCACTCCGAGGCGTTCGACGCTGCTACAGTACCTCGTCCCTTCACTCCTCATCGTCCATCGATACCCTTTGGTCCGAAATTGGTCGAAACAATTTTGTCTCAGAATCATGTCCCTATAGGGATTTCTTACTTATTTTTGAGCGTAGAAAACGAATTTGCTAACAATATCTCACGAAACTTCGAAATAAAAAAGTTATGCAATAAAAAAATCACAAAAATAATTTTTCTCTGAATTTTGGTCATACTTTTTTATTTCGAAGTAACACGAGCTCGTGGTGAAAAAGTGGCAAAATTCGAATATTTATTATCTCGAACAAATTTGTCTTCTGGATTTTCTGGTGCATTTTTGCACGCCGATTCCGAATTTCTATATGCCAGCTCATGAAAACGTGAAAGAAAAAAGTTATGCTCGAAAACTGTCAAAATGGGCACTTTTTCGGACAAAACCACGCCCTCTTTTTTTTCTATATCCCGATTCCTCTGATTTTTGGTCATGAAGTAGGTACTAGTAAGTACTAAAATCACTCTCGGGAACTTTCCGCAGTCTTGCCGATTTGAAAAGTTACACTACTATTTTGAAAAACGGACAACCCTGCTCCGGCGCTTGTACAAGGAATGACATTACCAATATAAGAAATGGTGCCCTATGTCTCCTCTTTCGAATGGACATTAGCAATTGTTCCTAGCATCATTTTAAAGAAAGTTATGGTCGTTTTACTGAGTCGAAATTAGACAAAAATTGCATAGTGTACCCACTTTGACCTACCAATACTCGGAGGTAAGGATCGATATAAAAGTTCTGCCAACGTAGTTTGATAGAGCACCATTTTATGAACCTAAGTTTCACTTTTAAGCATGATCGGAGGTACAAAATTTCTACCGCCACGGGGGCACCATTTCTCTCGATTCTATCGTGATTCGTCTCTTAAGATGTCTTTATCTCGTGAAACGAGCAATCACCGGTCGTAAACTCAGTTTAGCGATTTTTGGAAAGCTTACTAGCCGTAGAATTTGAAAAGGCTACTTATTTCCAAAGAAATCAACTAGTAGAACGCGATACCACTGAGCCCGCAATTCATCTCAAATACAATTTCAGTGCATCAAATAACCACCGATCAAAATTTTTACGACGGACATTTTTATCCCGTTTCAAACCTACAGTACTCCATTCCAAACCTACAGTAATCCATTCCAACCTACAGTACTCCTCACCTTCTCGGGGCAGGGATATCCCGTGAGGATGGCACTCGGGGGTCCGGCCAGTTCCTCCCCATGGATGACCAGTGATCGCTCCACCACCTCCTTCATCGGCACCAGCGAATCCTGAAAGGAAGAGTACGGTAGTCGATCGATCGAGGAATTACGGTATTCGAAGCAATTTGGGGTTGCGGTAGGCGAGAGGAGAACGCGCGTTGTAGCGATCGAGACTAAGGCATTAAACAATGGTATTTAAAATAGCATCCTCCACCACAGACCGATTATCGACTGCAATTCCTTCAAGCAGTGTGTTTTCCCTATGGAGCACGCTTTCACTGTTTGTCTAATTCCGCTCGCGAAATTCATGAGCATAACACGATACAATTTGTTTATTTTTTGAAGAGTGCGAAGAAAAGACTACACATCCCCCGTGATAAATTCAGCATTTTAAGGTTGCCTCTGGTGCAAACATCCACCCTGTTCCGACAGAATCAACCAATAAATATTAAAGCATTGATTAATTTTATGAAGCAACCGACCACTGGAACTGGGTGGTTAAATTTCTCCATGAGATCATCTACCTTTGGTGCACGCATTCACATGGTGACTCCTCACATTGAATGAATAAAATTTCCCGTTACTACAGAAATGAATAGACATTGAAATTGTGATAGCAGTCAATTGGAGGGTCTGTTAACTTTATGGTAGTCAAAAAATACAATTTTAACAGCTTCCTTCCTATACCTACTAACGGTACCGAGATTCACCTGCTGGATCACAACTCTAATCACCCCATATTTTAGATTAAAATCCAAGGATGTTTATTTACACTACGCAAATTCATGAGCATAACACCTGCCTTTGGCTCACGGATTCACCAAGCTATGACACTATCTTTAGTTGGTAAAACACGAACAATAAGCACGATCATAACCGTATCCACCTACCGTATCATAGCAGTGCGTTTCCTGCTGTTTCTAGAGATCGACGATCAGACACTGCAGGACCTCCAGTGCCTCGGGGATTTCGGCTGAAGAATTAAATAATATTATATCTTATTTCGGCTATCAACTCTCTCCATTCTGCACACTCTCTCGTCAGAGTGATCAACGAGAAAACGTACCTAATCGTAAGGAAAAAATTGTGTTTGACCAGACCAATCAATTCATTATTAAAATGCACTGGAGAACTCGTGATTATATATCGTTGGTGGAGCACAAACTCACCAAGATTTCAAAAAAATATCAGCGGGCCTTGGGAAGCATTTGATGGGTAATTTTGGTAGAGAATACATGGAAATACAATACATCAACAATTATTTTCTCTGGAGGCCCTCCCACAGCATTTTACGCCCACGTAAAAACGACAAGAAACGGAAAATTCCCCTTTGAGCCGACGCACGTCTCGACAACAGATAATAAATACAGAGAATACTGTAGGGGTACCGTATCCACCCACCGTATCATAGCAGTGTGTCTCCTACTACTGCACGACCTCCGTCTGTTCCACTGGCTGCACCTGCTGCAGTTGCTATAGGGGAACCATCGGTCCCATGGGTCCCATCGGCTCCAGATCGTCGATCGGACACTGCAGATCCTCCGGCGCCTCGGGGATGTCGGCATATTTCGGCTATCAACTCTCTCCATTCTGCACACTCTCTCGTCAGAGTGGCCAGAGGAAAAATTTGGATAATCAGATGGAATAAAATAATTGTGTTTGAACGGGCCAAATGTTGCAATAAAAATGCACTCGATAATTGATTCTATATGAATGAGTGGGAGTAAGTAGATGATGTGAGTGTACTGAGTTATGCCCAATGATCATGAAGGAATAGATGGTTAGACTTTATCGGGTCAGACGCGTTTCGGGCTAATGCCCATCATCGTGATTCTATAGGGGTGTCCCATAAGTCTTGATAATTTTTTGTTTTTTTATTTATTTTTTATTTCTTCAACAGTTTACAATCATCAATAATCAATGTATACCCCCTTCGAACCCACGACCTGTCTCCATCTTTCGGGCAGGGTGTTAACACCTCTCTTCCAAAACTCGGGAGGCTTAGATATGATCCATTCGGTGAATGCCCGAACGAGTGAGTCTCGGTCCTTGAACTTCCTTCCCCTGCAGAAGTCAGAGAGTGAGCGGAAACAATGGTAGTCGCAAGGGCTAATGTCAGGGGAATATGGTGGATGAGGAAGCCATTCCATATTAAGCTCGTCCAGTTTGGTCTGGGTGATTTTCGCGTGATGGGCGGGCGCATAGTCCATCAACATCAGAATGTTTTCCTCGCTCATGAGTTCGGGAGGGACCCTGATGGCGACCTCTTCCAGTTGTTGAGTGAAGAGGTCGGCAGTGACCGAGGTGTTAGGGGCGAGGATCTCCCAATAGAGGGGACCGAGGGAGCAGAAGAAGAAGCACAGCATTTCCCTCTTTTCGTGTTGCTCCTTCTTCGGGGGGGGGGGGGGCTGGGGCTTTTCATCCACGTCGCACCACTGCAGTCTCCTCTCCGGATTATCATAGGTGATCCACTTCTCATCTGCTGCGATGATGGAATTTACCCATCGCAGATTCGATCTACGAGAGAGCAATTCCCGACACACCTCAACTCGCTTTTTGAGTTGTGCCTGGGAGAGGTCATGGGGAATTACTTGGGGGAGCTTCGCTGTCTTTCCCGCCCGATGGAGGGTCCGACACACGGTGGTCTTGGGAGTGCTAGTCTCTGCCGCCAACATGCGCACACTCTTCTTCGGATCCTTCTTCAGCGCAGTGAGAACTCGAGTGGGTTTGCGAGAAATTGGGCGACCGGATCGGGGTTGGTCATCGAGGTTATAATCTCCTTTCTTGAAGCGGGTGTACCAACGATGGCATGTAGCAAGGGAAGGGGCATCCTCTCCATCCGTAAGCACCAGGTCCGCATGAGCTTCTTTGGATGTTCGACCAAGGCGGAAGGAATGAAGTAAGACAGCGCGTTTATCGTGATAAGTCTCCATCACTAGAATGACTGTGGCAAATTCTAATCTGATGCAATGCCAATACCCCTTCGACGTCAGCATGATGCAATAGTTTGTTTACAATTTGCATTTCGAAATCGGGGCATTCGATTGCGCAACAATGATTTACGGAGCAATTCTCAAGACTTATGGGACACCCCTATATATCTTGGGTGGATCACAAACTCACCAAAGATTTAAAAAAAAAATATTCAGCGATCCTTGGGGAGCGCTTAAAGGAATTTCAGTGGAGAATATGACGCCGTTTGCCTTATTTTCGAGCAAGGCAGCTCAAAAAAGATCGATTTTCCGAAACAACGTGTCTAGGGGTTATCGAGGGTGCTGAAGACGATGGGCATATCCATTTTTGCCTCAGACCCACCGTTGGCTCCAGAAGGCGACACGTCGAAATCACATTTTGACGTATTACTCGGAACTCGAGTGTGCTTATTTTACGGGAGTATGTTTCCTGGGGTAGATTTTGATGGTTTAGTTAATTTTTCATGATTTTCAAAAATAATTTTTAAATTATCAATTTTTCGTAGACTGAGAAAAGCGCTTAGCAATGTGACCACTAAATAGGGCGTACTGAGAGGATTCAGAATATATCATTTTAGCTAATTCTGTCATGCGACCGATGAGAAACTTAATTTAAAGTGTATTTAGATTGTAAGTTAGAGAGGCTATCCTCCCCTTTCTCCCCTCTTCCCTCGTGCGCTCTCTCCATTCTCCACACTCTCTCGTCGCGCTGGGTCATTGAAGCGATTGAAGGGAGAGAAGGCGCATCTTTTTCTTCAATCTAAATACACTTTAAATAAAGTTTATCATCGGTCGCATGACAGAATTAGCTAAAATTATATATTCTGAATCCTCTCAGTACGCCCTATTTAGTGGTCACATTGCTAAGCGCTTTTCTCAGTCTAGGAAAAATTAATTTAAAAATTATTTTTGAAAATCATGAAAAATTAATTAAACAGGCGTGTTCGCCATCAAAATCTACCCCAGGAAACATACTCCCGTAAAATAAGCGCACTCGAGTTCCGAGTAATGCGTCAAAATGTGATTTCGACGTGTCGCCTTCTGGAGCCAACGGTGGGTCTGAGGCAAAAATGGATATGCCCATCGTCTTCAGCACCCTCGATAACCCCGAGACACGTTGTTTCAGAAATTTGATATTTTTCAGCTGTGCCAGACTCATCCGAAATTGCTCGAAAATAAGGCAAACGGTGTCATATGTGGAAATACACCAACATTTAACTTTTTTAACTGGAAGCCGTCCCGGTTTCTCGGGAATGTCCGCTGTTGACAGCTGACAATTATTTTCGAAATTATTTTGTTCTTTGATTTATATCCATATTTTAAAATGGCAGTAAATAGTGTTTAAAATGTCGAAGAGATACTAACTGAAGTTAAGCGAAAAAAGTCCCAATATTATCCCAATGGTGAAGCACTAATTCAGCAAGTTTTCATGAAAGAACTGTCGAATTTTAAATACAATTTTACATAATAAATTATATTAATAAATAATTCTAACCCGGATCAGTCTCCCCTCTCGCCTCCTTTATCTTCTGCCAGTGCTCGTGGTCACCGAAATCGTCGCCCGGACTGAACAGCGATGGGTCCTCGCTCGATTCCTACAGAAGGGGGATCACGGTAGGCCAATTGGGCCATTGCGCTCAAGCCTCAATTAACCCGCACAATCCCACTCTTCTTGATATTTACCTTGCCTGATTTTTAGCTCTCCATTCTGCACACTCGGAGGACAGATAGGCAAACACGTGTGCAGAATGGAGAGAGCTGCCACTGCTGAAAGCTTCGCCGGTCTGGGCTTCAGCATAAGAATAGCCGATTGCGAATGCAAACTAGATAACGGTTTGAGAGATAGATACGCGATCGCTTCGAACGTTTATGGGCAGATTGACAGTAGGGTCACGGAGGATTGACGATGTATGAGAGCATTTGCGGGATACGGAAGGTTGATTAATGTTTCATACTTTACTCAAAGGTTGAGTGATGCCCGATTTATTCAGTTTAACAGACAACTTAAGATCAAGGATCACCAACTTTGAGGTGCGGCTGCCGCTCGTCCGCCAGGGTATCTATATGCCGGCGAGTCTGACAATCAACAATTATACACGGTAGCAGATAGTGCGGTAGCATTATTTAAAATATTGAGATGGATTTCAACCTTACACTGGCTTCCCATTTTTATCTCTCACTTAGTGAAAACATGAAACAGCAATGTGTCGCGACGAAACCGAATCTGCTCTGGGTCACTGCACTTTTTTGCCCAAGTCTACAGTAGGGTTGCCTATTCGTCCTGTCGTAGAGGCGCCGCTACCTCCTCCCCCACGTTCATTGCTAAATCTGGAAATCGCGCCGCTCTCACAGGCCGAATGGCCAACGACGTATCATTCTCGTGTCCAATCGAGTATCACTTCCACAGTATCCCATGGTCTAGTGTATTTTTATTTGTTCCCTAACCAACCTCTCTTTATTGTCCTTTCCATTCCATTGTTAACTTGGAGCAAACATGAAACGGCAATGCGCTTTGATACTGTTTTCACCAATTAATTGAAGCACAGATCGTGGTGCATGTTTCCGGCCTAGT
The DNA here is from genome assembly GCA_036245825.1 of Pristionchus entomophagus. Taxonomy (NCBI): domain Eukaryota; kingdom Metazoa; phylum Nematoda; class Chromadorea; order Rhabditida; family Neodiplogasteridae; genus Pristionchus; species Pristionchus entomophagus. The sequence goes on from BTSX01000001.1 coordinate 6,054,469, forward strand.
TTACAGTTGCAAACGGCATCTCATGCTCCAGAATAATCGATATCCAGCTACAGTAACCAGTTGACTCAAATATTACATAACTTACTTTGACATTGAAAGGACTACACGACATTGATTTTTTTCAATTTAGTTATTTTAATATTATGTTGTATCAGCAGCGTGCCGTGCCTCCTCCGTCTCCTTCGGGAGATTAAAGATATCGTTTTCGTTTTTGCTCTTTCCATTATGCACTCTATCGCGCTCGTCAGACAGAAGAAAGAGTGTACCGGAGAGAGCTGAAAACCGAAACGACATCGCATGATACGGTTTCTACCTAATCACACGGGTCAACCAATAATCAAATAATGTGAACTCATTACTGAAAGCATGTCCTAGATGGTATTCGGGGGATGGCATGCCGAATTTAATGCAAGCGCTCTCCATTCTGCACACTGTCTAGTCGCTCTAACCACCGTGCAGAATAGGTTTCTTTCAGATTTGGTAACTTAACCGATCTCCCACATGTTAAAATTGACGACAGTTACCAGATGATTTTATATTATTTTGAAAAAAGAGCATGTGTCTCTTGTATTGCGTTTCGCATTTAAGTTTTCATCTAGTGCAATCACGAAACAGCGTTTCGCCTTGGATGCAATTTATAGCAGTTTGATTCTTATTAAACATCGGACTGCAGAAAGGATATCAACTACCGTATCTACGTGAACACAGTAATCTACAGTAACCATACGACATACCATGCTCGTGGAAGTCCCAGGCGTCCGTCTCGACGTGTTGATTGCCCTCCGACTCGGAGATGCGAAGCACGACCTACGGTAGGGATACGGTAAGATAGGTAATTAATAATAAAAAAAAGGTTACGGTAGATTTGGAGTACGTTTACAGTAATAATACGATTATACTGACTGAAATAAGTATGTTGTTCGAGAATGGATTACACACATATCGACGATCGAAAACCACGCATCAGTTGACTTACTGATGAAACACAGATGGTCAAGGTAACTTTTGGTAGCCAACCATTAACAAATCCACCTGGGGCCAGATTTCTGGATCGATAACAGTAGATCAGACCAGAGATAGTGTTTCGGTTCCCAGCTCTCTCCATTCTGCACATTATATCACCGACCAGAAAAAAACGAGTGTACAGAATGGAGAGAGCTGAGAACCGAAACACCATCCCTAGACCACACGCGCCTTGGCGGTACTCCATGCTCCGGCCGTCGTTGGATGCATCGAGGACGGGCCGAAGGGCGCAACGGCACATTGCCGCTTCACAATCACGTTAAGAGGAAACTGGAATGGGGAAGATAATTCCTGGTGGAATCGCGTTCTTAAAAATCATATATGAATAGATACACAAATTAATTTGAGAACTAATTGGTCGCTAGGAGATTTTTCACTTAATGATCACGCGAAGCGGAAACTGGAATAGGGGAAAGTTAATTTCAGGTCTACCACAGTTCACAATAGGGATGTCTATACGGAATTTATTCCGCAATTCCGCATCATTTCCATTTTTTCATTCTCGATTCCGCGATGTCGTTTACACGGGCTAATCTCAACTCGAAATTCCGCAATGATTGCGGAATTCTGCAAACAAGTTGATTTGATCAGATCTTCACGAAAATTGATTTTAATGAAAAATCGACAAACCGATCATTTCAGACCGAATGCGGAAGAATAACCGAGTTGTTATTCCGCAATCATTGCGGAATTCCGCAAACAAATTGATTAGATCAGACCGAATTGCGGAATAAATGTAAAACCAGAATGAAATTGAGAGAATTCCGCATTCCGTTTAGACATCCCTAGTTCACAATAATGGTTTATGCAAGCTTGCGCAAGACAAATTGATCGTTAGTTAGTTCATGGTGCGTTTAGCTTGGTGTAATGCGGTTTCATGATTAATCTAAGCGTATACAAAAAAGGCAAACCGTAATGGTATCTTGATGCGGACTATCTACATAAATTCAGAAACGAGGAAACCCGATCTTCTTATCACTATATTACATTAGATGATGCTTCTGTCTAGATGATTGTAGCATTCAAGATCGCCTCAACAAATAGCGATAAGTGTCACACTCTCTTTGTGTGACATGACCCATTTAGAGATAGGTGGGAAGAACAATGATATCATCATCAGAAAAACAATCAAACATATGGGGTGACACTACTACAACAGGCTACTCCTCTGAGAAGAGGGACGGGGGAAGGGAGGTCCAGCAAGAAAGGGGGAGTGGGTCTCACACCGGTTATAAACTACGGTACAAACAATATTCTACTTCTGTACCGGTTATGGTAGCTCTACTGGTTACTGTAAGGCACCGGGCGGGGGATCTACAATCTACGTAATAAAACCCTTGCTGGACAAGAATCTCAATCATTCAATGCGAGATAAAGCTCTGTACTAACCTACTCTACAACATACGAAACTGACTGAAATATTAGAAAATTAATAATCTAGGTTATTTACAAAAGTTCTTCTAAAAGTTCCGGCGTTTGCGCGTTGTCGGCTTGGGACACGAGTGTGTCGCCGAATGCACCTGAATTATTAAATATTTCAGGATTATTTTTCAACAATGACAAGACTTCCGACTACCGAAATTCACCAGCTAGTGTGGATCACCTTTTAGTATATTTAAATGAATTTATCAGCGGATTTTTGTTGTATTCGGGTAAACCGAATACTCTAAATGTCTAATCTTAAGCTCTCTCACCGACGAGAGAGTGTGCATAATGGAGAGTCTGATATACGATAGAGTATGCAGAACGAAGAGTTCCCCTGTTCACTCACCCTCAGATTGCTGTTCTTCGCGAAGCTCCGACCGCACACCCCACACACGAACGGCCGCTCGTCTGAAAGAATAAAAAAATGTGATCTTTGATCTCTGGACTCAACCTCTAAAATTGAGAATCACAATTCACGAAACGATTTCTAGTGCATTTTATTCAGTGAAAATGCAAGATACATTTTAAAATTATGATTAGTAGAATCATGAAGAGAAAATATTTATTAAATCGAAGGTTCCGTGAACTAGAATTATCAATAGAGCAAAACGAGGGCAGATCTAGATGATAGAGTCACCCTGAAAGTGGGCGGGGCTTACCATTGTGCAGCTTGAGATTTATTTATTTATTTATCGTACACCACTGAGGTGCTTCAACAAGTACAGAATGTACGAGAAAGGAGAAAGGTAATGAGAATACAACTAGGGGAAGGATGCGTGAGGAATGAGGGTGGGGTAGGGGGGAGGAGGGGGGGGGGGATCGATCTTCTCATGGAGTCGCACATTGGAATGTCGAGGTGAGGGAGCCTCGTATGCGGTAGGAACTGGCCGCTGATCCAATATATGTCTTATTGGATGGAAGTGCTTGACGAGGTAGATCGAGTTGGAAGGGGAAGGGGGTGCGAATGGATGGGGATGGGTTAGAGGGAAGGTCACATATTCAAAACTTCTATTCCGAATGCACGAGGTAAATTAGGATGATTAAACATGTGAATCTTAATAGTAGGAATAGACAATTTGGGGTTACAAATCAAGTGCAATTTATTTAATAAGCGAGCGGTTCTGTGAGAAAAAGATACTTTGAGATTTTCTCTCTTGAACGGGGGTAGATGAAGAACAAACGAACCATTACGTCTACTAATTGCACGATATGTGTAAAAAATGTGTAGGTTCTATAACAACAAAGTTGGCAAAAATTTTGAGAGCTAAGACAATATCGATCACAATACGACGAGTGTACAAAGTATTCAATGAATATAGAGATAATCTATCAGAGTAGGATGGAACAACGGGATCTACTCTGGAGCAACGAAAGTATAAAAGTCTGGTAAACAATTGTTGTACTTTCTCTAATTTCCGAACAAGACCTTTGGACGAGGGGGACCAAACGGGAGATGCATATTCTAATACGGGGATAATGAATGACTTGAAAGCGGAGATGTAAGGGGAAGGAATAGTACAGCTGATACTGCGAAAAAGGAGGTAAACAAGTGAGGTTGATTTGAGACTTACAATCTTAATATGAGAGTCGAAGTTCAATAGAGGGTCGATAAAGGCTCCTAAATCACGAATGGAGTCAGAGATTGCAAGATTGCTAGAAAGAAGAGAGTAGGTGGTTCTGGGATTGTGTTGTCCTATGTGAACTATGTTGCACTTTTTCTCAGCAACTTCTAACTGCCATGTTTTGCAGTATTCCGTGAAACCCAAAATCCCGGACTGAAGTTGAGTGGGGCCGTCGGATGGAGAGAGTGGATCAAAAGTGGTGTAGAGTTTGATGTCGTCAGCAAAGCCGACAAGAGAGTTTAGGGTAGGGGGAGAATACCTTAGGGAGATCAAAAGTGTAAAGGAGAAAGAGGATTGGACCTAATACTGTCCCCTGAGGGACGCCTGAGGCAACAGGTTTCTCAGAAGAGAGAACATCGCCAATTCGAACTCTGAAACTCCTTTCGGAGAGATAACCTGAGATCCAATTCAGCAAACAACCGCGGATACCAATTGAGTCTAATTTGAGCAATAATTTACTGTGAGAGACCTTATCAAAAGCCTTAGCTAAGTCAATATAGGCAACGTCAACACAATAATCATGATCAATCGAATCGATTGGGTGCAGTCAAGTAATTGGGTAACAGTTGAACGTCTAGAGAGAAAACCATGTTGCTCGGGGGGGATAATATTGTGGGCGGTACACCAATCAATAATAGTGGGCTTGAGCAATCGTTCCATGATTTTAGCTGGGATGGGGGTGAGACTAATTGGGCGGAAGTCAGAAACAGAAGATGGTGAAGCTACTTTGGGAATAGGGATCACAATAGACGATTTCCAGAGAGAGGGAATATTACCAAGCATTAAACTGTAATTAAAGATATGAGCAAGAGGTGTGGAAAGAGAAGTAAAAAACTTCTTGAAAATAATGGACGGAATGTTATCAGAGGGGAGAGAACAGGAAGAAGAGAGACGACTAAGGTGGGAGGCGACTTCGTGCGGGAGGATAATAGAGACACGAATGGATTGGGAGACTAGAGAGGGGCAGGTCGGGACAGTTCCGTCGTCACTAGTATAAACTGAGGTGAAATAATCAGCTAGAGTTTCTGCTTTCTGGGAGGAACAAGCGACTACGGAACCGTCAGGAGCAACAATAGCGGGAATAGTTTGTCCTTTAGACTTGAAACGGGTCGACACGTAACGATAGAAAGAGCGACTATGGTTACTGGCAAGCAAACGATTCTCATAAGAGCGAATATGCTTTCGTATTTCACTATCTAATTTGCGCGAAACTTGAGAGAACTGGGACAGAACAGGGTGAAGATGGAGTTTGTAAAACAACGCGCGTTTATGGGCAAGGAGTGATTTGATATGAGAAGGGTATTGGTCAAAAGGAAGAGAAGACTTTTTGAGAGGGACAAAGGAAGGGAATAACGCAATGATATGAGACACAAATCGATCATACAGATCGGAGACATAGATGCGAGTTGAGATTGAAGTTGTGTGCGAAGACCTTCGAGCATCCAGACACCGGGCACTGAATAGAGAAATTTAATTTATATGATTTTTGATGACCGATACGATTCTCGTTTGTTGCTCTTCCATGCGTGTAACCTATTACTGCTGAAACCGAGATTAGCCTGCCTGAGAAAAATGCTTGAATCCAGTACTCTTTTACGATCGTAATGTTTCCGAGGTGAAGTTGGTGCCAGTATTCGACGGCATTCGATAATTATTTTTAAAGGATAGGAAACCATACCAAACAGAAATTAGTATTCGTAGACTGCCGATCTTTTTGTTTTACTACTGATACCAGGATTCGCCGGTCAGAATTGAAAAACTTTCTAACTATATATGAGAGAGACTGGTTAAGAGAGATGACAGAGATCGCTCTTCCTATTGCGGTGATGCCGAATAACACCCATATATGGAACTCAAGATCACGTGTCATCGAGGTTAAATTATATGATTTTCAATACAAGAGAAGCGAAATCATCCATGCAGTTCCTAGCGTCTCGATCATTTACAACCGATATTGATACTAGGGATGTCGTTTCGTTATGATTTTCGGTACTACCGAAATTTTTCTTCTAAGTTTTCGGTAGTACCGAAATTCCTGTACAATTTTCGGTAGTACCGAAAATTTCAGTAGTGATTCGGTAGTGAGCCCATAAAGGGGAACCTTGGGAGAAGTGTCAATCCACCTCACAGGCAAAGATTTACAAAATTTGAGACTTCGTCATCACTATGTAAGGATCACATTTTCGCTCATTACTCGCTTCAAAATCATCGGGGAACCTTGGGAGAAGTGTCAATCCACCTCTCATGCACAGATTTACAAATTTGAAATTTCGTGATCACTATGTAATTTTCACATTTTCGCTCATACCTCGCTTCAAATTCATCGCCTGACGCCAAATAGGGGTACCAATTTGAGAAGCCTGTCGAGGGGGTTCGATTGGTTCTTGAGTCAGCTTCATGCGATAATTTTGAAGCGAGATATGATCGAAAATGTAAAATTACATAGTGATCACGAAATTTCAAAATTGTAAATCTTTGCATGGGAAATCGTTGTGTACCTTTCCCAAGTCTCTCCGATGATTTTGAAGCGAGTTATGAGCGAAAATGTGATCTTACATAGTGATGACGAAGTCTCAAATTTTGTAAATCATTGCATGGGAGGTGGATTGACACTTCTCCCAAGGTTCCCCGATGAATTTGAAGCGAGTTATGGGCTCACTACCGAAATTTTCGGTACTTCCGAAAATTTTCTTCAGGAATTTGGTCACTACCGAAATTTCGCGCGTGCCTGTACAAAAATTTTTGGTACTACCGAAACCGAAACCGAAACGACATCCCTACCGAAACTCACTTGTCAGCGAGAATAAAATTAATATTTTGGATTTTTTAAATAAAATATATTTTTCAAGAATTGGAACGTACGAAATTGTTGTTCAAATTTATTTTATTTGATGCGCGAGGATTATTGTTTTGCATTGTAATTATAAGCCACTCATAGTACTGTTGAAACCACAATCTGCCAGAATTTTTTTTTCAAACGGGCTCAGAACCCACCTTGTACGGTTTCTCTCCGGTGTGGCTTCTCTCATGTCTGTTCAGCTTGGTTCGTTCCGCAAATGCCCTACAACGGATAAAATATATCGATCGATTGTCGAAAAATTACTGTATATAATCAATTCAATTCCGGATTATGGTATGTGCAAGTTCAATATCTTAGGATATTATTGTAAGATTCAAAAACTCAGTTAGAGCTATGGACTGTTTATCATACAGTAGGCATGATGAGCGGAACAAAATATTCGGTAATTATTTATTTAGTTTTCAAATATTCCCGATCTTTCTCCTATTTGATCCTGGATGCAAAATGCGCTGATTAAATACAAACACTGAAGGCTAGAATCCCATATTAATTATTGCTAAACACAGTAAATTGGACCGTTCGTAATAACAAGTGAAACGGTTTATTTTCATGCAATAGTTTACATTATCCAATGAGAACGCATTTCATTATTTACCCAGGATTGCGATGATATTAAAATGCCAATGATGTCCAAATCCACCTGCATGTACAATTATCATATTTGAAAAAATCTGTCCATTCCAAACTACAGTAGTACCTGTCGCACATGCTGCATGCGTAGATCTTGGGCGCGTGCACCAGTTTGTGCTTGCGGAGAGCCGTGAGAGAGGAGAGCACGGACTGACAGTTCTGCAATGAGGGAAGTATACTGTATAGTAGGGAATCCATAGATAAAATATAAGTGAGGGGAGTACTACAGGCAACGGAAAATCCATATTTAGCCATATTTTTATCGCGTTCGAGACCACAGTATTGGTTACAGTATCCCCCTCCTCAGGCTACTGTATCCCTCATCCTCGCCTCCTCCGGTAGAAATTCCCTGTGAGTATGTTTGGAATGGAGTACTGTAGGTTTGGGCATTACGTTCACTTCCCATAATGCCCTGACCTACAGTACTCCATTCCAACCTACAGTACTCCTTACCTTCTCGGGGCAGGGAAATCCCGTCATGATGGCATACGGGGGTCCGGCCAGTTCCTCTCCATGGATGACCAGCGATCGCTCCACCACCTCCTTCATCGGCACCAACTAATCCTGAAATGAAGAGTACGGTAGTCGATCGATTGAGGGATTACGGTAGTCGGAACAATTGGGGGTTACGGTTATCAAGAGTAGAAGATGCGGCGTATAGATCGAGGCAATAAAAAAATGTTTATTTTATTATCACGTCTGCTGAGGTCTTATTAACAAGTACTATCTCTCCAATCAATAATTTACCTCTGATACACGTCTCACCTGGTGCCTAATCTCGCTGAAAATCTCTCTCTCTCTTTCTGAAGTTTATTTACAAACACGTATGATACGAATATTACACATCCCGCTTTCATCAGCTTAACGTCTGCCTCTGGTACACACATCCACCTAGTTCCGACTGATAAACAAATAAGCTTAGATAAATAAATAAATTTTTAGGTGATAAAACGATCATGTAATTGCGTGGTTCATTATCTTCAGTTTATCATGAACCTCTGCGTCACGCATTCACATGGTGCCAATACACCTCACCCATTTCACACTAATAAAAGCCTCTTTCTTCAACAAATAATAAATACTGAGAATAATGTAGTCAGGATACCGTATCCACCCACTGTATCATAGCAGTGCGTCTCCTCCTCCTGCTCGACCTCCGCCTGTTCCACTGGCTGCACGTGCTGCAGCTGCTGCAGGTGACCCAGCGGTCCCATGGGTCCCATCGGTTCCAGATCGTCGATCGGACACTGCAGATCCTCCGGCGCCTCGGGGATGTCGGCTGAAGAAATAAACAACATATTATCATATATCGGCTATCAGCTCTCTCCATTCTGCACACTTTCTCGTTAGTCTGGCCACTGGCTAGTATGTGTAGAATTTAGAGATACGATACTCGAGACGATTTCCCTAGTCAGTTGGAAGGAAGAATGTTCTATAACACGGGAACAGCCCAAAATTAAAAGGCACTGGAGAACTCGAGATTCTATCCTATGGATGAAGCACTAACTCTGCAAGATTTCACGACGGATTTTTCGGTTTAAAATATAATTATAAATTAATTATAAATTTTAATTAAAATTCTAACCGGGATCAGCGACTGATCATCAGTCTCGTCTCTCTCCTCCTTTATCAACGGCCAGTGCTCGTGGCCACCTAAATCGTCGCCCGGACTGAACAGCGATGGGTCCTCGTTCGATTCCTGGGATTACGGTAGTTATTGGAGATACGGTAAGTGTACATTAACCGCAGAATGAAGTTTACGATAAGCCTCAAGTCTCAACACAGGATTACAGTAGGGTCACGGTGGATTTGCGGTACGGCACTAATTGTGCTGGGAGGGGATACGAGAAGATTTGTGTTTCACATTTGACTCAAATGTAGAATGGCGCCCGATTTATTCAGTGATATAAATCTTTTGAAGTGATAAAAATCTAACTGTCTTCATTTACTAATTATTAGACATAACCTACAGTGCAAAACAGTAAACATGAAATAAGAATTCTAGATCAAAGATCGAGTACTAACCATGAGGTGCGGATGCCGCTCGTCCTCCAGCATATCCACGCCCAGTCTGCAAACGATCGATAGCTACCGTATTCATATCATGTACGGTAGTTCATTATTTTCACCGCGATTCGCCAAGGAATTATCCCTCCTCTTTCAGCTACCACTTGGTGAAAACATGAAACAGCGATGTGCCCCGACGAAACCGAATCTGTCCTGAGTCGCGGCGCAGTTTTCGCCCAAGCCTACAGTAACGGACGGCGTACCAAACTCGTTGCCATTCGGATCGCATCATACTGTTTCTACTAGTGATGTCGCTTCGATTTTCGACTCTTTCTGCACACTCTCTCGTTTATCAGACCGGCGAGATAGTGCAAAATGGAGAGAGCGAAATCTAAATTACATTCCTACTTTCTATTATACGTAATGACCGGGGCCAAACGATAATTGGATAAAGTGAACGGATTGTTTTAAGCAGATCTTTTATGGTACTACCCTCCGCGATATCCCGAATGGCGTAAAATATTTTAACGTTTTTTTTTCTAAAACAAAACAAGGTGCTGTGGCAGAGCTATCTATGCACCGTTGATGCCAGAATTTACCATGCACCATTTTTTAAGAAAGCGAACAGACTAGCGCACTTCACGAATACACAATGCTTCTAAATAAATTTCGATGCCAGAATTCGCCTGCTAGTGATTTCGCACCGGTCTTGAAATCACTCTATTCTGCACACTGTCTCGCCGCTCAGATAATCAAAAGCGTGTGCAAAAAGGAGAGAGCAGAACATGGAAATGATATACCTATTGCCCAGAGTTGTACTAACCATCTACAGAACCACATGAGCATCTACCGTACCCACCTTGTATGATTTCTCTCCGGTGTGGCTTCTTTCGTGTCTGTTCAGCTTGGTTCGTTCCGCGAACGCCCTGAAACGATCGATTAAACCGATAATTGGGCAAAGTGAACGCATTGTTGTAAGCAGGTCTTTCATGGTACTATCCTCGGCCTTTTTATATCCCGAATGGCGTACATATTACAAAATTTTTTAAACCTTTTTCTAAACAGAAGCAAGGTGGCAGGGCTTTGAACTACATTACAACAATACAATTTTTTTTTTAGAAAATATCACACTGTGCAGATCTGCAACTCCATAATCATCATTATCCTATCCAGTGATTGAAAACTATTTGTAAAGGCTGAGATCCAGGGACAATTGTCCTTCCCTATCTCAGTTTCCCTATTGACTATTTGTGAAGCTGCGATGCGACATGTCATCACTCCTCAACATACCTAGGCTATTAGTGAATATGCCATTGAAAAATTGTGCCATCCATTTTGCACATTATCTTGTATATCTAACCACTGTGTAGAATGGAGAGGGTGTAGTAGTAGTAACCTAACCGATCTCCCACATATTGACTACAGTTACCTGATGCTTTTAAAAAATATATATATTTCATGAAGAAGTGGATGTTCTCAAAGCATTGCTCTTCGCATTTGATTTTTCACCTAGTGCAACCATGAAACGACGATTTACCGGGGATGCAATTTATGGATGAAATTTTATAATTGTTTACCACCACCAATTACGATCTACAGTAATCAACAGTGCTCATACGACGTACCATGTTTGTGGAAGGCCAGGCGTCCGTCTCGACGATCTGATCGCCGTCAGACTGGGAGATGCGCAGTACGACCTACGGTAGGGATACGGTAAGATACGATTATGAAGATAAAGAAGGAAACGGTATATTTGGGGCTATATTATTGAGAAAAAAACAGGCTGTGCTCCCCAGTGATGTCAAAATCGACATGAGAAATTTTCGAAAACGATGCCGATAATAGTGTCGCCTGATAGAACTGGATGAGCTCTTTTCAACGGCGTATCTCTTTCGCTCCTAAAAGGTGTCAATCATGATGAAAAATCTGCGGGAAAGTCAAAAATGCACTTTACGTTAAAGCGTTGGGAAGTCCGATCTCAAAAAAACGACACCTTCCCACAGCGAATGAGATACACCATTGAAAAGAGCGCATCAAGTGATATTTATGGGTACTATTATGGGACACATTTTCTGGAAAAAATTTCCCATTGACATGACTTTTCTTTCACTAGTGCAAACATGAAACGACGATTTACCATGGATGCAATTTATAGCAGTTTTGTGCGCGCTACACGGTAGCTTAGGGAGAAAATACCAACTACCGTACCCACGGTGATCTACAGTACCCATACGACGTACCATGTTCGTGGAAGGCCAAGGCGTCTGTCTCTACGTGCTGATCGCCGTCCGACTTGGAGATGCACAGCACGACATACGGTAGGGATACGGTAAGATAGGCTATGTAGATAAAGAAGATTACGGTAGATTTGGTTTACGTTTACGGTAAGAATACTATGTACTGAAATAAGTATGTGGTTCGAGCATGGATGACAAACAGATCGACGATAGAAAACCACGAATCACTTAGCCAACTGATGAAACACAGATGGAACAGGTAACTTTTGGAAAGCCAATCATTAACATACCTATCGGGATCAGATTTCTGGTTCGCTAACAGTAGATCATACCAGAGATGGTGTTTCGGCTCGCATCTCTCTCCATTCTGCACACTATATCACCGGACAGAAAACGAGTGTGCAGAATGGAGAGAGCTGGAAACCGACACACCATCACTAGACCACACGTACCTTGGCGGGACTCCATGTTCCGGCCGTCGTTGAATGCAGCGAGGGCGAGCCGAGGGTCGAAACGGCACATTGACGCTTAGAGAGGAAACTGAAATAAGGGAAAGGTAATTCCATTCGGATTAGCGTTTGAAAAAATCGTAGAATTGTACACAAATAAATTTGAGAACTAATAGGTCGCTAGGAGATTTTTCACTTCATGATCAAGCGAAGCGGAAACTGGAATAGGGGAAAGTTAATTTCAGGTCCACCACAGTTCACAATAAAGGTTTATGTAGTGCAAATTGATCGTTTGTTTTTATAGTATTCATGGTGCGTTTAGCTTGGTGTAATGCGGTTTCATGATTAATTTAAGCGTATACAAAAAAGGGAAACCATAATGGTATCTTGATGCGGTCTATCTACATAAATTCAGATACGAGGAAACCCGCACTTCTTATCACTTGTCAGGTCGAGAAGAGAAACTATATTACATTAGAAGCTTCTGTCTAGGTGTTTGTAGCATTCAAGATCGCCTCAACAAATAGCGATGAGTGTCAAACTCTTTTTATGTGACATGAGCCTAGACTTTAGACCATCATTGTCTTTATCTGAGATTCTGAAAGAATGAGAAGAGATAGGTGGGAAGAACAATGATATCATCATCAGAAAAACAATCAAACATATGGGGTGACACTACTACAACAGGCTACTCCTCTGAGAAGAGGGACGGGGGAAGGGAGGTCCAGCAAGGAAAGGTGAGGGGGTCACGCACCGGTGATTCACTACGGTACAATCGATATTCTACTTCTGTACCGGTTACGGTAGCTCTACTGGTTACTGTAAGGCACCGGGCGGGGATCTACAATCTACGTAATAAAACCCTTGCTGGATAAGAATCTCAAGCATTCAATGCGAGATAAAGCTCTGTACTAACCTACTCTACAACATACGAAACTGACTGAAATATTAGAAAATGAATAATCTAGGTTATTTACAAAAATTCTTCTAAAAGTTCCGGCGTTTGCGCGTTGTCGGCTTGGGACGCGAGTGTGTCGCCGAATGCACCTGCAATATAATTAATAAGTTAATTAATTGAGTAATTGAATCGTTACATATTATTATGCTTATAGGGTACTGAAGCAAGGGCTGATTTTATTGGTGAACAGATCGCCATCGAATAATTACTATACCAAGAATCTCCCGACTTTAACATATTACTGGTACCGTGATTCACCTGGCAGATAACAGCTCAAAACCTAAATTATAAATACACTTTACCAGCACCTAAAGAATATTCTGCTCGTGTTTATGGCGTATGAGAAATTCGTTTGGACTACCATCTTTATGCACACATTACGCTTTTTGTCATCAGTTTAGAAGAGCAACGACACCTTCTAGCAGGGCCAACCAAAATAAACGTAATGGGATTTGGAATAAAATGACCAGAGAATATATGACTGTGGCCGGATAACGATACACTAGGAATACCTATTCGATTCTTAGCTCTCTCCATTCAGCACACTCCCTCATTGCTCTCTGAACGAGAGTGTGCAGAATGGAGAGACCCCCTCACTCACTCTCAGATTGCTGTTCTTCGCGAAGCTCCGACCGCACACCCCACACACGAACGGTCGCTCATCTGAAAGAGAGAAGAGATTTGATCTTTGATCTCTGGACTCAACCCCTAAAATTGGGAATCTCAATACACTAACGATTTCTAGTGCATTTCATTCAGTGATATTGCAAAATACATTTTAAAGTTATGATTAGCTGAAAATTATGGAAAGAAAATACACATTAAATCGATGGTTCCATAACTAGAATTATCAATAAAAAAAACGAATAAATGGGCGGAGCTAGATGATAGAATGCCCTGTGGGCGGGGCTTACCATTGTGCAGCTTGAGATGTGAGTTGAGATTGAAGTTGTGTGCGAAGACCTTCGAGCATCCCGCCACCGGGCACTGAAGATGGAATTTAATTTTTACGATTTTTGATGACCGGTAAGATTCTCGTTTATTGCTCTTCCATGGGTGTAACAATTATACTATAACTGATGAAACCGAGAAACGTCTGCCTGAGAAAAATGCTCAACGTTTTGCACAAGTATTGTAATTATATATAATATATTTTTAGAGCCTTGAATCCAGTACTCTTTTTTTAATGATCGTAATATTTCCGAGGTGAAGTTGGTGCCAGAATTCGACGACATTCGATAATTATTTTTAAAAGATAGGAACCATACATAAATTAATATTCGTAGACTACCGATCTTTTTGTTTTATTAGGCTGGTGCATAAGTTTCTATAAGGTTTTGTTTTATCATATTTCTGCTCGATGCATTAATTTGCTTAAAGATTGAACATAGTAATATTTAGGGGTGTAGTAGTGCATTATAGTCCCACATTCAAATCGAATCGCTCTTGCGTGGAAGAAGAGATAAATAATTTAGAAACAAAATTAACTGATTTTCGCGCATTTTGGTATTCCTTTCACTAACTCTTCCTACCAAAAATTTACACCACACAATTCTGCCCAAAAAGTAAGAGAGGGGGCAAGGGTTGATTGTTTGTTTGACGTAAAAATATCCGACTTTCTAACTATGCGGAAAATAGAAACAATCGATTTTGGTACTTGAACCTCAAAATCACACTTCATAAAAAATCAACTCTTCTCCGGTGAAGCGAACCTTCTCGCAAAAAATATGGCGGACTCACATGCCATGGAGAATTGATTTGCAATATAATTGAGACCTGTAGGTTTATAGAACACAAAATAAGAAAATGTTTTTTTACGTCCAAAATGAGCAGATTTATGTTTAAGCACCTAATTCCAGAAGGCCAGAAGTGACAGAGCCGAATTGCTAACTATTTTGGAATCATAAACCAGCATAGTTTTGAAAAGTGACTTAGGTTGGGCCCAATGACAGTTCTTCACAAAGCGAAGCTTCAAAAACAAAGTGTATGTCACGGTCGAACTCGGCGAATTTGGCCTCACATTATGCCCTTCTTACTGATCAGCTAGCACTGATTCAATGTGCGCTATAATGAGTATCTAAGCCCTCATCGATTACCAAAAGTCGTTTGTTGATAGCTCAAATTCGATGGACAGGAGAGGTCAGAATCTTAGATTTTAAAAACCTGATAGAAACTTATGCACCAACCTGATACTACTGGTTCGCCGGTCAGAATTGAAAAACTTTCTAACTATAGATGAGAGAGACTGGTTAACATCGCTCTTCCTAATGCTTTGATGCCGAATAACACCCATGTGGAACTCAAGATCACCTGTCATCGAGGTTAAATTATATGATTTTCAATACAAGAGAAGCGAAATCATCCGTGCAGTTCCTAGCGTCTCGATCATTTACAACCAATATTGATACCGAAACTCACCTGTCAGCGAGAATAAAATTAATATTTTGGATTTTTTAAATAAAATATATTTTTCAAGAATTGGAACGCACGAAATTGTTCAAATTTATTTTACATGGATGCGCAAGGACTATTGTTTTGCATTGTAATTATAAGCCACTCATAGTACTGTTGAAACCAAAATCTGCCAGATTTTTAAAAAAAATCAAACGAGCTCAGAACCCACCTTGTACGGTTTCTCTCCGGTGTGGCTTCTCTCATGTCTGTTCAGCTTGGTTCGTTCCGCAAATGCCCTACAACGAATAAAATATATCGATCGATTGTCGAAAAATAACTGTAAATAATCAATTTTTCATTCCCGATTATGGTATGTGCAAGTTCAATAACTTGGAGCAAGATATTAGTTTACATTATCCAATGAACACGTATCTTATTATTTACCTAGGGTTGCGATGATATTTAAATTCCAATGATGTCAAAATCCACCTGCATGTATAATTATCATATTTTTAAAAAATCTGTCCATTCCAAACTTCAGTGAATGGGAAAAAGATTACGGTAGCTCTACAGTATCCAATCGATAAGTCGCACCTGTCGCACATGCTGCATGCGTAGATCTTGGGCGCGTGCACCAGTTTGTGCTTGCGGAGCGCAGTGAGAGAGGAGAGCACGGACTGACAGTTCTGCAATGAGGGAGGGATACTGTAGGGTAGGGTTGGCTAAACGATTGCGACCCCGCAACCTAAGATCGAGTGGAGGCGGAGAGGTAGCGACGCCGCTACACCATTGCGACTGTCGCTACCTCTCCCCCTCCTCTCGATCTGAGGTTGCGGAGTCGCAACGGAGAGACGTGCGATTGCGACGCCGCAATGGTCGACTAGCCAACCCTACTGTAGGGTATGGTATCGATTGAAGAATGAATAAGGGGAGTACTGTAGGCAATGTAGAGAACTAGAAAAATTGATGAAGGTTTGCGTTTTGGAATGGAAGAGGAGCGTTAGGTATTGCGCCGAAGAGCCCAAAGTGAAGAGATCAAACATAGACGTTACTTCAAGAGGTCACTATCTCGTGAAACGAGCAATAACCGGGAAATCATACATGGCTATCATTGTCCATTTCCCACACTGCACAGAAAAAGGTGGATCCATTCCAACCTACAGTACTCCTTACCTTCTCGGGGCAGGGAAATCCCGTCATGATGGAACTCGGGGGTCCGGCCAGTTCCTCCCCGTGGATGACCAGCGATCGCTCCACCACCTCCTTCATTGGCACCAGGGAATCCTGAAAGGAAGAGTACGGTAGTCGATCGATCGAGGGATTACGGTAGCCGAAACAATTGGGGTTACGGCAGCTTAGAGGAGAAGGCGCGATGTAGCGATGGAGACTATGAGTCATCTATGACAGTAAATAATAGTGTTTATTGGATTGCCTGCCGCGCGAAAATTAACTTTTTTGTAATTCGCCAAGTGATATTTTACCTTTGAAGCGCGCTTTCACCTTGTGCCTAGTTACGCTCCCAGTGTTATTTATCCAATGTTTTTTCTTCATGTTAGAATATCAAGCATGCCGAGCTCACTATGGTATTTAGAGTTCGACTAGCACACTTCATTCTGCACACTGTCTCAATGGTCAGCTAAACTAGAGAGTGTGCAGAATGGAGAGAGCATGCTAGTCACCTACCGTATCATAGCAGTGCGTCTCCTCCTGCTGCTCGACCTCCGTCTGTTCTACTGGCTGCACGTGCTGCAGCTGCTGCAGGGGACCCATCGGTCCCATTGGTCCCATCGGTTCCAGATCGTCGATCGGACACTGCAGATCCTCCGGCGCCTCGGGGATGTCGGCTGCAATAATATTTTTAAAAATATTTATATACAATATAATTTTAAATAAATAACCAATAAGAATTACAAAGGCTGTAGCGCTGTGATTTCGGACATCATGCATGCGAACCAGGGGGAGGGGGGGAGGGCATTCGAAGCATTCATTAGATTTGAGAACTATTAATTGAAGGTAGAAAAATTTTAAAGTGAAAAAAAGATATTTCTGAAACGCAAACGAACCGGGATCAGTCTCGTCTCTCTCCTCCTTTATCCACGGCCAGTGCTCGTGGTCACCGAAATCGTCGTCCGGACTGAACAGCGACGGGTCCTCGCTCGATTCCTGATGAGGGGGGATTACGGTAAAGACATCAATGCTTCAATGCCTAGCATTGATGTCTTTACCTATACGGTAGACAGAATCCTAATGCATAGGGGAGGTGGAGAGAAATACGGAAGGCCGATTGGCGTTCCAACGTTTACCCAAAAGTAGGGAGGAGACTGACTTCTTCAGTCATATTGGGATGAAATTGCAATAAATAACCAACCATGAGGTGTGGATGCCGCTCGTCCTCCAGCATATCCCTGCTCAGCGGCGAATCTGAAAATCGATGATATAATACGAAGGACCCCGCGCCTACGGTAGTCTACAGTAGCCCGTACCCACTGCGATGTACAGTACCCAGAGGACGTACCATGTTCGTGGAAGGCCCAGGCGTCTGTCTCTACGTGCTGATCGCCGTCCGACTCAGAGATGCGCAGAACGACCTACGGTAGGGATACGATTACGGTAAGATTATGGTAATATTGACTCTCTCCATTCTGCACACTATCTCGACTGGTCAAGTAACGAGAGATTGCGGAAAGACTCCATGCTGGCTTCCCTAGACTACTTGTTACGCTAAAATCAGAACACGATAAAAAATTATATCATAAAGCAAGAATGATTAAGATACGGTAGCGTTACCGTAGGACTATGATACGAATACGGCGAGGCAGAATGCGGATATTATACGAGCCGAAATCGATACAAAATCGACTAAAGAAAGTCATGAAATACATGCCCTACTGATGAAACATAGATGGGTTGGGTGAGTCGATCATTAACAACTCCACCCGGGGTCAGATTTCTGGGTCGAAAACAGGGTACTGTATCAGAACGTCGGAAACTCCGCCCTTAGAGGCTCTAAATAAATCAATGGATGATAGCTTCGGAATCAGGAGGAGTAAGGGGCGTGGCTAGGCGGGGTATCCGGCGCGCCAAAACTCGGAACTTGGCTCACCTTGGCGGGACTCCATACGCCCGATGCGGCCGTCGTTGGGTGCAGCGAGGGTGGGCCGAGGGGCGCCACGGCGCATTGCCGCTTCACAATCACGCTAAGCGGAAACTGCAAAGAAGAAAAAAGTAATTTCAGAGAAATCCCTATTTTAAAAAAAATTATACACATGTTGCGTACAACTAGTCACATAGTTTCCAGGTGACTTTTCGCTTCACGGTCAAGCCAAAACAAGTAAACAGAAAGGGGGAAGATCATTCCATGTCTCTTTTGAGCTTCCATTATTCAATAATTGTTGTAAACCAGGCCAGACCAGCAATTATTTATTATTTGTTCGTTTCGTTTGCCCTTTTAGGGGCAGCGTACTCAAGCGTTCGGCATTCCTGTCGCAGGATCAGACCGTGATGTTCACTAGGGTGGACAATTCAACAGATCGTCGGAGTGAAAACTATGCAATTCGTTTCGTAATGAGCGTGGAACAATGGGATAATTGCAAGTCGGATTGTCCGAACTCCGTTCCATTCTAGCGTTCGCCCACCTTCCTAACATGCACTACTCTCGGCCGTCGACTCCTAGGCGCGGCGACGGCGTATTCACTGCGGTAGTGATGGTAGCCGATCGATGGGTCCTCGCGCTAAATTCAGATGACGTCATTGATGACATTGATTCACACGATGACGTCATATGCCGGCGCCAGACAGCTGTTTGGAAGGAGAAACCCGAAAAACGAAAAGAAGAAGACCTACCTTTATGAGACGAGAATCGATGACCTCTTCGCGATTGAAATTCTGCAAAGAAGAGGACAGTCAGAAGCGTTGTTGCTAGGAGGCGAAACGAGCAACGCACCACATTCCTAGCTACGAAGGGCGAGGAGGGCTGGAAGCTCGGCGGGGAGATGTCGTCCCACAGTGATGGTGAACGGGGTCGCCCATCGCCCATGCCTAGAATAACATCGAGCGGTGAAGCGAAAATCGATAAAGTGAAGAAGCAACGAAAACTAAGAGTGCAGAGAGCAAGATCTAATGTTTGAACTTGGAACAGTGTGACGAAAATGAGCCCGGTTGACACGCCGAACAATTAGTGCTCCGACGAACGGTGTGAGATCAGGTGCGCGGCGGTCGCGGCGCGTGCGCCATTTTCAAACCGAGTTTTGTCATCGTCTCGTCTCTTCGTTCATTTTGCCGTGTTTTCGCTGTCGTTTCTCGCTGAAACGATATTAAAACGCTTGCTCAGATCATGTCCGAGTTCCTCAAGTGCTCCAAGATCGAGAAGGACTTGCTCACCAGCGACAGAATCCCCACCGACGACGTCTTCACCTCGTCGTGCGTTTTCTTTCTCAATTTCATACTTTTTATTATCGTCCCATTATAAGTATTTGACACTGTTCGGGTTAATCCCGTACATATCTTTGTATTTTGACTGCTTCAGCTAATTGGCATCATTTTTCACTCACTTTGAGGCTGTTTAACATCAAACTGTCAGGCTGTCGTCTTCCTATTGTCATCATTTCCCTTCCTTTTTCATATTTCGTTGTTCCAGGAACTCTGTCGTGACCAAGAAGGACCTGGAGGCGCCCGAGCGCAAGAGCAACTACGCGCCGCACGAGCTCGTCGCCCAGGTATGTTTCATATTTTTGAACAAGTAATAGTGGTTTGTCATGCTCAAATGTATTGCTGGGGATTACTTTTATTTTGAGGGTGAACCTAGCCGCTTGTAAAAGTAGCATGCTACGTCTTAGACTAATCATTGCGCCTGAACATAGCCGATGGAAAGTGGTTCATTTAGCGGCCCTCTACCAGTTCTATTTTATGTAGTTATCCCTGTCCGTTTGCTTTATTTTGGAAATAATGACTGAAGGAGCTGTATCAAGGATATGGTTTATGGGCTGAACCTGAACCCTCATGCCAATCTTCCAATCAGAACCCCATCTTCTAAAGATGTGTCGAAGCCTCGGTCATTCAGGGCTCGCGCATCGTTCCCAAGGTCTCCGACTTCGTCGAGGGCCAGCGCAGAATCGGCGGCACCGCGCATGCCGAGAAGCTCGTGCTGTGAGTTTGTTAATTAATATTTAAATTGAGGAGTCAAACTTAAAACTAAAAAGCCCCTTTTATTTTAGGTTTAATCATAAGCAAGAAAATGATGATAATAAGCAATCCCTTTTATTTAAAGTATTGTACGTGGTGTGATTTGATCGACCGTCTATTGTGATATGGGGCTCTTTCGAGAAAAGCGTTGCAAATTATGTGAGAAGGGATGACGCTCCTGCCCTTTCCCTCAATTCACTTCCATTTTCGATTGTATCTGAACGATTTTGATGAGAATGGTGTACGCTGAAAAGCTCGGGATGCGAGTTGGCTGGCAATTACAGGACTCTCCATTTTGCACACCATCGCGAATCGAGCTAGTGTGTATAAAAGAACTTAAACCAAAGCGCCTTACCAGGCTCTCATTCATCACACTGTATCTTCAGCCAATCAGACTGCTCCAAAACTGAATTGTTGTCACTGTTAGAATTTTCTATTTATGACTAATGATCTTCGGTGATTAAGCTTTGTAGGTAGTGTAAAATATTAAATACTTATTTTCCAGTGAGCTCAACGCCGCCTCGCAGATCAACCGAGGACCGCCCGGCGCTTTCCAGGTGCACCATCTATTTAAAATAACAATACTATTTTAAATACGATTTTTTATCATTTGTCCGATCATTTTAAACTATTAATTACATCTAGTAAATGCTTGCAGCTAATTTGTTTCCGATGGTTTCCAGGAACAGTTGCAATTTAATATCGGGTGATTTTGAACAATGTAATTCAATCTTCTTTTCTATGCCTGCTGAAAACGTTATGCATTAGTGATAAGCTCTCCAACCAGACTTGGGATAAGAGTGGTTCTGCGCGAATAGGTAACACCCGCTGACTTTGCGTTACGCAAGATGTTTATTCCGAGGCGTAAGTTAAGTTCACGATACGATCTTCCGATATTTTACACAATGAACGAAACGGGATTTAAATTCATTATACATTATATTTAACTTTAATTATTTTGCAGTCATCTCGTCTCCACCTCGATATGCTGCTGGGTCGCGACGAGTCCTACTCCTTCGGAGACTACCTCGGAGGATACGACAAGGAGTTCTGAATTATCGATCGACTGACCTACCGTATTCCCGTGATTATTGATCGATTCCCGCGCCCGTCCACTGTGTTGTACTAAGTTATGCCCACTATCGAGTATCGAGTATTTGCGATAAATTATTCACTGGACGCTTTTTGTGTGTACAGCAATTGGTAAGCATCCGAACAGAAGTACCTGAGAACGGTGAGATGGAATAATTTATCGATTAATCGAATCAGGATTGCCGCGGGTTACAGTAGCTGTAGAGTGAGGAAGCGAGAATGCAGCGAGTGCCAGGAATGGGTGAGTTCTTAATTATTTTGATTATGAACGCTGAGTACACTGCCTAAGAATGTTCGTGGATTATTAGATAGCATGTGTGATACGTCGAAGCAAAAAAACAAAAAAACAGTCCAAGGTAGATAAGATCCATTCCAAAGTAGATCACTAAAACTACGGTATATTCCAGCGAGTGTGCCAAAGCCGAATCCGCTGCACACGACGTTCAAGAACCCGAACTTCCCCGCGAACTTCATCAACGAGCACAACGTCCTGGAGTACTTCTGCAACCAAGTGAGGGTTATTTTTATATTATTTAAATATTTTTATATTTCTTTTTGCCGGCGCAAGTATAAGCGATAGTTCGCTCTCGCTAAAGACTATGGGGGCAGCGTGAAACGGTGAAGCAGCAGCTCTGTTTTGCAAAGATTGTTCGTAAGTTTTAGGAGGAACTTAATAATGTATCGTTGAAGCGGTGTCGTACGCGAATGTAATTCGCTGCGTGAAACGGGGTATCACCAGTTTTTAGTTGGCACAGAATTACGCGTGTTGAGAGATAAAAAATAAATCTGATCCGCAATCATTGAATCTGATATCGACCTATTTTATGCTGTCAAAACTCAATAGTTTATCTGAAACGGCGTATTACCGGTTTCGTGGAATCCTGAAAAAGGGGAACTTCTTCGGTTTTTGGCCCAGATTTCAACTGCGCAGATTGAAATGAGAGGGGTAGAATGGAAAACGAGATAAGGGAGAAAGTGAAAGCAATGGCAAATGCCGAAAAGGCTACCGTAACCTGCTTCGATACCGTAACCTCATGTTTTCCGTGCAGGACAACATCTTCTACGACATGAAGTCGTGCAATCAAGTGATCGCCATGCAGCGCATCGACCGACCACTCGAGGAGTGTCTGCAGTCAGTTGCATTTAATTTTTTTAAAGAATAAATTATTTTTAATGCAGTGTGATGGGATTACAGATGCGTAGTGCGATAGTAAAGTCTATTCAATTTGTGTGTGGTTTTCGAAATAAGTACCGAATGGCGAAATGAACGTGTGAAGTAAAACAAACGTTGCACAAATACGCCTGGTGGTTTCAACTTGCTGAAGCCCGAGATATACAAACGAGTTTCTCGTATTCGATAGACGGTAGACCGCGATCAGGCATAGTATATTAATAAGAATGGTGAAATGAGAATGTACCGGGTTAATGAAATTGCAAACCATGAGGAAAGTCTTCAAATGATCCTCACCCCAATGGGAGTGTGGGCAAATGCTTGGCTACTGTTATACATTGATCTAATGGGGAAGGGTTAGTGCCGTACCTTCCGAACCGGTAACCTCACTGGGTCTTGCGCTTACCGGGCTGACATATTGACCACTAGACCTTAGAAAGAGACGCAATTGCCCTATCGTAACTTGTCCCCCCCCCATAACTACAATAATCCTCAAATAAATAAATAATATATTTTATTTAAATAATAACTTTCAGATCGATGGCGGGCGAGCAGTACGTCCTCCACTCCTCCCGTCCTCCGCTCTTCGTGATCATGAAGCAGATGAGGACCATCGCACAGAATAGCCAGTTTAAAGATTAAGAGACCGGCTCCGTAATTTTGGAGTACACCACAAATCGCACTGATTCCTCACTCAATTTAAATATTTTATTAATAATTTTTAAGAGACCGGCTCCGTTATTTTCGAGGACTCGGCCGTTAGGGTCGGACATCGATATCACCGATCCGGTCCAAACTTTTTCCCTGGATACCCCCATGGGTCCCCATCACTAAACGGACACTATATGGTCCAGATCATTGAAACATAAAAATGGCGAAATATCGAATTTTGAAAACTCGAAAATTGGATAAAAATAACCGAACGACCTGGGTCCAAAGTTAGTGTGGCAATATTATACACATGCCTAGGCAACAAAAACACGTTATAATTTGGTTCAAGATTTCCATCGCTAACTTGTTTTTTCAACTTTCGAAAATGGTTTTTTTAATTTTTAAAAATCCATATGAAAAAACCGCATCACGGCTCTAACGCAATCTTGAAGAGCATTGAATTCTGCGTCGAACGAGCTAAATTCGATATTTTAAATTTTAGCCCACTTACAGATCTATAGACCTGAAAGAGGCAGCTGAAAAAAAGTTTTCAGAACCTCATCAATATGGTACTCATTTTGAAGCCCACATCGAGTTCTCGTTTTTGTTAGTCGTCGCGAGCGGTCCTTCTCCATTTCTCTGATAGAGAATGGAATCCCTCTAGTTCCCCTCGTCTACTCCATCAACTCAACAAGATTGGAATCCCCATCCAAGCCGGACTCTTATCACCGTGTAATGGGTATGACCTACTCTGATGTTTGGTCCCTCAGATACCATTCTCGTCGAGTCTCGTTTCGCGATTGATGACTCAAGTTTGGTGGACTCAGTTCTAAAATCACGGGAGCCTTCTTCCATCATCAACAATGAACACTCTACATCAAGTCCTATCGTCCTGGATGATCGCAACCCTTTCTCCAGCCAATCTCTTAGGACGAAATGATTCTCTCTCGAACGAAGAACCGACCCGAAACCTATCTGAAACCATCCATCCCCATCTGGCGTCAACTGCTTGACATGATAAATGTAAATGTAAATGTAAACTATATTTATGAGGTTCTGCAAACTTTTTTTCAGCTGCTTCTTTCAGGTCTATAGATCTGTAAGGGGGCTAAAATTTAAAATATCGAATTTAGCTAATTCGACGCAGAATTCAATGCTCTACAACATGAGATAATCGCCGGAGTGCGATTTTGAACTTTGTTTTTATTAGATATAAAATATAAGAATTTTCATGATTTTTAGAATTTGCATGGTTCTAACTTGTTCCACAACCAATTGCAGGTCAAACTGTCAGCACAAAATATGAAGTACTCGACGTGTGCTTCAAAATGAGTACCATATTGATGAGGTTCTGAAAACTTTTTTTCAGCTGCCTCTTTCAGGTCTATAGATCTGTAAGGGGGCTAAAATTTAAAATATCGAATTTAGCTGGTTCGACGCAGAATTCAATGCTCTTCAAGATTGCGTTAGAGCCGTGATGCGGTTTTTTCATATGGATTGTTAAAAATAAAAATAAAAACCATTTTCGAAAGTTAAAAAAACAAGTTAGCGATGGAAATCTTGAACCAAATTATAACGTGTTTTTGTTGCCTAGGCATGTGTATAATATTGCCACACTAACTTTGGACCCAGGTCGTTCGGTTTTTTTTATCCGATTTTCGAGTTTTCAAAATTCGATATTTCGCCATTTTTATGTTTCAATGATCTGGACCATATAGTGTCCCGTTTAGTGATGGGGAGCCATGGGGGGTATCCAGGGAAAAAGTTTGAGCCAGATCGGTGTATCGATGTCCGGCCCTAACGGCCGAGTCCTCGAAAATAACGGAGCCAGTCTCTAAAAAATTATTAATAATAAATAGTAAAATATTTAAATTGAGTGAGGAATCAGTGCGATTTGTGGTGTAATCGGCAGTCGAACATGATCGTTTGGATGGGAAAAAGCGGAAATAGTTGATAGCTGAGTGAAACGGGAGGGGACCGGGAGATATTAGAAATATGCCGAGACATACAACAGTTAGCATGCGTTTCACTATCTCAGCATTAGATACTGATGCATTGTTTGATGCTTGAGCAGTACGATCAGAATTGTTGTAAGAGCAGTGTAGAATAATTTAACGAGATAGTGAAACAAGATGATGCCAGGGATTTTCGGAATTAAAAAAAACATTTCATAAATTTTAAATATTAATTCAGGGAACTTCGTGACTCCACTCGCCTACTACTACGTCATCAACGGCACTGTGTACCAGGTGAGGAAGAGAGAGAGAGAGGAGGTATTATCAATGGGATAACAGTCTCTCCATTCCGCACACTATCACCGGTCAGTGCGACGAGAGAGTGTGCAGAATGGAGAGATTTGGCAAATTTTGGTTCCGCGTTTAGCGACTATTGCCGAGCAGCAAAAAAATTGTTTTGTTAGTTGTAACGTTTTGTAATGAGATAGCTCTCGAATCGGTGTTTACATATTTGAACATTTAAACCAAGACGAAAGTGAGTTGTCATTGCATTTAAATGTGAAAGCAGGTTTAACAAACAGGCTCGAAACCGCGTATCAACCGTTTCTTTTGAGGTTTTGTCTTTTTTAATTTCTTCAGCTGACAGCATCGATTTCATCAGGCAATTAGTTGATCAAACAATTTTGAGACAACTGTGAAACCACGAGTCAACCAGGCTTTGCAACCTAGGTTTATCAGGGACTTGCCGTATCTCACACAGTTTACCCGTGCTCGGGAATCTATGCCTTTTCCGTCCGTTCTTTCTTATCTTTAAAAATAATTAATTAATTAATTGATTAATATAATCTCAGGCTCCGGACGCGTATTCGCTCATCCAATCTCGCCTGCTGGGCGCGGTTGCCCCGCTGGGACAGGCATTCGAACAAATGCTCAAGTTCTCGAGGTATGAATGTTGATTTATTTAATTGGATATTAATATCGAATATTGTTTTACCGACTTAGCAATTTGAAAGCGTTGAAGGAGTTTAAATTCTCGATATTTTGATGTTTTTGAAGCCAGACGTTGTAATGATACTGATTGGTTCACAGATCCCCGTCCTATATAGTGACCTCGAAACCGAAGTGTGTCTTGTGAATTTTTGAAACCTGATTTGATTGTTTTACAAGTTTACGCCTTTTCTTTCATATTGTTCGTTGACCAGATATGGGCAACTATAATGACATGTGAAAGCTCGGAAATAGCTTTTATTTATTAAAATAAAATAAATATTTTATAGATTCAACGTTGCAAAGGGCTACTCGTGGGAATTTGATTCGAAGCCAGCCGGCGAGGGAGAAGAGGAGGGAGGAGATGAGGATGAGACACAGGGGGGAGGAGGACCTTCCACATCCAAGAAGGTATACGGTAGGCAAATACGGTGGAGAGTGGGATAGAGAACTAGAAACTCTACGGTGGGCCAGAACTAGAAACTCTAGGAGTAAGAAAATGCTTACGTGTCTTTATGAACGGGGGAAACGAGGGGACGACGGGAATCTTTTGTATTTTACACCGACACTATCGATAAAACTGATAAGTTGAAACAATATCATGACTTGATGAAGCAGAGAAGCATGAATGGACCGGGTTGAATTTTCGAAACGACGAGTAAGAATTGAGTAGAGGCGCAGAAGGACTGTGATTGAGTTGTGATTTTGAGCACAAGGCACCTATTGTTTCAGGAAAGCACTAGCATGATTTGTTGAGCTTTTGACGCCGTTAGTTGCCGGGACCGATATTTCGCGAAAATATGTGAAGTATCTCTAGCAGGAACTGGGTAGGGATCACGGCCGGACAAATCAATGATTCGCGAGGGGTACTGTAGCCTAAACTAAAACTCAATCGATATTTGTTTCCAGAAAACGGACGACGAGGGAGCGTACGCTGTGGAGAGATCGTCGGCCTTCCAGGAGCAGCGCACCACGAATATCATGCAGGTATACGGTAGGGGTGAGAGAGGGAAGAATACGGTAGGGGTGAGAGAGGGAAGAATATGGTATATGGAGGGGAAGGACTACGGTAGGGAGGGATACTATGTCATAAAGGGTACGGTAATGTGCGAGACGAACACCAGCCGATTTTGCGTTAGTTAGAAAATATAGTTAGAAAATAGTGTTCCTCGAATTTTTCATAAACTTTCTACAAGATTCATAGTATGCAAAAATCTCACCTATTGAATTTGTGTCGCGAGCATTATTGATAGTGAGCAGGGGAAGTGCGTCTTCAGTTTGATGTACTTATTTTTTTCCAATAAAATATCACTGTTCATTCACAGAGTATGAAATATTCCCCATCGATTTTGAGTTACAAACAGTACTTATAGAAAGTGGGCGAAAACCTTTGGTAGTGCGACGTCTTTTTGTTTCTTCCAATAACCCAACCAATCCTTTACAGCTGCTATTCGAGCAGTTTCCACCTCCATCTGGCGTCGCGCCTCCTCCAAGCAGCGACGCGGCAGCTGCAGCAGCCGACCAGTCTGCAGCAGCTGCAGCCACGACTACTGCAGCCAATCCACTGGGAGGAATGGCTGCAATGCTGCCACCTGGTGAGTGTGATGACGCTATGGACTCTCTCCATTATGCACACTCTTTCGGACGGACAGATTTCTAGAACATTCTAGCAACGATAATTCAGAATTCTTGAAACATTATCTGAAGCTGAATGACATATATATCGAAAGTCAGTTAGTATTTGCTTCACTGGTCTGTTCACTGGTCTTGGGGGAAGATGAGGATTACGGCAGAGTGTGCAGAATGGAGAGAGACATTAGTCGATGCTACAAAAACGAGCCACAGTCAGGTTGAATGAGAATCATGCGAAATCGCATGAAACAATGAACCGATTTGTCCACTCGAGTTTACTAGGGAAATGTTAATTACGGTAGGTCATCCATCAATTAATCGATTTCAGGAGACGAGGGCAGGGAGGATCAGCCAGCGACGAAGCGAGGAAAATAACGAGATTATGACATAATAATGACGTCATCGACATTCCCATATTGTACAGAGTTGATTTGTTGAACCGTTTATGATCTTTTTGCACGTTGTAATTCCATTATTAAATATTCGCGATAAACTGTTCACCGGAGACATGATTACTGTGCAATATTTCGTTAACTTCCGAACAGGGATACCTGTGAAATTATCAGGTGAATTAACTTGTAGAGTCGTTAATACAATTCAAGCACTGTCGTGGAGCCAAGCCGCGCGTTTGAGTTTCATGGTGGAATTAGATCATACCTAGATGGTTTCTGCATTATTCTGGTTTCCAATATTGGTAGTTAAATTATTTCTTGATGAGATTATGCATCCGCGACGCTCTTATGGAAACATTTCTCGTGAAACGAGCTATCGCCAGCTCACCGGCTATTCGGTGTATTACTGTAAGAACGCAATCGATTCGACAGTATCAGTTTAACAGTTTTTTTGGGTTACCGAACTCGGTTAAGCCATTTCGCGTTCATTTGACCTACAGTCGCGCTTGTATTTGTTTTTCTTTTTAGTATGTTCTTTGTATATTCGTAACTCTTCTTTTCCAGAATGGCTAGTAAATCCAACTTCGTTCTCCGCTGGGAAATCAGCAATGCAGCAGCGACTCTTGCAGCGGGAGATGCGCAATCGGAAGTGTTCATTGAGGGAGGATTCGAATGGTGAGATATTCAGGGTATTTACTGCCTGATGTTTATGCGCTTCATTCATTTATTGTCTTTTTTATCTTGTCAGTGAGGAATGATTTCAAGCTAATGCAGCTGTCACATCTTTGCTTTGGCAATTTACCATTAAAATACACAGTAG
Source organism: Pristionchus entomophagus (assembly GCA_036245825.1). Classification (NCBI taxonomy): domain Eukaryota; kingdom Metazoa; phylum Nematoda; class Chromadorea; order Rhabditida; family Neodiplogasteridae; genus Pristionchus; species Pristionchus entomophagus. The sequence continues at coordinate 6,083,955 of BTSX01000001.1, forward strand.
TCAACTAAAAAATACTAATGGAAGATATTTTTAGGATCGTGGGTGTTCGTCCTAACGGAACAGATAAAACTGGTCCCCGCCACACTAGATTCACCCTCACATGCAATAATCGGCAAGGAGGAGAATGGAAATGCGAGGCGAATGTTGAATTCGTTCTTCGCAAACGACAAGGTCTCTCCCAACATATAGATTCGGTTTGTTCCTGCTTTAAGAGCACATCTGACTTGTACGTTTCAGAAAGGCAATATTGTTCGAAGCATGGAGTTCAACGAAAAAGCGCGCGCTTATGATTTCATAAGTACTTACTGGAGACGTCTTGTGCATCCCTCCTATGTTCGTTTTATTAATTTAATTTAATTTAATTTAATCGATTTATTATTTATAAATATGCAGCCATTCATCACCAATGGCATGATCGTCGCTGAATTTCGTGTCAAGATCATTAGTGCGGAGGGGTTGAGTCTTTTTTGTACTTAATAATATATTTGGTTTGAAGATAATAGAGAATATTTCTAAAAATATATATATTTGAAGAAACGATGCAATTGGCACTACGCCGACTCTCGACCTATCCAAGCTCATTTCTCTTAACGAAATGAGCAATGTGACACTGGTGATGGGAGAAAAGAAGCTGCGAGTGTCGAAAGAGGTGTGTTTCAGAGTTATATTCCAGGTCTATCTTTATCCTTTCCTTGATTATGGTTTCTATCAGTATCGAAATAATATATGTTTCTACAATTATAATTTCATTCAGTATCTGGCTAATCACTCTCCCGTATTTTCTGCCATGTTCTTCGGAAATTATGCTGAAAAGGGAAAGGAAGAGGTGGAGATCAAGGATGTCATCTACGAGGTTTGTGAGGAATTTCATGATTAATAAATAATTTAAAATTGATTTCAGGAATTCCTCGACCTCCTTCACGTTATCTACTCTGAAGTGCCGTTGATCACATGTGATTATTATTATTTTCATTATTTAAATGAGGTTTATCAATTATTTTAGACCGCGGAGTTCTGCACATTCTGAAGCTTGCCGATCGATTCGAGATGATGGTGAGGATAAAGTATACTTTAAAACGGTTGAGTAAACCGTTCGATGTATCACTAATTTGTCTTTTGAATAATCATCCCTCTCTATTTACTACTATTCCATTATTTTTCATGATGTAAATACTGTTATTAAGGGGGTGATGAATCAAGTAGAGATGCATTTCATCCGTTCGACAAGATCCATGAAGGAGAAGTTGAGCATCGCTGACCAATACCGACTCACTAATCTCAGAGTAAGACGATTATCTTTTTTTCTGAAAAAAGTATTGAAATATTGATTTTGTTGATATTTGCACAGCGGGTAGTATGCTGTAGATGATAGATGCCATTTCGGCTCTCTCCATGCATCACACTTTATTGCCCGTTCAGGTTGAGTGTGCAGAATGCAGAGCGCACTCTACGATCCTGAGATCATAATGTATGTTACTTCAGTACCACTGTCTCAATACATTCACCAAGTCAGAGGACATGCTTCAGCAGTTCAAGGTTCGTTTTCTTCTGCCTATTTTTTACAACTAATATTTTAGATCTGGTGATTATAGAAGTAATTTTTCGATGTTTTTTCTTATAAATTATAATATTTCCTCTATTGTTTTTTAAATGAGTACCCAATATTCTTGAATTAAATTCTTTGAACGATAAAAGTTAAGGCTTGTTTAAAAAAAATTTCAGCCCCTTGATTCGCCATTTTTTCAGGCCTCTCCCGAGACTGCAAGCTACTCCGGAGAGCTGAGGCTCGCTATCTTCGATCGTCTCATGAAGCTTTGATTCCGATGTTCTGTTCCATTAACTGATATTTGTTTCTTGATGTATTGTCATTTTGACTGGTTTAGTGAACTCTTATAATTTAATAATGTTGTTGCTATGATGCACTATTTATTCAAAGTTTGATAAATAATTCCGTGTCCTCCTTTTTTGTTTGTTTAATATTATGAAGTCTGTCTACGTCCGGCTGAATATACTTCATATCCACAGAAGTCTCATAATTTGTCTCATATTATATCTGCAATAAGCATATTTCGTTTTTTTTTGTTTTCTCCACGCAGTTTTGAAGTATTGTAATCATGGTGAAACACAGATTCACATCGAACATTTTTTCTTCGTTCATTGAAACATTTGCCATCCTTGAGTCAGCTCAAAATTTTCGACTATGCCCTGCTAGTTCTCGATCATGTACCGTACTCCCTATCGTAACCCTTCTTCTTTCCATGGAGACGATTCTTCATCCCTACCGTAACCCTTACCGTATCCTTAATTCAGGGTGAAGATCCATCAGGCGTATCGAGTGCAGTACGTGCAAGATGTCTGTCTGCCAGCTCGCTCTCTCTTCGAGGAGAACAATCTCTCCGTCCTCAACTCTTACATATTCTTCATCCGAGTGGATATAGTCACCCTAGTACAGGTACGGTAGTTTTGGAATGGATTGGAACCAGTTGGCGATAGGCATACAATAGCTTTGGACTGGATGAGAATCAGTTGGTGCGGTATCTTTAGACTGGATTAGAATCCGTTGGTGTTAGGCAAAAGCTCTCTCCATTCTGCACACAACCAAACAGGTTTTGGCTCTCCATTCTGAGGTTGTGGCTCTCCATTCTGCACAATTAGACAGACGAATGAGTGTGCAGAATGGAGAGCGAAATTCCTAGACTACAGTAACCGTAACCCCTCTTATTCTCAGGAGAACGAGGAATTGATGGGTTCGCTGTTCCACGATCTCGTCAGTGCGGAAACATCTGCTAGTCGTCGTAGCGAATTGTCGGCTTTCCTCAAGGAATTGTGTACCATGAGTGGAGCATTGTAGCAGACTGGACCGAGCAGCAATGAGGCTTTATTTAAGGTACCGTATTATTAATATTAATAATTTAGCGTATTCTCGAGCTTTATCATTTATTGAACCGGAAAAGTGAAGAATTATTATCAGTAGGATGAGAAACGATTTTTCTATTAGTTGTGAAACGCGAGTGTGGCTACTTTTACATTTTTCAATGCTTGATTTGCGTAACGATAAATGCATTGTTCTTTTTCAGTCACTTCTGCAAAACGACGTGCTAAAGGCGATAGAGCCGACGTTCAGAGGGAAGGATGATTTCACCAAGCAGACGATAACTGAGATATTGCACATGGTGAGGAGGGGGATTGCGGTAGATGCTAGGGCTACTGTAGATATGGATTTTTTCGTTAAGATTACGGTATGCACAAGGTTTTGGTAGTTATAGATTAAATTTAAGGTATCCGAGTACAACTCGCAAGCCGTGCGCGAGTTTATCGTCCAGCAGAGCAAGGACAAGAAATATGTAAGTTTATCGGTTTTTCTGACTCGGATTACGGTAGATTTGAGCTCACTGTAATTATTAATATTTGGACGATCGACTATGGCACTCTCCATTGTGCACACTCTCGTCGGTCAGACAGAAAAGATAGTGTGCGAAATAGAGAGAGAGCTTTTGATCGACGTGCTAACAAGTATTGATTTTAATTTATTAATATTAATGATGTATTTTAGGAAGATCTCTTGCTGAATCTGTTGCTGAAGCACATTATGACCTACCGAGGCCCCGAGTTGTCGTCCGCCACGCAGATGCTGCAGGTGAAATTGATTCCTGACTTATTTTATTTTACATGGTTGAGACTTGTTGTGTTTGAGTTTCGGCTTTGGTTGAATTGGGCATAGTGAAGTAGAAAATGTTTAATTAACAACAGACTTATTCTACAATAAAATTGATATGATCGAGAACTCAAGACTCGCTACGATCAACACAAGAACAGAGAGGAGGAGCTGAAGAGACAGAGGGAGGAGAGAGAAGAGGTGAGATATTTTGTTCTTGAGAGTTTGACTTGCGCATGCGATTAGTTTTTTTTTTGTTGATAAAGGGCCGAACGACTATCAAATAGGCGTGAAAATAGGCTACTTCTATTAATGATAGTGCGAGAATACGCCGGGCTGAATTGAAAATTAACCAGTCGAAGAGATTTTTTTTGTTTTCTAGCGAGTTCTTTGACCATTGAATGAGCTTGAAAAATTGTGAATTGTAAGATTTATAGTGCCTGAAAGCGTTTAGTTGGATTCACAATTTCTTTTTCTGCCTTCTTTCCCAAACAAACTAACACGACATTATAATATTCTTTTTTATCAGGGCAGCAGCTACAATCGCAACAAGGAGGATGAGCGATGGAAATCAAGGGAGCGAGAGATGGAGAAGGAAGAACAATGGTTTGATGATGATGAGGAGGAAGAAGAGAAGGAGGAAAAGAGACAGGAGAGGAGCAAGGGTGAGCTATTTTATCACATCGATTCAATGAAATATTGTTTGAAATCTCCATCACGGGACTTGTTGAGATGGTGAAACTTGGATATACGTGGTGATTTCAGAAAGGTTGTGTTACTTAAATATTTTTTCTAGCCCCTTGCCCTCCAAGTTTTTTTTAATTTTTGAGAGGAACCCCCTTGAATGCGGGTTGCAAGGTCGTTTCATAACCTGAAGTAATTTTGGGTTTTAGATCTGAGTAAGGGGCGGTGGGATGAATAGCAAAATATAAATTATTTGTCCTCATACGTTAAATGGGACTCGAAAAAGCGAGAGTGCACGTCGGCACTCCGGTAATACCCATATCGACAAAGCGAGAAAACATCGTAATAAATGTTAAAAATTGATTATATCGAGTTGACCATGTCGGCAAACTTGTTAGGGCATATCAGCAGAAAATTCTAGGCGAGACCTCATTTGACGTATGTTTGTACTTATCGATGTAAACCCAGTGATTGCTGGCTGCTACATGATATTATAGTATGGAAGTGATTGGGACATTCAATACAGTCATGGTCAATGATATAAAATAAAAATGAAAACTAAAATTGCCACGAATTTCACCTGGTGACTTCTTGCTGCATCTGAGGCTCATATCATGGGCATCTCGTTATAGAATCAGTCGTTGTCGATCAGATCAGATGAGCAAATAAATCAATATCTTCCATCTTCAGGCGGTTCTGAGCTCGGCTTTCAGTCTCGCGAATGCGCCCAAAATTGTCATCAAAGTGTTCCAGGTGAGAATTACCTCCTTTGTGAATGATTTGCTTGTTCTGGCCGGGTTGAGTTGTGTTTCAGGTTCAGTGTATCATCAAAAATTTGATTTCGCTCTGTTGATGTTCTTAATGTAAATTCATTCCATTAGATTGGTATGGGGATACCATGTTCCGCTCGGTTACTGTATCCTAACCAATCAATGGATATTCTCTTCAGAGCGAAAGTACTCATTCACGTTATCCCTCGCCCGGCTCAGTTCCACCCCGTGAGGACGAGGTTTCATCCAGTCACGAGGCCTCCTCCTCTTCTCCCTCTGGTGCAGCACAGAAGCGACCAGCCACCGCCACCTCACCATCACCAACTGATGGTACCATACCCAAGAAGGTACGGTGGTACGGTAGATCGGGGGATACGGTAGTATTGACGGATCGCTTCTCTCTCCAGTCTGCACACTCCTCGGTCTCGCCGACTAAAGAGTGTGCAAAATGGAGATAGCTAGTCGATCCGGCAAGACTAGGGTACGGTAGTCAAGTAAATCTCATAGGATGACCAATAGTTATCCCTGTCTGAGCCAGATTCGGTTCGGATAATACAAGTGATAGCTGATGAGAAGTGTGCGTAGTTATTGATTTTCTATTTGAGAGGATTACGGTAGATTATCGATTGGCTTGTTCAGGGATTGGTGGAGAACGATTACTCGGATTCTGATGGAGAGACGGATGAGGCTGCGGGTAGCAGTACAGCGGGAGATGACGCGGTAAATTATTTACTTTGATTAATTAAAATTATGAAGAATAACAAAATAGAGTGTGAGGAACTTGGTGAATTCGTCTCACAGCGATCTAAGTAATGACGATAGGAAGATTGGGATCTGTCAGGCAGCCAGAGTGTGCGAAACGGAGAGAGATAGTGTTCGATCTGGCAATACTAACAGTTATTGATTTTAATTTTATTAATATAAATTATGTATTTTAGGACGATCTTCTGCTAAATCTGCTGCTGAAGCACATTGTGACCTACTGTGACCCCGAGTTGTCGTCCGCCACGCAGATGGTACAGGTGAGAACGGATTTTAAAAATATTTCATGCATTAAATTTTATAATGGACAAAACCGGCGGTTCTAGGCAGTGGTGAACATGAGTTTAGTGTTTGGTATATCAGGACGAGCAGGGATGGTGGATTGAGCCGTCCGTCATTCGAAGTAGTATATAACAACTATCGATTTTTTGCGGGCCCAGCCGTTCCGCGCTTCTGTCGTTGATGACTAGTGCTAAATTCAGTGTGACGACATAAATTTCGAAATTGTATTAAATTTGTACTATTAACTATTATTGTTGAGGTGATGCGGACCCGGAGCACATGGCGCAAAAGGGAGAAAAGAACGAGTTCCTGCATATTTTCTACAGCAAATGCCTGCCAGTCTTCACGAGTAATCTGGTGGAGATTGTGAATGGAGGAACCAGGCCAAAGAAAGGTCAGGAATTAATGATATTAAAATATTCATGATATTAAGTTTTTGTTGTTGTTGCGAAACCACTGGGAAATCCTCCAGTGGTTCCAGCAAAGTATATAGTCGGAATGATAATTTTGATGGCAATGTTCAGTGAGCGTTGGTTGTATAATACAAAACAATTTACCCAACTCTTTTCAGATGACTACCACACAGCAAAGAAGTTGTCCCTCGTGCTGCGACTCCTCAATTTCTGTGTCGGACCCCACGCCCTACCCGTGAGTTTTAGTCTTTTTATTTTTGATAAACATAAAAATTATTTTATTTTTTTCACATGTGACTTTGATGCTGCACCTGTTTCTTTTATCAAGGAGGTATACGACCCTTTCAATATCGACGATGAAGCTGTCACAAATATAACAAAAAACTGCATTCACAGATGCGCACTTTCATCATCCGTCGCGATTTCATGAACAAGGTGCTCGTACTTCTGAACAGCAGGCATCACTTCCTCGCGCTATGTCAGTTTTAAAAAAAAAGATTAATAAAATTATTTAAATAATAATTGCAAAACATGATTAAATATGTTTCAGACGCGCTCAAGCTGCTGCGCAGCGTGATCCAACAGAAGGGGGTTCTACTACAACTACTGCAACGAGAAGAATGTGAGTGGCGTTTTGTTGTAATGTCCAGCAAACGCACAGTTAGCGTTCTGAAAAATCCCTTGATGGCATGTATCGGGGCTGAAGCTGGAATATCTCTAGTGTTATTTTTTCCTCCAATTGAAACGAGAACTGAATTGTTGTTCACCCCTGAGCATTGCACTTAACATGCCATTGAAAAATGACTTGTGCTGGTCCCTTTTTCTATCCACATCTTCCTAATATATTGAATTTATTTATACTTGTATTTATTTACTAAATAAATCCCTCTCTGGTGTTCGACAAAATCGTGGAGTGTCTGGTGGATAATGGACGTCGCAACAACCTCCTCAATTCATCCGTTATCGAACTGTTCGAGTACATGCGACAGGTGCTATTCCAGGTTTCTCGACCATTTTTCAAATATAGCAATTGCATAGTTATGATGAAATAAGGCATTTTAACCAGGGTTGATTGTGTTTCAGGAGGACATGAAGCCAGTGATCTACCATATTGTGGAGAGACACCATGAGACGTTGAAGGAACACGACTACGTGAAGACGTTCAGGTGAGGGGAGGAGTGATTTAAATAAAAGATAATTAATGATTTTTTAAAATTTAAATTGTTTTATTTAATTATTTCAGAGATCTCAAGACTCGCTATGATCAGCACAAGAACAGAGAGGAGGAGCTGAAGAGACAGAGAGAGGAGAGAGAAGAGGTGAGCTAGTGAATTCTCGAGAGTTTTACTTGCGCATCCGTATATTTTTTCCGAGTGAGATCTGAACGACTACCAAATATGCGAGAAAATCAGCAACTTGTATTAATGATAGAGCGCGAATGCGCCGGTTGAATTCAAAATTAACCGTACTGGTCCGTACAATTGAATTTATTTGTTTTTTTTATAAAGATTTTTTTGAACCATTGAATTATCGTTAAAAAATTCTCACTTTGATAATGCGTAAATGCGCCGGGCTGAATTGCCAACTACTTTTCTGCCTTCTTTTTCCCAAACTAACTAGCCCGACTTCACTAAATTATTTTTTTCAGCAAGGCAGCAAGGCACAATCGCAACAAGGAGGATGAGCGATGGAAATCGAGGGAGCGAGAGATGGAGAAGGAAGAACAATGGTTTGATGATGATGAGGATGAGGAGGAAGAGGAGAAGGAGAAGGAGAAGGAGGAGAAGAGACAGGAGAGGAGCAAGGGTGAGCTATTTCACTGTATCGTTTCAAGGAGATATTGTTCTCAATCTCACATCACGGGACTTCGAGATGGTGAAACGACAATGTTCTAGGTATTTTTTAAACTTTAAATATAGTATTTTTCAAGCACCAGCAATGTGATGTGTTTTGATATGTTAGTTCGGCACTATTAGCATCAACCACTCGCTAAGGAACATACAGAAATTGTGTAACTAGGGTGTACGTGTTGATTTCCGAAGGGTTCTGTTACTTAAAATATTTATCCAGCCCCTGGCCCGTCGCCCGGTCGCAAATCCTGTGCCGAGCCCATGTTCCCCTAGATGAAATCGGCAAAGCAGGAGGTGGAGGTGAGCGGGGTGTTTGGAGGTACGGTAACCCTTTTAAAATTTTTTTTGCCTATTTCAAACCTTGGAACCGTACCCGTTGAGTGTGGGTTGCAGGCTCGTTTCGTTTTCTGGAGCTATTTGGATTATTCAATCTTTGTGCGAAATAGATGAGAAAAAACAAATAATTTGACGTTCACAAAGTGAGCTTTGTAATTACTGGCTGCAACATTTTCGTATCTGTTATCAATAGTATCAATTGCAATAGAATGAACATACGATCTCATTTTTTTTCAAAGCTTTATTTTTCACCTGATGAATGGTCGCTGCATCTTGGGCTCATGTACTCGATATCTCAACAGAATCACTTGAGAAACCAAATCAATATACCTACTTTCAGGCGGTCCCAAGGTTCTGAGCTCGGCTCTCGGTCTTGGCGGACTTGCGAATGCGCTCAAAATCGTCATCAAAGTGCTACTGGTGAGGATTACCTCTTTGAGAATATTTTTTTCTGACTTGGATCAGTTGTGTTTCATACTCATTACATCTAGAGTATTTTGGAGGAGTGCTTGATTATGCCGTGCTACCGTTGGTAAACATAAATCTTCATTGTATTCTTTGATGATATTATTGCAAGCTACCATATTCCGTAGCCCACCGTATCATATCGAATAAATCGATATTCTCTGCAGAGCGAAGGGACTCGTTCGCGTTCTCCCTCGCCGGGTTCAGTTCCACCCCGCGAGGACGAGTTTTCATCCAGTCACGAGGCCTCCTCCTCTTCTCCCTCTGGTGCAGCACAGAAGCGACCGGCCCCCGCCACCTCACCATCACCAACTGATGGTACCTTACCCAAGAAGGAACGGTAGATTTGGAGGAGGTTACGGTAGTATTATCCGATCGATTAGAAACTCTCTCGAGTCCGCACACTCCTCGGTCTCAATGGTGAAAGAGTGTGCAAAATGGAGAGAGCTAGTGGTCGATCCGTTAACACTATAGTCGAGTCTCTCATAGGATGACCAATCGTTATCTATGTCTGAGCAAGATTGGTGCGGATAATACAAGTGGTAGATGATGAGAAGTGTCTGTAGTTATTGATTTTTATTCGAGAGGATTACGGTAGATTATTGATTGGCTTGTTCAGGGATTGGTGGAGTACGATGACTCGGATTCTGATGGAGAGATGGATGAGGCTGCGGGTAGCAGTACGGCGGGAGATGACGCGGTACATTATTTAATTTAATTAATTAAAATTATTTTAAATAAAAATTAAAATAATGTATGAGGGACTTGGTGAAGTAGTGTCACAGCGAGGGAAGTAAAGGCGACGGAGAGATTGGAATTTGATTGGATCTGGTCCTCTTATTAACATCGAAAATTTAATCTATTTAAAGTTTGTGAAATCATGCCGACAGATTGAGCAGTAGCCCAGATTTCTCCTTCTATGAAATAGACTGAATTATCGAATGCTACAATTCTGGAACAACATATATGAAATGAATATAAAATATTTATTTTAAAAATCATACGTAAAACTATGTGGAGAGGTAAGGGATTTTTGTTGTTGTTGATGAATTATGCTGATTGGGATAGTTCAGAAGAATAGCGATAGCGTAGAATTTGATAAAACGTCTCTTTTCTCCTTAAACCTTGTGATTTCTCGCTTCAGCATCTCTTTATCATCAGTTCTCGTAGCGGACACTAATAGTATTCTCGTATGGTCTTAAAAATACCAATCCCCATCCCTTGCAGATGAGCGTGACTGCAGCAGCTGCAGCAAGGGGCGGGGACAGTGCTGCGGCTGCAGCCTCTCCAGCCAGCAGAGTGTTCGGAGGTACTATTCTATTTTATTAGTAAACTATTTTCTCAAATTTTGGAAACCCAGTGAGTGTGAGTTACAGGCTGGCTTCATATTCTCTAGAAATCTGGCTTGGTCAACATTGTTCAGGTTTCCGGTGCCGAAGAAATATTTTTTTTAGTTACAATTCTTTCTCAATGAGACCTTGGTGAACGAAGGTTGCTGAGGCGCTTCATAATCTCTGTCCAGACTATTCTCGGTTGAAACCGTGCGTCATTCCTGTAAAAAATCTATGTGTGATCTCTTAACGGGAATTATTTTATTCCAAAAAGTCATATCCTTCCTAAATTTCGACGTGGTGATTGTTGGCTACAGCGTACTCACATGAACTGGTTAGACATATCCTGCTTAAATTTTCTTGCTGGCGTGCGAAAAATAAATATTTTGTTCTGTATTTTCAATCGTATGAAAAAATGAATCAAAATATTTTCATCTTCATGTGGTCCCAAGGTTCTGAGCTCGGCTCTCAGTCTTGGCGGGCTCGCGAATAAGCCCGAAATCGTCATCAACGTGCTTCAGGTCAGTTTTATTCCGCTACGATTTTAGTCTTATATTTAGATATGACTTGTAATAGTTGTGTTCCATGCTAATTACATATTAAGGGTTTTAGGACGGCGCTTAATAATGCCATAGTACGCAATGGAAACGTAAAATCTATATCAATGATAACTAAGAACTCCGCGGCCCACCGTATCCTAATCAGTCAATCGATATTCTCTTCAGAGCGAAGGCTCTTTCGCGTTCTCCCTCGCCCGGCTCAGTTCCACCCGTGAGGACGAGGTTTCATCGAGTCACGAGACCTCCTCCTCCTCTTCTCCCTCTGGTGCAGCACAGAAGCGACCGGCCCCAGCCACCTCACCATTACCAACTGATGGTACCGTACCCAAGAAGGTACGGTAGGGGAGGGATACGGTAGATGGGGAAGGGGGTACGGTAGTATTCTCGGATCGATTGGCACTTCTCTCCATTCTGTACACTCCTCGGTCTCCCCGATCAAAGAGTGTGCAGAATGGAGAGAGCTCCAGCAAGATTAGGGTATGGCAGTGACGCAATTCTCATATCATGACCAATAGTTATCCCTGTCTGAGCAAGATTGGTGCGGATTATTCAAGTGGTAGCTGATGAGAAGTGTCTGTAGTTTTTGATTTTTATTTGAGACGATTACAGTAGATTATCGATTGGCCTGTTCAGGGACTGGTGGAGTACGATGACTCGGATTCTTATGGAGAGACCGATGAGGCTGCGGGTAGCAGTACAGCCTGAGATGACGCGGTAAAGTATACATTTTATTAATTTGAACTATTTAAAATAACAAAATTATGTGTGAGGGGCTTGGTGAAGTAGTGTCACAGCGAGGGAAGTAAGATGAGAAAGTGGGATTTGATTTGATCCGGTCCTCTTATCGAGATGTATAATTTAATCAATTTAAAGGACGTACGAAAAACATACTTAGAAAGCGAAAGGAGATCGATAAAATGTTGAAAAATAAAAATTTCGACGTTTTTCGGTCACCGTGAAAAGTTTATAATGTCATAGCCATTTTTTTTATTGCAGATTCGGATTGTACGCGCAAAACTACACCGCGCGTGAAATTCCCAGCGATTTTCATCCGAGCGCTCGGAATCCGCAGCTTCCCGCCCGAGGGTCTCTCGGAGGCTTACGAGAGAACGATGTCGAGAGATTTCGAAATTTCGAAACGATACAGTCGTTTTACAGTCGGGATACAGTCGGGTCTATCCCTATCGGTTAAGAAAATTTGATTTTTCGATCATTTTTCATGGAAAATATCATTTCTCCCCTCGCAGCGGCACTAACCACAAGTAAGTGACGGTTTATCAAATACGGGACCAAGACCCTCTTGACACTCAAGCGTGAGCCCCTGGTTCTTATTGCTAGCGCATCGGTTCCGGGGGTAGTCCAAAACTAGCGGGACTACGCCCCGCTCGTGCCACGTTAGGCAGATGGTCCAAAACGTGATGTGTGAGGTCGACCACTGACCATTACCCCCGGTACATGGTCCAAAACGTGATGTGTGAGGTCGACCACTGACCATTACCCCCGGAACATGGTCCAAAACGTGATGTGTGAGGTCAACCAAAGACCATGACCCCCGGTACATGGTCCAAAACATGATGCGTGAGTTCAACCAATGACCATGACCCCCGGTACATGGTCCAAAACATGATGCGTGAGTTCAACCAATGACCATGACCCCCGGTACATGGTCCAAAACATGATGCGTGAGGTCAATCAATGACCATGACCCTCGGTACATGGTCCAAAAAGTGATTGGCATATGAAATCACGAATCTGACCCAGTGTCTGACCAGTTGAACGGGTTACTGTAGGTTTCGATTACGGTAGGTATACTGTAGGTGTAGATTATTGATCGATTGGAACTCAAGGCGATAAATTACCGGATGAATCATGTATCTGACACGCGGTCTGACCCGCGTGGACTTACTGTTCCTTTTAATACTGTAGATATCGGTTACGGTAGGTGTCGATTTCAGATCGATAATTGAAGGGGAATTTTTTCATACATAATCCAGTTCATGGTAGGCTCTTGGAATGGTTTTAAAATGGATTGCCCAAACCTACCGTAGTTTGTGACGGACGCAAAGACAGACAAGTAATTTTTCAACTTTACTCAAAATAGTCCCAATTTTTTTTCGATTTTTTCTGCGTGAACGTCCTAAGTCCGGCTTCCACACCTCATAGGATAAAAATCAGTCATATCGCCGCACACAAAAGCATTTACCTTACGGGTTTGGGTAACGTAGTGAACTAGCGGAACTACGTCCCGCTCGTGTCACGTTAGGACGGGCGCTAGTAATATTGCTCAAATTCTAATGTTAAGCAAGGATCGCATGCTTGCTTGCGAGTGGGGCGTATACCGTTGCAAAAAGCTCGTGAGGCTTCGAGCGCTCCGGAAAAGTTGCGATGTAGACACTCCGCTTCGCTCCGTGGCTACATCGCAACTTTTCCTCCACGCTCTCAGCCTCATGAGCTTTTTACAACGGTATGGCCGGAGCATAGGCCAATTTTGGAATGACTTTTCATTTGGCATGTACTGGTCCAGGACCCATGTGGATCCCATGCGTAGGAAAGCAAATAGGTTTGGCATGGATCAAATGTGAGGTTCAGTCCAAATTTTGGAATGACTTTTCATTTGGCATGTACTGGCCCAGGACCCATGTGGATCCCATGCGTAGGAAAGCAAATAGGTTTGGCATGGATCAAATGTGAGGTTTAGTCCAAATTTTGGAATGACTTTTCATTTGGCATGTACTGGTCCAGGATCCATGTGGATCCCATGCCTTGGAATGAAAATAGGTTTGGCATGGATCAAATGTGAGGCTAAGTCCAAATTTTGGAATGACTTTTCATTTGGCATGTACTGGCCCAAGACCCATGTGGATCCCATGCGTAGGAAAGCAAATAGGTTTGGCATGGATCAAATGTGAGGTTCAGTCCAAATTTTGGAATGACTTTTCATTTGGCATGTACTGGTCCAGGATCCATGTGGATCCCATGCCTTGGAATGAAAATAGGTTTGGCATGGATCAAATGTGAGGCTAAGTCCAAATTTTGGAATGACTTTTCATTTGGCATGTACTGGTCCAGGATCCATGTGGATCCCATGCCTTGGAAAGAAAATAGGTTTGGCATGGATCAAATGTGAGGCTAAGTCCAAATTTTGGAATGACTTTTCATTTGGCATGTACTGGTCCAGGATCCATGTGGATCCCATGCCTTGGAAAGAAAATAGGTTTGGCATGGATCAAATGTGAGGCTAAGTCCAAATTTTGGAATGACTTTTCATTTGGCATGTACTGGTCCAGGATCCATGTGGATCCCATGCGTAGGAAAGCAAATAGGTTTGGCATGGATCAAATGTGAGGTTCAGTCCAAATTTTGGAATGACTTTTCATTTGGCATGTACTGGTCCAGGATCCATGTGGATCCCATGCGTAGGAAAGCAAATAGGTTTGGCATGGATCAAATGTGAGGTTCAGTCCAAATTTTGGAATGACTTTTCATTTGGCATGTACTGGTCCAGGATCCATGTGGATCCCATGCGTAGGAAAGCAAATAGGTTTGGCATGGATCAAATGTGAGGTTCAGTCCAAATTTTGGAATGACTTTTCATTTGGCATGTACTGGTCCAGGATCCATGTGGATCCCATGCCTTGGAAAGAAAATAGGTTTGGCATGGATCAAATGTGAGGTTCAGTCCAAATTTTGGAATGACTTTTCATTTGGCATGTACTGGTCCAGGATCCATGTGGATCCCATGCCTTGGAAAGAAAATAGGTTTGGCATGGATCAAATGTGAGGTTCAGTCCAAATTTTGGAATGACTTTTCATTTGGCATGTACTGGTCCAGGATCCATGTGGATCCCATGCGTAGGAAAGCAAATAGGTTTGGCATGGATCAAATGTGAGGTTCAGTCCAAATTTTGGAATGACTTTTCATTTGGCATGTACTGGTCCAGGATCCATGTGGATCCCATGCCTTGGAAAGAAAATAGGTTTGGCATGGATCAAATGTGAGGCTAAGTCGAAATTTTGGAATGACTTTTCATTTGGCATGTACTGGCCCAGGACCCATGTGGATCCCATGGTGGGGAAAGAAAATAGGTTTGGCATGGATCAAATGTGAGGCTAAGTCCAAATTTTGGAATGACTTTTCATTTGGCATGTACTGGTCCAGGATCTATGTGGATCCCATGCCTTGGAAAGAAAATAGGTTTGGCATGGATCAAATGTGAGGTTCAGTCCAAATTTTGGAATGACTTTTCATTTGGCATGTACTGGTCCAGGATCCATGTGGATCCCATGCCTTGGAAAGAAAATAGGTTTGGCATGGATCAAATGTGAGGCTAAGTCCAAATTTTGGAATGACTTTTCATTTGGCATGTACTGGTCCAGGATCCATGTGGATCCCATGCCTTGGAAAGAAAATAGGTTTGGCATGGATCAAATGTGAGGTTCAGTCCAAATTTTGGAATGACTTTTCATTTGGCATGTACTGGTCCAGGATCCATGTGGATCCCATGCCTTGGAAAGAAAATAGGTTTGGCATGGATCAAATGTGAGGCTAAGTCCAAATTTTGGAATGACTTTTCATTTGGCATGTACTGGTCCAGCATCCATGTGGATCCCATGCGTAGGAAAGCAAATAGGTTTGGCATGGATCAAATGTGAGGTTCAGTCCAAATTTTGGAATGACTTTTCATTTGGCATGTACTGGTCCAGGATCCATGTGGATCCCATGCCTTGGAAAGAAAATAGGTTTGGCATGGATCAAATGTGAGGCTAAGTCAAAATTTTGGAATGACTTTTCATTTGGCATGTACTGGCCCAGGACCCATGTGGATCCCATGCGTAGGAAAGCAAATAGGTTTGGCATGGATCAAATGTGAGGCTAAGTCCAAATTTTGGAATGACTTTTCATTTGGCATGTACTGGTCCAGGATCCATGTGGATCCCATGCGTAGGAAAGCAAATAGGTTTGGCATGGATCAAATGTGAGGTTCAGTCCAAATTTTGGAATGACTTTTCATTTGGCATGTACTGGTCCAGGATCCATGTGGATCCCATGCGTAGGAAAGCAAATAGGTTTGGCATGGATCAAATGTGAGGTTCAGTCCAAATTTTGGAATGACTTTTCATTTGGCATGTACTGGTCCAGGATCCATGTGGATCCCATGCCTTGGAAAGAAAATAGGTTTGGCATGGATCAAATGTGAGGTTCAGTCCAAATTTTGGAATGACTTTTCATTTGGCATGTACTGGTCCAGGATCCATGTGGATCCCATGCCTTGGAAAGAAAATAGGTTTGGCATGGATCAAATGTGAGGTTCAGTCCAAATTTTGGAATGACTTTTCATTTGGCATGTACTGGTCCAGGATCCATGTGGATCCCATGCGTAGGAAAGCAAATAGGTTTGGCATGGATCAAATGTGAGGTTCAGTCCAAATTTTGGAATGACTTTTCATTTGGCATGTACTGGTCCAGGATCCATGTGGATCCCATGCCTTGGAAAGAAAATAGGTTTGGCATGGATCAAATGTGAGGTTCAGTCCAAATTTTGGAATGACTTTTCATTTGGCATGTACTGGTCCAGGATCCATGTGGATCCCATGCCTTGGAAAGAAAATAGGTTTGGCATGGATCAAATGTGAGGCTAAGTCCAAATTTTGGAATGACTTTTCATTTGGCATGTACTGGTCCAGGATCCATGTGGATCCCATGCCTTGGAAAGAAAATAGGTTTGGCATGGATCAAATGTGAGGTTCAGTCCAAATTTTGGAATGACTTTTCATTTGGCATGTACTGGTCCAGGATCCATGTGGATCCCATGCCTTGGAAAGAAAATAGGTTTGGCATGGATCAAATGTGAGGCTAAGTCCAAATTTTGGAATGACTTTTCATTTGGCATGTACTGGTCCAGCATCCATGTGGATCCCATGCGTAGGAAAGCAAATAGGTTTGGCATGGATCAAATGTGAGGTTCAGTCCAAATTTTGGAATGACTTTTCATTTGGCATGTACTGGTCCAGGATCCATGTGGATCCCATGCCTTGGAAAGAAAATAGGTTTGGCATGGATCAAATGTGAGGCTAAGTCAAAATTTTGGAATGACTTTTCATTTGGCATGTACTGGCCCAGGACCCATGTGGATCCCATGCGTAGGAAAGCAAATAGGTTTGGCATGGATCAAATGTGAGGCTAAGTCCAAATTTTGGAATGACTTTTCATTTGGCATGTACTGGTCCAGGATCCATGTGGATCCCATGCGTAGGAAAGCAAATAGGTTTGGCATGGATCAAATGTGAGGTTCAGTCCAAATTTTGGAATGACTTTTCATTTGGCATGTACTGGTCCAGGATCCATGTGGATCCCATGCCTTGGAAAGAAAATAGGTTTGGCATGGATCAAATGTGAGGTTCAGTCCAAATTTTGGAATGACTTTTCATTTGGCATGTACTGGTCCAGGATCCATGTGGATCCCATGCCTTGGAAAGAAAATAGGTTTGGCATGGATCAAATGTGAGGCTAAGTCCAAATTTTGGAATGACTTTTCATTTGGCATGTACTGGTCCAGCATCCATGTGGATCCCATGCGTAGGAAAGCAAATAGGTTTGGCATGGATCAAATGTGAGGTTCAGTCCAAATTTTGGAATGACTTTTCATTTGGCATGTACTGGTCCAGGATCCATGTGGATCCCATGCCTTGGAAAGAAAATAGGTTTGGCATGGATCAAATGTGAGGTTCAGTCCAAATTTTGGAATGACTTTTCATTTGGCATGTACTGGTCCAGGATCCATGTGGATCCCATGCCTTGGAAAGAAAATAGGTTTGGCATGGATCAAATGTGAGGCTAAGTCGAAATTTTGGAATGACTTTTCATTTGGCATGTACTGGCCCAGGACCCATGTGGATCCCATGGTGGGGAAAGAAAATAGGTTTGGCATGGATCAAATGTGAGGCTAAGTCCAAATTTTGGAATGACTTTTCATTTGGCATGTACTGGTCCAGGATCTATGTGGATCCCATGCCTTGGAAAGAAAATAGGTTTGGCATGGATCAAATGTGGATCAAATCAAATGCATTTGTATAGCTTTCCCGTTCGAGGCAACCTAAAATTCGAGGTCAATTGATTTTCGACCTAAAAATGACCATGATATCATTAGTCGAAAAAAATTTTCTCTCAGAACTTCCTGGCTAAATTTTTTTCTGGTATATTTTTGTGTGCTGAATCCGAATTTCGATATGAGAGCCCATGATATCATCAATGAAAAAAGGTAAAATTCATTATGTCGAAAAATAGGCGATTTTGAAAATCTATTGACCTCGGATTTTCGGTTGCCGCGGGCGGGAAAGTTATCCAAATGCTCTAAAAAGGGGGGCGAGAACAGTGCTGCTGCTGCAGCCTCAACATCCAGCAAGAAGGGACGCGAACGTTCGAAGGTACCGTACGCTATTTCAGCGTTTTTTTCTTATTTAAAAAAACCTTTTTAGAGCAGTGTGACGGAGCCCGGTGAGTTCAATCTGCATGCTGTGCTCATACTCTCACGAAATTTGGTCTGCTCAATTTAGACGAGTTTCCCAATAGAATTATATAATTTTAGAATATTTTTTTCTTTATTTGGTCTTCATGGATTGAGGCTCTTGCCTTACGGTATAGCCTCAATGAGTAGTGGATATTTCAATATGTTGCCGTGACCGTACTAATAGCAAAAATTTCTGAAGACTACAAAATGTGCCTAGTAATTGCTGGCTGCACCATGTTTTGAACACTCCTAGGAAGATTCTGAATTAATTTTCGCGAATATTTCTCTCAGGTTGACTTGAGTTTCACGCTCAATATGTAGATATTAGGGATGTAATTCAGTTTTGGCTCTCTCCATTCTGCACACTATCTCGCCGGTCAGCTTGCCGAAAATTTCTGAAAAGTTTACTAAAAAAAATTCCTAACTGCATCACAGTCGATTTGTTCTTCGCCGAAACTGTGACGGGCGTTATTTGTGGTCGTTTCGTTGTTTTGCCTTCTAACGAAACGGTCGGCAAAGCCCGCGAAAAATCGGGACAAATCCTGACGAACACTCGCCAAAATTAGAGAAACATTTGCATTTTGTCTTTCATTCTTTTATTTCGTAGCATTTTAGACATCAATTTCCCCCACTGATCTAAGGTAGTGCTTGAATAGCAGTTCTCTCCATTATGCACACTCTTTCGTTTCTCCTACCGGCGAGAGAGTGTGCGGATGGAAAGAGCACCATTCGATCCGGTAACACTACTAGACTGTGATACGAGGATGAGATGGTGATCAATCACTGGGTTTGAGGAGGAGGATAGAGTTTGGATGCAAAACTATTGCTAACATTATCGTTTGGATAATATAATTTCACGTTTTGAAGATCCTCTGAAACTTAGATCACCATGCATAGATTCCGGGCTTGAAGTATAAAATCGATTAGACTTCCAATTTTACGTTAGAAACATTTTATATAAATTGAGTGAGTGTGAAGTCTGTAGCATGTTATAGGATCAAGTAGTTACTCTCTTCATTCAGCACACTATATGACGCCGTTTGCCTTATTTTCGAGCAAAATTGGATAAGTCTGGCAGAGGCCCAAAAAAGTCAATTCTCTGAAACTGAGCCTTTTTGGGTTATCGATCGTGGCGAAGACGATGGGCATACTCATTTTGCCCTCACACACCTCGTTGGCTCCAGACGGCGTCACGTCGAAATCACGTTTTGATGTGCAACTCGGTTGCCGAGAGTGCTAATTTTAAGCGAAAAAGTTTCCTGGGGCAGAATTGGATGGCGACCACGCCTTTCTAGTTAATTTTTCGTAATTATCAAAAATATTTTTTAAAATATCAACTTCTCTTAGACTGAAAAAAGCGCTTGCCAATGTGCACTACTCGATCGGGCGTCTCGAGGGGATTCCAAATATATAATATCATCATATTTTGTCATGCGACCGCCGAGCAATTAAATTTACAGTGTATTTAGATTGAAAGGAAGGGAGGATTTCCTCCCCTCCCTACCCTCTTCCCTCGTGCACTCTCTCCATTCCCCACGCTCTCTTGTCGCGCTAGGTCAGGGAAGCGATTGGAAGGGGAGAAGGCGCATCTTTTACTTACAATCTAAATACACTGTAAATTGAATTGCTGGCCGGACGCATGACAAAATATGATGATAATATATATTTAGAATCCCTTCGACACGCCCGATCGAGTGGTGCACATTGGCAAGCGCTTTTTTCAGTCTACGAGAAGATGATTTAAAAAAAATTATTTTTTCAAATCATGAAAAATGAACTAAACTAGCGTGTTCGCCATCCAATTCTGCCCCAGGAAACTTTTTCGCTTAAAATTAGCACTCTCGGCAACCGAGTTGCACATAGAAACGTGATTTCGACGTGACGCCGTCTGGAGCCAACGAGGTGTGTGAGGGCAAAATTAATATGCCCATCGCCTTCCTAACTGCATCACAGTCGATTTGTTCTTGGCCGAAACTGTGATGGGCGTAATGTGTAGTCGTTTCGTTCTCTTGCATTTTAACGAAACGATCGGCCAATCCCGCGAAAAATCGGGACAAATCCTGACGAACACACGCCGACATTGTGTTTCACGGTTAGTGCATGTGCAGGTATTTCGATGGAGATGTGTTGCGCATTTGGTACATGATGCAAAATCAGCGCATTATCTGAGAATGGACTGAACATGTAGTGACTTCGGATAGAATAATTACTCGCTCCATTATGCACACACTTTCGTTTCTCGTACCGGCGAGAGAGTGCGGAATGAGAGAGCACCATTCGTTCCGGTAACACTACTAGACTGTGATACGACGATGAGATCGTGACCAATCACTTTGTTTAAGGAGGAGGATACAGTTTGGATGCAAAACTATTACGCACATTATCGTTTGGATCATAACATTTCACGTTTTGCAGATCCTCTGAAACTTAGATCACCATGCAAGTTTCGCTTGTGTGAAAATAGATTCCGGGCTTGAAGTATAAAATCGATTAGACTTCCAATTTTACGTTAGAAACATTATATATAAATTGAGTGAGCGTGAAGTCTGTAGCATGTTATAGGATCAAGTAGTTACTCTCTTCATTCAGCACACTATATGACGCCGTTTGCCTTATTTTCGAGCAAATTTGGATAAGTCTGGCAGAGGCCCAATAAGATGCAGGATAATAGCGTTAGCATTTGATTTAGTTTATGCATGATTTCCTGTTGAATCCTCGCTTCAGCACCTCTTGATCACCAGGGCTTGCAGCTCCAAATAATGCTCCTCTCTTTTGCTCTCTCAGAAATAAAGATGTCCATTGCAGACGAGCGGGAATCTGCAGCTGCAGAAGGCGGGGATCGTGCTGCTGCAGCCTCAACAGCCAGCAAAAAGGGACGGAAACGTTCAGAGGTACCATATTATTTCACTGTTTTTCATTGCTTTTTTCGTATTATTTTATAACAGTGTAGGGGAACCCGATAAGTGAAGGGCTAGTAATCTCTTGAACTTTGGTCAATGTTGCCGGGTTACCAATTTGAATTATGCGATTTTTGAATATTTTTCATAATTTGGTCTTAGTGAATTCAGGCTCTTGCCTGACGCTATATCCTCAATAGTAGTGGATATTTTAATTTTTTGAGGTGACGTAGGTATAACAAATATACCTCAAAATGCGTCTAGTGAGTGCTGGTTGTAACATGATTTGAGCCACTCCTAGGAAGATTCGGAATAATTTTCGCAAATATTTCTCTCAGTTTCACGCTCAATATGTAGAGATTAGGCAGGTAATGTTGGTTTTGGCTCTCTCTCTCTCCATTCTGGACACTATCTCGCCGGTCAGAGAAACGAGAGAGTAGAATTTAGAGTGTCGAAAACCGAAAGGTCATCTCTAGTTGAAATGTGATCGGACGCGCGTAGTTTTTTCTTGCCCGACCAAAAATGTTTAATAGTGCGATAATTTGGTTACGATATTCCACTCTATTAAGACATAGCTTCAAAATCTAGACTAGTCTCTCTCTCTATTTCATGATTGATTCTTATCATTTTACTGTGTGTTGTAAGATCCCTTCGCCCTTTTGTGTGCTAATAAATCGGTGCCGGAGTCCCAGGCAGAACCGTTCCTTCTTAATGTCGATCCACACAACACTGTGAGAAGAAAGTATTGGTGACATGAGAATCCAGAGGAAGAAATATTATATTCTGTCTTTTCTTCTTCTTCTTTCTTGCTTCTTAATATA
The DNA here is from genome assembly GCA_036245825.1 of Pristionchus entomophagus. Lineage (NCBI taxonomy): Eukaryota > Metazoa > Nematoda > Chromadorea > Rhabditida > Neodiplogasteridae > Pristionchus > Pristionchus entomophagus. The sequence goes on from BTSX01000001.1 coordinate 6,106,289, forward strand.
ATGATTGGTTTTCGAATCGTGTTTATCAATGATTTGGTCGAGTTGAATGCTCTCTCCGAATTTCATTTCCATAACTGTTGCTTCCCTTTAAGTAATTGATGAAGTCAGAAAATTCCCAACTTTATCCAAAGTTCTTTGATCTACCGCATATCTCATCACCAGTGTTCGAAATACGGAACAACAAGCTCTCTCCATTTTGCACACTCGTCTATCTGGCCGACGAAAGGGTGTGCCGAATGGAGAGAGCAACTATTCCGTCACACATTGAGCAATCCAGACGAATATCAAAGGAGAAAACAGGATAAACTAATTATGTAATTAAAATTAATTACTCAATGATCACTCTCAGAAATGTCACTCTTTTTTTGAACATTCACTCTGCTTTCGTCATCTCAAAGTTATGTTTCACCGGTTCTTGAAAGGCTGCTCCGCTCAATGAAATTCAATCCCTCGGTGAATCCTTGTTCGAAAAAAAACTAACAAAAAAACTTGAAAGACACTTCTCAAAATAGAAAAGAGAGAGAGAGAGAGCGCGCACGCTAAATGAAGGGTTTCGATTTGTAATCCCTAATGAAGAGTGAGAAGTAGATATCGTAGTGGGGAAAAGCGCGCGGGAGTTCATTCGGTCGTGTTTTGCATTAATGATGCCGGATTGAATAGATTGAATAGTAGTTCTCTCTATTCAGCACAATCTCTCGATAGTCAGAAAAGTGAAAAGTTGCTCAGAATGGAGAGATTCCAATATTGCCTCACTACTTCACACTTAGAAGATGCTTTCGTCTTTGAAGTACGACTACCGTAATCATGATCACGGTAGTCGTACCACGAAGATTTTCAGTGCAGGAACACACAAACTGTAACATATTGTTGCGACAACGTTGAGATCGTACACACAACAAAGCAGTGTCGGACCTAGAAAACACTAAAAAGTCTACCTTGTAGAAAATACAGTGAATTTTGATATTTTCATTATAGTTTTATTTTTACCGAGCAATCAAAATCCCTAAATCCGACGATGACCGTACGTAATAAAACAAGACAATTGTATTAAATTTATGATGTAGTACAAGAAACGTAGTCACCCGGAACTATAGTGTAATCTCGGTCTACTCGTTATGCTCGAGGTCTCCTACATATCGCTCATAAGCATCCTCAGTGAGACCACATGGACGACGGAACTCCTGGCCTTTCTCGTGAAGCCATTTGTTCGATATCTGGAAGAAGAGTAATGTAAAACGCGGATAATAATAATAAAATGAACGCTGGCACATCCTAATAATAAAATGAACGCTGGCACATCGACAACTGTGTAAATCAGCATGGGCCAGACAATTAGGCCAATCGACCCTGAGCTCATTCGATTCTTAGGCGTAAAACGTGGTAAAGGGCGCTACGTCGGATGGGAACTTTAGGGGCGAGAGACGGAGCAGATACGGTATTGCGAAATAGTTCTCATCCGACCTAGCGCCGGTGTAAGGTGAAAGCGAATCGTATGGTGAAATGCGTCTCTACAGAGCCGAAGGCCATAGATTCGATCGTTAGACGCTACTCTTAGCATGTCACACCCATTTGACTCCTAGTAATACAGGGCAGACAGCGTGGAGCATGCGCATATATCCTTCGCCACTTCGCTTCAGATTGTACCTGTAACTGTAGGAGTTCGTTTCCGTTTCGATCATTGACCCTACCAGAAGAGAGCATCCGTCTTGGTGTGAAATACGGCCGCTCCCAGCTTGTTGAACACGGTTGCGCCTCCCCTCTTCGGCTGACTCAACTGAAGGATTAGTGTCGTATAAATAACATAATGGACTAAATTAAGAAATAAATAAACAGGTGCTATTGCTCACATAAAATAGGACGGTGGCGATTCGATTTCCAGTTCCGAGACTTTCGAAGATATCCGCATCGCGCTCCTATAATATCCAATAGTTATTGCACAAATCGCATGCATGCATTTTAAAACAGCAAGGCAATCGCTCACTGCAGTGACCGCATGAATAAACAGTGAAATTCTAGCTTTTCATAACAATAAAGATATCTGATGGACTAAACATCAGAGTAGGTCATGCCCATCACATGATACCTCAATTGCCCCAAGGGTTGTTAATTTTTGAGACATAATTTTTTTAAATACTGTTTTGAAAAGCAGAAAAAAAGACAACAAATTCAAAATTGGTTTATAACGTGTTCAAATCAGTGTTGTTCCTATTGTAAGAAAGTAAAACGTTAAACGAGTAATAGTACTACCTGTACAATCGATACTTTTACTACGAGGTTTATGGTTTCGACTTTGCTCTTATTCAATGCCCATTTTGACAATGATTACTCAGAAGAAAGGCCAAAAATTTTAAAAGATGCAATGAAGCTGTAGTGATTTATTTGTGCCGAATTTGTAACAATAGTACATTAAACACCGTATTACCGTTGCTGAGCATTTGAATCTTACAATAATAGACTTTGCACGAAATTTATCTCACCTCAATATAGCGTTTTTTCCTAATGGCTAAATATACTAAAGACCGCCGACGACCAGAGGTTAAACACTTAACTTGTTCTCCTCCCAAAACATCTCTGCCATAGGGTATCCCTTGCTTGGTCTCGATTGACATCCAGCTTGAGACTGGAGCCAATCGACGCGGATCTCAAAGAGATCGTTGCCATAGGGTATGGCGGTTCAAGCGTCTTTTGAATAAGTATTTGCTGTTAGATGCAGTATTCGAAGTATGGTTACGCAATTTAGCTGTTGATCAAGTTATCAATTTCTCATTTTCTTGTTATTATGATAGCCGTTCAAATTGTTCTAACTTTTCACCATTAGTTGTCTCCTTTCTAATTTTGAATTGCTGCCCTGAGTCTCGTTATTATTATTTGTACAATAAAACAATTTCAGTGCAATTTTGTGCTCGCTACCTCTCGAATTGCTCACCAATATCATCTTTCATCTGGATATTCCTACTAGACTCGCACTCCGAGCTACGTGCAAGACAATGGAAACTGCAGTGGCGAGTAGTGAAATCAACTTGAATTGTATTGAATTCAGTGATGTTAGTTACTTCATACTATCCGGTTACTGTATTTCTGAAAAAATATCGAGCGCTGATTGCGTTAACCTGTTAAATTTTACATAGAAACTTCCTCTCCTCATCCGTTTGTAAGCAATGAACTAGTGATTTGAGAAGAGGTGTAAGATTCATATTGTTTGATCAATGACGTTTTTCAGGGCGGCATTCGTTCTATGATTGTGAAGTTCGATGATGGAATAATTTTGAGAGAAGATGGAAGTGGAGTGATTTATCTTATTCACTTGAGAAATCGCATGTTCAGAAGAGCCACAATGGAGTGTTTGAAACTAATGAGTGATTTGCGTGAAATAAACAAAACGGTATCCATATGATTATATTAATATATTATTTTTAGAATCATTATTGCGGGAATTCTGCCCAAAATCTCGATTCATTAATTGAAAACTGCTCGTTCAAACGCGTCTGTTGCTCTGGCGAATTCAACGATAGGTATTTTCATTATGTCAGAAAGTACAATAATCTTGATAATTTCAAAGGAAAAATTTAAAATCAATGAATTTTTTTCACAGCATGCGGACTCTTCTCCTGAAGTTCAATAGAAACTCGAATTTGAATATTTTTTCATCGACCGCGATCTGAAAGATGTCTTGCTGGCATTCACTCATCCGGTAAAATTAAAGGAAGCACGGGTGAGAATTTTATGGAACTTGAATGAATAATTACACTATTGTGTGCTTCAGGGAATCGAAAACGATTTGTTGATTGAATTGGTCAGACGTGGTCATACTCTGGATAATGTCCATGGAATTAGGCGACAAAATACCATCTCTGATGCACTCCAGGTCAGTTTGATAAGCGATGATAACAACATCTATTTAGTTTATTCTGCCATTCCTTAAAATTTGAGATTATTAAATAATATAAATTATTGAAGATAATCGCAAGCATCGCCAATATCTGAGTGTCTTCTGTATTGACAGAGACTTCGACGATTTTCTAGAAATTATCGGAATCTATAGAGAATTTAACCGGTTTTCCCGTTCTTGGACATATCACACAACGCGAGCCGTTGTTGGGGTGAACTATTAAACATTTTTCATAACGAAATATAAAATCAGGAAACGGTGGATATGATAGAGCGAAAGAGAATCATCGTGGTTTTTCGAAAGAACTACGAACTCAGATGTTATTATGAGTCTGTTTGCGTAATAGTCGAACAAAAATGTGCAAACGGTGGAACAGTGATTTTTCAAAAATCTGTGCAAATGGGTTCTCGAAGGTGCTAATCATCGTGGTATACTTCATTTTGCACCATCTCGATAGGCTGATCCAGGCTGCACCTGGGCTCCAAATTACGATTCTTACGTTGCTCAGGTTCTAATGAACCAAATGTTTTGAAAATTCGAGAGCACATGTAATCGAGCATGGGGAACCCAACCATCATATTCTTGATTTCTCAAATATGCTTCTTTTTCTTTTCGATCGACACTTTTCGAATATGAGGGCGTAGTGGAAGCCGCGACTTGCATCAGAAGATCCGCCTCATCACGAGGATCATTTTTCATATAAATAGTATGATGTTTCAAATTGGCGAAATTAGTGAAAGCTTCAATTTTGTAGCTTAATTTTGACTATTTTTCGAGCGATTAGCGTTTCGCTCGTTTTCCTTTGTGTTACTGAATAAAACGCATTCCATGCTTCGCTCAAAGCGCGAAATGCGCGTTGTTCAATGCAAATAGTGACACAAAAAAATATATATTTCACTAATTTCGCCAACTGCAAACACCATACTATTTATACGAAAAATGATCCTCGTGATGAGGCGGATATTCTAATCTAAGTTTCGGCTTCCACTACGCCCTCATATTCGAAAAGTGTAGATTGAAAATAAAAATATCACATTTGAGAAATCAAGAATATGATGGTTGGGTTCCCCATGGTCGATTACAGGTGCTTCCAAATTTTCAAAACATTTGGTTCATTAGAACCTGATCAACGTAAGAATCGTAATTTGTAACCCGGATGCAGCCTGGCTCAGCCTATCGAGATGGTGCAAAATGAAGTATACCACGATGATTAGCACCTTCGAGAACCCATTTGCACAGATTTTCGAAAAATCACTGTTCCACACCTTGTTCGATTATTACCCAAACGGCCTCTTATCAATAATCGTTTTTAATGAAAATATGAATCCCACCCTGTTTTTTTCTACACTATTTTGTATTTGCTTATTGTTCCTCTACTTTTTGTTTATCATTTACTTATCAATTGCATCACAGGTTCGCAACATTGTCGAACTCCCCGTGCCTGCTACTTCTCGGGAGTATCACCTTGCAGTGGAATACAAAGGAGTTCGAGTCGTGAGTAACAATCACAACAGAATTCGCATTAGTAACTTTGGTGTCATTAATGAGTAATCGATGTTTAGTGTCAAATATAAACGCAACAACCCTTAAATCATACTACTACTTTCTTATTCCAGTCCTTCCATTATCTCTCGCTCTCATTGTCTTATTTTTAATGTCTCACATTGCAATGGTTATCTTTTTTTGTCAAACGATGCGAAGTGTCCTTCAGAAACAATATAAGTTACAGCTCAATTAAAAGCCACATCTCATATCTGGCTAATTTTTCGCAATGGTTTGATAAATCAGTTTCTGAAGACCGTAAGAATAATATATTTCATGATTCCAAGACGAATAAAAGTGAAATTTTTAAAGAGACAAAAGTGATTCCAACCGACCGCACCCCACGAGACAAACTCGAATTCGACTCCTATTAGGGTTGCAGGATCGGGATCGGGAATCCCGCGCGCTCTCTCCCTTCGCCCCGCCCCCTGTCGGTAATCCCGACTCTCCCGGCCTCTATCTCCCGCGCCGCTCTTCTTTTTTCTCTAAAATAGGCACGCGAATTGCGCACAATTGCATGAAATGAGAGGAAGTGATACGGATTGAGGAGAGTCGGTCTCGAATGGGCACCATTAATGCTTCCCTTCAGGTATTGATGAAATAAGAGAATTCCTAAGTTTATCCAATGCTCTGTGATGTATCGCCGATCTCATCATCAAATTTCGAAATACGGAACAAATAGCTTTTTCCATTTCTCACACTGTACGTCTGTCTGACCGGTGAGAGAGTGTGCAGAATGGAGAGAGCAACTATTTGATACGGCTCACATTGAGCAGGCCATTCGAAACTCGGAAGAGAAAACCGGACCATTTGATCAAGTAATTAAATTTAATAAAATTATTATTTAATAGATGCTGACTGTGAGAAGTTCCGTCTTAGCTTTAGACCTTTCAACGACTACAGATTCAATGAGGTGATTCAGGTGATGGGACGTTTAGGAACTCAATTGGTGACGTTTAAGAACCCTTTCAAAAGGTCGGGAAGACGGTTTAGAACCCTCATTTGAATACCGATGGATACCAGTTCGTCATAGAAGAGTTTTAAAACGCCTTCTGTATTCAAATGGAGTTTCTAAACCGCCTTTCCGTCGTCTTAAACCGTCTTGAAAAGGTTCCTAAACGTCACCGATTGAGAGTTCCTAAACGTCCCATCACCGTGATTACAGAACTTGTTGTGATCGTGTTGTGGCGCTGCTCCGATGATTTTTTCCATTGGAATCGTTTTGTTACATCGTAATTTCCATTCTCGTTTTAGACTTCTCAAAGTTATGTTTCACCGGTTCATGAAAGGCTAATCAACTCAATTAAATTCAATTTGCACCAGGAACCCACTTCAAAACAACCAAAGCCTCTCGGAAATGAAGGAGCTGACAGTGTCTCGATTAGCTCCTCATCACTTCTAGCATGTAGATAATGGATGTTAGAAGAATACCCCATTCTTCCCTGAAAACCGAATATCAAAAATTGCCTCTCCATTCTGCACACTATTGCGCTGGTCCGCTCGTTGAGAGAACGAGCAGACTGGAGGGAGCAACTCTTCGATGTGGCAGACAGTGTTGTAAAATCGGAACCGATCCACCTCAATTAGGGTTCTCGTCGGTCAGAGAGACTTTCTTCTGAAATTGCAACAAGCTCACCTAATACCTTCCGATCTTATATCTTGCTCTTAATAATGTCTCTTCCAAAACCCGACCAAACCGTCTCCTCGCTTCAACGAAGACGGAAATCCGCCAATCAATCACGAAATCACCAAATCATACCCTGGCGGATAAATAATTGTAATTGAAATTGAATTGAAAGAGAGACGAGAGATAAGGTGAAATGAGGAGAGTAGGTTGCTTAATATCGGCAACGATCGTAGTGGACGGCCAGTACGAATGTTTGTTTCGATGCGTTGCCAGATCCAAAAATGCACACTAGTGATTCCGGTGATCTCTCCATTCTGCACACTCTCCAGTCGGCTAGAGAAACGAGAGAATGTACAGAATGGAGAGAACAAAAATGGATTTTCAACAGCATTGAATCACATATTTTCCATATCACAGTCGACAGCTCTCACTTCGCCACCAGTGATGGCAAATCGGAACCGGACCCACCTCATTTCGCCTGAACTTTCGTTGATCTGACATGCAAGAGAAGTCGTTTCAGTTTTGATGTCACTATTCGCGATACTAACAATCTCGTGATGACATCACAATTAGCACAATAGTAAATTTAGACAAGTTCACTTATTATTGATCGCTGGACATTATTAATGACAAATCGACATCCGACTCTCCTAATTTCGCGCGCTCTCTCGTTTCTCTGATCGACGAGAGATTACGCAAAATGAGGAGATCCGAGGGACGACACTGAGGCGAACGAAACCAGCTACACGCTTGAAAAAGAAATAATCGATATACAAACAATGATAATTTATCATGCATTTATGTGATCGCAATATGAAATCGAAGAATTGGTGGAGCATGAAATACGATGTCGCAACAGGGCAACATGGGATTTTCTACATGCGAAAACTGTAGAGTGAAACTGCTGAAGGTTGGAAACGATGTATTTGGATATTTAAAAAAAAATGTAACTACTCAGAGAGAAAAGAAGGTGTAGTGCATCATGGAGAACTACTACAAAGATCAAACACTAGATTGCCTCGACTTATTATCGTAATTCTCACATAATATTGGAGCTAATAGGGCATAGGACTTGTTAGTAGATTGGGAAATATGATGAATTATTTGAAACTGGGCAAAATCATGAGCCGATGACGTATCTTGATGATGCGAGGACTATAGCAACGCTGTTGAATGGAAACATAAATTGAAACAACGGTTTACAATAATGATTTTAAATCGATCGCAATCAAAAGACAAGGTGTAGTGCATAGTGCGTCGCATTCCGATGAGAGACATATACACACTTCTAATCTCTCCTCCTCCCTTCTTCCCACCTCCCCTCCCTCCCTTTCCCCTCTCCCTCTCCTCCATCTCTCCCTCTCTCCCCCTTATCAAGCGATAGCCCCCTCCACCTCATATCGACGTCTTTTCGGAGGCTCTCCACCGATTAATCGATCCAGTCCATAATCAATCGATATTTCGAGCGCGAGACCCGCGCGCGCGTAAAGACGCGCGGTTGGCGCCAGGCGGACGCGCGTCTATCCGCCTCCCTCCGCAGTCTTTATCAGTGTCTATCGCATACAACACACCATCTTCCCTTCCTTCTTCCTCTCCTCAGTCATTCACTCACTCGATTTTTCTTTTGCTCCTGTCCCTAGTTTTTGTTAGCTACCGGAACGGATTTCGTAGAATATTTAATTATTCCGCGGTCAACGGTAGCGCAAACTTCCTGGTTTTAGCACCAACATTGTATTGTTGTCTTCGTCGCACTTGTTGTGTGAGATGGCGTCACCGGATGTGTGCTCGCATGAGCAGTAATTATCTTGAGCGCCGTTAATGAGTGGTGGTGATGGTTGTTTCGGTCCTCTTCTCTCTCCATTCTGCACACCATCTCGCCGGTCAGAGAAACGAGAGGGTGTGCAGAATGGAGAGAGTCGAAAACCGAAACTATATCACTAATGAGTGGCATGATGAAGCGGGCGGTTCACAACTCATCCATTCATTAGATAATTACACGCCCAGAATAGAATTTTAATCATTTCGAATAGAGAATTCGAATTTTCATTCGAAATCGGTACAATAACGCATCGTGAAACTCATTCCAGAATAATTCCATCTTGGATTGGAGTATCTTCATGAAACCGATTCACGGAGAGCACGATTGATTGTCTAGTAGTATTGCCGGTTCAAATAGAACTCGCTCCATTCTGCACATTCTCTCGTTTCTCTAACCTACTAGAGTGCGCAAAATGGAGAGAGCACTATTCGATCCGGATTGAATAGTTCCAGAGATTGATGAGAAAGTGTGCAGAATGGAGAGAGACGTGACCGAAATGGCTTTCCGCAAAATTATGAATTTCTCGCCGATTTTAGTTGCAAACGATCATTATTGATGGTATTTTGCGGAGACGGGAGACTTGTCTTTTCTCGGTGTTCATCTTGCATGCACTCCCCCCATTTCCAGCAACGAGCGCCTCCAGCAAACTCCGCCCCCTTCTCTGGCTCCGCCCCCTCCCTAGAGAGATCGCCCATCCTCCTCACCATTCAGCACGCATTCCGGTGCTGGGAGAAGGTCCTTTACTTGTATTATTATTTTAATTAATTATTTAATTAATATCGATTAATTAATAACCAAAAGAAGAATAAAATTATGTTGCGGGGTAGGCATGGCTAATCGATATATTTGTATCGCCTTTCTCGAGGTGTTGCACCTCTGAGTTTTCATGACCAAAAATCCAGTCCAAAAAGTCAAGTCCAAAATTGTACATGCCATTTCCAGGGGCATGAGGGGCTGCGGCCGGTGTTCAATCCTGCTGCTACTCCTTTCCGTAGCGAGCGCGCGCCCGTCACTCGACAGCGAAAGCGAAGAGGTTAGTCCAAACATTTCAATGATCAGCATAACCCTCTGAAAACGCAGTCCAAACCATCCAAATCGCAGCACAAGCATTCAAAAACTCAGTCCAAACATTCAAAACTCAGCCCAATAGTCTAAAAAACTCAGTCCGAAACAATTACGTTTCAGGAACCGCAGGTCGACAATATCTCCGCGTCCTCTGCGAAAATCAGAAGGCATAAGTCCGTCAGGTAGGCGTCTTTTCCTTGATTGGATTGGATTTTGGGATGAGTTTCACTTGGTATTGAACTACCGTGGTTGAGTTCGATACGTGATATGGATGGAGATGCCAATAGATGCCAAACAATAAAAAAAATTATGGAACGAAACGTTCGGAAGTTCAGTATTGCACGTATCTTGCTCGTATGTCGATTTGGCATGAGTTTTGGACTGGATTGTTGGCCTTTCAGCGCCAATATTCATTATCGATCCTCGATGAGCAAAGATGACTTCAATGACTTGTCAAAATACGCGTTCGACAGCTTGAAAGTGAGTTTTTTCTAGTGTTTCCGGATCGAATGATTTTTCTCTCCATTCTGCACACTTTCTTGCTGATCAAAAAAACTGCAGAATGGAGAGGGTTACTGTTCTGGCCGGCGTTACTAGTGTCTTTTATAGATCTCTCTTGGTAGGTCAGGAGTCCCGAAAATTTGAACCCCCTTGCGATCGGAAAGCCGACCTACTCTCGTCATCCCAGTATTACCAACCCTGTTCATTGCCACTGCAATTGGGATGGGGAAATAGGCCGCTGAATGCTCGGATCTGTTTCACAAATGTTTCAAATTCTAATCTTGTAGCTCAATGATTACAACCATGAGGATCGCAAAAAAAATCATTTTAACATTTGCCGAGGGTCGTAAATAGGCTAGAGAAAGATGAGAGAGCGCGTGATAAAACAAGAGAGTGGTAGAACTTTTTCGAACATTGCACAAAATTGAGTGCTCCGGTGTTTCTTATAGCGAACATGTGATTTCTCGAGAGCAGAGTCTAAAATCCGGTGTCTCGAATTTACAGCCGCGAGGTTCCGGGTATCAGGTTTCTAGGTAGCCGGAAATTTGCAAGCGGAAATCTGTCGTTTGTTTCAGGAGACATCAGAGGATGAAAACAAGCGAATAAAGCATGAGAGGAGGCAGCGGAAAGGTGAGAATAGAATGGGAAAAGACTCAATTCGCAAGTGTTGAGAGAAAAGGAAGTATAGGGGGTTTCCCTTCTGAGTGACTAATAGCATGAATATTAGTGATGCCGTTTCGGCTTCGACTCTCTCTATTTTGCACACTCCCTTGCTTAACAGAGAGACGAGAGAGTGTGCAGAATGGAGAGAGCTGACAACCGAAACGACATCAGCAATGGATATCCAGTCGCGCACTCAAAAATATCCCCTAACCCGACCTGTGGCCAAGATATGGTACAGAGGTAACATTAGAATGGACAATTCAAGGGGCGATTTCCTCATTTTTTTGTGCTATCTCACCCCCTCGAGCCGGCGAGCGAACGTGCGAATTGAGGATAACGCCATCCTACCATTACTAACCCTATTCGTTGTCGCTCAAGACACAGCGAAGAAACATATGTGAACTGGCACGTATTGATGGGAAAGAAGAGGAAGTAGATAGGAGTTCGCCCTCTTGGGGCTTTGTCGAGTTTTGGAACAGCGTTCGTGGTTTATCCCTGATGTTTACGAATAGCTTGCAATTGTTCCACTTGCATTTCCTTCCTGAAACGACTAGGCATTTCTGTTGCGTTCGGATCAGTTTCACGATAGTGTTAAAAGCTGATTGATTCGAAATATTTTCAATGCCTTCATCGTTTTGATTGACAAAAAACAATTCGAGTGTTATAAATACATAAATAAATAAATAAAATTTTAGAGGCAACGCAGCAGGAAGAACAAGGATGCACCTAAAACAAGATCGCAATAAATGAATAAATAAAATAATTAATAATATTACTATTATTATTTAAGGTCGAAGGAAGGACTTGAATAAGTTCCCTCTCGTTACTCTTCCTCCAATGGAGACTGTTGACGAGCAGGGAAGGGAGTTGGCCGAAGGATGGCAGAAGGCGTTGGGAAGAACTTACTCCGATTTCAAAGTGAGTTAAAGGCATGACAGTTGCTTGCTAAGTTCAAGCTTGTGGTTGAAAGGTGCACATTTTTAATGAAAAGAAGACAAACCTCCAGCTGCAAAATCTGTTAGTATTTTCGACGAAACTTCAACGATTTTCGCTGATACCTTTTTTCTTTATTTATTCACGTAATCCTTCTGACATCGGCGTTATCGCTGCTTTGATCGTGTCATCTCGCAGCTACGAAACAGTTTGAGCGTTCGTTTACGGGAATTAATAATTAGCTGACTGTCTGGAGGGACTTCCTATAGGTTATTGGAAATACCCAAGACCAATTATTGATTCCCGTAAAGGAAAATATAGGCTATGGCGATCGAGTATCATTTTCTAAACTTATAAGTTATATAAATATAGCAATAATTAGCACGAATTCCAGGGCGGAGGCGAGTCCTGCCAGGCGCATCCCTTCAAGCAATCGATCAAACACAACGGCTGCCTGACAAAAGTCGTCGTGAATCGGTGAGAAATATATCTGATTGCTAATGAATTCGAAAATCCTCTAGATACTCCGCAATGATTGGCCATTTGCCTTGCACCAATGCCATCACAGTCAACTAGTGGATTTATCTCTCATATGCTGATAAGTCGGATGTGCTAGGACCCTAGTATCCCTAGAACCTAGTATCTCTAGACCCTAGTATTCACATAACTTGATGCCTTGTCTGAATTGAAGTCTGAATCGCCTCTGTTCCCCGCGCCAGACTTCATTTGTTCATGCTCCTTTTTGTCATGTCATTTCGATTGCTCTGATCTTCGCTTTACTTTTCGTAATTCGCTACTCTCTAGCTACAGCTTGTTGTCATGTGCGCTCACGGAGTTGTTATCTTTGCATTTAAATGCGTTTTTTTGCTTAGCCATGTTTGTGGCGCCTCAAGTTATTGCTCTGTTTCTAGTGTAGTGAATGCTTTTTAATGCGCTTCTTTAGTTCGGTATACACCTAAATTATACCTGAGGATATTCATTCTACGGATGGAATAATGAAATGAATGGAGCACAAGCCAGGGTCTACAGGGTCCAATCAGCCTATTTTGTCCATTGTTCGAAGCTCCCTTTTCGCGCTAACACAGTACAGTTACGCCTACAGATTTTTTTGATTCATTGTGCAGCGTGAACCTTCCCAATTGCCCCTGCGGTGCGCGGGCGTGAACTTTGCGCATTGCCACTAACTCCGATAATCCTCTCTCTCTCATGTCTCGGTAGCATCTCACTGTCGCCTATGATGCCATCTCCCCCTCTCTTTTTCTCTCCCCTTCTTCTCTGCACTCTCCTCCTTTCCCCTGTCTCTCGCCTCCTCTCCTCTCTTATCTATTGGTCACCAGCTAGCAAGCGCGCGCGATTTCTTGGAGCGCTTACATGAATTTAGGGGGGTGTCTGGAATCTTGTAGCGGCGCGGACCCAGGTCGGCTCGGGCCATTGTTCAAACGCCCTGAAAACCGCGCCAAAACCGCGCGCACGTTCCGCAACCGTCAGCAGAGTTGATAAGGGGATCGCTGGCCGATGCCTAATCGCGTTTTTGTTCTCTCCATTCTGCACACTATCTCGCCGGTCAGACAGATGAGAGAGTGTGCGGAATGGAGAGAAGCACTGCTCGGCCGCGCATCACTACTGGTCAACATCTTCGCACTCTCTATCAGGAGGAGAAGGGATGGGGAGGGAGAGGGAAAGGGAGGGAGGGGAAGGGAGGGATGGGGAAGGTTGATCGATCGTCTGGTCTTTGTTGATGATAGTGGGGCGCAGGCGAGGGAGAAAAGGCGGCTGGAATGTTGCGAATAGTTAGTCTCGAGGGGCCAGAGGAGAGCACATCACGAGGTTTTCGATAAGATAATGAGCCGCTAATTAGCGCGTCATCTCATTAGTCAGCAGACAGAACGATCGGGGCTGAGAATTTTCCACAGCGTTTCGATAGTTAGAGAAACCTAGAAAAACTTGAGATACTGCAAAAGTAAGAGTCTTCCCTTGCTTCGTTGATACGCAATTTTTCTTTCCGTTCAAGACCCTATGTCCACTCTCCTCGTGCTTCTGAAACGCTGTGCTTTCCTGAGCTTTGAAATCACACTCAAAGATCAGTACAATGACTGGTTATAGTTCGATTCCCGGAAGTTTATCACCTTGTGTTGAACTCAAATTGTCACGTGGCGCTTAGATTCTGTGCAATCAGCCCCATTTTATAACACTATGCGCGCGTCCTTCTCTTCTTCTCCTCCCTATCTTTGGACTTGCTGTCAAAAATTGTGCGGCGGCCTGCGATAAGACCGCGGCCGGGGATTAGGAGCGGGGTGTGAAAAGCCGGTGCTAAGCCGGCCCACGGTTTCCGGGTGGCTGACAGGGTGACGATGTTGAGTGCGAACACATGGCGGTTTGCTTTGAGGGAGCGAGAGAAGGGCGAGATAGAACGGGAACATGAGAGAGACAGCGAATGACTTTATCGCGATCGTCGTGACAGAGAGGATGGGAAAACAGAAACTGAGGAACTGCGGCACTATGCAGCATGAGAGAAGATATGTTTTTTTTTCGACCATTCGCAATCCAGATACTAAAATAAATCAGAACGATGGTTTCTTGAACATGATGTGAAACATATAGATATTATTACCGGATCGAACCGTTCTCTTTCCAACCTGATCCTTTTCTTACCGTTAGAGCATCTAGAATACCAACACTAGGAGCGATTTTATGATAATAATTATTTTTTTGCAGATTTTGCTACGGCGTCTGTTCTTCCATCTACATTCCCCGAATGCGAGCGAAGAAGTTGAAAGCGCATTTTGAGGTTGGAGAATGATCATTTTCAAAATCCACTAAGTTCGAATCAAAATCAATTAGCCTTACTAACAGTTAGATATTGGACGAACTTTTAAAAAATGAAAAAAAGTGCAAAACAGCGAAAAATCGAGCCACAATAGCAAAATTGAATGTTTAACTTCTAGCAATTTCCAGTCGCAATCCGTCCTCCTTTAGAGCGCAAATCGTTGAGTCCGAGTTCATGAAAAAGAAAAATACACCACAAAAATAGATACTGTTCAGATGACTAACCGTATTTGAATAATCTGACCCTTTCCAGTCACAATCGAAGTGCGCTCCCTCCGAAGTGGACACGATGCGAATAGCATTGGAGTGCCCGGGGCAGACTCCATCCACGCAGGAGAAAGTCATCACTATTGTGAGTTACATAATTAAGTTTATTAAGCTTTTATTTATTTTGTATCAAAATAGTATCCCGTGCGCTCAAGACTATTGTGAATTTCAAACAATATTTACTTATTTTAAATAATAAAAGATCAACAATGGTTCTGGAACTCGAAAAGAAACAATATTTTCAGAAGATTGGTTTTTATTTTTAAAATTATTACATTGACACAGCCTGTCAGACTGGATGAAATTGGGGATTTTCGCGGCGGACGTATTCTAATTGCCCTCCCTTTTGTCATCTCATTCTCGGACGCCGCGATCTTATGGGAGCGGTGAAACATAGATGAAATGACCTAGGCGAATCGAGAATAGAAAATTTAATAACGCAAAAAATCTTATAGATAGTACAAAAGTATTTCACTGAATCGGTAGGGCAACAAGTCAAGATCAGTACTTTTTGTTTTTTTGTAATATTTCGGGAGCTTACTGTTTCCCTGTAATCTATTTTGCCATTTCACCAAATTTCAAATGACATCTCCTCTGTGAATATTGACGGAAACACCCACCCCATTATTATTTTCTGAATCCGCATGAGCCGGGTAACATTTCTATGGGCGCCGATTTTTGAATTTTTTGTTAATTTTCAAGAAATTCGAAGCGAAGTGCAATTTGAGACAGTTTTTCTCAATTTACTAGAGCAAGAACAAAAAATTCAAAAATCGGCGCCCATAGAAATGTTACCCGGCTCATGCGGATTCAGAAAATAATAATGGGGTGGGTGTTTCCGTCAATATTCACAGAGGAGATGTCATTTGAAATTTGGTGAAATGGCAAAATCGATTACAGAGAAACAGTAAGCTCCCGAAATATTACAAAAACAAAAAGTACTGATCTTGACTCGTTGCCCTACCGATTCAGTGAAATACTTTTGCAATATCTATTATAATTTTTGAGTTATTTAATTTTCTATTCTCGATTCGCCTGTGTCATTTCTTCGCGGCGTCCGAGAATGAGATGACAAGGGGAGGGCAATTAGAATACGTCCGCCGCAATTTCATCCAGTCTGACAGGCGCTTTGAAAGACCTGAGCTAGCTAATTGTTTAAAATTATTTATTCTACAATCTCGATACCTATCACTGAATTGCGTCAAAACTAATCCACCTTGAACATGACGTGAAACATTTTTGAATTAGCCTGTGACTGTTGTTAGAATTTTAGATGGGACTCAATTATTGCTTAATTTTATGTTTCTAATATTTTCCAGGTTCGCGAGTGCAAATGCCAGGCTGTCAACGTCGGTTTCTTCTGAATTTATTGATTATCGATTATTTCCATCGATTGATCTGCTGAATGTTCCCGCTCCCATTATTAGATCTCACGTTCGCCTCTCGCCATTCCACTCTCTCGTATTACCGTAGGTTCTCCCCTCCTCGTTACTGTAGCTTTGAGCCAGCATGTTGATCTTTGATCTCTTCTGCTCGTGTTTAGTCGTCTCGTCTCACACTTGTTATAATATATATGCTTGTTTCATTGTTGATCATTATTGCCCCTATTTATGCGCCCTTGCTCAAGTCGATAGTCGAGTAGTACCGTACCCCCTTCATCCTACCGTAACCCGCCAGCCCCGCAACGAAACCGGTAGCTCACCCCCAGACACGCACATTCCCCTCTCTCGCGGGTGCAATTTCGAATCGTCTTTTCTGCTTTTTGCTACTAATCGTAGAATATCCGCTCTGCACCCACAGTTCAAACTGTTTCCCTACAGTACACAGCCTCACGCAACTGATTGATCATTAATTGGTCTTTTTCTCCACCCCCGCACCTTTCTTGCCCACAATCGATAGTAGACTTTCTGCATTGCAGGGTTGGCTATTTGGACTTAGTCTGAGCTATCAACCATTGCAATTTTTTTATGTCAGCAAAGCCCAAATAACCAGCCCTAGCGCCTACCGTATCCCGCCATTTATCGATTGATCCAGTATATCCTGATGCACAACGGGTGCCCCGCCTAATCTCGTCGTGTATTGCTGATTTTTTTGTTTTTCTTCTTTATTTCTTTATTTCATTTTTTCTCTCGTCTGTATTAGTAGTGCCCGCACACAACACAAGTTTCGTTGAGAATGAAGGATCAAAGATCAAAGGTTTGCCCTCGACACACAGCTTTTATGGGACTGGAGATTGGAAGATCGAGAACAAACAACAGACTAATGTTTGTACGTGCGAATTCATATAACCCGAAGAGCGGAAATTCACATTCGGAAACAACGAAACGAAAAATGACATAGAAAGAATCATCAGAGACAAACATGAGCGTTAGGGATTACAAAACCAACATGGCGAGCCTACATTGTTCGAAATGCTGGGTGGAATCCGGTCGGCCAGGAAAGCCACGCTTTGTCATCACTAATGTGCGCCGAAAATAGAACGAACGATCAAAACCAGTAGTATAACACGGATTTTCTCTAATTTTGAAGGAAAATCGAGAGCTTTTACTACATAAAAAAATGTTGGGTCTTCGATTTTTACGAAACTAATATTACTGACTAAAGTGAGGGCGAGGAGAACGCCTATCTGGTTCATTTGGTCAAATTTGCATATTGAGCCGATCAGTGACCTACCAATTCAAAACCCTGTAACTCGGTCAGTTTTTGACCTACGGTGCCCGATTTTTTTTCATCCGACTCGTATTTTCGAGATCTACATTTAACTCAACAGTGATCTCATGAGAAATTTCGTCTTCCATGTGTTTCTGGCGGAAACGAGTTTTTAGACATACATTATGCTAATTATCTCGGAATATTTTCATACTGATCTCGACTTTAATTTCAGATTCTGATTCACCACTATTGAATTGAGGTAGTAGCATATTTCATTAGCTATAACTCTGTCCACCCGATAGTGCTACTCAGAGGGGGGAACCTGGAGATTTCGGACTTAGCGTTATTTTTATTCCAAACAAGTTCCAGAGCAAACAAAGCTTCAACGTTATACTAACAGAGATTAGGACTATGAAAGGGTAGCTCTCGATGAGCCTGATGGAAAAAGCTCAAAATTAACCGTTAACGAGTTATCATACGAAACAGTGTGACGTGGAGAGAGAAGGAGGAGGACATGCCGTTTCCATTGAATGTTGTTTTCGTTGGATAACTCGTTAACAGTTAATTTTGAGCACTCGTAGAGTAAACCCTTTTCCATCAGGCTCATCGAGAGCTACTGTTTCATAGTGCTAATCTCTGTTAGTATAACGTTGAAGCTTTGTTTGCTCTGGAACTTGTTTGGAATAAAAATAACGCTAAGTCCGAAATCTCCAGATTCCCCCCTCTGAGTAGCACTATCGGGTGGACAGAGTTATAGCTAATGAAATATGCTACTACCTCAATTCAATAGTGGCGAATCAGAATCTGAAATAAAAATCGAGATCAGAATGAAAATATTCCGAGATAATTAGCATAATGTATGTCTAAAAACCCGTTTCCGCCCAAAACACATGGAAGACGAAATTTTCGAATGAGATCACTGTTGAGTTAAATGTAGATCTCGAAAATACGAGTCGGATGAAAAAAAATCGGGCAGCATAGGTCAAAAACTGACCGAGTTACAGGGTTTTGAATTGGTAGGTCACAGATCGGCTCAATGTGCAAATTTGACCAAATTAACCAGATAGGCGTTCTCCTCGTCCTCACTTTAGTCAGTAACATTAGTTTCGTAGAAATCGAAGACCCAAAATTTTTTAAAAGTAGTCATCGTTCGTTCAAAATAACAGGAAATCCGTGATAATATGCATGAAACTTTCTGGTCGGCATTTGGTGACTAGGTGACGCCATGAGGAGCTGGACAACAACTTGGCGTGTTTGCGAGGGATTGATAGAAGTGCTCGAGAACGAAATTTGCGCACATTGAGTCTAGAAGCAAAGTTCAGTCAACATTCTCTGACCGGTTCGACCCATGAGAGTGCGTGCAAAGTGGAGAGACCCGACATCCTCCATTCTTCTAAGATGACGTCACTGAGAGGCCCCGAGTCCGCCAGAGAACTTCACCATTCTTACGTCATCTCGTAGTGTGCCTTGGCCATGTCTGTTATCTCTCCATTCCGCATACTCTTTCATTTTTTCTACCCAGCGAGAGAGTGTGCGAATTGGAGAGAGCAATGAAAGCGAAACAAACATCCCTAGTGTGCGCTTAATTAGCCTGAGCTCTTTCAAGTCATCAAGGATAAATGCGATTATCCTCCCACCTCTCTGTCTCTCTCGTCTTCCCCTGCTCTCTAGCTGTGTCTGACCGGCGAAAGGAGGAGAGTCAACCTCATCTTTCCAGGAATATTATGCACTATTAGAAACAAAGGAGACAAGGAATGGCGGGGGGGGGGGAAGAGAAGTGAAATAAGGGATGAGTCTCAGACTCACGCATTCATAATACTGAGCTAATGTCGAGCATATTGCAAGACAGCAAAGGTATAATCAATAGGCTGACTGTCCTCAGCGCGCCTGCTCTCTCGCCGATCAGAGAGAGAGACGAGAGAGCAGGTGAAAGGAGGAGAGTCTCCTTTCATCACCTCTTCTCCGTGCTCTCCTCAACTCTCCTGCTCTCTCGCCGATCAGAGAGGCGAGAGAGCGGGTGGAATGAGGAGAGATCCCCTTTCTTTTCCGGGAATGTCGTGCCCCGCTGCAACTAGTAGTGCATGTCATCAGACGAGGGATGAGAAATTAGCGGAGCCGAAAGTGCAAAAGGCGGAAAATATCGCTCTCGTGCATCTCGTGCAGATGCAGAAGGAATACACAGAATGAAGACATACATACACATTCCGGGGAAGATCGGAAAGTTCGGCTCTCTCCATTCGGCACACTCCCTCCTCGCTCTGATCTACGGGATAGTCTGCATAATGGAGAGTCTGGCAACACCAGAATGTGGTATCGCCTGGATTTTCGAGGCAATAAGGGAGGGAATGTGCTTTTTAAACTGATGCAAATAATGGCTATAATAACTTGTTTAGGACACTTCAGGGAACAGTCCACACTGTGTGTACTCTGATAACGATGATTACTCTGATAACTTATCATTCGTTATCATCGATGAAAAGAATCGACACCAGCTTGAAGAGATTGCTACTATTCGCAGCCACACGGCAATGGAATTTCCTATAGATCGCTGAACCTCCATGTGAGAAAACATAGTCTCCGAGAAAATTCGGGGGAAAAATAATTTCATTTCTGTTCGCACTTTCTACAAGAGATGATTGGTTTGAACAATTGCAGTAGAATGGGTACAGAGGTGGAAAAATATTCATAAATTTGTCCATGTAAGATTACTAAGGTATATAGCTCTCTGTTCACTTCATTCTGCACACTCTCTGGGTTCTTTGACCGTCGAGATCGTGTGCCGAATGGAGAGAGCAAGAGGACGTCATCAGACGGGACTACGTGTCCTTTACCCAACTAATTGTAAGCCCATTTTCTGGGGAAGTCCTCAAGCTATAGTAGGCATTTCCACATGCTTCCATTACCGGGAAAAAGTATTTTTGCATTGACGAGATCAAACATGTCACAAATATAGTGTTCGAAAGCTGCTACCAGAAGTGATTCAAAGAGCACAACTCATCAGTAAAATTTGCAAACAGTATTAACATCTTCAAATGTCTGGACTACGTGCCCTTTCCGCTTGCTAAGTCCTTCGACGTTTCTGCGGATGCCCTCTTGCGCCAAAATACGGAGGATCTCCGAATGAGACTCCAACCATCTCTCCATTCGGCACATCTCTCGTCGTTCAGAAGTACGAGAGAGTGAGCAGAATGGAGAGCGCACTATCCGACGAGGATCTCATCATCTGGATTAGGCACACTGATGTCAGGCTTCGTTGCGGTGTAATAACATGGAGAGAGAAACGTCAAAACACCAAGTGACGCTAGGGGATCGAAACCTCGACAAACCGTTCGCTTGTATGATGTTCGAAACTATTGATGTCGTTTCGGTTTTCTGATTTCTATATTTCGCACATTTTCTCGTCTCTCTGTCCAGCGAGACATTGCGCAGAATAAACAGTCGAAAAAGTCGAAAACCGAAACGACATAACCACAACACACTAGCCAAACTCGGAAATGATCGTGCATTATTCAGTCTCGATTTCCCCTATTCAGGGGTTGTGCGCCAGAATGCGAATCCGAAGGTCATGAGTTCGACTCCCCGTGCCTGCAGATCCACCCAAACCAAGGGGGTTAAGAAATGTTGGAAGAGGTTCGAAAAATCACGGTAAAGAAATCCCCAACCACGTGCACACAACACGGGCGGTTCGAAGCCTCGCAACAGGCCACTGGCCCTCCCAGGATAGGCTCCCGTTGCTACACAGGCGACGGGGTGGCACAGCACCGCACAGCCCGCCTAACGTGGAAAAAGCCTAACACTTTACCTTTTTTTTACCTGATTGCACTGACTTGATAGGGTGTCCCAGACCATAATTTTGCACTTTCTACGTTACCTAAATTATACAAAGACTACAAAAAATGATCACAATGGCATATTATTAACGAGTACATTGAAACGCCTCTCACTCCTTCCGCCTACGTCGTGTCTCATCCAATTTCATCATCTGACTCATCTCCATTCGCAGCCCATAAACTATCCCCCTCCAACCGACCGGAAACCATTTATGGAAGTATTTTTTAAATGTGATATCCCCTGATATTGATAATTGAAATCTGATATTGACAGGGGGAAAAATGCAGTATCTAAGACCTTTCCATGTTGATTAGGGGGTGTATGATTTTAGAACTCTCATTTTAGAACTGGTCATTTTAGAACTGAACCAACTTACCTTAACCTTAGGGCTAAGGCGTTATGACTGCCCTAAAGTACTCTAGTGTGACCCTAAGGCTCAAGGAAGGACCCTAAGAACATAAAGTTCTATCTTAAGCACTTTAGGTTAAGGATAAGGTAACTTACCGCACGGATTAGAGTTAAACACCTGAAAGCATCGCACTTACGAGTAAGGCTCTCTCTCTCCATCTTACTCCATTCGCCTACGTTTTCATCGCTATTTCATCATCTGACTCATCCCCATTCGCAGCCATAAACTATCCCCCTTCCACCCGACCGGAAACCATTCATGGAAGTAGCCTTGCAAACAAGTGGAGAAAAGGGATGACAAATCGAGTCTCTCTCGTCGATCAGAGAAACGAGAGAACACGCAAAATGGAGAGACGCTCGGTCTCTAAAAGGGGCTATGACTCAGCACTTGCTTGTGACAGCCGGCAGAGAACAGGCGATTTCCGGAGATCCCGAGAAATCCCAGAGATCCGGAGAAACCGGGATGGGATAGGCTTCAGAATAGAACACGGGTCAGATGGGTCGGGAGCGGGTTGCGAAACACCGCTCAGATATGCAGCAGCTGCAGCCCGTTGCGAGGGAGGAATGACGCAAGGAGGGGAAGGGGAGAGGAGGGGAGAGGAAGGAGAAAGAAAAGAAGAAGTGGAGGGATTGATGAAATACATATTGCCCATGGTATTTCCAACCAGATCAAACGAAGCACAATCTGAAAAGTAGTGACCAAGTTTTACAGTAATGCTTTCTGTCTTCTTGTTATCCATCACCATCAGCTGAGAAAGGAACGCCTTCTCATCTTGTTTATTCGGAGGAGAGCTACAGTAAATGCTAACTGATGCCATGTTATGGGAACAATAAAGCTACCAGAACGTCACTTCTCATGTTTTTTTTTCGGGTGGGGGCTTGTGGTGCGGGATCGGCTGTGCCTCTATTCTATACATTTTCACTCCGATCGGACTGACGATAGACTGTGCAGAATGGAGAGAGATCCCATGATATCACTTTTTTAATGAAACAGTTGAAGTCTACACGTTGAATGAATTTTTTGAAGTGATTTATCAAATAGAACGACGAAATTATACATTTATTATTGAGAAGAACCGGATATTAGATCGGAATTGATTCCATTGCGAATCGTTCGCATTTTGTATCAGAGATGAAACCTAAGTGTACCTGCGGTCGAACGAGTTCGTACTAACTTTTTTTATAAATATATATTTTCAAATAATTCTCTATACATAGATAATCTTCAATAATTATTACTTTGGGTTTTATTATCAAAAGACTTAAAAAAAAAATATTTGAATGACAATGATGAATCATAATCGATAGTCAGAACTATCCTTGTTCTTACGCCGCATCCTCTTGAGCGCTAAAAAGGTGTTAGATTATGATTATTTAAAAATAATAATAAACAACCTCTCGTTATCCACCAGTAGCTTTGAGCACCCTTGAAACACAATAAAGGACCAGGCCAAGAACGCAATCTTGACTGCGACGCGGTAAATGGATGCTAATATGAAATCTAAAAAATCCAATGAATCCGAAAATTTAAAACTTAAAATATTGGAAAATCAATATGGCAAAACAGATCTCCTTCATTCGCATGATCTGTCAGAGAAACAAGAGATTACGCGATACGAGGAGTGTCAGACTTGTCAAACAAATAATGCCATACCTCTTCCACCGTTCACATCAATTATTGAAGCGATGCACATGATTGCGTATACGATAGGAGCTATTACCTGAAAATTACAATAGTAAAAGATAAAAGATTAAAATGAGCATGTCGAACAATCGTCTCTTCATTTCACACACTCTCCCACTTGCCAAACATACGACAGATATGTGGCTCAAATCGACTTTCAACAATATATCTTGTAAGGAAAGGCATGGCCGCGGCCCGTGGATCATAGCGAGCACAGGGGACAAGCTAAGCATGGGGGGTGTAGCTCAGTGGTAGAGCGCTCGATATCGATACGAGAGATCGGGAGTTCGACTCCCTCTTCCTTCAATTGTCTTTTGCGTACTCCTCTGATCTTACATCTCCATTATGACCAATCTCTTGTCGATCGGAATGGAGAGGCAGATTTACGGAAATTCGCTAAGCTCTAATAGCCAAACTCACACAGAATGCCATCACTGGTTTCATCAGCGCCGGGTTTCGCTTTTCGCAAGCGACGAATACGAAAATAGCTGAGATCACACCGAAGACACCGAGGAGAATCTGGAACATGATTCGAATAGCTCTACCATTGTGCACTCTTCCACAGGCAATAGCTACCTTAAGAATTTGAAATCTATCTATCTTTATTTTCTGACATCGCGATAATTTCAAAATTTTTTGTTCAGCGCAGATTTTATTATGTTTCATTTATGCAGGAAAAGGCAAAAGAATTGCAATGATTCAATGTGGTTTTCGTTCCGAGATCAAAAGAAAGATATAAAATTCCTTCAATCTGAACTACATGTAGACTTTAAAATGTCGAATATCAATCGATTGCGTAATGGGGGATCACTCATTGCACTCCTCTCATTCCTCGTTCTCTTTCGTCGCCAGAGCTGTTCATCTCCATATTACGCAACGACTACTTGAGTACATTCGAAAGTGGTGAGCGATCGAAACAGTCCCGATTTCCAGTTTGGCAACTTTTGTCTCCTGCATGCCCTTCCCATTCCATCATTTCCACTCCATATTCCTGATTATCTTCTAAGATATTCGACGATTCTGCTGTTCGGTGGTCAAAGATTGGACGCACCGAGACGATTCTGTACCAAGAAGAGATGTAATAGGTTGGCTCGACGACAAATATGCTCTGGCCCGCGAATACGATCAGCACGACTGCGAGCATTTTTGCGCCGGTCTGCAATTTTTTTTTACAATTTGAACCAAGTCTACACCACTTGATGCGGAAACGAATAGTCGCTCTATATTATATTTAACAAATGGTTTAGGGTGCGTAATGGAGAAACCTATTACTCGATCGGACTCCACTACTCACCATGATCGGAAACGCTCCGAAGCAGCAGCGATCGCTCATCGTGTGGAAGATCAGTGAGTTGTTATCTCAAACGATTATTTGTTATAGACTTTTGACGCCGGCGCGTAGCGCTGGCGAAATTTGGATTTAGACTTTTTTTTTCTTCCATTTTTTTGGGTCTGAGAGGGTTGAATATTAGCATTCGACTGCGTAATTGGGAAATGAACAGCTATCGCGACGAGAAAGTAAGAGGAATGAGGAGTGAGTTCCCTATTACATAATCTATTGCTTGGTTACATTTCATAATCTAATTGGGACTACTGAACAGGGAGCGTCATTGGCTGTCACTAGTGATGTCGTTTCGGTTTTTGACTCTCTCCATTCTGTAAACTCTCTCGTTTTTCTAACCGACAAGAGTGTGTGCCAAATGGAGAGAGCCAAAACTGAAACGACACTAGTGAACAGGGAACGTCATAGTCTGTCACCCAACAGCAGACACTCGCCGAATTACCTTACAAGGTAACAACAGTGCATAAGTGAATGAGAATTGAAAGGATCAACATAAGACGATGCTATCTGATTCATTCTATTCAGATGACTAACAATTAGACGATTAGAGATATCTTCATCATCTTTCAAGAACACTGAAAGTGCTGTAGAATTGACAAAGTGACCAGAGCAGAAGAGAAACCGCACTGATGCCGTTGTTGTCTACTTCTTTCGATTGTGTTTGTTCTCATTAGTGATGACAAAACGTGCACTCTCGTCGGTCAGAGAAACGAGAGATCATGCAAAATTGAGAGAGTGGGATGCCGATTTGTCATCACTAGTTCTCATGTCTGCCTGACATACTAGACAGTGTGCAGAATGGAGAGAACCAGAACAGAAGTGAGATCAAAACACTCAATGGTCTGAGTCACGACCAGAACAGTGCGTGCAAAATAAGATATTGCTCTACTCATTCGTGTTTGTTTTCGAAAGATACCATATTAGTCATCCACGGGCACTCTCAACAAATTACTATCTATTGCGGCCAATCTTTAGAGTAGGATCTTTAGTCAAAGCACTCTCCATTCGGCACACTCATTTCTAGGACCGGCGAGAAAGTGTGCAGAATGGATAATGTTATTGATTATCATATATATGATAATAATTATCTCAGATATTATCAGAATACGCGGAAAATACTGCTGAATAAATCCTGTTCTTCCGAAAATTTATTCTTATTATCGATCTGGGCAGAGGTATCATTAGAAGATAGTCTAGCATTCGGATGATTATATGCAGCTGAAACTGGAAGCCGCTAGGAAACTATTTTCTTGATCATCAACCAATGGGCAAGTAAATAGTAAAATGGGAACTAGAAACTATCAGATTCTCCGTTTATGAGAGATGACAAGATTTTAGGAATTTATGACAAGATTTTAAGAATTTATGTCGCGCATTAACCAATAAATGCATTTCCGACACACTGCGCATTCCGGTTTCTAGCAACTAATACGGTCACCGTGAAGCCATTCGATCTAATGCCATCTGGAAACATGTTTCCAAATATAAACCATAAACAAATTCTCACCTCAACAACCGCCTGTGCAGCTGTAGCAGAGGCAAGGTCGGTCACCAAGTCACCGTCTTCTAGTTGCAGCATACTGCAGCAGCAGCAAGTTTATTTTTTTTTAAAAGAAACGTTCTTGTTTCAGTACTTCTATAGATCAGTAAAGAAATTAACAGCTCAATAGAAGTCAATCATGTTCAAAATAATCACCACTATCATCTGCTAAACAATGGGCGTGTCCAGCTGAATGTCAATCAAATTTGTGAATTAAAATATTTAACAAAATATCGCTGGCTGTTTCTCTCTGCAGCCGGTGCAGCAGCCGGTGCAACAGCCTCGAATGCAGCAAAACCGTAGGAAAAAAGCAAAAATTGTTTTATGAGAAACTGACACTGTTCGATCATTCGTTAATCGATATGTTTTTGTAAACACATATGCAATTGATTAATCGGCTCCGTCACAGATAATCGGAATACCATGCGCGAAACGGAAAATCACATGGTCCAACCAACGCGGAAAATTCGCTAGAAACCGGTCTGGTTCACCGATTTTTCCTATAAAACACGTTGGAGACTCTCGCATGATCATGTGAAAAACAGACCAATTCCCAAGTACACTCATTATCGACACATTATTACAGGAACACATAGTGTCTCCACTATCTCCATTATGCACACTCTCCCTCTAGATGGTCAATCCCCGGTAAAGCGTGTTCAATGACGAGATCGTGTATGAAATTTGTTAAATTTTACTGGTTTCCCTGATAAAATAAATTCTCGATTCCGGTTGATCACGACGATATCGTAATCTTCGACTATCTCGCGTTGTTGCCAATCAAATGATCCCTATGAAATTGTACTAAACAAATGCTGCAGTACGAGCAATTACTCATTCGAAGTAGATTCAATGTCGCACAGAAAACAATGTGCAATTGCTAATGTCGTTACTTCCAACCTTAATCATCACCGTACAACTGATTCGCGATTGTTTGGCCAGAAATGTGTATTTTGAAATGATTGGCATCGAATTATTGTTGAAACGCCCCCTTCTCAAATATCAAGACTATGTGAAACACAAGTGCACTCGGTCGTACAGTAGCGATTAGTTTCCTTATTTATTTATCAACTTTTTTTTTAGTTCAGACGAGCTAAAAGAATCACAGAAATACCTTCTGCATCAACTAAACCATACCTCTGAAACCTCATAGTTCCAGGCATTGAGCACAAAAGGACAGAGACAGCTTACTAACTGGCAAGTACCACAGGTATTCAAAGAAATAACAATTGTCAGCTGCTTCGTTGATAAAACTCCAGCGTAATATCACATGCCACTGTCTCATAACAATGAATTATTATATTCTCTGTTCATTTATATATTATAAAATTAGGCTGATGAGTCGGTAAAGAGAGAGAGAGAGGGAAAAACTATTTTTGATGCGTTTTTTTCTTCTTCGAGTAAATAATCACAATGAAACCTAACTGCACTAGATCTTGAAACTTTAATCCTTTTATCTATCTATCTATAAAGACTGTAGGACTCATTGATGAACCGTCATAAAGTCCAACTAAATCATCTTTCTGAAACCTCATTGTTTCTGGCATTGATACTCGCTTCTGCACAGACAGAAAGATTACCGGCATTTTCGGCGAGTCGGAATTCCTAGAAGACTATTCCATTATCAGGCATCATCGTTTAGAAAACATATTTCGCCTATCAAAGATCAAATATCAATCTACCTCACCTCCTTGTTTGACATCCCGGTCCAGAGCCCGCATCCATAGGCTAGACACCGTCGCATGACAGAAAAAGAGAAAATACAGTGATATGAGAAATACCGTAACATAATCGATTACCGTAACTTGCCATTAGATCCTCAGAATATTGCTGTATTGAATATTATCTCCAGTCTGCACACTCTCTCGTCGCTCTGACCCGCGAGAGAGTGTGCTGAATGGAGAAAGCACTATTACACTAGTCATCAATTTCCAATTGCCGAACAACGGTAGAGAAAGTTGGAAAAAAATAATGATCCCAATAGTTTCAAGGAAGAATTGTTACAATGCCAATCGTTCTACCTAAATTATCCATAGGAAGCTGAAATTCACCACGACTTGGAACATAAGTTCGAACGGGAATATAAAAGATACCATTTCGATAATCGTAGCCCAAGAATTCAACACTGCATTCCAAGATCCAATCAGCCATCTCTACAGCATCCGTCTCACATTCCGGACCTCCACCAACTATTCTACCGTACCCATCCACCTCTATCTACTCTATACCGTACCCATCCCTTTCCTACCGAAATCTCCCCCATCTATCGTATCCGTCTCCTTCCTCCATCTACCGTAGCCCTCTGTGCTTATAGTAACCTTTCTTACCGTAATTTACCTCATCTACCGTACCTTGTCCAGAATGTTCAGTCGGTGTTCATCTGGCGTGAGTGGCTTGTGCACGTAGGTTGAGGAGACGGGAGAGAAGATTCCCTCTACTATCGAGTAGCGAAGAGAGGAGGGAAGGGAGTGGAGACGGTCTGCAATCTGCAAAGATTATTATCGAGATTGTGTAGTGACCCTAGGATACGGTAACACCATCGGCAATGGAACGGTAATTATTCAGAACTTATACTGCAGTATACTGATGGTTTTCTACTCAAATCGCTCAGAACTTGTCATTGTTCAAAGCGCTTTTTATCCGACTAAATCGCGCAGGTGAAACCCAACAGCACTATGCGATAAGAAACAACGGCAATGGCAACGGCTCAAAACTCGTTTAAAAAATCCGCGCTCTCTCAGTGCTAAATATTAATAGATTCCTCATGATTTTATATTGATCAGCAGCGCCTCCATCTCATCAGTCACGTCGCATAACTCGAACAGATATAGTGGGTGTGAAACGGAAATCCTCTTAGTTCTACCAACAACCTTCAGAAGCAGCGATCGAAGCCGAAACCCGCGAGTATCGCGAAGGAAAATATTCATTCTTCGATTGTTTGTTTTAAACTTTCCTCGACCCATCAGTTAGGTATCAGAAACTGGTAAGGTGTAGTGAGTGCGAAACGGGAACTCACGTGGTCCATCTAAACCAAAAATGTCAAAAAACTAATCCAAAAAAACGAGAAAAAAACGAAAACAGTCCATCTTTTTTTTATATAAAAACTGCAGTCTCTGGTCATGCGACGAATCGCTAATTCTCATAAAAAAGCCACAAGTCGATGCTAGTATGGCGAAAACTGACCAGTGCTCTCTCGTTCACACTCTTTAACCTCGGATGAGCTTCATTGAAAATTATAAGTCTAAATTACCCTGCGCGCCGGGGCTAAACATATTTATTCCGGTTATGAACAAAATAAGGGGGAAAATATGGTTTAAAATCCTATTTATCCGAATAGTTATTAGATTTTGCTTAAGCACTCAGATGTTTATGATACGCTGAAACTGGAAGCATCTGAGAAACTCTTTCCTTGAACATAGGTCCAGAGGGAAATAAGAAATGCGCTCATGGCATAGTAGAAAAAAAGGCAAACACAATTTTCTGTGTGGGAGAGGAGGACCAATTTAGGTTGAGCCTTTCATTGTTTTTATAACACGCGCATTCCGGTTTCGAGCACGTAAAAAGGTCACATTGAATCCATTCGGGCTAATGAGGTTCCCTTTTGCTGTCTATAATTTCGAAACCAAACCAATAAAGGTCACTCACGTCTACAGCTTACAGTTCAGCATATGCAGCAAGGGGCGGGGCGAAGTCAGTCGTCCAGCCATCACCGTCGTCTAGCTGCAGCAAGTTCAAATAATATTTAGTCATACGTTCAAGGCAGTTTCCTGTTTCAGCCCTTCCATAGATCAGAATTCTCCAATTCAATATATGTACGATTTTTTTCTACCTGCACAAAAAAATCACCATCATCATCTGCGAAACAAAGAACGAGACCTAGATATTGCCAAATCAAATTAATAAATAATTCAAATATTAAAGAAAATATCGATGGCTGTCTCTCTGCTGCCGGTGCAGCAGCCTCGAAGACAGCACAGTCTTTGGAATCGTCGACTGAGACGCTCTGAAAATTGTCATTTTTAGAGTTGTAAGATTCGTGTTCCACTGTTTGCACAAGATACGCTCACTTAAACATCTACTGATTAGAGCTTGGAATCGTCCTCAAAAATATATCTAGTAGTATTGAAGTGTACAATCGACTGACATCGATCAAAGATCAATCTCTTCGCCTCTTTCCTCTCACTGACTGCACAACTCGATTGTGGTGCAATCCACGTATTTTTCTCTTCAGTAACCTTCGAGATATTGCCAATAATAATGAGTCTAACGTGAATGGAGCTCTTATCGAGTACACGTGCATTAGCAAACACAAGTTCCTGCTCAGAAACCGTAATCCGGCTGGCAGCCATAGGCATTCCTTTAAAATTTATCTGCCATGTTATCTATAAAGCACTATCGCGCGATTTATTGCTGAACCGTCATTCAGTCTAACTTAATCATCACTCTGAAACCTCATTGTTCCTGGCATTGAGACCCGCTTCTGGAATTCACAGAATAATTGCCCGTTATTAGGCATCATCGTTTAGATACCAAAGTTCGGATAAAAGTCCAGAGGTCAAAGATCAAAGATCACTCTTCCTCACCTCCATGATTCTCGTCCATTCTCCTCGTTTGGCCTCCCAGTCGTCAGAATGCATCCACCCACTCGACGCCGTTGCCTTTAAGAAAGATAAGATAGAGTAATCCAAGAAATACAGTAACCTAGATGGCTAACGGAACTTGCCGTACGATGTCAAAAATTTCGCTGTGCCTACTGTTCGCTCCATTCTGCACACTCTCTCGTCGCTCTGACCCGAGGGAGAGTGTGCTGAATGGAGAGAGCCATTCCACTTGGCATCAGTTCCCAATTGAAATTCCGCATACCTACGATCAAAAATATCCATCCCAATGCTTTCATAATTCCCTCTCATCATACCGTATCCTTTCCAATCCGCCATCAACCGTACCCCACCACCGTTGTTTATAGTACCCATTCCTACCGTAATCATTCCCTCATTTACCTACTTTGTTCAGCATGTTCAGTCGGTGTCCATCTGACGCGAGTGGCTTGTGTACGTATGTTTAGGAGTCGGTAGAGAAGATTCCTTTTACTATCGAGTAGTGAAGAGAAGAGATGTGGAGGAAGGAAGGGAGTGGAGATGGTCTCGCGCAATCTGCAAAAGGGTACGGTAGGGATACTGTAGAGACTCTAGATTATGGTGTGGTACAGTAGCGATTCAGAACTTATGGTGATGATTTTTTGTACTGGATGAGGACTGCGCAATGTTCAAAGAACTCTTTCACCGAATTAATAGCGCAAGTGAAACCAGACTGCACTAGGGATATAAAACATTTGCAACGGATCAAAACTAGTTTTTTTTACTACCGCTGTGAGGGAAATGAAAAATGCGCACTTTGCATAGCATCAAAACAGGCAAAACACGATTTTATGTGTAAGAGTGGCGGAGGGATTCAGGCTGAGTCATTGATTCACAACATGCACATTCCGGTTTCGAGCATCTGATAAGCTCAAGGAAAAACCATTTGCGCTAATGTCGACTTGGTCTAGAAATCTCTTAACAAAAATATACAAAAAAGTTTCCAAAAACTTTCAAAGAGTATCGATAAGAGGAACAATGAAATACGCACTTTGCAGAGCAGATAAACACAGGCAAACACGATTTTATGCGTAAGAGAAGCAGGAGAATTTAGGTTGAGCCCTTCATAGTTTATAGAACATGCGCATTCCGGTTTCTAGTTCATAACAAGGTCACAGTGAAAACACACAGGCTAATGTAGTCGGGATGCCCATCCAGTAAATCTCAAGACAAAATCTATAAACTTATCTTACCTCTACAATATCTCGAATACAAAAAGAAAAAGAAAAATTCTAAATTGGACAAAATGTAGAGCTGGTCATGACGATTCCGAAAATGGTACTAATGTAAATTTTTCCTATGTTTAGCTGTTTGGAACATGGGCGTGAAAATAGCGATAATCGGAAAATGCGTGTGGAAGCTCTTTGTGCTTCCAAAAAAGTTTCAAAATTATTCAGAAGCATCTTGTTACCTCATTTCACTGATTCCTTTCATTTATGGTATCAAATAAATTTGAATTTCCCGATTTCCCTACTTTCAATTCCCTCTATTCCGACCGCACTGGCCGATCAGAATGTTAAGAATGAGATACGTTTCACAAATGCGCCGCGCCGCGGAAATGTAACTTTGGCTTGCTGTGGTAAGTGATCAGTAATTGCACCATCGCTGAAATACTTCATCAGCCCAATAAAATAAATGAAGAAATTATAGTGGGTGTGAAACGGGAAGCCTCTTGGTTCAAAAAGCTACCTTCAGAAGCACAGCGATGAGAGGAGAGGCCAAACCTGAGAGTGTCGCGGTGGGGAATGAAAGAAAATTGAATTTAACCATATTTAAAAAAAATTTCAGTGTATACGAAACTACGAAACTATCAACCACATCACCAAAATCGAAAAGGTGTAGTACGTGCGAAACGGAAAATTACGTGATCCAACCAAAACCGAAAATTCGCTAACGAAACCAGCGTGGTTCTCCATTTTTCCATACATTTTTTCGATGCCAATAAAACTGTGTATACTCTCGCTGAGTGACGACGAGAAATTAGGTTTCATGTTCCCTCCAAAACGGATCATAGTCGTTAGTTTTCAATCTCGTTTCTTTTCCGCTCGTATACATAAAATCTCGCCTACTCATATGCTCCCTACACGAGTGTGCTTTCACTCGCTGACGATGAAGTGCGGTGGGAGGAGAGGTCAAAACCGGCGAATGTGACAGCGGGGAGGACCGTCTCTGGAAATATCATTGATTTATGATAAAAGTTTATTATTTGTGCTCATCCTTGACAGAAGACTCATCAGTCACCCTACAAACATATATCAAATATGGTGAAGGAGAGACGAGAAGTGACATGATTTAATGAAAAAGCGATCAGTCATCAATCGATAGGTTTGCTTACATCCGGGCCCTTTGTGAATCGGTTACAATACAGATAGTAGGGAGGCACAGCAATAGCGAAACAGGAAATCACTTGGCCCAACAAAACCCGAAAACTCGCTAACGAAGACAGCCTGGTTCACCATTTTTCCACACATTTTTTCCGAGTATAAAAACTTTGAAGACTCTCGCAAAATCATGCGACGTACGGACCATCTCATGAGTAAAGTTTGCCGGACAATCATAGTGTCTTCACTATCTCTATTCTACACACTATCTCTAGCCGGTCAATCCCCCCGGTATAGTGTGTGCAATAAAGAGAGCTACTGTTCAATTCGCATCATTGGGACATGCAGGTAAACAAATCAGTCCTTGATACTTGTTGATCACGACCATACCGTAATCATCCGCAATGAATCCTCCTCAATCCTCCACAGCCGGGTCGGGTAGAAGACGAGCGAATGAATACACATGAAATATCGATCATATCAAAATATGAAATATGGTGTCTGACTGGCATGCCGACGCAGGCAGGTTCGACTCCCGCCCGCAGGTGATGTTTTGCAAGAGGTAGAGAAAGGCGCGCGCCCCAACCACTAGTCTCCGTCGAAAAATCATATGAAATATCGAAAGATACATTGGTCCCATAGATCTCGGCGCACATCTCGAGATGTCCATTGAAGATATGGAAGTGTGATTCGTCTTCATCATCTTCATTATCTTCATCATCTTCATCATCTTCATTATCTTCATCATCTTCATCATCATCATCATCTTCATCATCTTCATCATCATCATCTTCTTCTTCATCATCACTATCCATCTCGTACACCTGAAAAAGGTAACATTCAATTGTAAAAAAGAGAACGAAGGAAACCTCGATATCCCTGTTTGAGAAGAATGTTCCATTTTTGTAGGTGATTCCAATCAGGTTGAGGAATGATAAATATTTCTCCTTCTCGAAGGACGTATAGAGGAAGCGAATCCTTGCAGAGCCATCGAGCATGGCCTATGAAGAAGTGATGTAGTTTCGGTTTTCGACTCTCTTCATTCAGCACACTTTCTCTCTTCTCTCTGAGCACATCCCTACTAGGAATAATGTCGTTCATTTCAAAAAGAATTAGATTGAAAAAAAAATAATCCTGTAAGAACGGTGAATTCTAACCTCATACAGTTTACACTGTGCTTCTGGAATGACATTATCGAGGACTTGCATCGAAATAGCCTCGCATGATTTCGTCGATCCGAGCACGAATGACTCCACCATCACTTCTTTCTCAAATTCTTTGTCCTTGAAATATAAGAGTTAATCAATATCATTCTTGCTCAAATATCTTGAATAGGAGTTCCAGATGCCCGATATCGATCTCCTGGGCAAGATTGCAGACTTCGCGATGAAACTCGCTCGAACCACACAACTGAAATAAAGTATCTCCTATATTTACGAATGAGACTGACTCACATTGATATAGAGATATCCGATTGAGGCATTATGTGCGATTCTTCGAATGAAATAAGAAGAATAGGTTTTGTTCTTGAATAGAACAATCGAGTGTTTGCTGAAACATTGATTCAAATTTCAATAACGATTCGTTCACTCACTAGTCCTTCAAAGCGCTCTCAATTGAGACAGAAATAGGGGCTCCGATAAAGGGCATCTAAAATACATAACAAAATATTTATCAATGCAAACGATCGATATTAAACCTCGACTAGAGATGTCGACTCGGTTTCGACTCTTTTATTTTGCACACTCTCTAGTCTGTCAGAGAGACGAGAATGTGCAGAATGGAGAGAGCTGAACCTCGAGTATGGCCAGCGACTCCACATGATATTTGGACTCCGATTCGATAATGTTCAGTGCATTGTTCACTCCAGCGAGGGCCAATCGATCCTCGATGGAGAGAAAAGAGAAGACGAGATCGAGGAGATGTTTCGGTAGAGAGAGAACTGGGAACTGAAAAGATAAGAGAGGGTTCGTTGCAATAGATATAATTAATTTCGGGGTTCACCCATCTCCATTCTGCACGCTATAGTCTTTCTGGCTGTCAAAATAATGTGCAGAATGGAGAGACTAAAACATAAGTGATGTCTAGAGAGCATGAAAGGAAGAAGAAAGAAACCACATGAAATAGCAAAAAAATACCGAGGAAAGTTCTACTCACATAGTCTCCGTCGATTGTGGGATTATCAATTGGCGAAACTACTAGGTTGAGAGATATCTGCAAATAATCGTATAAAAAACTGTAGATGGAACGAGAATTCAACGTGCGAACATTCTAATAATGTATGTTCTGGACTGAATAACAATTAACAAAAATAATGAAATTAATAATAAATACCTGCATATCGACTGAGGGCGGAGGAAGTGGCTTCATTCCGAGCGAATTAGACACGTCGCGTGCTAGCTGCTTGTGCCCGTCATAATAGAGTTGTCGGAAAGAAAAAGAAATTATTAACGAAATATCAATTGTTTCAAATGAGTGAAACGCATTCAGTGAAGCACAAACTCACCTGATAATAACTCTGTACATGGCTTCGAGGTCGGGTTCCATGATAGACCTAGGCCGTGCCTTCAATTAAACCCTAATTAGTCGGTTGAAACATATCTGTTAGCGTTACTTTAGAGGAATATGGAAGTGTAATATCGAAGGAACAAGCGAAAATGACGATAAATTGAGGTTGCGGGAGGCTAGAAAACTAATTAGCTTCGATGAATAATGAGTATAATAGATCGTTTCATTCATTCCACTTGTGAAAGAAACAAAATATAAAAGTTCAGTTTGTAATAGGTAAGCAAAGAGAGTGGGACCGCAAGAGAATCGATTTTGAGCACAACATTAAAATAAAAAAATGTGAGGCTAGGTTTGTCACAGTTTCAGACACTTTATAACAGCATGGGAAGAGCATCGGATCAATGGAATCGTCGACAATTTAACCCGACGATACCGTAACCATCTTAACGACACGGTGGATCAGATCAGCATATGTCAATCGATAATTACTGTAGCTTGGCTTAAGATATTCCGGGAAGGACTCCGACCTACTCACTACAATCACACACTTACTTGCTCGTAAGCACTTTTATCATTTTCACAGAAACGAGTAATTATATTGTGGGAAAAACTAAATTCAAAGAACATAGATTACTGTTAAAAGATGGTCTTACAACGACGACAAAGTAGGGAGTTAGAATTACAGTAATAGTTGGATAAAACTGACTCATTGGTTAGTTCTATTCTGGACCAATCTTGATTCGTCTTCCCTCTGCTTTCTCCGCCTTGAGAGACTCTTGATTCTCGTGGAAGGTGAGTTCGTAAGTTACAACGTTCTCATAGATCCGGGGTCACATCTCGAGATGTCCATTGAAGATATTGAAATGGTCCTCTTCATCATCTTCATCACTGTCCAACGTGTACACCTGAAAAATGCAACATTCAATTGTGAAAAAAGAGTACTAACGAAACCTCAATATCCCTGTTTGAGAAAAATGTTCCATTTGTGTAGGTGATTCCAATCAAGTTGAGGAATGAAAGATATTTCTCCTTCGCGAGGGACCAATTGTAGTAGAGATGGCGAAGCTTCGCAGAGCGATCAAGCATGACCTTGGAATAGTACT
The DNA here is from genome assembly GCA_036245825.1 of Pristionchus entomophagus. NCBI lineage: Eukaryota > Metazoa > Nematoda > Chromadorea > Rhabditida > Neodiplogasteridae > Pristionchus > Pristionchus entomophagus. The sequence goes on from BTSX01000001.1 coordinate 6,143,447, forward strand.
GTTTATTGTTTTTTAACATAATAATTAAACACAATTATATAAATGAAAATCATGCACGAACGAAGAATTCTGACCTCGTACAATTTACACTGTGCCTCTAGAGTAACATAATAGATGAACATGCTCAATTCCTTGCATGATTTCGTCAATCCGAGCACAAATGGCTTCCTCGTCCTGGAAATCAAAGATAATCAATATAATTCTTCCTTAAATACCGTGAATCGGAGTTCCAGATGCCCGATATCGATCTCCTGGGCGAGATTGCAGACTTCGCGATGAAACTCGCTCGAACCACACAACTGCAATTAAGGATTTCCTATATTTTTTATCACTAATGTGCTTATGATCCCGTCGCACCTCGGGCGTAGATAAATTTAGAAAGAACCGTGTGCGTCCCTTTCTGCGATTCGGCCGAGACGTTAGGAAATCTCGACCTTCATGCACCACACTTATTTTGCCGTTTTTTTCTATAATTATTTTCTTAATAATTAATATTATTTTGGTGTATTTATTGTTTAAAATAGTTAGTCCTGCGTCTCCTCTATCTAACGTATACTTCATCCTCGCTAGGGAATTCAAGACAACGTCACAGTCAGCGATCTTTTTTTTTTTTTTTTTCGTTTTTCGTTTTCCCGCAGCATAGCTCCGAATATGCGCAATTTCGAGGTTTTTCTGCATTTTTAACAATATCGTTCAATTTTCCCGGATTTTCGGCATGTACAATGGCTGCCGTTTCTGAAATATAATAGAATAGATCATGGCGCATCGAACGATCACAACCATTCGTCCTGGAGTTTTTTCGTTTTTATGTGGTTCGTCGCGAAAAATTGATCTACCTAGTAACTTCGTTCTTGCCTCTGTTCGCATAAAGACGCAACATTTTATACTTATTTGATAAAAACGACATCATTGATGCGTTCCCGATGTATTCTCATCAAAACAGAGTGGAAATCGCAACAAAAAATATTTTTGGCGATTTATTTTTTAAAAAAAAAACGGTGTTTTCCTGGCCAAAAGCTTCATTTTAAATCTATTTTTTAAAATAATTTTAAACAATTTTAATATTTTTTTTTCATTCTTAGTAATAGATTCAGCATCGTTTACTTAGTGATTCACATAAATAAGGAACCATTTTGGCCAATTTGAACACCACCCCCTGCGGTACCTAGATAAATTATATTGCTATTATTGTTATTATATTTACGAATGTGACTGACTCACTTCGAAATAGAGATTTCCGATTGAGGCATTATGTGCGATTCTTCGAATGAAATCAGAAGAATAGGTTTTGTTCTTGAATAGAATAATCGAATGTTTGCTGAAACATTGATTCATATTTCAATAACGATACGTCAACTCACTAGGTCTTTGCTAAATCAATTGTGGCAGAACAACGGGCGCCGATGAAGGGCATCTAAAATAAAATAAAATAAATTATTACTATATTTATTAAAATTATTCCTATATTTATTAAACAAAAATAATAATTTTTAGCTACAGAAAGGATAAAATATTAACATTGCAAACGATCGAAATTGAACCTCGACTATGGCCAGTTCCTCCACATAGTACTTGGACTCCGATTCGATGATGTTCAATGCATTGTTCACACCAGCGAAGGCCAATCGATCCTCGATGGGAAGGAAGGAAAAGACGAGATCGATGAGATGTTTGGGTAGAGAGAGAATTGGGAACTGAAAAGAGAAGTAGTTTCGATGCAACACAGCAGGAGAGTGAGAATAATTCGTAAATGAAAACAAATTTGCAAGAAAATGTACATTTTAAATATTTTTTCGAAATTTCAAGGTCAGCTTGTCTTATTAACTTTGCTCTCTACTAGGCATTTAGCAGGTTTCCAAGTAGGAAATATTTCTCAAAGAAGAAACAACAAACCTCCATTCAGAACAACAACAAAAACAAGATCGGAGAATAAGTCTACTCACATAGTCGCCGCATTCTCCGTTGATTGTGAGATTATCGATTGGCGAAACGATTGGGTTGAGCGCCATCTGCAATTATCGTTAGAAATACGGTACAGAAAGGCTGTAACTGAAATTAGAATTCAACTCGCGAACATGCCAATCATTACGGTTGGCTATTCGACCCCAGGTAGCGACGTTCACAATCCCTCCCTCTCGCCTAATTTCGCAATACTATTTTTGCCTATTAGGCGAGGGGGGGGATTGCGGTCGAATAGCCAACCTTACTAATCATGTCTCGACTGAATCTCTGGACTGAATAACTACTTCTCAATCTACAAAAATAATCAAATTAATAATAAATACCTGCATATCGACTGAGGGCAGAGGAAGCGGCTTCATTCCCAGCGAATTAGACACGTCAATTGCTAGCTGCTTGTGCCCGTCATCGTAGAGTTGTCTGAAATAAAGAAATTTTATTTACGAAACACGAACAATTCGAAATGAATGAAACGCATTCAGTGAAGCATAAACTCACCTGGTAATTACCCTGTACATGGCTTCGAGTTCGGGGTCCATGATAGGATCACGTATGGGCTACCGTATACGAAATTGGCGGGAGTCTCATTTCTAAAGCGGATCTGGAGCGGAAGTCCGTGAATATAAATTAATTTGTCTAGAATAGACTTTGAAAGATAACAAAACTAGTTATAACACAATCGACATACCTAGTTACGAAGATCGTCACGTAACTAGTTATTACTAGTTACTTCATTTGTTGCTCGTGTGAGCATGACGAGAAGTCGTCCCTCACATACATTTTTTATACGAATATCCGAAAACATAACTTTACAAGAAATCAGAATCGTGTCGCTCCACTCCACCCATGATTGGAATTGAGTTTTGCACATTTGAAAGCTCAGATTTTGGTTCGGTTTCATAACTGCTCGTAAATAATGAAAATAAAAGTCTACTCTAGAAACAATAAAAAAACAATTCAACGTTCAATTAGTAATAAGTCGGAAAATAGAGTGGAAACGCAACACATTTGTTTTTTGGAATGGACTTTTGGAATGATTTCGAAAGTCAATTCCACAATCCATTTAAAACTAGAGAACGCACTTTAACTAGTGTTTGAATAAAAATCGATACAATTCTGGTTCTAGCCGCGAATTTGAAATTTTCCTGGACTGTATAACACGGATCTTCTGCTATATTGAAGGAACTCTGTCCACTAGGAAAAACTTTATGTCTCCGATTTCGATTAAACTTGGTTCATTGGTATACTTGGAGGTCAGAACAAGGTCCATCCACTTAGTTTGGGCAAATATGGAAATTATCGATTTTTTGTGATCTACAATTCAAATAAGTATAACTAGTTCAATTTTAATCGTAGAACGAACAAAAAACTCATTTTATTTGTTTTTCCGAGTTCTACATTTTCCTTTTCAAATGGCAATGCGAGCGACGTCGTCTTTGATGCGTTTTTCTAGAAAAATTGATTTTTCGACTAAATAATCGTAGTTTTCTCGAAAAAGTCTCAGAAAGGAAGTCGATTTTATTGCACCGGTGGACTCCTCGCACTTCTTTTAGGGTGCGTACGTTTTTCGTTTTCCGTATCTCCTGCCTTGGGAAGTCGATTACTCGTAGATTTTCCGGACAGTCGTTTTTTTCAGCAAAATTCGTTTTTTCGCGATTTCTCGCTTCAAATTGTCGAATCGGAGATTTGAAAAAAGCAATCGATAGCTCTCAATGAGCCAAGAAATAAAGTGAAGAATGATGGGAGCGATACCTGTGACCGTTTTTGAGTTATTCGATCAAATCTCACAAAATACGCTATCGTACGCCTTTTTTCGGGTATAAATAGAGACAGCAGGGTGATCTACCAAATTGATTGCACCGGTTCAAGTGTGTGCTCAATATCTTCGTCTGGGTCTGAATAACATTTTTGCTTTTTAGAGTTTGTCTCTATCTCATCTCTGAGCCAAGTTCTCCCCTTAAAACCATGCGCGCGCCGGCAAGGGAAAGGAGAGGGAAATCGGGCGAGAGAGAAAAGGGGCGGAGCCTCTCTCGCGTGTGTCTCTCTCCCTCCTCCCGCTCTCTCGCTCGCCTCTCTCCGCGATCGAGCACAATTCGGAGAAAATTATTAAAAATCTGAAATCAATTTTAAAATTCCTCTAAAATACAAATAAAGGAAATGCGAGTGGAGCAGCTGTGTACGGCCACTAGAAACACTTCAAATGCCCATTCTTGACCATAAATGGCCTAATTTGACCCACTTAGAGTTGACCGAACAGGCTGCTCCGCTCGTCATTTGTGAAGACTAATAACGCGTTTGATCGGCCGATTCGATTAAGAATTCGAATTGTGCTTGCCAGGCGCAGGTTTTGGGGGAAGTCAATTCCCCTCAAAGTGGGCGGAGCTTGCGGTCTCTAGGTATAAACGTAAACTTTAATCGAGATTTTTCTCTAAAGGATACGGATTTTCTTTTGAATCTGATTTTCCACCCCTGAACTGAGGTACTCTCATATTCCATTGGCCATTACACGAGTTCCTGATACTGCTCCTCAGAGGGCTAACCCCGGGCATAGCGTTATTCTCATTTAAAACGAGTTCCAGATCGAGCAAAGCCTCTAAATTATTCAAATGTTTGAAATAAGACCATCAAACGGTCGCTCTCGATCAGTTAAGAAAAAAAGGTTTAGTTATCCGAATAGCCAAACTTGCTCGTTTTCGTGAAATCGAGCAAAATCCTCACCAACGGGCCACGTCACTCCATTACAGTTGGCACACATCTCACCTGATTTCACGAAAACAAACATGAGTAATGACCAATGGAATATGAGAGTACCTCAATTCAGGGGTGGAAAATCAGATTCAAAAATAAAATCCGTATCCTTTAGAGAAAAATCTCGATTAGAGTTTACTTTTATACCCGAAAAACGGCGTACGATAGCGAATTTTGTGAGATTTGATCGAATAACTCAAAAACGGTCACAGGTATCGCTCCCATCATACTTAACTTTATTTTTTGGCTCATTGAGAGCTATCGATTGCTTTTTTCAAATCTCCGATTCGACAATTTGAAGCGAGAAATCGCGAAAAAACGAATTTTGCTGAAAAAAACGACTGTCCGGAAAATCTACGAGTAATCGACTTCCCAAGGCAGGAGATACGGAAAACGAAAAACGTACGCACCCTAAAAGAAGTGCGAGGAGTCCACCGGTGCAATAAAATCGACTTCGTTTCTGAGACTTTTTCGAGAAAACTACGATTATTTAGTCGAAAAATCGATTTTTCTAGAAAAACGCATCGAAGACGACGTCGCTCGCATTGCCATTTGAAAAGGAAAATGTAGAACTCGGAAAAACAAATAAAATGAGTTTTTTGTTCGTTCTACGATTAAAATTGAACTAGTTATACTTATTTAATTGTAGATCACAAAAATCGATAATTTCCATATTTGCCCAAACTAAGTGGATGGACCTTGTTCTGACCTCCAAGTGTACCAATGAACCAAGTATAATCGAAATCGGAGACTAAGTGTTTCCTAGTGGAAAAATCGACCCTTTTTCCTCCACTTTAACAGAAGATCCGTGATAAGTACTCTGATGAAGGAAAACATCAGAGCGTCGCGGTAGATGCAAAAATGACAATAAATATAGGCATTGTATGGCCGATCTAGCATTCCGCTGCTCTGCTACTTTCTTTCACTTCTTTCACTAATGCATTTCTTGTTCCAACGATTCGATGTACGCCAACTTTTCCTTGTCACAAATATAAAATTGCACTCAAACATCTCTTCTCTGCTACTTCTGCAATAATTTCCCGTTATTAACACTTTATTATTATCATCGGTGATAAAACGAGGAGTCACGACTAATAATATCGTTTCGGCTTTCGACTCTTTCGTATTTTTGTCCGGCGAGATAGTGTGCAAAATGGAGAGAGTCGAAACCGAAATCGCATTAGTAGTCACAACCGACAGTACACAAAAAAGCTGAGTGGGGCACAATTTTATGGTAGGTCAAAACTGCGCATGACACATAGATGGGCATTATTAACACTACATTTGGAGTGATGGGATGGGGTACAGAAGCGACGTAAAAAGGCAGCCAAAGCTAGAGTAAAACAGATGATAATAAAGTGAGATCGATCTTATACTGAGATTCACGGGAACATTCGGTACACTAAAAACGCGTATGATACAGTTCATGTGATCGAGAAAAAAGAGGGAATTATGCATACGTACCGGAAGCGAATCATAGGATTGACACAATCTTCTACCGTAACCCAAGAGACAATTTGATGATTCTATCATCTATATTTAGCGATACATATACACAGCATGGAAATACAAAGACACAAAGGGAAAGGGGGTATATTACAAAAAGGATAAAACTCTGAAAAATCACTTCTGAGATCTGTAAATTCAAAAATGCACAATTGAAAAAGAAAACAACGCTATTGCACAATGGGCAAGATTCAGTGGTGGAAAACCTATGGCAGGATGGCTACTTCATGCTACCGTACCCTGACGGGGGGCGGGGCTACCGTACCCCCTACCGCTTGGGCACTTGAGCTGGGGCTGGAGCAGGATGCTGCTGCTGATGATGATGATGGGGGCGGGGCGAAGGAGGCGGAGCCGCTTTCAGTTGGATGAGACCGCGCGTGTGCAGATTCTTGATGCTCTCGGCGATTACCTGAGATGAGGAGGTCTACATTATTGTTTTAACTGATTTTAAAAAGGAAGCATCAGGTAAATGAGGTCTACATTATTGTTTTAACTGATTTTAAAAAGGAAGCATCAGGTAAACTGTATCTTGCGTTTTTACTGCTCGTGCTCCTACCCGTCTCAACAGTAGAGTGTGAAATAGGGATCACGGTCTCTCCATTTTGCACACTATATCGCCAATGGACCTGTCGAGGAGAGTGTGCATAGAGAGAACGTGATCAGGATTTGGAACTGTACCCAACGGTGACCATAAATAAGCGATATCGTCCCAACGCTTCTAATTCTCATCCGCCCGGAGTGAGCATCGTGTTGAATAGGAATCAACAGAAAAGGAGGAACAGTGTAATTTTCAAACTCTAACGATTCTGGCCGATTCGGGTCAAAATCACTGAATTTGTTCCTGTAGCACTTTCTGAACCGTAAAATTGCTCAGCAGAAAATATATTTCAAGTATTTTTTATAAATAAATAAAGGCGAATACCTGTGCATTGCTCCTCTGATATCCTCCCGACGTCATCATTGCGATGGGAGTCGCGTTGTCACGCGCCGCTTGGAACACCAACTCGTCCCGTTTGATGATGCACTGCGAATTAATTATTTAATTAATATTTTTTTAAAATATACATTCGATCACGAACAGGCATTGATGATTTGTATTTTTATTTCTCAGCAGACTATGAACGAATCACTGAAAGACAGGAAAAGTTCAGTATATTTCCAATCGGTGAAACGAGAAATGTCCTAGTGACGGACATCCACTAAATTGTATTTGTGTATTTTTTTACGGAACCGCTGTCTTTATCGGCGACCGATGTTCCACTGTCATCATGTTGGGACCGTGAAGCCATAAGCCACCTAGTAGTTCGATCATCTTTCACGCCCTAACTCAGCTAGTCAGCAATCAAACTTACGAAGCTGTCTGCAGAGCCAATGCAGTTCATTCGCCTCTTACATCGTACTATTCATGGTCCATCGCTAGTGGTACTGTGAGAACAGGCCCCTGCCCGGAACCGTTCCTCTAGCAATGAGAATCCCCAATCCATACTCGGGTGGTAGGTGGGCCTTGGTCCCGTAATAGACACCATACCACTTATTTGTCATTGGTGCCTCGGCACAGGGAGAAACATGATTTTGAAGTAAAAATGGTCGAAAAATCATAATTTTTCAACAAATCAAAATCGATCCAATTTCTCTTTTGCGTGAACTTGGGGATGCCCTGAGGCTCTGAAATATCTGTTCTGATCGATTATTTGTCATTGAGATGATGCCTTTTTTGACTTCAAATTTTTATTTTTTCGAGCAAGTTGCCGATTTTTGCCAAAACTCAGATGCTCCACTATATACATTTTGTAGCCCGTGCATTTCTGTATCGGATCTACTCAAAATCGAGTCGATTGATAAATGAACTTTTCTGAACCTTTCGTTCAAAACCAAAAAATGCTCGATTTTGACCTTTTTTTGAACATAACTTTTTTAGTCCGTGGTTTCATGAGCTCTGATACCGAAATTCGAATTCTGCACGCAAAACTACGCCAGAAACTCATATAGTCATATTTTACTGAGACGAAAATTTTTCAATATTTTTCATTACCCCGAGTTCCCCAGTACCCCAGAGAGCATGGTACCTCAGAGAGAATGGTCATTTTTGGGTCAAAAAGTCGAAATCTCAGAACTATCTGACTATAGGTGTTTCTGGTGTATTTTCACTCGTAGAAATCGAATTTTCATGCCAGAGCTTACCAAAATGAGAAAGAAAAAAGTGAAGTCCTGTTAAATGATTTTTCAATGGAATTCTAGCATAACGTTTTCTTTCTCGATTTGGTGAGGTCTAGCATGAAAATTCGATTTCTACGAGTGAAAATACACCAGAAACACCTATAGTCAGATAGTTTTAAGATTTCGACTTTTTGACCCAAAAATGACCATTCTCTCTGAGGTACCATGCTCTCTGGGGTACTGGGGAACTCGGGGTAATGAAAAATATTGAAAAATTTTCGTCTCAGTAAAATATGACTATATGAGTTTCTGGCGTAGTTTTGCGTGCAGAATTCGAATTTCGGTATCAGAGCTCATGAAACCACGGACTAAAAAAGTTATGTTCAAAAAAAGGTCAAAATCGAGCATTTTTTGGTTTTGAACGAAAGGTTTAGAAAAGTTCATTTATCAATCGACTCGATTTTGAGTAGATCCGATACAGAAATGCACGGGCTACAAAATGTATATAGTGGAGCATCTGAGTTTTGGCAAAAATCGGCAACTTGCTCGAAAAAATAAAAATTTGAAGTCAAAAAAGGCATAATCTCAATGACAAATAATCGATCAGAACAGATATTTCAGAGCCTCAGGGCATCCCCAAGTTCACGCAAAAGAGAAATTGGATCGATTTCGATTTGTTGAAAAATTATGATTTTTCGACCATTTTTACTTCAAAATCATGTTTCTCCCTGTGCCGAGGCACCAATGACAAATAAGTGGTATGGTGTCTATTACGGGACCAAGGCCCACCTACCACCCGAGTATGGATTGGGGATTCTCATTGCTAGAGGAACGGTTCCGGGCAGGGGCCGATATGCTCCCGAAAAGTGGTCCAAAATAATTAGTTATTTGAGATCACCCCCCGGCACCGTTTCTCTAGCAATGAGAATCACAGTCTCATGCTTCGTTGCCAGAAGGGTCTTGGACTCGTAATAGACAAAACACTACTTATTTGTCATTCCTCCCTCGCCGCACGGAGAAGAGTGGTTTTCAAGGTAAAATGGTCGAAAATTCATATTTTTTTACACGATCGAGATCGATCTAATTTTTCTTTTGTGATAACTTAGGGGTGCCCTGAGGCTTTAGAAAACATGTTCTGATCGATTACTGCTCAATGTGAAAATCACTTTTTTGCATCCTGATTTCGATTTTTTTGGTCAAGTAGTTCATTTTTGGCGAAACTTCCAGACCGGACTATATACATTCTGTAGCCCTTCCATTTCTGCACCGAATATAATCAAAATCTGGGAAATCGGTTATGGATGTTTTCTAAAATTATCGTTCAAAATTGAAAAACCCTCGATTTCATCCGTTTTTCGAACACAACTTTTTTCTCTGAAGCGTTCATGAACTCTAATGCCGAAATTCGGAATCTACGCGTAAATCTACGCAAGAAATTCCTATAGTCATATTCATCTGAAATTAATATTTTTTCAACTTTTCCATGATCGGGTCGAGGCCATTTTTGGGTCAAAAAATCGAAATCTCAGAAATATCTCACTAAAGGTGTTTCCGACGTATTTTTAGCCGTAGAATTCGAATTTTCATACTAGAGCTCACTAAAATGCGAAAGAAAAATGTTATGCTCTAAAACTTTCAATTTTTGGGTCATAACATTTTTCTTTCGCATTTTAGTGAGCTCTAGTATGAAAATTCGAATTATACGGCTAAAAATACGTCGGAAACACCTTTAGTGAGATATTTCTGAGATTTCGATTTTTTGACCCAAAGATGGCCTCGACCCGGGGATCATGGAAAAGTTGAAAAAAATATTAATTTCAGATGAATATGACTATAGGAATTTCTTGCGTAGATTTACGCGTAGATTCCGAATTTCGGCATTAGAGTTCATGAACGCTTCAGAGAAAAAAGTTGTGTTCGAAAAACGGATGAAATCGAGGGTTTTTCAATTTTGAACGATAATTTTAGAAAACATCCATAACCGATTTCCCAGATTTTGATTATATTCGGTGCAGAAATGGAAGGGCTACAGAATGTATATAGTCCGGTCAGGAAGTTTCGCCAAAAATGAACTACTTGACCAAAAAAATCGAAATCAGGATGCAAAAAAGTGATTTTCGCATTGAGCAGTAATCGATCAGAACATGTTTTCTAAAGCCTCAGGGCACCCCTAAGTTATCACAAAAGAAAAATTAGATCGATCTCGATCGTGTAAAAGATATGAATTTTCGACCATTTTACCTTGAAAACCACTCTTCTCCGTGCGGCGAGGGAGGAATGACAAATAAGTAGTGTTTTGTCTATTACGAGTCCAAGACCCTTCTGGCAACGGAGTATGGGCACGAGATTCTTATTGCTAGAGAAACGGTGCCGGAGAGGTAGGGAAATTCCTCAAAATAACCGATCTGCTCTCTTAATCCAACAACATTTGACAAACAAATCTCAAATTTTTATGAAAATTCATAATGATGACGAAATTCAAAGAAATGTTGTGCAATATGCTTCTTGCCAAACCTGAAGTCACTTGAGACGATAAACTGATGTTTACCTCATTGGCAAAATGAAAAGTGATTTCTCTGGGATTTGATTTATATTTTTTCGAAAGTGTGCATTTCATGTGAGCATTTCATTGGCTCAAGTGTTGAAACATAAGAACAGCAGTTGCTCCATTCAATGTCACATAGCTGGAAATTTTTACTATCGTAATGAGTGAAAAATTATTAAATTTGCATTACTTTCCGGACACCCTAATAATAATAAGCGGAACGAAAAAATATTCGAATGAAAATTATTTTTTCGTTCCGCATATTAATACTAATTTACCGGGAAATAGGGCACACCATTTTGCTACGAATCCTGTTCTCACAATATTTCAGAGAGTGAACCAGATTGCAAGTTTGATATCCGAAACAATATATTTCTTTTCTAGTGGTCTCGAGTTTATCCAATACCGTACTCAGTCCGTCAAGGATCCTTCTACAGTAACCCTCCCACAACCGTAACTTGATCTACCGTACCTCTGGTGTCAACTGTAGTCGTCCAAGGGGATCTCCCTGTAGCGAGTCAGTCCCGGCATTATAGACTATGAGATCTGCCTCAAACTCGCCCAATACAGTCTCCAGATTGTCGTCAAGCATCCTGAGGAAGATTACGGTATTTTAGCTCTGAGGAGAGATGATTACGGTATTGGGAGATAGGGTAAGCCAAGCAGGCAACATTGTTTGATTCCTACCAGGCACTATAGATTTATTTTTTAATAAAGATAAAACAAAGTTGTATATTTCACAAGGAAGAATCTCGTTTCAGTGCTTACAAATATATTGAATGACTTCTACAGATCGATTATCGATTGATGTACTGGGGAAAGAAAGAAAGTTTGTAATTGTCGAGCACAAATTCTGAGGCACTAATGTGGCCGCTGCGAGAGTGGATTTGAGAGATTAAAAAAACCACAGTTCAGAGTTCAAAGATCAAAGATCATCACTCACTCCAGGTATCGATCGGTGGGCGTGTCCGCGTCCACGTGCACCATCCGAGAGATCGCCTCCTCCGCTTTCTGAAATAATAATAGTTTTTAAAAAAAACAATAATAATATTGTACCACTGACAGTGTTATGAGCAACTGCAGAGACACCAACCACCTGGGAATACGATACATGATAGTTTTCTGATTCAGAGATGATCAGTTAGCATCCACGTGTTTGCTCGAGCTATCAGCAATAAGTACGACGCAACAATTTATTGACGAACTAGGAAGACTAAGTGTGATGAAGGTTGAGTGCAACGCATATTTCGCGGGAGATTGAAAATATGAGAACCCACTAGCTCAACGCTAAAGTGAACTTATTATTTTCTCTTTTCAAACCGCCCGGGTTATCATCATACTATCAACGCGATACCTCCAGGTGTAATAAAGAAGTAGTGCTTCATCACACTCGCTGGGATGTGAACCATAACAGTGCAAAGACTGAATGATCATCTTCCAGATTTTTTTGGTTTGAACATTGAGTGAGCGAAATATTAACCTACCGATGAAGCTCGTGATATCAAGAATGAGTGGCACCGCGATCTCACTGGATGGTGAAACTATGAGGGATGTCATTTCGCTTATGGCTCTCTCAATTATGCACAATCTCTCGTTATAAAGACAAACGAAAGAGTGTGCATAATGGAGAGAGCTGAGAACCAAAATTACATCATTATTGGAGAATATCATCATACTCCTATATAAAGCACGGAAGTCTCACTCTGCCGTCTGTCCAGACTCCGCCCACTTTTGGCCCCGCCCCCTCCTCGGCCCTCAGGGCCCATGGTAACGATCAAAGGTCAAACTACAAAGACCAAAGATCAAAATACAAAGACCAACTATAAAGACCAAACTACTAAGACCAACGATCAAACTATAGACCACAAACTACACACGATAGACTACAAACTTCAAACTTTAGGTTAGAGACTAAAAACTACACTCTCACTCTCTTTGAAGAAAGTTCTAGAACCTTCTCTGAGGAAAGTTCTCGAAGGTTCTCCAAGGAAAGTTCTAGAAGGTTCTCCAAGGAAAGTTCTAGAAAGCTCTAGAAGGTTCTTTGAGGAAAGTGGGGGAGAGATTTCGTCATCGAACCTTTCAGACAGAGGGGGGAGGGAGGGGAGAGAGATTTCGTCATAGAAACTTCCAGAAAGAGAGGGGAGGGAGGGGAGAGAGATTTCGTCATAGAAACTTCCAGAAAGAGAGGGGAGGGAGGAGAGAGAGATTTCGTCATAAAAACTTCCAGAAAGAGAGGGGAGGGAGGCGATAGAGATTTCGTCATAGAAACTTCCAGAACCTTCCAGATAGGGGGGAGATTTCGTCATCGAACCTTCCAGAAAGAGAGGGGAGGGAGGGGAGAGAGATTTCGTCATATAAACTTCCAGAAAGAGAGGGGAGGGAGGCGATAGAGATTTCGTCATAGAAACTTCCAGAACCTTCCAGATAGAGGGGAAGAGAAGGGGGAGAGAGATTTCGTCATAGAAACTTCCAGAACCTTCCAGAAATGGGGGAAGGGAGGGGTGGGAGATTTCGTCATCGAACCTTCCAGAAAGAGAGGGGAGGGAGGGGAGAGATATTTCGTCATAGAAACTTCCAGAAAGAGAGGGGAGGGAGGGGAAAGAGATTTCGTCATAGAAACTTTCAGAAAGAGAGGGGAGGGAGGAGAGAGAGATTTCGTCATAAAAACTTCCAGAACCTTCCAGATATTTCGCGACTTTCCAGAGAGAGGAAAGAGTGGGAGAGGGTTTGAAGCAGGAGAAAAGGGAAGACAGACGACGCGCGCAGCACGGAGTCCGCAAGTGGCTTCACTCGCCGTAGGCGGGGGAATGCCGCTGGTTATTCAAATAATGTTGACACAAAATTTCTCCTCTGAATTTAGATTCGCGGCGAAACATAGGGTTATTTCAGAACGCTGTCACCCCAATATCGCGGGAACTTTACATTGTCGGAAACGGCAACTCACCAACAACCGTACCCATGCATCAATGGCTATCTTAACTCTTCCCATCTACCGTAATCTTCACTAGGAATATAATTTCTGTTTTCGACTCTCTCCATTCCGCACACTATCTCGTCGGTCAGAAAAACAAGAGAGTGTGCAGAATGGAGAGAGTCTCTTCCTCACCGCGTCTCTCGGGTATATCTTCGGATTGAAAATATCCAGAATGAAGACTCGCGAATCGCCGATGAAATCACGCTCGTATCCATTGCCCTGAAAATAAATATTTTAAATCTTAAAAAAAAAAATTTATTTAATAAAATCGTCTCGAGCGCACAAGCAGTGAGAGTCAGGTTAAAAGAATATTTTGAGAAGAAACAGCCAAATTTACGCCCTCGTCAAACCCGTCAAACAAGTTCAGGGTCTCACCGATCCCTTATGTTCCTAGTTAAGCGGCCTCTATCAATCTGTTCTTGTCCTCACATTCTAACATATCGGGTTGAGGAATAAGTAACGCTCGTTTTTCCAATTTCAGATTATGACCTCTCCCGTCTTTCTAAATTGTGCAATTATATTCCGGTTTTTGATGATCGATAAGGGCTTGGATACTCTCTTTAGCGCACACTATATCATATATCTCCGATCATTTAGGCGATCACAATGGCTGGCTCAATTCAAAGTTGTCGCACCTCACCCTGAGATTTTGACAGGTCAGCACTGAGGGAAGAAGAATTATTGAGCCACAATTAAGCTGCAGTAGTAAAGTATCATGGTTATACATTACACTGATGATATTCAGAGGAATATCCAAGTGAAGGCCTGTGTGAGATATGCGCCTAACAAGAGTGTAGGATTTTCAGTTACTGACCGAAAGAAGTTTTGCTAGCCGCGTTTTCTTAGCAATAGATCTAAAGACCTCAATTATGCTTGAATGTGGAGTACCTTTCCTGTTGAAAATATGGACGAATTTTGCAAAGTGTGGAGCATTCTCTTTATGAGTTAAATTGCTCGTAAGTCCGATATCGAAAAACAAGCCTCGAAATCGACATTTATTGCTATTTCCTGTAAACCGTACTAATTGAATGTAAGGCCTTAGATGGTTAAATGGACGAGCAACTTTTGCACTATCATCAACCAAGTGGCCACAATTATAGAATGGCTACTATGTCTTGGGTATGGTTTAATCCAAAGTCCTCAAAACACGCATTTCTTTTGATTCCGTCACAAAATAATATTTTTGGAAAACTGTTATTTTTCTAATAGGAGCATAAGTAGCACCAAATGTTTATAGTGATAATATAGCTCCATAGTGAGTGACTGGAGCGCACTAGTGTATAGGCCAGCACCTTCGATCCTCAAGGTAGACAAATAAGTTAAGTGAACTGCAATTTTTCACGAACGTTCCCCTTGAAACGTCTATAAAAATACAACAATCAATCGAGCACAATTCTCACTTCACCATGGAAGAGGTGTACTATCGGGCTGCTCACCTGAGAATGTGTGAATTTACCGAGCAGTTTCCACGTTAAATTACACAATTTCGAAAAAAATCTAAAATTTTCGAAAATTATTAGGTACATGAAATCTAAATTTCTCTCCTACACAGGAAGCGTGATATTTCTAATAATAACGGCTATGATACTTGAGCATACCCTAAAAAAATGGTATAAAGTCAGCTCGTTTAGAATTGATTGGCGGGAGATATATGAGCCCAAACACGATGCTCAAAAACGAGCGTTACTTATTCCTCAACCCAATACATGTCACCCCATCACAAACCTCATGAGATCCCAAAGATCAAAGATCACTCACCTGATGAGCATCCACGTCCAAAATGACTACTTTCTTCACGAGATTGAGTGTCAGGAGCATCCTCACTGCCAGTGTGATATCCGCATACACACAGAAACCACCGCCTGAAGGGAGAATTTAGTGTTATTCCTACGAAAGCGGTAGATTGAGGAAACTGCGATCACATAAAAATACCTAGGTTCATTGACACTTGAATCGTACGGGTGTTTGAAACCTGAGAATGCAATTGTGAAATTCGCAAATTAGGGAGTCTATGGAGTATGTATGGACTTTCGAATACAAGACGCATTTTCGCTACCGAATTCTAGATTACATCATCCCTAGGCAATTGTTTTGATATTGTGGTAGCCCTAGTTATCAACCTCATTTGATGAAGTAGTACGATAGTTCCACTTAAGAAGCCCGAATAGCGATAATTCTGATATGAAAGTACAAAGAACGTCAAAGTGTTGTGTAATGGCGTATAACCTAGTTTTCCTGAAGGGTATTCAGTGCGGGATTAATTAAACGAGATCGATACCACATATTGAAAGAGCACCGACTCATTATACTATGTGGAGTCGCTGCAACTCGAACACTGCGGGTGCGCGAAACATGACAATGACGGTTTCTCTAACCCTCATTCCGATCAGTGTTGTGCGCTCCTACCACCCCATGATTTTCGGATTAGCGGGGGGTCCGTGAAGCCCAAAAGCGGGGGTCCGGAAGGTAAAAATAGGGTATTTTATAGAGGCAATTAAAAGAAAATATCCATTATTCTTTTGTATTTCGTTCCGTGCGAATAAATCAATTTTTTTCTAAATTGTGTATGTACGTTACTATAATCGTTAGAAACGATTGCATATTTTACAAAGAATGAGCGACAAAGAAGAGTTTGCATAAGAGGAAACGAACGTAAATGGCATGAAAAACTAGTTTACAATCTGTTTTGCTAGCTTAAATTACTGTACTTATTTTTTTTATCAAACTTTGGCAAATTAACGGCTCGGAAAATGCCGAAATTTACGGCTATGCATTAAATGTTTATTGTTGATCGATCCTTCTTGTTTTATCAGGATACTACGCATACATATTGTTGTTATATCGCCTCTACCAGGGTGATTGTCAAACGATCGAAAACGATTTTTTTTCGATCACATCACGGCGCTTTCGAGTTACGGAAAACTTCCATTCAATGCTACATTTTTTTCGTGGTCCGCAACGATAAATGGGTTTTTAATGCATACGAAGCCTGCCGAAATTAAAGGAGCACGGGCTAATCTTCCTATGACGAATCGCTGACACTCGAACCTCGAGGGTGCGCGAATCACGATAATGACGGCTTCCAGGAAGGCGTCATTATCGTGATTCGCGCACCCTCGAGGTTCGAGTGTCAGCGATTCCTCATAGGAAGAAGCCGCTTCCTTCACCCTATTCCGATTACCTTCAAATCAATCACGGCGCTTTCGAGTTACGGAAAGCATCCATTATAAGCAAAGTTTGAACGCGAACTGTTATAGCTAGAACAAAACGACCGCAGAGTATTTGAAATACTTCCGTGACCATTACTGTTTGGAGATCAGAGATCAACCAAATTAAATTTGACTCACCCGCATTAGAAGATGCGTGGTGGAATCCTCCGCCCAGATTGATGGCCCAGTTTCGCTCCAGCGCGAGTCGACACGCCGCTACCGTACCACCCACGTGCAATCTGAAAATAAATTTGTTTAAAGAAAGAGACAATATGTTTGTATAAAAAATACATAAATCACTATCTGGGATTTACACAAAAGAACAGGCGCATAGGAGCAGACTAGTTCGAAAAAGAATGAAAAAATTTTTAGCTCTGTGAAATCGGGTTCCAAAAAAAAAATTAACACAAATAAAATTTTATAGGTCCTCTAAAGTTTAGACTGACCTCATCTTCCGCAGCAGATACTTGTTTGTGAAGTAGTAGGGCATGATGCAGAGGAACGCCATCTGGAATATATATGTTTTGAAGATGGATAACCCAGTCCAATCGCTCGCCAGAGTTTGATTAGACTTTCATATAGCACTGACGCATGGAATCACCAAGTTCGCCCAACAATTCGCTTGTCAAAGTGATAATTGTTAATATTTTTTTCTTCAAAATGTACGATCATTGCAATGTTTGAAAGAACACACACTCAGTAATGATGTTTCACCCTGGCTCCAAATCACCTGGTGCGCCCGATAAGTTGCATTCGAATTTTGCAATCGACTAATCCCGAATAATCAAGCTAAATTTGGGATTGTTTATATTTCGAGAATAAATATTCAAACAGAAGCCTAGACCAACAATAGTTGTTTTCTTTTAAAAAATAGAACATATACCATAAATTGCATGATTCAGTTAAGTAATAATGATGATATATCACTGCTGCAGCAAACCGCCTAGTTCCAATAGTTTTACCGTTCACGCTAGAATATCATTTAATTGCGTAATTATAATGTCAGGAATTAACATCCCAATTGAAATGTTAAACTAACCTCAAATATTCGAGCGCACACGCACGGACTGTAGAGGGAGCTGAGGTAGCGGGGAGTGTGGGCGATCAGCAAATCTCGGTGGGTGGCCTCTTCTGGATGGACGACGGTGGAGGGAGAGACCAGGCCCCATTCGGGAAATAAAAATAATTTAAATAAATACATAAATAAAAATATGTAAATTTATTTAAATATTTTAAATTAGGCAAGAGGGTCTAGTTCTGTATTAATATTTTGAGCTCCATTTTTTACGTTCTCAAAGAAATGTGAAACGTTGAAAAACAGAAAGTCTAGGTGGGTTGCTGTGTCATGCCCGCAACAAGAATCTTAGTGAAAATTAGAGTTGATTTCAGGCTCTCAGCGTTTTAAACAAAAATTACCATGAAGTAGAAACCAAAATGTGTTTGAAAGCTATATAGGTATTGGCGCTTCACAGCAGTTCCGTAACCGGCAATAATACTGCCATCAATTTGTGCATGGCGTTCAGGGCGAAGCAGGACTGGCAAACGGGCCTAGAGCCACCAATCGCATCGTTAGAATGATCTTTAGAATTGATCTCAAAACCAGTTTATGGCTTACCTTCCAGTAATGATGTCGTTTCGGTTTTAGACACTCCTCATTCTGTGCACTCTCTCCTTTCTCTGTCCGGCGAGATAGTGTGCAGAATGGAGAGAGTTGAAATCGAAATTGTCTCCCTACCTTCCAGTAATCGATAGACGTTGCCCCATTTGGCCGCGTCGAAGGGATGGTACTTCTCCAGTCCGAAGAAGGAGATGTCGTACTCGGGATGGAAGACTATCTGCCAAGTAGGGTACTCTCTCCATTCTGCACACTATCTCGTCTGTCTGACAAATAAGAGAGTGTGCGAAAAGGAGAGAGCAAAACCCGAAAATACATCACTACTGCCAAGAAGTGTTGTCGGATCGAATTTTGCTCTCTCCAATCTGCACACTTTCACATTTGAAACAGTGTGCAGAACGGAGGGAGCAGCGATAGTTTTAGGCGTCCCTACTACCAATGATTGATGATTGTCTAGGATTTACTACAGAACAACTAAATTTGTTACGCCAAATGATCATTCGGATAGGGAGCGCGAAATAGTTGCACAGGACACCTATATTTTTGAAGAGATCGTCATTAACAGGAAATGTATCAGTTTCTGGAAGCTCTATCCCCTGCGAATCTGATCATTAACTAATTAATAAAGCAATAAACTACTCACCGAGCACTGCGCCATCGAGATCGATGGGAAGAGGGTCGACTCCACACATGACCACATCAACTCGTCCCTTTAATGAGGCTAATCAGATGCGGATTAGGCTGTCCGAGAATACTAGCTTGGTGTTACATTATGAGTACATGGAACTATGGGAAATACAAGACCGAAAAGATAAGTTGAAGAGAAACACAGAGAAAATACAGAATAACCGCCCAGCACAAGCCCAGAAACGCCCCAAACTAACGGAAGATGCTGAGCAATCATTTCATCAAGAGCTAACGAACACTAGCTAATAATGTCATCAAACTACAATCGATAGGAGAGCAACTACCAGTGATCTACCAAGAGCGAAACAGGCCCAGGAAACTCAACGAACTTCTCGACATCTTCGTGGTAGGGAAAGAAGGCGCCCTCCATGTGAATCGGTGCGCGCAGCTACCGACCGCCCCTCAGGGAATAAAACTTACTGCAAATTAGGCGAATTTACAAGATACAAAGAAAAATATAAAAATCATTCAAAAATCGAGTTGGCAAATAGCCAGAATTTTCACTGTGCTTATCGTCATTAAAGTGGACTGGCGCGATCTGTGGACCATTTTAACCCGCTTTCCGTCCGGTTTTCGCCGCTTCTACGGCGTTTTGATCGCTTTTCACGCATTTCCCGACTACTTTCACTCGTAATCCGCGGTCGTCGAGCGTTTCGCCGACTTCCTATGCATGTTTTGGAGCCGTTTGCCCGCCAATTTCGACGCCGAATTTCCAGGGACGATGGACGAGGACGGTCCTCCGCCGTTCGTCGTGCCTCCAGACGACGACGTTGACGTCGAGGAGGAGGAAACGGCGCCATTCGGCGAGCCGCTTTCCCACGACTGCTGCGCGCCGCTCGACGCGCTCAAGCTGCCCTGCGTCAGCCGGTCGCCCAGGTAATTAAACTTCTTGATAAAACCCCGATTTGACTGGCAAAAACTGATTAAAATCGGGCCGTTTTGCACAAGCAGATAGGGAAAAGGAGAGGGAACGCCTTCCTCCCATTCTGTCCTTATCGCGCGCGCTCATCCGGTGGTTGCTATGTGCTGGTGCAGAAAGAAGAAGAAGAAAACGCCACAACATGACGACGCGTGCGGCTCTTTTTCCCTACTTCTACCTAGGGATTAATTTCGGTTTTGTAATCTCTCCATTCTGCACACTTACTCGTTTCTCTGACCGACAAGCGAGTGTGCAGTATGGAGAGCGCGAAAACCGAAACGGCATAACTACCTAATTCTACCTCTGTTTAGTTGCTAGTCATGTGCTCAACGCTTGGACGCTTAGTTTAGTTTCGGTATGGCTAATTTTGGCTGAGGCTTGGCCAATTCTCATGGCAGAGAGTATCTTGGCATACCCTAGGTAGCGGCTACCGGTCATACTCAAATCCAAGTTTTTCTTTGGTGTTGGGTTTTTGCTTTTAAATTTTTTTATTGTAATTTTATTTATTTAACCGTTCCAGTCCTCTTTCGCCGATTCCGAACGGCACACGTCACAACGACGGCGAAGAGGAGGACAACGGCTTCGACACGCCCCCGCCGATGGAGACACTCAGTGAGTCATGTTGATCTACCCGATTGCAACTTGGATTGAATTTTGATCTACCCGATTCGAACTTGACTGAATTTTGATCTACCCGATTCCAACTTGAATTGAATTTTGATCTACCCGATTCCAACTTTGACTGAATTTGGATCTACCCGATTAAAAGTTGGAATGAATCATCCTTTCGCAAAAGATCAGCCCAAAGAGGCACTTCTTCGCTCTATGTTCCTTGCGATAAGTGTTCTTCCAATGACACCGGAGCTTTTTCTTCTCCCCCTCAGCCTTCTTGCAAAGCTCTTAGAATAGTGACAGTGGTTTTGTCTAGCACGATTGGATGCTGGCAGATCGAATTCACGTATTTTCTCCGAAAGAGAGAAACATAGTTGTTTGCGACTGCGGGATTGCGTGTAACTAGTGAATATCTCGTGCTTTATGGAGCTGAGTCATCCTTTGCGAGGGATATTGTGGCAATAGTGACAACAATTTCAAGGACGATAGCATACCGAAATCAATTGCCCAAACATCAACATATTATAGAAGTTGTTTGGCGATCCAGCAACCACTTATCGAATAGTGATGTCGTTTCAGTTTTCTGGTATCTCCATTCTGCACACTATCTCGTTTTTTTCTGACACGCTAATTAGTGTGCGAATGGAGAGAGCAAAATCCGCATTCACATCCCTACTTTACTGTATCGATCACTGATACTTTTCCTTTCAGAAGACGTGTCTCTCGCCTCACCGGGCGGTGGAATCGAGTCGTTCCTCGAGCGAGAGGCCATCAGGTAG
This sequence comes from Pristionchus entomophagus, assembly GCA_036245825.1. Taxonomy (NCBI): domain Eukaryota; kingdom Metazoa; phylum Nematoda; class Chromadorea; order Rhabditida; family Neodiplogasteridae; genus Pristionchus; species Pristionchus entomophagus. Next base: position 6,165,157 of record BTSX01000001.1, read on the forward strand.
TTTATATTGTTTTAAATAAATAATATAATTAATATATAAATAAAATGAAAACTATCTATCGTGTATTCTATTATTTAGTGCGAAACGAGTCGTGTAAAAGTCTCTTTTGAGAGCGCTATTTCCTGACGTGACCTTATTTTGAGCTGGTGTTTATTAACTAAGTTCATATAATCTCTAGCACATGTCATGCAACCGTAGACTCGATGCAAGCATAGATTAGATTTTGTTTTCGCAAGCGTCTGACTGATAAACACTATCATGTGTCCTATTTTCTGTTGGTTGATGGGTCGCTGAAACAGCAACACAACTGGTTCAGAACATGTTTTTGCTCTCTCCATTTTGCACACTCTTGCCAGTCATCGAGAGAGTGTGCATAATGGAGAGAGCTGAGAAACTCCTTACGGGTTAATTTTTGCAGGAGTGACGATCTCCCAGTGCACCGCATTGGCCTGAGTCCGCCCGTGTCGAGAGACCCCAGCCCGCGTCCGGAGAGGAGGGAGGAGGAGGTCAGCCTCTGATCTTTGATCTCTTGACTCGATTTATATTTATATTTATAAGGGACGTGGAAACCATTGAAAGTTTTGCTGCCCCTGGGTACTTGTAGATTGGTTGAGACATGGATACGACGGGAGGTTTGGAGCATACTTTTTCCATACAGACTATTACCAGCACGCTATAGTTTCGATTCTTGGGTGCATCTGTGAAACATAAAATCTGTCGATGAGCTTTGATCTCTGATCTTGTTTTAAATTGTCTTTTTTATTTTTTATAGGACCATTAAAATTATGCTATCTCGCTTCAAACTCACCGGATAATCTTGGGAGAAGTGTTTCCCCACCTCCCATGCTCGGATTAACAAATTTAAATTTTCGTCATCTCTACGTAATTTTCACATTTTCGCTCATAACGCGCTTCAAAATCATCGAAGCGCCTTGGGAGAAGTACCAATCGTCTTCCCATGCAAAGATTTACAAATTTGGTATTTCGTCATCATTACGTAATTTTCACATTTTCAGTCATATCTCGCTTCAAACTCATCGCTTGAGATCAATTCCAGTACCAATCGAACCCCCTCGGCGTGCTTTACAAAATGATCAAGAAATTTCGTCATCACTGCGCAACATTTCGTAATCCTTGCGAAAAACGACATATTACGTAAGGATTACGAAATGTTGCGTAGTGATGACGAAATTTGTTGATCGTTTTGTAAAGCTCGCCGAGGGGGTTCGATTGGTACTGGAATTGGCCTCACGCGATGAGTTTGAAGCGAGATATGACCAAAAATGTGAAAATTACATAGTGATGACGAAATCTCAAATTTGTAAATCCGAGCATGGGAGGTGGGGAAACACTTCTCCCAAGGTTCTCCGGTGAGTTTGAAGCGATATATGGGTGACGAACCGAAACGACATCACTACAACAAATCTCTGAAACATGGAAATTATTGATTTATGAAAATATTTTTCTCAGTCACTTCCAAATGGTATCGACCACGTAGAGCCGCCTCGAGAAGCGCAGCCGGTGGATCGATTGGCTCCGCCCGAGGTTTTAAAAATTTTGAATTAATTAAAATATTGTTTTGTAAATAAATATGTTGAATGCTAAGCCAATCAACTGACAGTAGGCCAAACTTTTTAAATTCAATGATTAAAATGTCCTCAAATTTGTAGGTAGATCAAGCCTCGCCCGCCGATTCGATCGATAATGGAGATGAGGACGATGACTTTGGCGACTTCGGCTTTGCCCCGCCCCCTCCGCCGGTAGATCACCAGGCAAGGAAAGGTGAGGATTACGGTATCGCTAGCTTTGTGAGGATAACTGTAGGGTTCTTATTAGTGATGTCAGTTTGGTTTTGACTCTCCATTCTGAACACTATCTCGCCGGTCAGAGAAACGAAAGAGTGTGCGGACTGAAAAAGTCAAATTTTTCTTTCACTAGTTCTTATCTTTGTTTGTCGTGCGAATTTTCTCACACACCACAGGGGCTTTTCGACCGAACCCATTAGCCCTCCTTTCGTTCCTTCTTTAGTTCGTTAGAGGGACCATTGTTCAACTAGGTATGAGGACGCGATGGAACAAATACTTGGAGATGATATATTTGCTAGTGATATCGTTTCGGTTTTCGACTCTCTTTATTCTACACACGTTTCTCTGACACTCTAGATAGTGTGCAAAATGGAGAGAGCCAAAACCGCAACTGCACTCCTAATATTTGCTGACAGATGGTAGTTTTGTGCTAGGCGATTGTGTGTTTTCAGCTTTCCATTTACGAAGCACACATCTTCACCGTGAATTTTTTCTTGGCCCAATTGAGGAAACTAAAAAAAATAAAAAAATAAAAAAAATAAATATGTTATTTATTAATTTTGCAGATCTCTCAACGGTGACTGAGGAGGAGGATGACTGGGCGGCCTTCCAGTCAAGCAGCGCGGTCAGTGAGAGGAAGGAGGTGAGGAGATATTGATATTTTATTGTGCTTCTCGACTGGGTTGATCGGAATATATTTATTGACGAAAGTCAGATATCAATCGTTTCGTTACCTCTTCATCGTTTGTTATTGAGCCAGTGAAACCTAGATCGGCACAAACATTGTCTTTGTTGTTGGACAGTCCAAAGTGTTTCATCAACGATTTGTTCTCGAGTAAACACAGCTTGAGAGAACAATGGAACATGAATCTCACGGGTCTTACAATTAACGTGTTGCTTTTCCAGAGCGTCGCAGTCGACGATTCCGACGACTGGGCTGCATTCGAGGCTGCTGCACCGGCCGCAGAGAGGCAACCATCGGTATTCTATTTATAAATTTAAATTGAACAAACAAATGTTCTATCTCATTGGCTACTGGTTTACGTTCCACTTCGATTATCGAAGTGCAATATTTTCTATTTTTACTTATTTGATTAGAAAAATTTCTTATTTGATTACAAAAATTTAGTTACTGATATAGTTCGATAATATCAGTATTTTGAACGAATTCAACCCGGGCTGGTATTGAGTTGTCCGTTTCTATTCACATTTATCGATGGTCTGAAACGAGAATGTGGCTTGAAATCATTCTATCAAAATTTCTGCAGCTAGACGATGATGATGACTGGGTGACCGACTTTGCCTCGGCCCCGCCCCCTGCTGCGGCTGCAGCACCCGCAGCACAGCCGGATGTAGAGGTGAGAGATATTTAATGCTATTTAGTTTATTTCGTGGACTTTGCTGATGGAACATTGATTCGATGTTCTGCCTATTAGGTGCCTGAAACCAAGAAGCAGCTTGTCAGTAAAAGCTGGTTCATCTTCGCATTCATTAAAATGCTGATGAGAGGATTATTGTAGCTCTAATGGTATGTTCTGAAGGTCCCGACGCTGCCTTCGCTCGCCGAGCTATTAATCGATGAGGGAATCTGGAGCGCCGAGGGTACGGTAGAAGACGAGGATGATGGTGAGTTATCGGTTTTTAAACGATCTGATTGTTTACTTTTGTCTGTGCATACTGAATGCGGATGAGGTTTCGCTTTTGGTTTCTCCATTCTGCACACTCATTCATCTATTTAAGTGACCTATGAGACAGTGTGCAACATAGAGATAAACAAAATGGCTTCTCTATTACTGTAGGCTCTGTGAATCTTATTTAGCCATTTTCGAAATAATTTATTTAATAATTGTTAAAATAAATAAATATTGGTAATTCCAGGTTTGGCCTTTGATCTCTACGCTCGATTGGATGCTCAAGATCCCCGATCAGTGAAGGGAGGAGATGAGGATGGAGAGTTGTTGGTGTGAGTTGGATTGTTTTTGTTCGGTCCTCCTGCATTCCATCATTTGCAACAATAATGTATTGACTTCAATTACAAGTAAAACAGCGATTTGCATGGTATGAACCCCACTTGTGTTTCTTATTACTTTTCATATGATTGTTGTATCATCTGACATCATCGCGCATATTGCGTAGATATTTTAATCACGTTCTTGAAGCAGCCATGAAACCAAAACTCTTCGGGTATAAAGAAATAACCCTAGTCACTTCTCGTTTTCAGATACTTAATAATACCATTGCACAACACAAAACTTGTTGAACTAGCCATCGTGATAAAGAAACTCTGAAACTGCAACACTTCAGGTCAGCACAATTCTGTCTTTTCAGCTCGGCCTCCCTCTGGCTGGCGCTTCGTGTGGTCGAGGAGGCTGCTGCACTGCGACACACGTGGGAGGGCAGCACGACAGCCCGCCAGCTGTACGACCTGCTGCACATTAACGCCGTGAGTCGGAAGGGATACTGTAGGGCGAGGATTACGGTAGATACTGGAAACTGCAGGGCGAGATTTACCCTGAGTAGGAGATACTGTAGGACGTCGTTATAGGTGAATGGGATTATTGTATGCATAATTACATGATAAATGGAATGAACTCTGAAGGATCTATCAGAGCTCCCATTGTTAAGAAGTTGAAATATATTTTCATAAACTGGTTTTCTGACAACTATTGTGCGATAGGCGACATCTCTTTTATAAGCTACTTCTGAAACATGTCTTCTCTGGGCACCATAGCGCCTTGTTGAAAATCATGATTCGCTATGTACCAGGCCGTCCGCAAGTAGTGATTACAGTGCCTGAATGATTATCTCCCTTCAGACACGACCGATGCAGCGGGCGCAGCTGGCTGCAGCTGCTGCACCCTCGCCCGATGCAGTACTGCAGCCGACGAGGGTCGGAGAGATGAATGGGTGGGTGTTTTGAAAAATTATCGTACATAGAGCACTTGCCGTCTCGCTTAAAGGTTTTTGATGTGGCGCAAAAGTAAAGGGTGTGTTTCAGAAAATGTACTTTCTGATTTTTGGGTTTGCATTAAATCTAATATTTTGTATCAAATTCCACGGTAGTCCAACTATCGCTCCTTGCATTTCCGATATGTTAAGATAGGTAGCAGAAACAAGGATGCTACGAGGTGTTACTCGTTGTTTTTGACTAAGGAATGACTTAACAATTGGCTCATCTAATTTGCTGGGTTTTTAGTCTTTATGTGAAACGCGAATGTCCCACTCAATCTTACAAATTTGTACATTTATTTTCAAATATTTTGTTCTGCAGTAAATCAGCAGCCCGGGCCGTCACACTGTCGACCTCCAACACGTCCGCTTACACGACAACATCAGGTGAGGAGGAGGAGTGGTGTCGAATCGGATAGTAGCTCTCTCCATTATGTACGAGATATATCTCTCCATTATGTACTATTTGGAGATACGAGATAGTGTGTAGAATGGAGAGAGAGCAATTTGATCTGAAAACACGGATTTGTGGTAAAAAAAAAGGATTTGTGGTGGTTGTTGGGGCTTTCAGAGCCTTGATCAGATACGACTATCCAGCAAGGAGGAATGTTGGGAGACTGCTTTATCCATGTTACACAATTCTAGAGAGCGCCTAGATCGGCTTGAAAAAGCATGAGCTAGAATGCCTCCATTCCTCTCTATTACACACACACAAGCAACATGAAAACACTCGACGATCTCGGTATGATTGGAGACACTCCCCGGGCCGGAAACGGCTACCGGCCAATACGATACGGTGATGCAAACCAATATGGCTACAGGGATATCAACTAATGGGGAACTATCTCACTCCTTCTTCTTGTGAGTGCTTCTGAACTGTACGGCAACTACAATAACGGCAATCGATACAATAAGAATAAAAATGTACTGATAGTTAGAAAGAGAAAGATCAAGAATATTAGATACAATCACGGGTATCGACTGGGCAATCGTTTCGATCCTCGTGTTGCCGAGTACCGTCACCATTGAGAGTTCTGCATGCAACTTGAATGGGGCCGACTCCACTCCACATCGTAGCTTGCACTCCGTCTTTAGTAGCGTACGATCGTAGATGATCGTTGTCTGTCTCTCGCTCGTCTGCTGACTGCACTCCACGTTGAAGTACATATCGTTGTCGCAGGTGTGGCCAATGTAATGTCTCTCAGATGATGTGCATGTGTACGAGAGCACTGCACCTTCTCTGCAGGAACGGCATCCCGAGACTGAGACGTTCTTCATCTCGCACGTACTCAATTCAGCTACGGGCGTCAGCCGCCAGTTTGCGATCGTTGCCTGCGATCGTTGCGATAGGCCCACCAGCGTGTCATTCGACTTCAACACGACTCGCTTCTGATACTCCTTTATCCAGTACTGTCTTCTTCTTGGAAGGGCTCTTGCTCGTAGCGTCTCCTCGGCCGTCGCTCCGGAGATGCAGGCGCAGTTCGCCACTTCATCGAATGTGGTGCAGGAACAGCAGGACGGGCGATACGTGCAATCCGTCGCATTACACTTCAGGCAGCTGATTGCACTCGCGTCCTCAATCAGCGCAGTGTTCTGTCCGTCCGTAATAAATTGGGCAGACAGCACGGGTAGAGGCGGGGTATCCATCGTCGTCAATTGCACGTGGAGTTCCTCCAGCTCCATCATCTGGCCTGCCGCCTGTCGCAGCTGGTACTCCTGCGCGTGCTCGTAGGCTGAATCTTGTGCACTGCCACTCTAGCGATCTGCTTCCATGATGGGCATCCGAACACTTCAAAGCGTCGCTCCTTGTTCAGTATCGCGTGGGGTCTGAAGAAGAGACACGCAGAGCTGCACCAGAAGCAACCACATCCGGCGCATCCACAGGTCTCCGCGCATCGGGTGTAGCCGGGGTGTTGGGCCGCCTCTCCGAGCTCATGAATAGGATCACCTTCCTTGATGTTGGCACACATGTTTCCCTGGCACGAGCCGGCTCCCGGGCAGCGCTTCGACGAAGCGACGGCAGCTCGGTACGGGTAGGTGATGAACAGGCTCTCCTTCTGGCACTCTAGCAGAATCTCCAGCACCTGGATCTCCACAGTTGCGAGCGGGTTCGAAGTCGAGTCGCCGAGCTGCAGGCACACCTTCTCTCCTGTGCTGACATCTGGCCACACGACGGTATCTTCGAGGGAACATGTCAGTATTCCGTTCTGACGAGCACAGTTCTCAGCTGTAGCCTTGATTGTCGATGCCTTATCGCAGGCCATTGTGGCTTGAATCAGGCTCATTGCCACGACCATCGCGGTCCACTGAAGAGCCTTGATTTCTCCTCTTCTTTCCCTTCTCGGTGTCTCCGTCCTCGGCCGTCTCATCCTGTCCTTCTGACCGAGCTTTCTCCTTCGAATCCATCGAATCATCGCTGCGATGGCCCTCCCGAGGTCGCAGATGATCTTTCCACCTCCGGCACTGAGGAAACAGCAATTTACGATGACCGTTCCCTCCTCGAGACTTCACCACAATTCCTCCCGTTGAGCATTCGACCGAACAGTCCCTGCAGGCCGTGATCGGGATTTTATGTAGGTAGACCTCGTGGAAACTTCCTCCCCATGCACGAATTGCGACGAGCTCATCTCTTGCTCCTCTGAAGTAGACGATCTCCTTCGACTGGTGTGCACAGAAAACAGTTGCGTTGACGCTGCAGCTGTTTTTCGCACAGAATGCTTTCGTTCCAGTCTTCGAGAGTCCTTCTCCTACGCAGATGGGGTCGAGTGCATTCGATAGAGCAGGTGAAGTTCGGTCATCGGATGACTTGTTTCATCATACAATTGAATGTAGTTGACCCATCTCGTCCGAGGGCGCGGGTCACACTCCGGTTTCATCTCATAACCACAGATGTCCTTCGGCTCCAGTTTCTTCACGAATAGCTTCACTTCTTCGTCCTTATACGTCGAGTTCTCGGTCTCCTTTCCAACGTAATGGGAGCAGGTTGTCGTTGCATGCACGATGACTCCATTCTTGGACACGCGATTGTTGGGGCATTGAGCTGCATCGAGAGGAGAGACGAGAGCCATGAGAAGCAACATCGCTGTCAGCGCGTTTCTCGCTCCAGCCCGGAGATTGTAGCGATGAGTGGGCGAATCCTCTCGGGTTGCTCCTTCCTTCTTCTTATCTCGCTTCTTCTTCTTCACTGCGGGCTCCTCATCTCGATTGACTGTTACTCTCATTCTTGATCTTGATCCTTGAACTCTTCGATTTTCCGATTGGCTGGCGGGTACTTGAAGAACATCATCAGTCCATTCCTTCTGAGTCTTCGTTCCAGCTCCTTCGATGGTGATCGTCAGTCCCGAGTTGTTTCCAGTGACATTCCGAGCTTCTTCTCTACCGTAGCTCGTAGTCTGCTCCTTCTTCTCTTCCTCGTCAGTGCTGATCTCGAGCGGATACAGATGGTTGATAGGTCTCTCGACCACTCTGCGATTAGGCAATCGTACTCTCGCAGATCTGACTGTTCCATCTTGCGACACGATGAGCTCCGTCACCACTGCAGGCTTACAGCATCCTCGAGGGAGCGCATTGTCGAAGACGAGCACAACCTCTCCTAGTCGAGGAGAGCGAGCGTGACGCGATCGTGGATGCCGATGTTCCATCCTGTGGACTTCTCTCAGCGAAGGAATGTAATGTTCCGACCATTCGAGCTAGAATGCATCCAGAAGCTCAGTCGTAGTAGTCCAGAGTTCCTTCAGTTCCCTGACGCCTGATTCGACTGAAGGAAGAGGGCGACGTGGTGCTCCGATCGCGGCCATCGGGGATAGGAAATCGATCGGCCGAAGTGCATGACCGCTGTCATCCACCTGCACCAGTGGTCTGGAGTTGAGGACGGCTTCTATCTCCGTGAGGAGGGTGTGCAGCTCGCTCGCTGTGAGGATTCTCCTTCCGACAGCCTTCTTGAAGGCCTTCTTGATGAGGGCGCACATCCTCTCGTACAGTCCGCCCTTCCAGGGAGAACGTGGTGTGATCATCCTCCATTCGATGCGTTCTCTGGAGGCGTAGCTGATGACCTCCTCGTTGTTGATGGTAGACTTCCATGCTTCCTCTGTGGCCTTCAATGCTCCTATGAAATTCGAGCCGTTGTCCGAGAGAATGTAGTCGGGCCGTCCTCTGCGGGCGATGAACCTCCGCATGCATCCGATGAACGCCGCCGTGCTCAAGTCTCCTGCTATCTCTTGATGGACAGCACGGGTCGTGAAGCAGGTGAAGAGGCAGACTCAAGCCTTCTTCCTGCCTCGTGACGAGCTGGTGGTCAGGGGACCGAGGTAATCTAGTCCCACACTCTCGAATGGCCTTGATGGGTTTACCCGACGATCGGGCAGTGGCGGCATTACTGGCAGTTCAAATCCCTTTGGCTTGTCCTTCCGGCATTTGATGCATTCCCCGATCACCTTCTTGGCGAGCCTGGCCGCCCTTGGGATCCAGTAGAGAGTTCGGACATGAGCCAGTGTGCCTCGCTCTCCCACGTGGAATCTGTCCTCATGGGCCTTCTGGACGATCAGGTTGGCCAATCCGGAACGTCTATCGACGAAGTATGGGCATCCCGATTGGCGCACTTGAGGTGTCTTGAAAAGTCGACCATATGCTCTCCATGCCTGTCCATCATGTTTGAGCCCGAAATTCTTGATGACGTCTGGATGTGGTGGGAACTGCTTGTTTGCCTCCGAGACTAGAAAACAAACCGCTCGATCCCTCTCCACTGCCGTCAAGATCGGCAATGTGCTCTCCCGATCGTGGCGCTCCAGAAAGTCACTCGTCGTCTGAATTCCTGCTGCTGATGCCGCTAGCCTGACGAATCTCAGCAGCCATCCCGCAGTATTCTGCATTCGTTCGAGCTTTGAGGACCTCTCCGCTTCGACCATGGGTCGGTAGTTCGTCTGTTCTGTCGCCGCTGTCATGACGATGGGATGTGATCCTTCCATCTCCACCTCGCGTCGAGTCTGAATCCGCCTCCTTCATCGGTCTTGGATCATCTTCGATGATGACTGCATTGACGCAGGCATGGTAGACCTTCTCATTCGTGGCTTCCGCCTCGTTCTCCCTCTCTGCTGGCCTCGCTGAGTAACCGGGCGGAATGACTGGCCAATCGTCTTCTTCTTTGCGCAGCCACTTAGGTCCTTCCCACCACAGTCGGTTGGCCTTCAGATCATCCAGAGAGCATCCACGCGATGCCACGTCGGCCGGGTTGTCGTAGTTTGCCACGTACCGAAACTCTTCGATCTGCTGGTGGCTGATCTGTGTGAGTCGATTCTCTACAAACCGCTTGTGATCTTTCGACGGTTTGAGCATCTGACTGAGCGCTGGCAGGCTGTCGGTCCAGAGGACCGTCCTCTTGATGACAACTCCGATGTGGCTCCTCACATAGTTCGCCACTTTGGCGCCCAGCTCGGCTGCCAACAGTTCCAGTCGTGGAATTGATATCTTCCTCTCGTCTGGTTTGGCTTCATCCTTCTTCATCGCCTTCTCCTCGGATGTGGGAACGACCTTGCTTTTGGCCATGAGGAGGAATGTTCTGACTCCTTCCTCCGTCTGGGTTCGCAAGTAGACAGCACAGCCGTAGCCCGCTCTGCTTGCATCACTGAAGACGTGAAGCTCTGCTCCGTTCACCGGTGTCAATCGAGGAATGACGATTTCTCGATCGGCAAGCTCATCCATGACGGAGATCCACTCTTCCTGCTCCTCCGCTGTGAGTGCTTCATCCCACGGTGTTCGGATTATCTTCTTGAGAAATCTTCTTGCCGGTAGAAGGGCTGGTGCGATGAATCCCATCACATCGTCTCAGACAACACAGTCCGCTTCGTCAGTGGCGCTCCTGTTGGAGTCACAGTCTTGATCACCAGATCATCCGGGTCGATCTTCCAGCCGATCCCCAGGAAGGAGGTCAACACTTCTCCGGGTGCATCCGTAATCATTGCATTGACGCCCTTCTCGTTCGTGGTCCAGTCTCTCAGAGGCATCTTGGCTCTTGCGAAGATCTCATTCGTCTCCTTCACTTTCTGCATGGCTTCTTCGGCAGTTTCTGCTCCCAGAAGGATGTTGTCGGCATACAGATTCTGTTTGATCTCCTTCGAGAGTGACGTTCCTTCCTCATCCAGATGCCTCCGAATCGTCGAGGCAAGAAGGTGGGGGCTGCAGAGGACTCCGAATGGCACTCGTCGGAATCTCATGACGCGGATATTGTCGTTCGATAGCGGTCTCTTGATATCCTTCAACCATAGAAGACGAACAGCATCTCGATCCTCCGGCTGGATTCCAACTTGAAGATAAGCCTTCTGAATGTCAGCAGTGATCACTATCGGCTTGGTTCTCATGCGCAGCACCATCGCAGCTCCGTGCGGCAAGTGCGCGTTCCCTTGGTAGAGAGAACGATTGAGCGATTTCCCATTCTTGCCTGCCGACGCGTTGTACACGATCCTCATCTTCGTGGACTTCTTTTGGTCGTTGATGACTGCATGGTGAGGGAGGTAGGTCACGACGCCAACGTGCTCCTCCTCGTTTTCCATGATCTCAATGACTCCTTGTGCCAGCTGATCCTCGAATATCTTCTGGTATTCTTCCAGTCGCCCGATCTCGGCTAATCGCTTGACAACTGCGCGAAATTGGCCCAGCGCCATCGATCGATTGTCCGAGACGTCAGGTGCGGCAGACTTGTAGGGCAGACGCGTCGTGTAGCGCCCATCATCTTCTCTCTTGACTGTCGCATCGAAGAAACGCTGCGCTTCTTCTTCATCGTCGATGTGCGGGTCGTCCATCACGCCTACGCCCTCCAGGGCGAAGAACTTCTTGGCGAGCTCAACGATCTCCTGATCATCGACTGTCTTCTTCGTGTTCGCTTGAATAGATGCAACGATGCCAGTGCCCGTCACCATCCGACCAAAGGTAGTCTTGATGGATTGCAATCCAGATGGCTGTTTCTCTCCCTTCTGCAGAAAGATATCCCAGAAGACGCCGCTTCCACAGAGGATGCCGGGCTTGACCTTCTCAGTCTTCGGACGCTCCTTGTGATGATCCTCTTTCAGCAAGCATGCTACTTGACCAGTCAAGGGCGACGAATGGAGTACCAGGTCCATGTATGCACCGTCTTTCTGCAGTGCCATGACTCTGAATGCTCCAGAGTCAAAGGTCTCAACTCTCTCTGAGAAGACCTGAACCGTCATTTTGCATGTCTTGAATGGCTTCAATCCGAGCTCGTCTATGAGCTCCTCCGCAATGAAGTCGGCATCAGCTCCAGTATCCAAGAACAGCGTAGTGAAGGCTGCTTTGCCCGTTGCTGGATTCACTACTTTGATCTAGCTGGTAGGGAGGATGACCTTCGAATGATGGACGCTCTGCGCAGCCGCTGCCGTCGAGTTCCATGCCTCCCGGCGCTCCCGGGGCGCCGTCGCGCTCCTCCGACGGAGTGCCGTGTGATGCTCCTTCGATCCGCAGATGCGACAGTTCCATTTCGATCTGCATTCGGTCTGCCGATGTCCCTTTCGCATGCACTTGAAGCAGAGGCTGAGCTCCGTTGCTCTCTTCACTCTCTGCGGCATCCATGCGACACTCGGTCGCGTAGTGGTTTCCATCGCACAGGAAACACGTGCGGGGAGCATCCGCCTTCCTTCCGCGTCCTCCCTCGTTCTCCCTCGAGCGCGTCGTCTCCATTCGTCGTGGCTTCTCAATCCTGGCCACATTCGCTCTGGCAGACATAGGACGGCTCTTGTCCAGTTCTTCCATCTGTCTCTTGATGGACACTTCCTTTGCGAGGTAGTCGAGCTGCTCGTTCACGGTGAATCCGATAGGAGCGGAATGGAGGGAGAAGGGGGAGCGGGGTAGGGCAGTCGACTATACTGGTGGTTCAGTGGTAGTTGGGTTACTTAGAGCCGATGCACTACATGTTGGGGCTTTCAGAGCCTTGATCAGATGCGACTATCCAGCAATGAGGAATGTTGGGACACTGCTTTATCCATGTTACACAATTCTAGGGAGCGCCTAGATCGGCTTGAAAAAGCATGAGTGGGATGGGGCTAGAATGCCTCCATTCCTCTCTATTACACACACACAAGCAACATGAAAAGACTCTACGATCTCGGTATGATCGGAGACAGTGGTTGCGTCTAAAATTGAGTATAGGTGCTCTTGTGTTGCGCAGTGTTCATTTAGTATCTATGACTTTCTTGGTTTTATCTATCTCAGCCTCCCTTCGAGTTAATATTAAATGATCCATTTGCAGCCTCGTCGACCTCTGCAGCAGGCACGACAACGTCAGCCTCGACGAGTCTCGGGTCAGGCTGTCTCGTCCCTTCCACCAGCTCACAGGTAGGTCATAAGAGGGGTTACGGTATCTTATTAACTAGTTCAAAGCTCGCTGGTTGGTCACGGGCACTCTGGGAACCATTATTATGTTCCGTTTCCACGAGTGGCTGAACAATTCCATGTTGAGTTCCCCCAGGCTGATTTTGGTTGCAGTGTGGGGACTTGTTTCTGATAGTTGACGGATATTTGATCTTCTCTCGGCTCGGTTCAAACAATTCACTTCAGGTTATCTCAATATCAGTCATTCTAGAACATTTATTTAAATATTATTTCATTTATAAATTTAATTAATATTAATTATTTCAGTCCGTCTCGCCAGCCTCTCGCAGTCCCACAACCGACGCCTTCATTGTTCCGCCCGTCGATTTTGATGGGGAGAAGTTCAATCTGAAGACGCCCGCCATGCAATGTGAGGCATTAATGATATTATTTATATTTATAAAGTTTTTGTTGGTGGTTTATTTTGATCTGAATAGGTCGAATAGTAGTGTGAGTCAACTACTAGTGTAGTGTGAGTCAACTACTAGTAGGAGACACAGATGCGAAATAAAAACACATGCTCCATCGCGGCTATTTTGTGGCGTTGAGCAACCGAAATTTGTATCGTATCTCCCGGTGATTTTTTTGTTGGTTCTTGCGATGCTCAAATGGGCGATGAAGTGAACAGAGACAGTAGTTCGATGCTATCTTTTCTAAGAAAAAATGTTTTTAAGTCGATATGGACTACTTCTCGGGAGCGGGAGGAGGACCGCCGAAGATCATCTCCAGCGACTCCACCCTCCAGGTACTACAGTAGTCGATGGATCGATAAGAGTACGGTAGCACGGTAGATCATATCACCTTGCACGTTCAAGAGGAACCCGTTTAAAAAAATAGTTTTAATACATAGTTCCAGCATGTAATTAAGGATTTTGAGTTTTACGTATTTTTTAAACGTATTTCCATGAACATAAATATTTATTTTTATTTTAAAAAAAATTTCAGCGCGATCTTGACGCCTTCGGGCTCTCGGCCACGTCAGCCTCCAAGGGGATGCCGAGAGTGGAGAGCACACCGTGAGTAGAAATTATTATTTAAACAAAAATTAATTTAAATTCGCGAACACAGCAGTTATTGTTGGGTTTTCCCAACAATTTGAGAACTTGAGAGAAGTGAAGAGCATTCGGATTAGTGATGGCAACACGGCATCCCATGCCGGCTTCAAAACGGCATTTTCAACGATGATGTAGGCATCATCTCTAGTCGAAACCGGCATGCCGAGTTCGCTTTGCCATCTCTTATTCGGATGACACTGCAAAAAATAGAAGAATGTGAGAGTCCCAATGCATTGTGGTTTCGTGAGTTTTACTTGACTGCTAGTGTCGTCCGGTTTTTTTGCCCTGTTATTCCGGTCGAATCTAATATTGAATATCTGACACCAGATGAGTCGAGGTTGTGTGATCGCTTCTAAGAAACTTTAATTATCTGTTTTCTGGTTGATCTTGACTGTGGTCATAGCATGAAACAATTCAATAATTAGAGCCGGGGCATTCGCGATACTTGAGCGCGATTGTTGCAAAGGGTGGAACCTTGTTGCAACGATCTTACTGTCTCCAATACAATCCAATAATCCTTTCAGTTCGGTGCTCGACACGATTCTTTCATCGGCACGCGCTGGTGCGAATTCGGCGCCCCGGTATTATTTTATTTATTAAAAAAAAAGACGTACACCATTGATGTTGCTGCAACTAGCACAATATTGACGAAAGGCAAAAACAACAGACATGAACAATCGGTCTCAGTGGATTTATTCTAATTGCGATTTCGTTTCGGCTCTGAGCTCTATGAAACATCAACTCATCTGGTTCATAAGATGTTTCACTCTCTCCATTCTGCACACTCTTTCGTCTGTATAGCCGGTTAGGGAGTGTGCAGAATAGAGAGAGCTGATACCTGAAATTGTATTCCTTCTTCTCCTTCGCCTAGTGACTATTGTAGTCAATATTTCTGATCGATAATCCATCCTTTCTAATGACTACCGTAGTCAAGATTACTGTAGTGTACGGTATAAAAGAATAATAAATCAATAGTCGATCCGCAGGTATCTGGCTCCCGCCGAGCTCTCGCTGGACGCACGCGCTCTCCACGACGCTCTGCCCAGTCTGGATCACCTCGCAGCTTCCTGGATCGCCTTCCCAGTTCGAGACAACGGCGACAGCTAGATTACGGTGGATACCGTACCCCCACTGATTACGGTAGCTACCGTACCCATCATATCCCCGCCCCTCCCCGGTTACTGTAGTCTCAGTGTCGATATTGATCCCCTCCCACTAAGATTCGATTGATTGTTCGTACCCGTTGGTTGTGATATATTTCATAGCGATTAGAGATATTTGCAAGTGCCTTTACTTCCGTTTCCTTCCCTCTTTTAAATCGATTGTATCTGACCCACTCAGTTCTAACGATTTGTGCATAATATTGGCTAACACGAATATAGTATTGAATCAAGCAATCAATAACTCATTATTTTCCCTTCTCTACCGTATCAACTTACAGTATATCAAAACGCGCCCATGCTACCGTATCCCTCACAGCTACAGCTTGTATAGAAATTGTTACCGTATCTGCCCCCTCGGACCCATTGTATTGATTTCTAGTGTGACTACCGTAGTCAAGATTTATAATCGATAATACAAATCAGTTTGTGAATTATCATGATATCTGTGATAGCAACGACATTGTGAATGCCCCTCTCCTCCCTGTTATTCTTTTGGTATTTATAAGTCTTGTTTTCGAGCCATTATTTGCAGTTCAGAGTCTGTTTTTGTGATACACTTCCTTCTTTCTATCCTTTTTTATATATCTGTACTCTTGTAGATGTATTCATGCGATGTTGGTTGTGTAACGATGACTATGTCATAAAGATTTACAAAACATATTTTATTACCGTTCAACGAAGTGTTGATTTGAGCTCCTGTTGTAAACTTTTTTGTGACGATAGGTCGAATATGCGTCGAAATGCGAACTGTAAAGAAACATGATTTGATCAATTGGAACTGCTAATTACAGTATACTAATCTGCTAATTTCCTCGAGCTCATATACGGTAGGTAGCCGGCTGCGGTGTATCTGCAAGCTTTGTAATATATTTCGAATTTAGATGCAAATACGTCAATTTTCATGTTTTTGCGTGATATTTTGTTTTCCACTATTGTGCAAGATTGCCCGCACATGTCCCAACCCCTATTGCTCCACTATTTTGCCCGTTTAACTGATATTCGGCGTGCTTCGTAAAAAAATCCCGGTTCACTTCTGTTTGCACGCCAATATTTCCGTGTTTGTGCCGTGATTTGCGTCTTTCCCCTTTCGTATAGTCGCTACTCCAAGTATGGCGCCTGCGCAACGATAAAGTCAGCGATTTTATCTGCTATTTCTCGAAATCTTGAGTTTTTTCTTCGATATTAAATGAACGCGATCACATTGCAATGTCATAAAGATTTATAAAAATATTTGATCATCGTTCAACGAAGGGTTGATTTGAGCTTCCTGTTGTATACCTTTTGTTCGGTGATATGTCGACTATGGGCATAATCGAACTGCAAACTGTGAAGAAATGGCATAAGGAATTGGGAAATCTCGCATGGATTTATCACACCCCTTGCCACACCATGGTTCCACCAGCTTGCGATCGATATTCCCTTTTTACTTCTTTTTTCGCGTTAATGTGATGCTCAAAATCGATTCTGCTGCGTTCCCACTCTCTTTGCTGACTTACTACAAACTGAACTTTGATCTATTATTTCTTTCACAAGACGAATGAAGGAAATGGTCTGTTATGCTCATTATCCAGCGAACCTAGTTAGTTTTCTAGTCTCCCGCAACCTCAATGTATCTTCATTTTTACGTCTACCACTTTTCTTTGATATTATTTCGAATCAACGCTATCCGATACGTCTATTAAGGGCTTAATTAAAGGTTCGGCCCTGGTCTACCAAGGAACCCGCTACAAAGAACGACGAAGCAATGTACAGGCTAATTATCGGGTGAGTTCATGCTTCACTGAGTCATTTGTGTTTCAGTCGTTTTATTGACTGAAACACATTCTTATTTCTAAAATAATTAATTTTATTTTCTCTCAGACAACTCTACTATGACGGGTACAATCTGCTCGCACAAGAATTGTCCAATTCGATCGGAATGAAGCCGCTTCCTCCGCCCTCTGACAATCTGTTCCGATTGGTGTCAGCCGCACGACAGAACGGTGATAATGCTGATGAGGAAGCGAAAGAAGTCGATATGCAGGTAATTACTATTAATTTCCTTATCTTTGTTGATTTGGAAGTAGTTATTTGCACACATTGTGCACACATGGTTATCATGCTCGAAAGTTGAACTCTCGTTTCGATTACAGTTTTTATACGGTCATTTCCCTATTGCGAAATTAGACGAGGGATTTGCATGTTCGGGAGTTGAATTCTCGTTTCAGTTACAGCCTTTCTGTACCGTATTTTTTAACGGTAATTTGCAGATGTCTCTCAACCCAGTCGTTTCGCCAATCGATAATCTCACATCCGACGGAAAATGCGAAGACTATGTGAGTAGAACACTCCTCGGCATTTCTCATTATTTCAACACGTGGGTTGTTGTTTCTTTTTCCTTTCATTCGGTTTAGACGTGTCACTCCTGTTTTCCATTCAGCACACTACTTCGCCGGTCAAACATACGAGATAGTGTGCACAATGGAGATATGTGAAACCTAATTATGTCTATTGCAACGAACCCTCTCTTCTGTTTTGAGTTCCCATTTCTCTCTCTACCGAAACATCTCCTCGATCTCGTTTTCTCCTTTCTCTCCATCGAGGAACGATTGGCCCTCGCTGGAGTGAACAACGCACTTAACATCATCGAATCCGAGTCCAAGTACTATGTGGAGTCACTGGCCGTTGTCGAGGTTCAATATCGATCATTTGCAATATTAATATTTTTCTTTCTGTAGCTAAAAATTAATATTTTGTTTAATAAATACAGTAATTTTTTTAGATGCCTTTCATTGGAGCCCCTCTTTCTGTCTCAATTGATTACGCTTTCAAGTACTTGTGAGTGGACGTATCGTTATTGAAATATGAATAAATGTTTCAGCAAACATCCGATTGTTTTATTCAAGAACAACACCTATTCTTCTGATTTCCTTCGAAGAATCGCACATAATGCCTCAATCAGAAGTCTCCATATCAATGTGAGTCAGTCACATTCGTAAATATAGGAAATCTTTATTGGCAGTTGTGTGGTTCGAGTGAGTTTCACCGCGAAGTTTGTAATCTCATCCAGGAAATCAATATCGGATTTCTGGATCTTTGCTTCGAGGTATTGGAGCATGAATGATATTGATTAACTTTGATTTCTAGGACAAGTATTTTGAGAAAGAAGTTATGATGGAGTCATTTGTGGTTGGATTGACAAAATCATGCCAGCACGGGTCAGCCGGTCCCATACAAATGAATTTGCTGGAGGACCGTCCACAAATGGTTTAGACTCCAGCCAATATCTCTCAAAAAAATTAACAGAGGTTCCCTTCGAGCTTTAACTCGACGATGGAGGCGGAGGGAGAGAACATGAAGAGAGAGTGCACTCTAGACGCGACGGGATGGAAACGCGAGGAGAGGGGAGAGAGGAGGGGAATCGCGAGAGAGGGAAGAGAGGAGAGCCATTTTCTATCCCGTCGCGTAGGGACCACCAAGTAAAATTTTAAAGTTAGTCTAATATTGCTTTCCCATTTGGGTAATTGGGAGTGCAGAATTCCTTAAAGATTTTTCTGAAAAAATTAAATCAGCGAGTTCTGACCTACCCGTCTAAGCTCCGCCCCTTGTGGTGCAGTCCTGCACACAAATGTTCGGTGGATCACTCCTTGATAAATGTGTCAATGTTTGTAAATTTCAAACATTTTTAATTTAATTTTTCACAGAGGTTATAAGTGGAATATAGTGCCGTAATTGATAATTGGTAATCACATAGTCAGTTTTTTAGACACGCCACAAGTAATTAGCACGATCATATGTAAGGTATACGGTATCTTTGACCTTGAACACTCGAAATAGTGGAATACGTAACCAATCTATTAGAAAGACACGTATTTCACTCCTTTCGAAGTAGGTTAAAGGTTCACAATAATGAGAAATGGGGAATCGATAAACTAAACGCATATGGTGCACGATTCTTTCAAAAGTTCAACGACCGATAAAATACATTTCGGGATGACAGATTTCTTTTATTTTTTGCATAAAACTAAATTAACGGATGTAGAACAAATCAATTAGAAAAGTCAGAGGCGCATACCCTGATACGATTTTTATCCAATAAAAACCAAAAACCATGAATTTCGCAATCGACCAAAAGACTTTCGGGATGGTAGAATTTTGAAATATTTTCAGATGTGAATATTTGTGATGCGAGCTTCACATTTCTTGAATAAATGATTCGCCTAAAATCGATAAATTCAAAGGAAACAAAAATTTAGTGTAAATTTGAATTCGCGGGAATGTCGACGTTTCTCCCGGAGACACACCCTTTCCCGGCTCTGAGTCTAACTTTTCCGGTTCGGTGGTCCCTACCCGTCGCGTATAGAGAGCACAATCTCTAGAAGAGCTTCCATTTTCTAATCGTAAACTGAGCGATGTGATAGACCCTTAACTACGGTAGGTAAAGTGCGGGAAATATTTTGAACATTATTTCCGTGACCGAGTTTTTATGCTCCCCAAATAACCCCGTACAATTTACACTGCATCTCTGGAATGACATGATCGACCCTACCGCAGGGAACGCTTGACGGAGACTAGTGGTTGGGGCGCGCGCCTTTCTCTACCTCTTGCAAAACATCACCTGCGGGCGGGAGTTGAACCTGCCTGCGTCGGCATGCCAGTCAGACACCATGCCCATTGAGGGTCGATCATGTCATTCCAGAGATGCAGTATAAATTGTATGAGGTTAGACTTGATCTTTCGTACAGGTTTTCATTTAGCGAATTATGATTTCACAATGAACAAAACTGTTATTAGTAGGGATGCAATTTCGGTTTTGGTTCTCTCCATTCTGTCACTAACTCGCCGGTCAGAGAAACGAGAGAGTGTGCAGAAGGAAGAGAGTCCGAAAACCGATACGACATCACTAATTCCTAGCTCATGCTCAATGACTCTTCGAAGCTTCGCGCACTCGGTTCGTATCTCGATAAGGGGAAATATGTCTCATTCCTCAACCTTATTGGAATCACCTACAGAAATGGAACATTTTTCTCAAACAGGGATATCGAGGTTTCGTTTGTTCTCTTTTTTCTCAAATGAATATAGCCTTTTTTCAGGTGTACAAGGTGGAGAGAGAAGAAGATAATGAAGATAATGAAGACGATTAAGATAAATCGGACGACTTCCGTGTCTTCAATGGACATCTCGAGATGCGCGCTGATATTAATGAATCCGATGTATTTTTCATACTCATCTACCACGAGAATCGAGAGTCTCTCGAGGAAGCGAAGAAAGCTGAGGGGAGAAGAATCGAGATTGGTCCTGAGTAGAAGTAGTCAATGAGTACCAGTTTGATCTTACTAGTACTGTAATTTATTCCATAATTTGTGATCGTTGTGAGAACGTATTTTAACAGTGTTTAGCATTTATACTGCTCTGGTTTCTCTCCACCAGTAGTGCCACCATTAGTGCCACTACTTGTGTACCTGCTGGCGGACTACTGGTGGCACAAATGGTGGACTAGTAGTGCACCATTAGCTAATGGTGCCACTACTGGTGGGGCTAATGGTGGACTAGTAGTGCACCATTAGTGCTCTCGCGCGCTGAATACGGTATATATTGATTTTCCGATTGGTGTACTGTATTTATTGATTTCGTGCATTGACTACGGTATTTTACAAAAAGAGCTTTATTGATTTCAACGGGAGAAACATGGAATAACCGACTTCTGATTTTGCATTTCTTTCAAATAAAATTAGCATTTACATCATAACAAATGAAGAAAAGAAACAGTGAGGGCATATCTACAACACAACATGAACAAAAATGAACGAGTGAAACCCACTACTTCTGACTTCACGTGATTGAATTCCTTGAAAATATTCGAAATTCGTTAAAACACAACTTCTGCGTGAATATTACCGTAATTCTACCGAACAACAAAATTAGGTGAGAACTTCAAAACAGGAACAATTTTGTGAACAAAACAGGAACAATGGTCGTCTGGGGAAGTTGCCGTCCCTCTTCGAGTCAAACAGTACTCTTCCTCTTGAGTTAGGAGTATCTTGATAGTAATCAATATCCTCATTGACGATGTAGTCACGCTGCAAAATAAGTATAAATATCTTATACAATATAATTGGAGTCTTCTTGACAAGCCCAGATCGGGAACTTCAACTCTGGTTATTTCAGAATTTTAGTATCAAGACATTCCAAGTCTTCACTACACTCATTCCCCCTAAAGAAACCACTACCAAAAATATTCCCGCTAGTATCCAGACAACAAATACTGGATTTATAACTTCTAAAGATGAGCTGGTGATACTGATGAACAACATTATGTTACTGAACTAATAGGGTGTGAAGCAGGGCTGGGACACAGAAAAAGTCAGAAAATCGAAGTTAGCAAAACATACTACCACTAAACCTATGCCTCTTAGTAGCTTAAAATATACGCAAGTACCTCATTTATCACTACGCCAAATCTTAGAGAAATATCTCTTCTCTTCGAATTTTGGCAAGTTATCTCCCGAGCAAAAATCAGAAAATTTTCTGATTCAGAAAAAATCAGAAAAAGTGCCACCACTTCTTCGAGTGATGTGATCTTGTCCTGATTTTTTGCGCTAGAGTTGGTGCTATAGATATGCATCTATCACAACCGAGGGGCAAATGAGATTTTCTGAGTCCCAGGCCTGGTGTGTTCAAGATAACAGAAAATGATACTTACTTGAACTGGGGCTGTTCGAATCGCGCCGGTTGCAGGGTAGTCATACTCTTGCTCCTGGAAGAGTTTTTAATAATGATACATTGTGAAGAATATCGAATCGCTGCGAAAATAATAACTCTAGCAAACTATTAAAGATATCAGATAGCGGTTGGAAATTCATCACTGACTCATCGGGTCTTCCATTCAACGAAGTCATCACAGATGATGTGGACTTTTCGTGGGAGATTACGGTAGTCGATGGCAGACCAGTAACTGTCTTCCTGAGCAAGCGGATAATAATTAATTAATAATAATATATGATCATATTTTGGCTTATTTCGTTTTTTTTTAAAGTTAAATCTTTTTGAAAATAAAATCAGATAAGACGAGAAAATAAGACGAGAAAGAGATACTCACTTGTTCTTCGTTGAACAACATACTTTTATTTAACCATTATGAAATAAGAACTTGTGTGGAATAGGAACCCGATATCTTCAAACAAACATTAAGACTCACTTCATGGGTCTTCCATCTAGTTTATTCATTGTCATCGAGATTCAGAGATTCAATATCATCGAGTTTTAAAAAATATCAATTAAATATTAACTATCCATGGTGAAATTTGGGGCGTTCCTTTTTTTGTTGCCAAATGAGACAGGCCTTTCTCCTCTCATTCTTACTCGAACGACCACTCGAGCGCTCGAATTGAGAGGAGAATGGACTCGAGCGAAACAAAACGAGTCCTCGTTTTCGCGCAAGAGCTCGCTTTCGAAGTACAATATAGTATAACCAGCGGAATTCCCCCGACAACGTCGGGGGAACACCTCTGGCTGGGTTCAGCGCTTCGCGTTTCACATATAAGCTTATAGCACGTAATCTTAAAAAATATTATACGCGTATCCATAAGTTGACCCGACAACCATACCGAACAGGCACACACACTCACAGACAGACGTTTGTGCTTTATATATATATGGATAATATTAATATTATACCTGTGCCCATCGTTGAAGTGTTGATAACAGTCCAATCACCAGTTTCATCGGAAGATTAACTGAAAATATTTAACAACTGAATAAAAAGTCAGTAGAGTAAAAATAAAATATCAAAATAGAATAACTAGTTATAACAAAATAGTATAATATTTTGAAATATAAGGATAGAGATCGCAGAGGGGTATCTTCAGAAAAATACTAGGATCATTCCGTCCAATTTCCCCTATGGATCCGTTGCTGCTGAATCGAATATTAAAATTATTAAATAAACAAACTAAAGCAATTAATAAAAATTAAAAAAAAAAAAACTCACAGTAATACTTTCTTGTGTAGAGTCGTGTCAAACGTATTACCAACGACTTTTACTTTGTTTTAAAAATTATTTTCTGCGTTTTACACCGCTTGTATTTAATTCTCGGTATAGTAAGTTATACTATTATGTATAAGTAAGTAGGCATGAGAGAAGTTTGCCGAAAAACTCACTGCATATTCCAGAAAATGATGAATTAAGAAATTTAAGGTTCACCGACTTCGAAGCTATAGAACTTTCTTCCGACTAAATATCCAGAATCCTGTTTAGCATCAAAACAACCGTAAGGTTCCCTAGAATAATAGGAGAAATAAACTTAAGCGGTGACATTCGATATAAAGGAATCTAGGTCAAAGCAGAACAAAATAACGCATTTTCGACCATTTTTGCCCAGTAAATCAGTTCCAACTCAACTTCAAGAGCCGTGCATAGTATCGAAAGTATCGCGCGTGTATTCAGAATAATTGTGAATATAAACCTAAGCGGTGACATTCCATATAAGCAACTGGCAGGTCAAAATGCAGCTTCCAATTTTGAGCCGCATTTACGAGCACTGCTAGCGCATCTGAAGCAAACAAAGTATCGCTCCGTGGTAACAGAGATCCGAAGTATGCATTGCAACCATTGAAAAATATTTTAAAACTTAATAAAGATGCGAAAAATCGATAAAACTGAAGCGCGTTTTTGAGGTTGGGCAACTTTTTCGAATACACAGCACAAAATCCCTCAACGCCCGCACTCCGCGGTCTCTATATAAGGAAGAAGAATTTGAAGAATAGAATACATATTGAGGCTACAACTTTATTTTTGAGGCTCAAATTTTAATAAAAAATGTACTTTCTGTGATCAATGACGCCAAGTGCGATTGTATCCAAATTCGACTCGAGAACTCAGTCGTTACTCGATTCCTCTTGCAGTAGCTCTTTCAAATTATCGAGACGTTAAAATAAAATGAAGTGAGTGAATAATAAGAATAATACCTTCTGCGTGTTTTGACTTAGCAATGTCGAATTGCCAATCGAATGAGATGTTGTCAAGCCTTGTTTCAATTTCGTCTGAAATGGGTAGGGAGCACATCGTGTGTTCCAAGACGAATTATCTTACAAAAATGCTCTTCAAAGCTTTCGCGAGTATCGATAACTGATTTTTCAGTATCTTGTCTTTGAAAATTAATTCCGTCTTTAATTGCATTAAATTATCGATTTATTTTGTGAATTGAGGTGCCTCATATGTCCATGCGCACTATTGTTCACAGGGTTTACTCAGATTATTCGAAAATAAGCGTAATTATGCTTGTAAACGTTGCACTTTTTTGGAATTCTTTCGTGACCTACTACTTCCATGAATGCGCTCCCCGTCTAGTAACACTTTCATGAAACATTCTGGAGGGAATAGGCTACCTTTCTATCACACGGACATGTCTCAGCATTCAGTCGGAACTATCGTGTTGCAGCTTTAAAGCTCAAAAACACGCATTTTTGCTCTTTTCTGCAATTTATTCCCTATAGCGTCTTTGCCTTTCTTCCCCGTTCCTATTAGCCTTTCACAATTTGTTCTATGGGTGCTGGCGACTCTACTAATAGTGAAACCGATTAGTTACTATTAGTCGGAAGTATCGTATGTCGGCCTCGAAGACATCACATCATTCTACTCACATTCATTAGTTCTAAAAGTGGCATACATAAATATGAATAAAAAGATTGTTTAAATATTATTAAATCAGAATGAAACATTTTCAGTAATAAGTTCGCGCTAACTCGACAGATTCGATTACGGTAGATGGGCAGTCAATCTAAGATTTTGATAAATCGCTATATGTTATTATATTTGCAATTGTATGTCCTTTGCTGTTATTAGATTCAGCATACTCGAATCTCTCCTCCCAAGCCTCCCAAGCCTCCCAAGCCGGACAAGCCCAAGCTCTCCTCCCAAGTCGGATTGGTCACCGTGGGAGGGTATGACCAAATCATGGCAAGCCTTATCATCGCTACGCTCAACTGCCTATCTCTGTGCCATGACTCAAGGATCACTGAACTGGAGAACGCACTCAGCAATATCAACTTCCACGTTCTGGGTCTGTCCGAAGTAAGAAGACCAGATGAAGCCTCAATTGATCTACTCAAGTCGGGAAGCGTACTCTATCACACGCAACGGCAGCAGAATCGTATGGCCGGAGTGGGGTTTGTCGTGAGTGGGGAAGCTAAGCGGATGGTAGTGAGATTTGGCGGCTTAACTCCTAGGGTCTGCTTTCTTGACGTGGAGGTACCGAACAACGAGCTTATTCGCATTTTCCAGGTCTACGCGCCTGCCAGTTCGAGAGATGACTCGGAGTTCAGTGATTTTCTCGATCAGCTCGAAGCAGCGTACAACGCGCCTGTGTCTGGAAGCCACCGGTACCGATTCGTGCATAAGGTCATGATGGGTGATCTCAATGGGAAAATTGGTTGTCGTCAGTTGGGGGAAAACTCTGTGGGGGCATTCGGGTATGGGGATAGGAACAACAAAGGGCAAATGGTTGTGGATTTGTGTGAGAGGCTTCATCTCAAGGTGGGTAACTCCTTCTTTCGGAAAAGGACAATCCGCAAGTTCACTTGGGTTTCACCAAATGGGTTATCAGCAAATGAGATCGATTTCATCTTGTATCCTAGGGGAATGGCAGTGAGGGATGTCGGAGTGATAAATCGATTCGATTTTACCACTGATCACCGACTCGTTAGAGCTTCCATCTCATTCCCTCGCCGTTTCCCTTGGAGAAAGGAAACGACCGGAAAGGGTGATTCGCACCTCGAAAATGGACTGTTTAAACTCAGTCTACGATTAGAGTTACAAAGTAGAGGAGCGGATCTTGGGTACGGTAACATTGTGGATGCGATTAGAGGGGCGGGGAAAATTGCAACGGTTTATACACCTAGGGATGGAGGAATATCACAAGCTACAAAGGATCTACTAGCGGGACGAAAGGATTATAAGATGCAGTCAGCCGGTTTGCCTCGCTTACAGTGGCTGCTTCTAAACAGATCGATCCGTCAATCTTTCAGAAATGATAGAGAACGGTCGTATCTAAGTTACGTCAATGCAGCCATTGCGAGCGGGAAAAGCTATAAGAAGGCTGCTGCAAGAATTGCTGTAGGGAAAGGTAGAATTCACAAAATTAGGGATGGGTCGGGTAATTGGGAATGCACACAATTGGGTATAGAGAGGGTCTTCCAAGCATTTTATAACGATTTGTATGAAGGGGACGGAGGAATAGGATATAGAACACTAAGAGTAAGGGACCCATTCATTCCCTTGTGCGTTGCTGAAGTGGAACAAGCACTTCAACATTTCAAGTCAGGTAAAGCACCGGGAAGGGATGGGATCACTGGTGAGATGTTGAGGGCGGGATCTGACTACTTAGCTCCATTACTAACAGAGGTATTTAACAACATACTAACCGGAAGTGTCCCAAAGGGGTTTGGTGACTCGCGCACTATTCTGCTGCCTAAGACAGGTGATAGTTCTCTCGTTAAAAATTACCGGCCAATCAGTCTGCTGCCTGCTTTGCAGAAAGCCCTCACCGGTCTTTTGAATACGAGACTCGCACCTATCCTGGATAGCAGTAGGAGTTGGGAACAAATGGGATTTAGACAGGGACATTCTACGGTAGATGCTATTCACACTCTCAAAACGGTAGTCACAAACTGCATTGATCATCGCTTGCCCATTTATCTACTTTTCGTGGATATTTCTAAGGCTTTTGATTCGGTTTATGTTGATGCTGTCTATAAGGCTCTGGAGGTGGAAGGTATTCCGTCGGAAGTGGTTTCATTCCTAAGTTCCCTCTCTCGGTGTAGCAAAAGTGCAGTCTTAGTGAATGGAAAGGAAGTGGAAATCAATGTTGGAAGAGGGGTTAGACAAGGAGACTGTTTGTCACCCAGACTGTTTACAGCAGTCTTGGATATGGCATTCCGTCAATTAGACTGGGCGGGAAAAGGGATTAACATCAATGGGCGATTCCTCTCTCATATTCTCTTTGCCGATGACGCAGTGCTCATTTCTCACGATGAGCGACAAATTCAATCGATGGCAATAGAGTTGGAGAGGGAATTAAAAAGGGTGGGGCTTCATCTTAACGGTGATAAAACTGTGGGAATGTCTTCGAAGGGTAATCCCAGGGATGTCAGAGTTGCGGGGAAGATTGTGGGTATCAGAAAAGAGGTGGTCTATTTGGGAAGCATCATTACTATCAATGGGAAGGAGGAGAGGGAGATTGGCCGGCGAATTCAGGCCGCATATGGGACTTTCCACAAGCATAGATCATTCCTAGTGAATAGATCTGTCCCAATGGTTCATAAGCGCCGTCTTTTCAATGGTTGTATCATTCCCGCCTTCCTATACGCATGTGAAACATGGGCCCTGACCAAAGCACAAAGTGAAAGATTATCGGTGGCCCAAAGACGCATGGAGCGTTGGATGGTCGGTTGCACTGTCTTGGATCATGTCTCGAACGAAAGGCTGCGTGGACTCACTCAGGTCAGAGACGTTGTTCGTACCGCCTTGAAAAGAAAGTGGCTCTGGGTGCATAAAGTTGCTAATGATCATGACTTGAAGTGGAGCAGAACTGTGATCGATTGGACTCCACGAGGGCCTAAGCGAGGACGCGGAAGACCGCCCACAAGATGGAACGATCTCTTCATGCGAACTATCGGACCTACATTCCTGAGACAAGCAAGAAATCATGAATGGCCCGCCATGCACATCAGAGCCTACTCTTGATAAATGTGTTAAAATCCAAATCCAAATCCAAACTCGAATCTATAAGCGAAGTATGAAGAATAAATATTAGAGCTTGTTTATCAATACCCCATTGTCCTCTCTAGAAATGGGAGAGCGTTACAAAGTTTGAGCGGAGTTCTGTAATATAATTAAAGCATAAACACACCTCTATCAGAGCTATTTGGTTTCGCCCTTGATAGGATGAAGGCGCGCTCTAGTGTATCCTCGAACTCGCCCCTTTCGTCCCACGAGAGACCTGGAACACAGCAACGTGCAACGCTAAATAAACAAACGTTAACTGGAAGAGATCTTCATCTTATAACTTTTCGCGAGGTGAATGGAGCGAACTAATTTGTTGAGCGATCGATAACACCGGGTAGAACACAGAATGGCACTTGTCCAGAACAACGGAAGCTCCGCCAATTTTAGACAAATCCCCTTACTCCTCATCAATCCCAAGAACTCCTAATTTAATTTATCTCATTGTAAAGCGACATTATCGCCTGTTCTACACTGGGATACCACTTTGGAAAGATGGTAGGATCGTGGATAATATTAAGCGATATTATTACAAAAGGGCCGGGCTTCCGGCGTACCGGACAAGTGCCGGCAGAATTCATTATTTGACAGTAATCATACTCCTATATAAAGCGCGGAAGTGTCACTCTGCCGTCTGTCCAGACTCCGCCCTTTCTGGCCCCGCCCCCTCCTATGGCCCCCAGGGTCCCCAATCCCCGGGTATAGATCAAAGATCAAACTACAAAGATCAAAAACCAAACTACAAAGATCAAAGACCAAACTACAAAGATCAAAGACCAAACTACAAAGATCAAACTTCAAACTACGAACTAGAAATACCAAACTACAAATTCTACACTACATACACTTCACGCTACAGACTGCAAGCAACACGATTTAGTCATAGAAACTTCCAGAACCTTCCAGATAGAGGGGAAAGGAGGGAGAGAGAGATTTCATCATATAATCTTCCAGAACTTTCCTGAGAGAGGGGAATTGAGGGAGATAGAGATTTCGTCATAGAAACTTCCAGAACCTTCCAGATAGAGGGGAAAGGAGGGGGAGAGAGATTTCATCATATAAACTTCCTGAACCTTCCAGATAGAGGGGAAAGGAGGGAGAGAGAGATTTCATCATATAAACTTCCAGAACTTTCCAAAGAGAGGGGAATTGAGGGGGGGAGATATTTCGTCGTAGAAACTTCCAGAAAGAGTTGGAGGGAGGGGAGAGAGATTTCGTCATAGAAACTTCAAGAACCTCCCAACGAGACAAGGAGGTAGGGAGGAGGAGATTTCGTCATCGAAATCTCCAGAACTTTCCAGAGAGAGGGAATCGAGAGGGAGAGAGATTTCGTCATACAAACTTCCAGAACATCCCCGAAATTTCGCAACCTTCCCGAGAGAGGAGAGAGTCGGAGAGTGTGCGAAGCAGGAGAAAAGGAAGACCGACGACGCGCGCAGCGCGGAGTCTGCCAGTGGCTTCCCCCGCCGTAGGCGGGGGAATGCCGCGGGTTAGATAATAAAATAAACTAGTTCCTTCTAAAGAGATCAATGCTTCATATTTTGAAACTACTAAAAGATAGAAAAGAAAGCCGGAGAAGGTCACCACATACCTGGTTATATCGATTTTCCCCCGTCTCGAAGCGTTATTTGTCCATGTAGAGCATCTTACGTATCACATGTGACGGGGGTCGCTTAAATCGAACTATGAACAAAGACGAAACAATGCACTCGATAAATACGAATATATGTGGAAAAACACAGCACACCTCGTCAAATAGTGAGCGGACTAACGTTCCAAAGCCTTTACACCGGGAAAGAACTCCCAATGGTAACAGAATCGATTTTAATTTAATAAAACAAGAGAAATAAGCAACTGGAGCATTTTTTCGCGCGCGAAATGTATGTTGCACAGCATTTTTTCGCGCGCGAAATGTATGTTGCACAACGCGCTACAGTAATCCCTAGTAGTAAACTACTTGTGGGCCAATGGTGGACTAATGGTGCACCACTAGCTAATGGTGGCACTACTGGTGATCGCTAATGGTAAAAAAAACTGGTGGATGCACCCCCCTTTTCCTGGTCTGCACTAATGGTGGCACTACTGGTGATCGAGTCTCAGAGCCACACTAATGGTGGCACTACTGGTGGAGAGAAACCAGAGTGGTAAAATATATGCTTCCAATTGAGTTTTCTTCAACATAAATAGTCGTTTCTGTCCTATTGATAAAATTCTTACGAGCAGCAAGTGTGTAATTGTAGTATGTATAGGTCGGAGTCCTTAACTGGAATATCTTCAGTCAAGCTACCGCAATTATCGATTGATATGTACGATCTTATTCACCGTACCTTCAAGATGATTACAGTATTGGCAAGTGAATTGTCAAGTATTCTGTCAAGTAAGGCAAGTAATCTGTGATAGCAACGGCATTGTGAATGTCCCTCTCCTCCCTGTTATTCTTTTGGTATTTTTTCTTTTGGTATTTTACAGCCCACGACGACTATGTCATTAAGATTTACAAAAAATATTTTATCACCGTTCAACGAAGGGTTGATTTGAGCTTCCTGTTGTATTCTTTTTGACATGTCGACTATAGGCATAGTCGAACTGCGAACTGTGCAAAAACATGATATTGGAAAATCTCGCCAGGATTTAGCACACTCCTTGCCACACCATGCTAGCGACCATTTTTTGAGTGCTCAAAATCAAATCTGTTGCGTTTGTACTGCCACTCTATGTCGGTTCAGCCCCAGCCAAAAATTGCATTAGGCAGAAATTTATTTCGCAAAACATTTCTGCATAGCTTCACTCTAGCGTGAAAGCTGAAAAAGAGGAGAAAAGAGTGGCTTCATGAACTCGGCGCTCTCTACAAGAGATTGGACAGAAAGGCCACGAGAGAGTAC
Organism: Pristionchus entomophagus; assembly: GCA_036245825.1. Taxonomy (NCBI): domain Eukaryota; kingdom Metazoa; phylum Nematoda; class Chromadorea; order Rhabditida; family Neodiplogasteridae; genus Pristionchus; species Pristionchus entomophagus. Next base: position 6,196,147 of record BTSX01000001.1, read on the forward strand.
GGGAGTGCGAGAGAGCATTAGCACGGGTGCTCAAGACCAGTCATTAAAAATGGCGGTGAAATAGGTTTGGCATTTTACCAAGATGAGCAAGGGGAATGGCTAAAACCGTATCTGAACATGCACGCGAAAGTTCAAAATGGAGGAACGTCGAGAGGAGAACGCGTTGCGTGACCGCAACGCAAGTTGGGAAATTTGCCAAACCCGCCCCTCGCGCTCATTCGCCCGCCGCGCTCCTTTGTTTTTTTTAATGCTGGTATTTGGTCATTTTGAGCACCCGTGATTAGTGAATCTCGCTATCGGTGCCGTAGGGTGGGGTTTTCAATTACGCGGCTCCGGCTTTCTTACTAATGTAGCTCTTGAACCGACGTGAAATGCTAGCGATCGAAATTCCATTTTTTGAGTGATCAAAATAAAATCTGTTGCGTTTGTTACAAAAACGGTTTGTACTGCCACTCTATGCCACTCTATGCCGAATAATTACAAATTGAACTTTGACTTGTTTTTGTTGTTTCAAGACAAATGAATTTATATTTTGCCAGAGTAGGATTTAGAATGTTTTAGAAGCCATGTGTTTTCTCATTAGCCAGTAAATTCACTAGTTCTAACCGCCAGCACCTTTAATTTGTTTTTCGTAATTTTATCTTCAATTGCTACGCTCCATTTTTCTCCTTGATTAACGCGATCAGATTAGTTTCAACCGACTAATTTGGGTTTAATTGAAGGCATGTCCCTGGTATATCATGGAACCCGATCTCCAAGCCATGTACAGGGTTATTATCAGGTGAGTTGACGCTTCAGTGAATGCGCTTCATTCATTTGATTATCATTTCTCAAATAATTTCCTTTTCTGTCAGACAACTCTACTACGACGGGCACATGCAGCTAGCACTCGACGTGTCTAATTCGCTCGTAATGAAGCCGCTTCCTCTGCCCTCTGACAATCTGTTCCGATTGGTATCCGTCGAGAAAACCATTGATATGCAGGTAATTATTATTAATTTAATTATATTTGTTGTAAAAATACATCGGATTCATTAATATCAGCGCGCATCTCGAGATGTCCATTGAAGACACGGAAGTCGTCCGATTTTTCTTAATCGTCTTCATTATCTTCATTATCTTCTTCACTCTCCACCTTGTACACCTGAAAAAGGCTATTTTCATTTGAGAAAAAAGAGAACAAACGAAACCTCGATATCCCTGTTTGAGAAGAATGTTCCATTTGTGTAGGTGATTCCAATCAGGTTGAGGAATGAGAAATATGGCTCCTTATTGAGGCGCGTATGGAAATTGCGAAGCTTCGCAGAGCATGAGCTAGGAATTAGTGATGTCGTTTTGGTTTTCGACTCTCTCCATTCTGCACACCCTTTCGTTTTTCTGACCGGCGAAATAGTGTGCAGAATGGAGAGGGCCAAAACCGAAATTATTTATATCCCTACTAGGAATAGTTTCGCTCATTGTAAAAACATTTTTTTTAAACGAACGATGAATTCTAACCTCATACAGTTTACGCTGTGCCTCTGGAATGACATAATCGAGACACATCACCAATGTCTTGCAGGTTCGTGTCAACCCGAGCACGAATGACTCCACCATCACTTCTTTCTCCAATTCGTCGTTCTGTAAATCAACGTTAATCAATATTATTCTTACTAAATACCTCGAAGAAGAGTTCCAGACATCCGATATCGATTTCCTGGATGAGATTGTATACTTCGTGGTGGAACTCGCTCGAACCACACAACTGAAATAAAGTATTTGCTATATTTAGGAATGTGACTGACTCACTTCGATAAAGAGATGTCCGATTGAAGGATTATGTGCGATTTTTCGAAGGAAATCAGAAGAATAGGTGTTGTTCTTGAATAAAACAATCGAACGTTTGCTGAAACATTGATTCATATTTCAATAACGATACGTCCACTCACTAGTTCTTGAAAGCATGCTTCATTGAGTTAGAAAGAGGGGCGCCGATGAAGGGCATCTAAAAAAAAATACAATATTAATATTGCAAATTATCGATATTGAACCTCGACAATGGCCAGTGATTCCACATAGTACTTGGACTCGGATTCGATGATGTTAAGTACATTGTTCACTCCAGCTAGGGCTAATCGATCCTCAATGGGAAGGAAGGAGAACACGCGATCGAGGAGCTGTTTCGGTAGAGAGAGAACTGGGAACTGAAAAGAGAATAACTACTTCTCAACCCACCACGATTTACCCTACGTAATCACGCTGGAAAGGGGACTAGCCGCATGACGGGCCGGAGCAAGACTCGAATGACATGACGCCAACTTGGGACGGGGAAATCATCCTACCGTAGTACAGCGTGATTACGTAGGGTAAATCGTGGTGGGACCAACGAGTACACGCAACGGGTAACTGAGCCTTAGACGAATCTACTTACAGTAGCCAGGGGGTGTTGTGCTGAGACAGACTTATTACTTGACGCGTAGTGCGTTTACTTTTCTGTTGGTAATTACTTCATATTATGAGTGACTTTCTGACCCAGTGAAGATAGTCTTGGCAAAGTGGAAAAATAGATTTCTCCCAAAATATATGTAGAGATAGTACTCGACGAGTGTAGCATAGACTCCGCTAGTTTAGTGTTCTAGATCATTCTCCGCTAAATTACGGAAGTTTCAAAAAAACTACCGTAGCAAAACCGACTTTGCTCATTCGCAATCGTTTCAATCGAGTGATATCTCAAAAAAATACAGAAAATATGTCTGATCACAGACACCAAGTTTCATCTCGATAGGATTGAAACTCGTAGAGAAAAATCGATTTTTCGATTTTATTGGCAAATAGTCTACCATAGATGTGTTGGGTGATACCCGATGTTCATTTTTTATTGCATTATTTTAAAGGGCAAACTGGTAAGTAACTATTGTGAGAAAATAAACAAAAACGGATCCGCATCCTGGGAGAAATTGAGCAAAAACGGTGCCTGACTGAGGGCTTGAATTCAAATTTATTTCACTATGACTAGGTATTCGTGCAAATTGAAGTATCATGCACATATTTCAATGTTTCAACAGTGACCGATTTTTTTCATGATGGAATATTAAGACTTTGCACGATCTTGTGAAAACGTGTTTTTCGACCATCACGAGTTATGAATTTCGCGACACTTACTTTAACCAACGCAGTATTAACGCAGACCCATACTAGTATGAATTTGTAGTCCCTTTACTTCTGCATCGAATACATGTGATATGGGGCTCTGGCACTTCCGTGCAAACGCTCATTTATTCGCTCAAAAAACGCATTCTGCAAAGTTTACAATTTTTTAACTTCTACAAACTTCTACTTGTTAGTGCTCATTTTGCTCGTTATTTATTGAGAGAAACATTCGATGATAGACGAACAAAATGAGCATTAAGAAGTTGAAGTTTGCAACCTTTTTGAAAATTACAAAATTTGCAAATCGCATTTTTAAGTGAATACATGAGGGTGATCACGGAATTGCCAGAGCTCCATATCACATGTATTCGATGCAGAAGTAAAGGGACTACAAACTCATACTAGTATGGGTGTGCGTTAATACTGCGTTGGCTAAAGTAAGTGTCGCGAAATTCATAACTCGTGATGGTCGAAAAACACGTTTTCACAAGATCGTGCAGTCTTAATATTCCATAATGGAAAAAATCAGTCAATGTTGAAACTTTGAAATATGTGCATGATACTTCAATTTGCATGAATACCTAGTCATAGTGAAATAAATTTGAATTCAAGCCCTCAGTCAGGCACCGTTTTTGCTCAATTTCTCGCAGGATGCGGATCCGTTTTTGTTTATTTTCTCACAATAGTTACTTACCAGTTTGCCCTTTAAAATAATGCAATAAAAATGAACATCGGGTATCACCCAACACATCTATGGTAGACTATTTGCCAATAAAATCGAAAAATCGATTTTTCTCTACGAGTTTCAATCCTATCGAGATGAAACTTGGTGTCTGTGATCAGACAAATTTTCTCTATTTTTTGAGATATCACTCGATTGAAACGATTGCGAATGAGCAAAGTCGGTTTTGCTACGGTAGTTTTTTGAAACTTCCGTAATTTAGCGGAGAATGATCTAGAACGCTAAACCAGCGGAGTCTATGCTACACTCGTCGAGTACTATATCTACACTCATTTTGGGAGAAATCCATTTTTTCACTTAGCCAAGCATCTTCAAAAATATGTTCACTGGCTCAGAAAGTCACTCTTATAATTACTATACAACATTTATTGACTCGCTAATTGCTAATAAGAATCATTAAAAGCAAATAACGTCCGAAAATTTGATTATTAATACAGTTATAGTGATTTATTTGACGAGGATATCGGAAGTTGGACCGCCGGACCTCCGGACCGCCTTATACTACCTCGGGTTTTGCAGGGTAAGCTTATAGTAATGTTTACGTCCGAAAAGTATATTACTATAATACACACAGTAAGTTAACTCGATTGCTATAGTAATGTTACTTTTTAAAGTCAGCATCAGTGATCTTACTTGTAACTTACTTTTTCCTGACCATATTTCGGGTGCGAAAAAGTAAGTTATTCGTAAGGATGAAGTGGCTTCCCAGCTACTTACTTTTTCCTAACCTTTTTGTTGAGTAATAAAATAGTAGCAATCGAGTTAACTTACTGTGTGTATTATAGTAATATACTTTTGCTACTTACTGTAAGCTTACCCTGCAAAACCGGAGACCCCTCCGGTTTTTCAACGCAACATGCGCGCGCGATTCTTGGCCGTGTTCTCCACTTCTCGTTGCGAACACGATTTTTGATCGTGCATGCGCGTTAAACTTGCATGCAGCATGCAAAAAAATGCCCTGAATCACTTCCGTTCGAGAAACATTCAAATAGTCCGTTTCGCAATTTATTGAAAGTTGCTGTTTGCTGCCCTTGCTCATTTCAATATGTTATACGTTCCATTGCAATGTCTATCTTCAGTTGTTCGAAAATGATTGGTGAGCTATCTATCATCAGTATGTCCTCCAAGATCGATCGTTTTGTCGCGCTCAATACCTTAACTTGCAACCTCACTCCGTTTGTTTCAGTTCAGCTGGTCTCACCTCAATCAATGATCAGAATTAGCATAGGATTGTGTTATGGAGAAATGCGTAATCTAAAGTAGATTCTCAATATATGCTATGACTAACCAATTGTTGCGACGGACTAATTGTAAGAGGTAAGATTTGTAAATTATAGACATGATTTAAATTACTGCTATCAGGTCAGTCAGGCAACGTCCTACAGGCATACAAGATTGCGACTCAAAAGAAGATTCGATTCGCTTTAATTGTAATTTTTTGTGTCCAAATTTGCATTTCCTTGTTGTTATACCAATAAAGGAAGAACTGCTCCCTTTGTAGAACGAAATTCACAAAAATAAACAAAGAAAATTGAAGGAGAAACGAAGAAATGATTTTTCTTACAGTAATCCAGAACACAACATGCGTGCCAGATTCTTGGATGTGAAACGCATGTTGAAAAAAATGTCCAAGAATCGCGCGCGCATGTTGCGTTGAAAAACCGGAGCCCGGACATGGGAAATCTCGCCCGGATTTAGCACACACCTTGCCACACCACCAGCTTGCGATATTTTGCGATAACGATATTTTTCCAGTTATGCTCCCGTTTTTCATTAAAATTTAATGCTCAAAATCGATTCTGCTGCGTTCCCACTCTCTTTACCGACTTATTACAAACTGAACTTTGATCTATTGTTTCTTTCACAAGTCGAATGAATGAAACGGTCTGTTATGCTCATTATCCAGCGAACCTAGTTAGTTTTCTAATCTTCCTCAACCTCAATGTATCGTCATTTTTACGTCTACCACTTTTCTTTGATATTATTTCGAATCAACGCTATCAAATATGTTTCAACCGACTAATTAGGGTTTAATTGAAGGCACGGCCCAGGTCTATCATGGAACCCGAACTCGAAGCCATGTACAGGGTTATTATCAGGTGAGTTGACGCTTCAGTGAATGCGTTTCATTCATTTGATTATCATTTCTTAAATAATTTTCTTTTCTGTCAGACAACTCTACTACGACGGGCACACGTGTCTAATTCGCTCGGAATGAAGCCGCTTCCTCTGCCCTCTGACAATCCCTTCCGATTGGTATCCGTCGAGAAAACCGTTGATATTCCGGTAATTGTTATTAATTTAATTATTTTTGTTGATTGAGAAGTAGTTCTATTTTCAGTTCCCAGTTCTCTCTCTACCGAAACATCTCCTCGATCTCGTCTTCTCCTTCCTTCCCATTGAGGATCGATTGGCCTCCGCTGGAGTGAACAATGCACTGAACATAATCAAATCGGAGTCCAAGTACTATGTGGATAAACTGGCCATAATCGAGGTTTAATATAGAATATTTGTATAATAAATTTTATATTTTTTATTTATTGCAGATGCCCTTCATCGGCGCCTCTCTTTCTGTCTCAACTATTTACGCTTTGAAGACTTAGCGAGTGTACCTATCGTTATTAAAATATGAATCAATGTTGCAGCAAACATCCGATTGTTTTATTCAGGAACAACACCTATTCTTCTGATTTCATTCGTAGAATCGCACATAATGCTTCAATCGGAAATCTCTATATCGAAGTGAGTCTGTCACATTCGTAAATATATAGGAAATCCTTAATTGCAGTTGTGTGGTTCGAGTGAGGTCCACCGCGAAGTCTGCAATCTAATCCAGGAAATCGATATTGAATGTCTGGAACTTTACTTCGAGGTATTTGAGCAAGAGTGATATCGATTAACTTTTCTTTCCAGGACGAGGAATTTGAGAAAGAAGTGATGGTGGAGTCATTCGTGCTCGGATTGACGAAATTATGCAAGGAATTGAGGGTACAAACCGTCGATGTTGTCATTCCAGAGACGCAGCATAAACTGTATGAGGTTAGACTTGATCGTTCGTACAGGTTTTTCATTTATCTAATTCTGTTTTTACAACGAATAATACTATTCCTAGTATGGATGTACTTACGGTTTTGACTCTCTCCATTCTGCACTCTATCCTACGGGTCAGAGAGAAAAAAGAATGTGCAGAATGAAGAGAGTCGAAACGACATCACTGTTTCTTAGATCATACTGGATGGCTCTGCGAAGCTTCGCGAGCTCTACGTATCTCGATAAGGAGCAGTATTTCTCATTCCTCAACCTGATTGGAATCACCCACAGAAATGGAACATTCTTCTCAAACAGGACTATCGAGGTCTCGTTTGCTCTCTTAAGCGAAAGCAAAGGGAAGAAGAATCGAGATTAGTCCAGAGTAGAAGTAGACAATGAGTAACGGTTTGATCCTCATATTACTGTGATGGTGACTCCCTAGTTTGTCTTCGTTCTGAGACCATGTTTTATCAGTAATATATGTTCTTTGAATTGTGTTTTTTCCTAAATATAATTACTCGTTTCTCAGCAAATGATAAACATGCAACAGGCAAGTAAATGTGTAAGTATAGTGTGTGTAGGTCGGAGTCCTACCTGGAATATCTTCAGTCATGTTACCGTAATTATCGATTGATATGCACTGATCTGATCTACCGCGATGATCGTTCCTCGATGACTATGATCTGACTACGGTATGTTAGTGTTGCCGATTCTGTTAATGTTCTTTCCTTTCTGCACGCACTCGTCAGTCAGACAAACAAGTGAGTGTGCAGAATGGAGAGCTGAGAACATCCTTGTATTTTTTGCAGAAGTGACCATCTACCAGTGGCTTGAGTCCTGCCGTGCTGAGAGACCCAGTCCGTGTCCGGAGAGGAGGGAGGTGATCTTTAATATATGGGTTGAAATTGTAGAACTTGATCTTCTCCCCACACATGATTGAAATTATACCTGTCGTTGGGTTTTGTAGATCGGTTGGAATATGATTACGCCGGGGGTTTTAGTAGATTATTTTAGTATATTATTATATTTTAGTGATTTATATATTTTTCCCAACCCGCTCTGGGTCGCTTCTTCGATGAATCGCTGAAGCATAAAATCTGTTGATGAGCGTTGATCTCTGATCTTTGAGATGAAATTATTATTCTCTTTAAACTCGTCGGTGGGTTATTGTATGATAGATTTGTTGGAGCAACGATTCGCCAATTCTTTCAAGTGTAACTATTTTGCTCGGCTGTAAATGCCCCAATCAATATCGACCCGTTCTAGTTTCTGTTTTTATGGATCTCTGAAACATCGAAATTATTGCTTTAAAAAATATTTTTCAGTTGCTTTCAAACGGTATGGAGTTGAGATCTTTAATTTTTGATTTCTGGTCTCTTATTTCAACCGTGTAAATTAGAAAAAAAATTAAACTGTGTCCTGGTTTTCTGGGTTCTTGTAGATTTGATGAAACATGAATACATCGAGTATTTTGAGTAAATTTTTTTTTTGCGAAGATGCTTGTCTAGTGCAGTAGAAACAATGCGATGCCGAAGTGAGTGGTGATTGAAACTAATGCAGGCACTGTGCTCTAGTTTTGATCTATATTCAGCGGGAATAGTTTACGGTACAATAGGGATGCCAATTTATTTGTCACCGCTCTCCATTCTAGTGGCCATAAATAGATCTATGATCTTAATCTATCGCTGAATGAGGGAGAAGATCAACCAGGCGATTCTGTGTGGCGATGACGCATGATAATTGTGAGAGGATTCTTTCAAGCAATCACAATGTGGCAGATAGGCCAAAATATTAAGAGTGACTATCTGACCCAGTGAAGATATGCTTGGCACTAGGCAAAAAATCGAATTCGCTCTAAATGTGTGGGGTGATAGTACTCGACGAGTGTAGCTTATGTGCCAATGGTTTAGTGTTCCAGATCATTCTCCGCTAAATGGCGGAAGTTTCAAAAAACTACCGTAACCCAACCGACTTTGCTCTTTCGCAACCGTTTCAATCGAGTGATATCTCAAAAATTATACAATATTCATGCCATCACACACACCAAGTTTCATCCCAATCGAATTGAAACTCATCGAGCAAGAACGATTTTTTGAAAAAAAATTCAAACTTTTCATTACTGATCTTTGGGTTGCTTATCAATATACCTTTTTTATTGCATTATTTGGAAGAGAAACCATTTACCCTCTTCACTCTTTGCAAATCGTAAAGAACTGAAATACACCCAAGGAGAAATACCGCGAAAACGGTGTCCAACTCGGTGAACAGTAAGCTCATGATTGGTCTAACTACCAGGTATTCGTGCAAATTGGAATATTATGCACATATATCATTGTTTCAACATTTACTGATTCCGTTTATGGTGGAATAATAGGACTTTGCGCGATCTTGAGAAAAAGTGTTTTTCGACCATCACGATTTATGATTTTCGCCGCGCTTCATTTAACCAACGCAGTAATGGCGCAGGCTCTTAATAGTAATAGTTCATAGTTCCTTTGCTTCTGTATGGAATCCATGTGATATGGGGCACTGGCAATTCCGTGTTCACCCTCATTTATTCACTCCAATAATGCGATTTGCAAAACTTGCAATTTTCAAAAAGCTGCAAACTTCCACTTGTTTGTACCCATTATGTTCGTCTATCGTCGAATACTTCTCAAGATGGATTACGAACATAATGAGCACTAATAAGTGGGAGTTTGCAACGTTTTGAAAATTGCAATTTTTGCAAATCGGATTTTTAGAGTGAATAAATGAGGATGAGCACGGATTTCCCGGAACCCCATACAGATACAAAGGAACTATGAACTATTACTATTAAAAGCCTGCGCCATTACTGTGTTGGTTAAATGAAGTGCGGCGAAAATCATAAATCGTGATGGTCGAAAAACACTTTTTCTCAAGATAGCGCAAAGTCCTATTATTCCACCATAAACGGAATCAGTAAATGTTGAAACAATGATATGTGCATAATATTCCAATTTGCACGAATACCTGGTAGTTAGACCAATCATGAGCTTACTGTTCACCGAGTTGGACACCGTTCAGTTCATTACGATTTGCAAAGAGTAAGTGGGTAAATGGTTTCTCTTCCAAATAATGCAATAAAAAAGGTATATTGATAAGCAACCCAAAGATCAGTAATGAAAAGTTTGAATTTTTTTTTCAAAAAATCGTTCTTACTCGATGAGTTTCTTGGTGTGTGTGATGGCATAAATATTGTATAATTTTTGAGATATCACTCGATTGAAACGGTTGCGAAAGAGCAAAGTCGGATGGGTTACGGTAGTTTTTTGAAACTTCCGCCATTTAGCGGAGAATGATCTGGAACACTAAACCATTGGCACATAAGCTACACTCGTCGAGTACTATCACCCACACATTTAGAGCGAATTCGATTTTTTGCCTAGTGCCAAGCATCTGCGCAAGAATATTCACTGGCTCAAATAGTCACTCTTAATATCACTTCAGTTGAGCTTCTTCCTGCGTTTTGATAAATCGCCGATCGTTGAGTTTTACAAGTCATTTATTCAGTCTAGGGCGCCGTTTAGATGAATTGCATCAATCGATACTGCATAATAGTGATGGAAAATCGGCATCCGACACTCCTCATTTCGTGTGTTCTCTCGTTTTTGTGACTAGCGAGAGACCACGAAAATTGAGGAGAGTCGTGTCGGATTTGTCATCAATACCGCATAACGAACTTGCTATCTCATCGTTCCGGGGAGGGAGAGTGCTTCATGGAGAGAACCTGATCCAAAAAACCTTCTCTGTTGGCTATCATCTAGTTTTTTCTAATTTTTCTATCTGCCAAACTTGCGGTTTCAATCATTTTTCAATGGGATACTGTAGCGTTGATCATATGTGGTCTCTTATTTCACATCTCCCGGGCAATCGTTGACTCATTTAAAATCATATTTGGGACGCCAGATTGATTAGTTACTCTCTCCATTCTGCACACTTTCCCATATGTCTTACCGGTGAGGAAGTGTGCAGAATAGAGTGAGCGCTATTTGATCCGGTATTAGTACTTCATATTAATCCCACTTGATGGTCTATTTTTGTTGGTCTGTATGAACCGGAAAAACGGGAAAACCAAAAAAGTTGTGTAATGTATAAAACGTAGTTTCGCGTTCCCGCTGGTTTGGTGTCTCTCTCATTCGTGATTGCCCGAACAGTGATTGTTCTGTCAATTGCAGATGACTTGCCATTGGAAAACAATTATGTTTCGTATTTCCAAAGGGTGAATGTTTCAACGCGTCTTCTGTTAGCACCAACACTCCTCCACAATTTAAAATAATTTTATTCTTTAACGACTTTCGAATAAATGCAATATTATTCCAGTAAGCGGAAGAGAGGCCTCGGATGTTACACGTTGACGCGGACACGCCCACCGATCGATACCTGGAGTGAGTGATGATTTTTGATCTTTGAACTTTTATCTCTTGAGTCGTTGACCTTTCCTATAATAGATGAAAGAGTCTACGATGAGGAGAAGGAGCACGCATAGTTGTGCTAGTGGTTCATAGATAAATAAAGCACCCTAAGATTTCCCTTGACATATCCCAAGTAAAACAGAGCGGCATCTGTAATACACATTTTGCCAACCCTAATAGATTCTGTACCGTTTGCTTTAGTTTTTGGTATACAGGGTATGCTCGCAAAACTAAATCTCATGAACAATTCAGTCTATCTCGAGTCAGTGAAACGAGTACCGTCCTAGTGAAGAAACTAGTTCACATAGTTTTGACATTCGTTCGGAGGGATCGAACTGAGCGCTGGGGTAGGGGTTAATATCTCTCGTCCTTAATATACCGTATCCCTCACACAGTAATCTTCCCTTCAAGATGCTGCATATCAATCTGGAAACGGTACTGGGAGTGTTCGAGGCACTTCTCATAGTCTACAATACCGGGACTGATTCGCTACAGGGAGATCCCCTCGGACGATTACAGTTGACACTTGAGGTACGGTAGACGAAGGGTTACTGTAGATGGAGTATTGAGGATGTGGAAGATTGAAATGCAATTGGATATCTAAGCTAAACGTACACATCCCAGAAATAAAAATAAATAAACTGGATCGGACTGTGGAATTTTGTTTATGGCTGCTAGGCGAGTGTGAGATATTCGCTATCATGCTCTGCACAGTTACGCACTTAGAAGGGAACTGTGGGATAAATTTGAGGATGAAATAAAGGGGATTGCTGGATTACTAATGGAGACACCATGATATAATGCTACCATTATAACGCTCTTGAAAGGAACAGTAGAAATGAAATTAAAAAAAAAAAATATCTTGCTCGCTCCATTCTGCACGCTCTTTCCATGTTCAGTCGGACAAAAAAGTGTGCGAATGTAGAGAGTCGTAAATTGATTGGGCATCTCTACTGCACAGATTATTATGATTGCTTGTTAACCGAATGATATTATTATTTCTGCACTGTCCCTTTCACTGATCTTGAAAGATTGCTGAAACCTGAACTCAAATATTTATTTGATTCGCTTTCTCAAAAATCAAGACCAGAACCCTTTTCCTATGCGAGGTAGTAACCGAGTGAGAGGGAAGACAAACCAGGTGGAAGGGGGTGTCAATGCAACAGTCTGTAGCGACTCCTTCGAACGATGCACAGAAGAATCGCTTTTCGAAAAAATATCATTCCAGATGGCCTTCCTCTGCATCATTCCCTACTATTTCACGAACAAATATTTTACGGAAGATGAGGTGAGATGTTTTTCCAATACCGGCACTATGGGAAGTGATTCAATGCGCCATGAAATTGGAAAGACTCTCAATATTCCGGGCACTCTCTCGTCTATCTGAACAGCGAGATAGTGCGCTGATGCGCTGAAAATCGAAGTGATATCCGTAAAATCCGCAATCTCCATTCTGCACACGCTACCGCCAGTCAGTCTGATGAGATAGTGTGCTAAATTGCGAAAATTAATTTTAAAAACTAAATTGCGTAAATGATTAGTGCTCTCGTGGTGGGAGGTTTCTCGTTATACGAATAAAAGATAGTTTGCTGAGAACTATGCGATTAATTGACGAGAGCAAAATGTACCTTTCGTCACTTTCACTTTTTAGGCTTCAATATGTCGGGATATGTCGCATTTCTTCTGTTAGTAAGTTCTATTAACATTTTTGGGATATACTAATGAATCTATCAATACTGATCATAGTGCCCTTTCCTAGATTTTCAATATTTATATTATTATTTAAATTGAAGCTAAGCGGCGTCGGACACCGCGACGTCCATTGCAATTCTGACGGTAGTAGGATATCAGAGGTGCATTGAATAATTTTAAAAAAACGGGAGATTAAATTACGATTTAGTAAATGGACTATCACAACTATTGTAAAACGCAGATCCTCTATGTTTTATGGTGACACTGAAACCCAGATGACGCTAGTTGTGGGATCGCCTCTTTTCGATTAAAACAAGCTCACCACGATATCAGCGGAGCAATGTGTATGGGAGAACAAAAGGGTTAACAAAGTTTATCACAAGAAACTGCGATGTCGATCGAGATCATGTATATTAGCTTGCTTATGTTGAGATGCTGAAACTCAGATTACGCTGGTTGTGGGATCACCCTATTCCTCGTCTTTCATGTGCTATCTACCTATTGCGATTTATGAGTGATCTTATTTTTTGAAAATTGTTTGCATTCAGAATCCAGAATACCAGTAAAAATATACTCGGATCGTTTATAGCCTTTTTTTTAGAGTTCCAGCGAGATCGTGGTTTCACTCATTATTGATATCACGAGCGATCGTCGGTTGATTGATCAGAGCTCGGGTGAAGTCTTCAATAAATGAACAAAATAGAGAAAGATGAGCCTGCACATTGTTCTGCTTGACATTCCAGCAAGTTAGATGTTTCAGTTCTTCGATGGGGACGGTGTTTTTTTGTGAATTTAGAGTGGTACACGGTGCTTAAGCAATCGGCACTCATGTACGTAAGAAATAGAAAATGCACCGCCTCGCGCAATCATGATTCACCATGACTGATTAGTGGGATAGTGAAGTGTTTCAGTAGTTTTGTTGATAATGAATAGGGATGCCATTCTGGAGAAAATCTTCCGTCTGTCTAACCGGCAAGAGAGTGTGCACAATGGAGAAAGGCATCTCTAATAAAGAATCACACAAGTTGCTTCAGGTTTCGCATTCACTATTTGTTCACGATATCTATAGCGTGACAATGAGCTTGACTATCGTGGTTGAAAAAAATGTAGTGTGATTGTAGTGAATAAATTTATTTTAATAATTAAAAATATTTTAGATGGGTATCTAGCATAATGCGCCTGAGGAATCTGATTAAAAAATACAATCTGCATACTCTCTCATCTGTCTCCGACGATGGTGTGCAGAATGGAGAGAGCCAGACCTGAAATGACGTTCCTAGTAGATACCCGCCACCTTGTTTGGAGCTCCAGCGATATCGCGGTGCCACGTATTCATGATATCACGAGCAATTATGGGGCTGTCAATTGTAGAGTTGTTCGCACTGTCTTGGAAAAGAATCGATATTTGTGGAAAGCAACAGAGATCCTTTGGTTTCTGTACTCTTGCGCTTCTCATAATATCGAGCGGTGTAAGTGGGCGAAAATATCGGGCGGTGTAAGAGGGGAGAAAACAATGGGATACTGTAGCCTTCATCATATGTGGTCGCTTGTCTCACATCCCCAGGAAATCAGTGTCTCATTTCATATTTGGGGCGCCGGATTGAATAGTTACTCTCTCCATTCTACACACTCTCTCATCTCTCTTACCGGTGAAAGAGTGTGCATAATAGAGAGAGCTCTATTTGATCCGACATTACTACTGCTCGATTTTCTTCTGATGCGTAGAAACCAGGAAACCAGGAAAACGACAAAAAAACGGAAAGTTTCGTAACGTATGAGTCTCATGTTCCCGCTGGTTCGGTGTCTCACTCATCCGTGATAATCCGAATAGCGATTGCTCTATCAATAGGAGACGATTTGCCATTCTAAAACAAATATATTCCGCATTTCAGAGGATTGATGTGTCATTGCTTCTTATATTAGAACAAACTCTCCACTAATATTTAAAAAAAATTTATTCTGTAATGACTTTCAAATAAAGAAAATATTATTCTAGTGAGCAGAAAGGAGGCGATCTCTCGCTTGTTGCACGTTGGCTTGGATACGCCCATCGATCGATTATTGGAGTGAGTGATGATCTTTGAACTCCAAACTAGGAACTTTTATCTGTCAAGTCCATGATCTTGCCTATAATATGAGAGAAATCGCGAGAGATTCGAGAGTAGGAATGGCAGCTCAGTTTTTACTCTCTCCACTCTGCACACTCTCTAGTCGGTCAGTAAGATGAGAGAGTGTGCAGAATAGAGAGAGACAATAATAGAAGGACATCCCACAGTACACGCCTGATAGATTATAACTGTTTTTCCCCATTTACTATTTGTTCATGATCTCTACAGTGTGACAATATCTTCCAGCTAGATCGTTCTAGAAAATTTGTAAAAAAATTACTCTTTATAACTTTAGATGGGTATCTAAGCTAGAACATAATCCGCATGAGGGATCTGATCCTTAAAAATACAATCTGCATACTCTCTCATCTGTCTGCCCGACGATAGTGTGCAGAATGGAGAGAGTCATACCCGAATTGACGTTCCTAGTATCCGCCAGCTTGATTGGAGCTCCAGCGAGATCGCGGTATCACGAATTCATGATGACACGAGCAATCACGGGACAGCCAATATTAGAGCATCAATCATTGAAAAAAATCTATATTAGTGTCAAGGAAAAGTGCTGCTTTCGTCTCTGTCTCTGCATTGGTTTTCTAAAGCGAAAATCTCGGTCGGCGTAATAGGGGAGAAAACAGTGGGATAATGTAGCGTGAATCATATGTCGTATACTATTTCACATCACCGAGAAGAATATTTGGGATGCCGGATGGAATAGTTACTATCTCCATTCTGCACACTCTCTCTCTCTTTTGTCTGATCGATGAGAGAGCGCAATTTGATCCGGCATTACTACTTCATATTCATCACACTTGCTGGTCTATTTTTGATGATGCGTCGACGCAGTCAACTGGAAAACAACAACAAAAATCGAAAGTTGGGTGCTGTCGGAGGATAATGTATAATAAGGAAAGTGAGACAAATATGAAAGAGAAATCCCAAAAATGAAAGTGAGACAAAAATGAAAGTGCGACAAAAATGAAAGTGCGACAAATATGAAGGTGAGGCAAAATGAAAATGCGACAAAAATATATAAAAATCCCAAGCTCAGATTACGGTTGATTTTGGATGTTTTATTTATTTTTTTAATAGTTATTATTATTAAGACGGGATTTCGGTAATTTTTAAGCATTTTGGCCTCTTGCCGGAAACCTTTCTCTAGCAATGAGATCCAGAACCCATACTGGAATGATGTAAAGGTCTTGGGGCAATGATGCACAAACAATAACCTATTTGTTGTTGCAGTCTTGGGGCAGGGAGTAACATGATATTTGAGGTTAAAAAATGCTATATTTTCTCAACCGATTGGGATAGACATAATTTCTCTTTTGCGTCACTTTAGGGATGCTCAGATGTTCAAAAATAATTGTTCTGATTGATTACTACTGGTTGAAAATTCCAATTTTTCGACATCACATTTAATTTTTTTTGGAGAATCCGAATATCGGCATTAGACATCATGAAAGTATGAAAGAAGAAAGTTACGCTTAAAAACGGTCGAAATCGAGCATTTTTTTGGTTTAACCAAATAAAAAACGAATTTAGAATAAATCACAGAACTGCTCATTGAAAAAATGTTAACGTATTTATAAGAAGACAAGCACAAACTTATAAGAACTTATAAGAACACGGGCTATAAAATATACATAGTGGCGCCTAGCACTTCTGGTGAAAAAAACCATCTATTGTAAGCAAATCAACCGTTCCGCGAGTAACGGTATTACCTGTAGAATCAATAGATAGTTTAACAAAGAGGTTTAAGGGTTCGGCTTTGCTCATATTCAATGTTCATTTTGACAATGAACACTTAGAAGTAAGGTCAAAAATTTGGAAAAATTCAATAAAGCTGCAGCTATTTATTTATTCCGAATTTGTAAAAAAATAGTAATCTAAACACCGTATTAACGTTGCTGATCATTTGAATCTTAAGATATATCCAAAAAAATTGAAATGTGAAGTCCAAAAATCGAACTTTGCAACGAGTAGTAAACAATCAGAACAATTGTTTTTGAACATCTGAGCACCCCTAAAGTGACGCAAAAGAGAAATTGGGTCTATCCCTATCGGTTGAGAAAATATAGCATTTTTCGACCATTTTACTTCAAACATCATGTTACTCCCTGCCCCAAGACTGCAACAACAAATAAGTCATTGTTTGTGCATCATTGCCCCAAGACCTTTTCATCATTCCAGTATGGGCTTCTGGATCTCATTGCTAGAGAAACGTGTCTGGCCAGAAGCCAGAATGCTTGCAAATCACCGAAATTCCGTCTTAATAATAATAACCATTAAAAAATATAAATAAAACATCCAAAATCAATCGTAATCTGAGCTTGGGATTTTTATTTATTTTTGTCGCACTTTCATTTTTGTCACACTTTCGTATTTGTCGCATTTTCATATCTGTCTCACTTTCATTTTTGGGAAGAGTCCCTGTCGGAATACGAGTTTCGTATTCCCGCTGGTTCGGAGTCTCAATCGTTCTCGATAGTTCGAACATGTCGACAGCTATTGAAATAAATAAATAAAATATTATTCCAGAAAGCGATAGAGGTAGTGAACAGAAGTGATATCTAATGGGTTTTGTCTCTCTCCATTCTGCACACTCTCTCGTTGGTCAATCAGACGAGAGAATGTGGAGGATAGAGATAATAATAAATCGATTAGGCATACCTAATGCGTAGGTCAGATTGTGGAGAGACTCAGATTGCTGAAAGAATTGTTGCACTGGCACTTTTACGATTTGGAATGAATGCTGAAACTTGAATCGCGATCATTATGAGATCGTAATGATACCCGCATTTTTCTCGAGTGTTTTCCAGTTTATTTTCACATGGATTATTTAGTAAGCGAAATCAGTGTTGATGTAATACTTCTTTCACCCCTTGGAAAATATATCGTCCGTTTAAAAAAAATGCAGGTTACGGTAGCCGACTGGGTTACTGTATTTAGGAGACGAATTTACGGTTATTAGCTCGGAAAACTGTTTTCGCTAATGCGATTTTTCTGAGCCGTTTAGCTAGCTTTCTCTTATTATTTTTTTGTAAATCTAAGTTGATATCATGGATTGGGGTGGGCTACGTTCTTCATTGCGCACAAACTCGTAAATTGTCTCGCTAAATTAAAAACATTACTGCAATATGCTCATTCCATGATTGCCCAAAATTGGCCGGTGTGTTCTTTGAATTGCTTGTGAGTCCTGGTGTATTTCAGTATCACATGGATCATTTAATAAGCGAGATCTGTGTCTCTTCAAGCATTTATCATCTGCTGTTGGACACAATATAGCGTTCAATCTAGATGGATTTCATGAGTATATAAAATTGCAGGTTACGGTAGCGACTGGGTTACTGTATTTCTCGAATTATTGTATCTTCTCTTTCTTTCAGGCGACGGCGTCGAGTGGGTGGATGCGGGCTGAAGACTGGGAGGCCAAACGAGGAGAATGGACGAGAACCAGGGAGGTGAGGAACGGTGATCTTTGGTCTTTGATATCTGAATTTTCATGTCCTAATTTCAATCTCAAAACATTGGTGTTCGGTAGATAAAACAAATTTATGAACTAAATTCTGAAATTTTTATTGTCGCTCTGAAAATGATTTCAAACACTGGTGATGCTAGGTTTCATGATGATGATTTACTTGGAGAGGAGTGCGTTTTAGCAATTTAGATCTCGCGCTGCTCGTGAAATAATAATTTTTTTTAAAATATTTGTTGCTTCTGCATGTGATTCTTAAAATTTTTGGTCTCTGCCTGACGAGTGAGTGTGCAGAATGGAGAGAATTATGACCTAAGTGGAATTCCTAGTAGCTATTAATTTGATTGACGTCCCAGTTAGATCGCGGTTGCACTCATTCTTCATATCATGAACGATCCCAGGCCTGCCAACAACAACTTATACAGTCTTGATCAATTATTTATGAAAACTTGAGAAGAAGTCATTGTGTTGTGGTGATTCGCATGCCAGTGATTTTGATGATCCATTCATAGTGTCACGATGAAATGATTTGATAGTATGATCATGGGCAGTAGTCCAAAAAAATAGTAGAAATATTGTAGCGTTGAAACTGAGAAAATGAACATATTTCAAAATGAGAAGCCAACAATATTGTCGCTACTGGCTCTTCCTAGGTTTCACTGTCCTCAAATGTTTCGAAATTTTTATCTGTTAGTTGATAACTTCTCTCTTTCTGGCTAGAAAAATAATACAAAAAAGTCCGAATATCTCCATCAGAGTGTTATTACCTGTTCAGACCTAGTGTGATTGTGTTTGACGATGATGAGATAATTTAAGAATGGGCACATCAACAATGCACTTATGGCTGTATGTATTGGATTGAGTTGTTTCTGCCGCACTAAGCGCGTTTCGGCTTCACAGTGACCATAATAAATGAGAAGTTTAATGACAGCAATCGTCTGTTCATTTCTCCATAGAAAAATTAGTTCTAATGTGCATGTGCCAAATTTACTCGAGTGCTATAGGGCAAATTGTCAAAAAAAATGGTGTAGCAGGTTGTATTGTTTTAGAATTGCAACACGAATCTTGACGGTGGCAAGAAGTCGAACACGCATAGCAGGAATGCCAATTCGGGGTTGACTCACTCCATTCGGCACACTCTCTCGCCGGTTAGAGAAATTAAAGGGTGTGCAGAATGGAGATAGCTACTTTTCCAACAGACTATATTATTTTTAGAAGTCCTGGAAGCGGGAATTTAATTATTAAAATTGCATCGCAGTTTCTATTGTTTATCATAGCGACACGAATCTTGATGGTGGTGAAAAATTGGAAAGGAGCAAAGCATAGTGGGAATGCCAATTTATGTACAACTCTCTCCATTCTGCACACTCTCTCGCCGGTCAGGCAGATGAGAGTGCTCACAGAGCAGGCATGGGAACCGTTCTAGAGACACTAATGATCAATGTGATCAGCGGATTCAAGCGCGCGATTGGAAGATAGTGGCTATGGACGCGGATTCTTATTGTACCAGGGGCATATCATCCGATCTTGAGCGAATGTTGCGGCCACAATCGCGCGGGTTTTGTTTTCATAACTTCACGCTTTTTCTCGAGGGAAGCATGCTCACGCTGAGCATTATCGCGTCTGAGGCGAGGATTTAGAATAATTTTGAAACGTAATATATGAATATATTGACCGATCAAAATCAGGCTTTATGTGAAAGTTATTTGTAAACGGGCCCCGTCGATATTATACAATATTTCATATTATTCACATTTATAAAATATTATATTGCGCAGCGAATTTGATGCTTCTGTTCTTGGAGATAGTGTCAGTATTTAATGATTTTATAGTATGCTGTTGGTCGGGGTTCTAGAAAAACTATTAGAGTTACTATAGCGTTGAATGTGCGAGTAAATTTAGCTTTCGCTTTTCCTGCGTGATCGGGGTCTCACTAGGTCTTCATCCCACTATGAGGTCGCTTGCTTGCTAATATGTTTTTGTCTACCGTTGAAAAACGGATCTAGTTGAGCTACTATATGAATGGAATATTGAGTTCGGATAATTAAGTTGGTAGTTCAATCACACGTCACGTCATTTTTTCCTTCGCATATGTTCGCCGAGAGCATCAAGATATAGCGATTGTTGAAAATTCAAGAGGGTATTAAATTAAATTAAATTGAAAATTTAAATTTAGATACTTGATTGAGATGACGCAACGAACCATTTTGAGATTTAAAGTAAAAATACCGACACTATGGGAAATACTGTAATTCATTGAGCCATGAAATTGGTATCAAAAGTATACGTATGTGAGAGAACAAAAGAGTTTAAAAGTTTATGACATTGAGCTATGAAACCCAGTGACTACGTCGGGGGAAAACCGCTGGTAATAAATAAGTTTCTTCTTCATCGTCCCATCACCGTGCTGTGGCCAGAAAAAATGGAAGGATGACGATCTCGATTGCTTCCTCGTCTGTGGCGGAGATATGGTGAGAAGGGTTACGGTAGGCACCGTATCCTTAGGATTTCCGTATTCTAGAGTTATGATTTGGTGGGAGGGTTACGGTAGTTTTCGGTTACTGTAAGATAATTTGTTTCGTACAACAAGGATGCGTTTCATCTCTCAATGGACCAAGTTGTTTTCGGTTTCGCATGTACTATTCGTTCACGATCCCTGTAGTGTAACAATATGATCGTGCTTCCCGTTACGAACAATATTTATTTATGTAACCGTACCTGTTATTGCGACCATCTATTTCTTTCTTGGGATTCGGCAGCCCAACCTATCACCGATTGATCGATATTCCAGGTGGATTCGTTCGTTCGTCTTCTACCCGACGGCAGTCGACTGTGGGCGGAGGAGGACGTACGCGCGATCGTCGAGGATTACGGTATCGTCGTGATCAACAGGTTTCAATGACTGATGGGGAACGGATTATTGTTCTCTTCATTGCACTCACCGTCTCGGATTTTGATTTGTTTAAGTTCAGAGTTAAAGAGTGTGCATATTGGAGATAGACAACATGGAGAAATTAGTTCCGGAAAAACTATCGGCTAGCGACTTTATTTGAGAATTAGTCAAAATTTCACGTGATCTTTCAAAAGTCTACAACGTATTTTATTGACTCGGAAGAATGTGGAAACATGATGAGCCTAGCTAGTTTCATTAGCGAATTTTAGGTTTCGGTACGCCCTGGTATTTTCCCGTTTCGCATTCACTACAGATTCTCGATTTATGTGATGAGATTGATGACATTGAGTTTGCGATCTGAAAATGAAACATAAAATTACATCTTACAGAGGCGGTTCTTCTGCCGCAGCTACTCTTGTCGGGTTTGGCTTCTCATCGCAGCGCTGCTTCACCGTCAGCGACGAGGCCTGTCCGAATGACGTTAGCTCAACGAGACTGAGGGAGGCCGTCAAGGAGGGAAGGTGAGCAAAATTAGCTTTTTTATAAGAGAGATATTAGTTCACTGAATAGAGTCTATATGGAGTGATGGTATGATGAAGACTAGGGTAGAAACATTGAAAAAAATCGTAGTGCGGAAACAAAAGGACTTTTAAGAAGAAAGGGAATTCTTTTATATTATCGTGATATTGCGGGCGTTGTCATTAAACAATCTTTTACTGATAATGTTCCGCAATTCGAGAGTTTCGCGATAATTTTGAGAGTCTGTAAATTGAAGTGTCATGATTGTACATACCCGCGCGGTTTGGGTTACATTGACTTCAGAAATAGTAATGTGATCTTAACTTTCTTAATTCTTTCCGGTCTTCTACCATTGAAAAATACAATGTGTTAATGCGTGAGAGAAATACTTTTATACCCGTGAGTACAGTGCCTCATTGATCGGTTATATTCTAGAGTGCGCGTATTTACTTGATTGCTCAATGATAGCTTCGATTTACTATTACAAATATTTGGTCGTAAGTTTAGTGCCTCGTTGATTCAGTATATCCTGAGGTAGCTGCGCATGCTTGATTTCTTCCTGATGCGCGCATATGCAAATAAAAAATTCGGTTCTGATCAGGTTTATCCAGAGCTTAGAATACGATTTCCATGTGCGTTCTTGATGTTTCGCCGAGTGAGAGGGAAGACCAACCAGGTGGATGGGGGCGTCAATGCGACATGAACAGTCTGTAGCGACTCCTTCTAGCGATATGGATAAGATTTACTTTTCGTAAAATATACATTCCAGAAGGCCTTCTTTGCTTCATGCCCTACTACTTCACGAACAAATATCTTACGGAAGATGAGGTGAGATGTTTTTTTTCCAATACCGGCACTATGGGAAGTAATTCAAAGCGTCATGAAATTGGAAAGAGTTTGAGTAACGATCGCATACGCGGTTCGTTTGTCAGTCTCTCTCTATTCCCCACTCTCTCCCGTCAATCTAATCAGCGCGAAAGTGCTCTTATTGGAGAGTGCTGGAAACCGAAGTGCCATCTGAAGTAGCCGCCTTCTCTATTATGCAAACTCTATTGCTGGTCAGCCTCATGATATAGTGTACTGAATGGAGATCGTTTAAAAAAATGCAATTTAGAGGTGAAATTGAGGGGAGCTTGACATTGTGAGAGGAAAGTCCACCCGCGGGGTTCTTGTTCCAGCGATTCAAGATATATTGATGTCTCACCGTTGGCATAACGATGTTTGGATAGCGCTCCCCCAAAAAATAATTATAAATAATACTCTATGTTAAGTCCACCACCACTTTGTTCGGCGTTCCGGAGAGATCTCGGTTTCACGTCTTCTTGATATAACGAGCGATCACGGGAATGACAATTAATTGCTTTTTTTCTTCTTACAAAAACAGTATTTGGTTATGTTGAGCTGAAGAGAATGTTTATTAGTCTCTGCATTATCGTTCTTCACTTCCTAGCTATTTCATAAGACGCCCTTCGTTATTATGTGAATTTAGAGTGGGACACGATGCTTCAACAATGAGCACTCATATTCGTGAGAAATAGAAAATGTTGCGCCTCGCGCAGTCATGTTTCACAATGACTGTTCAGTGGGATAGTGAAGTGTTTCAATAATTATTGTAGATGTCCGTTGATCATAATTAGGGATGTCGTTCTGGAGAAACTCTTGTCTGTCTGCCTTATCGGCAAGAGAGTGTGCGAGAGACAGATCGAAAACACCCTCTCGTTTAATTATTAACTTGTTTAGCGTCTTGGAGCCAACACAAACTTGGTTTCAAGCATTATTCATATCTCGAACGATCCACGGGTTGCTGATGGAGTTCATTACGCATTCGAAAAAAAATTTATATTCTTTGTATTGTTGATATTTTAGCTCTTAATTCACTAAAAAAAATGATAATTGGAGAGAATGAAGCAAATTGTATTGCCGAATACGAAAGAAGTCAAAAAAGGTGGTTCGGTGCGTCAATGTAACTTGAAATTTCGGTCTTTACCGAGTACCTTTGTGAGGTGTCCATCGCAATACAACAATATTATCATTTCAGATGTCCTTCCTCTGCATCATGCCCTACTACTTCACGAACAAGTACCTGCTAGGGAAGATGAGGTACGATTTTTTTTTAAATGTCGGAATATTTAGAAGTGATGCAAGGCGCCATGAAATTGGAAAGAGTTTAAGTAATGATCGTATTCGCGCGGTTCGGTTGTAAGTTTCTCTCCATTTCACACTCTCTCTCGTCAATCTATCCGGTGCTGACATATGAAGAAGCGGAAATCTCTATTCTACACACTCTTTCGCCGGTCAGTCTGATGAGTGTGCTGATTGGAGAGCGCACCGCCTTTTTTACCGCCTTTTTGTGCTCCAGCGAGATCAGGGTGTCACTTATTATTGATATCACGAGCGATCCTCGGTTTATTGATACGGCGCGGCTGAACTCTTCAACAAATAAATAAAAATATAGAAAGATGAGTCTCCACATTGCTCTGTTCAACATTCCAGAAAGTTAGATGTCTCAGCCGTTCTTGATAGTGTCTGGGTGCATTTAGTTGATGATAGTTGGTCGGACTGTGTTGTAGATAATAAAATAGTAGGATTGTTGCAGCATTGAGCTCATGTGTGCTCCTTTGAAACTATCCGGCGTAGTCATTATCTCGAGTAGTAGTGATCCCACTAGGAGAGCGTTTTTATGGTAATGTATTGCTGTCTTCCTTTAAAACCGTAACTAATCGAGCTACTCTATGAGTGGAATATTGAGATCGGATAATTACGTTGCTAATGCTGCCCCTTGGCACGTCACGTCACTATTTCCTTAGCATGCTGTAAGATAGTCTCTACAGTATCCTTACCGCTCCCTTTCAGATGATTGCGCGTGTCCATCTCCACTCCCTTCCCTCCTTTCTTCGCTATTCGATAGTAGAGGGAATCTTCTCTCCCGTCTCCTCAACCTACGTGCACAAGCCACTCGCGCCAGATGAACACCGACTGAACATTCTGGACAAGGTAAGGTAGATGAAGGGAGTACGGTAGGGGTCTTTACTGTATGTAGAGGGTGGGGTATGGTAGATCGTAGATAGAGGAAAATGGGTATTGACGGGTAAGATCGGATATGGTAGGAGTAGAGGAAATTCTTCTGTGCGGCAGATAGAGGAAAGAATTCGGTCGATTACAGGGATAGGTGACATGAATATGGTTGCGAGATGCATTGATTGGAACCTTTTCGTTATGTTTGTTGAATTTCCTGTCTGAATTTTTTCGCGGGACCTCGGGGTTCTAGAAAAACTATTAGAGTTACTATATCGTTGAATGAGCGAGTGAATTTAGCTTTCGCTTTTCCTGCGTGATCGGGGTCTCACTAGGTCTTCATCCCACTCGCTTGCTTGCTAATCAATTATTGTCGCGCATTGAAAAACTGAACTAATCGAGCTACTCTATGAGTGGAATATTGTGTTCGGATATTTATCTTGGGAAATGAATCCCCCGACACATCACGCAATATTTCCTTTGCAGATATTCGCTGAGATCATTAAGAGCGCGCGCACGAGAGGTCTCATCCAACTGAAAGCGGCCCCGTTCCCATCATCATCAACATCATCACCAGCAACATCCAACTCCAGTCCAAGTGCCCAAGCGGGAGAGTTTACGGTAGCCCCTCCTCCCACCAGGTTACGGAAGCATGAAGTAGCCATTCTGCCATATTCATTTTTTCTTAACTCTTGCCCTCTGTGCGATACCTCTGTTTTCTCGCTCAATTGTGCATTTTCGAATTTAGACTCTCATATCGTAAATTGTGAGTTTTTCTCCTGTTCGTAATGTTCAATCCGTGGCCTTTTTCTGGCTGCTTTGTGTTGTTTCTCATATCGGTTTAGTGTCGCACCCTCATATCCTCGGCCTCCCTTCTGTAGTTTCGATAATCAGATCAGGCCCTCGGTTTAGTATCGTTATTCTTTTTGCCGCTCTTCACTTTGATCACTATTCTATTCGATTAGTGTAAATAGAGCAAGCATAGTTCAGTCAGGCTTAGCTGTCCCATGACTCCGAATTCGTGTATTATTTCGGTTCTCAGCTCACTCCATTCAGCACACTCTTCTTTGTCTGACCGACGAGGGAGTGTGCAGAATGGAGAGAGCCGAGACTACATCCCTGCTGTGTATTTCCCTCACCGGTATTCCGCCCGATTGGACGACCGGAAATTGACGGGGAGGAATCGCCAGTTTTGACCTACCCTATAAGTCGGCCCTTCCAACTTGTTCATGTTCTGCTGCTTTCCTCGCTCAAATTCGTCTCGTTTTATCAGTGATGATAACAATAAAGGTGATCAGAAAGGGCAGTGATTGAAGAATTGGTCAGAGAAGAGATGTTTGAGAGCATTCCGATATTTATGGAAGGGCGGAGGAATGGTCGATTGCATTGTTGTGTAATTTATTCTGCAAATTATTGATCGTTTCCTTCACGCTTGGCTGCTTTTTGGCGAGGAAAAAACGAGCTATCGTTTCCGCACCTCTAGCAACGCGCCACGAAATTCCACATCCCTTCTGTACCAGAATAGTAACTCTCTCCATTCTGCACACTCTCTGGTTGCTCTAATCGGCAAGATAGTGTGCAGAATGTGCGAGAGAGTATTATTCAATTTAACATAGGAGAGCCTTTCTTGTTCTACCCTTTATTTCCCCCGTTTTTTATTGCCCTCGAATTATGATATGAATGTTTTTTTTTAAAATTCCTTTTGTAATCGCTGTGGTCTCTAGACTACCGTAGTCCTTACGGTTCCTAAAATTGACATTTCGTTTAGCCAGGAAAAATAAATTGAAATTAGACCAACTATAATCCTCCGATAATCAATAGATTTTCGAACGATCGTAATTTTAAAAGTCTCAAATTCTTAGTACCACCGTAATCCTCCGATATTCGATTTATTGCATACCATACCCTATTTCAGGAGTGTGCGATAAGTAAAGAGCGAACGTTTTTGAATAGTGTAGTCACCCTCTCTTCCCATCGCCTTTGTAAAACGCCGTGTGCTTTTTGTATTTTAATTTTCACCTGCTGCCCATAAGAGACCTTCCAGGAGTTTCAGCACCTATGCTACGGACGGCTTTTTTGCAACCCATCCCAATAAGTTGTGGGTGAAGTCCCCATACCGAATGCTGATATTTGGCCCAATATGAACTGATACTCCGAGAAATTCCAGACCAGGCCCAAAAAAATTCCGAAAATTCATCCCTGAAAAGAGTACGTTCTTATAAATGTTTCGGGTGTATTTCGCGATGAAAATAACGACAAACATAGTTTGGAAGCGAATGGACATCGATAAAAGGTCGAAAACTTCAATTTCCGTCGTTTTTTGATCATCCTTAAAAAAATTTGTTCGCGTTACAGTGAGATTATTAGAGATTCGGAATCTACACGAAAAACTGTCCCCGATATCATAATTTGGCGGGTCTGGTGACCCGGCGCCGGACGCCGCAGCAACCTGACCGAGGGTCAGTCGGAGACTGACGAGAGAACCATGCCGAGAGATTTCGCCATTTCGGAGCGTTACAGTCAGTATTGTGTCATATTAATATTCTATTAACCCTTTCAGAGCATTTCTGTTGAAATTATGGGGTTGTGAAAGCGATAAGACACGGGAAAACTGAAAAGTCGAAAAATCACTTTTTCAAAATCTGAAAATTTCAAAAATTCATAAGTCATGTATCTGAGCTCCAAAAGCGGTATTTTCAACGCAGAATCAATTGAGATAAATACTGGAACTATTTTTGAGAGTTTAAGCTCATTTGCGACTCGTTTTTGAAAATGAGATTTTTGGATGGACAAATTATCGAGAAATTTTTCGACCAAAACTGTTTCTCTGGAAACCGTGCCAAAAGCTCGGATATTGTTTATAATTCACATTCAAGTGATTCTGCGTAGAAAATACCGCATTTGGAGCTCACATACATGACTTATGAATTTTTGAATTTTTGAAGTTTTGAAAAAGTGATTTTTCGACTTTTCAGTTTTCCCGTGTCTTATCGCTATCACAACCCCATAATTTCAACAAAAATGCTCAGAAACGGTTAATAGAATATTAAAATGACACAATAGTGACTGTAACGCTCCGAAATGGCGAAATCTCTCGGCATGGTTCTCTCGTCAGCCTCCGCGTGACCCTCGGGCAGGTTGCTGCGGCGTCCGGCGCCGGGTCACCAGACCCGCCAAATTATGATATCGGGGACAGTTTTTCGTGTAGATTCGGAATCTCTAATAATCTCACTGTAACGCGAACAAATTTTTTTCAGGATGATAAAAAAACGACGGAAATTGAAGTTTTCGACCTTTTATCGATGTCCATTCGCTTCCAAACTATGTTTTTCGTTATTTTCATCGCGAAATACACCCGAAACATCTTTAAGAACGTACTCTTTTCAGGGATGAATTTTCGGAATTTTTTTGGGCCTGGTCTGGCATTTCTCGGAGTGTGTACCATATCAGTTCATATTGGGCCAAATATCAGCATTCGGTATGGGGACTTCACCCACAATTTATTGGGATGGGTTGCAAAAAAGCCGTCCGTCGACCCCCCTCAAAAGCTACGAAATCTCCTGGACGGTCTCTTAAATAGTTATTCAACCCTCTGTAATCGTCGAATATTTACTAGCAAATCCACCGTGATCGTATGATTCTCTAGACTATTGTAATACGTGAGGTCATCATATCTTGACATACCGTTTACCTAGGGAAATTGAACAAAATTATATCTGCCGAAATCCACTATAATCAATTTATTGCATGCCTTTATCCATTTCAGTGGTGTGCGCACTGTAACTAGCGAAAGTTATTGACTAGTCAACAGGTCCAGTGAAGCTAGTCTTCCCCTTTTGCTCTTTTCTGCCATAGATATTTGATTAGAGAACTATGGATCTCAGGCATACCGTAATGAGTATGCAATATTATTTATTATTTATGTAATACAGTTATCCCTTTCCAGTGATGGGCGCGAAGCGACGGGCGATTCTTCTGTCGTGCGGCAGCTTCAACCCGCCGACACTCGCCCACTTGAGAATGATGGAGGTTGGAATTGTTTAAAATTTTTAAAGAAACGGGCAAGAGAGATCGTTCAAGCATGCGCAAGACTAAAATAATATTATTCGTGAAACACAAATTGGGAAAGGGGAATGGGCAACAATTTGGTTTTTGTTGTGTGACAGAATCAATTTGTCAAGATTAGCTCGATTAACTAAATTAGCAAAAGTCCTTTGTTGCACATAATTTGTAGCTCACCTCAGAATAAGGGGAGTGAGGGTTGTTTGATTTTTCCAAGGAAGAAATAGGGAGAATTATAGCTCGAGCACGTGTGAGACTGAGCTATTGGCTTTATTTCCCGAAACGTCAATCCGAAATCCTGTTTCGCTACGTAAATATTGCTCTTAACCATTCATACAACAGGAATAGTCGTTTGTTGCGAAATTGACGCTCATTTGAGAATGATAGAAGTAAGGAGTAGGGACATTTCGGCTCTCTCCATTCGGCACACTCCAAACAGATAGACAAGAGTGTGCAGAATGGAGAGAACTGAACACGAAACGAAATCATTTGTGGGGCGTCTCAAGCGATTCGGTTTTTTTTGCATCGAAAGGTGTCGAACAATCGCTCAAGCCCGACGGGAAGGATCTAATTGCCCTCATGAAACACAAGAGACAACGGTCGTTTTGCTTCATTTTTTTCTTTGCCTGTTCTTCTGAAAGTAATTCATGAGAATATGAAAAACATTTCATTTAAATCGCCGCGTTTTAAGAACACAGTAATCGTGAATCCGTAACACCGCAGGTTGGCAAGCGATGAGATCCTGTGCCTCAGCCAAAAATTATCACATGGTCTCTTATTTTGCGAATTTTTGAGGAAGGTGGTGTGAAATGAAGGGTATGTGTTAGGAAATACGTTGAGTACAGTGAAGTCTGAATATTCTGCATAGTATTGCTCGGTCATAACGAAAGTACTTGAATAGTAGCCGTAAAGCCTTAGAGCAGCGATTACAAGTGATATGCGCTGAATTATTTTTGTTTAGGTCGATAGTTTTGTTTTCGCAGGAGATGGGGGAAAAAATAGATGTGTATCGGGGCGTGTAACATTGTGTATCACTTGGGAAGCCAGAGCGCGCCGAGCCTTTTTTCCACTGTTTTTTTTAAAGCTTCAATAGTTGCATGTTGATTGTTCGAACCGAAGCATACCACCGATCGCTTGAGCATGGAAAGAGAGCAAGAATAGTGATCGTGGAACAGTAGATCAGAGGGTTGGAATCCAACGGGTATATTGTCCATCCCATATTGCATTTCTGTCGCCTATTCCCCTGCGAAGGATGGGAATAGTATCAATTTAAATTTATTCGATCATCAAGGTCAGGGCCTGTCGAACAATGCCGTTCTTCCATTCAATTGGATCTTCTTTGCATACATTTTGCCAATGAGTTCCGTATTGATTAGTTAGGTCATCCCTCCATCTAGCTCGTGGTCGTCCCACTGGTCTCTTCATGTCCAATGGTGTCCAGTTGAGAATTCGCTTAGCCCATCGTTCATTATTGCACTGAGCTAATCTTTTCGGCCATCTCCACTTTCGAAACATTATCTGACTTCGGATATCCGGAAGGGGGACTCGTTGAGCTAGAAATTCGTTCGTCACTCTATCTCTTCTTGTGACTCCAATCATTTTTCTCATCATATTTCTTTGAGCCACCACGAGGCGTTTTCGGTCTCGTATCGTAGTGGCTAGGAAAATTCTTAAATATTTATTTGAATGGGTTCAAGACTGATAGTTTTAGTGCAAGAAAAATGAATGCACTATATCCCTATTGAACCTAAATAATTACTGTATCCTTTGCAGATTGCGCGTGACCATCTCCACTCCCTTCCCTCCTCTCTTCGCTACTCGATATTAAAGGGAATCTTCTCTCCCGTCTCCTCAACCTACGTGCACAAGCCACTCGCGTCCGATGAACATCGACTGAACATGCTGGACAAGGTACGGTGGACGAGGGAGATTACGGTAGAAAGGGTTACTCTAGGCAGACGGAGGGTACGGTAGATAGTGGAGGGAGAGGGATACGGTAGGATGAGGAGGATGAAGTACGGTAACTAGTTGGGAGAATTATTATAGTAAAAGGAGTAAGATAGCAACTATCATAGCTGAGATGCGTGGCAAGTTCGCCGTAAATTTGCTTGAATTGCCTGTCAATATTGTCCTGGGCTTTGGTGCAACTAGGCTTCACATTGATCATTTAGTAAGCGAAATCTGTGTTTCTTCAATGTGTTCTCCTTTAATATACAATTAAAGGAGAACAGCTAGATTGAACGCTACATATTCTATATATATATATTTTTTTATTTTTTAAATATAGCATATGTAGCGTTCAATCTAGCTGATTTTCATGAGTTTATCAGATATAAGGTTACGATAGACGACTGGGTTACTGTATTTATCGTATAACTGTATCTTCTGTTCCTTCCAGGCAACGGCGTCGAGTGGGTGGATGCGGGCTGACGACTGGGAGGCGAAACGAGGAGAATGGACGAGAACCAGAGAGGTGAGGATTTTGATCTTTAATTTTTGATCTCTAAACTTCAATTACATAACTCCACACATTGGTGTTCATTCTGAAATTTTCAATGTTGCTCTGAAAATTGGTTCATTCACTGGTGAATGTAGGTTTCGAGATGATGATTTACTTCGAGAGGAGTGCGTTTTAGCAATTCATTTCTCGCGCTGTTGAATCAGAATCATAATCAGAATTTATCAGTGCCATTCTCCTCGCTTTGCAGAATTTATCACCGATTGAATTAGTAATTGTAATTGTATCGTGACATTTCTCTATTTAAAAATACCCAATTTGCAACACTTACAAGACATCGAATGCTAGTCTCTCAGTAAAGATGCAAAGATAGATTGCGGCGTTTCAACGATTCTTCGGCCTATTGCGGGAGAAAATGATTGAATCCACACATTGCTTACACATATGTGCTCCCACCCTTTTTCGGTTTCGCAGTGACGATTTATAGCATGGAGTTTCAGCAATGCACCTAGGATTCCTCTTTTCGAGAAAAAAATGTAGCGCCTCGCACAGTCGTGTTTCAGTGTGGATATTGTGAGAGACTTCCTCTTATCGGGAATGGATGAACATTGGCATAATTTCATCAATCACCATATTCTCAGGTGCTGTCCCACCATCGTGCTGCGGCCCGAAGAAAGTGGAAGGACGACGACCTCGATTGCTTCCTCGTCTGTGGCGGAGATCTGGTGAGAAGGTTTACGGTAGATACCGTATCCTTGAGCTTACCGTAGTCTAGACCTGCTGACTGATAAGATACAATAGATTTCGTGCATGGCATACTCAGCATTACAGATTATTTTATTGCCAGCACTCTGCCGTAGAATGTTACGGGAATTTGGTGAAAGAGACGGTAGTTTAGCATTACCATAAGGTTGAACTATAGTAGCTGAGAGTAACAGAACATTTAAAACATCAAATTTCTCAAAGTCCATCATCGAAATAAGAAACACTCTAATCACTCTAACAACTAGGCGATTTTTGTTTCAACACAGCTGATTGACCAAGTTGTTTTCGGTTTCGCATTTTCTACTTGTTCACGATCTCTTTAGTGAGATGATGTGAATGGGAATCATATGCAAGATAATATTAATTTTTATTGCTTTGGATAGCACATAACAATATGAGAGGAATCGCGAGAGATTCGAGAGTTTTGCGGTATTAGCGGCGGTAAGAAATAGTTTCTCCGATTCCGCTGAAAAGTAAGGCTTGAGTCTTTCGAATGATGCTCTATTAAACTGCGTTTGCCGATTTTGAATATCTGGTCTCATCTTGGAGTATTGTTAGGTCAAAGTAGGGACACTATGCAATTTACGACTAAAATTGCCTCAGGAAAACAGCCATAACTCGCTTTAAGATTAAGCTATAGACAACTCCAAACAAGCATTCGAATGAGGAGGCAGAGGGAAATATTTCTTATGTTGATGATGTCATTCCTCGTCCATGTGCTGGATCGGGGCGGTCGGTTTTTCAAAAAAGTGATGTAACTTTCCTAATAGTTATCTCTAGTAGAATAGCAGGTGCGAAAAAAATGGCACGGTTTTTTGTCCAAAAAACCTGCGATTTTTACCAATTTTCGATGTTTTTCAAGTATAACTTTTCTCATTCTTGTTATCATGACCTATCATATCGAAATTCGGAATCAGCGTGCGAAAATACACCAGAATTTCCTATAGTCATATTTTTTCGAAATAAATTTTTTTTCGACTTCGACCACTTTACCACCATGTGGTCCCCCCTTAGGTCCGAATTTGGTCGAAAAATTTTTGTCTCAGAATCATGTCCCTATAGGAATTTATGGCCTATTTTTGATCGTAGAAAACGAATTTGCTAACTAGAGCTTATGAAACCTCGAAATAAAAAAGTTATGCTAAAAATAAAATCTCAAAAAAAATTCGAAAAAAAAAAAGAGTTTAGTCATAACTTTTTTATTTCGAGGTTTCATAAGCTCTAGTTAGCAAATTCGTTTTCTACGCTCAAAAACAGGCCATAATTTCCTATAGGGACATGATTCTGAGACAAAAATTTTTCGACGAAATTCGGACCTAAGGGGGACCACATGGTGGTAAAGTGGTCGAAGTCGAAAAAAAATTTATTTAAAAAAAATATGAATATAGGAA
The DNA here is from genome assembly GCA_036245825.1 of Pristionchus entomophagus. Classification (NCBI taxonomy): domain Eukaryota; kingdom Metazoa; phylum Nematoda; class Chromadorea; order Rhabditida; family Neodiplogasteridae; genus Pristionchus; species Pristionchus entomophagus. The sequence continues at coordinate 6,229,862 of BTSX01000001.1, forward strand.
ATTCTGGTGTATTTTCAAACGCTGATTCCGAATTTCAATATGATAGGTCATGATAACAAGAATGAGAAAAGTTATACTTGAAAAACATCGGAAATAGGTTTTTTGGACAAAAGTCCCTGCTATTTTTTTTGCACCTGCTATTCCACTGATTTTTGGATTATGGGGTGCTAACAATATTTTTTCAAATCACTTTTCGGCGCTTCTTGGGGAGATGACTATTAGTAAAGTTACATCACTTTTTTGAAAAACTGACCGCCCCGATCCAGCACATTGACGAGGAATGACATCATCAACATAAGAAATATTTCCCTCTGCCTCCTCATTAGAATGCGTGTTTGGAACTGTATCTAGCAAAATTTTAATGCGAGTTATGGCTGTTTTCCTGAGGCAATTTTAGTCGTAAATTGCATAGTGTCCCTACTTTGGCCTAACAATACTCCAAGATGAGACCAGATATCTAAAATCGGCAAACGCAGTTTTTTGTTTTTCAACGGAATCGGAGAAACTATTTCCTACCGCCGCAGGGTTCTCGAAAATCTGGTGATTCGTCTCATGTTTTTTTGTTTATAATGATATGGTAGCCCAACAGATGATCGATAAATCGGTCCCAAATTTACTGCCGCTTTTTAGTATACATGGGCTACGGTAGCTCTATCAATATCGATCGATCGATATTCCAGGTGGATTCGTTCGCGCGTTTTCTGCCCGATGGCACTCGTCTGTGGGCGGAGGAGGATGTGCGATCGATCGTCGAGGATTACGGTATCGTCGTGATCAACAGGTATCGATAACTGACCTTATTCGTAATTTTTCACGTGCTAGTACGGCCGTTTTTAATTTTAGGTCTGCAATTTATTGTCAAGTTACCGTGCTTGTGGTGGTGTTAATGAGGAATTGACTACCTTTATTGAACCGAGTGGGCAGCTGTTTCACTTTTGGTAAATCAGCCCGATATCAGCAGAATCACTAATATGTGTTCTGCTGCTCTGTGCAAAAAGTTATTCCCAAGGGTGATTCAGTGTCATTATCGAACCAAGTGCCTTGCCATTTCTCACTCACCATACCTTCTTGATTTATAGGACGTTATTCATATATTTACTATTGAACGGAATATAATATTTTAGTGGTAAATAAGTGGTTTTCCAGAGCCGGCTCCTCACCTGCCGCGACTCTCGCCGGGTTCGGCCTCTCATCGCAGCGCTGCTTCACCGTCAGCGATGAGGCCTGTCCGAATGACGTGAGCTCGACGAGACTGAGGGATGCCGTCAAGGAGGGAAAGTGAGCAAAATTATTGCTTATAAGATAAATTGGAGGAAATTCAATAAAAAAAAACTGAAATAGACTAGATAAGAAGAAGATTTTGTAAGAATTGGACATGATTGAGGGAAACTTGCTGTCATATCGAAAAAGGGGTGTGTGATGTGGTGTTAGTTCTCAGGAAATGGCGCTGGAAAAAGGAAAAGGGGTGTTAGTTTTCTCGGAATGCTTTTGGAAAAAGCAAAACATTTGAATTCCCGCACTTTTGTATCTCGGTTCACAGTGGAGATAGAGACTTGAAAATTGTTTTATGAGGTTTATGGACCCTCTGAGCATCGTAACCAAAATTTCAAGTCTCTATCTCTACAGGGAATCGAGATATAAAATTGCGGGAATTCAAATGTTTTGCTTTTTCCAGTGCTTTTTCCAAGCTGGAAAATGCATCAAATTTGAATTCCCGCAATTTTATATCTCGATTACTTGTAGAGATAGAGACTTGAAATTTTGGTTACGATGTTCAGAGGGTCCATAAACCTCATAAAACAATTTTCAAGTTTCTATCTCCGGACCGAGATGAAACATAATAAAGAAAAACATAATAAGTGCTGTTTTGATGTCTTTATTGCATGGTTTTCAATTTCATTCATGTAGAAGTATGTGGGAAAGTGATATGAGCCATATAAAAATAGAAGGGTGTAAAAGGAAGGTTACCGTTTCAGAGTAAGAAGGAAAAATTCAATGGTTTTGTCATTTGATTGTCGTTAGGGAAACGGATTTGACAAAATTAAATGCTGCGGGACATCCCTTACGGATTCATGGACTGAATAAAATCGAGAGGACCATCATAATTGCACACAATTTTTTATGCTCGAGCGGTCAAGTAGGCGAGCTGTAGATCGACTATTGAGCATTTTGAACAAATTGATTACATGCTTCAGGATTAGCATGAAATGAGCCAAAAAAATTCGGAATTGATAATTGAAAGAACCCATGGAAACAAATCAAAAGGTAGTAGTGCTGGCTTTCTTGTCAACTTCGGCGACCGCGTTCTCGATGGGACCAAAGATTAACTTCTTTGCTTCTCTGAAAATAGCGGTGGTTTACGGTAGGGATGACTTTTCGGTTTTCCGCTCTCTCCATTCTGCACATTCTCTCATTCATCTTACTGGCGAGATAGTGTGTTGAATGGAGAGAACGAAAACGTAAACGACAACACTTCTCATAAGTGCATTTGACTACCGTAATATACGATATTATGGGATGTATGTTATCTCACCGTTTGTAATGCGTGATACAAAGGAGATTTATAATAGGATTGCTGACGGGAATAACGGCACCGAGCTGAAAATAAGGCTTAAATATTTATAAAAATACAAAAGACCTTACGATAAAAACGAGATGCTCAATAAACGGCGCTGTCAGGAAAGATCGTCCGAACGATAGGAGGAAAATAAGAAGCAATATGAGCATGAAAAATTCGACCACGTTCTGTATGGTTAGTGCCTGGAAAAGATTTTTGTTAAAATATCGAAACACAATTTTTAAAATTTATTTATTTATTTATTAACCCTCAACAACTGCTCGTTCATTCGCTTGGTCGCTTGTGACATGCTCTCGAAGCGATGGAGAATATGCTGAAATATATACTTCCATTTATTATCATTCTCTGTTTTCTTGCCTGTATTCTGAACCGCACAATCAGACATACAGCCATGGTTAATGGGCCGAGCATTATAACATAGAAAATTGAGAGGATGCCTGTGAACGATTTTTTGTCGGATCTACCTGAATTGGAATGTTGTGTTTTTTTTCTCTCTCGATTAGTCATACCTTCCAAATCCACATAGGGCTCGAGTAACTCAGGCCGCGATTTGATTACGATATTCCGTACGAGTTCGTCTCTGTGCTCCACAAAGCCGTTGGATTCGAACATGCCGTGAAGCAGAATTACCTGAGATGATCTTTGATCTTTGTCTGACGAATTCGGTGAAATGTACTGACCACGTAGAGAAAAGTGGGCGCATAGGAGATGATGCATACAACGATTGTTTGCGCACGAGTTGGAGTGTTCTGGAAATCCTGTGGATGCAACATATGAGATTTGGACGTCAATTCTCATGCTTGGAATTTTTTTCTCACGCCTTGCTGCGTAAACATTATCGCTAATGACCCGACTCTCATGACAATTCCTATGATTCTAGTTACAAACTACAAGATGCAGCTGGATATCACTTGATTGAAGCGGTATTTAATCTCTTTAAATATTATTTATGACGGTTGATATGAAGTGCGAAATCTCTGACCTGTCATAAATTACTCTTTCCACTCTCCTCTCCCTCTCGGTTTCGAAATATTGCAGCCCGTGCATCATAAATCTACTCACTCGCTTGAGCACATAGAGTCGGAAGAGGAAGCATAGAATGAGTACGACCAGGCAGTTAGCATAGCAGTGCATCCACACTGTGAAGACGATGGAGCAACTGATCGTGAAGACGCTTATTTAATTTTTTAATTTATCTTCTTCCGAGGCGCGACTCTATTTTGTGCTCCTACTGATTTCCAAACTCATCGGAGGTCTTTCGAGGGATTGAACTACTTACTAATTACGGTGGATGTTTGCTTTTCGGATTGCAAACGAGAGGTTCAAACCTGAGGGAGGACACGAAACGGCACGGTCCGAGGGATACACCGAGTCCTCCAGATTCACCGATGGGTATCTGTCTGTAGATAAAGAAAGTTACTTTGACCATGATCTATAGTGTATCACATTAACGCTAACCTGCTAATAGTGTATATTGCGCAGCAAGATGAGACCATGTCATTGATGCACATGTCAAGAAGTAGGACTGAGTAGGCATGAAGTTGCTTGGACGATCGGGATATGACGAGATAGATGAAGAGGAGGTTCAACAGCACTCCGCATGTGCCCAAACTAGACTGACAGACGATGGTGATAACGTCGAGGAGGTACATCCGGGTCTAGAATGGGTGCTTGCTTTACCAATCTGGAGGAAGAAGCGCTTGCTAGTAGTGATGTCGTTTCGGGTTTCGCTCTCACTATTCCACACACTCTAGCGTTTCTCTGACCGGCGAGAGAGAGTGCAGAATGGAAAGAGCGAAGCCCGCAACGACATCACTACTTACTAGATTTGGAGTGTTGCTGCCAGTGGATTTGGCGGAATTTGCGGGATTGGATGTGTCAAGAGAATGGAGGGAGAAATGAATGGGGATATGCGGCGATGGGGCCGCGTGGGACTAGTGAACGAGCGGCGAGAACGTGACTATGGGAATTGACGCAAGTGTTAGCCTCCGCATGTGATCTATATCAGTATTTATTTGTATTTGTTGTTATCGTATTATTGCGTGTTAGTGTAGTGAGTACGGAGAGAGTACGAGACTCCTTCTTCTTCGAGCCAATAGGGGCGAAGAATTTGCAGAATTCTCTGAAACATTCTCAATTACTCGCTACTCGCTGGTGCTTGACATCTGATTCTGCAAATAGTCGCGCGTATAATTATTGCATCGAACCTGCGATAATACGTGATACAGTAGAGATTGACGGCCGGATTGGTGCAGGGGTGAGAAGCCGCGAGCAGCAAAATTGATTATTATCTTTATTACGCTAATTATTTAAATATCGCGATGTACATAGATGTTCTCGTCGATATTTCTGGGTTTGGCCTGACTACGATCGAATGTTGTACTCTCTCAGCGACCGTGGGAAATAAGAGTGATATCTCTTACGATGAACACGAGATGTTCGACGATCAGTGATTGGAAGAACGTTTTCCCGTAAGTGACGAAAAATAATGCTAGCGTGGCGATCATGCATACTTCTATGAAATGCTGCATAGTTAGGGCCTGCAATAGGCTAGTATAGTCAAGTAATTGCGTTTCCTCGGGAGTAACGGCGACCAATTACTCCCGGTTGAAAGAACGGGTGTGCATGCATCTGAGGAAGTGTCACGTACTCGAATCAGTTGTTCGTTCATTCTCTTCGTGCTTTCGGACAAAGCCGACATCCGTAGTTTCCTCTTGATTTTGATGCGTGAAACATGGCAGATTATCATTGAAGCAAATCCCAGACCAAAGACGTAGAATAGCGATAGCCGACCAACGTAGGTAGTCTTCTCGGATTTACCTAAAAGGCTCAATCGTTAAGCAATACTTGTATTTCAATACCTCCGATGTAGATATATTCCTGCATCAAATCCGGCCGAGTCACGGCTATTACTGTAGCGATCAGTTCTTTCTTTCGTTCCTCATATCCGTCATGAATGAAATATGAGGAACTTAGAGCTACCGAAATACGCGCAGATAGCTGGTGTGAGCCAATAAAGTAATGCTTACTACATAGTGAAGCGTTGGAAGATAGCAGAGCACGCAGATTACAATCATTGTACGTCGTGAAGGCGCGGGCTGAATGTATTTTGTGTTAGATAATACTTCCAAACAGTCGAGCATCCGATATTATCTATAGGCCATATCTATAGGTTCACTATTTTCGATTAGTGATGGAAAATTGGCATCCACGCTCTCTCGCCATCAGAGAAATGCGAGAGCATGCGAAATGAGGAGAGTCGGATGCGGATTTGTCATCACTAATTTCGATCCTTGGTATTTTGACTGACTCGACTGAGAATACAGAGGCGATAGCCGAACGAGAGTACAAGAACAGCGAAAATATTTGCGAAACAATGCATCCAGATAATGAAGGAGATTGAGCAACTCCAACCTGAACAACGAGTGTTAATTATAGTCTTCTCTGCCCTCATATTCAAGCTCACCAGCAATATGCGAGCATGGTCCAAGGTAGATGCCGACTCCGGAAGTCTTTGTGACAGGGATTTGCCTGCAATTACACACCACTCCGAATGATGGACTACGATTCGCTAACCTGCTGATAGTGTAGAGCACACAGAAAGATGCGAGATTGTCTAAAAAGTTTTTGTGGTTCAAAGATAGATAAAAAGGTGCTAGGTCGGATAAGAACCGTCGGATGAGAACCGACTGGATGAGAACCGGGACCTACCTGATGAGAACTGAGCGTATGAGAACCCACTGGATGAGAACCCACCGGATGAGAACCAACTGGATGAGAACTGAGCGTATGAGAACCCACTGGATGAGAACCCACCGGATGAGAACCAACTGGATGAGACCCTAGCCGCGAAATATCGGATGTTCAGAAACAGTGTCGGATGAGAACTTTGCGGCCATTCTGCAACAAATTTTGAGGAGATCTCGGGTAGATCACTCCCGTTTTTTAAAAAGTGTCGGATGAGAACTTTTCGGCCATTCTGCACCAAATTTTGAGGAGATCTCGGGTAGATCACTACCGTATTTCAAAAAGTGTCGGATGAGAACTTTGCGGCCATTCTGCACCAAATTTTGAGGAGATTCCGGGTAGATCACTCCCGTTTTTCAAAAAAGTGTCGGATAAGAACTTTGCGGCCATTCTGCACTAAATTTTGAGGAGATCTCGGGTAGATCTCTCCCGTTTTTCAAAAAGTGTCTGATGAGATGTAAAATGGGTTACGGTAGTTCGTGTGAATTATTTGCTTTTGCGGGGGGTGGGGGGGGGGTGCTTGTGAAGAATGGTTAAGAATATAGGTCACATGCATCTTTCGACGGCGCATCTTTATCATGAAGAGTCGAAATTGATGCGGAGCCGGGAAATAGGTAAAAACCGACTGTGAAAAAAAGACAAAAACATGTTTTGATGCATAACTTTATTAGATGTGGTCTGACTGCTTCGCGACCTGAAGAAACTTTTTTCCTCTTTCGAATGCGCATCTTTTTCATGAAGAGCTGAAATTGATCCGGGGCCCGGAAATACGTAAAATTCGGCTGTGAAAAAAGGGGAGAGGCTGATATTGAGGCTCGGTCACTATTGCCCGCCGGTGCACAATGTTTTGCAAAAACTTTTCCGGCTAGAAAAATTAAAATTATACAGTAAACAATCACAAATTTAACCACCGTTTAACCATGGCTAGTTTTCGTTTTTTTAATAATTAAAATTATTGATCAGAAATGAGTACCCGAGTTGATCTACCCGAGATCTCCTCAAAATTTGGTGCAGAATGGTCGCAAAGTTCTCATCTGACTCTTTTTGCATTACGGTAGTGATCTACCCGGAATCTCCTCAAAATTTGGTGCAGAATGGCCGCAAAGTTCTCATCCGACACTTTTTGAAATACGGTAGTGATCTACCCTAGATCTCCTCAAAATTTGGTGCAGAATGGCCGCAAAGTTCTCATCCGACACTTTTTCTTCTGTACATCCGATATTTCGCGGCTAGGTTCTCATCCAGTTGGTTCTCATGCGGTGGGTTCTCATCCAGTGGGTTCTCATACGCTCAGTTCTCATTCAGTTAGTTCTCATACGCTCAGTTCTCATCCGGTAGGTCCCGGTTCTCATCCAGTCGGTTCTCATCCGACGGTTCTCATCCGACCTAGCGCCGATAAAAATAGTAGAATGAATGATGTAAACCTGTGATGCACGCATTCAAGAGCAGAATAGCGTATGATTTTAGATGTTTATCGGAGCGGAAAAGTAGCAGGTAAATGAAAACCGAGTTGAGAAATATTCCTGCGCTGCCGGAAACAGTGTGAGAGACGAGTGTAATCCAGTCGAGCGGATTCATTCTCATATATTTGCCTTATCTACTTTTGAAAACCCGACGATAATGTGATAGTAGAAATAATATAGGAAGCATGATTGTGGGCAATTATCATATGGAATGTTAGCCTGACTGATAGATGGCAATTGAAAACAATAGTGATTTTCAGCTGTTATTATTATATTGTGTATCTGCACAAGAAAAGATAACACCTATATGTGCACATATGAAATACTAAAGTTAATTAAAATTACATTTAATATGTCGATTGACAAGAATTTGCTTAAGAGACGTTACACGATATTCTGCACCTACCCAACGGATCGATTTTTTGCAACTTATGCCAATAAGTTCAGGCTGAAGTCCCCATACATAGAGCTGATAGCTGGCCCAATATGAGAGGTTGGGGGTGCACTTTCCGAAAAATGTCAGACATGTCCCAAAAAAAGTCCGAAATTTCATCTCAGAAAAAAATATGTTCTTACAGATGTTTCGGGGGTGTTTTTCGATGAAAATAACGAAAAACATAGTTTGGAAACGTACGGACATCGATATATGGTCGAAAAATGCAAATTTCGTCATTTTTTGGTCACTCTGAAAAAATATTTTAGCCATGTACATTTTTTTATTCCAGATTCGGATTCTACGTGAAAAACTACCCCTGAGCATCTATTTTTCATGTCCATCGAAATGGGCCGCCGGCTTCTGCAGATGTCAGCCCTATGCGTTCTCGTAGACTGGCGAGAGAAAGATGTCGAGAGATTTCGTATTTTCGAAATGAGACAGTCACTTATGAATCAGTTTTGTGTCCCATTTATCGTTCTTAAGCATATGTGTTGATGTTATGGGGTTTCGATATCGATAAAACACGAAAAAAGCGAAAAGTCGAAAAATCACTTTCGAAATCTCAAAATTTCAAAAATTCATAACTCATGTATCTGAGCTTAAAATGATGCATTCTCAACGGAAAATCAGTCGCATACGAGTTATAAACAATATTTGAGAGTTATAGCCGATTTCCGCATATTTTTTGAAATTGTAATTTTTCGGTGGGCAAATGATCGAGAAATTTTTCGTCCAAAACTTTTTCTCTCGAAATCGTCCCAAAAGTTCAGATATTGTTCATAAGTGATTTTCCAAGTGATTTTCCGTTAAAAATACACAATTTGAAGCTCAGATACATGCCTTATGAATTTTTGAAATTTCGAGATTTCAAAAAAGTGATTTTTCAACTTTTCACTTTTTTCGAGTTTTATCGATATCACAACACCAGAAAATAAAAACAAGTGATTAATAACGATTAATGGGACACAAATCTGTTGTGAAAGTGACTGTATTGCTTTGAAATGGCGAAATCTCTCGACATCGTTGTCTCACCAGCCTCAGAGAGCGTCTCGGGCTGACATCTGCAGAAGCCGGCGGCCCATTATGATGGACATGAAAAATAGATGCGCAGGGGTAGTTTTTCACGTAGAATCCGAATCTGGAATAAAAAAAATGTACATGGCTAAAATATTTTTTCAGGGTGACCGAAAAATGAACATATTTGCATTTTTCGACCATATATCGATGTCTTTGCGCTTCCAAACTATGTTTTTCGTTATTTTCATCAAAAATAACCCCTGAAACATCTATAAGAACCTATTTTCTTCTGAGATGAAATTTCGGACTTTTTTTGGGACATGTCTGGCATTTTTCGGAAAGTGCACCCCAACATCGCATATTGGGCCAGCTATCAGCTCTATGTATGGGGACTTCACCCTGAACTTATTGGCAGGGGTTGCAAAAAAGTCCTCCGTCGACCCCTCTCAAAAGCTTCACTAAACCGTGGAACGGCTCTTAAACATTATTTTACACTCAAATATGTTTCCAACGTGATGTAATTTGCACTTTTGATTCTTTAGTTTTACTTTTCTTTTTTTGCGCGTGCAGCATTGAAAGTGTCTGGCAATACATTTCGCCAGACCTGTCTCCCCAGGCCATTCTCCCTACCTCCCTCATCCTTTCCATTTCTAATTCGTAAAATTGACAAGGCGGGTGGCACTTTCGCCTTCATTTCGCCCTTCGCTGCTGATTGATGCTCAGCAGCGAAAGCAGCTGATAGCGAAAGCGGACTATGGTCAATTGGCTGCCTCCCACACTTACGATTCTACCATTGTCACTATGATAACATAGTTTTAAGTGAATAGAGGGATCGGTGTAGTTGAATGTTTTAGGGAACTTATTACAGAGAGATAACCTTCTACGTTTCTGTTTCTAGTTTTTTTCTAGTTTTCGCGTTACACTCCAATTGTTCTCTCAACCTGCACTAAATATAATTCGAATTATTGATAACGCACTCACCTTCGTATGGTGTACAATTCACAGAAAAGGGAGGTTATTTGAATAGGCTCGGATATTAACTAATAAGAGCTTATACAAATGATTAGTGGCGTAGTTATCAGTAGCTTATAGATGAATGTATTATTGAGAAGTAGCCACGCCTTTCCCGATAGAGTATAAAAAGGGTAATAAGTCGATTGGTGGTATTGTTTCTGAAATCAATTTTTAAAATACATATGATACTGTTGGCCGAGCGAAAATATCTTGCTACTTTAATTGTTGACGTGATGTGCGCAAACACGTCTTCCGGGATGAAATTCGCTGATAGAAATGCAATTGTTTTCATCGTGAGGGTTAATTTGATTATACTCAAAGCACATAGATCGATTCAATTGAACGGCAGGTAGAATTTTTCATCGAACGCTATAATTAAAAAGCAACAGAATCCTACGGAAGTATTCGTACTCGATATCTGGGATATAGGAGAAGATATAGAAGCAAACGTGTATTTTATGCAGCGAGCGAAACGTGTGTGTGTTTCGTTGGCAGTGAGCAGCGGTTCATAGCTCAAATTATAAAATCTTTGCAAAAAATAAATGATACAGACTTGATATCTGTCATGAATACCAATGCCGATTATTGTATCAACCATAACTTGGTTGAGGGGAATATTAAAATCCTTGCTATAATGGTACTTATTTGACAATGACGATTCATAGAACTAATAACTCTGATATTTAATACACTACATTGCAGGTCGATCCGGTACTGCACGCCGGACGGCGTCGTCGACTACATCCTCAACAACCGCCTGTACGCCTCGACGGTCCCTGCAGCAGCTGCAGCCACTCCTTTCTCGCACAAGTGGTCAGAGAATATCGAGCAGAATCGATCGCCGGAGAACGACGACGATACGTCGCAGAAGGAGGAGAAGGAGCAGCAGCAGCCGCTGAAGTGCAATACCCTCTAATCGCCCTAAGATTTCCCCCGTGTGACCCATTCACTGAGACTCTTTCCTTCATAACAGCCTAATGCAATATTACAAACGTGTATCCAGTGCTCAATATTTTCATGAATTTTCTTTCCTTTGTTGTTGTGTATTTGCCAGTCACTTTCCCCGCACTTCTCGCGCCATTTCTTTCGCCGAACCCAACAACCACCAACTAATCGAATGTGTGCTAATCAGGGATTTGTTAAACACTGTGCCGCGCGTTGCCGTAAGGCTGAACTATTGACGCAGCGCGCTCGTGAGATAGATGCAGTAGTGATGGGAGGGGATTGAGAGATAAGGGTAGATAGGGTAGTGCTAGAGAGATAAGAGATAAGGAGCGCGCGAAGCGTGATAATGGCAGAGGGGAGATAGGCAAGCGAAGAGACAATGACACAGCCCCAGCCCTTGAGGGTATTATAGTGTGCCGCCGCGCCTAAAAGGAGAAAAAAAGAGCATGAAGAAGAGAGAGACGACGAGATTGATCCAAGGGCAGTGCGGATAGAGCCGTGGAGTAGAGTGAGATCCTTGAAGTATGGCGGAATGCCGGGGTCGATGCATTGAGTACCAGTTCATGCATAAGCAGCAACTGGATGCACTCATCCCTTAAAAACGTCTCAGAGTAGGCTCCCGTTGACAACAAAATGCGATGGTATGTAACATCCCGACTGAAAAAAGCATAACACCTTTTGCTTTACCTCTCCTGATTGTTGTAACAAGTATTGACCGCGGGCCCCTGCCCGAAGAGGTTTTGCTGTTGTTCTCGAGGTCAAGGAGGGGTAGTTTAGTGTACTTTTAGAGGATGGGGTTCGAAAAAGTTAGGGTCGCCCCCAATTTAGCGTTCGTCTCTTCCTCAATCAGAGTGCGGCTCAAGTAGGTGTGTTGCAATTGAACAGTAAGGGTCAGAGTATTACTGAAGAGTGGATGGCTGTTGCTCAACCGGCGCGTAATTGGGGTCAAGTAATCGGGAGGAATTCCTTATTTGGGAGGAAGTGAACACAGGAATGAAAGGATCAGTTGACCGTTTATGATCTTTCACTTTCGGAGCCGAGCAATTTCACACGAAGCGCCAATATTAGAAAGTTTTCTCTCCCCGACCCCGTTCAGCTTTCTAGCTCATGATCTGATTTTCCCCTGTGTTTTATTGTCCAGGCATTAACTTTCGTGTGATTATTTATGTGTTGGCAGGATGGAAAATGAAATAAAGTAATTTATTAAAGAAGACTTGAGAGGAAAATACCCGACACAGAGCTGGTGAGCCGACAGTGACTTTGGAGCGAAAGACAAACATGACAAGAAGAAAAAAAACAGCGATCAACTTTCTGGAAAGGCATAAAACACGAGGAACTAACTAGTCTAGCTTCTACTTGCTAAGTGATGTTCTCATAAAAGACGGAGTCGACTGGTTGAAATGGAAGTGAAACGGTCAGGAGAGTACGCGTAGGGACGGATAAGAGGTAATCGGCTGAGATCGATGATGATCGGGGTCTATTAGTGTGTGAGGTTCAAGACCGGGGAGATGTAAGCATTGGATGGTGTTCAGCGACTGGTATTCAGACGACTACACCGTCGTGGTTCTTCTTTGACGATGACATGTAGGTGGCGCGCTGAGTGCGCGGGAGCACCGAGTGACAGCCAACGGTGGTGGGCACTTTAGAGCGAGCGTACTCGAAGTAGCCTGAAAGCAATACAATAATCATACTTTTCAAGAACAAAAAAACTACTATTTAATAACATTATTTATGGAGATTAACTGCACAAACTGATTGTGAGCACCAGTTTGTCCTTCGAATGAAGAAATGCTCACCCGTCTCCGGATTGCACCGTATCCTCTTCAGAATCGGCGTGTCTCTCTTGATCGGCATGCAGTAGGACCCCGAGGTTCCTCTGCTCCTCCTGCACATACAGCTGGCTTCAGAAAGCATCTTCGGCTCGCGCGCGTCGTCGAACGACACTCTGAAAGAGTTTCGATAAGGAAGAGTATGGTATCTTGAACGGGATACTATAATAGTTCAGTTCGCTAATCATGAGGGCTCCCCGAGGAGCGAGGAATGTGCAAGCACAGGGAAACCTCCAGGAAGTGAGGAACCGTCCTGTCTACTGGCTAGTTCCTGTTTCGCTGTCATTGTTGCTCTGGGCCAACTTCTCATCACAATTGAGAGAGACAAAGGTGCGAAGCAAAGCAAAGCAAGTCGAGAATCGAGCTATAAATCAAAGACGCGAATGAATCATGTGACCTCTGCGAAATTCCTTCGCCTCGTGTGCCCTTAGGGTGTTGTTTTCGACGAACGAAGCGAACCTCGAGATTGTGTGTGACCCTATTCCCGAATGATGTAACATCGGTAAGGTTGAAAAGTGCGCGAGAGAGAGATCGAGAGGAAAGTTCAAGCGAACGTTAGTTTTGGGGCACTTCTGGAGCGATGTGAGTTTTTTTGTACATCAGGAATAAAGATAATTCCAGAACTGAGCGCTAAGAGTTCGCAAAATCACCCATTGCGCGCTAATCAGCTGAGCGCGTGTCCAATCCTAGCACACTTTCCCTATTATCCGCCCATGTCATTCCATTCTCATTTTGTTAGGCGCTGATGGAACAAAAGGGAGTGTCTCTATCTGCTTTGATTCCCAAGTGCATTTGGAGAGATATCGATTAGCTATCATTGTTTTAGAATAGTTTCTCCTGTTTTACGCACTATCTCGACGTTTTAACCAGTGAAATGATGTGCCGAATGGAGAGAGCTACGATCCGACAAACCTGGTATCGATTAGCTACTGTGCCCTGGGGGTCGACTAGAGCAGAGCGAAAAGGAGATGTGGAGAGAAAGATTCAAGGGCAGATCTCGAGCGGATTTGCTGAGAAGTGCGGCAAAGCACAGATCGCGTGGCATGGTAAACGAATGAGCAACAATATTGCAAACTTCAGACGGAATTTGAGACGGTTTTCAGTAGTGATGGCATATCGGCACGCGACTCGCTCAGAGAGACGTGAGAGCATGAGGAGAGTCGGATGCTGATTTGTCATCACTAGTGTTCAGTAATGAATGCAGTAAGAAATAAATATATACCAAGAGTATGAGTGAGATTATTCACGTACCGCCAGGTCCACGGGCAAAGCGATCGCTGCATGACATTAGACGTGGTTGAGGTGTCAAGAGGAGCGTCACAGAGGGAATCACCAGAGACGGGCAGCGTCCAGTCATCATCGTTCTGCGATTGCAATATTCATTCCAATAAGTTCATGCAATGATCTACGATCATTCCAAGTTCATGGGGTTATGCGGTCCTGGCTGTTCACATGGACATACTCGTTGTGTTCGCGATCTAATGCATTGCTCTTCGATCAAGATAAACTGCGAAAAGAGTGAAGGCAAATTGACATCCGACTCTCCTCAATTCGCACGCTCCCTCGCAGGGCAGATAATCTAGAGAGCACGCGGAATGAGGAGAGTCGAGTGCCCATTTGTCATCACTGTACGGAAACTCACCTCCGAAGGCTGGATCCAGTCGTCTTCATTGTTGCCTTCGGCGGCCTCCGACAGCCACTCCGCTAGCTGTTCCTTCTGCAAATCAAACCCATTAATCATAATTATTTTCGGGAAATGTGGGTCGTTTGAGGAACGCCGTGATCGCTTTCACTCATTAGCCTCTTATCGAACTTTCCCGAGCGAGCGCTGACCCCATATCCCGCATTGAACGGCTCCCCTGAACTCTCCCATTTCGCAATCACACGACGACCCAGATTTGGGTGGTCCTAAGACGGCAAAAACACGCTGTTGATTACGCTGTAGATCATGCAGAAGTTTGATGCGTTCTGATGTTAGATCGATTGGCAGCTTCATGAAAATGGAAAGGTCTAATAAGCTTTCACTGTGTCCTATTTGTGCACTAGTAAAAGTGAGTGTTTCTGTGCACACAATATGTCTCAAGGGGGCCCTGTAGTAGTACTACGTGAAAGCGAAATCTCCTGCCATGCCAATCGAAAGCCTCTTGAGGATAAGTGAGAGTACTTGTCTACTTGATCCGTGATCCAAAGAGAGGAAAAAGAGAGGAGACAAGTAAGAGGTAGAAGGTCATATCAGCGCCCGTAGGTACACCATACTTGTGAAGGCCGCCCCTAGATTAGGCCGACTATCGCCCTCAAAATCGCTTTGTTAGAGGAATTTGAGGCGGGATATGGCAAGCGCGCGCCAATCAATGCAGCGCGAAGAGATCAATCAGAGCAGACGAGGAATAAGACAAAGTTCAAAGATCAACGACTCACCAGATCGGGTGGGTCTCGGCAGCCTCCGGCTTTGCGGCCGCCGTCATCAGGTTTGGCAAGATGCCGCAGCTTCAGTTTTCGCGCGTCACAAAGGGCAATGAATACCAGGATAAGAAAGATCACGAATCGTCGCATCTCGAACACTGTATGTGTGTGTTGTTGCGTAATGGGGGGAAGAAGAGATAGGGAGTAGGGGTGAGAGGGGCGGAGCTAGCGGGGGCTATGACCCCACCTCCTCCTCCTTCTCCACTGCTGCTCTGAGAGAGTAGAGTTCACGGAACCGGCTGCGAAAGCGAAAAGGGCGAGGAGAGAGAAAGGGAGGGAGAGAGTGAGAAGCTGCCACCAAGGGATGAGGATGATTGGGGGAGACAGATGGAGGAGGAGATGTCGAGAGATGTGATCTTGCTACGTACAAGACGTAGCTTTCGGTCTGAGCTGTAGCACGAATCTTGCAAACCAATACTTTCGAACACAACCAAATATAGGGAGAAAGGGAGAGAGGAGAGAGAAAGAGGCGAGGAGAGAGAAAGGGAGGGAGTGAGAAGCTTCCACCACCGCTGCAGAGATGAGGATGATCGGGGGCGACAGATGAGGGGAAGGAGGATCGAGAGCTCTGATCTTGCTACGTACAAATCTCGGTCTGAGCTAAAGCGGTGATTCAGGACAACAGAAAAAAAACAAATTTACGGAGATAGGAAAAAAGAGGCCACCACCGCTGCTGAGATGAGGATGATCGGGGTAGCGACATTAGGGGATGGAGTGATCGAGAGCTGTGCTCTTGCTATGCACCAGACAGTTCTCGGCTCTCGGGAATAGCTGAAATGAAGATCATTGCGGTCGAAATGATAGAAGAACTTGGATCGGTTGGATAGTTAGTTATTTCCGGAAAATGTGTCAGATGCCGAACAAGATGTCAGTGATTCGTGATAAAATAACACAATAAACCACTCCCGGTTCAGGAATAGTTGGTGATTTACTTTTACAACTACTTATTTTTTAAAACTTATTTTGTTACTTATTTTTGTTTTGATTTTTCCAGATAAATCGTGACCCGTCAATCGGTCCACTCGCTTTTTCATCACACATGAAGGAAGCATGAAGCGTATCCAAACTTCAGGAGGCAAAGGAGTGAAACTCATCCGCAAAATGCAATTTTTGCTCGGAGATCTATCTATACTATTATATAAATGCAGTTAAAGAAGGCAATTGCCATAACGGTAGCTGAAACGATATGTAACTCTCGTAATTCTTCACCCATTGCTTTTCAATCAGAACGAAGAGGGAGTGGGCTGAATGGAGAGGGCTTTTTTCCGGAAGTTCCGGAAGCGCTACTCGTTATCAATACTGATGTGTTATTGAAGCGACGCTCTGATATTTCCTGCAGATTCAGATTTATGATAAATGGTTCATTCTCTACTTACTGTTCCCATATGAAATAATTTATCGATCGTGTACAATACAAACCAAACTTCGATGCTTCAAGATGAGATAAATTAGATGATGAGATTAAAGATCAAATATCAAAGATGAAAGATCGAAGATCAGAGATAAATATCAAAGATGATCTCCTTCAGACGCACTGTGCCGGCTCGGGTACGTCATCGACGATCGGCGGCATCCACATCACGATCAGACCGGAAATCGAAATATATTGTGATGAAAAAAAAATTTTTGTGTTGATTTGTTTCATACCGATGGCCTTCACAAAATCGTTCCAACCACTCGTTCATCACATATCAAGGAAGCGTGAAACTTATCCAAAGTTCAAGTGGCGACGAAGCGAAACTCATACAAACTTTTTTTCCAGGTTTTCTATCAACGTTACAGTTTAATTTTCATATACTGTATCTTTTACGGAATGGATATACATCACGGAAGCCTAATGGAATATGTCCTTTCTCCGTTATAAACTGTGTCTCCTCGATCGGAGCGACGATAGAGTGTATACAAAGGGAGAGAGCTATTGTTCGATCCGACAAGACTGTTGTCAATAAAACCAACAGCGCGAGACTCGAGGGATACTTATGATACTCAGGGTATAACACAAGAAAAGCAGCGCAGCAGATATACACTGGACCGATCATCGTCAAAACTAGATAGTATTTAAGTTTGCCAGATTACAGTTAGCTCCATAATAGCTTACCTCGGATTTAAATTTCTGAGATATTTCGATTATTCGTGGCATTGTCCAAAAGCAAAAACAACCCTTGGCAGAGAACTAACCCAGCAACGCGAGACTCGACACGGCGTAGGGCAGGAATCCCACTGTCAGTCCGTAGCTGCGGATGATCGGCACGAAGGTGGAGGTGCTGCAGCAAAATATTTGTTATTTATTTAATGAGTATAATTAATTAATTATGCTTGACAATCGATATTGGTGAGCGATCAACATGAGGGATTTTCAGATATTTTAAAATTAGTGATAGGAAACGAAGGACTGACGAGGAATGAATGGTATCATTCATCAACAAAGCTCGTATTTATCCGAAGCGATCACCAATTAGCAGAATGATGTTGCTGATCTTCCTCTCTCGCTAATTTTAGAGCGATGCGTTACTGTTGCTGATTACTACAGTGTGGGGCTCTCTATTCAGCACACTCTATCATCACTCAGCCAGGTGGAGAAAATGCTCGAAATTGAGAGACAGCATAGAACTCCGCTGATTACTAGCGATTTCGTTTCGGGTTTTGACTGTTTTCATTATGCACACTCTCGTGTTTCACTGACCTGCGATATAGTGTGCAGTATGGAGAGAGTCATAACCGAAATTACATCCCTAAGAGACAGCATAGAACTACACTTTCGCTGATCTGCACACGTCGTTGGTCAGAGTTCAGTTAGTTTCGAGCATTTTTGAGGCGAGATAGCACGTGATTTCGAGAGAGTGCTCGAACCATCGCGATCATTTTGAGCGTCTTCACGGAAATGAAACACGCGAATCGATTTATTCAGATATTTATTTAATTTTTTAAACCAAAATATTTGAGATAAGAGAGACTGCTCACGAGATTTCATTCGGTTTCACTTCCGGTCTATCGAGGCGACGCTCTTTCTGCCATTTTCTCAAACTTCCTAATTCGGGAACGCCGGCTATAAATAAAGCGTGCACGCCGAAGTTCCTCTATCTCGGCGTTTGTGAGGTAGTAGAGTAGTCTCTCCGCGGTTTTCTCGCTATTTCGGTAACGAATACGCCGTCCCGAATTAACCGCGGCGGTCGTCAAAATAGTTGTTGATAACTGGCATCTAACAATAACTTCGAGATGAGATTTGCGATTAGCGAATCGAAGACGAAAGAATTGGGTCGAAAACCGAAGATTGGGTACGTGTTATTCACGTGATGACAATTAGCGTAGGAGCAAATCTTTTCGCTGGTGCAAAGTTCCGGTGCATGATTGAGAGGGTGCGAAATTGCGTCGGGGGAGTTCAATTTCGAGTGGGAACTCAGCTTGATGAAACAATTGGGCGCCGACAGTCTGCTTTTAAAGGGATTTGTGAGAGCAATAGAAGTGAAACAAATTTGAAATGCGTAGTCCCTGTTTATGTTCACTATTCCTCAAAAGAGTAATGTGTAGATGGTCGGCTGGTGAAATTCGAAACGAAACTCACGAAATAGCCGAGAACAGCCACATGACGGTGCGGGAGAGACTCGCGACGCTCATTTGCTCCTCGGTGCCGGAGGGGAATTGTTCTGGAAATGAACTGATGAAAAAACGGAAGCTAAAACTCTAGATAGTGAGGAAATTTGAAGCAAATGGCTAGGTGCTGAATGAAATTCGTCAGACACGATCAAGGAGAATCAATACCGTTGCCAGATTTATGAAGTTACCAATAGCATTTAAGCCAAGGGAAATCATCCTCGAAGATCAGATTTTAGGGCTTTAAAATAAATAATTTAGAAAAAAACCCACCCGCAATAACGCAGAGTGCGGTGTTGCAGGGCACCGAAGTCACCAGGGTCAGCACGAACAACCAGCAAGCGAGGGCCACTGACTTTTGCTGCAATTATCGTCAATAAAACTGTTATTTGTTCCATCGTGGATTCGGCATGGACTTGTGCTGCAAGATACTCATCACATGTTTTATTCTATTCGTTTTTTCTCGATTCTCTTGGCATTTTCGCGATTTTATTCATTAATGCTGAAGAATCAGTGACTAGCGTAGTTTTAGTTGTCAGCACGCGAGGGCCACAGACTATTGCTAAAATTTACTATTTGATTGTTGTCCTCTCCTATCAGCACACTCACTCATCGGATCGATGATCGGCTTTTTGCTCCACATTATTCAACAGTAGTTCGTTTCCCTTCGTATTTTCGAGATTTAATGGTACAACTGTGCTATTGAAGAACTATTGAGAACTATTGCTATTGAATAGCTACCGTTGTAATGGTTCTTCAATATCTTGACCCAAAATCCGAGCCTGGGGTTCCTCGCATTTGCCTTCCGGTGGTCATTCTAATGCCAGTATGTGGTGGTTAGTTACTCAATGTAACAATGTTGTGAATATTTAAAAAAAATATATATATATAACCACTCTGTTTAAATGATGTTAACTCGAAAATATCTCAGTTTAATTGAATTTCAAATGATGCATCATAGAGTTTAACGAGGATGTTCGCATTCAGCAGTAATATGCAAAAAAAAATATCTACAACATGTACTAAAACTTTTGTCAGCATATTTGCTAGCAAGTAAGCCTAGGGCTGCTTGCTTGCTAGCAAGCAAGGACCAGAAGCTGCAATTTATTGGAATTAGAGATGTATTTTTTCGCTCTCCATTCGGCACATTCTTTCAGTGGTCCGTCAAGGGTGATCAACGTTTTTGTCGATTATTTTGACATTACACTGCTAAATAACCAGACGAAAACCAGCGTAGCTTTCCAGAACCAAATAAGTGTCCCCACTTATGCAGCGATCTTATTAGGTTTCATGATGAATGTAAAAGTCAAACATTTTCTACATAATGATGGGAGCGGGATTACTCACTGAAAAAATAAAATCATTATTCTTTCGCCCTGAAAATCTCCCTCGGAGACCTACCAATTTGGGATGTCGTTTCGGTTTTTGCTCTCTCATTTTTGCACACTCTTTCGCTGGTCAGACAAACAAGAGAGTGTAAAGCCGAAACGATATCGCTATCACCAATCACTCACAATCGACACCATACGTGAAATGATTCAAGAGGGCACGTCGGCACTCGGGCAAAACCCATATCGGCAAAACGAGAAAACTAGCGAAAATCATGATGAAAATCGATCATTTTGAATAGAACATGTCGGCAAACTTGTTCCGGCACATCGGCAGAAAATTCAAGGCGAGTCCTCATTTAATGTATGATCCACACAGTGGCAGTTACAGTTCATTTACCAAAAATATATTTCCACTTTTGCGCACTTTCCATTATCGCTATAAAAATATTTTGTTAGCTATTGTGATCTTTCAAGACCACAGTAACCGTCGGTGCTACCGAACAAATTCGTGATGCCTAATCTAAACCGCCTTTTCCTTATTTCGCGTGATCTCTCGTTTATCTGACGGACGAGAGAGCAGGCGAATTAAGGAGAGTCAGTTCCAGGGTTCTCTTATTGGAATTTAATTCCAATAGAACAATGGAACTACCCAATCTCTTCATTATCCTCTCTCTCGCCAAAAAGTCCTTGTTAATGACATTTCGGAATTGGTTCCTTCAAGAGAGCCCTGGTCAGTTTCAAGTGACTCACCGAATCGGGCAGGAACGGGTACTTGGCGGTCGTCGTAATGGCGAAGAGCACGAAGACGGCGATACCGTAGCCTGCGAGATAATATTGGGATGGATCGGAATGGATTTGACTGGATACGGAAGAATCACGTTCTTTATTGTGCGCGTTTTCTCACAATCATTCATTGAATTTCACCATTTCAGGCAATTGGAATGCGAGATGATCAACATAGTTAGAACTAATGTTGCTGGATGGAATTGCATTCTCTCCACTCAGCTCGCTCCCACATCGGACATGGAAACGTGAGAGTGTGCAGAATGGAGAGAGCAAGTATTCGTACCGGTAGCACTAGTTAGAACTACGGGGTCTCTCCATTGCACATTATTTCTCGTCAGGACGTGAGAGAATATCGAACTTTGATCTATGAGTAATGCCGATTTTCAAAAGTATTCTAAAGCCAATTAACCTCCGAGAATGAGGGACTTGCGCGAGAGCAGACCGGGATGGTAGTGGAGCAGGGAGAGGAGGAAGACTTGGGCTGGAATATTATTTTATTAATAATTAATTTTTATTTATTTCGAGTAAAATATTTTCCACTGTTGACTCGTCAATATTTTCGGATTCGTGGTATTGTCTTGCAAAAACTATTTTCGACCCCTTTGAAAGCTGCAATATTCAGATGATGCATGACAAAAGAGAGAGATGGAAGCGAATGTGCAGTTTTCTAGGAAGTCCGGAGGAACACCGGGTAATATACGACTCTCCTCCTGCTCTCTTGCGGTCAGAGCAACGAGAGAGTACACGATTTGAGGAGAGTCGAGTTTGTCAAGGGAAAAAAGAGACAAGAAC
Source organism: Pristionchus entomophagus (assembly GCA_036245825.1). Classification (NCBI taxonomy): domain Eukaryota; kingdom Metazoa; phylum Nematoda; class Chromadorea; order Rhabditida; family Neodiplogasteridae; genus Pristionchus; species Pristionchus entomophagus. Next base: position 6,251,854 of record BTSX01000001.1, read on the forward strand.
CTGTCGGAAACAGCAGTGACAGCTTGAATGAGGCGTCCGGCGACAGGCCGAATTCCTGGAAATATTAGTTGCATATTTAAATAAATTACAATTTCAATATTAAAATATTATTAATATTGACCTCAAAGATGATGGGAGCGAATCCGAGCAAGATGGGCACGCCACAGGTCTGAAATGTAATTAAAAATTATAATAAATTGTTTTAATCAGCTCGTCTCTCTACTTACTGCGTTCAGTCATTAAAGGAGGGGTGGCACGAATATCTGGCTTGATGACTTCTATAGGGGATGTTGTGGAGATTCGTTACCCGATCACACTTGCGAAACTCCCATGTAACCAATTTTTGTTTAAACCTAGTTATGAGCGTTTGGCTGTATTTTATTTTGAGTGTTCAACAAGGAAACTGGAAGATTTGATCAGGATAGGTTTCAGCATGTGCATATCCATTTGTGTACTACGTTATGAGCAGTTTTCTCCTGCTTTTGTTTGCAAAAATAACTATTATTGATCATGGACAAAAACCAAAATAGTGTATTTTCTGATATAGAACAGTAAAAAAATCGTGTAAAGCGCTCTGGCATGCTGCCAGCAGGGAGACGCGTGACATGATGCGTTCCTAAAAAAATAGATGACCACCTGGCCGGTTAGCGTCCGAACTGAGGATTATTGGTACTTTTGTATAAGCAGATGCTATTTCGCGAACGTTTTCTCTGCCTACTGATCTCTTCTCTCACACGCTCCATTCAATTCAATTCACTTCAATTATTTATCCACCCTGGTATAAGATGAGAAGGGGGTTATCGCAGATCTTCATTATTATTTCATTTCGTATCCTTTATTTATCTAGAACGCAGGGTCATTATGGCATGCGCGATCGACATCGATGTCTCTACCAGAGATGCAATCAATCAGAAATCCGCAATCAGTCTCGCCTCTCCCACCCTCCCTCTTCCCTCATTTTCTCTCGAACACCATTTACTTGTCGTCGCGCCATCGGTATAATGAATAAAAACAACTTTTTCAGTCTGATTACACGTTGTACTCCGAAGGCGAAGATCGTCACGGAATTGCCATTTGGTTGTGTGGGTAAAAAAATTTTTAAACTCACAACAGGCACATTTTCGCTGAGTAAACAAATATCGATAATTTGCTCACCACATTCAGCAACATGAGTGCATTGGCCAGAGCGACGGGCCTGCCGCTGATCCTGATATACCATAATTATAGTCAGAAATCAATCGTAATACATCTTCCCCTTAAGTCCTTTCAATTTCTTCAAAACTAGCCTTCTACACCAATGTAGGAGATCATAATAAATAATATTGATAATAAATAAAATATTAAACCTGGTCGGGTCGGTCGGTTGCTTGGGCAGGGCGGCAGCCAGGGGATGTGCCTCAGGCGAGAGAAGGAGGTAGATCAGACCTGCGGGTAATTATTGATTTCTCATCTACAGTTTCCCTCTCTCCATCTTACACACATTTTCGCCGATTGGTCACCGAGACATGTGAAGTGGTGAAACGATTACTTGTATTTCGCATTATTGTGCTTACTCAGTATTGATAGAGTTCAGTAGAGTTTCCAAAATGTACACCTTTTCTTCATGGGCTGAGAATTGATCGTTTTTTTGTCAGACAGAAATGAAAAGACTTTCTCCGAGTATGAACCTTCCAAGCCGGAAGGTGTCCAAAAAGTAGACTCTGGGTCTTAGGAAAGGCCCTGAGAGCAATATAGTGCACTCTAGTCGTCTCTCGATCGCCCTGTATCCCCACCGTGATCTATACCCGCGACGGGATAGAAACCAGTGGTGAAAGGGCGCTTTGGCCCTTTCGCGTGCTCTAGTGTTCTCCAGCTCGCGTTTTTTCTTTGCGTTTCCCATTTCATTAGCTGTTTTCGCTTGGTTTTAGTGAAGACAGATGTATAATGATTGAACGTTCCAGAATTGAACGTATTCTGGTATATGTATAAGCAAACAAATCCTGCTCGGGACCCAAGTATTTTGCAATAGACAATGATTCGGTTCAATGATGGAAGCCACCAAATTGTGCTAATTTTGTTCTTGTTTATCGCCTATTTTTTCCCCATTCTCACCAGATATAAATGCAAATCCGGAAGAGAAAAGCGTGAGAGATCGCTCGGTGAAGTGGGCAAGAGCGAGGGCGTTGGCCTGATTAATAATATTAATAATGATATTGTTATTTATATTCTTGCTTTTATGATTGCAACAACTGACATTTAGTTTATGTTTCGTCTAGAGATTTTACAAAAATGAAACAGATAGGTTTCACGGGTCGGATTTCCTCTTCATGGAATGTCTGATGACGATAAGAACCGCGCACCGCGAAATAAATATTAAACTAACCATTAGAGTCGATCCTGCGAACGCGACTCCCAGCACGAAGAAGTGCGCCGGCCGCGCGGTGTACGGTATCTGAGCAGGATCGATTGTAATCCCAAATATAGTAATCAACATCGTTCCATTACTGAAATAATCAGAATCTTTCGACAAATGCTACAATATGTTTAAACATTTGATACGTTTAGAATACAGAATCTATCGATCAATGTGCATTGTAAACGTAACCAATCGATAAAGGTAGGTCACGAACCAGCTCCGTCAAGTAGAGAGGCGCACACACAAATCCGATGCCAGTCCCGGCTCCCATGAGGAGACGCCCGATGGACAGGGCGGGAAGACTGGATATTGGCAATAATTAAACAATGAAAGAAAAATTCACATGATGTCACACCCGTTGGGGTGTATCAAAAAAAAACTGAGTAATTTAGAAAAGGCCCCTACTGAGTCTCAAAAATGATTCTGCTTGAAAAAAATCAGCTCGCCATTGTCTCGTGTATTCAAACTATTCGAATGAATAGGAAGGGTGACCATATATGAACATAGCGATGTTAAATCGGCCTCGTACTCTCCTCAATTCGCATGCACTTCCTTATCTCTAATCGACTAGAGAACACGCACAATAAGTAGAGTCTATGCAGATTTGTCAGCACTACTGAACATTATTTCGTCAACAATTGGTGAGTTCTGAAAATTCCGATAGAAGTAATACGCACACCGGCAGCCCCGCCACCAGTCCTCCAATCATGAGCAATCTCGCGGCGGCCTTGAGCGAGAAGACCACATCGGGAGAGGAGGAGCAGAGAAGCAGCCAGAGCGTCGAGACGACCTTCCCGAGGGGAAAGGTGGCTGAGGCTGGAATGATCGATCTACTTGATTTCGAATGATTTTGTGGAATGAGTTTGATCTAGGAGTATTGTTATCATAGGGATGAGGGTGAATCGCCATGGCAAGAAACGAATTCTCGAATGGGAATGTTGCTGACGCTGCAAAAATTGGTTGAAGAAATCGAGACATGATTCATGTCACATGAACGAGACATATTTTGAAAATTAGCCAAAACATGAGCTACCGGCCTTTGATCTCTCTGCTCTTTGATCTACAATTGATATAATTTGTGTTCGTTCATCAAGACAACTACGAATGAGTTTCTCACACAATCTCTCATATGTTTTCTTCGAGATTTTTTCACATCGGCTTCCAGTGAAAGTCAACTAGAAGAAAGATTTCACTCACAAAGATTTTCTGCCCAAATGTGTTTCACTACCAAGATAAGTCTGATTCCGCTGATGCGGATTAGTAGAGAAGTCAGTTCTAGTTTAAAAAATAATAAAACATCAGAATCCTGATTGAACGCTACTGTTCAAGTTTGGTACGACGAAAGACAACCCGAGTTCCCAAAAATGCAAATATATTGGAAAAGGTGCAAAAGGGATCGGAAAACGGAACATACTCTCCATCTGTTCTTTATATCTCACTATTCACACAGAGTTTCAAAAGCACATCGAGAATGGACATAGAGTCTTGAACGGAAAGAAAGATTTCACATCAAAGACGCGACCCGGCATTGTACTCTCCTACTTTTACCTTATCTCTAGTTTTCTATGTTTATCTAACCTTTGTACGCTCTCGAAATACCTAAGTTGTGTTCGATTATCAAGACACCTACGAAAGAGTTTCTCACAGTTTCTCTCATGATTTTCATCCAGATTTTCTCACATCGACTTCCAGTGAAATACAACTAGAAGAAAGATTTCACTTAAGTTTCAAATTTTGTGCCCAAATGTGTTTCACCACCGAGTTAAGTCCGACTCCGCTGATGCGGATTACTAGATCCAGTAACTGTTTGTTGTTTGTTAAAAAATATATTTTTTAAAACAACGAATTAGTGTCCGGATTGGAACATACTGCGGATTAGGGATGTAATTTCCGTGTTGCTCTCTCCATTATGCACACTCTTTCGTCTGTCTGACCAGCGGGATAGTATGCAAATTGATGAGAGCCAGTCTCGAACCAGCATCTCTGTATTTTCTCACCAAAGGCCAGCTGGGTGTCACTCAATCCGGCGTCACTCAGCGAGGCCAGCAGAGACTGTTGGAACATCTGAAAGAGAACATCACTCATTACTGAAATAGAGCGAGAAACCGCAGAGAATCCACTCTACATTTTTTTGTGTTGTCGTTACGGTTCTCCATTCTCTCCATTGCACACTAGTGATGTCGTTTCGGTTTTCGACTTTCTTCATTCAGCACACTGTCGTTTCTGGGACAGCGAGACAGAGTGCAGAATGGAGATAGCCAAACCCAAAACATCCCTAGCGCACCCTTTCCCGTCTTTCAGACTGGCATCGAAGGACGAAAATGTCAAAAAAAATCTTAATCAAAATGTTATCTCGAACCTGAAGGGAGGACACGAGTGAGAGGAGGAACCCGAGACGGAGAGGGGAGGGAGAGAAGGTTTCCATGCTGGAGGAGGTTCGCTGACTGAAAAGGTCCATTACACTTTGAATCGTTGCCAACTGAGAGAACTAAAAAACTCAAAAACAGGAGAGCAAATTTCTATATTTGAGATTATGGTTGAATTAAAAAGGACTTGGTTTGATGATCAACATGATAAAAATGTTAAATTCGTGGACTTCAGAATACCCCGAATCAAGAACAGTTGCGCCGTATTTCATCGAATTGGAACCATACTACCGAGAATTGGCCGAAATGCTCTGTCGAATTTTGACCACGAAAATAACAGGAAAGCGAGAGATCTGACAAGCCTCAATACCACGTCAGGAAGGAGTGTATGTCGACGAGTAGCTCTCTCCATGCTGCCCGCTCTCTTGTCAGTCAGAGACACGAGATAGCGTGCCAAATGGAGAGAGCGACTATCCTATCCGGCAGCACTAATAGCCACCCGGAAGAAAATGAACACTGTAAAAACGAAGCTAAAAGCTTGGTCCCCAGGCAGAATACATTAAGCTAAAAAAAATCAACTGTGCGTGTGAAAACAAGCAAAAAGCCACAAAACGCTTCGAAATGTGCGACCAGTGAAATAATGTCACTCTTCCGAATGGTTTTCGAGAGAACACGCTTGGAAAAACAAGAGGTCGGAAGCGGAAGGGGAAGTTGTCCGGCTTGAAACTAGGGATGTAATTTCGGTTTTGCCTCTCTCCATTCTACACACTATCTCGCCGATCGGAGAAACGAGAGAGTTTACAAAATGAAGAGGTTAAAAGGCGGAAACGATATCACTACTAGAATAGAAAAAAAAACTTTCAGAAAGTTTGCGAACCTCTTAGTTTTCAGAATGTTGTCAAGGCGAGCTCAAAAACGTGCTTAAAGTCGAAAAAGCTGTAGTTGCTAGTAGAGATGTAATTTCAGTTTTGGCTCTCTTCATTCTGCACACTGTCTCGTTTCTCAGACCGGCGAGATAGTGAGCAGAATGGAGAGATTCGAAAACCCGAAACGTCATCACTAGTTGCCAGGCGCATTCGTTTGGCATGAATATTTCCCACACTGTGAGATTTAGAAGAAGCGAGTATGATGGGACATATAGGTCTGTCTTACTAGCTCTCTTTTCTCTCTCGCTAATTCGCAAATGATAATCAGCAAAAGACATAATAATGCGGCGGAAAGAAGAGTTCTCACAATCTGAGATTGAGAATAACAGTATCCATTAGTGATGTCGAAACGGAAACGACTCTCCTCAATTTGCGTGTTCTATCATCGGTCAGAGAAGCAAGATAGCACGCGAATCGAGGCCGATTTCCCATCACTACTATCCATCCCAAAGCCTATCTTCACATAGCTACTTGGAAATGGCAAAGAAATGCTGGATAAAAAAGAACGTTCTCGCAATCTGTATCTTAGAAGCGATTCCAAGGGAAGATTGACAAAAAGCGCGTGTGACAATTCCGAAATCCCAGTTACTAGAATATCAGAAAGAAGGTTGAAAGATGGGGAAAATAGAAATTGCTTAGAGGCTATTCTGAGGTAACACGCTATCGCTCGGAATTCCGTAAACTAGTAACCTGTTAATATATGGATCATAGAGAGGTATCAGAAACGAAGCTTGAGAAGCGATTCTAAAGGGGATATGTTGGTATTTTCTACTATCAAACTCTTTCTGGTCGGTGTTTACGATTTTGTACATGACCGCTAATACGCACATCCGTCTCAGTTTGAACTAATACACATCAATGGGCAGCATATCAGAAAAATTGGGCTAAAGGAAAGAAAAAGAGAGTTCGAAGAGGCGATTCTGAGACGGGATATGTTGGTATTCCCAACTACTTCTTACTCTTTCTCGCCGATGTGTATCTATCGTCTGAATAATGCAGCGGCGTGTGAGTGGGAGAGAAAGGGGCTGACATTTTTGGCTCTCTCCATTCTGCACACCATTTCGGCGGTCAGAGATACGAGAGAGCGTGCAGAATGAGGAGAGTCGAAACCGGAAACGACATGGTACAATGGAGAACGCGTCTCTCCTTTCCGCGTGCTCTCTCGTGTCTCTGACCGGTGAGATTTCGCGTGAAATGAAGAGACGCAGATTGGCCATGTCTAAGACCGGGGGAGGAAACGAGAGCAAAGCCGAGCAAGGGTGGAATGGGGGAGATAACTGCAACTTCTAGTAACTTCTAGAACTCAGATTGCCGGAACTTCTTCAACACAGTTACCCCTAGTGATGTCGTTTCGGTTTTCGACTCTCTTCATTCTGCACACTCTCTCGTTTCTCAGACCAGCAAGATAGTGTGCAGAATGGAGAGAGCATAAACCGAAATTACATCCTTAGTAACCCATTTTTGAAAATTTCCAATAAACAGCAGAAAAAAAGTGCCAATATCACGGATCTTCTGTTAAAGTGGAGGAAAAAGGGTCGAATTTTCACTAGGAAAAACTTTTAGTCTCCGATTTCGATTAAACTTGGTTCATTGGTACACTTGGAGGTCAGAACAAGGTCCATCCACTTAGTTTGGACAAATATGGAAATTATCGATTTTTGCGATCTACAATTCAAATAAGTATAACTAGTTCAATTTTAATCGTAGAACGAACAAAAAAAAACTCATTTCATTTGTTTTTCCGAGTTCTACATTTTCCTTTTCAAATGGCAATGCGAGCGACGTCGTCTTCGATGCGTTTTTCTAGAAAAATCGATTTTTCGACTAAATAATCGTAGTTTTCTCGAAAAAGTCTAGAAAAGGAAGTCGATTTTATTGCACCGGTGGACTCCTAGCACCTCTTTTAGGGTGCGTACGTTTTTCGTTTTCCGTATCTCCTGCCTTGGGAAGTCGATTACTCGTAGATTTTCCGGACAGTCGTTTTTTCAGCAAAATTCGTTTTTTCGCGATTTCTCGTTTCAAATTGTCGAATCGGAGATTTGAAAAAAGCAATCGATAGCTCTCAATGAGCCAAAAAATAAAGTTAAGTATGATGAGAGCGATACCTGTGACCGTTTTTGAGTTATTCGATCAAATCTCACAAAATACGCTATCGTACGCCTTTTTTCGGGTATAAATAGAGACCGCAGGGTGATCTACCAAATTGATTGCACCGGTTCAAGTGTGTGCTCAATATCTTCAACTGGGTCTGAATAACATTTTTGCTTTTTAGAGTTTGTCTCTATCTCATCTCTGAGCCAAGTTCTCCCCTTAAAACCATGCGCGCGTCGGCAAGGGAAAGGAGAGGGAAATCGGGCGAGAGAGAAAAGGGGCGGAGCCTCTCTCGCGTGTCTCTCCCTCCTCCCGCTCTCTCGCTCGCCTCTCCGCGATCGAGCACAATTCGGAGAAAATTATTAAAAATATAAAATCAATTTTAAAATTCCTCTAAAATACAAATAAAGGAATTGCGAGTGGAGCAGCTGTGTACGACCACTAGAAACACTTCAAATGCCCATTCTTGACCATAAATGGTCTAATTTGACCCGCAGGTTTTGGGGGAAGTCAATTCCCCTCAAAGTGGGCGGAGCTTGCGGTCTCTAAATATATGGTTTCTCTGACCGTTTCCATGTTTCCTTGACTCCCGACGGTAGAGCACAAGTCGAATGCGTAGGATAAGAAGTATCCGAGGGGTCCACCATGCGTCAGATTCAAAAATAAAATCCGTATCCTTTAGAGAAAAATCTCGATTAAAGTTTACTTTTATACCCGAAAAAGGCGTATGATAGCGTATTTTGTGAGATTTGATCGAATAACTCAAAAACGGTCACAGGTATCGCTCCCATCATACTTAACTTTATTTTTCGGCTCATTGAGAGCTATCGATTGCTTTTTTCAAATCTCCGATTCGACAATTTGAAGCGAGAAATCGCGAAAAAACGAATTTTGCTGAAAAAAACGACTATGTCCGGAAAATCTACGAGTAATCGACTTCCCAAGGCAGGAGATACGGAAAACGAAAAACGTACGATTATTTAGTCGAAAAATAGATTTTTCTAGAAAAACGCATCGAAGACGACGTCGCTCGCATTGCCATTTGAGAATGAAAATGTAGAACTCGGAAAAACAAATAAAATGAGTTTTTTTGTTCGTTCTACGATTAAAATTGAACTAGTTATACTTATTTGAATTGTAGATCACAAACATCGATAATTTGCATATTTGCCCAAACTAAGTGGATGGACCTTGTTCTGACCTCCAAGTGTACCAATGAACCAAGTTTAATCGAAATCGGAGACACAAAGTTTTTCCTAGTGGACAGAGTTCCTTCAATATAGCAGAAGATCCGTGATATGAGTAAAACAGCGAATCGAATTTGAAAGACGGTGGGAAATGGGAGCAAAACGCTGGGAATGTTATGGAACTGATATAATAAATACAAGAGAGAGAGAGAAAGAGGGAGTAAAGTTGCAAGGAAAGAAGAGGGGAGTATATTCTCAATCTCATGCAGAAAACTTTGCTGAAATATTCGCACATGCTAATCGCTTGTCTTTTCTGATTTTCGGACTGCATTCTCAAAATCCGATTCCTAGAACGACAAGAGGCAAGGCAGAAGGGCAGGGATTGGATTGCCTGCCTCTCTACTCCTCTTTTATCATCTGAAACTGACAATGACTGAGCGAGTGCGCCGACGACGATTCATTTTTCTCTGGTCTGCGCCTATTCTCCGGCCCTCGATCTCCCTGTCCTCCAGAGAGACAAGGGGAAGGGGAGAGACGGTAGAGAAAGAGAGACGACAGGAGACAGGGGGAAGGGAGGAGAGTGCCTAGATGAAGATCCCTCTCTCCCTGTTGAAGCGACCTGTCAACCAGCCATTCCTCTCACACGCTCTCGTCTGTCTGACCGGCGAGGGAGTGTGCAGAATGGAGAGAGCGCGAGAAGAAATCCCAACTGTCAGTAGCAGTTATTGGATGGGAGGAGGAAAAGGAAGGGAGAATAAAATGGTCAGAGGTTGATGAGAGAGTGGTTTATATAATTGCCAGGATCTTTATTATTGTCAACAGAATTCTATTTCAGTTTTGAACGCAGGCTGAAACTCAACTCTTCTCATCAAATCTTCTCGCAATCACTCATTTCAGGGTCGAGGCTGTGCCGTTTTCTGATATTAGTGGATAGAGGCGAAGTGGTGTAGTGGTTTAAGGCGCACCCTCCCATTCCACCCACCCGGGTTCGATTCTCGGTCGTGACATCGCCTCCGCCTGACCAAGGCGACAACCCATTGGGGATGGGAAATTATCGAAAAGTATTATCATTTATCGATTGTCTTGTTCGGATGATCGTGGAGGAATAATAGCGACTGCTCATACCTATCAGAAGGCAATAGTGGAAATAGTGAATGTGTCTATGGGAGCAATGCGGAGCGATTGTATCATTTGATGGTTGACAGGGCGCTCTTGAATCCGAGCAATTGATCCTGAAGATAACAGATAAATTACCGAAACTGAAATTCGCATGTTCGTGGTGTCTCCATTTCGAACACCAAACCGGTCTAGCGACGAGATAGTGTGGGGGATCGATGCTATTCGATTCAGAATCGCAAATGTTCACTTACTAGAGTGAACTTGCACTCGGATGCTTTTGTCCAGTTTCGATAGATGGATCTTCCGTGTCCCAACTGGTGATGGGATGTCGTCTTCGGAGCTGAAAAGGAAGTGCTAGCTCATGTGGTGTTAAAATCCACGAAAAGTAGAAAAAATGTTGTTAATTTTCTGATTGAATGCTTCAGAACTTGAAATGAGAATGTAAGTTATCCCAATCCGAGCTTATCCCAATCTACTTTTCCGTCAACTTTTCCAAGATTTTAACAACACATTACAAGAGCCATTGAATAACTGTGGATATCGGCCAGAAATCGCGCCAATAAGTCTTTCATACTAGCTTTAAACATCGTCCCGCAAGAAAATAGTGATTGAATTGATAAACATACTAGTGATGACAAATTGTCAGCGACTCCTCAATTTGCATGCTCTCTCGTCGGTCGGAGAAACAAGATATCATGAAAATTGAGGAGAGCATTTGTCATCACTAAATCATACATCGAGTAGATGCATCCATCCTCAGCTGGGTTCTGGATGATTTCGACTTTTTTCTCGATTCTTCCCTTATTCTTCTCGATTTTTAGTACTGACTTGTACTGAAATCGAATTTTTATGAGAGAATCCTAATATTCAAGTGCTATTTAGGCGAACCATCGCCAACCGTATCCCATCCAATAGGAATGGAGTTTCGGTTCTGGCTCTCTCCATTCGGCACACAGTCTCGATGGTCAGAGCAACGATAGAGTGTGCAGAATGGAGAGAGACGAAAACCGAAACGTCATTATGACCTTCCATCTCATGTTACTGCAGGAAGATGGTTCGAAAAAGGTTTGATAAGCCTATCTTTACACCTTTCGAAATCGATTTCCACTGTTCCGACTCTAGAAACTGCTCCGCATCATTGACCGCGATATACACAGTCGTGGTGATGCGGATGTCAGCAGTTTTAGTGAGCTCAATCTTGGGATCGACACGGCGTTTCTCAAAATATCAGTTTTGACCCACTGAAATGACCCAAAGAAGGGCTTTACCTTTAGCTTTTTGCCGCGTTTATTGAATTTCGTTGCCGTTTATTCCATCACAATTGCCTCCCATTTCTGCTTTCTCTTTGAAAATTCGCAAGCTGTCAGTTGTGAATAATCCACGACAAATATTCGCTCAGTGATTGTGATATCTCTCATATTGATGAGCGACACGTTAGCAATTGTACTCTGTATGATAAAATTGTAAATTAATCATCAAAAAAGGGCACGAATACCGCTTCAAAAACGAGTTTCCGGGTCTTTTTCCAGGTCTCTTTACAACCAAGAGTGGTGACATCGATAAAACCTCCACGTTCAATGATGAATTCAGAGTCTTCACTCAGCTCCATTCTCCGCACATCGCCCTGTTGAGAAGACATTATGCATTTCCGGATGGGTGACAATTCCGCAAATTTTATTTTTTCGCAAATGAAATTACCGCAACTCGACGAAATTCGATTTCTAGTCACCCTAGGATACTGGCAAAAGTGTTATTATGATCACTCTTTATTTTTACATCTCTGCCATGATCCTAGGGTGGCTAGAAAACGAGTTATGTCGAGATGCGGAAATGTCGTTTGCGTAAAAAATCAAGTTGCTGAAAAATAAAGGTTGCGGATTGTCACCCATCAGCATTTCCCGATGCCTGATCATGCTTGATCTTGATCAGATCGAAATAATCAGTGATAATCAGATTACTCGTGTCAGTCCAAAGGTGATTAAAGCGAGAAAGCGTTCGAAGCCAATACAAATATTATCATTATTGCTTATTTAAATATAGTCACCTCCTCCGAAGCAGGGAAGCGATTCATCTTGCACATCGCAGCAATTACTTTAGGAGATGCGAAATCGCACTAATCACTCCCTCTATCCTGCCAATTCCATTAGGGTGATTCACACTCTCGTTTCTCTTTCTTTCCGCCCTTTTCATCGCCCCGTCTTATGATTCATATGATCATTAGTGATGCGAAATCGGAACCAGACTCTCCTAATTTCGCGAACTATTTCGCTTACTGATGAATCAGCACAATTTATTTTCTGATTCTTGTATCAGATTGTCGAATTTTCCAAGATGAGGGTCGTCTCCACGCTCTTCCGTTCCAACATGAAAGTTTCTCGGAATCTTTGTCTGAATATTTTTCATGGTATAACTTGATGTTTTTCACTAAAGATGTATTATGCTCGCTTTCGCGGTATGGATATAATATTTTATCCAGGAGGTATCATGATGAAATTGAGTTTTTCTCCCTCACCTCATTTCGTAGAGAACCTGAAACGTATCGGATTCCTCACGCAATCCCGTATTCAGAAAATTGTGCCGGTCATGATTCTGCAATCAGGAGCAATGTTGTACGAAATATCTTTGATCCTTCAGTTATGACTTGAGATCAATAATAAAGGGCTATTCTGATGTTCGGACGCGATTCAAGCGCGCATTCCCTCATCACGTTTGTTTATGTTTCAGACCGATTTCATAGGCTCGATCGATGTTGTCAGCTCAGTCAGAAGAAGACGAATTTTGTATTTTTAAAAAACGATTTGAAAGATGATTGCTGATATCTCGCCGTTGGGAGATTGCTCTCCATCCCGGATTGATCTGATTCTCGTATGATCGCGCCTGAGATCAATAATCGATAACGAGTGTTCAATGGGCATGGTGTCTGACTGGCATGCCGATTAAAATTACCTTCAATTGAACGATGTTTTCTGATACCGTATGCTCAAGTTTTTTTTTTAATATAAGAAGAGTGTGCGATAACGTCCTGAGTTTAGGTCTCGGATGATGATGCTCTGATCGTTTCTCACATTTTTTCACCGGAAGCACAGACGAGGTTGTGTGTAGAATAATGATAAGTTCGTCAAACATCTCTATTAGTTTTGAATGAATTTCCAGATTTTTTAACCATATATTGCTGTAAAAATCCTAGTCCGTGTTTTGAACGGAATGGTGTGTCCATGATGTAACGTGCTGTTGCCTACTGAAAAGGCATAATGATCGCTTCCGCGGTATCGATATGATATTTTTCCCACGAGGAATCACGATGTTATTGAGTTTCTCTCGCTCGACTCATTTTGTAGACAACGTGAAACGTATCGGATTCATCACACAATTACGCTTGTATTTTCATTCGTTGGAATGAGTTTCATGAGTTGCATAATTTTGCAATATAATCATATGAAATTTGATTGATATCTTACGTGATGGTCAATGTAGAAAATTATCCTCGAGAATAGACTGCATTGGCTGGGGAAGACGGATTGACAGTGGTATAGGTAAAAGGAAAAGGTAAAGGACACCCGTTTTTCTAGGCACATTCGTCCTGCGGGTCACACTGCTAGGCTAGTGTATTTGTAATGGGAGGATTCAGTCCGCAGCTCCCGATCCTGTTCTTCGGACCTACTTTACCGCGTGATCTTGTCACGGGTATAGGTGAAGAAAATTAATACAAAGGAAGGGGGAAGGGGGGGGGGAGTAAATAATCGTTATTTATCAACACACAAATACGTGGTTGTGATAGGGATGGTGGGTATGAAGTTTCTTCTGAAGTAGTTCCTCTCTTTCTCATTGTGAGCGACCGATCTCATCTCGGGATCGAAAGGGGAAGGAGAGAGGGAGAATCGAGTTGAGTTTCAGCCCTCACTGAAAAGCTTGTGAATGGCGAATGGAATTGCTTAATATCGGTCAATCACTTAAAAAACAATAAATGTGAAATTGATATTTTTGTACTTAACTATGAGATGTAGTTACGATAATGCCTGACCAATTGTTGCAAACTATATACTGTAATGCACTATCAATCGTTGAAACTAAAGCTCGACAGTACGGAAGAGGTCGGCCAGAAAACAGAACGGTTGTTCGCATCTTCTACTCGACCAAACGTACTCCAACTTGAACAGTATTGAAATTTGAACAGCACAACATTAAACATTCGAAATTTGAAAAGCACAACAAAGTCAGTCAAGAGTCGCATCAAGCTAGGAATATTCCAACATGTCGCTTCTTCTCGCGAAATATCTATTCAACCAATTCACTCATGTAAAATTTCGTATAGATTGTAAAATCATTGAATTTTAACAAGAATGCCCGTTACCAATCAAATTTCATTTAGTCATTGCACAGTAATGCCACTCATGAAACTCATTCCAACGAATGAAAAACATACCATGGAATGAAACTTATTGCAGAGAATGAAACCGAAGAAATAATGATGGCACGCGAAAGTGAGAGAGCACTATTACATTTTCATAATGATACGATCATAATTGCCTACAAAGCATGAACACCTGGAATCGGAAACTAATCGGCTTAATCTTGTTTTTGAAAGGAGAGGAACAAGGAGAGGAGGTCGATATTGATAAAGTATTGAATTTCATTCTTTGAAATGAGTTTCATGATCATATGAAATTGCAATGATCATATGAAATTTGATAGATAACGGACATGCGTGTTAATATACAACAAAATAATCTTACACCTGGAATCGGAAACTAATCGACATAACCAAACCACGCTCTCAAGACTTCTACCAAAGACACCAATCACTGTGAACTGAGAACTGAAGTGATTCCATCCTCTTTCTTTTTACACCAACTGTCTGCGACTCTCTCCAATCCCCACGATCTCTCTTCATTCCTTCTCTGTCCTCTCTCGAAACGCCTTGTTTCTCGTCAGGCGTGAGATATTGACCCTCTCAACTCAGTTCAGCTTCTGATCACCATCCTCAAATGAATGCGTTAACACTAGAAACACTAGAAGCTACTAGAAGCACTAGAAGCTACTAGAAGCACTAGAAGCTACTAGAAGCACTAGAAGCTACTAGAAGCACTAGAAGCTACTAGAAGCACTAGAAGCTACTAGAAGCACTAGAAGCTACTAGAAGCACTAGCAGCTACTAGAAGCACACCAGGTTCCCCATTCAGAAGATTTTGAACATTCGACATCAATTGTAATATCAAGATTGTAAAATCAAATGTCCACATGCGACCGTAATATCGTCATCATTTATAAAGTCGATGCAACAATCAGAAAGTGAGAAAATACTAAAGGAGTGATAATAGAGATAAATCTTTGAGCTCGAGTACTGAGACGAAATTGATTGTATTATTATAATAACACAATCAATTTTGTCATAAATGATGATAAACTGAGTGGAAACATCGACTGTGATTATATGACCAATGTACGAGAAAATCAGGCCAATGATGGATCAGGAACAGGGTCAATGATGAGATTATCTTGTTCGATAATGTGATTGTCTTGCTTGGTTTCGATACTTGTATCTCTCCCATCCGATCCGTGCCCCTCCTGGTCCCAATGCTCGCTCAACTCGATCTTGTAAGCAAATTTCTCCCCGCAGGTCAGGCACTCGTACGGCTTGTCACCGTGATCTCTTCTGAGATAAAGATTGATGAAATACGAAGAACTACTATTGATGACAAATCGGCATAGGAGGCCGTTTGCGTAAGACTCGAACAACGACCAACAGCTCTCCGTACAGGGTAAAAGTAGTGTTTTGAGGAGACCATGTATTCTAGCACAGTTAGGGTTGCTCATTAACATGGTCCACATCTCTTGTTATGCAAATGCATTTTTAATTAGTTCTATGGGTTCAAATATCAAGCAATTTTTCACCTTTTTGACCTTACCGAGAAAACCACTGATGGGATTTGAAAACTCCGAACAGAGACTGGGGTTGATTTAACATGATAAAATGCATGGCGTTTTTGAATTATTAAAATTCCGAAATTCGACCGAATTGGGTACTGTATCTTTGCTGAAAACGATTTGCAGGAGCCGCTATTTTTGTGGCGTGTGGGCATGATGCTTATTGAGCCACATGCACCGCTAACTCGCACAAATAGGCCCGCAAAGCAAGTTATGATTTAAATACTGAATAGAAAACGGGCAAATTCGACCCTCAGAGGAAAGGAGAGATTCATTCCATCCCCTCTCACCGCGCCCGTGTGGTGCGAAAGGAGAGAATGGGATCAAGGGAGGTCGATATTTGCCAGTTTTCTCTTCAGTATTTAAATCATAACTTGCTTTGCGGGTCTAGTTGTGCGAGTTAGCGGTGCAGGAGGCTCAATAAGCATCTTGCCCTCGCGCCGTAAAAATGGCGGCTCCTGCAAATCGTTCTCAGCAAAGACACAGTACCCAATTCGGTGGAATTTCGGAATTTTTAATAATTCAAAAACGCTAAATCAACCCCAGTCTCTGTTTGAAGTTTTCAAATCCCATCAGTGGTTTTCTCGCTATGGGCAAAAAGGTGAAAAATTGTTTGATCTTTGAACCTATTGAACTAATTAAATATGCATTTGCATAACAAGAGATATGGCCCATGTTAATGAGCACCTCGAACTATGCTAGAAAACATGCTCTCCTCAAAACACTACTCTTACCTTGTACGGGCTTTGTTTGACTATAACGCAAACGGCCTCATAGACTTTCTCTTTTTGCATACTCCTGTCAGAGAAAAAAAAGAGTACGGAAAATGAGGAGAGACGGATGCCGATTTGTCACCTCTAGCGGAGGACAATATTATTTTTTAAAAACTATTAGATTCAAGTAGATTAAAAACACTTAAAAAAATAAAATTACCTGAGATGATACATCATCAGTTTATGTTCGTTGCGGATGATCCCGCAATGGGGACAGACGTTGGAGCGGAGCTTGGTGCCGGGAGACTTGGTGCCGGAAAGCGGGCCGTGAACGGAAGGACGTGCTTTCGGAGTCGAGAGAGAAGCCGAATGAAGCGTCTCTCCATGAGCAGATCTCAGATGCTGGGTCATATTGTGTGGATCGGTACGGACAGCCCCGCAGTTGGGATGAGGACATACATTGTTCACAGTTTCGTTGGACCCTGCAGAGAATCAACCAAAATAACAATTAAAATAACATTATTAATAATTATTAGACCCAGGCAGCGTTGTTTTTATTTTCTCGAAAGTATGGGAGGGCCGATGCAACAAGAATTGATCAAAGTTTTCTAATAGCAGTATTTTTTGTGAAATATTAAAGTAAATAAATAAACTAACGATGATTCATGGTTGCGTGTAGCGTCAGTCCTTTCTGAGTATCGAACGACTTGTCGCAGCTGCCGCATGGATGAGAACGGGCTGCAGTAGGCGTCGAGAGGGTTGCTGCAGGGGTCGTAGGGTCGACAGTTGCAGCCCGCTTCGCAGCCGGACGGTACTCAACGTCCTCATCCTCTCCCTCGTCTTCACTCATCGAGTTGGCATTGCGCTTAGTGGTTCCTGAAGGGGGTCGATGTTGAATTATAAATATATATAAATTTTCGAAATAAACGGGATTAAATCAGATTTCGAACGTTCACGATTTCCAGAGCTCCTCTATCTCTAAAATCGACTTACGAGCATGCTTGTAGTTGTGGACTTTGAGCCCACGCTGAGTGGTGAAGGTCATATCACATTGGTCGCAAGGAAGATGCAAATCTCGTCTAACAGGAGTTACAGCGATATGAGGGGTGCGAGGAGTACGATGATGCCGTTTTGACCTAAGACCGTCCCTTCACGGCGAATTAGCCCTCCTCTCGATTGTCTCTTCAACTGCCCGTTTTTTGGACGTTTCTGGACCGATTTTCCACTAAAAACGCAAGAAATCGGTTTGTTTTCAAGTTAAAAGGACCCCGTTTTTTGAGAAAGCACCGAAAAACATCGCTTATTATGATTCCGTTTTGACCTAAGACCTTTCCCTCCTGCGGAATCAGCCCTCCTCTCGATTGTCCCTCCAAGTGCCTCTCGTCCTCTCTCCCGCCTTGCCTACTCGTCTCGTCTAGCGCGCGCCATCTAGTCATCTTAAAGCTCCGTTCTCGGAGCTGCGCTGCAAGAATGGAGAAAACGAGCGTGAGAAAATGTCGGGTACCCGAAATTTTGTCGGGTACCCGACGCCTCCCTCGCAAATGTCGGGTAATTAGAAAAAAAACCTCTCGTCGGGTACCCGATCTCGGGGCCGTTTCGCACATCAAAAAATGGGGTACCCGATACCCGAAACGGCATCACTAGTATCAATCAATTTTAATTTTCTTATATTATAATGTTTTTAATTTTTAATTTTTCGAATTCCATACGCGATCCCAAATTCTTGGATCTGAAGAGAAAAAAAGAGAAACATGAGCTTGAGACTCACTTCCATGAACGTGGAATTGGTGCAGTTTGAGTTTCTTGCTAGCGTCAAACGATCTATCGCACTTGTCGCAGGGCATGAGCTGTTCACCTGCAACGTCTTCACGTCAGATCATGCAAACCCACCTTACTTTTTTTTCTAGACTGTAAATGCTTATCTAGGCAGTTTCTCTCCAGCTATATAGCACCCTTTCAAGTGTCGATTGCTCCAACGCTCGTACTCGACAATCCG
Source organism: Pristionchus entomophagus (assembly GCA_036245825.1). NCBI lineage: Eukaryota > Metazoa > Nematoda > Chromadorea > Rhabditida > Neodiplogasteridae > Pristionchus > Pristionchus entomophagus. Next base: position 6,270,572 of record BTSX01000001.1, read on the forward strand.
TTCGGCCCCTTCTAGAGTGTTTGAATACTGGGTCTTTCCAAACCTGCTGGAGTTGTCGGAGCGGAGGAAGGTACGAGTTCGACACCTGATGCACAAGTCATCCGGTTGAGTGATTGAGGGGTGTTCAGTCTGCCGACTGTATCATACGCTTGTCGCGCCCTCACTAACATTGCGCGTCTTCGTCTAGCGGGTCGCTGAAAATATAGGCATAGAAAATTGGAAAACATTTTTGGTTTTCACGTTATTTTATTATTATTAATATTATTATTATTGTTATTACCTGGGGTTCATCATCCATCCGATGTTGTCTACTCATTCCCGGTTGGTCATCCAGTGTGACGACATCGAGATGGGGAGAGGCCGAGCGCGAAGAAATATGCACGCTTCTTCCCTGAAGACAAAATCATAGCAATTAGTGATGACAAATCGGAATCATTTAACGTAATTTTATCGTTCTGAGAAATATGATAATTTGTGAAATAATCTCGTGTCTCTTACCGACGAATAAGCATGCAAAATGCGGAGAGTCGTTTCCAATTTGGCATCACTACCGTGAACGATATTGGAATTTTGTGCTTTCGAATTTGTCCAAAGTTGGTATGAGAAGTTGTCTAATGCTATATTTTAAGGTACCAATGGCTATTCGAATACATTTCGAACAATTATAGCGATGGGTTTCTCTTGTTTGCACATGGAATTTTCTAATAGATCCTTGATTGTTGTGAGAAATATTAAAACATTCTCGTTAATACCTCTTTGAGGTTGAGAGTGGCGAAGTCCAATGTGGGCACAGTCGTGATCATTTGCAATGCCTGAAAACTCGTACTGTTGCTCAAAATAAGTTCTCAAATTTAGACTAATCTCACCTCAGTAGGCTGCTGCCTATCCAATCTCGGAGGCTCGTCTTCAGCTATGAGTTCTGGATCGGGCGAATTGACAGGCAAGGAAATGTCGTCGGTGAGATCCTGGAATAACAGACAGTGAACTAGTGTTGGCAAATCCGAATTCTCTCTTCAATTCGCGTGCTCTCTCGTATATCTAACCGACGAGAAAACACGCAAAATGAGGAGAGTCGCGGACGATCACTTCCGTGAACGACTAGATTGTGGAACTGCATACACATTTCCAAAGTTCGAATAAAAAGGTTACTAAGTCTTCTAAAATTTCAAGGATAATGGTAATAACTCACAATCACTTCCTGTTTGGGCATATGCAGTTGATAATCATCATTGAAGTCCATGCCAAACTGCTCCTGGTGATCCATTCCAAGGTCCACCTGATTTTCCTCTTGCTCGCTTCTTCTCTCCTCGTTCAGCGACTCGACCATCTCCCCGAAACACTCCGTGAGGCCATAGATGAGGTTGTGGAGGGGATTTCCACTGAACAAAACACATTATAGTTATTCTGTCTGTAATCAGAGATAGATTGATTGTTTTCTTTTTTTTAAGGTACGCTGAATATCTCCAATATTTGAATATTATAAAGAGCGCGAAAACTCACCGATCGTGGTCCCTTTCCTTCGCCCTTCCCAGCTCATTCTTGAGGGATTCGACAGCATAATACACCTGTGAATAGGCATGATCAGTATCTATCTTTAGACATATAGTGAATTACGGTGATAGTGTCAATTAGAGATGTCGTTTCGGTTTTCAACTCTCTTTATTATGCACACTCTCTCGTTTCTCTGACCGGTGAGATAGTGTGCAGAATGAAAATAGAACAAAACCCTAAAATACATCATTATTGTCAATACCCTGATTTGTGTTTGATATAAATTATTAGACTCGGTGCATTTTTATATCCAATCATTAGGGGATTTTATTGCTTTCTGACCCAGATGGCTGTTGCATAAGTTGAGATCAAAGATATTGAATGAAAATTGAGAAGGAGAAACGATAATAAAGCAATCGCTGAATTGGCTTGAACAAAAACTATGAAGTGTAAATTTAGGGACGAAGGAGGGGAAATATATGTAGAGACCGCAGGGTGATCTACCAAATTGATCGCACCGGTTCAAATGTGTGCTCTATGTGTTGGTATGGTGTTGAATAACATTTTTACTTTTTAGAGTTAGTCTCTATCTCATCTCTGAGTCGAGTTCTCCCCCGGAAAGCACGCGCGCGAGGGCAAGGGAGAGGAGAGGGAAATCGGGTGAGAGAGAAAAGGGGCGGGGCCTCTCTCTCGTGTGTCTTTCTCCCTCCTCCCGCTCTCTCGCTCGCCTCTCCCCGCGATCGAGCACAATTCGGAGAAAATCATTAAAAATATAAAATCAATTTTAAAATTCCTCTAAAATACAAATAAAGGAAATGCGAGTGGAGCAGCTGTGTACGACCACTAGAAACACTTCAAATGCCCATTCTTGACCATAAATGGCCTAATTTGGCCCACTTAGAGTTGACCGATCAGGCTGCTCCACTCGTCATTTGTGAAGACTACTGAGAGCTGCAGAAAACGCTTTTGATCGGCTGATTCGATTGAGAATTCGAATTGTGCTTGCCAGGCGCAGGTTTTGGGGGAAGTCAATTCCCCTCAAAGTGGGCGGAGCTTGCGGTCTCTAAATATATGGTTTCTCTGACCGTTTCCATGTTTCCTTGACTCCCGACGGTAGAGCACAAGTCGAATGCGTAGGATAAGAAGTATCCGAGGGGTCCACCATGCGCTCGAGCCTGCGAAGAAATTTATGAAAAAAAAACAATAATCAGTAGTGACTTCTAGAGCTACAAAAGTCCTGTGTGTTCTCGAAACTCTTCCACCAACTGGAGGGTCTTAATTTTGAATGAATTGCTGCGAGATAAATGATCTCTTTGTTTCGTACACTCTGTCAACCGGCCGATTGGTGAGATAGCGCACAGAATGAGGAGATTAATTTCACGCGAGGTTATTCCCAATTTTAACCAGATGTCTATTATCTACAAGAATTCCCTAAGAAACCATACATTTCTCTAGTATTGACTACACACCACAATTTGCCATAAATTATTAAAGTTTTTTTTCATTATTGTTTTTGGTAACGCATTCAACCCACCGTACTCTTCCATCTCTCAATCTTCTCCAGTCTCATTTGTCTACGCGCGCCCATCTGATTAGACATGACTTTGCAGTAAGGAAGAGCTCTCTGAAAACGAATCGATGAGAAGTGATTAGGGAAAGTGTGATAACAACAGCGCGAACCTAATTGAGCAACATACTAAATCGAGCGAGAGGCTCTGTACCTCTCTGACTCCTACCCTACTTTCAGACGCTTAGACCCTTATTGAACAAGAAGCAGCGAGCCCCGTGGCTGCTGTTCAGATGTGATGTAAGGGTAAATGAACACAAATTAGATCTCTTAGCTGAATCTCTATCGCGTCCATTCGACGAGAATCGGCAGGTCCCGAGGCGGTGCTCTAGAAATTTGTAAATAAATGTGGTAAACTACCGTAATCCTGAAATATCCCGATCATAATCGTGCAATTCAACGCACACCATACCCAAAGATCAAAATAAAAACCAGATACAGTATCTCAAACGCTTGCCAATACCATAAATGACACCATGAGCTGCAACAGTACTACATCACCCCGGACAATCGCTAGAATATCCCCAACACTAATGTAAATCACTACATAAATCTATCATCATCGTAAGGTAAAGTACCCCAGCGCGGATGAGCAACGAAGAGATGAACAAGTTGAGTAGTTGGGATCTCGTTTTCCGAATTGATAACGTTAATCCAACAATGAGGCCGCACGAACCTAACTGGCGATGGATACAGAGTGAACGATGACGCTCTCTCCTCCCTATTATAAAGAAAACATGGTTCAAAACTTAAGGGTAGAGAGAAACTGCCTATAGAATCAAAGAGAGGTGTCTAATCTAACAGATAAGATAAGAGGACGCCCATTCAACTCAAGAAAGGCTTGGTTAGAAGGGCTGATGAAGGAGAAAAAGGTTTGTGTCGATCGGCAGCTAAAATATGAAGAAAACGTGGCGTTCTTCGACAACGATTTTAAAGGGAACTTGAGACCGATTCAAGACCTAAGCTCTTGAAGAAATTGTAGTGAGATTGTGGAGAAGAAATGCGAAGAGGTCTCAGCCTCTTCCTCCTTCCTCAGCCAGCTTCCATATCCGATTCAGTTCGCTAAGAGAAAGATTACCGGCATGACTCTTTGGTTTGTCTTCACTCTCCAGTTCCCTTACAGCACCTCATGACTGTAAAAATATTATTCAATACACTTAAAATAACTAAAGGTTAAACAAAGATAATAAATTTATCGTCATTTTTTTTCGAAAAGATATCCGTACCACTAAAATGACGAGCAGTGGGAAGTAGAAGAGCAGTAACTTTCTATGGTTCAAAGATGATGGGGAAAAATGGATATGGAAAAGATAGAGGATGTGAATCAGAATGCCGATGGGTTTCCCTATTTCTTCATTATTACGTGATGAAGAAAGAAGGAAAAGAATCTCGCTCAATCTTGGATAACGCTTTCTGCATTTCGAACACTTTTTTTATTTATCATGTAATTCTGATGTTTTAGTTCTTCAACTCCTGCTTTTCGTACAGAAAATCATTCTAATTCTTCAAAATAGTCAATCATTGTTGTATTCTCTTATTTAATTTTCCACTTAGATCTCTCTCACTCTGTCGATTAACCTTGCCGCCACAGGACTGCCTCGTCTCTTTTCGCCAATGGACACGCGCCAAATGGTAAACAGCTTTCTCTATTATGATTGGTTCAACTCGGTACATGCATTGTTTCAGTGAACCACTGATTCTATCTCAAACGCCGCCAGAGGGCCGGCCGATTCTTGTTGAATGGACCCTTCTTGTCTTTGACTAGATAGAGGGAGGATAGAGACTGTCTTCATTCATTCTTCAGTCTACTTAGTTATGTGCTCCTTGCCCACCTCTCTCTTATCTTTGTAAATGGCTTCTTCGTAAGCGCACCAAACTCGATATTCCTCTTGTGCTTATCTATGTTATGGTACTGTTACGGCTTACGATAATTGTTAAGAACTGCTGTGACATATATCTGGAGCACAGTAGCCTTTCTCCGGAGTTATGGGGAGTACTGTTGCTGCTTATGGTATCATTTAGTCATCTTGCAAGTCCCTATAGTGTTCAAGATATTGTTTACAAACTTTTATGATACTGTAAGCATTAGATGGTATGATTTTGATCGGGATAAATCAGGATTACGGTAGAGTCTTTATCGCATTTCTTTTAGCTGATCTTGAGCTCTGCCTCTGGGTTTGCCTTTGTTTTTCAGTGGATGCCGTAGAGATTCAAATAGGGAGAGGAGGGAGTAATTCTTTCTTCAGTTACCCTTTGATTACATCTGAAGCACTGCCACGGGGCTTGCTGCTTCTTGGTCAATGAGAATCTTCGCTTCATACAATTGAGACGGGGAGGGAGAGACTACTCTATCGACACCTTATTCCGAGCCTAATGCATTGTCTGTCTCGAGCATCCTCTCCCTCCCGACACCTAAGTAGATATTGCGTGTTCTGCAAACGCTTGTTGCAGACTCTTTCTGTGTAAAATATTTACCTATTCCGTTTTTTTTTCAATTTACAACTTGCGCAAGACTCGAAATTTGACGGTCACTATTTTCAGGGAGCCTTCTCTAACAGCAAGAAATGTCTAATCAGATTGGAGCACGTAGACAAATGAGACTGGAGAAGATCGAGAGATGGAAGAGTACGGTGAGTAATTACTTGATTAGTGAGCAGTTTCTTAGTGACCACTTGTCGTATGGAATTTATCGGATAGCTTGCCCGCCGGTGCGCTATGAAAACTACTACAGTAAATGCTAGCTAATAATCAATATATGTATGTAGTTACCCTCAGCAGTTATATTCATCACCACTATTCAGCTGCATAATTCAGCTTTATTTATCAATGTATTTATGAGGGTGTAACCATGACATCTTTCGCTTCTCTCGCGCGCGCGTGCTCTCTCGCTTTTCTCTAACCGTCAGAGAAAGGCGAGAGAGCACGCGCGCACGCGATAAGCGACAGATTTTTATGTTTACCCGTCATATTTAACTGAAGCTACCATAATGTAGGCTCAGTAGATTGAGGACATGATAAGTGTAATCTAAAAAAAACGTTATGTACTTTGTTGCAGGCTAGAGCACTTGGGGGACCGTTTGGATACTTTTCATCGAAGGCTTTCGACTTGTGCTCGACCGTGGGAAAAGACGGAGCAGATACGGAAATGGTCAGTCAGCAGATTATTTCTCTAAGATTCCATCTAAAATTAGATAAATATAAAGTCATTTGAGCATAGTAGTTAAGCCCGGTAACCCAGTAGCCGACAACGAACAATGTGTATTCGGAGCTATCGTTATGTTTAACTCGGACAATTACTGATCATGTCTATTACCAGGTGTATTATGCTGTCGAATCACTCAAGAATGAGCTGGAAAGAGCGAAGGAGAGGGACCATGACCGGTGCGTTTCAGTGCTCATCGTAACTCTTGATACCTCTTCTGTATCTTTTAGAAAATAACCTATCAAAAATAGCCAATCGATTGCCAACTATATTAATATTTTATTTATTTTAGTGAAAATCCTCTCCACAACCTCATCTATGGCCTCACGGAGTGTTTCGGGGAGATGGTAGAGTCGCTCAATGAGGAGAGAAGAGGCGAGCAAGAGGAGAACCAGTTGGACCTTGGAGTGGATCAGCAACAGTTTGGCATGGACTTCAATGATGATTATCTCCAGATGCCAAAACAGGAAGAGATTGTGAGTTATTTCCACTATTACCAGATGATATTCGACCAGCTATTGGTACCTTAAAATTTTAGGAAAAAAATTGTTCTAAGGAAACTTTTCATCCAAACTTTTTCATCTCTGGGCAAATTCGTACGCGCTAACTTCCACAATCTAGACGTTCACGCTAGTGAAGCCAAATCGTCCGCGACTCTCCTGATTTTGCGTGTTCTCTCGTCGGTTAGATATAAGAGAGAGCACGCGAATTGAAGAGAGAATTCGGATTTGCCACCACTAGTTGACGGACTGTTATTTCAGGATATAACCGACGAGATTTCCTTACCTGCTAATTCCCCCGATCTAGAACTCATTGCAATGGACGAACCACCGAGATTGAATAGGCAAGATCCCACTCAGGTGAGATAATATCTATGAATATTTTTGTTGAGAAGAATTTGAACAAAAAATAACTTCTTGGTTTCCTTCAATGGTATTGAGTCGAAAACCCGACCCTCCATTTTTCGCACATTTCGCATTATTTCTTGGAAAAGAGATAATGCGAAATGATTCACAAAATGTAATGATTATTTTCAGGGAAGAATCGTCCATATCTCTTCGCGTTCAACCTCCCCCCAAATCGATGTCGTCACACTGGAAGACCAACCGGGGACGAGCATGGATGATGGACTCCAGGTATTTACAATAATAATAATAATAATAATAATAATGAAAATGTATATAAAAAAACAACTTTAATTTGCAAGCCAAAACGGTTTTCAACATTTATTTATCTGCGTTTTTCAGCAACCCTCCACTCGAAGGCGCGTAATCTCAGTGAGGACGCATCATGATGCTGATACAATCGGACGGCTCAGAACCCCTCAATCACTCAATCGGATGACTCGTGCATCAGGTGTCGAACCCGTCCTTTCCTCCGCTCCGACAACTCCAGCAGGTTTGGAAGGACCCAGTATTTAAAACGCGTTCTCCCTACTAGCGCAGGAGGAGGTGGCACAGTAACTCAAAATCATCCCCAGAGGTTCATACTTGGTGTTTAGAGTCCATAGGGGTGGGATAGACTTCAGCCAAAATGTTGACCCCAAAAGTTGATCTTTGATCTTTCAGATCGAGAATTTTCAAATTGAGATTCACCCAATGTGTCATATATCATTCGTAAGAGAATCAAAAGTTATAAATGAATCCAAACTTTGAAAGGAGTGAGAGCATCAGAACTCGAGCAAAGTTGCAAAATGTTGAAAAAATCAATTTTTTTGAATTTTCAAAAAATTCAAGCACCATCTTAACACCATTTGTAGCCCCTGGAAATAGAAATATTTTGTGTGAACTTTCAAGGGGAATCCAGCTAAACAATCCTCGATCTAATCAGAGGTACCACAACTAGTGATTTGCCCAAAAAACTAGCGCGCAATCGTCGACACGGGTTCGAATCCGCCTACCCACATCAAATTTTTGCAAGGTTTTCTGTACATCAAATGCAATTTTTTTCGTTATAAATTCGCATTGTATGCATTTGTAGGTGAGTTTGACGATCTTTTGCAAAGTTCTTGGGTGTAATATTTATTTCTTTTGTGACAAACTAAATATTTTGTGGCACGCAAGGGCGGCCTACCGCGGCGAGCGCTTGACGGAGACTAGTGGTTGGGGCGCGCGCCTTTCTCAACCTCTTGCAAAACATCACCTGCGGGGAGTCGAACCGATTTGGACCATGAGCCCATTAGGCCAGGGCGGCCTACCGCGGCGAGCGCTTGACGGAGACTAGTGGTTGGGGCGCGCGCCTTTCTCTACCTCTTGCAGAACATCACCTGCGGGCGGGAGTCGAGCCTGCCTGCGTCGGCATGCCAGTCAGACACCATGCCCATTAGGCCAGGGCGGCCTACCGCGGCGAGCGCTTGACGGAGACTAGTGGTTGGGGCGCGCGCCTTTCTCTACCTTTCTCTACCCCCCATTAATGGGCATGGTGTCTGACTGGCATGCCGACGCAGGCAGGTTCGACTCCCGCCCGCAGGTGATGTTTTGCAAGAGGTAGAGAAAGGCGCGCGCCCCAACCACTAGTCTCCGTCAAGCACTCCCTGCGGTAGGCCGCCCTGGCCTAATGGGCATGGTGTCTGCATGGTGTCAAGCACTCCCTGCGGTAGGCCGCCCTGGCCTAATGGGCATGGTGTCTGACTGGCATGCCGACGCAGGCAGGTTTGACTCCCGCCCGCAGCTGATGTTTTGCAAGAGGTAGAGAAAGGCGCGCGCCCCAACCACTAGTCTCCGTCAAGCACTCCCTGCGGTAGGCCGCCCTGGCCTAATGGGCATGGTGTCTGACTGCGCTTGACGGAGACTAGTGGTTGGGGCGCGCGCCTTTCTCTACCTCTTGCAAAACATCACCTGCGGGCGGGAGTCGAACCGATTTGGACCATGAGCCCATTAGGCCAGGGCGGCCTACCGCGGCGAGCGCTTAACGGAGACTAGTGGTTGGGGCGCGCGCCTTTCTCTACCTCTTGCAAAACATCACCTGCGGGCGGGAGTCGAACCGATTTGGACCATGAGCCCATTAGGCCAGGGCGGCCTACCGCGGCGAGCGCTTGACGGAGACTAGTGGTTGGGGCGCGCGCCTTTCTCTACCTCTTGCAAAACATCACCTGCGGGCGGGAGTCGAACCGATTTGGACCATGAGCCCATTAGGCCAGGGCGGCCTACCGCGGCGAGCGCTTGGCGGAGACTAGTGGTTGGGGCGCGCGCCTTTCTCTACCTCTTGCAAAACATCACCTGCGGGCGGGAGTCGAACCTGCCTGCGTCGGCATGCCAGTCAGACACCATGCCCATTAGGCCAGGGCGGCCTACCGCGGCGAGCGCTTGACGGAGACTAGTGGTTGGGGCGCGCGCCTTTCTCTACCTCTTGCAAAACATCACCTGCGGGCGGGAGTCGAACCGATTTGGACCATGAGCCCATTAGGCCAGGGCGGCCTACCGCGGCGAGCGCTTAACGGAGACTAGTGGTTGGGGCGCGCGCCTTTCTCTACCTCTTGCAAAACATCACCTGCGGGCGGGAGTCGAACCGATTTGGACCATGAGCCCATTAGGCCAGGGCGGCCTACCGCGGCGAGCGCTTGACGGAGACTAGTGGTTGGGGCGCGCGCCTTTCTCTACCTCTTGCAAAACATCACCTGCGGGCGGGAGTCGAACCGATTTGGACCATGAGCCCATTAGGCCAGGGCGGCCTACCGCGGCGAGCGCTTGGCGGAGACTAGTGGTTGGGGCGCGCGCCTTTCTCTACCTCTTGCAAAACATCACCTGCGGGCGGGAGTCGAACCTGCCTGCGTCGGCATGCCAGTCAGACACCATGCCCATTAGGCCAGGGCGGCCTACCGCGGCGAGCGCTTGACGGAGACTAGTGGTTGGGGCGCGCGCCTTTCTCTACCTCTTGCAAAACATCACCTGCGGGCGGGAGTCGAACCGATTTGGACCATGAGCCCATTAGGCCAGGGCGGCCTACCGCGGCGAGCGCTTAACGGAGACTAGTGGTTGGGGCGCGCGCCTTTCTCTACCTCTTGCAAAACATCACCTGCGGGCGGGAGTCGAACCGATTTGGACCATGAGCCCATTAGGCCAGGGCGGCCTACCGCGGCGAGCGCTTGACGGAGACTAGTGGTTGGGGCGCGCGCCTTTCTCTACCTCTTGCAAAACATCACCTGCGGGCGGGAGTCGAACCGATTTGGACCATGAGCCCATTAGGCCAGGGCGGCCTACCGCGGCGAGCGCTTGGCGGAGACTAGTGGTTGGGGCGCGCGCCTTTCTCTACCTCTTGCAAAACATCACCTGCGGGCGGGAGTCGAACCTGCCTGCGTCGGCATGCCAGTCAGACACCATGCCCATTAGGCCAGGGCGGCCTACCGCGGCGAGCGCTTGACGGAGACTAGTGGTTGGGGCGCGCGCCTTTCTCTACCTCTTGCAAAACATCACCTGCGGGCGAGAGTCGAACCTGCCTGCGTCGGCATGCCAGTCAGACACCATGCCCGCGGGTGATGAGTCAGACACCATGCCCATTATGCGCAAAACATCACCTGCGGGCGGGAGTCGAACCTGCCTTCGTCGGCATGCCAGTCAGACACCATGCCCATTAGCGCGCGCCTTTCTCTACCTCTTGCAAAACATCACCTGCGGGCGGGAGTCGAACCTGCCTGCGTCGGCATGCCAGTCAGACACCATGCCCTGCGGTAGGCCTGCGTCGGCATGCCAGTCAGACACCATGCCCATTATGCGCAAAGCATCATTTTTTTTCTCTCCATTGGCTAGAGGTGATTCCAAAAAAGCATTCCCATGAGGAGGAGGCGGGTAACATTAGGAGCTTGGCGGGGACTAGTGGTTGGGGCGCGCGCCTTTCTCTACCTCTTGCAAAACATCACCTGCGGGCGGGAGTCGAACCTGCCTGCGTCGGCATGCCAGTCAGACACCAAGCCCATTATTGCAGTGCACTCAATGTCGATGGTAATGGGCATGGTGTCTGACTGGCATGCCGACGCAGGCAGGTTCGACTCCCGCCCGCAGGTGATGTTTTGCAAGAGGTAGAGAAAGGCATGCGCCCCAACCACTAGTCTCCGTCAAGCGTTCCCTGCGGCGAGCATTTGTGGTGCCCTCCAAGATCTAGACCAAACATGGTTAAAAATGAATAAAAATAGCTCAGCATTATTCATGAGAAGCAGATATACTAAAATTATTCCTCGGAACCTACTCTTATGAGTCTCTCGCTTGCTTGCCACAAAAAGTGTAGCTTGTCACAAAAGAAATAATTATTTCACCCAAGAACTTTGAAAAAGATCGTCAAACTCACCTACAAATGCATACAATGCGAATTTATCACGAAAAAAATTGCATCTGATGTGCAGAAAACCTTGCAAAAATTTGATGTGGGTAGGCGGATTCTAACCCGTGTCGACGATTGCGCGCTAGTTTTTTGGGCAAATCACTAGTTTTGGTACCTCTAATTAGATCGAAGATTATTTACCTAGATTCCCCTTGAAATTTCACACAAAATATCTTATTTCCAGGGGCTACAAATGGTGTTAAGATGGTGCTTGAATTTTTTCAAAATTCAAAAAAAATTATTTTTCAACATTTTGCAACTTTGCTCGAGTTCCGATGCTCCCACTCCTTTCAGAGTTTGGATTTATAGATAACTTTTGATTCTCTTTCGAATGATATACATATGACACAATGGGTGAATCTCAATTTGAAAATTCTCGATCTGAAAGATCAAAGATCAAATTTTGGGGTCAATATTTTGGCTGAAGTGTATCCCACCCCTAGGGACTCTAACCACCAAGTATGAACCTCTGGGGATGATTTTGAGTTACTGTGCCACCTGCTCTCCGGATTCAGTCGCTAGTAGGGAGAACGCGTTTTAACCACTCTAGAAGGGGCCGAACGGATAGTTGAGCACGAAAGTTCAGCTCACTGTTTGAGCAGTCGCTACTTGAACTGCATGAAGGAGGAGTGGTCTATAACGGGAGAGAAACTACCTGGATACACATCTACAGTCTAAACAATATATATTTCATAATCAATTTCGGTTGTATCCACTAAAGTGAAAACGTTACAGGCGATCAGCTCATGCCCTGCGACAAGTGCGACAGATCGTTTGATGCTAGCAGGAAACTCAAACTGCACCAATTCCACGTTCATGGAAGTGAGTCTCAAGTTCATGTTTCTCTTTTTTTCTCTCTAGATTTGAATTCCGTATCGCAACCAAAATGAGTTGCGATACGGAATGCTGTGACAATGTTTGCAAGCAACTCTAAAAATTTCAGTTCGTACTCCCCGTACCCCCCATATCGCGGTAACTCCTGTTAGACGAGATTTGCCTCTTCCTTGCGACCAATGTGATATGACCTTTACCACTCAGCGTGGGCTCCAAGTCCACAACTACAAGCATTCTCGTAAGTCAATTTTAGCGATAGTGAAGCTCTCGAAATCATGAACGTTCGAAAGATGTTTTAAGCCTTTTTATTTCGAAAATTTAAATATATGTATAATTCAACATCGATCCTCTTCAGGAACCACTAAGCGCAATGCCGACTCGATGAGTGGTGACGAGGAGGTGGATGAGGACGTTGAGTACCGTCCGGCTGCAAAGCGGGCTGTCACTGAAGGCCATACGACCCTTGCTACAGGATCCCGCTCTCATCAATGCGACAAGTGCGACAGGGCATTTGACACTCAGAAAGGACTGACGCTACACGCGACTTTCAATCACCGTTAGTATTTCAATTTCAGTACGTCACCGCATTCGAAAACTTAGAATTTGAGGTCTTATGTGATCAACCAATCCAACCCAATGTCACAACGTCCCCTCTTCTAGAGAAAAAGACGATGCTGATATTTTCGAATAACTAGAGACCGGCTCCGTTATTTTCGAGAACTCGGCCGTTCGATATCTCCGATCCGGCCCAAAATTTTTCCCTGGATACCCCCATGGGTCCCCATGCCTAGACAACAAAAATACGTTATAAGAGGCGAATCGCGAGAGATTCGAGAGTTATCAACGATCCGCGGACTTAGGAAAGTTGAACACCCGATTAAGCTAAAAAGTGAAACTTAAGTACTTTGAATGATGCTCTACAAAACTACGTTGGCCGATTTTCTATATCGGTTCTCATCTCAGAGTATTGGTAGGTCAAATTAGATACCCGATAAGTTTTTTGCCGAAATTTTCTCCAGGAGAATGATCATAACTCGCTATAAAATTATGCTAGAAACCAAAAAAGAGTTCGAATGAGGAGACATAGGGAAATATTTTGTCTGTTGATGATGTCATTCCATGTCTATGCGCTGATGCGGGGTGGTCGGGTTTCCAAAAAAGTGGTGTAACTTTCCGCATACTGATTTCCGCAACAAGCGACGAAAAGTGATTTGAGAAAAACCATGTACCTCCAATAACAGAAAGATCGGAGGTTAGAAAAAAAAAGAAGCTTGGACGTTTGTCCAAAAAACCTCAGATTTTTACAGTTTTTCGAGGTTTTTCGAGCATAACTTTTTTCATTCATGTTTTTTTTTTCATTTTTTCATGAGCTCTCATATTGAAATTCGGAATCAGCGTGCAAAAATACACCAAAATTTCCTGAAGTTATATTTTTTCGAAATAAAATTTTTTTCGACTGACCTTTTTTTCACCCTTAGGTTCGATTTTGGTCGAAATTGTTTTGTCTCAGAATCATGTCCCTATAGGATTTTCTTACTTATTTTTGAGCGTAGAAAACGAATCTGCTAACTAGAGCTCATGAAACTTCGATAGAACACAGTTATGACCAGAATCCAGACTAAAATTTTTTGAGGATTTTCTTTCAACCATAACTTTTTTCTTTCGAGGTTTCATGAGCTCTAGTTTTCTACGCTCAAAAATAAGCCAGAAAATGTTATAGGCATATGATTCTGAGACAAAAATTTTTCGACTAAAATTGGACCTAAGGGGGCATGGTGAAAAGTGGTCAGAGTCGAAAAAAATGTTTATTTCGAAATCATATAACTTTAGGAAATTTTGGTGTATTTTTGCACGCTGATTCCGAATTTCAATATGCGAGCTCATGAAAACATGAATGAAAAAAGTTATGCTTGAAAAACCTCAAAAAACTGTAAAAATCTGAGGTTTTTTGGACATAAGTCAAAGCTTCTTTTTTTTTCTAACCTACGATCTTTCTGTTATTGGAGGTAGCGTTACGTACATGGTTTTTCTCAAATCACTTTTCGGCGCTTGTTGCGGAAATCGGTATGCGGAAAGTTACACCACTTTTTTGGAAACCCGACCACCCCGCATCAGCGCATAGACATGGAATATATCGGGTACCTAATTTGACCTACCAATACTCTGAGATGAAAACCGATATCGAAAATCGGCCAACGTAGTTTTGTAGAGCATCATTCAAAGTACTTAAATTTCACTTTTTAGCTTAATCGGGTGTACAACTTTCCTAAGTCCGCAGGGTGCTCGAATATCTCGCGATTCGCCTCATAAGTTGGTCCGATATTTCGATTGCAAACTGATTTTTTCAACTTTAAAAAATGGTTTTTGAATTTTTGAATTTAAAATCCATATGAAAAAACCGCATCACCGCTCTAAGGTCTTATTGTAGAGCATCAAATTCTACGTCGAATACGCTAAATGAGATAAATATAAAAAGGGCCCATTTTCAGATCTATACTACCTGAAAGAAGCATTTGAAAAAAGTTCTCGGAACATCATCAATATGGTGCTCATTTTGAAGCCCACATCGAGTACTTTATTTGCTATGTTGACAGTTTGACATGCAATTGATGTTTGAACAAGTTAGTATAAGTTAGTAGCATGAAAGTTGAAAATTTGGAAATTTAAATTTTAGAAATAGAAATGAAAAAAACCGCAACGCGGCACTAAGTACATCTTGTAGAGCATCGAATTCCACGTCGAATACGCTAACAGAGGTGCATATAAAAAGGGCCCATTTCCAGATCAATAGTACCTGAAAGATGCATTTGAAAAAAAGTTCTCGGAATCTCATCAATATGGTGCTCATATTGAAGCCCACATCGAGTACAGTCAATATAAAATAACGTGAACCGTATATTATAAGTTATAATAATTTATAATAATTCTTATAAAACAACGATAACTAAGCGGAGAATGGATGAATCGAGCTGAAATTTTCAGAGAATACGTTTTTCACATGCTGCTTCAAATTGACATTCTTGAAAATTCTAAATTTCAAAATTTATTTTTCTCGATCAAAAATGTTGATACTCATACTGATCGTAACTTTGTTCTTTGTTGTTTTTACGAGGTCTAGTGCAAAAATTCAGTTTCAGAAAATCCACTTTGCTGGTAGTTCTGACATTATGATATTTTCGTCTCTGGAATGAGCCTCCAAATGCTCAAAAAAGCTCAAAAAAGTAAAAATCTCAGAATCTCTTCAGTAAATACTTTTTAGTCGTATTTTCACATGCTGAAACCGAATTTCTGAATTAGACCTCGAGAAAACAACAAAGAACACAGTTACGACCAGTATGAGTATAGTATGAGTATATAGTATATAAATATGTTATACTCAGGAGTATAACAACACAGGAGTATATGAGTATAACATATTTAGTCGAGAAAAATAAATTTTGAAATTTCGAATTTTCAAGAATGTCACTTTGAAGTGTCATGTGAAAAACGTATTCTCTGAAAATTTCCGCTCGATTCATCCATTCTCCGCTTAGTTATCGTTGTTTTATAAGAATTATTATAATTTATTATAACTTATAATATACGGTTCACGTTATTTTATATTGACTGTACTTCATTCTTTGTGTTGAGAGTTTGACATGTAATTGATGTTTCAACAAGTTAGTACTGTTGCATAGAAATACTATCAGTTTGCGATCGAAATTTTGAACCAACTTATAATGTGTTTTTGTTGTCTAGGCATATATATAATATTGCCGCACTAACTTTGGACCTATATCGTTCGGTTAGTTTTTATCTAATTTTCGAGATTTCAAAATTCAATATGCCGCCATTTTTATGTTTCAATGATCTGGACCATATAGTGTCCCGTTTTGTGATGGGGACCCATGGGGGTATCGAGGGAAAAAGTTTGGGCCGGATCGGATATATCGATGTCCGGCCCATACTCCAAAATAACCGAGCCAGTCTCTTAATAATGTAATGTTAATTGTTATTTTTCGTTGATTCTCTACAGGATCGGAGAACAACGTGTGCCCCCATCCCAACTGCGGGGCCGTCCGCAACGATCCATACAACATGACTCAGCATCTGAGATCTGTGCACGGTGAGACGCGTACGCCCACCGCAGCCAGTGCCGACAGCAAGTCCTTTGATTGCGACAAGTGCGACAAGGCGTTCGAGACTCCCAGAGGACTCTCCATCCATGCGACCATGATGCACAGTCAGTGATATGATTTTGGGGTGGACTTGTAACCAGAATGTGTGTATAGCCACTAGAGTTCGAGAAACGATACTACCCGATACCACGGGGCCCCGCGAATGAAGAATGAGAGGGCAAAGAATTCGGGCCGGCCCGTGAAAAATCGGTCGAGACCCGGGAAGTCAAAATATGACCCTTTCTCCATTTTTTCGATTGAAATCACTTCGCAAGGTGATTTGCTTCCATTATTAATCACCTTTCGTGGTTCTTTGCTTTGAGAAACTGCTAGGGTAGAGTTTACCGTGAAACGCCTTACTTGTGAGAGTGAAAAAGACTGAGGAAATTACTAAAAATTTGTCACATCGCGCTGAAAACTTGTAAAGGAGATCGGGATGACTTGTGCTTGCCTTCACTAAATTTCTAGGATGGTAGGTCAAACTTTCCTCGGAAAATCAGATGCAAGTTTTCGGTGGTAATTTACATGTCGTTTGAAACAACACCAAAAGTTGTGTATGCTGCCAGATTTCCGTGAATTTTGAGGCTCATAATGCTGAATTTTCGTAGTGGTTTCACCTCCGGTATCGGGTAATTCGACGATTTTGTTAAATCGGTATCGGGTCGGATCATTTCTCATTCACTCCTCGCGCGACCCGGCGCGGGTCGGAATTACCCGACTCGGATTGCGAACTCTAATCGCCACCAGAAAATCAGGGACGGTTTTTGGAAACAAAATTGTGCACTGTGGAGTATATTTTACCGTTTCCGTAATAGTATACAATCGTTTCTGACTATCTCTTTCAATTTTTAGAATCTTTTTTGATCTCTACTAATTAGTGTTTTAATCGCAAGTATTATATCTTCAGCGGGAGACAACGAGGGTGAGGCTGGTTCCTCTTCCGCCACCACTCCTTCCGGCACCAAGATCCGCTCCAACGTCTGTCCCCATTGCGGTATCATCCGCAACGATCATAACTTGATGCTGCATCATCTCAGGTAAATGAATATCCCTTTTTTCAATGATTAAAAAAAACTCAACCTGAAATAGGCTAATACACAATCCGGGCAAGTACAAAACAAGCATTCCTCCTACCTCCTCCTGCTATTCAAATATTTCTTTGTAACATCCGATTGTTGTTTTCATATTTTGTAAGTGTATCTCCTCATTTATCAATCTTCATTCTCTCAGAAAGGATCACGGTGAAAAGCCGTACGAGTGCCAGACCTGCGGGGAGAAGTTCGCTTACAAGACCGAGCTGTGCGAACATAGGGATCAGGAGGGACACGGATCGATTAGAAGGGATACAAATGTCGAAACCAAGCAAGATAATTCCATTATCGAACAAGAAAATCCCATTATCGAACAAGAAAATCCCATTATCGAACAAGATAATTCCATTATCGAACAAGATATTATCATCATTGCCCCTGTTCCAGATCCATCCTTGGCCTGATTTTCGTGCATTGCTCATATAATATCAGTCGATGTTTCAACTCAGTTTATCGTAATAATAATACAATTAATTTCGCATATTATCATGATATTATCATCGTTGATTCTATTCCTGAACCATCCCTTGATTGATTTTCTTTCATTGTTCACATAATCGCTACAAATCGTTTCTCACACGTTCTCTGTTGATTTTTCCTTTCTGCTTATCATCATAATGTGCCCTCATCCACAAGCCCCAATTTCAATTTCATTCATTCAATTTCAATTTCATTCCTAAATTTCATTCCAGTCAATTTCCTATCAAATTCATTCTCAGTACTCGATCTCAACTATTTATCTCGATTATCATTCTTTTCAGAATAATGCTATTTTTCTCACTTTCTGATTGTTGCATCGATTTTCATAAATGACGAGGATATTACGGATGCATGTGGACATTTTATTTTACAACCTTGATTTTTCAATTTGGGCTGAAAGTTCGACATCTTCTGAAAGGAGAAAATGGTGCGCAGGTCTATTTTTGAACTCATTTGGAGAAGTTGCGCTGAGTGGAACGGGTCCATATTTCACGCATGTCATACGGACGAGAGACAAGGCTTTGTGAGAGAGGCCAGCGGGGGAAGGAAGAGAGATCGTGGGGATTGGAGAGAGTCACAGACAGTTGGTGTCTGCAGGAAGGAGGGGCCATTGCAGTGCTCAGTGCGCAGTGACTTCAAATTGTGTTCTGTTCTCCCCCATCCGCATATTTTTAAGACATCATTTCTCGCGAGTAATTGTTTTTCCACCCCGTTGATTCCGTTTTTTTCTAAATTCTTTCCTTTCATATTCTCTGATCTGGAGGATAATGAAAATCGCGTGTGAGTATCCGCGCAGTTTGCGAATTCCCAATCTCGCTATTTGAATTTCAATAATTTCGATCCTTTCCTATTCCAGACTGTCCGATCTACTCTTGGACACTAGCGCGGTCATGGACTGAGCAAAGAGCAAAAGAAACGTCCAAGATTCGGCGACATTCTGCAACTACAGCTGAGATGGAAGGTTAGTCATTGAACATTTCACGTTTGCCCGATTTCACTGATTCAACTTCTATTTTTTTAATGCTATGCGGAGCCGCTAGGACCAGGGAAGGGTTCTCAAATAATGTAGATTATCGACAAAGTCCAGAGGATGATATGGGGAGGGCATTGGGAAAAGGACAAGATATAGGAGGTGGACGGAGCCATGATCATGGCTCAATTCGTTGTAATTTGTATTTTTATAGGTACACGAGTTCAACAATAACGCGTGTGCAGCTTGTGGCGAGGCGTTCCCCACTCAAGTCGAGGGATGCAAGCATGCAGACACCTGCTCGCATCGCACCGTAGCAATGGGCCCCAAGAGGGGACTCATTGTCAAGGTAAAAGTGCCATGTGATAATTGAGTTGTGTTTATTTCTAGTGGAATAAACAGCGATCAAGACGGAATGATCATCAAAATGAAGGGTTCAAAAGAAAAAAAAGAAATCCCTAGCCCCCCCCCTAGGAACCCTAGGAATCCTAGTGGTTTGATAAAATAGGAAAAGGGGCTTTTTTGAGCTCATTTAATAGTAAAGAAGGAAACGTTATCTCTCCGAGAGTAGTGTATTATCATGTTATGAAAGCATACTGCGATGATATGGACATTTTTACGAACACCGTAAAACTCGGACTTGCACCGCAAAAGTTGTAACACGCATATCTAGTTACCAAAGGATTGTATGTCTCTGGTGTGTATACACACCAGAGGCCTAAAACCTACCACACAGGGTAAAGTGTGCCACAGCGAATGATGCTTTGAAGATACGGCTTTGTAAGGTGGATTTTCGAACTCTACGTCCAAAGTTTACTCTAGGGGCAAATTTTGGACATATCGGGTTGAGGAATAAGTAACGCTCGTTTTTCCAATTTCAGATTATGACCTCTCCCGTCTTTCAAAATTGTGCAATTATATTCCGGTTTTTGATGATCGATAAGGGCTTGGATACTCTCTTTAGCGCACACTATATCATATATCTCCGATCATTTAGGCGATCACAATGGCTGGCTCAATTCAAAGTTGTCGCACCTCACCCTGAGATTTTGACAGGTCAGCACTGAGGGAAGAAGAATCATTGAGCCACAATTAAGCTGCAGTAGTAAAGTATCATGGTTATACATTACACTGATGATATTCAGAGGAATATCCAAGTAAAGGCCTGTGTGAGATATGCGCCTAACGAGAGTGTAGGATTTTCAGTTACTGACCGAAAGAAGTTTTGCTAGCCGCGTTTTCTTAGCAATAGATCTAAAGACCTCAATTATGCTTGAATGTGGAGTACCTTTCCTGTTGAAAATATGGACGAATTTTTCTAAGTGTGGAGCATTCTCTTTATGAGTTAAATTGCTCGTAAGTCCGATATAGAAAAACAAGGCTCGAAATCGACATTTATTGCTATTTCCTGTAAACCGTACTAATTGAATGTAAGGCCTTAGATGGTTAAATGGACGAGCATCTTTTGCACTATCATCCACCAAGTGGCCACAATTATAGAATGGCTACTATGTCTTGGGTATGGTTTAATCCAAAGTCCTCAAAACACGCATTTCTTTTGATTCCGTCACAAAATAATATTTTTGGAAAACTGTTATTTTTCAAATAGGAGCATAAGTAGCACCAAATGTTTATAGTGAGTGACTGGAGCGCACTAGTGTATAGGCCAGCACCTTCGATCCTCAAGGTAGACAAATAAGTTAAGTGAACTGCAATTTTTCACGAACGTTCCCCTTGAAACGTCTATAAAAATACAACAATGAATCGAGCACCATTCTCACTTCACCATGAAAGAGGTGTAGTATCGGGCTGCTCACCTGAGAATGTGTGAATTTACTGAACAGTTTCCATGTTAAATTACACAATTTCGAAAAAAAATCTAAAATTTTCGAAAATTATCAGGTACATTGATATCTAAATTTCTCTGCTACACAGGAAGCGTGGTATTTCTAATAATATCGGCTATGATACTCGAGCATACCCTGAAAAAATGCTATGAAGTCAGCTCGTTTCGATTTGATTGGCGGGAGATATATGAGCCCAAACACGATGCTCAAAAACGAGCGTTACTTATTCCTCAACCCAATAGGTTGCAAAATCGTTGTACGGACCCAGTGGAGAATATCTCAATTATATCGAAAATCCTGTGGTATAGTCTGACAAAGGACATAGGTCGTGGACATTCTCTTTTCACTGATATTCGAGTGCACTATCCATCCTTATTCCCCCCACTCTACTATCCGTATCAGGGAAGTCACAACCAAATAACGAATTTTTTTAAAAATTTGGTATAAATTGCCTTTCCAGATCGGACGCGCGCCGACACCAATCGAGGAAGAACAGGAACTAATGGAAGACGAAGAAGAGGAGAGGGAGGAAGAGGCAATGGTAAGAGTGAACAGATTAGTGATAGCTCAATATATATTTTTCAGCCTTGGACGAGCCGGATATGATTTCTGGGCAGGAGAGACTGAGCCAGCGGGGGGATGGGCTGACTGGATTTCCATGCACGATGTGAGCACTCGAGAATGTTCGATAATGAGTTGAGATATTTTTTAAAATTACAGATCCTGGATCGCTCGTCCATCCCTCCCCCTCCCTCTCCAGGTTAAGAAGGAGGATGAGGAGAAAGAAGAAGGAGATGACAAGGAGAACAGAGCACCAAAGGTTGGTAATCAGCGCTTTTGGTTGTTGGTGTCAGATATATCATGTTATAGGATGCGTGTAAGGACACCACTAAGCACCCGCCTCCTCTCTCGCCTGCATGAGCGGCTATCTCCCCATCCACCACTTCTACTATCCTCCTCATCCTCATCCTCATTCTCATCCTCATCCTCATCCTCATTCTCATCCTCATCCTCATCCTCATCCTCATCCTCATCCTCATCCTTATCCTCATTCTCATCCTCATCCTCATCCTCATCCTCATCCTCATCCTCATCCTCATCCTCATCCTCATCCTCATCCTCATCCTCATCCTCATCCTCATCCTCATCCTCATCCTCATTCTCATCCTCATCCTCATCCTCCTCCTCATCCCCGATTTATTCCTCCTTCATCCCCTATAATTATCTCTATGAGCATTATTACCCGGCCCATAACGCATTCTTCCCTTATCTCTAATCTCGCTGTCGTGTGTATTTGTGTGTGTTTTGCTACAACTGTGCGATCAAGAATAGTTGTATTCACTCGTTACTCACTGACAATTTCAATCGAACAATTTTCTTTTCAGAATCCTCTTGTCTCTTGTTCATTCTCGCCCCATATCGGCTAATCTGCGCAGCTGTTCTCTTCCATTTCAGTCTTTAAGTGGCAAAGCGGCTTTCAATGCTGTATGAATTCCCGCCCACCTATAACCGCTATGCCGACAACGCTATTCAGAAGTTTGGGAATGCATCGCCAAATCGTTGAAATTATTCTACTTACTGTTTGCCCAAAATAACTTGCAGAGTGGAGATTGAAAGCGACACGAATGGTTTCGTCTAATTGGTTTGAAAATCGCAATATCGTTAGTCGAATTTCGCTCAAGTCAAGTTGACTTAGTCAACCCATGTACATACAGTATCGGACATAAGTCACCGTCCAAAATTTCAAAGTGTTGTAACTTTTGAACCAGATAAGCAATCGGTTTGATGTTTTGGCAGGATACATTAGACCTATTGATGCATTGCCACCGATAGTGACGTCATGCTACGATTTCGCAATATTGCATAGTGATGATGCAATCATATATATGTTCTTCACTTGTGATTTTAAGGTCATTGGGATTTTTTTCTAAGTCTTTTCTCTCTTTGTGATGATAGAAGGCCTCAGCATCTACCGATTAAAAAATAGTACTCATGGGGCGTTGTCGTACAGAAGCAGAAAACAGGTTCAAAATAGGGTCCCGAAAAAATAATTTCCATTCATTGACGTGCTAGAGACTCGTTCAAAGGCTCAAAATGATCCTTACAATAGATCCTGATTACCCACAAAGTTCGATATTGATATCTCTTAATTTGACCTCAGGGCACGAATTTTTCACTTTTTCAAATAATTGTTTTCTTCCTATTTTGGATGATCATAGTTCCAAGGCCGATTTTTGTTCAAATGTATTTTCTAGACAGGGTAGTTGCAAATCCATGGAATATACGATTCCCAACTTTTTAGAGCATTTGGATAACTTTCCCGCCCGCGGCAATCGAAAATCAGAGGTCAATCGATTTCAACCCAAAAAATGACCATGATACCCCCATCATTAGTCGAAAAAAAGTTTCTCTCAAAACTTCCTGACTTAATTTTTTTCTGGGATATTTTTGTGTGCTGAGTACGAATTTCGGTATGAGAGTCCATGATATCATTAATGAAAAAAGTTAAATTTTATTATGTCGAAACATAGCCGATTTTAAAAATCTTTTGACCTCTGATTTTCGGTTGCCGCGGGTGAGAAAGTTATCCAAATGCTCTAAAAAGTTGGGAATCGTATATTCCATGGATTTGCAACTACCCTGTCTAGAAAATACATTTGAACAAAAATCGGCCTTGGAACTATGATCATCCAAAATAGGAAGAAAACAATTATTTGAAAAAGTGAAAAATTCGTGCCCTGAGGTCAAATTAAGAGATATCAATATCGAACTTTGTGGGTAATCAGGAATTATTGTAAGGGTCATTTTGAGCCTTTGAACGAGTCTCTAGCACGTCAATGAATGGAAATTATTTTTTTCGGGACCCTATTTTGAACCTGTTTTCTGCTTCTGTACGACAACGCCCGATGAGTACTATTTTTTAATCGGTAGATGCTGAGGCCTTCTATCATCACAAAAAGAGAGAAGACTTAGAAAAAAATCCCAATGACCTTAATATCACAAGTGAAGAACATATATATGATTGCATCATCACTATGCAATATTGCGAAATCGTAGCATGACGTCAATATCGGTGGCAATGCATCAATAGGTCTAATGTATCCTGCCAAAACATCAAACCGATTGCTTATCTGGTTCAAAAGTTACAACACTTTGAAATTTTGGACGGTGACTTATGTCCGATACTGTAGGTGTTGCTAAAACAATTCTGACTGATAAACAATGAATAATGTCAATACTTGTTTTTTTAGGAATCGGCATCATCGAGAATAATTCTCACTGTGTGTGACTGCGAAACATATTTATTTTATCACTTTCAAAGAAATGCTTTCACATGCAGTATTCCTTGTATTCCTACCTGCATTGTTTAAACAGGCACAATAGTTTTTTTTCTGTGTAACGGGATCGATCAAATCATCAAAGAATCAGAATGACAATGAGCAATAATACAGTACTGGCTAATCGCATGGGGTATCGGCAGCAGCGGCGGCCCGCCGCGGACCGCGGTTTCCGCGGATTGATTTAGCGCAAAGCGGAGACATTTTCACGCATCATGGTGTTGATTTTCGTGATCTCCAGTCCATTTCCGATCTAAATCACTATAAGATGATATTTTATTTGTCGTTTTACGGGATTTGAAATTTTTCACTGAAAAAGTCTGACCTAGCGAACAATAATTGACCCAATGAATTAGCCATGGTATGATGTTCCTTTTCTAGAGACAAATGTATGGTATCGATTATAGCGAGTTTAAGCAAGGATTGGCCTTCTGGGATGACTTGTTCAAGCGGGCCAACTATTGTTCGCTTGGTCAGGCTTTTTCAGTGAATAAGTTATATTCTGGTAAACCGAAGAACAAAATATCATCTTATAGTGATTCCGATCGGAAATGTACTGGAGATTACGAAAATCAACACCCTAATGCCTGAAAATGTATCAGCTTTGCGATAAATCAATCCGCGGCAGGCCGCCGCGGCTGCCGATACCCAATGCGTTTAGCCAGTACTGTAGTCAAATGCTGATAATGCGCAGGAATAAACTATGAGATCACTTCTCCGATTCAGTGAATCAGAAAGCTGTTAAGCTGGAATAAACCATGCTATCTATCGCGCGATTCCGCTAGTAAAATTCCCGATAAGAATTAACCATGCGATTATGACTAATAATCGGGAGAAAGTAATCTAGTGGAAAATCATTTGGGTGGAGAGAGAGAGAGAGAGAGAGAGAGGGACTATGAGAAAAAAGGTAATCGAAGAACGTTTCCCTCTCTTATCGCTTCGTAATATTCACTTTTGGCAGGGCCCAGTAGTAGCTGCAGTACTCAGTAGCGAACTGGCCAGAAATCAGAAAGCTGTTAAGTTGGAATAAACCATGCTATGAATCGCCCGATTTGATCAATATAATTTCCGATAAGAATAAACCATGCGATCAGCTTTTATGGCCAATGATAGGGAGGAAGGAATCGAAATGAAAACTGCAGTACTCAGTAGCGAATTGATCAGAAATCGGAAAGCTGATAAGAATACAATAGAATAGAGTAGATTTTATCAGTGTTGACTTCTGAGCGCTGGCCTTGTTCTCCTGGTCACGAGATCCATTTTCCGCTGTCGATACTTCACCACTCTTCACCGATCATATGTTTCAAGTTTCAAGCCTTAGATCCTAATTGGACCCTATTTTTTTCCAGAGAATCCATCGAGTAAGCCTACTAGCCCATCCATCTTCCTACATATTCCGCACGTTATTCGCCATACCACTGTTCTTCTGTCCCCTTCCTTCACCAAATCTCGCACGTCCGTCATTTGTTTCACGATTTTTCTTGTTCCTCAGATGCTGCCATCTCAATTTATGGTCGCAAATCAACTTCATTATATTGTTTCTCTAGAACACAGTACTTGAGTTAAATGGAACAATTGAACCCAAGTACTTGATTTTCTGTGAGGAGTTGAGAATTGGTTTCACATTCCTAATCTTAATCTAAGCATTCGTTTCTCCATTTTTCTTTGTGCTAGAGCTTCTTTGCCAGCTGCTCACAAGTTGTGAGTCACAACGATCATATTTCGCTTAGGTGTTATGCACTAGTGATGTCGGTTCGGGTTTCGCTCTCTCTATTCTGCACACTATCTTGTCGGTCAGAGAAACGAAAGAGTGTGCAGAATGGAGTTTGCGAAAACAGGAACGACAGGTTGCTGACTCACTAGCGGATATCTGAGATGCTCGCTTAACTCCGGCCTTCAATTTGTTTGAGGTCTAGAGAAAACAATATCCATCTTCCCTGCCACCCGTTTAATCTATCATAATCTCGCGAGAAAAGTTCGTCAGTTTCTATCCGCCTTTTTCTCTCTTTCATTTTCACGTTTTACTGACTTTCATTTATTACTTTGTGTTTATATGTTCGAGCAATCGAATAAACTATTTGTGCAAAATTTAAAACAAAAATAAAACTCCTTAATAATACGAGAAAACACTTTTGAAATAATAATGAAAAAAAACGAGGTTTGTTTATTTCCCGCGAGCTTTCATGCAAAATCTTGCCAACTTTTCTCGCGAGCTTTTCACGCGTCTATTATTTCAAAAGTGTTTTCTCGTATTATTAAGGAGTTTTATTTTTGTTTTAAATTTTGTAAAAATAGTTTATTCGATTGCTCGAACATATAACTAATAAATGAAAATCAGTAAAACGTGAAAATGAAAGAGAGAAAAGGTGGACAGAAACTGACGAACTTTTCTCGCGAGACTCTGATAGATTAAACGGGAGGCTGATACGTGTACCCTCCATGTATTCAACCTCCTCCTTATTCTTTGCTGATAAGCCGATAAGCCGCCCGAATAAACCAAACGATCACTCTTCCGTTTCGACTTGTCGACATGCTGATAAGATCCTTGACTGGAACCCTATAATATCTGATAAGAATGAACATTGTTGGATTCAAGCTCCGAAACTTCGTACCGCGTCCTCTAGAAAGTATTCCTGTTTCCTTGATTTTCTCTCTCTATGTAGTCAATTTGTTTTCGTATCTAATGCGAGCCGTGTTTCATTTCGATTTTAAAGAATGCAGCACCTACCATCTCCATCATTAACAGCAGCAGCAGTCATCTTCGTCATTGTGATTGCCTGCGAGCTGTGGGGGTCGGAAGCTCGCGCTATACTGGTTAGTTCTTACTTACCACAAGTGCTCCCAATGTACGATATTCTTCATCTGATCGCAATTGAAACTGTGTGCATTTTATCTGTACCAAGTGCATCGATTCGTGCAGTATTCGGGACAGAAGGAAAGAAAAGCGCAAAATGTACGTCGCTGCGAAAATCTAGAATACGTACGGCAATATTTTCATGTGTTATATTGGATGTGTTCTAGTGGTCAGCCTAGAGACTCACACCCTTCTAGGGATGACAAAGCGCAGACGATTCCCGTCATTTCTATAAACGACAAGACAAATCAGAGGAAGTGATGTGGCTCGTTATCGATTTGTCATCCTACTCCAATCCATATGTCATAATTTTAATACCATGCGAAATCATCAGTGGTTACGCCCATGTTTGAGCGAATGCGGGGGCGCCAATTATCTATCAGGCAACTGATGATCTCAGCACCAGGGTTGGGCGTAAAATTTATATTTTACGGATCCGTAAAAACGTAAAATTTACGGATGCAAAATCCGTAAAATTCCGTATAATCCGTAAAAAACAGTAAAATGTAGTATTTCATAGTGAAAATCTATTCAAAAGTGCAGAAAATATGTTCAACCATGTTCAGAAATTGCAATTTTTCCTAACAACCCCAGAAGGTTTTAATCTACATTTTGTGCTCCACTTTTGTACATTCCTGAAAAAATATGTGAGCATGGTTGTTGAAAACCTGGTTCCGATATTACCGAGCAGTCGATAAGTTTCTAGAAGAATTGTAAAAACTAACAATTCTCAAGTAAAATCGCAAAATATATTGAAAAGATGTTCAAAATGCTCGAAAAAAAACTGTCAATTTTCGCTTATTCATCATCAAAATATTTTACGGATTTTGCGGATAAAAATTTAACGGATTCCGTAAAATTTTATTTTACGGTTCAAAACCGTAAAATCCGTAAAATCCGTAAAAACCGTAAACCGTAAAAGCCCAACCCTGCTCAGCACTACGAACAGCAGGAGCAAAAACTAAATGTTACAGAACCACCAACGGCAAGTATCCGACGCAGAGCTGAGTATCGACAGCATCAACTTCCATCCATTCGACTCACCGGAACAATCGGGACTGAGCTCTCGCGCCAAGCGATTTGGTAGGTGGTTATAGCAATATAGTTTTTTTTCAGTCATGATTGATTATTAAAAATTGCTAATAATTCGGATTTTTCTGTCGATTTGATAATAATGCTCTAATTTTCCTTTGTAGGATTGTACCTTTGTGGTATTTATGGCCAGTCTACCTGGGCTAAACAAAGAGATAAAACATTGAAAAATATGTGGGGTTCAATAATTTGTCCTTGATAATTGCAGCCAACAAGGAGCTCGAGTTGACCGTTCGAAAGATGCTCGCAAAGATGAGCATAGAAGAGATTGACAACACGAAGATGTTCTGCGATAAATCGGTATTCGCATTTCTGTATTTTTCCTAGGTCATGCATATTTGTTGAATTTTTCTGATATGATTATTCAACAATTTCATTAAGGCCATGTTGCTCGGCTTTCGTGAGTATGAATGAGCAAACAACGTGATAGAAAAATTCGCTCGAGTGTCTATGCAAAAGCATTTCCATACATTTTTGAAACCAAAAATTTTCAGAGTGATAAAATGCGGATCCATCCAACTCAGAAGCGATTAATAATGATGTGCATTATTCTCGGATACAAGATCACAATCGCTGAAGTGGTTAGAATTGTCTGATTTACTATTCGAATAAAAAATCATTAGGAGACAATACATGAAAGGGTTGCTCTCCGTTATCGGGCTGGCGTGACATTAAAAAAAATTTCTTAATGATCCGAAAGACCTTTGCATTCAGAAACCGAAGCGAAGTTTACCGCTATCACTGGAGCGTGTGAATGAGAATCCAACAATATTGGACATCCCGGAAATCTGGATCGATGTTTGACCATTATATTCGATTTGTTGTTCGCCGAACTCCGCTGATCTGTCATAGTTTCAACAGTGTTACTGTCTAGATTACGGTAGTATTGTATTGTTTTCCCATGAAAATTGTTTATCACAATAAAAATTTATGCATGGTAGAAGGTTAGAGACAAAATGAATATTGATTTATCAGATTCTGAACACATATTACTTGCAAAACACTCACTGTATGAATTTCACTCGATTTCAGTTTGTGCCCATTCTATTGAGACTCTCGCTTAGCATACGATCTTTGATCGACTCTAAAAGGCGCGCGCCGGCATTCATTTCATCTAGAATGTATTCGACATATTAGACAAAATGACAAAACTAACCCATCTCGGGATTTGTGGCGCTGGTAATATGTCTGTAGATGCATCTTTTCACATTCTTATTCTGCTTCTCAAAAGTACGACCTATATGCGTTGAATAGGCTTCGCTTGACATGTCCATTATGGTAAGAAATAAATGGCTGCCTGTATGCGTACCTCTCTTCTTTAAGTCTTCTATACTAACCATCGTGCGCCTCTGTAGGAGCGGCGTGCGCAAATGTTTCCTCAAATAAATCCCTTTTGTTGAAGAAAAATATGACAGTCATATTCAAAAAGTGCTGGTTGTTGCACAATTGGTCGAAGATCTGGAGCGATTCCTGCATGCTGTTCTGAAATGAGCAAATAATCAAATGTTTTATGTTCTAAATTGTCTTTTCTCTAAAAAAAAAACGTGGCCGAACCATCACCAACGGCTACGTAATTCACATTCAGTGATTTACGATATATACATACCCTAATGAATTAATTTCTAGGCTTACCTTTGTACTGTCATCTGGTAGACTCTTATCGTATTGGGATAGGTCAACAATATAAGCCATCGCTTTGAATCCCGCCTTTAATTATTTCTCCATTTACTAAATTTTTGTTTTCGAAAAACATTGTCATCATCGAAAGAATATATCCACTCCATCATATGCGATCGCTGAACAGGAATCTCGAAGATTCTGAATATAGAATATTATTATTTTAAAACAATATTTTGTTACTATTTAAAAAATCTCGATCAATCAACGCTATTGTGTTGACTGATGTACATTCGCACAATCTGTGTTTCTTTAGAGGGTTTTGCTAATCGAATGCATACATTTCCAGCTGTACAACTTATTCACCTCCACTGTTTATTCCTCATGAAGTGATTCCATATTCATCCCATATTAGTAAACCTCTACCATGCCCCTACATAAGATTATGAAGACATTTGGCAGCGATTCTTGGTTAGAGAGAAATATGAGTTCAAACATAGGGTGCGTAATGCGACAGGACTTTCCGACCAACCTGATATATATGCATTAACTGACTATTGGGTAGGGAAAGATACGATGTTCTTCTCGTAAACTCGCTGAATAGCTGCATCCTCCCACAGAGATTTCAGCACGTTAGAAGTGAAGGTCATGAAAAAATTGAGCATGTTCTTTTTTTTTATTTAACGGATATCTCAAACACATTGAGACACGAAATTTGCTGCAAGGGAATCGTATCAACGTGAAGATTGCGCAGGAGTGATTCCAGATTCTTTAATCATTCTATTGTGATATGCCTTAACTCATTGAACGTAGGACTGCCTGATAGGACGACAATACGAATAACGCACCTTACTTGTGGGCTGAGCGTAACCATTTTCGTGCTCGTGGACAGCATCGCAGAACAACAGCTGAAGAATGAGATTAGTGGATGCTTGATGAGCTATGGCGTCAAAAAGTTATGGAGAACATTTTTTACTTTCATATATCTTCATTTGTTTCCTATTTCCTCCTCTCCTGCAATATTCCCATGCCATGAACCGTGTATGTGCACTCGAAATGGGTGGGTTGATTACAAATTATAATTATCTTACCATTCCCTTGATGACGTTTGTGTATGTTGTCGATCGTAATCGCATAAGCTCATTAACCGCTTCAGAATTAGGATCAGTACGGATTTGCTGGTCCCATAAGAATAGAATATTCTACAGGGAGACCTGATTATTCGCTAGGGACCGGATTATTCTCATTGGACCAGCAAATCTGTACAGAGCCCAGAATTATTCACAGCTAATTTTGAGCATATGAACAGTCTGGGAGAAAAGGCGCTGCCTTTGCTACTGCAATTTAATATTACGGAAAGAAAAACAACTTATTGGTTGAGAATCCTAGTCTTTCCGCTCCCAGGTGTTCCTGAAGAGTAATTCAGTAAATATGTGAATAGTTGTTAGTGTTGCCGAATCGAAAAAAAAAGTCTCTTCTGAGTTTTACCCGAACGAGTTTCGAGCCAAGATTATACGAGAATCAGATTCCGATTCGTCATCACTACTATAAGTAAGATTCCCGGAAATTTCCTACATTTTGAATTTGATTTACCCAGTGCTAGCAAAGTTATCTTCTTTCGTCTTTCCACCCAGTCGTCGTGATTTACTTGATCCCTCTTCGATTGACTGAAATGCGATCACAAAATTGTATGCTTGTAAAATTGTAAAATTAATTATGTAAAGTTTTCAAAATTGAAAAATTGTATGTCATTATTTTTGAAAATACGACTGTCGCATACTACACTGATTTGAACACGCAACTTTTTTTTTAAATATCAAGACGTTTTCAGGCCCAAATTTCGGGGCTAAACAATTTTCGCTTACGACAGTGAACTGCGTTGACGGTTGATGAGTCCGGCCATGCTGTCGGATTCGGTAGCCTGAAGATACGGTAGAGAAATCGATCGAGAGTTCGCTGAAGCGAAATAAAAACACTCTGTGAGCGTGTGGAGAGAGAGAAAGTGGTGAAATAGCGAACCCCGTGATTAACTTGGAGAGAAAGGTAGGAGTACTCTGGCATTACTCGCCGAAAATTGGATATAATTTCACCTTGTTTCCGGCGGAAGGGCACTGAAGCCAGAGGAGAACTTGCTCAGGAATTTCCTAAGGGAGCTGTTATCAATATTTACATTGACTAGCTGTCCGCTGTCCTTTTGCTACTCACGCACAGTCTTTCTCATCTCACTTCCCTGTGATAAATTATGATTCAGGGCTCAATTAGAGCGTTTTTCTCCATGCAACTCTATGAAGAGTTCGCACATTTCACAAATGATAAACTGGTCAGAGGCAATACATTTACTTCATAATGAGCAAAAAAAATCAACAAACAAAATACACATGACAATGGACGGTTGTGCGAAGCTCCTATTAGCATACATTTCGCGCAGTTTGTCAATCATCTGATCCTTATTCTCTTCGAGAATTCAGTCTTGTATGAAGACCTGTAAGCAGGTCATGTTGCAAAATAATCAGAAATGCAATGAAATATGGAATATTCAAATAGGATAAAAATGCTCACGATTCTTTGTCCTATAACTGTTTCTTCAATTCCATTCGTCATTCCGCTGACAAGTTGCCTGCAATAGGTTTTAATGATAAAACCAGACACCTATGACTAGCAAACATTTAGACAAGATGAAGAGAATATCTATCAGTTATTGCCTAAGTTAAGCCTACTTTGCATTTTATTTCCAGTCGCGTTGAACAATTGGACATATGTACAGACATATGTTCTCGATGCACTTTCCCTTCATTGCCAAAAGAACAAAGATGCGATTAGGCAATGCACCAGAAGAACAAGTGAATTCACCCCAAAATTGACCAAGGCCAGATCACCTAGCGCACAATGAGAACGGGTCTAGACTCACAGGCACCCCTACCGTAGGCACCTTTTTGTGCACTCTTTTGATTAATCTATGTTCTATCTGTGCCCGTTCCGTCCGAAATGGGCCACCGACCAAGAGTTGGTGTTTCCATTTCAAAGCCAAATCGTATACTCTACCCTCAGGGGGCGAGTATCTATGCCAACCCCTCTCAACTCTCACGAGGCGATAACCGAACGAGCGATTTGTCTAAGAGACGTTCCACGGTTTTTTGCACCTACCCCACGGATCACTTTTTTTGCAACCTATGCCAATAAGTTCAGGGTGAAGTCCCCATACATAGAGCTGATAGCTGGCCCAATATGAGATGTTGGGGTGCACCCTCCGGGAAATGCCAGACATGTCCCAAAAAAAGTCGAAAATTTCATCCGTCAAAAAAGTACGTTCTTATAGGTGTTCTAGACGTATTTCTTCATGAAAATGACGAAAAATATAGTTTGGAAACGAACGGACATCGACAAAATGTCGAAAAATGCAAATTTCCTCATTTTTTGGTCACTGTGGAAAAATATTTTAGCAGCGTGCATTTTTTTTTATTGCATATTCGGATTCTACGTGCAAAACTACCTATTATTTTAAAATTTCACGCTTTTTCACCCGTTCGCTCGGATTCCGCAGCTTCCCGCTCGAGGGTCTCTCGGGGGCTGACGAGAGAACGATGATGAGAGATTTCGCCATTTCGACATGATATAGTCACTTTTATATCAGAATTTGATCCCACTTATCGTCATTAAGCATTTATGTTGGTGTTATGGGGTTGTGATATCGCTAAAACACGTAAAAAGTGAAAAGTAGAAAAATCACTTTTTCGAAATACCAAAATTTCAAAAATTCATAAATCATGTATCTGAGCTTCAATTTTGTATTCTCAACGGTAAATCACTCGCTTATGAGTTATGAGCATTATCTGAGCTTTTGGGACGGATACTAAAGAAAAAGTTGTTGTCGAAAAATGTCTCGATATTTTTCGGTGGACACGTCCATCGATATTGCAACCCCATCACATCAACATAAATGCTTAATAACGATATGTGGGATCAAATTCAGATATAAAAGTGACTGAATCGTGTCGAAATGATGAAATCTCTGGACACCGTTCTCTCGTCAGTCTCCAAGAGACCCTCGGGCGGGAAGCTGCGGAATCCGAGCGAACGGGTGAAAAAGCGTGAAATTTCAACATAATAGGTAGTTTTTCATGTGGAATCCGAATATGCAATAAAAAAAATGCACGCTGCTAAAATATTTTTTCACGGTGACCAAAAAACGAGGAAATTTGCATTTCTCGACATTTTATTGATGTCCGTTCGCTTCCAAACTATGTTTTTCGCTATTTTCATCAAAAAATACGTCATAAACACCTATTATAACGTACTTTTATGACGGATGAAATTTTCGACTTTTTTTGGGACATGCACAGCATCGGAGGGTGCACCCCAACATCTCATATTAGGCCAGCTCTATGTATGGGGACTTCACCCTGAACTTATTGGCATAGGTTGCAAAAAAGTGATCCGTTGACCCAGCTCAAAAGCTTCACTAAACCGTGGAACGTCTCCTAAGGCTAATACCTACCCAGAGACTTACCTGGAGTTGAAGGCCTCACTGAAGAAATCGGACGCGACCAAAGACCACCAGGGCTGTGTTTAGACAAAAGAGGAAGGACAGAGATGATCACAGTCAACGGACAATCACAGGAGGAAGGATAGTTGCAAAGTCGGTTTCAGACTTCTCGTTTTCCGTCCAATTCATTATTCAAATCGAGATGGATTTTTGCAAATCTATCTACTCCTTGAATTGGAAGGTGAACAAAAAGCCAGAGAGTCTTTATTAGAAACTTGGTGCACAGAAAAAAGGCAGTATTTATTAAAATACGAGGAAAATAACTGAATAAAGCAAGAGAACAATAACAAGTGGACTATGAAATACGACTAGGAAATCCAAAACTATGAACACCTGTAAGATAAAATAGAAGAGCCCGTAAAATTTAAGGAATGTGACCGTAATAACGGAGATCAGAGAAGGCCTGACAATCGATATTCGTGTTACCTATGACAATAACCACGCTCCTCGCTCGAGAAGCGGCCAGGGTGAGCTGATCCACATAGTGGCTCACCCTAGACCACTTCTCGGTGGTGAGGAGGATGATCAAACTCTGTCAAACTCGGTCAAACACTCGGTCAAACTCGAGAACTAGTGAATCTCTAACTAGTCCAACATGACTGACGCCACACTTTCCATTGTTGTCGCTCTTGACCTCCCTCATCAGTTCGGCAGCGGCGTCGACTTGAGTGTCGTGGAAACCGAGCACTTACCGTCCGCTCCTAATCATCCCCTCACGGGACGCTAACCTGTCAGATCCCCTTAGTATCCATCCCCCGACGCTCATTGAAATTGGAAAGAAATTCTCACGATTATTTGTCATATACCCTTTTTTCTTAAATTGCATTTCATTTCCAGTTGCGTTGCTCAGTCGGATTTAGAGCATGCGCCTGCGCGTAGAGCGGGCATTCTGAAAAGGTTAACCTTTGCGAAAATTAAACATTACAAAAATAAAAAAAACACAATTTAAAAAGAGAAATGGGTACAATGAATGAAATACTGGTCGATAGAAAGTGAGCCGACAAAATGATCCTTTCCACTCAGTGGTTGTCCACTATCTCTATTTATTACACTGCCCGATCGCTCTCAATTCGCCTCTTACACTACCTCTACACCGTTTATTTCTCTTCCCTCTCTGTCCATGAAATGTCCAGGTCCATGCGATTTTTGCATCTGTTTTACAATACATTGTATTTTATCACACGAGTAAATTGTTGTTGGCACACAATGGGATGAACAAATTGTGTTCCATTGACGATGGCGGGCTTTATTTTCGGTACACTTCCAGTAGGTTTTCTACTCATCGGCTACTTCACGTTGTGAACAACATCTGTAATGTAATAGTATTTATGAAAATAGTAAAAATTCTGCAAAAGTTCAATGATAAATAAGCAAACTGTAAGGTAAAAGGCCCTGCAAACATAGTGCCTTGAGGTCAGGGAAATATGTAAGCTATATTGAAAAGCTAAGCTGCTAGAGTTCAACTTCATGTATTAAAATTTTTAAAAAAATACAATTTAAAATACTGGTTCGTGCGCCGAACTGGTTCGAGCGCCCACTCATTCCCCCCTCTCTGTCTCCAGGGGTTCTGTCAGGGCCATCCACAAGGCCAGTCCACCACCCCAGAGTGACGGTTCAGAACTTGATCTGTTTCTGAAACTTATCACAATCCGAACTAGTTCGTGCGCCGAACTCGTTCGAGCGTCCACTCATTCCCCCCTCTCTGTCTCCAGGCGTTCGGTCAGGCGCCCACTCATTCCCCCTCTCTGTCTCCAGGCGTTCTGTCAGGTTACCTTGAGTAATTCGAAGAGGACGACAGGGGTATATTCAAAGCAAATTTACATCCCTCCTCGTGCGGATTGTCCCAAATGCAAGGTGATGAGTTGAGATGACGGAATAGATGTTATTTTGGTCGGACATTGGCAACATCTGCAAACATCAAGCAAATTAGTTCAGAAACTAAAAATATTACAAAAAAATATAGTTTGTGGCTCAGATGGTGAATGAGCGGTTGTCTGCGCGTAGAGCGGACAATCTGAAATCCTATTTTGTGTATTGCAAATTGTTACGAAAAATAAGACGCGTGTGAATGTTACTCGAAGTACTAGTTATAAAACATACTACTATGGTAGAGAGAGGTGGATGAATTACATCTCTCTTCAACTAACTGAGTCGATGTCCACTCTCTCTCTCTCTCTCTCTCTCTCTCTCTCTCTCTCTCTCTCTCACTTCGTTTCCCTCTTTCCCACTCTGCTTGCTCTCCAAATTATACGTTCTTTCTCCTAATATATGAGCCCGTTTGCCTTATTTTCGAGCAACATCGAAAGGATCTGGCACAGCTCAAAAAGGTCGATTTTCTGAAACTGTATGTTTTGGGGTTATCGAGGGTTCTGATGACGATGGACATATCCATTTTGCCCGCAGAGCCTCTGTTTGCTCCAGACGTAGAAATCACATTTTAAAGTGCAATTCGGTTTCCGAGAGTTCTAATTTTAAAAAAAAATGTTTCCTGGGGTAGAATTGGAAGGCGAACACACCTGTCAGATCCATTTTTCGTGAATTTTGAAAATGTTTTTCAAAATATCAAGTTTTCGTAAAGTCAAAAGTGGTCTTTGTTTTTAGGAGCCGTTCCGTGAGATTTTGCACCTACCTCACGGATGACTTTTTTGCAACCTATACCAATAAGTTCAGGGTGAAGTCCCCATACCTAGTGCTGATAACTGGCCCAATATGAGATGTTGGGGTGCACCCTCCGGAAAAAGCCAGAGGCGTTCTTGTTGTTGTTTCGGATGTATTTCGCGATAAAAATAACGAAAAACATAGTTTGGAAGTGGCAAGACGTCGATAAAAAGTCGAAAACTGAAAATTTCGTCACTTTTTGGTCATCCTGAAAAATAATTTTAGCCATCCGCATTTTTTTATTGCATATTTGGATTCTACGTGCAAAACTACCCCGCGTGTTATATTTTCACGGCAATCGGAATGCGGGCCCGCAATCTGCAGCTTCCCGCACGAGGCTCTCTTGGAGGCTGGCGAGAGAACGGTGTCAAGAGATTTCGAAATTTCAAAACGATATAGTCACGTTTACGTCATATTTGTATCTCATTTATCGTTTTAAATCATTTATGTTGATTTTAGGGGGTTATTATATCGATTAAACCCGAAAAAAAGTGAAAAATCGAAAAATCACTTTTTCAAAATCTCAAAATTTCAAAAATTCATAAGTCATGTATCTGAGCTTCAAATAGTGCATTTTCAACGGAAAATCATTCGAATAAGAGTTATGAACAAAATCCGAGCTTTTGGGGCGGTTTCTTAAGAAAAAATTTTGGTCAAAAAATTTCTGGATAATTTGACAACCGAAAAATGACAATTTCAAAAAATATTCGCAAATAGGCTATAACTATCACATATTGTTCATAACTCTTATTCGAATGATTTTCCGTTGAAAATGCACTATTTGAAGCTCAGATACATGACTTATGAATTTTTGAAATTTTGAAATTTTGAGATTTCGGGTTTAATCGATATAATAACCCCCTAAAATCAACATAAATGATTTAAAACAATAAATGAGATACAAATATGACGTAAACGTGACTATATCGTTTTGAAATTTCGAAATCTCTTGACACCGTTCTCTCGCCAGCCTCCAAGAGAGCCTCGTGCGGGAAGCTGCAGATTGCGGGCCCGCATTCCGATTGCCGTGAAAATATAACACGCGGGGTAGTTTTGCACGTAGAATCCAAATATGCAATAAAAAAATGCGGATGGCTAAAATTATTTTTCAGGATGACCAAAAAGTGACGAAATTTTCAGTTTTCGACTTTTTATCGACGTCTTGCCACTTCCAAACTATGTTTTTCGTTATTTTTATCGCGAAATACATCGGAAACACCTATAAGAACGTACTTTTTTCTTTGATTTAAAATTTCGGACTTTTTGGGACACCTCTGGCATTTCCCGGAGGGTGCACCCCAACATCTCATATTGGGCCAGCTATCAGCTCTAGGTATGGGGACTTCACACTGAACTTATTAGCATATGTTGCGAAAAAGTCCTCCGTCGACCCCTCTCGAAAGCTTCATTATACCGTGGAACGGCTCTTAGCATAGATCGAACCGGGATCGCGTGAGGATTCTGAATATATTTTTGGTTTTGAAATTGAGGGTGCACAGTTCGAGCAATTCGACGTGCAGTGTGCCAACAAAGCGGCAAAAGAGGCTTCCCTACCCCTTTCCCCTCTTCCCTCCCCTCCGTTCCATGGGCGCTCTCTCAATTCCCCACGCTCTCTCGCCTCGGAGGGTCAAGGAAGTGGGAGAAGGGGATGAGTGCGTCTCTATTACTCGCAGTTGCGGTGCACTGTACGTCGAATTGCTCGAACTGTGCACCCTCAATTTCAAAACCAAAAATATATCCAGAATCCTCACGCGATCCCGGTTCGGTCTATGCTAAAGACAAAGACCACTTTTGACTATACGAAAATTAGATATTTAAAAAATTATTTTTGAAAATCATGAAAAAT
The DNA here is from genome assembly GCA_036245825.1 of Pristionchus entomophagus. Lineage (NCBI taxonomy): Eukaryota > Metazoa > Nematoda > Chromadorea > Rhabditida > Neodiplogasteridae > Pristionchus > Pristionchus entomophagus. The sequence goes on from BTSX01000001.1 coordinate 6,309,472, forward strand.
GAACTAGATAGGCGTTTTCGCCATCCAATTCTACCCCAGGAAACATTTTCATTTAAAATTAGCACTCTCGGAAACCGAGTAGCACGATAAAATGTGATTTCGACGTGACGCTGTCTGGAGCCAACAGAGGCTCTGCGGGCAAAATGGATATGCCCATCGTCATCAGCACCCTCGATAACCGCAAAACATCTAGTTTCAGAAAATCGACCCTTTTGAGCTGTGCCAGATCCTTTCGATGTTGCTCGAAAATAAGGCAAACGGGCTCATATGTTACATCGGCTGCGGTGAGAGATGGGGAAGTCAAATCTTTCCTACGAAGGGTATGTACTCCATGAAATGTTTTCTTGAGCGTGTTCTCGCAATGTGTAGTTTGGTTCGGTTGTGCTTGTAGCACTTAGCAACATTTTATCCACAACAATTTCCACAAATGATTGCTATCAATTTTAAGTATATAGTCAAGAGAGCGAGGTGGATAGTTGCTTCGTTCTATGGAATATAACGGAGTAGGCAACGAAATAATTCTTAAACTTTTGAATTTCTAGCTGAAGATCAAGAGGCCCAGCAGAGAATAGAAAAACAAATGGGTCAAAGTATTGTGGGAAATCCGTCGTTCTTTCCATCCATGTCACAGTCTACTACATCATCGAAGACGGCTAGTTGTTGCACACGTTTGTATCCCTGGAAATATTCCATAGTGTGTAAACCCGTGGAATGTCGACCCGAATCGAACCGAAGTATGTTATGTTTCACAACGTGTCCCGAGCAATTATCACGAGAAAATTACCTTTCGCATTTATGGCGAATATCGAGAAAATATGTTTCACTCGTCGCTCATTCGAGGAAGGAGCGAGCGTCCAAATGTAGATTGGACAGACTGGAATCAAATGAAGCTTGACAGCGATTAACGCGTGAAAAAAGGATACAAAAGTAGACTATCAAACACTGTGGAAAAGGTCGCGATCAATATTATTGTTCCTGACCCACATATAAGTTTTGAATTAGAAATATCAAGGAAAACGTGAACGAAAGCACACGAACATAATTCAGAACTGAAAGCGAACATCGGACTAATTTCTACAGTATGAAAAGATTCCACGCGAGAACATGTGTGCGCTCAAACTTCAAGATATCGCGAACTGATTTTACCGGGCGCCAGGTGAATTTTACAGAAAACTATTTTCATCTCCTTTGTTTATTTAATGACATTGCCTGTAATTAATGTGAACCGGCCTCATATGAGGCAGTTCGCCTTATTTTCGAGCAAGGGTTGGCACAGCTCAAAAACGTCGATTTTCTGAAACTGAGTGAGAAAAATACATCGACACCAGGTACAGTACCCCCCCCCCCCCCAACTCCGTCCATACCGTACTCCTCACAGGGTCCCCCTAATCCGTCGACACTATTCATTTGCTTATCGTGTAATACTAACAACACATAATACGTTGAATAAATAGCATTTATCGCAAATAGCGAATTGTATTGGGAGTCAGACCCGTTTAGTATTAACATGAAAGAAAGATACATAGTTGGCTTACACTTCTGGGCAGGGAAATACGTAATCTACTACTCTTTGGCAATAGATCATGTAGGGGATCGAGGGAGAAGATGTTTATCCTCCGTGTTTCTTGAGCAGTCCCTTGGCCTCCTCGATGAGTTCCTTCTCACTGTCATCAGTTGCGTCCAATGTGATTGCCTCTTTAAGGAAGATCGCGGCATTCTTCTGAAAAAATCTTCAATCACAATCAATGTCAATCTTCAACAACAACAACATCAGAGAGATAAAGATTATTCCATATGATCTTCATATCCTTGTTTTCATACCCTTCTCTCTATTAACTCACCGAGTCCTTCTTGGCAATATAACAACGAGCGATGTAGACAATGTTCTCGATCCAATCATTCTTCACATCGTTGGCCTGTCAAGAAACTATTGTCCGATGCGTTCTCAGAGTTATATCATTTGTTTCTTCAAGCATGGCATAATATTCGGCACTTAGGCTTTCTGTGATTGCATTCTCTTCCTCTCCTTTCTCGATTTCCATTCAACCCCTCTCATTTCAATCTGCACGATCGCAATCTGGGCCAAAACCCGAATAAGTTCCAAATATTCAACGTACCCCAAGAAAGTCTCTGAGGGCTTCGTCGATAGTCGCTTCTGGAGGAGTGGCGAAGAAGGCTGCTGCTGCCTGGCAAAATAGTAAATCAGTGCGATATTCCCCTGGCTTCCCCCCTCCACTCCCTCCTCACCTTTCTCTCCAACCAGCTCAGATTAGCGACAGAATATGCGTATCGTCCTCGCATATGCAGTAGCGAATACTCCTTGCTATCCATGGCCAGGGCTTTGTCCAGATATGACTGCAATCGATTCGTAGATACTCTCCCCCCTTACCCTATCTCGAGAAAAAAGTCTACAGAGGGGTGTTGTTTCGGTTTTTACTATCTCCATTAAGCACAATCTCTCGCCGGTCTATCACACGAGATATTAACCCTAGTCTAGTCGCACTCTTTCATTGTTCATATCTACCGTACCTTGAACACATTTCCCTGTTCGATCTTCTCCTTCGTTCCTACATAATCAGTGGCCGATCCAGTAAGAATGGCGGCCCATTTGAGTACGATGAACTTCTTCTCGTCGAGAGAAGCGCCTGCCTGAGCATACCCACGACCTGAGAAGAGAAGAGAGATAGAGAGAGCCGTCAATCAGACCTTTGCGGCCTATAATCAGACCTTTTGCAACCTTCAGTCATAATGTTTGCATGATAAATGATTTTGTGAGAGAGGAGAGCTCATTTGGAGGGAGATAGGAAATGGGAGGAGAGGAGAATACTCATTCCCACTCATGGCACGCTTCCTTATGCGTTTCTCAGTGACCACACTTACCTTCGAGGATGAGTTCCTTCTTCTTGGGATTCTTCCTATCATAATCACTGGCGATTGCATGGCAGGCCTTTCCCAGTCTCCACAGCAATTCCGGATCCTTCGAACTTCCTTCCGCGTACATCTACAACAGGGATGTAATTTCGACTTGGCTCTCTCCATTCTACACACTATCTCGCCGGTAGGACAAAAGAGATAGCACGCGTAATTAAAAGAGCCGGATGTCGACTTATCATCACCAATTTCCATCTTATAACATTGTTTTCCGTTAGAGAAAGAACCAAGCAACATACTCAAACAAGAGCACTAATTAAGAGACATTTTAAAAAAAAGAAACAAGACCTTTTAGACCTCGACGGACGGCTTTTTTGCAACCCATTCCAATATTCTGTGGGTGATGTCCCCATACCTAATGCTGATATTTGGCCCAATATGAGCGGATATGGTGCTCTCCCCAAAAAATGCCTGCTCGGGTCCAAAAAAAGTCGAAAAATTCATCCATGAAAAAATACGTTCTTATAAGTGTTTCGGGTGTAATTTGCGATGAAAATAACAAAAAAGATGGTTTCGAAAACCTTGAAGAAATTAAAATATTTTCCTCCTTATTTCTCTATTCTCCATTCTCCATTCTCCATTCTCCATTCTTGCGCTCGTGACGGGCAGTCGGTCCCCTCCATTCGTCTCACCCCGCCCCATTCCGACCCAGTTTGAAGAATCCTCACCCGACAGCTTGGGCAACCCGGTGAGAATCGCCCACTTGGTACGCTTCAAGAGGAGACTCCGGATGGGTATCAACCGACTCAAGTGATCTACCGTCAAGAAAGGCCCAGGTCGTCAAGTCTGCCTCGTGAGTCAATCGATAGTCCACGTCAGCACTCACTCGCCATCATCGGAGGCTGGATGATCTACTTCAAAGCTCAATGGAGATCGACCAAGACCATTCCAACAGTAGACCCAACAAGCCAAAGAAGATTCCCTCATCCCTTGACCCAGACACCTTGAAATCGAAGATCCCACTCCCTCCCTAGCGAAGCTACCATCCTGCAGGCCCAGTGCCTTGAGGACAGGATAAAATCTGTATCTGTATCTCCTTATTAAGCATTTTCAGCTCCTTCCCCTCTCACCTTCTTCATATCATCGTATGCCTTCTGGGCATCATCATTGATTAGTTTGTCTATAGCCTCCATTTCGCCCTGCAATCAATCAATTATCCCACGGCTTTCTTCATTGGGTGAGCGAGAGAAAGGAACGCGCTCAGTGGAATGACGAGATAGCACGCGAAAGTAATCGAGCACAAGTGAAGTCTCGACGGTGATTAGTGTTGAGCGTTGCCAGCAAAACGCCGTGCATCCTTCAGTTATTTTGACAAAAAAATACTAAACTGATCTTTCTCGTAACGAATAAGTTTGAGGACATGACCAAAAGACAAGTGAACACGCCAGTGAAAGTAGGAACAACAATGCAGAGAGAGACGGGAGAGGGTGAAGAGAGTGTGCGATCGTACACGTTCCAAGCAGTGGTGTTAAACGATAGAGAAGAACGAAGGAGGGGCGGGGGACGAATGAAAGAGTAGATCAGATTGCCAATCAGTCAACGAACGATAAGAAAGAATGATGGAAGGAGGCGAGGAATGCAATTGAGTGATGAAACAGAGATAATAGCGTAGTCTAGCGAGACTGAGAATGCAAATTGGAGTGAGATGATAGCAATGATCAGACGATCCGGGGGGAAATGAGGAAGAGAAGGGTAGAGGGGATAGGGTGAGGGGGGAGGGAAGGCAGCGGTGAGGAGTCATAGGAAGGCTGACCACAGGACAACAAACAAAGTACGATAGAAAAAAGCTGAGTGGCGTGGAGGGAGGGGGAGGGGGGTGAAAGAGAAGTGGTAGATAGAGAGAAAAGATAAGAAACCACCTAGTCATCAACAGAAGGTGTAGTCTATGATCGCGAACGAAAGTTGAGAAAGGGCAACATCGAATAAGGGAAAGATAACTGTGGCTGAAGAGTGCACACAACCCATTCATTTCCAGCACATGGCAGTTGATTACAATACTACTGAATAGTAGTGATGTCGTATCGGTTTTCGACTCTATAATCTCCCTGCCCGGCGAGATAGCGTGCAGAATGGATAGAGTCAAAACCGAATTTGCATCCCTACTGAATAGGATAACAAAGGAAATTGGAGGTATGCTCCTGGCAGTTAATTATCCTCTCCATATACCATGACACTGACAAGGACAGAGAGAAGAGAAGGAGGAGAGGGAAGAAGAAGAGGAAGGAGGATGATGATGAAAAAGAGAAGAGTGAGGCAGGTGAGGGAAGACCGGAGGGTGAGTCAGCGAGTGCACCTTTTGTTGTGAAGGAAAGAAACGCGAGAAGGGAGGTTTGACAGATGGGAAGAAGAAGAAATGAGAGAGGTAGGGGGAAGCTTCATCCCTTTGTGGAACGATCTACTATCTCTCTGTCCCTCTGTTCCTTTGATTGAACAGACTGGGATTGTATTCCATGTTACATCAAACACTCTTTTAGTCCCGTCAGAGAGGAGATTGAGAATGCGAAACGATTAGCCATTCAATTGTGTGGGGAGGGGGGAGAAGGTTGGAGGAAGGAATGTGGGGGTTAAGTCGTTAGTGACCGGGGTGTTCAGTGCCTCAATGTGTAATGGGATCAGGAAAAAAGAGGCAGGGAGTATTTCACCATAGCTAATCTCTCCTCCTTCCCTCGATCAACTTTCCTCACAATTCCTATCGTGGCAGTGTTTTCACCCTCAATTGTGAACTGGGCCTTACTTAAACATAGAGGGAAGCAAGTGGAAGAGAGGGAGAAAGTGATAGAGAGGGAGGGAGGAGAGAGAGCGAGAGAGAGAGAGCAAGAGAGAGTGAGAGAGTGAGAGAGAGAAAGAGAGAGAGAGAGAGTGGGAGAGATAGGGAGGGGGAATGAAAAGAAGTAGGGAGAGATCATTTGAACAAGGCCGTTAACTGTCTATGAGCCCGTTTGTCTAATGTTTGGACAAAAGTGCACAATCATTGGCACAAAAAGAGACATGGGTTATTGAAAACTATATTGATTATCAGCCGCTTCAAGAACCAATTTTCTTTTATTCTCGAAAATTCACTAAGCCAGACCTTCGTTGACTATTAGGCAAAGCGTCTCATATTGTGCGGGTTAGCATGTAGCAGCAACACAATAAACACAACAAATCAGATTCCGACTCACCTCTTTTACCTGCTTGAGTCCCGATGTGTCAACTGATGATGAGGGAAGAATCACTGATGGATCGAATTGTGAAGATAAGGGGGAAGGGTCGGATGAGCAATACCTGAATGAGAAGATGATTCAACCGTGAAACATCAGAGCATCAGCATAAGAACAACATCATTGATACAATCGATGGGCAAAATGGAAGCTGCAATATCTACAGAAATATCTCCTCAACTGTGCGCCACAGCGTATCAGATGTGAGCTTCTAACGCTGCTTCAGTGTTTGAGGAGAATGCTTACAGTACACGGCTAAATAGTTTAGTTGAGTCCTATCATCACCATCTGATGTTCGGTCATACCGCAAGTGATCTTTGATATTTGATCTTTGGACTTTGATCTTCCATCCCTTCACAGCCGCGTTTTTGCTGCTCCCTTCACGCTGCTCATTACAATATTCGAAAGTCGTGACGACTCAAAACCCTTCGAAAATATCATTGGAGCAAGCCAAAACGGATCATAATTACTGATGAAATAATAATATTTTTATCAAACCGTATCTATCGTTTTCCGCTCATTACAAATATTGTTTTTGCTATGTGACAAGACAAACTATACTTCGATCAATAAATATTATTTAGATTACTACCTCGCATTTGTATTGTGTTCATTCATATTTCTGGCATTTTGAAATACCATATCCTTAGCAGTAATTGTAGTGGTCACTGAAATTAAACGGCGAGGGTGCAATGGATTTTATTTTTCGAACAATACCGACTGTCCAAATTGCTATGTACTGTAAATCATATCCATGTACTTTTTCTAGTTTGTTGAACACAGTGTTCTTTGTATTAATCCAGATAAAGATTCCGAGAAATCTTGCATAACAAGAATTTTTGTAGCGCCTTTTCTTTACGATCCGGGGTATAATTATTGTTTTGATATCTCTCTCAATTCCCGTGCTTTTAGTTTTCCCAATGGTCTCACCACCAATGTTTCTTCACCTCCTTCACTATTCCGTTTGCGGTCTGGGTATTGCGGCAAATGTTGTGCTCCTGACGCTGGTCTTGCTGAAGACTCCTCCGAGCTTGAGGTAAGTTTCTGGTTCTAAATCCGTTGTAAAAAAATCCGTTGAGATCCTACTCTGTTCTCATAGCTTGCGATGCGCTAGCTCAGCTCACCACTTCGGTGTGTGCTATTGTGTTGTTTACAAGGTATGCGGCGCTAATTGTACTTCTCTTTTAAAGAAATAAAAATAAAAATATTTAGAGTGATTCCGGTAGGAGATGCGGTTGTCACAGTGGTGAGCGGTCCAGCTGCACTCACTGGGTATAATTTTTTTTCAAAAATATTTTATAATTGAAAACAATTTTTTTCGATCTCGGGAGTTCTGTGCGTTTCTCGATAGTGTCATGCTTTACGGATACTCACATTTTAATGTCATTCTGGTGGCATGCTTTGCGTTTCGGTAAGTCAAAACGTCTTTTTCGAGAAAAAAAAGTGCTTCTGTAGGTATTTCGTGCTCATAAAATCGGCACCGGAAGTTAGAGTCTCTGTACTTATTGCACTTCTAGTTTCACTACCGTCATTGATCTTGCTGGTACAGTTCATTCTGAGCCAATATTAAAGGAGGCATCCCACGACAGCGCATGCAAATCGCAAGGCCGAGATGAGCGAGCCGATTTGCATGCGCGGTAGGGTTGCAGGTTCGGATTCGGATTCGGATTATCCGAACGCCCCATACTCTCTCGCGTCGGATAATCCGACCCAGACGGTTAGACAGTCGGATTTCCGACTCCCTCCCCCTCGCCTCGAGAGGGGAGAGGCAAAAGCGCGCTCTTGTCGCCAATTTTCGAGAGGAGGGCTAATTCGTCTCGATAGGTAGATGTGAATTGAAAAGAGTTTCTTGTAGAGAAAGCACAGGGGTATCCACCTGCACAACTCAGAACATCAGTACATCAAAGACGGCTTAGCAGTGATCACTTTTCTGAGGTACTATGCGATTTTTGAAGTCCAATCGCCTCAAATTGAGAAGAGGGCTAATTCGTCAAACAAGCTAGAGACTAATGGACTACCATACCATGTGCAGAAAACATAGGGCTATTGAATAGAACAAACTAGAAGTTGATCAGAGCAAAATCGGCTGAGAAAAATCCACTTTTCAGAGGTACTATGCCAATTTTTAGCACAAATCGCGTCTAATCGAGAGGAGGGCTAATTTCCTGTAGAGGGACGGTCTAAGCAAATAACACCATGTTCAAGACTGTTGTTTTTCGGTGATCATGGAGAAAAAACTGGGTCCTGGAAAAAAAAATTAAAAATAAAATTGAACCGATTTATGGCCATTTTAGTGCTCAATCCGTGAAATTTAGGTGCTAAAAAATCGAATCCCACCATGTACAAATACGTTTTCCGAGCACTGAGGGTTCCGCAAGACTTAAACTACTCCATGCTAGCCCCTCATGACTTGGCAAAAGTGTTTTCACGTGGCGGGATGCGAACCCCCCCCCCCCCCCCACTTCCCGATCTTACCAAAAACGGCGCCTTAGACCACTCGGCCATTGATTTGAGACCCTCTGCGCTAGAGGTGAGAGGGTCGGAATCCGACTGTCTAACCGTCTGGGTCGGATTATCCGACGCGAGAGAGCATGGGGCGGCTCAAATCCGACACGCGCGCGAGAGAGTAGAGAGAGGGGTCGGATTATCCGAAACCGAACCTGCAACCCTAATGCGCGGTCTCTCCATTGTCCTCTTATCCCTCTCTCGTTGCCTGCATCATCAGGCACGCTTGGCAATCAGCCAATTTCTCACAGCTCAGTTTAAACGAAATCTCAAAACATGGGAGTTTTAAAATTCTGGTCGGATATCAGATCCCCACAATATCACGTCGAGAACTCATACAGTAAAAAAAATCGTGGGACACCTCCTTTAAGTATTCAAAATGTTGTCGACAGGTTTTAAATTTGACAATGGAACTTGAAACTGCGATGAATTTGCGAACAAAGCTGCTGACGAAAGGACCAGCCTACGACTTTGATGGAATGCTAATCGGTAACAGAATCGCGTCTAAATTTATGGAAAATTCAATCATTTAATTCCGTCTGTAAATTTTTCACACAAATTTACCGCTCAGGAATAGTAGACCCAACGCATCCTATTGTTATTATTGGATTGGCCTATTCTTGTCTACCAATATATCCTGCGGAAGTGGTAATCACACTTTTTTTTTTAAACATTAAACAATATATTGAAGGTGGTTGTTGTTCTGGGAATGAGAATCTACAAATTCCTAGCGAAAAATTGTTCCCACATGAGCGAAAAAACGCGAAAAGCTCATCAACAAATAGCTAAGGTGCACTTGTTTGCCATTTTCTTTATTTTAAATTAATATTTTCTAGGGCTTATTAATTCAATCATCTCTTCCTTTTTTGGGTGTTTGCGCAGTCCTGTGCCTGATTTTAGGTGAGATAATTGATTTTAATTTTAATTTATGCATTTCCTTCGCAGGTCAACTCAATATTGTTCAATCAGAAGTTCTCGAATACGGGATACATGTGGTACGATTATTTGATGAGCTGCTTATGTATTTTCTAAGCATTAGTAATGTGCATTAGGGGTGTAAATTCGCTTGTGTGTAGGACCACAGTCGAAACCCGAAACGACATCGCAAGTAGTAGTAAATATATAAGAGCCGTTCCACGGTTTAGTGAAGCTTTTGAGAGGGGTCGACGGAGGACTTTTTTGCAACCTATGCCAATAAGTTCAGGGTGAAGTCCCAATACATAGAGCTGATAGCTGACCCAATATGAGATTGGGATGCACTTTCCGAAAAATGCCAGGCGTCCCAATAAAAAGTCCGAAATTTCATTTTAGAACAAAATACGTTCTTACAGTTGTTTCGGGGGTATTTTTGATGAAAATAACGAAAAACATAGTTTGGAAGCGAAAGGACAACGATAAACAGTCGAAAACTGAAAATTTCATCTTTTTTCGGTCAGACTAAAAAATTATTTTAGCCATGTACAATTTTTTATTACAAATTCGGATTCTACGTGAAAAACTACCCCTGCGGGTATATTTTTCATATCCGAGATAACAGGCCGCCGGCTTCTACAAATGTCAGCCCGCTCTCGCAGGCTGATGAGAGAACGATGTCGAGAGATTTCGCCATTTCGAAACAATACAGTCACTTTTATAACAAATTTGTATCCCATTAATCGTTATTGATCACTTGTGTTTTTTTTTTCTGGTTTTGTGATATCGATAAAACAAGAAAAAACTGAAAAGTCGAAATATCACTTTTTTGAAATCTCGAAATTTCAAAAATTCATAAGTCATGTTTCTGAGCTTCAAATAATGTATTTACAACGCAAAATCAATCGAATATGAGTTTTGAACAATATCTGAGAGTTATAGCCGATTTGCGCATATTTTTTGAAATTGTAATTTTTCGACCAAAACTTTTTCTCACTAAATCGTTCCAAAAGTTCAGATATTGTTCATAATGTATATCCGAGTGATTTTCCGTTGAAAATACACAATTTGAAGCTCAGATACATGACTTATGAATTTTTGAATTTTCGAGATTTCAAAAAAGTGATATTTCGACTTTTCAGTTTTTTTTCATGTTTTATCGATATCACAACACCAGGAAATAAACAAAAGTGATCAATAACTATTAATGTGATGCAAATTTGTTATAAAAGTGACTGTATTGTTTCAAAATGGCGAAATCTCTCGACATGGTTCTCTCATCAGCCTGCGAGAGCGCCTCGGGCTGACATCTGTAGAAGCCGGCGGCCTGTTATCTCGGATATGAAAAATATATCCGAATTTGCAATAAAAAAATATGTACATGCTAAAATAATTTTTCAGTCTGACCGAAAAAACTGTTTATCGTTGTCCTTTCGCTTCCAAACTATGTTTTTCGTTATTTTCATCGAAAAATATCCCCGAAACAACTGTAAGAACGTATTTTGTTCTGAAATGAAATTTCGGACTTTTTTTGGGACATGTTTCAGAAAGTGCATCCCAACATCTCATATTGGGTCAGCTATCAGCTCTATGTATGGGGACTTCACCCTGAACTTATTGGCATAGGTTGCAAAACTGTCCTCCGTGGAGTAGGTGCAACAAACCGTGGAACGTCTCATAAATTGCAGCTCAGCGAGCCAATCCTCTGCTTCAGTTCGATTATCACCATATATTTCGTGCAGCCATATCACAAGTGAGGGCTGATTCTTGATCGTTGATCTTTGATCTTTAGTCTTTGACCTTTTTTCAGGGCCGCTGCTTCATTGATTAATTTAGTTTTCTCTAAAAAAGCTAAAGCATCAGTAGATGTGCAAAACACTGCCATGCCGACTTCAATTCAATGATTTTTTTCTCAAGAACTGTCTGGTTGAAGTATTTGTTATGGCAAATTCATTCTTATCTGTACTCAATGCATGCAAGTTCGTCAATTATGTTTTTCTTGCTTATTACAAACATTTTCAACTCTGTGCGTCATAACATGACCAGAGTCTTTCGGTTATTTATGCTTTATCAATGAACCTATTGTGGTTTACAGTATCGGGCATAAGTCATGGCCACTTTTTTCATATGCTCGTAACTTTTGACTCATGATAGATTTCTGGCTCAAGCTTTTCCATGTCACAGCACACCCACCGAGTGTTCGGAATATGCCATTGGGATATCACAGAACTCCCAGGTTGTTGCGTAGTGATGACGCAATGAAGCAGTACTTTTTCAAACGATCACAATTCTTACATGGATGTTTCCTCAGCTTTCCTATTCGGTGTGATAATAGAAGGCCTCAATACCCTTTCGTTGAAAATATGTACTCATGGGAAGAGCACGTACAGTGGCTTTACACTGTCTCTAAGTAGGGTCCCGAAAAAGTGGAAAAAAAAATATACATGCTAGAGACTTGTTCGAAAGCTCAAAATGATCCTTACCTCAATCCCTGATATTCCCCAAAGTTTGATAACGATAGCTCTAAATTTGACCTCATGGCTTGAATTTTTGACTTTTTCACGTTATTTTATTTTGGATGATCAGAGTTCCAAGGGCGATTTTTGTTCAAATGTCATTTCTGCAAAGGATAGATGCATATTCATGGAAAGTATGATTCCCAACTTTTTGCATCATTTGGGTAACTTTCCTGTCCGTGGTAGCCGAAAATCCGAGGTCATTATGTCGAAAAAATCACCGTTATTTTAAGTTCTTTTTTTTTCGTTCATGATATCATGGGCTCTCATATCGAAATTCGGATTCAGCACACGAAGATATACCAGAAAAAAATTTATTCAGGAAGTTCTGAGAGTAAATTTTTTTCGACAGATGATGGGGGTATCATGGTCATTTTTTGGATCGAAAATCGATTGACCTCGGATTTTCGGTTGCCGCAGACAGTAAAGCTACGCAAATGCTCTAAAAAGTTGGGAATAATACTTTCTTGAATTTACAACTATCCTTTGCAGGAATGACATTTGAACAAAAATCGCCCTTGGAACTCTGATCATCCAAAATAGTAAAAATAAAATAATGTGAAAAAGTCAAAAATTCAAGCCCTGAGGTCAAATTAAGAGCTATCGCTGTCAAACTTTGAGGATCATCAGGGGTTGAGGTAAGGATCATTTTGAGCTTTCGAACAAGTCTCTAGCATGTCTGTGAACGAAAATTCATTTTTTCGGGACCCTACTTAGAGACAGTGTAAAGCCACTGTACATGATCTTCCCATGAGTACATATTTTCATCGAATGGGTATTGAGGCCTTCTATTATGACACCGAGTAGGAAAGCTGAGGAAAAATCCATGTAAGAATTGTGATTGTTTGAAAAAGAACTGCTTGATTGCGTCATCAATACGCAATAACCAGGGAGTTCCGTGATATCCCAATGACATATTCCGAACACTCGGTGGGTGTGCTTTGACATTTCAAAGTTTGAGCCAGAAATCTATCATGAGTCAAAAGTTACGAACATATGAAAAAAGTGGCCATGACTTATGCCCGATACTGTATGTGCAGAACACTACAATCAGATGCATTACGATTCACGTGCATGTTCCAATCCGACAACGGCGATCTAACAAACAAGTAGTGCTTATCTCTGGGTAACTGCTCTCTAGTGTACTTTGAAACGATTGAGAGTGAAGAGTGAAGATGAGGTGCAGTGTGGCTTATAAAAGAACATATTGGAGGATAATGTTGGGGTGTTCCGAAAGTATTGATCACTTATACATTTTTCACTTGGTACTGCACGAAACGATTCCTTCTATGCTGCGCTGGATTGAGCCACTATTATTCTACGATTTCGATTCTCCAGCCATGGAAATCTGTTCACTTTCAAAAAAACCACTTCATTCAGACCAGACATCAAAAAATCACCAAACGTGTAAAAATCAGTTCACCGTCTCATGAGAGTTTAGAGTTAACAATAAACTATTTGCACTACATCCCGGTTTATTTCATCATCATTACGAAATTGTTCATTTCCCGCACATATTTATACAAATGATAGAATTGGATCCCAATAATAGTTAGAAAAAATGCGCCATAAAATAAGACTAAGAATAATCTTAAACGGAGTTTCTAAGACTGGTCAAGAAGTTCAGAAAATTTAAAAATTTAAAAATTCGATTCCTCATAATGAAAAAAAGTGAAAATAATTTGATATAATTCTCCTGCGGTATTGTATAAACCATATTTCTCAACTTTATTTGCTAGTGTGACCTCTTCCCCCTCTATGGCTCCAATATGAGCTTTTCATTTTAATTCTGCACTGAGTTGGGAAATTTCAAATATGGGGTTCCGAAATCATAAGTGGCGATTTTTTCATTTTTTTCATCATCAGTAGGTTCCAATTGGTCAGTCTAAGAACTGCATGAAATAGTTCAAAGTTACCCTCAATACATATGAAAAAGTGAATGAGATTGGACATTATCTTCCACAAGAAAAAATAAAAGAACAGGATGATCAATACATTCGGAACACCCCAATAGAAGGATATTAAAGAGTTGTTAGTTAGTGAGAAAAAAATAAATCGGCAGATGATTACTATTCAGCACGCGAGATGAAAAAATATTCCAATCTGATGGGAGTAGCTCTGGTTTTTGTATTCCTTGTTTGGCATCATCTGGCTCGCTGAGTGATTTCGGAGCTCTTAGTTGGTCGATAAATGGTGATTGATGTTTGCATTTTTAATGTTGATTAGACGAGCGAGCTTGATTTTTATTCCATACATTTATCGTTTTGATTTGTCGATATTCTAATGTATTATGATCTTCTTCGAATTATTTCATTGCGAAGAAGGAGGAACAGAAGAGGGAGTAGCAGAATTGACTTGTTTCGGAATCCCATTGTTTCTGTAATTATGCAAAAATTATTTTTGTTATACTCAATTCACTCATGTGGTAAAGGCCTGATAGAAAAAAATCAGCGATAAAACAAACATGTCAATCGTCAGAAAATGGAATCAAAACAAACTCGGTGCTTTCTGCTTGTTTCTTCTTGTTCCCTCCTTCTTCAACCATCTTCTTCTTATCTCCAGCTCGCTTCTTGGAGACGAACAGCTGAATTTACTACATTACTAAATTTTAAAACATATTTAGTATAATAAAGTTAAATGATAATAAATTACTAACGAAAACGACGACAGCAATAACGGCTAAAACTGCGATTCCTCCAATGGAACATCCTATGATAGTGCCCGTCTGAGACTAAATGAATTTAATTAAAATTAAATAAATATTATTCAGATATTTTGCGTACTTGACACTCTTCGCTTCGATCTGAAAAAAGGAGAAAATTTAAAAACCAACTTCTTTTCGACTTCATGGTTCAATTTCACCATGATATTTTATCTTTGTGGCAGGTCTTGGGGCGGGATTGGAATCGGCGCAAATGACAGTGTCACCCTGAGAAATATTGATTATTTTACAATAAATAAAAATTCTTAAATTTATTTTATTTACAGCCTGCTAACCTTAAAGACATCAATGGATTGAGAAGCGCTAGTGGTGATTTTCCACTTTCCTTCAGTATTATTATCTTATTCCCTCGCTCATCTCCGAAGTAATTCTCGCCCTTCTTCTTGTAACTAAAAATATTAAAATTATAATTATTTGTCGCTTCTCACTCACAAAATCCCTTTTCCATTAATGCATGCGACCTCTTCACTGTCCGCCGGAGCTAGCAGAAACTTTTATCTATGATTCATTAAATTTTTTTATCACCTCAGTACATCCGAATCCAGTCCATCCCTCATCACATTTGGTGTCTAACTTGATGTATTCAGTGCATTTGATCGTCGATAGCTCGTCTGAGAATACGTTCATTGAGAATTTTTCTCATCTCAATTCTCACCTTCCGGAGTACATTTTCCTTCATCAATGGGAGTTTTATCATCAATGAGCCATCTACTATCCTCAGATGAGCATACAACCTCTCCCACATAAACCTCGAACGGATCATTTTCGTTTTTCTTGATTTTCCACAGGTTGTGGGGACACTGAAATTCGATGTTGCAGCTATGATGAAATCATAGTCAGTACCGTGGCTGAAGGGCAATCATCATGCCCGAGGCCTCCTAGATATCCGCGACTATGGCTTTGAGGAACTGAAAAAAATATCCCTATAAATAATATGATCGGATGGTTTTCTATCTCACATCTGCTAGAAAAGCCCGTCAACGCCTTGCATTTGCTGCAGCCTGGAAAAATTTTTTCTATGAAATGCAGCTTAAAAATCTTAGGAAAACAAACAAAAACAGCGATTTCATATTAAATTCTATCTATTTTAACTTCTTCGGTCGATTTTACGATTCATAAGAATTTACGTTTTTGCAAGCAAATTGTGTCCCGGCCCATAATGGTTGTTTTCTGGGGGTCATTCCAGTCGTACCATTCACCCTGCAAAGAAATATGATATGCATTCCAAAAGACATTCAGAACGATTTGAAATCGTTCAAAAATTCGTTTGCCCTCACATCTTTCTTGCATCTGAGGGAATCACAGAATCGTCCGGATTTTTCGTGGCTGAAAATTTTGTTATTATTTTTTTCAATTGAAAAAGTGGCATGCTCACTATAAGAAATGAGTGTAGAAAACGAAGTCCCTTCTTTCACCCTTCATCGAACGGCAATTCAGCGAAATCGGAGCATCCGTCAAATCGAAAGGCTGAAAATTCTTACTCGTGTTTCCAGCTGATTAGGTAAATACCATTTGAACCAACAAAAAAAAGTCTCTCACCGATCGTTGATCATTATTGCAGATGTAACCGGGAGGAATCGTTTTCAAGTCATCACAGCTCATTGATTGTGCAATATAAGGAAATTGGACTGCAAAATTTCGCACATTGCTGGTTTCATTTCATGGGTTTGCATTTATGACTATGCATTTAAATGCCACTATCACTTACTACTATCGCATTCAAGTTTGGCTTCCACGAATGGATTGGCGAGATAAGTGAAAGCATTTTCAATAGCTTTGATAAGTCGTAAGTGGCCCATCTAAACTCTCCATAACAGTTAAGTTTAGAATATGCGAATTCTCCGTTGACTCTGTAATATTATTCTAGCATATCAAAAATAAATTAATAAAAATATTGCTTGATCGCATTTTTCCCAAGCTTTCCGTTTTCTCCTTGGTCCATTATCGACTTGCTAGAATCTTTCAGCTTACACCGGTATTCACCACGGTTAGTTATTTCAATCTGCAGAGTTGTATTAAAGGAACCTGGTCATGGTGGACGATTGTTGCTCAAAATGTGTGAAATTACCCCAAAGATCGATTATTAAAAATAAAAAAATTTAATAAAATTAATTAGAATTATTTTATTTAATTTAAAACTACTGTAAGAATAAATTGGTCCACGGATAGCTGGGCGCTTACAGATACGCGCTATACTTAGAATAGCTGGGGGATGTCGTGATGTGACTGGGTTCCAGGACGAGAGAGTGTGCGGAAAGCGGACAGCGGGCAGAGTGAGAAAGCCAGAGAACGCGGCAACTCTTTCCTTTTGTTTTTGATGTTGTTTCTTGCCACTTTTTATCGGTTTTTTTGATTAAATTTTGTATTAATTTTGCTGCTGTCGTGTTACCTGATTGCTGCAGCCCATCTGCTCTCGAATACCATGCTCTTTTGCTGTCCTCTCACGCCCCTAATCCTGTTTCTTAACTGGGCATTTTCGTGAAGCGTCTTTATCGCAACGTTCACTGTACTGATTTGCTTCAAAGACAATGAAAACCATTTAATAACAAATCCTCCGCCAATGCTCTTCCCATCCCCTATCACTTTCTACCTGCGCTAGTGATTCTTATTGGCGGGAACTTGGCCTTTGTTCCTCATTATACAAGATGCTTTCTTACTTGCTCACTTTATCGCTATTCTTTTGTGCAATTGCGGAGCAGGAAGAAAATGGATCTAATTAAATAACAGAAATATTGGTTAGCACTGAGTCTTATTCGAATTCTTCCCCGATTTCCTCGCTCATTTGCTTATCGCCCGTTCTTTCTTTCTCATGTATGACATTGCCGTATCTATTCCTTGTCCTACCACCAATTCCACGTTTTCCACGGATTAAATTTACTTTATTTGCCGCATTTCAGACCACGCTGATCGTCATGGAGTACGACGGAGGCGTCGTCATCGGCACTAACTCGCGAACCTGCTGGGTTAGTGTTCCCTTCTTTCTTTAAAAAAATAATAAATTGTGCCGTTTATTGTCATAATAGTTTAGTTTTGTGGAGTTTACTCTGTTTTCGGGAGTGAGGGCATTCTCTTTTACTCTTATTAGCCTAATTCTGACCATATCCATGGATATTATACCAAAGTTATACTAGGCCTACTGAAGCGAACCGAGCGATCCCGCCAAATCGAAGAAGTAATTGCTTATTTATTTGGTAGTTTAATTTCAGCTCGTTCATCTCGTCTTGTACGACGAACAAGATCACGCCCATCACTGGCCATTTCTCCGTCTGGCGATCGGGCTCGGCCGCCGACACTCAAGCCATCGCCGATATCGTCAAGTACTACATCGAGACGTATAGGCGAGCATCAGGGTAATTGTATTTATTTTATCCCGATTCAAAATAAACCGGACGGCTTTAGCTATTTGTCATGCTCAATTGAGTTTAGTGTTGGTGCAAGCGAAGTAGGGAGAACGAGCCAGTTACTATCTACCGTTCATCTCAGCTCTTCCGTCAGTTCCTCTACCAGTACCGTGACCAGCTCTCCGCCTCCGTCATCATCGCCGGATGGGGCAGCAAGTTGAGAGGACAGGTAAATTAATATTAGCGACTTGTTAAAAAATAAATTAATGTTACCCTCTCCCAAGTTATCCTTTGCGAGGTATCAGGCAGTAATAATTATCGATGATCATTACTTCCAGCTGTACACCTTCCCCATCAGTGGCTTCACCACCCGACAGCGATCGACGGCCTCGGGATCCGGATCGACCTACGTTCTAGTCAGTTTCTGTTTTGGATTGCCTCCCCTAAGTAGTGTGTTGCGATCATGTTTAGATGGACTATTTCCATAATTGTTTGAGTATATCTTCGATTGTTAGGGATACCTCGACAAGGCATGGCGACCCAATCTCACCAAGGATGAGTGCATCGAGATCGTCAAGACCGCTGTCGGACTGGCTGTCTTCCGTGATGGGTCAGTCGCTTTACTTCCTTTTGATCTCTTCTCTAATATTTCTGTATTTCTCTCTCAAAAAAAAATCCTAAACGTAGCAACTGTTCGAGTTGACGCTAGGATGGCATAGATTTATAATATTTGAAATGAGAAAAAAAATATTAGGGAATCTGTGTGAAACGTGATAAATGAAAGGGTGGACTATTCGACACGTCTTCCCCTCTTTCTCGACTAGATCGGTCCGTCTATTCGGATTGTCTCACTAGATAGGGACACTGGCCACACTCATTTTCATTCAATTGAATAACGCTGATTGCAGGCATGGCCGACATCGATTCGATGGATGCCCCGAGGCAGTCTTCGCCGGTGAAGTCAACAAACTCAAGGAGGAGAAGTTCAAGCATCGAGAACAGGTGGGTGCTGTCTTTGTTTATTGTGAGGGCTGATATTGAATCATCGATCTATGTGTGTTCAATGATCGTGATGAGTCGTTGCTTCCCTTATTTAGTTAGCATTTCATAGTAGCATGCTGCAGGTCACTCTCGAGCCCTACGAGCGCGATCACGCCGTCGTCGTCGTTGAGTACAGAGCAAGAGTTGGCAAAAAATCTAATTGTCCAAAAAATATAATTACTTTTGTTTCGTTATAACTTGATAAAGCATTTAAAAACATATTTATGTTGTTCCCTGACTCGGACTACGTGTGATGGACGACGTGTAGCAAGACCAGAAGGTGGGACGAGATCGGCGGGTATTTTAGTTCGCAGGGCTACGGTAGGCAGGCTGAGGGATCGGACAGGGATAGGCCGGTGCTAGAAAGCAAGCAATCACACATGTAGTCGAGCATCCTTGAATAAACACATAATTGGTTAGCGAGGGTTACGGTAGGAACATCAATCGGTAGATGGGCTGGTTTGGATGGTGGAGGGAACCGTCTTGTCTGTGCCGTTCCAAGTTTGCAGAGAAAACAAAGTTTTTTTTTTGACAGCTGTTGACATCCTGGATTATTTCTTGTTCGATTAGCACATTTTGATAAAAATAATTTTTTTAAAACCATAAAAATCAATAAAATACAGTAATAATGAAATAAAAATATTTTGAGGTTCGTGGTGTATTGAGAGTGCATCCAGGTCGACATTTGTGCCGGTCGCCCCCAGTGCAAAAGGTTCCGATCCTTGAATTTCCGTATTTTTTAAAGAAATTTTTTCTAATTTGTTTTATTTTTGTTTTTATTATCGGAAAGGTTATTTCTTTCATTTGAGCTTCAATCTTCTACGAGTGCCAGGTCCCTTTAAATAAAACTGATCTGAAAATTAGGGAAATAACAAACGTCATCGTCCGAGGCGAAGGGGCATGCTGAAAAACATTTTGCGTCTATTTTGAACAATCAAAAAAAAAGTTATTTTTCATTTTTTTCATTATATCATATAAGTAGAGAGGGCAATGGGGTATTAATAAACAAACCCAAATATTTATTCCTTATACTTCGCTTATAGAATCGAGTGTGCTGAATCTAACAAAAGCAAAGAAAGGCATACAAAATGATAATATAATAAAATATAGGGATTTATCAAAATCTTCGATTGACTCCCCATCTACCGTAACCAATGGGGGCGAGTTAGCGCGAATTTATTACTGAAAATGTTTCATTCTGATTTTAAAATATTTAAACAATATTTTTATTCATTTTTGTGTATGCCACTTTGAGAACTAATGAAAGTGGATATAATACTAGTGAATTTGAGAGAAAAAGCTAGAATGCGAACGAGAATTCGATGAAATTCGAAAATGATGAAGTGCTGTCTTCAAGGCCGTTAAGCGATACTTCCGAGTAATAGTAGCCAACCGGTTTCACAAGTAAAAGAGTCTCCAGCACCCATAGAACGAGCTGTGATAGGCTAATAAGAACTGGCCAAAAAGATAACGATGCTATAGGTCTGAAAGTTCGGAAGACAGCGAAAATGAGTGATTTTTGGTGTTTCAAAACTGCAAAACTATAGTTCCGAGTGAAAGTTCAGGTATTTGCTTGTGATCGTAAGGCACCCCATGCCCCAATGGATGTTCCATGAAAGTGCTATCAGACGGGCCGAGCGTTAACGGAAGTTGTAGGTTAAGAAAGTTTGGAGAAACAGTGCTACGTTTGCGAGAAGAATAACGCTTATGTACGAATAATCTGAGTAAACCGTATGAACGATAGTGTGCATGGGTATGTCAGGCACCGAATTGACAAAATAAAAGGGTAATTGAATTCAATTAAAGACGGAATTAATTTTCAAAGACAAGATACTAAAAAATCAGTTCTCGATACTCGCGAAAGCTTTGAAGAGCATTTCTGTAAGAAAATTCGTCTTGGAACACACGATGCCCTCCCTATATATAAGGAAGAAAAAAGTATTTACATTAGTTTATAATTTTTCTCGATATTACAGAATCGAGGAATGTTTCAATAGCGATCGCACCTTTCCTACATTCCACTTTCAGTGGTCTCTTCACAGAATATTCCGCGATTAGTTGTCCATCCACTCTCCATTTATCCTTCAGCGAGCAAATCAACAATTGGTTTCCTTTGAATTTAGATTTTTGTTATTATCTATGTATAGAATATATTACTTTTCACTAGTACCGCCTTTCCCGTCTCGCCATAACTGTAATATTGTTAATACGTGAACGGATAACGTTTGTGTACAACCCGTACGTTTGACGTTTATACACGTTTTGAGCTTTAAAATACGGCGTTGTAACTTACAATAAACCATATTCTGGTAATTCGCAGAATACGAGGATTTCATCAGAGTTATCATCCCAAGAAAAAGCTGCTGGTCCATCTATGGTACATACTGCAAGAATTAAGTTTCCATTCAATAGAGAGCTGAAAACCTACTATCCATTCTTTCTTCGTGTGATAAGTCCGTTGTTCTTACTGGTGACCTCAACTTGCACATTGATTGGTCTAATCCTTCTCTTGCCACTGGACAATCAGTTTCTCTCGTTTCCTCCCCTACTCTGGGTACCAACTTTCTCGACATTGTCCTTGCTCCTCCTGACCTAATCTCTCACTGTAATGTATCCTCTCCGTTCAAGAACTCTGACCACTCGAGTGTTACTTTCCATCTTTCCTGGCCTTTTATTGTTCCGATTTCTATTCCTTCCTTTGATTTCCGTAAGACTGATTTCATTGGTCTAAACTCGACTCTCTCTAGCACCGATTGGTCTTTGATCTTTGATAATTTCTCTGATATTTCCCATATGTGCTCTCAGTTTGTTGATTATCTTGCTCACCTATTCACTTCCTTTGTCCCTTTCAAGAAGGAACTCCTTCCATTCGAGAATTACCCTCCTCATATCAAGTCTCTTCTTAATCATAAACGTTGTCTCTTTAATACGCTCTCCTTTGCACCAGTCAGATCCCAATTCATTATTGTATCATCTAGGCTTAACTCTGAGATAAGGAAGTTTATTCGTAACAAGGAAAACAAGCTTTTATCTGGCAATCGCAGCCGATCGTATTATCGTTACATCTCGACTCGCTTTAAACCTCGTTCCTCAATTGCCCCCTCCCTATTCGACTCTCATGGTAATACTCTGATAGATGACTCTGATAAGGCTGAAGCGTTTGCTTCCTACTTCGAATCTGTTTTCACTGCTGATGATGGTCTTCTCCCTCACTGCCCCCTTACCATTCCTCAAACTATGCCTTTCTCTATTATTCTCCCTATTGATATTGCTCACCATCTTAGAGGTGTTTCCGAATCTTGTTCTCTTCCTTCCGATGGTATTCCGTCAATTATTTTCAAGAAGTGTTACTTGTCTCTTTCTGAACCTCTTCCTCATATTATGAACTACAGTTTGATGCTTGGCCAAGTTCCTTCTCTCTGGAAGCGTGCTTTTGTTGTTCCTATTCCTAAGGTCACTTCACCCTCTTCCTTGTCTGACTTCCGTCCTATTTCACTCACTCCCATTCCTAGTAAAGTCATGGAACGAATTATTAAACCTAAACTTGTTCGTTGGTGTGAAAATCATTGTATTATTCCTTCTGAGCAACACGGATTCGTCCGTGCAAGTCAACAGTTTCTCAACTTCTTGTGTATGTGTGTGTACTCAGACTTGGCGTGAATCTCTTGATAGAAATGATTGTGTTGACGTCGTTTATGTTGATCTAGCTAAGGCATTTGATACGGTCTCTCACTCTAAACTCCTCCATAAATTTAATTGCTTAGGTTTTCGTGGTTGTCTTTTTAATTGGATTTCTGATTTTTTGCTCGATCGTCGTTTACAAGTAAAGGTTGGAACCTCTCTCTCTTCTGAGAGAGTGGTATTAAGCGGGGTGCCACAAGGCAGCGTATTAGGTCCTCTCCTCTTTCTTATCTACCTTTTCGATTTACCCCGGGTTCTCTCTCCCTTCCCACTAGTCAACTTCCGTCTCTTCGCTGATGACATCAAACTGTACATCACGCATAAACCTAACGATCTTCCATCTATCCCCTCTCAAATTCAACAAGGGCTACAGGGTATCCTAGAATACTGCGAAACCTGGCAGTTATCGGTTGCAGAAACGAAATGCACCGCCCTTTACATAGGTAAAAACAATCCTCTTCACCAATACTCTCTCAACTCCTTCCTTCTCCCTCTCCCTTCTTCTGTCTCTCCTCCCCATCCAATTAGAGATTTAGGAGTTTACATTGATCCTTCACTCTCTTTCCTTCCACATATCGACATCATTTGTAAGAAAGCGAATATGCTTATTTATCTTCTGTTTAGATCTGTTTCGTGTACTTCTAGTGACCCCTATATCAGAGCATATAAGTCATTCATTGTCCCTATTCTAGAGTACGCTTCCCCTGTTTGGTCACCTTCAGCTAAAGTACCCATTAGACAATTAGAAAGATGCCAGCATCTTTTCACTCGATTATTACATTATCGTACTTCCCCTCTTATTTCATCTCTTCCTTGCTATGATCAGAGACTTGTAACTGCTAACTTGCGATGTTTGTATCTCCGTCGTGCTGTTGCTGATATTCTATTCTCTCAAGATAATCAATGGAATTGTTGATCTACCTATGTCACATTTCTACTCATTCCGTAATGTATCGACTAGACACTATGCATTTTCCCTTCATATCCCAATTGCTCGTAGGGAAAATTTACGACACTCGCTCTAGATCCATAAGATATACATGGATGGAACGGTCCCCTTCCCGTTCTGAGGCCTCGTCCACCTCATCTGTCAAGAGCATCTGTGGGAGTACCAACTCCAACTGTCCCTTCTTCCGTCTCTACCCCCCCCCTCCCCCTTACCCACTCCCCCTCTCTCTTTAAACCTTCCAATCTGTATATGTTATTCACATGTTGTCACACCCTTTGGGGTGTATCAAATAAATAAATAAATGCATCCGCTTCCCTATCGCTATGGTTACTGCAGGCAATAGGCAGAAGAAAAGCGATATAGTCCTCATTCAGTCCCTCAAGAGGAATCGCGAAATGCTTACATTCGAATTCGATCTCAAGCTTCAACATAATAGACTGGTGGTTAAGCCTTTTGGCTCGGTAAAAGACACTGCGATAGTCGAAAACGTTCTTGTTTTCTTTGCTGTCAACAGATTAGTGTGGATCCGTGCCGCTGGCGGTGCGGGGAGCTAAAGCTATTGAAACTCCCACAAATGGGGGGGGGGGGGGAAACCTCTGCTCAAATTTTGATGAGCTCAGCCAGGTTTCCGGCTCAATATGGATGACTTATTGATGAGGAAATAGGTATTGGACAGGGGAATTAAGAGAGGAGAATGGTTTATCCTATAGATGACGGTGCCCAGAGTGTGGATGATTAGGAAAGGGGCGAGAGGGGGATCACCAACCCTAGGGAATTGTTTTTCCAGTTTGTTTCGTACTGCTTCCACTATAATACTCGATTATATTTCGTGTGGAAAGCTGAGTTAATAAATATTTCATCGATTGATTTCAATTTCAGTCTGAATGGATGGCGATCTATCAGACATTCAAGAGCAGAGAGCGCACCTCGAGGTCGAGCAGCCCAAAATGACTGAAGCGAGTGGACAAAACGAGATGGGTGGAGGAGGAAGAGATATTACCGCGAAGCACACGGTTAGAGGATGAATCAAACCTACTTAAAGTTAGAGGATGAATCAAACCTACTTAAAATCTACTTAAATCAAACCTATTCTGATCAATCAGAGCCATATTAATGGAATGAAAGTGAGGGAAGAAAACTGTCCAATATCACAAATATGAAAGCAAACAATGAATTACGATTATAATAGCTCGTATTTATCACCCTCCTTCCTCTATTATCTATATTCCGTTCGTTATCATCAATCAGAATGCAACAAATCAGACATGAAAGGATTTTTTTTAACAGAGAACAGATAGATTCTAAAATATCCATTCGAAATCTAGACAGGATAGAACTGGGCCAAATCAGGAAACGACTGATGTCGAAAATATTCGAAATCGCATGTAAAAACGCAGAATTACAGGAGTCAAATGCACTTGAGGAACTTGGGATCGAGGAAGAGGAAATGGAGAAGGGATCGAATGTGACGAAAGCAGAGCTCAAAAAGGAGAACGGTGAACTACGGAAGACCATCGACGAACACAGGGCGTCCATGGTGCACTTGGATGACAGTAACAAAGGTGAGGCGTAGTCTAATGAAGATCGGAAGCTCAGAAATAAGGACATTATCAATCAAAGACGTTTCAGATGACGAGGAAGACGCTAAGAAGTGGCGGAACTTTCTCATGTTCAATAAGTTCAGTGGAATCTCAGGCGATGGAATTCCGAGGCATCTCAGCACCAGCGACTACAAGTGTGTTTACTACCATTTCCTACGGTGATTCTGCAGATGGGGAAAACAATGTTTGCCATTGAGAAAGTCGAAGTTCGAGATGACTATTTCCTATTTCATTCCAGTGGCGGGATTCTACTGAGCCCCAATTCCGGTGTCACTCGAGTAGGAGGGGATACGGCGCGGTACGAGTGGAAGGAGCGGAGCCCCCGCGAGTCGGAAGAAGTACTCAGAGGCTGGCGCAGAGCGAATAGCCAATCGCCGATGAGGAGAAGATGACGCGCATGAAGGGGCAAGTCATGGAGATGACCTCGGCAAACGGCTGGGAAGTGGTAATCGTTCCAGAGCCGTGGGGCGCGGGGACCAGCGCCCACTACAATGGGTTCCTGATGGAGTGGGCCGGTGAGCAGCCGAATCATGGAGTGGTCAGGGTGCTGGTCGGAGAGGGCGCCACCACGACGGGAACACCGGTGTCAGCCATGCAGATGCTGCATCCGTGGATGAGAAGGGACCACTGGGAGTTTACCTTGGATGCCTGGAGTAGTGGGAAGCAGTGGAACCCAAAGCAGTCAGAGAGGGAACTGGAGGACAAGGGATTCGAAGACCCGGAGGAGATGTCGAATGAGATTGTGCATACACGAAATGAAGAGATGAAAGGGAGAGGAGAAGGAATGGATCAGACCGCGAAGCGCAAGGAAAACACGGTAAAAGGATGAGTAAACCCTATTAAATTCTTTACATTCTGATCAATCAGAGCGATAGTAATATAATGATCGTGTGGGAATGGAACCTACAAATACATATAATAATTTGTATTCGAAACAAAACGATTGTGTCCAATATCACGAATATGAAAGCGAAAATAAATGACGACTATAATAGCAACATAGTAATCGCCATCCTTCGTCTTTTCTCTATATATCGGCCGCTATTATCAAGCAGAATGTGAATAATGATACAAGAAAGGATTACTTTTTACCGAGGACTTATTCAAAAATATCCAGCCAAAATCTACACAGGATACAACTGGACCAAATCAGAAAACAACTGATCTCTTAGAATAGGAAAATCTGAAAAATTAGAAAAAAAGTAGAATATGCGGAAAATTAACGTCGAATTACAGGAGCCGAATGCACTGGAGAAACTTCGGGTCGAGAAAGAGGAAATGAATGAGGAATTTAATATGACCATAGAAGAACTCAAGAAGGAGAACGCTGAGCTCCAGAAGAC
Source organism: Pristionchus entomophagus (assembly GCA_036245825.1). NCBI lineage: Eukaryota > Metazoa > Nematoda > Chromadorea > Rhabditida > Neodiplogasteridae > Pristionchus > Pristionchus entomophagus. The sequence continues at coordinate 6,336,214 of BTSX01000001.1, forward strand.
TGTCGAGGAACATAGGGTAGCCGTGGTGCAGATGAACGTCAGAAATATAGGTGAGGTGTATTTTAATGAAGATCGGAATCTCAAAAATAAGGATATTATCAATCAAAGGGAGACGTTTCAGATGATAAGGAAGACGCAAATAAATGGCGAACCTTTCGCAAGTTCAATGAATTCTGTGGAATCGCACGCGATGAAGTCCCGAGGCACCTCAGCACCAGAGACTACACGTGTGTTTACTACCATTTCATACGGGGATTCTTCCAATGGGAAAGCATGAAAAAGATCGTTTAGTTAAAAAAAACTGAGAAGGTTTCCCATTGATAAAGTTGAAAATTGTTGTAACTGCTTCATTCCAGCATGGTCGTCGACAAGTACTCGCCAGAAGAAAGAGTGCATGACGTGCAAAGCGGATCCACGACCACTGAACCAAGTCTGGCCTGCGTGCCCTCTTCAATATGCCCATACCACATTTGATACTCTGAAAGAGTACGCCATGATGAGGAGTCTTGTCGAGAAATGGGCCGACACGCCTCGTGAATCCTGCACGAGCGATGAAGATGGTTGCCAGTTCGCTCAATGAGCAACATCTGACAGAGAAGATCGTAGAGGAGACAGTGCTCCGTATCTGCACGCATGCGCTTCGATCAATTACCGATCCATCCGGCGACTGGCGATTCATACCGGAGAAAATCGATCATCGCTTCCACACCGCCTATCGAAGGGCACTTGGTGAGGCCGTTGAAACTTCCTGCGGCTATGGTGGCATTCTGGTGAGACCCAATGCCGGGGTTACTCGAGTGGGAGGGGACACGGCGCGGTACGAGTGGAAGGAGCAGAGTCCCAGCGAGTGGGTGGACGTGCTCAGCGGCTGGCGCAGAGCAAACAACCGGCGTTCGCCTAAAATGGTGATGATCTTCTGGCCAAGACAGTGGGAGAAGGAGCAGATGGTGCATATGAAATGCCGAGTCATGGAGCTGACCTCGATAAACTGCTGGGAGATTGTAATTGTTCCAGAACCGTGGGGCGCGGGGACCTGAGCCCACTACAATGGCTTCCTGATGGAGTGGGCCGGTGAGCAGCATAATCACGGAGTGGTCAGGGTGCTGGTCGGAGAGGGCGCCATCACGACGGGAACGCCGGTGTCCGCAATGGAGAGGCTACATCCGTGGATGAGAAGGGACCACTGTGAGTTTGCCTTGGATGCCTGGAGCAGTGGGAAGCAGTGGAACCCAAAGCAGTCGGTGAGGGAACTGGAGGAGAAGGGATTCGCAGACCCGGAGGAGAGGGCGAATGAGATGGAACGTGCAAGAAAGGAGAAAAGAACAGAGGGTGGAGACAATGTGGAGGCGTGGCCAAGAGGGACACTTGGAGCGGAAGTGCCACAAAGTCATGAAGTCTGTATTCGAATGGGATAGAGCAGGACCTTCCCATGAAGGGCAGGGATCCAGCCAATAATTGAAGGAAGATTTGAAGTGGTCTGATCCCGCGGGAGATTTTACCTACATTCTCGCAACGTTCTAGTTTCGTATTTGTTTTTTTCGTCTAATTACTCGTCGTTATTATGTATTTTTCGTGCAAAAAACATCATCATAAAACTATTCCCTACTCAATCCCGCACTTTCTTTTCCTGCCACTCATTATACGGACTACGGTCTAACATATATTCATGAGAGATGGATTTGTTTATTCAGCCGAATGTTCCATCCAAGAAATTACGATGTGTAACGGGGCGAAAGGGAGGAGTAGAATTTAGTGCGAAGGGATTACGGAACAGGGAGGGGGTCGTTTTCACGTATTCCAGTCATCTACCATATTGCTTGCCAATATGACGAGGTCGATTCCGTCTACATCGACTATAGCTATCGTCAAAATCCCTGGTCGTCCTATTTCATTCTCTATCTCATTTATCAGTAAATCTATCGTTTTCTCTTCATACTTCGAGTCACGAATATTCGATGGAATCTATGACACTCTCCTCTTTTCCCACACTTTCTCGTCTCTCTGACCAGAGCGCATGCGATTTGAGGAGAGTCAATTCCGATTTGTCATCACTACTACCGATCATTGCCTTTCATTAAAGGATCCCATCGCTATTCTCTTTCGACCACACTATCATCCATCCTCTCTCTATTATCATACTCCAGTTCTCTGATGCTCGGAATGCGAAGCTAGAACAGATATAATACAGAATTTTGATACAAAAATTGTATTTTTTTTAGCAGTGGCTGGCGAAGCAAAGCCACTGCTCCAGCCCCACCCAGTTCCTCTCATCTACAACCAGGAAGTGAGATTCCACCCAAGATAACCCAGAACGAATTCTGCTTCACGTCTCCAATCATTGTATGTGTTCTTGTGGTGGTAAATGGGCATCCGATTCTCTTCATTTCCCATACTCTCTCTGACTGGCGAGAGATCATGCGAAAAGAGGAAGGTCGATGACGATTAGTCACCACTAATGTATACGTGACTGTGACTGTGAGATAAACTTCTTTGATAAGATAAATATTAAGTTTATTCGATCATAACGGAGATAGGAATGAAGACGAGCATGTTGTGTGGGTATTGTTTTGTTTGAGAAATTCCGGTCAGGGATGTTCAAAAAAATTCCCGAACTCCTCATTTCTCATGCGCTCTCGACGGTTAGAAACACGAGAGAGCATGAGAAATGAAGAGGGAGGGACGTTTTTTTTGCTCACTCTTGATTCGGATCAGTGAAGAACAGTGGACATTCATTAGAGGGATTGGTTAGGATAGATCAAGAAGGAATGACTGGTGGCTACTTATCGCGTCCGCAAGAATATAAATGGGACTCGATCTTGGCGATCTTGTTATGTCAAAATTGTATGTTGCATTTGAGAAGTATAGGACATTATGTAGTACGGATCGGTTGTTCAACGATACGAATTTCGCAGCAGGGTGACTACTTAGTCTCAGCTGCGGCAACTCTTCTGCCCGCTGTCTTGGGAGGAGGAGTTGCTCCATCCGACTCGCTGTCGTCCAACTCCATGTCCTCCTCGTCTCTGGCCGCCTTCTGAAAGACATTTATTATTGATAACAAATCGGCTTCGACTTTCCTCAATTCGCACGCTCTCTCGCTAGATAGAGAACATAGAGTCGGGTCCGGATTTCCATGACTATTGCGCATTATTTAATCGTTCCAAAATTGGAATTTCGAGCTTTCGCAAGGAATCACGAAGTATTTCCGTGTGCTTCGATGCACCTAATTTTCTTCACCTACCGGATTGAAGAAAATTTTACTGCGCCAAGAAACTGATAAGCTTTTATATATCCCAGTGCCTGCTTGTGATGGCAAATCATCGTGCGACTCTCCTTAATTCACACACTCTCTAGTCGGTCAGAGAATCGAGAGAGTGGGCGGAATGAGGAGACTATATTCTTATTCGTCATAACTAGTACTTACCCGGCGCTTTGTACGTCCCTGCTGCGCTGCTGCGCGTGCAGGTCTCGTAGAAGAGACAGCGCCTCTGAAATTGGATAATTACAACGAAACAAGCTTAGGAAAAGGGAAGGTGAGGAAGCTGACTATAGTAACAGTGGCGAACGTATCTGAATATCGTTTTCAATGATTATGATCATCATCAGCGCAGTGATATAGCATTTTTCATTTCTTAGATCGTTTCAATAACCGGTTTCGTTCATACTGTCAAAATCTCGAAAACATCGATGAATTACAATGCAATTACGTGGAAGTGTGACAAATACATCTGCCTGGTGCCGAAAGAGATCCTATTCTCGCATTGCTCACTATGGAGGTACTCCAGTCTCCTCGATTCGCGTGCTCTCTCACCGATCAGAGAAACGAGAGAGCGCGCGAAATGAGGAGAGGCAATCCTCGAATAGTCAACACTATTGCTCACCTGCCCTTCACTGACGTCTTCTTCTTCTTCTTCTTGCCGTATTCCTCCTCGCTGTCGGAGATGTCACTGTTGATGTCCGATGAACCGCGTCTGTAAGTGAGTTTTGTTCATCTCAGATTGTTTCATCAGCTATCTCTGATATCTCTCATGTTGTCAAAAGCGCCAAAACGTCGATGAATTGCATTTCATAATGAAAAAAGTCTGTGAATGAGTTTTGACAAGAAATTATTTTAAAATAATTTCAGCAAACTGTTCAACTTCACCATCGTCGAAAGTAATACAATGGGGCGGAATAGCTGGGTTAGGACTCTCGTATCCCGGCTATTGTGCTTTCCCTGTTAGAGAGAGAAGGAAGTGCCCGGCTGGAGGTCAACAAAGATTCAATTGCGAGAACTGAGGAACATCGTGGACTGTTGATCATCGCTATTGCACGATTGATCAAAGGAACAGTCGGAACGAGCAACACCACCACTCAATTACCGATAATACTTGGTATGGAGCGAACAAATTCACTAAACATTGCCTATTGAATCTAAAAAGATAAATAGACTGTCAATAGTGTTAGATTATGTTTCCGTCCTTTGAGTGAATGATGAACAGATAGTGATGCAAAATCGGCCGGGACTCTTCTCAATTCTCATACAAGTCGGTCAGAGAAACGAGAGAGCATGCAAATTGAGAACAGTCGCGGCCAATTTGCATTCGCTAGTGGCTAACCTCTTCTTTGTATCCGCCTTCACATTGACTTTTCTCGCTCCACTTCTTCCAACTTCCGCTTTCTGAACCTTTACCACTCCGCCAGGCATCTCAACTTCCGCCTGCAAGTGTTCTATTTAATTTGTATTTCACTCATTTCCAGGACACAACAATAAATGAAATTCTGCCGAGCAATTCATAATTGACACTTATCGTCAATGATCGCATTGAAAGTAAGAGCGGAGGAAGTTCTGGCGAAAAACTAGACCAGGGTGAATTCAAAGAGATATAACACGCATGTCGCCTAAGAATCGAATAGAATCTGGGGTTGGTTGGCACATTTTTTTACCCATTAGTTTCTGCGCATTTTTGGATACCCCCTAGGGTCCCTCACGAGATAGCGTCGTGTTTTTTTTGCATAAGATCGCATTTGAACGGAAGGTAGGTCATCAAACTTTTCAAGAGCCGAAAACCGCACTTTTCGGATGGATGCCATGTCTTCCGGAGTGGTCTAGGAGGTTGGTCGTCAACAGAAAAAATGCGCCTACGGTCATGGAGAACACGCCTACACAACTGGCCCATCGATAACTACATTTGCATTTTCGTAAATCGATTAAAACTTTTAATGATCACCACATATTCGGGCCATAAAATATTATGAGCTCATTCAGTAGATCTCGTCATGACGAATCGAACGGTATGCTGAACATACAAGAAATTGTTCTGGGGCTGCGAGTTAATGACGTTTTTTTGTATTTTTTCGAACTTTCATTCCCCATTCTCTCGCTCATTCCGACCATTGTCGCCCTCTCATTTCGCGTTTTCGCGATCGGCGAGCGCAATCGCTTGATGATTGGCGCTTCAGCCAGCACTGATTGCATGATTTAGTCATGGATATGTTCTTTTCATGCCTAAACAATACGAGAATCGAGAAATTATTATCATTAGATTCGTTTATCGATCATAGTCAGTTTGATAACGTTTACAGATAAATCTCGGCCATATCTTCATTAATGCACAAAATCTACTTCATCCATTGCATCATTATCATCTTCTTCTCCCTCACTCCCCCCCCTCCTCCTCTTCTGACTCCTCAATAACCGTCCTCTTCCTAGTGCTTCCCTTGGCCGATCGCTGTTCCTTGTAGATGTAAGACCACATCCACCTTCATTGACGAGCTTTCGTCCGATCTCGACGTAAATCTCCACGGTAAAATCCAAGGTAGAAGATGAAGGCGGCCACATGGATGGATCATTCTGGTCATCTCTCGATCCGAATAATAAGGAGGGCAAGATTGCTGATGAAGAAGAGGAGGATATGAAAGATTCAGTGAGTTGTGTCAATGATGTAAATTTCCATTTATTCATATCATTTATTATAAACTCTCAGGACCTGTTCTATTGTTCGACACCGGGCTGCATAAAAGACTTCATCAGTACCCGTTGGCTCATCGAATATGAGTTTAGAGGGGCATGTGTTTACCACAAAGAAAACGTCGATGCCCGATCATGCTGTTGCGAAATTCAACGAGCTATTAAAGTGTCTGACATTTGAGATGAACTTTTCGTTGAGGTTCTACGAAGAGCAAGGCTGCCAAGATTCCGAAAACGACGAAAGCAGCTCAGAAAACAAGCGCGAAAAGCGCTAAAACACAGACTAGTGTGCGATCGGCCAAGGGAAGCACTAGGAAGAGGACGGTTATTGAGGAGTCAGAAGAGGAGGAGGGGGGGGGGGGGAGTGAGGGAGAAGAAGATGATAATGATGCAATGGATGAAGTAGATTTTGTGCATTAATGAAGATATGGCCGAGATTTATCTGTAAACGTTATCAAACTGACTATGATCGATAAACGAATCTAATGATAATAATTTCTCGATTCTCGTATTGTTTAGGCATGAAAAGAACATATCCATGACTAAATCATGCAATCAGTGCTGGCTGAAGCGCCAATCATCAAGCGATTGCGCTCGCCGATCGCGAAAACGCGAAATGAGAGGGCGACAATGGTCGGAATGAGCGAGAGAATGGGGAATGAAAGTTCGAAAAAATACAAAAAAACGTCATTAACTCGCAGCCCCAGAACAATTTCTTGTATGTTCAGCATACCATTCGATTCGTCATGAGATCTACTGAATCAGCTCATAATATTTTATGGCTCGAATATGTGGTGATCATTAGAAGTTTTATTCGATTTACGAAAATGCAAATGTAGTTATCGATGGGCCAGTTGTGTAGGCGTGTTCTCCATGACCGTAGGCGCATTTTTTCTGTTGACGACCAACCTCCTAGACCACTCCGGAAGACATGGCATCCATCCGAAAAGTGCGGTTTTCGGCTCTTGAAAAGTTTGATGACCTACCTTCCGTTCAAATGCGATCTTATGCAAAAAAAACACGACGCTATCTCGTGAGGGACCCTAGGGGGTATCCAAAAATGGCTTCAGCCCATTTTCGACTTTTTCATTGTGCAGATGTTTATTTCTTCCTTAGGCGACACGCGTGATAACTACTCAATTGCGAATAGAAAGTCTCGCGACACAGCTAGAATATCGAGTGGGCGCGTGTGGGCAAAGAGGGGATGTTTACTCTAGTAACACGATAAGTGGTCTTTATAGTCCTCAATAATTGTGTTCGAAAGGCAGGGGAACGCGTAACGAATAAATACAATTAGATGAATGCTGAAATTGCAACCTAGAATGACTTGCCACATAACGCGAATGTCGAATGGGCGCGAGGAACAAGAGAGGCGATGTTTACTCCTATTTCGCGACACTTTTCCTGCAAAAATTGATTCAAGCGAAGTAAGGCAGTTGATGAAAATGTAAGCCTAACACAGCGGAATGATAGAAACAAACGTGAAACAGTGTAAACCGTAAGGTGGATAAGCGAGCCGATGTTTTCTCCCTTCTACGCACTGCCTCTACCACCCTGCAACGGGGCGTAAACACCCCGTGACCCTCTCGCGTCCCCTCACTCTATCTTTCTCTCTCTCTCTCTCTCTCTCTCTCTCTCTCTCTCTATCTCTCTCTCTCTCTCCCTCTCTTTCTTTCATTCTCTCTCTCTCCCTCTCTTTCTTTCATTCTCTCTCTCTCCCTCTCTCCTTCTCTCTTTCTTTCTCTCTCTATATCCGTCTCTCTATCTTTCTTTCTTTCTCTCTCTCTCAACCTCTCTCTCTATCGCTCTGTCTCTCGCGTCCCCTCACTCTCTCTCCCCACGCTGTCTCTCGGCGCACACTACATGCACACCAAACTCCCTCTTTCTCTCTTTCTCTCCCACCCTATCTATTCATCTCTCGCTCCCTTCCGTTCAACCGCAAATTTTCTTTTCTGGTTTCTTTTGGTCAGAATGGATGGAAACAACAATATAAATTGACAGAAATTAATTGAAATGTGATCTTTATATTTTATAGACTTGCCACCATCCAATTTATTCCATACATTTATCTTTTTGATTCATCGATATTTAAATGTATTATGGTTTTCTTCCGATTATTTCATTGTGAAGACGGAGGAACAGAAGGGGGAGTCGCAGAATCGACTTGTTTCGGAATCCCATTGTTTCTTAAGACGGCATCTCGCTAATTTGAGACCACCCCCCACGTTGAGCTAGCGATGAGAATCAGAAGCCCATGCTTGGGTGCTGGAAGGGTCTTGGTACCATAGTGCACAAACCATGACTTATTTGTTGCTACAGCCGTGGCACTGGGAGATACATGATTTTCAAGTTAAAATGGTCGAAAAATCAAATTTTCGCAACCGATCGAGATAGACCCAATTTCTTTTTTGCATTAATTTAGAGGTGCCCTGGGGCTGAAATAACTGTTCTGATCGATTACTGCTCATTGGGAAATTCACTTTTTAGACATCAAGTCGCCGATTTTCGCCAAAAGTTCCAGTGACCACTATATACGTTTTGTAGCCCGTGCAATTCTGTATCGAAAAATCTTAAAGAGGGATTCAGCAATCGATGATAAATTTGTCATCTATTCGATTAACTCCAAAAAATGCTCGATTTCGACCGTTTTTCAAGCATAACTTTTTTCTTTCATGATCTGACGAACTCTAACACCCAAAATCGATCTCTACAAAAAAAGTTACGTCAGAATAAAATTTTCCGAGATGCAAATTTTTCCACTTTTTCCATGACCCCAGGTTAATGGTCATTTTTTTGTCAAAAAGTGAGAATCTCAGAACTATCTGACGATAGGTGTACCCGACGTATTTTTACCCGTAGATGTCGAATTTTGATACTAGAGCTCACCAAAATACAAAACAAAAAAGTTACACCCGAAAAACTTGACGATTTTCAATTTTAGAACATAACTTTTTTCCATTTTGATTTTGGTGAGCTCTAGTGTGAAAATTCGTCATCTACGGGTAAAAATACGTCGGGTACACCTATCGTCAGATAGTTCTGAGATTCTCACTTTGTGACAAAAAAATGACCATGAACCTGGGGTCATGGAAAAAGTGGAAAAATTGCATCTCAAAAAAATCTGATCATATTTTATCCTGACGTAACTTTTTTATGTAGAATTCGAATTTGGGTGTTACAGATCATCAGATCATTATAGAAAAAAGTTATGCTTGAAAAACGGTCGAAATCGATTATTTTTTGGAGTTAATCGAATAAATGACAAATTTATCATCGATCGCTGAATCCCTCTTTAGGATTTTTCGATACAGAAATGCACGGGCTACAAAACGTATCTAGTGGTCACTGGAACTTTTGGCGAAAATCGGCAACTTGGTCGAAAAAATCGAAACCTAATGTCAAAATAGTGAATTTCGCAATGAGCAGTAATCGATCAGAGTAGTTATTTCAGACCCCCAAGGCACCTCTAAATTAATGCAAAAAAGAAATTGGGTCTATCTCGATCGGTTGCGAAAATTTGATTTTTCGACCATTTTAACTTGAAAATCATGTATCTCCCAGTGCCACGGCTGTAACAACAAATAAGTCATGGTTTGTGCACTATGGTACCAAGACCCTTCCAGCACCCAAGCATGGGCTTCTGATTCTCATCGCTAGCTCAACGTGTCCGGGCAGGGGCCAAAATGCTTGCAAATTACCGAGATGCTGTCTTAAATTAGACGAAAATCATTTTTGTTCAGCATAAAATCTGTGAAAAAGTCCTGTTAGAAAAAGAGCCAGGACAAAACAACTAATCAACCATTTGACATGAACAAGAACATACAGTACTGGCTAATCGCATTGGGTATCGGCAGCCGCTGCGGCCCGCCACGGACTTTTTTCCGCGGATTGATTTAGCGCAAAGCTGAGACATTTTCAGACATCAGGGTGTTAATTTTCATAATCGCCAGTCCATTTCCGATCGGAATCACTATTAAATGATATTTTGTTCTTCGATTTACCAGAATATCACGCGTGTCGCCTAATTTTCGAGTAAAATCTGGGGGTGGTTGGCACATTTTTTGACCCATATGGTTATATAGGGGTGATCCGAAAGTATCTTCCGCTTTTTAAAAACTTTTATTTCTTGCGAACTATAAGGCAAAATCCAAAACTCTATTTAGTATTAACTGAAGATGTAGATGATCTAAAATATTATATCTTAATATTGCGAAAACATTGCGTAATGATGACGAAATACAGTATCCTCCATAAGTCACCGGGCACTTTTTCTTTCTTTCATAACTTTTGACTCATGATAGATTTCTGGTTGAAACTTGGTCATGTCCTAGCACATCCATCGTGTGTTAGGGAGATGCAATTGGGATATCACACAACTCCCTGGTTGTTGAGTAATGATTTTCCAGTCGAGCATTACTTTTTCAAACAATCGAAATTCTTACATGGAATTTTTCCTGCTTACCACACTTTCTGATATTTTAGACTTGTCCGTGGGCTACCCAGAAAAAAAATTTCAGGAGATATGAGAGCCCATGATATCATGAATCAAAAATGATAAAATTCATAATGCCTGGAAAAGTGCCGATTTCGGCAGTTTCTAAATTTTATCATTTTTTATTCATGATATCATGGGCTCTCATATCTAAATTCGCATCCTACGCATACATATACACATGCAAAAAATATAGTCAGGAAGTTCTGAGATGAAAAGTTTTTCGACCATGAAAAATTTCAACCATGATGGGATCATGGTCATGTTTTGACTCGAAAATTGATTGACCTCGGATTTTCGGTTGCCTGAGGCGGGAAAGATATTCAAATGTTCTACAAAATTTGGAATCGTATATTCCCTAGATATGCTACCATCGTACCCTGGAACCACATTTTTACAAAAATCACCCTCAACACTGTAAACATCCAAATATGTGTAATGTGAAAAATTGAAAATTCGTGTCCTGAAGGCAAATTTCGAGTACTCGTTATGTAATTTCAGCGGTAATCCGGAATTATCATAAGGATCATTTTGAGCCTTTGAACGAGTCTCTAGCACGCCTATGAACGAAAATCCATTTTTTCAGGACCCATTTTTGAGAAAATCTGTAGCGAAAGTGCGATAGAGTAGCATCCTGAAATTTTTTTTTCTGGGTAGCCCACGGACAAGTCTAAAATATCAGAAAGTGTGGTAAGCAGGAAAAATTCCAAGCAAGAATTTCGATTGTTTGAAAAAGTTATTATCGACAGGAAAATCATTACTCAACAACCAGGGAGTTGTGTGATATCCCAATTGCATCTCCCTAACACACGATGGATATGCTAGGACATGACCAAGTTTCAACCAGAAATCTATCATGAGTCAAAAGTTATGAAAGAAAGAAAAAGTGCCCGGTGACTTATGGAGGATACTGTAGGTCCAAATGTGTGTTTTCGGGCAACATCTTTGAATTTTTCTATCTCATTGGAGGATTTCGCTGGGAACAGCGGATTTGAAACAAAGATGAAGAGGGATCTGTACTATTAAATAAAAATTGTTAATAGAAAATACCTAAAATGATCGATGAACTAGGTCGAAATCTTACATTTTTTATGACTTTTTTTTTACGGTTTTTTTATGACGGTTTTTCGAATTTTATCCTTCTTGGTAGTGAATTTCCCTCAAATTCTGATATTTCTCGGTTATGATTTATGTGTAATATTTTCAAAATATTGTTGGTAAGAATTTCGCACATTTTCAGAAAAATGTGTGGGAAATTTCGAGTTTTGTTTTGATGATGCAATCGAAAATTAAAAATTTAGGTAGCGAGGAATTTGAGCGTTGTCAACTCCAAACTCCCTTCAGACGATAACATAATTTTTATCTATGCGCAAAACAAAGAACGGATTTTTTTAAATGAAAATTGAGACTGTACACTTTTGATGTGGTTTGGTTAAAATAGTGCCGTTTGTCAATAACATGAGGACATACAGTGCTCAAGTACTTAAATATTAGAGTAATGGTTGCTAGAGCCAGCGCACTTTAGTATGACTTGATAAGTTTCCTAGAACCTGTGAAAAATTTTTTTTCAAAAACGCGGAAGATATTTTCGGATCACCCCTATATATATTTTTCGATAGCTCTTCGGGTCCCTCACAAGATAGCGGCGAGTTTTGTTCCAAATTCACGATTTCAACGACGACAGACGTCGTCAACTTTTTAAAATTCTGAAATGAGCCTTTTTGAGAGACCTGTAGTTTTTTAACGACTAATGATAGAAATATGATTTCAAGAGATAAAATGTGCTAAATGACGAGGCGAATGCGCCTACACAATCATATTTCTATCATTAGTCGTTAAAATTGCAGGTCTCTAAAAAAGGCTCATTTCAGAATTTTGAAAAGTTGACGACGTCGTTGAAATCGAGAATTTGGAACAAAACTCGCCGCTATCTTGTTAGGGACCCTAAGAACTGTCGAAAAATATGTATATATAACTCATTTTCGAATTTTCCAATGTGCCAAGGTTTATTCGAATCTTAGGCGACACGTGTGATATATATTATTCACTGAAAAAGCCTGACCACGAGAACAGGTCATACTTTTTCAGTGAAAAATTTCAAATCCCGTAAAATGACGAATAAATTATGAACTTATAGTGATTTACATCGGAAATGGACTGGAGATTACGAAAATCTACACCCTGATGACTGAAAATGTCTCCGCTTTGCGCTAAATCAATCCGCGGAAACCGCGGTCCGTGGCGGGCCGTAGCGGCTGCCGATACCCAATGCGATTAGCCAGTACTGTAGAATGAAAACTAACTCGGTGCTTTCTGGTTGTTTCTTCTTGTTTCCTCCTTCTTCAACCATCTCCTTCTTATCTCCAGCTCGCTTCTTGGAGACGAAAAGCTGAATTTACAACATTAAATATTTTCGAAATTATTTAATATTTTTTAGTAATTAAATATTGATAAATAACTAACGAAAACGATGACAGCCATTACAGCTAAAACGACGATTCCTCCGATGGAGCATCCTATGATAGTTCCCGTTTGAGACTAAATGAATTTAATTAAAATGTATCTGAAATTATATAAATATTATTCAGTTAAAACGACGTACTTGAGACTCATCGCTTCGATCTGGAAAAAAAACATAAATTGAAAACCAACACATTTCATGGTGATTTGAATCATATATTGAAGCTTTCACAATAAGCTTTCACAACTATTTCCTACGTCCGCTAATAGCCCAAAGCTCTAGAATCTCTCGCGATTCCTCTCTTATTTTCCCATTTATTGGGGTGTACCGAAAGTATTGATCATCTTGTTCTTTTATTTTTTATTTTTGTGGAAGATAATGTCCAATCTCATTCACTCTTTCATGTGTATTGAGGGTAACTTTGAACTATTTCATTCAGTTCTTAGATTGACCAATTGGAACCTACAGATGATGAAAAAAAAAATGAAAATGCGCCACTTTTGATTTCGGAACCCCAGATTTGAAATTTCCCAACTCAGTACAGAATTAAAATGAAAAGCTCATATTGGAAGAGGTCACACTAGCAAATAAAGTTGAGAAATATGATTTATACCGTACCGCGGGAGAATTAGGTCAAATTAAATTTCGTAACGATGATGAAATAAGCCGGGATGTCGTGCAAATAGTTTATTGTTAACTTTAAACTCTCATGAGATGGTGAACTGATTTTTACACATTTGGTAAAGTGAGAATTTAGAAAAAGTGATTTTTTGATGTCTGGTCTGAATGAAGTGGTTTTTTGAAAGTGAATGGATTTCCATGGATGGAGCATCGAAATCGTAGAATAATAGTGGCTCAATCCAGCGCAGCATATAAGGAATCGTTTCGTGCAGTACCAAGCGAAAAATGTATAAGTGATCAATACTTTCGGAACACCTCAATATATTTCATGGTTACATTTCACGATGATCGTTGATCTTTGATCTCTCACCAGGCTGCTCGGTAGTTGTTGTGGTCGTTGTGGTAGATCTTGGGGCGGGATTCGAATCGGCGCAAATGACAGTATCACCCTGAACAATTATTCCATGATTATTAAAACAAGCACGATTTTTTAAAATGTGATCCTTCGTCGAGAAACGATAAATTAGCAAGTTTTCCGTATCTAATCACCTTGAAGAAATCAATCGATTGAGACGTGCTAGTGGTCATTTTCCACTTTCCTTCAGTATTCAAGCACTCAATCTTATCCCCTCGCTCATCTCCGAAATAATTCTCGCCCTTCTTGTTGTAACTTAAATTATTAAAATTATCATTATTATTCGCTTCTCACTCACGAAATCTCTTTTCCATTAATGCATGCGACCTCTCCACTGTCCGCTGGAGCGTAATGGTTCGTTTGTCCTTCATCTACCCCCGTTCAAGAGAGAGAATCTCAAAGAAATCAATCGATTGAGACGTGCCAGTGGTCATTTTCTACTTTCCTTCAGTATTCAAGCACTCAATCTTATCCCCTCGCTCATCTCCGAAATAATTCTCGCCCTTCTTCTTGTAACTTAAATTATTAAAATTATCATTATTATTTGCTTCTCACTCACGAAATCTCTTTTCCATTAATGCATGCGACCTCTCCACTGTCCGCTGGAGCGTAATGGTTCGTTTGTCCTTCATCTACCCCCGTTCAAGAGAGAGAATCTCAAAGTATCTTTTTCTCACAGAACCGCTCGATTATTAAATAAATTGCATTTGATTTGTAACCCCAAATTGTCTATCCCCGTTATTAAGGTTCACTTATTCAAACACCCTGACTTACCTCGTGTTTTCGGAATAGAAGTTTCGAATCTTTGATCTACCCACCAATCCATCCCCATCCATTCCCGTCTACTTTCCCCATCCATCTATCGATCTACTTCATCAAGTCATGCACTACTTTCCAATCAGACATATATTGGATCAGCGGCAAGTTCCATCCGCTACGAGGCTCCCTCTCCTCAGCATTCCAATGTGCGACTGGATTGAGAAGACCGATCCCTCCCCTCCCTTCCCTCCCCTCTCCCTACCCACACCCCCTCCTCACGCATCCTTCCCGAATTTGTGTTTTTTTACGTCTTTGCTACTATCTCGCAAATTCTGTTCTTGTTGAAGCACCTTCAGTGGTGTACGATAAATAAATTAAATAAATAAATAAATGTCAATGCGAAAAACATGTACAATACGAAAAATTAATGTTGTATTTCGGGTATACTTTTACTAACCTGAGAGGTATAGTGAGTGCGATATTCTATCCAGTTTTCATGGCAGGATGTTCCCACACAATCGGATACAGTTATTTCATCCTCTCCGGACACTCCAATATCGTCACACATAGACGTCAACCATCTTTTCATCCCACTCAAGTTGTCAGCGCACTTGATTTCATGCGATTGCTTTGTTATACCACCGACAGTGTACCTTCAAAGATCATGGATTATTCTTGAAACTGTGATGGATTTTATAACATAAGAGCCCGTTCGCCTAAAAGTTGGTCGATTTTTTAAATCATGAATCTTAATGTGATAATTTCATAATTAAACTAACCTCTTCGCCATTCGCATCATTCACAATGAATGGCTCTGGCCACATGCTAATTCCCTCAGTAACAGAAGCTGTGGATTGTCTCCAATCGAATCCAGTAACAGAAGCTTCGGAATCCATCCAGTCACTTGCATCTAAACAAATCGTCAAAATTGATTACACCAATTGGCTATGTTTGATCAGTAAAATTGAGTCCAAAATTTTTATCATTCTTACTTGTCAAATAGCGGACACAGTTGCTCAGAAAGAAACTCTTCCCCTTGCGCATAGCAGTCAGCACGGAGTCAATCAAGGGGCGGGATCAAAAAAGATATGTGCCGGAGAGAATGCCGAATGATGAATCAATGGATTAAGATAATTGCCAGATGCTTTATTGCAACATATCCTCAATGTATCCATTCCCAAGCGGATTTTTTGCACATAAGTTCGTTTTATCTATGCATTCATGATGTGAAAGCGAACTGTGATGAGACGTTTACCAATATCTTTTCTACTAGATGGTATGGACAAAACTTATTTTAGGACCATGTTTACTGGACGATTTTAATCTAAAAAGACCATTTGTGGCTTTATGGACACACTCATAAAATAATATTTTTAAAAAACATGTTCCTAAACTGCCCATCACCAAACGACGAACAATACTTCTTCAATTGGGGAAAATAGAGCATGAAAGTTCGTTGCAGCAGAATCAGATTTGAAACAAAAACGGTATGATTCAGCTACGAAAAATATGTTTTTGAATTTAAAAGCATATTTATGTAGCTCTGGATATATAATCACATCTCGAGGCCAGTCAGCAAGAGATGTCCTCGAATGTGACTGTTTTTTCCTGTCCTGATCCTGTCCACATTTTGACAGTGGATTTATTTCGATTTTGTAAGAAAGAAAAGAAAAAAGATTGTGTAACAATTTTCAAAATAAAAAAAAAAGCAAAAACATCCTGCATCGACTTAGATGGCAATCCTTTGCAAAACCCGATATAATTGTTTATGTGAGCGATTCTAAAGCTCAAGCTGATTACAAACTTGATCAGCTGCTTGTGATAAATATCGGATAATTAGGTTTTATCGACCGTCTTTGACAACGTATAGCTATGTGATCAATTACTCCTTTTGAATACCGTTCTTACCGATGTACGATTACCATACCTAAATTATCACATCTGAATAAATCCAAAATATTTTAATATCCTAACTATGTTTGCTATTTTAGTCTTTTGTTTTGGTCATCGAGTAAAACTTTTGTTTTTTCCACAACATTCCTTTGTTTTCATATGGTGCAGAATTAATACCGGCATCACAATATTGACAAGCCGCAACAGGTCTCTTCGGAAATTTTCTTTTAAACCCTTCTGAAACCTTTTATGAGTCGTTCCACGGTATAGTGAAGCTTTTGGGTGGGGTCGACAGATCACTTTTTTGCAACCTATGCTAATAAGTTGTGGGTGAAGTACCCATACCTAGACCTGATAGCTGGCCCAATATGAGAGGTTGGGGTGCACTTTCCGAAAAATGACGGGCCGTGTCCAAAAAAAGTCGAAAATTTCATCCCAGAAAAAAGTACGTTCTTATAGATGTTTCAGGCGTATTGTGCCATGAAAATAACGAAAAAGTTACTTTGGAAGCGATAGGTCATCGATAAAACGTCCAAAACGACGATTTTCGACATTTTTTGGTCTCTGTGAAAAAATTTTTCACACATAGGCATTTTTTTATTGCAAAATCGGATTTTACGTGCAAAACTACTTCTAGTGTTATTTTTCAATTTTTTTCTTCAATTCCGGCACTCGGAAGCCGCAATCTCTCGCCCGAGGCTCTTTCGGAGGCTGGCGTGAGAACGATAGCGAGAGGGTTCGACATTTCGAAGGGATACAGTAACTTTTTCATTCGATTTTTATTTCATTAATCATTATTAATCATGTGTGTTGATATTATGGGGTTTTGATCCCGAAAATACACTAAAAAACAGAAAAGTTGAAAAAACACTTTTGAAATCTCAAAATTTCAAAAATTCATAAGTCATGTTTATGAGCTTCAGATTATGTACTTGCAACTGAAAAATACTAGTCTTACATATAGCATCAATTTCTGAAAGTTATAGCTGATTTGGAAATATTTTTTGAAATTGAAATTTTTTTGGTAGGCAAAATGATCGGGAAATTTTTCGAAGAAATTTTTTCCCTGGAATCTTGCTCTAAAGCTCGGATATTGTTTAGAATTCATATTCAAGTGATTTTTAGTTGCAAGTACATCATTTGAAGCTCATAAACATGACTTATGAATTTTTGAAATTTGAGATTTCAAAAAAGTGATTTTTCAACTTTTCATTTTTTTAGTGCATTTTCGGGATCAAAATTCCATAATATTCCATATATTCCATAATTAATGAAATAAAAATCGAATGAAAAAGTGACTGTATCCCTTCGAAATGTCGAACCCTCTCGCTATCGTTCTCACGCCAGCCTCCGAGAGAGCCGGAATTGAAAAGCGCGAAAAAATAGCACTAGAAGTAGTTTTGCACGTAGAATCCTATTTTGCAATAAAAAATGCCTATGTGTGAAAAAAAAGTTCACCGGGACCGAAAAAAGTCGAAAATCGTCGTTTTCGACATTTTATTGATGTCCTTTCGCTTCCAAAGTACGTTTTTCGTTATTTTCATGGCAAAATACACCCGAAACACCTATAAGAACCTACTTTTTTCTAGGATGAAATTTCGGACTTTTTTGGGCACGGCCCGTCATTTTTCGGAGAGTGCACCCCAACCTCTGATATTGGGCCAGCTATCAGCTCTATATATGTGGACTTCACCCACAACTTATTGGCATAGGTTGCAAAAACGTGATCCGTGAGGTAGGTGCAGAATACCACGGAACGTCTCTTATACCATAATAGGTCCATATCCTGGGGATAAATTCTTGAACGATCCCGGGCACGTGTCCTAGAGCTGGTTTCTAGGGTATTCACCTATCATAGTACATACAATTTATCGCGCATTCCATAATGGCAATTCTCCCGTTCCTTTGAAAAATGCCATTGGTGCTGTTCACAATAGGGCTGTTATCCCAACTACCACTAGCAGGGCACATATGCAACTCATTGCATCAGCCTAGGACCAATGCGAAAATGCAGAACACCATAGGAACCTCCAATTATAGCGCATCCTGTACACCATGTTTCGATACTAATTTTCCGGGACTGCTTGTAAGACTCGTGATACCGGTGTTAAGATCTGACCTTCATGATCAAACCAATTGATTGATTGCTATTACGAATATGAACGCCTATTGCTGGCTCAAATTGACACCCTCTGGCTCCGATCCTTCTCGAGGTCAGTCGATAACCTTGACATATCGTTGGCATTCGATCCTACGATAAAGATCATGCCTACTCCCTGGATATTCTGTTGTAACGCTGAATTGATTGAGTGAGGTACCATTTACGAGGTACACAGTGTATCGATTGAGTCATGTACACTGAAAAATAAACTATTTGAATCCTTGGGTACTCTGAACAGATAATGGATTGACACAGGGACACGAGAAATGAGCGACAGAAAGATAACAAGTGTTGTTCACCTTGACCGCCACATATTTTCTAAAGCTGTTTTTTCTTGAAAAATAATCCCAATGTAAAGTGCTATGCCTAGGGGCCACAAGCTCCGCCCCTTTTCCCTCGACACGATTCCCCTCAAAAGCGAGATCGAGGGAGCACAAATCGTAGACGCAACTATATCACTCGCCCAAAAGCTTGATCAGTAGCTATGATCTCCCTGGATCGATTGAGCCTATGAGGTTTTGAGACAGACTCTCCATTGTAGGTCAAACATCGAAGAAAGCGAATCAAAACAGCTCAAATTACCATTTCGAGGAGGAGTACACAACACCTCGCACTCTAAATCGATTAATTTGAATTTTAGAAAATTTTTAAGCACAAATTTAATGGTCTCTTGAATGGAATCTATCCCTAAACGAGACTAAGTGCACTGTAGTCCATTATGGATCTCTCTCACCGCGTAGTCTTTACACAATTAGTAGTATTCCTCTATCCGCTTCACCTTTCATGAAAGACCTTGGTATTATTATGAATCCATCCCTTAAATTCTCCGACCATGTCTCTAAAATGGTAACTAAAGCGAGAGCGAAAATTAATATCATGTTTAAGTGCTTTTTCTCTCCTGAACCCCAATTGTACTGTCGCGCATTCGCTATTTTTATTCGACCATTGCTCGAGTATGGATCAGTTGTCTGGTCTCCTCACACCGTCATTCTTGCAAATCAAATTGAAGATGTTCAGCGTAATTTCACGAGGCGTCTATTTGCAAGGTGTCAAATCCCATATTCCTTGTATCCAGATAGACTGTCGCATCTTTCACTTCAAACTCTCGAACACCGTAGAATGATCTCTGATCTTCTCTTCATTCATAAATCTATTCATGGATTCTACTCATATGACCATTCTAATTTATACAGATTAGCCCCGCTTGCACGTAACCTTCGTGGATCCCATAATTTGCGTATCTCGCTGCCCTTCGTACCTCCTAAGTCTCACTCAAGTTTTGCGACTAGGATTATTGAAAGATGGAACGCGCTTTCTGCTGAAATCGTTACAAGCTCATCTGATAACTTCCGATCTCATCTTCTCTCAATTCCTTTTATTTCTTTCTTGCCAGAATCGCTTTTGCGACTCTAATATTGATACCAAACCACTGCACTTCCCGAAGCCCCACCCCTCTCCAACCACCGATTCGCCAAACAAGACGACGGACCTCCACCTAAACGCTAGCGAAGATCTCAGCTATTCCTATCTCCTGATACCCCCTAGTGGATAAATAATTGAAATTGAAATTGACATTGAAAATTTATAATTTTAATGATCCTCCCCGAATTGTGCTTGAATTTAATAGGAGCGCTGGGGGAGCGCGGCGAGAGAGCGGGAGGAGGGAGAGAGACGCGTGCGAGAGAGGCTCCAGTCCTTTATCTCTCGTCTCGCCTCTCCCCACACTTTGACTAGGAGAGTCGCGCGCACTTCTAGAGCTCTCACGGTCTTCGGAGATGAGTTATCGACATAAGTCCAAAAGCAAAGATGATATTGAGAGCATGACGGTCACAATCAGCCTACTTTTAATCCGATTCCCCAAAGTCTGATATCCACCTTGTGGCCCCTAGCTATGCCTTGTGAACTTTCGATATTTGAAAAACTAACTGACTCCGATAAAAATTTAAAATTCGGTGCAGCAAGGGGTGAAGGTAGACTTCGGTGTATCGAAATTTCAACTTAAAGCGAAACCTTCCCAGACAGTAGAACGTAGCAGAATTGATAAAAACATATCGATCTAATTTTTACAATCCTACAGTAGAGCACGCAATAAGGGTAGATTAATTCCACGAGAACTGAAAAGTGAGAACCACACATCCTGCGCTCTAATTTCCCTTTCCCTATATATAATATATTAGTTTTTCGATTCAAACTTCTTTCAAAATCAGTAGATTTTCTCGAAATTTTATGTTCTCGTAGCAAAGCGGAAGTGGTTGACAAAAGGTCAAGTATTCTTGTGAATATTACTTTTTCTGAAAACGCACATTTATATAATCAAGGATGAAGTGTGTGCATGTGCATAATAGACTTATTGGGAGAGCATCTCAATAGCTCCCAAATATTTTTTCGAAATATTCCGAAAGTAGATTAATTGAAGAGATTTGAATTTGTAAATTTCTTCGTTGTGAAGAGTTAACAATTTTTTACTATCGTTCATTAACAACTCTATTTATCTGTTGATGACAGAAGAAACCTTCATAGAAAAAGTCGTCGAACATTCGTTACCTTGATCAATAAAATTTCAATTTCGGCATTCTGCGCCAATTTAGTCCAAGTACTCGAGTTGCAATCATCATCAAAATACCCTCCCAAAATATTTCGTGTTCGGTCACGAAGACTTGGCTTGTTATAATGTCGGTATTTTCGACAGTTTCGTCTTGAAATAACGTGTTGTTAGTATCCAAATCGTCATCGAAAAAACCGGCTATATTTTTATCAATAAATGCTAGCAGCAGAGGCTAAAACGTAAAAAAAGAATGAAAACCTCGGAAACGGTGTTGCTAAATTGATAGCTCTGGTTAAATTGCAGTGGATTGCAGTGGATATGAGTAGGTCAGGCAAATGAAGAGAGCGCCCTCCTCATTTCACACACACTGTCTCGTCTCTCTGGCCGGTGAGAGAGCACGAGGAATGAAGAGACGAATTCTTCATTTGCCACTCCTAGTTATGAGTTGGTCCGCAAATTCAATTTGTCTTTTGTTTTCATTTAGCGATGAGTTATTTCACCGTCTGAAAATATTGATCACTTTGAGACCATTAATGTAACTAATTTTTGAACTATATTTTTACTGAAATGACCCGTTAGCTCCGATCTGTTTCAAAAAAAGCGACTCTAGAAATTAGATTGTTCAATACATTTCTTCGTCATCCAGCGTTCCGTATGGTCGATATCCCTTTAAATCCCGCCCATTTTCGACTCCGCCCACTCGAGCAGGCCTATATAAGCCCAGTTTTGAGAGAACAGAACCACATACTCCAGAATTTCGAGATAAAAAAATTTTCGACTGACAACTTTTTCACCGCCCGCAGGTGATGGTTTGCCGGATGTACCGCAGGGAACGCTTGACGGAGACTGGTGGTTGGGGCGCGCGCCTTTCTCTACCTCTTGCAAAACATCACCTTCGGGCGGGAGTCGAGCCTGCCTGCGTCGGCATGCCAGTCAGACACCATGCCCATTGCCGCGTTTTCTTAGCAATAGATCTAAAGACCTCAATTACGCTTGAATGTGGAGTTCCTTTCCTGTAGAAAATATGGACGAATTTTGCTAAGTGTGGAGCATTCTCTTTATGAGTTAAATTGCTCGTAAGTCCGATATAGAAAAACAAGCCTCGAAATCGACATTTATTGCTATTTCCTGTAAACCGTACTAATTGAATGTAAGGCCTTAGATGGTTAAATGGACGAGCAACTTTTGCACTATCATCCACCATGTGGCCACAATTATAGAATGGCTACTATGTCTTGGGTATGGTTTAATCCAAAGTCCTCAAAACACGCATTTCTTTTGATTCCGTCACAAAATAAAATTTTTGGAAAACTGTTATTTTTCAAATAGGAGCATAAGTAGCACAAAATGTTTATAGTGATAATATAGCTCCATAGTGAGTGACTGGAGCACACTAGTGTATAGGCCAGCACCTTCGATCCTCAAGGTAGACAAATAAGTTAAGTGAACTGCAATTTTTCACGAACGTTCCCCTTGAAACGTCTATAAAAATACAACAATGAATCGAGCACCATTCTCACTTCACCATGAAAGAGGTGTAGTATCGGGCTGCTCACCTGAGAATGTGTGAATTTACCGAACAGTTTCCACGTTAAATTACACAATTTCGAAAAAAATCTAAAATTTTCGAAAAATATCAGGTACATTTAAATCTAAATTTCTCTCCTACACAGGAAGCGTGATATTTCTAATAATAACGGCTATGATACTCGAGCATACCCTGAAAAAATGCTATAAAGTCAGCTCGTTTAGATTTGATTGGGGGGAGATATATGAGCCCAAACACGATGCTCAAAAACGAGCGTTACTTATTCCTCAACCCAATACCTGAGATTTCACTTTCCCGTGATTCTATCTATCGTTCTCATATCCTACTATTTGTTATGCCTATTTCTGTCACTTCCTTAGACTCACTTCCCCATTATCATTTATTTTCATAACGCGTTCTCTTACGTTTATGGCTCTGATTTTGGTCACTGAGACCACTGTGGTTGGGGCGCGCGCGGCCAGGGCGGCCTGCCGCAGGGAACGCTTGGCGGAGACTAGTGGTTGGGGCGCGCGCCTTTCTCTACCTCTTGCAAAACATCACCTGCGGGCGGGAGTCGAACCTGCCTGCGTCGGCATGCCAGTCAGACACCATGCCGTCGGCATGCCAGTCAGACACCATGCCAACTAAGACCCATTCTCCTATTCACCAGCCACATTCTCTCCATTGGCCGCCCTGGCCTAATGGGGCTTGCCGACGTAGGCAGGCTCGACTCCCGCCCGCAGGCTTTCTCTACGTCTTGCAAAACATCACCTGCGGGCGGGAGTCGAACCTGCCTGCGTCGGCATGCCAGTCAGACACCATGCCCATTACTTATCCTTTCTTCTGCGTTCGTGGGAGCTACATGGAAGAAGAAATCTCAACCGTCAATTACTCATTCCTCACTGCTCAAATAACAATTACCGCTCGCAGAATGGATTTTTTGTTCGGATCGGATCGGCATCTGCTAATATGGCTCCATACGAACCTCACTGCCGAGCACAGGCCTCTTTTGAGATCATCTACACTTTAGAGGTTAGTGTTGCGAGAAGTAATCGTAATAAGGAATACTGTCAGGTTTCCTTGATTGTTTCCGGGTACCTTTTTTGCCCGTTTCTGTTCATAGCAACGTGTCGGGCGGCACCGCTTCACGTCAATGTATTAACATTAGTTGTTCATTGATATATTTCGAAAGACTCAGATCCGCCTCATCCTCATCGGACTCATTCTACACGGCATACTCGGAGTCCTTTCGAGGGTTGTTATTCTGTACTACCAGGAATTTGGTCGTCGATCGCAAGGTTTCGCCTTTTTTCAATAGCATTTTCAAAGATTTCACAGGAGAAATCGATCATCTCACAATAGCGAGCATCTTCCGCGCTATGATATTCGCGTACGGAACGACTGCGTGAGCATTTATTCATTTTTTTGGTATCACATTTCTTTGTAATTTCCGATTTTACCTTTTTAGCACTTGTCTAATTGCAACAGATCAGTTCGTCGCGACTCACTATTGGTCATGGTAAAACAATCGTTTTTTTTCCTTTGTAATTTCCTGCCAGGTATGAGCAGCAGAGTAGATCAACACTCTACGTCGCGTTTCTGTTGCTTCTATTCGCAGAAACATTCAGTGTAACTACCGCCTGCTTCTCCATTTTTCGTGAGTGAATTAGGTGAAATTGATCTTAATCTACTCGCACTAGTGATTCGGATGGAAGTTAGCGTTCATAAAGAATATAAATTTTGATTTGCAGGTGTTTATGAAATTATAACTCATTATCTGTTCCTTGGAGTCATGCAAATTATCGGCACCGTGTTATGCTAGCGTGGTATTGTAGTTGTAGCTGATGCTCGAGATGTTTTGGGAGATGCCTAGGGAGCATTCACTTTTTTCAGTGCTTCATATTGGTCTACCGGCACAATACCATCATTTCGGAGCGATATCGAATGAAGTTCGGCCTTCCGGATTATAGCGTATCCCGAACATACCAAATAAGGGAGAATCTCGTAGTTATCAAGGTAGACCAAATTCCAGAGAGGACCTACTTTAAATATTGTGTATTCAGGTACTCTACAAAATCGCCCATACAACGGTGATATTGGTAACGCCTGCGTTTCTTCTTTTCGGATTTTACTTCTCAACGGAGACAATTGAATGCTTGATTTTACCTAGACAGATAGCGATTGCGATATTTGATCTGTGGATCGCCATGTGAGTTATTCAAGCTGTTTTCAGAACTCGAAAATGGTTTTAGTTATGTGGTCACTATTGAATGGCGACTTGTGACTGCGGACGAGAGATTTAAGAGAGGACTTCGATCCGTATGGGGATTTCGCTGGTTGAAGAAGCAAACTGATAGAAAACCAGCGAAGTGAGACTGAGATGTATTCCCACAACTGGGAATCGACTTTCATACGGTCGACATGTGGGCTATCAATTTCAAAGTCAGTATGACATCCAATTTTTGGAACAGTTTCTGGAACTCTACGATGCGTGCTCCACTTCGGGGTTCGGGTCGTGGCGGTACCAAGATTGATGTCATCCAGCCTTCCTCGTCTCTCTCGTCCTATGGTCGCCCTCCCCCATCCATTCATAACTCACCCACTCCTTTTTGAGTGGTAGAGGTGTACGCAAGTGTGCTGAGCCTCCTAAAGTTACCGTGATATATGCTAACATCCGATCTATCTTGAATGAGGTGAACCATAGTAAATTGAAGTCTCAACTTGAGACGAATGAGTATCTCGTTTATTGTTTCACTGAGTCATGGCTACGAAAATCAGACCCTGATGGAGTGGTTCTTGGGTCACTTTCTAAAAACTACTACATTGTACGGTGTGATCGTGCGAGAAAACGTGGTGGTGGAGTTTGTATGATCATTCACTGCAGCATTGATTTCAAGTTGATTTTCGCTGTCCAAAACTGAATCACATGAACTACTGATTGTAGATCTGCGTGTTGGTACCCAGAGTACGCGAATTATTCTGGTATACAGAGTCCCTGCATTGTCTCAAACTAATAGCGCGTTTATCTGGGAGAAATTAGATCACTTCACAAAATGCACACATCCAACAGTTGTCGTTGGTGATTTCAATCTCCCTGAAGTGAAATGGCCACTTGATTATCAAAAATACAATGCTGTCAACACTGACTTCATTGATTGCTGTACTGAAGTAGGACTTCAGCAGCGTATCACATTTCCGACGAGAGGAAATGCTTTTCTAAATTTACTACTGACAGATTCCGACAGAATTGTCGAAAATCTTGAGCAGTTGCCGAACTATGGCAATTCAGATCATAAAGCATTCACATTCCAATTGACGATGAAAACAGAGCCGCAAAAAGCTAGATATGTAAAGAATTTTCGAAAAGCGGACTATGCTGCGATAAATTCTTTGTTTTCTAGTATTGACTGGCTTCTGTTTTTCAATGTGAGTGAAACTGTGAATGAGATGTATGAGAAGTTAATTCATCTACTCGAGGAAATAATCGAGAAATCTGTCCCTTTGATGAGGATAGATTCAACTGGGAAACCACTGCCTGGTCATATTCATAGACTCTCCAAGAAACGTCACGATGCTTGGATAACATTTTTGAATGACGGAAAACCTTCGTCAAAGAAACGTTTTGAAAAGCTTCATGCCGAATATAACCAGGAAGTGACTAAGTACCACCACAATTACGAGAGAAAAATCATAGAGACTAAGAACCAGAAGAAATTCTATGGTTACATAAAATCGAGACTTTCTAATGCATGTACTTCTGCTGTAGACTGTCTCATAGATGAATCAAACCATCAAATTGAGTCGGACTGCGATAAGGCAGAATTACTGGCAGAGACATTCTCAAGGGTTTTCACCAAAGACAATGGTGACACCCCATCTTTTTCTCATGAAAGAGAGAAAGTTTCGAATTTTTATGACGACCCCTTCTGTCGATTTGAAATTTGTGAGCTCATTGAAAAGTGGAAAGCATCATCGTGTCGAACTCCAGATAATATATCTATGCTTTTCATTAAATCAACTGCAGTTCCTCTCTCTGCTGCTCTTGAGATCATTTTTCGAAAGTCGTATGAATTATCACAAGTTCCCGACCGGTGGCGCTCTTCAACAATAACACCTCTCAAAAAGAAAGCTCCATTTTCAAACCCGTCAAACTACAGACCTGTGTCAATCACAAGCTTCTTCTGTAGGGTATTTGAGAAATGCCTTGCTAAGCAAATGATTGCTGACTGTGAGAGCTACGGTCTCTTCCCTGACACGCAGTTCGGCTTTCGAAAAAAACGCTCAGTTGAAACACAAATGATCGAAGTGGTCAATGAATGGTCCAAGGCAATTGATGAGCACAGGTGTGTCGATGTGATATACTTTGATTATGCCAAAGCATTCGACACAGTGAGCCATCCAAAGTTGATTCAAAAGATTTCCAAAATGGGCTTTCCACTGCTGACCGTGAGATGGATTGAGGAATACTTATCAAACAGAGTATTCAAAGTGAGAGTCAAAACGACATTATCGGAATCAAGACCGGTCATTAGTGGAGTCCCACAAGGATCAGTTCTGGGTCCTCTCCTATTCAATCTATTTACTGCTGATTTATCGCAGGTTATAGAAAGGAATGGGTGCAAAAGCTTTACTTTTGCAGACGATCTTAAAATATTCCTATCATTCGAAAAAGATGAGTCAAGTGGTCCTCTGAAACTTCAGCAATGTATTGATTCCATCCTGGAGTGGAGCGACATTTGGCAATTGAGTATTGCAAGTGAGAAGTGCAATGTGCTCCACTTAGGAAATGGAAATCAGTTATCGAAGTATTATTTGAGTGGCATTCCAATCGATCGGAAATCGTCGATGAGAGATCTAGGCATTCAGATCGATAACGAGTTGACATTCAGAGAACACTTTGACATGGTGATCCAAAAAGCTGCGCTCCGTTCCAACCTAATTTTCCGTGGACTCAGCACCAACAATGCTGCAGTAATGGTCAATGCATACACTACCTACGTTAGGCCTATGGTAGAATTCAGTCCTAGTGTCGCTTTCCCAGTTTTTGATAGAGAAGCTGTTAAACTCGAAAAGCTTCAAAACAAAGTGACGAGGCTGATTAGCTTCAAATGTATGAAAACAGACCGTTACCAGTGGAACGAAACGAGATGCTCAAACTTAATACATTGATGTACCGTCGTAAGGTCAATGACTTCAAACAAGCTTATGAAATGCTGTTCGGGCATTCGAGATTGTCCCGGTTCAGAAACGATTTTCTTGTTCTATCCAAATCTAATCTCAGAGGCGCAGGCTTCAAAGTGTGTCGAGAAAAATTTAGAACTAAGATTCGCGAGTACAGTTTTGCGAACAGAGTAGGTAAAGTACTGTATAATGTACTTCGAAAAGGAAAGATACCTACAAACAATGCAGAGTTCATGAATGTGATGTGTAAGGAGGTTGGATGATCTGTAAACTTGCTCACTCTACTCGCTTAGATTCCCCTATCTCACACATTATATTGTTCTACTTGTACCTTCCCCCTTCCCCCTCCCCACCCCACCCCACAACAATTCCAACTGTGCGGATAAATCTATTCTATTCTATTCTAATTACATAGAAAATATATTCTTCAGGATTTTAAGACTTCTTCATTCTTCCGCATATATTTTGTTATATTCAGCATTATTCTCTCTTCACTCATAATATCGATTGTACCAGTCCCTCTCTTATTCAATTTTCGTTGAAAATTTGGATTCAGGTTTATTGGGCTTGGTCAATCAACATAACTATTAAAAGGGTTGTGTACAGCGACAACCTACGGAGAAAACACTTGAAAGCCCTTCACATTCTAATTTTACAAGTGATATTTTGTATTATTTGAGCTTTCTAAACAAACTGTTCCAGACATTGAATCCATTTGTCTTTCTTTATTGCCCGTTCATAACAATTTTCATACCTAGCATACTATCGTTAGACTGTCCTCATTTCATTTACTATAACTGTACGAACAATCGAAATTCCATAAATCTCGATAAGTGAATTATTTTTGGTTTGTTTTTTGGTGTGAGGTTATTATTCGTAGCCAGGAGAATAAGTGTTCAGACACTTGATATCTTTCTTGTAAACTGGACTCTACAAATCGACCTAGACAAAACAATAGTGGACAGCTGTCAGATGAAGACAATAGATGGGTCGTATGGAGCAGTTTCACATGTCAACGATTTGTAAAATACGATGAACTTACGCAAGATAGCTGATATTCTGAATCACTTCTTCCAACATTATAAGAGCCCGTATTCTCGTATTTTGTTTATTATTTCTCTACTTTCTGGGTAGAACACTACATATTGTGTTTGTGATAAATTGTAGAGAGCCGTGTCGCACAATAATATGTCGACCACTTTCGCACAACGAGAAACCCGTTAAGTGATGTCTGCCTACACTACGAGCAAACTCGTGGCCTTAATGATGTCTGTTTTAGGCATCGAGCAAAGTCACGAACTGATAACGAAGTGATGGTATCGTACGCTCCGTACTGATCGAGACAGATCCACCACCACTTTTATAGTTTTGAAATGTGATTTTGAGCAAATTTTTTTTAAAAATTTATTACCTTTCGATTTGTTATTTGGTGATTGTATCTTGGCACATATATTATGTTTGAAATAATGAGGAGAAAAGGGAATGAGGAATGACGAGTAGAAAAAAAGTGCATCAATTCAAAGATTGAGGACAAGCTTGAGAACATCAAAAAATTAATGTATGCTCAAAAGTTGGTCCCAGGGGCAACATTCGAATCTGAATCGAATGGCCTTTTCCGTTTTTCGATCTGAGCCTTCTGAATGCCGGTACGACCCGATTTTGCCAAATTCTTGTTCCCCTATAAAAACTGGTCCAATATGGGTAGGGACCACCAGCCGGAGAGCCGATTTGGCGGAATCTGGTCAGAAGTAGGCGCATTGTGACCGTCAAGCTCTCAATATCATATTTGCTTTTGGACGTATGTCGATAGCTCTTCTCCGAAGCCCGTGGGAGCTCTAGAAGCGCGCGCGCCTCTCCCATTCAAAGAGGGGGGAGAGGCGAGACGAGAGAAAAAGGGGCGGAGCCTCTCTCGCACGCGTCTCTCTCGCTCTCCCCGCTCTCTCGCCGCTTTCCTCCCGCGTTCATATTTAATTCGAGCACAATTCAGGGACAAATATTTCAAATCCAATTTTGTGCTTAAAATTCCTCTAAAAAATCAACTAATCGGAAAATCAAGGGCTAAAGTGTGTATTCTCATTGGAAATGCCAAAATCGGCCATGTCGCGACCGAATTCTCGTATTTTGACCTACTCAAACAAATCGGGCATAGTTTGGCCCTGGACCATTGTATTCGGAGCGGTCATAGCTACTGATCAAGCTTTTGGGCGAGTGATTTAGTTGCGTCTGCGATTTGTGCTCCCTCGTCCTGTTTTCGAGGGAAATAGGGTGGAGGGAAAAGGGGCGGGGCTGGCGGTCCCTAAATATGGGTCGGTCTCCCTCAAATCTCGCTCACCCGACCAGAATTAAATTCTCTACAAAATGAAAAAAGCAAGGTCCTATCTTTTTTCTCGCTTTAATGGACAGTTATGGACGTTTTTTTGATCTACTGTATGCGGGGAAACACACTATCACAGTAGAAAGAGTAGAAAAATGTTCTCCTGATCATTTTGGTTTATTTGGTCAAAGGGTTTTCACTGCGCAAGGTACTTTTATGGAGCATTTTCCGAAGCCAACTCGCTGTTTTTGTGATTTTCTCGTTTTATCTTTTTTAGTCCTTTGTTTCATGAGCTCTAATATATAAATTCGGTTTCTACGCACTAAAATACGCCAGAAAAAACTACTAGTCTGATAATTTTGGGAATATGACTTTTTCGCCCCTAATTTTGGGAATGCAAAAATACGAAAAAAACTCAAATGCGAAAAAAATAGGCCCTTGCTTTTTTTCATTTTGTGGAAAATTAAATTCTGTTCGGGTACGCAAGATTTGAGGCCAAACCGACCCATTTTGGACCAGCTTTATCGGGGAACAAGAATTTGGCAAAATCGATGTCGGGTCGTACCGGGATTCAGAAGGCTCAGATCGAAAAACGGAAAAGGCCATTCGATTCAGAATCGAAAGTTACTCTTGTACTTGTACTTAATTTTTTAATGTTCTCAATCCCGTGGAACCTTTGCCGACTCTTAGGCGAACTTTCTTCTGCATCTTTCTTCTGGTTTGAATTCATGATCTTTTCGAAATTAGATGTTCAAGAGAAGATGAACAGATCGATCACATCACATAAGATCGATCACATAAAAGCTTCAATATTCTCTGAGAGTATGAGGCTGATAGGGCTCAACCATGTTCTCTAAATTCGCATGTCCGCCTAGCACTGACGCATGCATTGTGCGTCATTCTCCGGTATAGTGGCTGATTCACACTATGATAATGCTCGAAAGTGCTTTATTGCTGATAAATTTACACAATATGCAAAGCTAGCACAGGGTCATGAGAGTGCAGGCCTGCTGTCCTCCGGCATTATCGTTCAGGAGATCGATCAAATCCTGAGCGATCTGAAAATTAATTTGGATCGTTTTAAATAAAATGTAAAGAAACGCACGCCAACGATGTAGTCGTAGCAGTCCTTCTGGAGGTTGGCGAAGGGCAATTGGTCGCACAATTCCTGTGTTTCATTAATTATTTATTTAATTAATTTCATTCATTAACACACATAAAATTTCATAAAAGAGTAGCTAACCTTGGTGGCTTCCTCGAGGTAGTCCATAGCTGTCTCCTCGCCAAAGTTCTCCAGGCCCTGTCGTTACAATTTTTCAACTCATGAGAAATCCATTCAAGATCCTATTACAGGCTTATCTTTTTTTCATAGTATTTTTTGAGAGCACGTTGCAAATCAACTAACATCGACGATATCCAAGCAAATCTTGCAGAACATTCCATCGAGAACGTCAGACTTGCCAGTGTTGACGAAGGTCGTAGTAGAAGGGAACATACCAGCCTGCAATGGAGCAATGTCTTTCGTAGCATGGTAATACATACCCTTGGGTTTCTGGTGATGCTTGACCTCCTTGGCGACGGGCTGAACTTCCTGCTTGTGCTCAGGTTCCTGCACGGGCTGTCGAAGAATCGCAGTCGCAGAACCTGCCACGACCATGGCGAGAAGGATGAGTGCCGAGCGCATGCTGATGATGAGAGTGGGATTGGCTGATTCCAATATCTATCTTCTCAGTCAAGAGAATTTTATACTTCAGTGGAGGCCGAAAACCGAGTGATTTCACTGACAAAGAGAGCATAGTCTATCGTCCAAGGAGATAAGGGGCTTAGCTTTAGCGAAGGTCTGACTTCTCATCGGCTGCATTTCTGATTTGTTCCGAAAGGTTAATCTGAGGGCAGGATCCACGATTATGATGTTTCTTTAACACATGAAATAGTCATGAAGGTGGTTTTTATCAATGCGACGTTGGAGATGTGTTGAGTGCACTAGATGTCTCGATGCTCATCATCAGACAACTGAACGGGACTTGCTCATTTTGATAAACGGACTTCTTGTTTTTTTGTTGTTGCCATTTTTGCATGTGAGCACACGACTACGAAATAAATAAGTGAAGCATCCACTTCGTTATTTCGTAGTCTTCGCACAACAATGAACACTGGGTACATGATTTTAGAGAGAGCGTGAGATCAGCGATTATCAGTGATTCTGCTCGTGACTTTGGTCTCTACCCTGCATTTTAGCCACACAGTGTCCGCTCCACTCTACTCTGACATCACTTTTTCCAATCCTGTCTCATATTCTTTCCGAAATAATAGTAAAATATTTTTTGCAAACATTTTTTTCAGCTTGATCACTTCTTCGATGCACAATAAATGTTTATAAGAAAAATAATTTATTCAAGTGACATTATGTTCTGTCTCAGCCTAGCGCATGTTTAACTGGACACAAGCGTCAACTGCGTCCATCCTGGGAAGGAGAAAGGCCAAGTCCTCGACGATCTGAAAATATTGTGCATAAGAAAAATCAAAGGGATCAGGCACTGCCTATTCTCACGTTATTAAAGTAGTTGACGCAGTCCGCCTGCAGGTTGGCGAACGGAAGATCGGTGCAATGATTCTGAAAAAATAAGAAGATAATCATCGTTTAATCTTCAAAACTGACCACCACCAAAGGCTCGAGGTTGTCCATGGTTGTTTCCTCCCGAATTCCTTCACGTCCTGAAAAATACATTCTAGTCTGATTGTCCAACAATATCTCTCCATGATATAACACGTATTCTTCATATCGCCGCTTAATTCGCAGAGGATACACTCTCAACGGCGAGGTCCAAGCAGATTGCACACATCATTTGACCCAGGTCGCTGGACTTTGCAGTCGCGACGAAAGTATCGAAGCGGGCTTTGACGGACCCATATGTAAGCTTCCGATCTACAATGTAAAGTTTCTATAATCGATGAAGCCAATTATTTTCGATATAATTAGCGAACATATAGTTCGATGACAAATAGTAACCTTGTGATTCTGATGCAGCTTTGCTTCTTTGTTGAGATTCAGCTGCTGATCCTTCTGTAGTCCAGGGAGGGCAGCGAATAGAGCCAAGATGGTGACAAAAAACGACTGCTCAATGCATACTGATGGAAAGATGATTGAGTCCAATATCGTCTCTAAGCGGGATATAAGGTAATATTATGTGAAGATCATGATTTCAAGGAAACAAAGATCCCGTTGGGATGACAAAAGAAGATTAATGCTTACCTGAATCACTTCTCATGTGTATCAATGGACTAACCAAAAGTTCAATCGCTCTTCAAACATTCGCCCACCAGAAGAAGTTGAGTTTTGTGATGAGTTCACGGGCTATTTTGTCACTGGTGTAGCATTGAACCACGAAGACATGTTGTGGACACAATCACATAACAAAGCACACAATTTTAGCATCCATTTTTAGAATTGGCACGACATCAACGATTATGGTTATCAGCTCGAACCTTTGATATTTTTCCTACCACCACGCTTTCATGCACGTTGTCCAGTAGAGTCTTACATCGTGATTCAAATGCTGTAGAAAATAATGCAGCAATGACGCACTCAAAATAACCTCTGCTCACTATCGCATCTGTCCACAAGGTAAATTTGTAATACTAGACAAATTTGCACGTATATTCTGCAAATTCTCATCCGTGTTTGATATCCGTTTGTAAACAATCATATGATAAATATTGTTTATCGGAAACACACGAACTATGAGAGTATCTAGCAGAGAGTCATGAGTTCGCAGGCCGGCTCTCCTCCGGCGTTGTTGTTGAGCAGATCGATAAGATCCTGAGAGATCTGCAAAAGGGGTTTGTTATTTTCTGTGAAAAAGTCTATCTATTTCTGCGATCCAATAAAGTGCACATTCCACCCAATATGCATTGTGCATGATGTATGATGTCGTTCGACATTCAAACAATGCGAAAAAAAACGTACTCCGTTGAAGAAGTTGACGCAATCCTTCTGGAGGTTGGCGAAGGGAAGTCCACTGCACAGGTCCTATAAATATTTCGTCAACTATTGTCCATAATATTATCAGAAACTCACCACAATCAGAGGCTCGAGGTAGTCCATTGCGGTCTCCTCACCGAGGTTCTCGAGGTCCTGAATCATGACATTACCTCTAGATATTTTACAAGAAATATTGAATCTTATTTTAAGCAAGTTTGGTCAAGGTACCAAACTAGCTTGTACGAATCAGCACTGCGTCAAAAAACGGTGAAATGGAACCCACATCAACGATATTTTCGCAGATTTTGCAGAACATTCCATCAAGAACGTCAGCCTTGCCAGTGTTGACGAAGGTGTCGTAGTAAAAGGGAACGTACCAGCCTGCAATATTCATTTTCACACCGGTTCGGGTTTAAATAATTGAAAATTAGCGTACCCTTGGGCAGTTTGTGCTGCTGCTTGACCTCTTTGGTGAGATGCTCGACGACCTCCATATGCCCAGTCTCCTTCAGGGGATGACGGAGGATTGCAGTGGCAGAGACTGCAGCTACAAGAGCGAGGAGGAGGACGGCAGACTGCATTCTGATGAAGGGAGAGATTGGTTCAATCTAATGTTTGAGTGCCGATTTTCAGGTTTTTTATACGCTGCAAGAGAGCGAAAATCGAGGGTGACCTCACTGATAAAGAGATCCTAGTCAATCGTGTGACGAGGCTAAAGGCTTCAGATTATCGATGGGCTTATCTGCATGGTTTCTTATCAGAGAAAAGACTTTGGAACAAAGAGCCGAGGATGAAATAGATAGATGTTTCGGTTATGTTGAGCGAAATTGGGTATACATCAGAACAAAAAAATAGGCGAATGATAGTTATCCGTATCTGTAATTTTGTTCATAGTGTTTTTAGCAAACATCTTGAACGATCCCACTAAATAACTGCATGCTCATTTGCTTTCTACTATCGTTGTGCATATCTTTTGACAATAGATTTTTTTAAAAATAATGCTTCAAGAATCAGAAAAGAATCTAATTTAAAGTATTGTGTCTGATTGGGGGGACAATAAGTGTTCCATGTTTGTAGAATTCAATTCTATTCAGAATTGTGAGTTTCCCAATATTTGGCGTTTTGCAACGACAAAGGATGGATACAACGTCGTACGTTGTACGTCGTGTATACTTGTTTGTATGTAGAGGATGTGTACTCTAATACGTTTCAGTATCTACCTATCTGTTCAAAATCTGGCTTCCTTCTCAACGAACATCACTACACTTGACAGAATTCAACTGACATCAATCATCAGTTGTAGAGTTTGAAATAATTCAATCCCTCTAAATCAGTTACACCGAGCTTTATTGATGTTGTTTCAGTCTCCCGAGTTGCCACAAAATTGGTTGATATGTGACTTTTATTGCAAATACATGTACAAATAGGCGGTCTCCGTCTAGCAGAGAGTCATGAGAGTGCAGGCCTGCTCTCCTCCGGCATTGTTGTTGAGGAGATCGATAAGGTCTTGAGCGATCTGCCAATGAAAAATTACAATAGCGGACCAAAAAGTTAATTTTCAGGAATTACTAGCACTACTGTTTTATCACGTGTATTCTGAGAGGATAAAACCTTTGACGTCGACGATTTGTCCCAGAACCGGCTTTTAGGCATTTTCCGGTTCTGGATCCGGCTTAACCGTATCTCAGCTCCCAGAAGAGCTAAAATGCTGGCTTTAAGCTCAAAATGTTCGGAAAAATATTCTAAGAAACTTTTATGTTGACAAGAAAGAGCGGGGACTGCATTTTGACGCATTTTGACACAAAATCTGAAACACTGTGATGAAATTCATAAAATAAAAAGTCCTAAAATTGTGACCTACCCATTTGAATGAGATAAGCGCAGATTCGAATTCAGCACACTCGCATTAGTCTAGGAAAAATTTCGGCTACGCTTGGTAGGGGTGCCGGAAGAAAGTTATGAGCCATTAATTACGATAAATTCGCTATTTCGACAGTTTTTCGTCCTAAACTTTTTTCTTTCAATATTTCATGTCCTCTGGTACCAAAATGCGAATTCAGCGTGCAAAAATACGCCAGAAACTCCTATAGTGATAATGTTCCGAGACGAAATTTTTTAAACTTTCTCATGACCCCGGGGTCATGGTC
The DNA here is from genome assembly GCA_036245825.1 of Pristionchus entomophagus. Lineage (NCBI taxonomy): Eukaryota > Metazoa > Nematoda > Chromadorea > Rhabditida > Neodiplogasteridae > Pristionchus > Pristionchus entomophagus. Next base: position 6,372,660 of record BTSX01000001.1, read on the forward strand.
ATTTTTGGGCTTGATAACTCGACGCTATTTGGTTTTTCGATCATAACTTTTTTCTTTCACATTTTGGTGAACTCTAGAATGAAAATTCGATATCTACGAGCAAAAATACATCGGGAAACCTTTTCGTCTCGGAACATTATCACTATAGGAGTTTCTGGCGTATTTTGCACGCTGAATTCGAATTTTTGTACCAGAGGACATGAAATATTGAAAGAAAAAAGTTTAGGACGAAAAACTGTCGAAATAGCGAATTTATCGTAATTAATGGCTCATAACTTTCTTCCGGCACCCCTACTAAACGTAGCCGAAATTTGTCCTAGACTAATGCGAGTGTGCTGAATTCGAATCTGCGCTTATCTCACTCAAATGGGTAGGTCACAATTTTAGGACTTTTTATTTTATGAATTTCATCACAGTGTTTCAGATTTTGCGATGTCAAAATGTAGTCTCCGCTCTTTCTTGTCAACATAAAAGTTTCTTAGAATATTTTCCCGAACATTTTGAGCTTAAAGCCAGCATTTTAGCTCTAGAGCTGAGATACGGTTAAGCCGGACCCAGAACCGGAAAATGCCTAAAAGCCGGTTCTGGGATAATTCGTCGACGTCAAAGTTTTTATCGTCCCCAATATACTCTAGCATATTTATCTCTAATTATTGTCCAAACTTTCGGCTCCCAGTTCCGCAGGGGAGTCGGTTTCCTGCAATCTCTCACAAGATGCATTTTATTCAGTATGTCTGAAATGCGATCGATATTGTTTCCAAAATCAGTGAATTGAGCATTCCGGCGTTGGAAAACTCACCGAGTTCAAATAGTTGACGCAGTCTTTCTGGAGGTTTGCGTATGGCAGTCCACTGCAGAGATCCTGTGAACATTAGCCTTTTCATCTTCGTGCATCCTATTTGTGAAAACTAACGACAATCTCGGGCTCGAGGTAGTCCATGGCCGTCTCCTCGCCGAGATTCTCCAGGTCCTGAATGTATCAATGTCAAACGCACTTCTCCAATGTCCAATTCTGCGAACAGTTCATGTTTCGTTTAGCAAGAGCCGTTCAGAACAACTTTGCTTTCATCTCCCAATACACGGATTTTTTCACTCACGTCAACGATATCTTTGCAGATCTTGCAGAACATTCCATCGAGAACGTCAGACTTGCCAGTGTTGACGAAGGTGTCGTAGTAGAAGGGAACGTACCAGCCTGCAATGGATACATTTCCTCCATACAATCCCCCTGCGAAACAGTGTCGTCTGATGATTACTTACCTTCAGAAAACAACCGAGAATGAGTTTAACTTTTCATATTAACAACAGGTAATATGTACCTTTGGGCTTCTTGTGCTGCTTGACATCCTTGATGAGTTGCTGAACGGCTACGGCTGGCTTGTGCTCAGTTTCCTGCACGGGCTCACGAAGGAGTGCCGTGGCAGAAACTGCGGCAACTAGGGCGAGGAGAATGAGTGCCGAACGCATTTTGATGAAGGTTGAGATTGGATGAGTCCAATGTCTGATTTTCGACTCTATGAGGAAGCTTTATACCGAGCGTGTGTTTTCGCTTAGAAATCGATCCTAGTCTATCATGAGACGAGATAACTTTCCCCTAGAAGGCTTATCATCAGGGTATCACGTGTTATCAGTAGAGGGAGGTTGATCGAAGGCTAGAGAGGGTCGAGGATTAGGAGATGTTTCTCTCCTGCTAAAATCTGAACAATCATGGATGATTTTTTTCTGGAAGAAAAATCGAGATGTGACGATAGCTATCTCGTGATATTTCAGTGGAGTGTCTTATTGTTGTATTTGCAGTTCCGGTATCTTTAGCGATGACGCAACCAGATGTGGTATTAAGGAAATCCGAGTGGGTAAATAAACAGTATGCAAGTTAGTCGACGCATCTGCTTTTCATCATTGCTGACTCCTGTTTCGTTGAACACGATAACGTTTGGGCTGTTCTAATATGCCCCTGCACTATTGTACCATCGAAAAACATGTGTTAAGACAAACATCTCCTTACAAGCTCTCGTATATTTTTCATGGCCGTAACTAAATTAGAGCCATTCGAAGGATACCTTATGACGTGTTTTTTTTAGTTTGGGGCTACTGGCACTTCTCTCAGGTCTCAATCTATGCTTAGTTATTTTTTAAAAATAATGTCTCTATTTCGAGTTTATTTCAATCGACAAACCTATTTTCCCCTCCCTCGGGAATAATTGTAGTGATGTCACACAATGTATTACCGAACATATCCGAACATATCGCTTATGCGTCAAGGGAACCAACATTTCGTTTTTAATTGTTTCGTATTAGGTTGTATCCTCACTCAAATGCACATAAGGTTGCAGATCAGCGAGTGTAATTTCCAACCTCTAAATCTGCTATAGTTTCACTATTCTTGAATCAATCACATTCCTGTAAAACCTAGATTTTATGTTCCACCCACGACTAAGAACTTACTGCAATAAACAGTGTCAATGTTCGCTGACTGCTGAAACTCCGTCTCTCTCTCTCAGAATGATTCTAAGTGGAATCTACCCTGATGTCTGCATTGCGATTTTCGTCTTATCAGTTTTACTGAACGGAATTCTGGCATATGCTGTTCGGCAAAGATCAATGCGAATCGGAACATATCGGTACTCATTCGACGCTAACTATTCTTATTCCAAATGTTTTTTTTCAGATATTTCACATACGCTTTTGTTGTGATCGACGTCATCTACTCAATGGCGATGGCCATTCTTGCGCCTGTAAGTTTACATTAAAATACATTTTAAAATAAGCACAAATCATATTGATTCGTGCAGCTTTTCATCGTTTCTCCGGGCTTACTGAGCTTCTTTCCAACCTCGCCTTTCTGGAATAATGACCTGCTTATTTGGGTACCTAGTTTACTTACTGAAAGTAAAACAAAAGAAAAATCATTTTTTAGATTGGATTTTACTTGTGGTGGTCTTCCTTTTCCGGAGTTCTCATGTTGACACACTCAGTTTTATTTATCGTTATGCACTTCTCTGCAGGTTCTAGAAAATTAGAAAAGCGAAATATTAAAGCGTTACAGTAAGAGGATCATCATTTTTTTCGAGAAACCAGTCAACATTCTACTAATTTCTCTTTCAGTGGTGGTAAGAATTCATAGATTATTTTTTAAATTCATAGATTAAATCAACAATTATTGTTTCCGGTGTTTGTTTCTATGTGGGCTGCGGATTGCATACTACTCATGTTCAATTATTCTCCGGGTTTACGAGAAAAGATGCAGAAACCCAAAAATTCCTTCCATTGTGTCTCCCCCCGAACCTATTCGGGACCTTGGAGTCTATATCGACTCAACTCTCTCTTTCCTTCCACACATTGATCTCATTTGTAAAAAAGCACTAAAGCTAATTTTTCTGCTTTTTCGATCTGTATCATGTACGTCCAGTGATCCCTACATTAGAGCTTATCGTTCATTCATTGTACCCATTCTCGAATACGCCTCACCAGTCTGGTCCCCTTCCGCTAAAGGCCCCATTAGACAATTAGAGAAATGCCAGCATCTCTTCATGCGACTGTTGCACTAGAGAATTTGCGATCTTCCTTTTCTCACCGTTCTATTCGCTTTCTTTGTAAGATCCATAAAATTGTTGATCCCAAGTTATCTCTGTCTACTATCAAACTTCGCCTGTTGTCTAACCCCGACACTACCCACATTCTCCAGATAGAGATTCCAAAACTGTAGCTTCATTCCTCCCTTCCCTCCCTTGCTCTGATCCATACGATATACATGGATCGAACGGTCTCCTCCCGTTCCGAGGCTTCGTCCACCTCGTCAATCAAGAGCAACTCTGGGAATGTGCAATATACGAAGTTCCCTCCCCCCTCCCTCCCCTCATCTACATCGATCTCCGTCCCTTCCTCCTTCCCTCAACTCTTCTTATTACTGTATATGTTAATTCACATGCTGTCACACCCTTTGGGGCGTATCAAATAAATAAATAAATAAAAAGAAACAGTTGTCTGAGGAGTTCGATATCGACTTCCTCACTGTTACATTCACCGGCTTTGATCTATCCGTATGTTTCAATAGATTTTATCTAGAAATATGTATTTGTTAGACATGCAATGTCACTCTGTCTATGATCGGGTTGGCGTATGTGATGGTGTTGATGTACGGAATGATAGGAATTACGGTGAGGTATACATAGGAAGGTAGCATACAACTTGAGATTCAGATCTATTGTGCTATTTCCATCAACAAAGCTATTGCATCGGACGCAATTTCTCCTAAATCGAAAAGCATGCATAGAAAGTCACTCAAAATGTTGATAGCGCAAGTGAGGCCGTTGTTGCAGTATGCCAGAGAACAGTTTTACCACTCAGGCTCTGAATCCAACCATATTCCTCTACATTCCCCCGTTCATCAGCTCATTCGGCATATTTATCAGCGCTTACCCCGAAATTATCCCTAGAGTGAGACATGATTCAACATTTATTGAAAATAAAACACTCAGATTAAAGCTCCATTGCTCACAGTTTTCCCTGTGGTCAACCCACTCATTATCGTGTTATTCACCGATGAATATCGACGATTCATACTTCGTCACAGATCTTCGACTGAGGTTAATGATTAGAAGAAAAATTAATTAGAGGTACTGAAATTGTATTTTCAGAAAAGAACAAATTCATAAGTTTTCTCCCGACCGTATGCAGAAATTGAAATAATATCATGATAAAGCAACTACTATTGATGCTTTCAAAAATTCTTTCATCGGTAACGAAAAAAAGAGTCAAGGGTGGTCAAGGGTGATTATTGGTTAAATCACGTAATAAATAAAAAGATGATGTGGCTGTGTTGTGCCTCATGCTGTTTTCAAGCACACCAGCACGTCCTCACTCCAATTGCATCCATTTGCGTCAATCTACTCAGCAATAGCATTGACACACGTGCACTACCCTTCTCTGGCACTGGAAAGGGTCGCCCTCTCTCTCTTCCTCTCTTTGTCCCTCTTCACTAGCACTTGTTTACCCCTTTTCTTCTTCGTCTCTTCGCTCTCTCTACCTTGCACACTCTCTCCTCTCTACGAGTGCTCTCTGTGACTCACGCGAGACACTCAACGAGGAACCAAATAATCTCGCGTGATTTCTCCTGCATTTACTCGGCTTCTAAGAAAACGCCGTTCTTTGTAATTCAAGCCTCTCTTTCCTCACAGCAATCATCACAATATTCGACTGCTTGCACATTTTGTGTGTGCTATCATTTTCTTACTTCCGCTTTTGTCCCTTGTTATCGCGAGGGATTACGCAATACTCTCATTCACAAGGTCCAAAGGATTTCGAAAAGTTTCGTTTACATTCGGATTCATTCGAAACCACAAAAACGACGCGCAGTCAGTATAAATGCCTTCTAAGTAAATGGATTATTGACAGATTCATTATGTTCACCATAGAACCTTAAATTCATGTCATTCTACTTCCTCATCCATCCATCCTTTCTTTTCACCGAAAATATCAGCACAAGTCAACAAAATATTTTAAGAGGAATGCCACCCGCTCAACATACGCTCAAACTCTCGAAAGAGTCTCTGAAAAAAGTAAGCGAATATTGGCAACAGCATGTACAGGAGAGAAGAATCTCCCCCCATTCAGTTGTCTTTGTAGGTCACAGTGTTCAATGATCGCGCCGAACTGCGGAGAGAATTCACGGTAGAACTAAAAGCCGGACTGAATGAAGTAACCATCGAGGTAATACAGTTTACTGTTGTAGCTGATGAACGTAGTTGAAATGCACCCTAGACAACATGATAATTGTTTCACTCTTTTTTAAAATCAAGTGTCTGAATTTGTATTGTAGATATTCTAATGCCCAGTTTCGGAAATTGCCTTAGTGACTCAACAAGGTTTGGTGTCTGACCGGCATGCCGACGCAGGCAGGCTCGACTCCCGCCGTTCTTTGCAAGAGACTCTGCGGTACTGTGTGGTTTATGATCAAGAAAGGAATGAAAATCAATAACCTTAATGTTCAATGACAATTCAGGCAATATCGCAATTCACCGTTGACGAATCAGTTCGCGTCTCAGGGAAAGGCGCCGCTGTCATTGAAGAAGTTCAGGTGTGCAAGTACATGTACTTTTATATTTTTCCACTATCTAGTGTCCCAGAATTATTCTGATATCTTTGCACATAATGATTACAGTGATCTGTTTAGGTGGCACATCGTCGAATCACAAAAGGAGCCGTCGATACTGAACGTGGAGCGACACTCAGAAAAGAGAAGGCAAGAGTTTATCTAGTAGATGATGAAAAGAAAATCACAGTGAGCTGATGAATGCTTGATATTGATTCAAGTTTCCGGAACACTGATGAAGAGATTTATTTCAGGAGGAGCTGGAAAGTGCCCGGGAAAAAGTTGACTATGACGGACAAATTGTGCAGAAGCAGATCACCGCACTGGATGGATTGGTTAGCCAGGTGGGATATATCCTTATTGTAGAATATATGCTTATTGTAGAATCATACTCGTGAACATGAACCGTGGTAGAAAGATAATGAGCGTAAAATTCATTCACTTATATTTACAAAAAAAATCTATAGGTCGGGTCGGGCCCTCTGGCTGGAATAGGCAACAAATTCTCTGCCGATGCAGCCACTCTAGAGAGCATCACCTCGCTATTCGCATTCCACAAGAAGCAAGTATCGCAGGTTAGTAGTAACTCTGTTTATTCTATTACTGAGAAAACGTTGATTCTTTGCAACACAAGAATTGATTTCAGCTTCGAGAGGAGTTCCGCAGTCTGCGCAAAGAATTCGATCGACTGACCGGTCTCATCGCTGTGAAAGACCAGGAGTTGCCCACTGTTGCAAAAACAGGAAACTGGGAAACCACCAAGTAGGCAAACTAATTCAATTTACTGTCCTTTTTATTTATCAAAAGGCTTACAAGAATGTGCATGCGCATCGTTTTGGCCTCGCGAGAGCGCACATGAGCTTGATTTTGACTTGATGAAGCATTTTATAAACTAAATTCCACTAACCTAAGCCTAATTTATTAACTTTCCAGGAACGTCATCGTCCTACTCGAGGCCACTGAACCCACTACCGTAATCCTCGATGTGAGCTACCATGTGGCAAGGGCTGGATGGACGCCGTTCTACGATATTCGAGTGGAGACGAAAGAGGAGAAAACAGAGATGCAGGTGAACGCACTTGTGTGATCATAGTGATCATGAGATGGTTCTGGAAACATCATCAAAACCTTGTGCAGCAATGTTTTAATTTCAGCTGTCCTACTACGCGAATGTGCATCAGAGCACGGGCGAAGAGTGGGAGGGTACGTGGTTCTATTATCAATTCATCATGGAACATCTCTTCTCCATGGTTGGACTTGGTTAAATCGTTCGTTCGCTTTCAGGAGCGCAACTGCTGCTCTCTACAGCTCGTCCCTTCGTGGGCGTAACTCTGCCCGATCTCGGGACACTCGACGTATCTCTATATTGCCGGAATAGAGAATTCCATTCATTCGGACCTCCGGCATCAGGAGGATTGTTCGGATCAGCACAAACCTCCACGACGGGGGTAGCGTTCGGATCGGCCTCATCTGCCGTGTAAGTAGCGAGGCATCGGTTCAATGTCTCTAAACTGAACTAGTTATCACTGAAATTGGATGGAATTGTGAGAAGATATGAGTTACCTTTCATCGAGTATGTACAGTAATGATGCGTTTGCAGGTTCGGTGGATCGGAATTGGCTGCTGCGCCAATGGTGGCAAGGGTGAGCCATTTTAATATTTTTTAATTACATACAACGTTTTTAATTACTACAGGAGGATATGATGAGTGTACCGTACAGTAATCCTACGTTCAGGAAGCCGAAGTGAACGAGCAGACTCTATCCACAGAGTTTTCCATCACTCGTCCCTGCTCAATTCCTGCCGATGGAGCGATGCATAAAGTAAGTAAAAGGCAATACTGAGCATCGAGCATAAAGATTCTCACACTATCTATCTAGGGATGTGAATGCATCTCAATCTTTCATGTATGTGCACGGAAGTCATGGTCACTTGTTTGGACTGATCTCTCTCTTGCTCAGGTCACTATCGGCATCGTCGTTCTCACTCCACAGCTCGTTCATGAATCGGTTAGCCCGATTATTTCTGAACTCGGAGCCAAACCCAAAATCCTTACAGGTTCCATCGAAGAATTCAGTCGCTTTCCTCACAGCAACGGCTCTCAATTCCTCGTCTCTTCCTCTTCTGGCAGGACCAGCCTCAGTCTATCTGGATGGAGCATTCGTAGCGAAAACAGCGATAAAGGTAGGCAATTGCTCTTGCCACAATGATATTTGAGATAGCGCTTCATTCCGTATATTTAGAAACGCGTTTGACTCGAAATGTGAATAATCGCGAATTCTTTTCTCAGGCAGTCTCCCCTGGTGAGAGATTCACCGCTTCACTTGGTGTTGATCGCGCAGTGAAGATCGAGTACAAGCCGGCCCACAAGTATCACGAACAGGTACGTTGACCATCCATCAATTCTCTGCAATCAATAGTACTTCAGACTGGCATTATCAACAAGTGGTCATCGACTGTGAACGAACAGAAAATAGTAGTGAAAAACACTCGAGGCGACGCGGTTCTGCTCACGATTAGAGAGCAAATCCCGAGATCGACCGACGAGAAGATCAAGGTATGAATGTGCCCCACGGGACTGATTACGGTAGTTGATTTTCAGGTTACGATGGTTTTACCCGAGATATTGGAGAAAGTAATCGATGAAGACATACTGAATGAGGATCAGCGTCCTAAGGAAGGAGCGAGACTCCTTCCCTCGCATAATCTTGAGTGGACTGTAAAGTTGGAGAAGGTATAGAATATTTTATTTTCGATTTACATTTTAGTCGTTGAAGATATTTGATGAATAATATTCTTTCAGGGATCGAGCCAGTCATTGCTTGTGAAGTACACTGTAGAACATCCATTGTCGGAGAAACTCGAGTACACTCAGCGATTCAATCCAATCTCAGCTCCATTTAACTTTAGGAATTAAAGTTAATGGTCTCTCCCTATTATTATTTTCCTGATTTATCGCACTCACTACTGTTTTACGGATAGATTGCATTTCATTAAATAAATGTGAATTACTCGTTGATAAAAATACATTATCGAACGCTAACGTCTTTCACAGATGAGGTAGAATTCACACCTGATTCATAAAAATATTTTTAAAAATTCAAAAAAATCGTCGAAAAGAAAAGTATGTAACTCCACGCCCTAGTATCATTTCACATGACAGAAGCCAAATATTTTTTTCTGTTCTTCGGTTACCGTCGGCAAAAACTTTGAGTATGCAAAATATTTTCAGCATGTACAATTTCTATTTTGATACAAAACTCGTGCGATTTCGCACTTTCATCTGATCTTTGTTGAATATTTCCATTCTTCTTAATCACTTATATTCCATCCAGTGGTATTGTGTTGTGAAGGAGAAATCGCTGCGTTTCGGATTCGAGTGGGACGGTGACATTTTCATTGACATCGCTAGAATGTTTGATTCGGCACCAATTCGAATAGACAAATCCACTTGCAGAAGTCGACAGATTCTTGTGTCTATCACCATCTTTATTATTCATCCCCTCACCATTTTTGTGGTTCTGAGAAAAAGCCCGATGTCCGCGGATTGTAAAGTGGGATACATCTGCCATACAGTAAGCAATATTTTATTTTAACCATCATTAATATTACTAAGCATGTATTGTAAGATTCAAAAACTCAGCAAATGAAATATTGCATTTAGCTAGGGAGTGCAATGGGGTATGCAGAAACAAGCTCTAATATGTATTCTTCATACTTCGATTATAGATTCGACTATGCCGAATCTAACTGCTACAAAGAAAAGTCATGAATAAAATAACATAATAAAATAAAGCGATTAATCAAAATCCCAGTTTGGCTGTCATTCTACCGTAATCGTTTTTTGTCGAGTTAGCGCGAATTTATTACTGAAAATGCTTGATATTATTTTAAACCTATTTAGAACATATTTCTGTTTATTTTCAAGTATGTCACTTTGAGAGCTAATGAGTATAATCAGAAAACATGTGAATTTAAGAGGAAACTCTATTGTTTGAACGATAATTCGACGAAATTCGAAATCAATGACGCGTTGTCTTCGACGCCACTAAACGATACTTTCGAGTGATAACACCTTCTCAATTTAACTGTTAAAAGAATCTGTAATACCCATTTAACAAGTTGTGAAAGTTTAATAAGACCGGGGAAGAAAGGCGACGAGACTACAGCCCTGAAAGTACTGACAACTGCGAAAACGTGTGCTTTTTGATGTTTTAAAGCGGCAAAACTATAGTTCCGAGTAATAACTGAGGCATGTGTTTGTAATTGCAAGTCACCCCATGTCCTAAAGAATGTTCCATGAAAGTGCTATCAGACGGGGAGAGCGTTAATGGAAGTAGTAAGTCAAAGATGACTTCCAAAAAAGTGAGACTTTTGCACGAAAAATTACGCTCACTTTCGAATAATCTGACCAAACCTTATGAACGATAATGGTATATGAGGTACCTCAAATCACAAAATAAACATTGTATTGAATGCAATTAAAGTCGTAATTAATTTTTAAAGACAAGACATTGAAAAAAATCAGTTCTCGATTTGCGTAAAATGCTTTGAAAATTATTACTGTATCGCGTTCTGCACTCTGGAACCCACACGGATCTCTCTACATTTAGCAGACCACTCTAATGATTGTGCTTGAAAGTAACTCGCGGAACATTTTATTCCATTGGATCGGCTTTACTTTCTTGCCTTTCCAATCTTGCCTTGCCTTTCCAATCAAACTAGCAATGCAATGCACAAGGAATAACAGCCAGAAATAAATAAGAAAGGAAGTAAAGAAAAGCGAAGGGGGCGGAGTCACACTTTGCCGCGCATATCCCGACACGAGCGCGCGTGGTTGTCTGTTTCTAACGGTAGTCAATAAATCGCTAAGCGTGAAATGGTTTATTTTCTTACAGTAAATATGACGTTTAATGTAACGTTCTATTGATAAAACAGCAACTCAAATAATGAAATATTCATATTCAGATGATCGGATTTGAGTTCTACATCGGAATTCTGTATCAAGTATACGTTCTGTCACCGTATCCTATTTTTATCTGCTCTGGCCTTCTATGCAATGGAACTCTCGACCCTGAAACATTGCTGGTTGTTTATTTTTTCAATTAATTCAAGCACGAAACAATGCAGGTTATCATGTCCGTTTTCATGGTTTCTGATTGTGTTCCTTATATTTTTCTAATGATGAGAATGCACAAGAAAATGTTGTCAAGGAACAGTGCACTCAAGGTCTCGGATAGGTATTTTCATCCTTTCTGTAGCTTAGAAATGTTGCCTAATTCTGTTTAGAACTCAATCAATCATAATGCTCGTTGTGTCTGCTACACTTGCCGCAAATATCGTTGGATTTTATTTATGGACAGTTGACAGGCCAAACAAATACGATCTTGTGAAAGTGAACTATTTCATTGAAGATGATATGGTTATGGTAATTATACAATTTAGAGGATGGATGTTATGTGGGCGAGTAACTTCACGTCAAACATTTTGGTACTACGAGAAGAAATTGGAGACGTTGGACTACTCAGTAATGGTTTGGCCAACTGAAGTTCCACTTCGATTTCAATTATCTTAGAGCTGAAACTTCTGATGTTCACAATATTCGTAATTTCCCCTATTTACTTCTTCTCCACAATTCATGCAATCTGGAAAATAAGAAAATCCGTTAGAATTTGTTTTCTAATTTTAATTTATTTTGAATTTTCTAGAGTCGCAGTCATTCGAAAAGCTACCAAGTTCAGCTCGGTATTCTTAACTCACTGATAAAACAGGTACGAATGAAACTCCACACGTGCAAATCACCTTTATTTCATGTGGTCTCTGTCGCAATTCTATTCATTATTCCTCTCATTTTTCTCTTCATCGGCCTGCTATCGAGAGACATGGGGATGGCCACCCTCACTCTGCGCCTTTCTCCGCTTCTTTCTATTGGTAGGAGTGCAAAACATTGTTTTATATACCTTTATTTAGCCAGTCTTGTTCATCTTGTAATTGTTGAAAACCTTTAGTGTTGTACGATATAAACTCTTCAGATGCTCTTTTCTCTATCTGCCCCCACCAATTCCATCATTCTTCTGATGAGGAATCCTTGGAGCAGACAGGTTTATTGAGCTTCTTACTTGCTCATTATTTATTCTACAGATAATGTTTCAACAATCTCTGTTCTACAATAAAAAGAAGAAAATACATGGCAGTCGCAATCTCTCAATTGTATCTGATAATATCGACGAAAAGAAAATTCAATTTCGCTTAGTGTTTTCGTAGTATTCAGCGATGGGAGAATAAAATGGGTCTTCGGGAACGTAATCAGGAGCGGAATCGGGAATGTTAGCAGCGTTGGAAAGAATCCCATGGAGACAATCGGAAACTAAATCAGGAATACTATCTGAAGAAGAATCGGGAATAAAATCAGGCAAAGAATCGTATCCAAACTGGAAGTCTGAAGGTGAATTGGGAGGAGTTCCGGGGATGGTATCTTCGAAAGGAAAATCGGGAAGTGTAACGTTGTCATCATTTTCAATCTCGACGAATGATGACTCCATACTGAGTGACTTCGCTGATCACTTTGACTCAGCAACCGCCCGAAAAAAAAATTATTGTTTGTAAGACACATGCCTAACTGAAATTGGCGAATAAAAATACCTAAAACTTAGGCTAAAAGAATCAAACAATGAACAATAAGAACATAATTATTTCTGCCATTTTTTTAACTAAACCCGAACCATGGACTTATCCAATGCTACAAATCATTTATTACTACCTAGACTAATTATGCTCAAACAATTGTAAGGTGACTACAAAGACATGGAAAAATGAAGGAGATACTAATAGTTCAGCGAGTGATGACTTGAGGATGATTGCGATTTTGAGATCACCTTCTTTTATACATCATGATCCAGGAAACTACCCACTCCGTCTTATGATTGCTGACTCATTGCTACGAACCTTCTCAGGGTCAATGATTAATCCCCTTCCGAATGTCTTTCGAGTGAAGATAAACTACGTTTTCGTGTTATCAGTGAAGTCACTTTTGATCATTATCAGTTGTATCGGATGAAACTCCTTATCGAATACAAATGATGTATTCCATAATCACAAGTTGGTTCAAAATGTGAAGGTGTAATCTTTTCCTCGTTTCGTCTTCTGCAACAATAAGCAATACTTTCATGTCGGATTCAAAAAGGAAGTCGCAACATCAAGCGAATTGACAATTGCAAGGTCAGTATGTTTGTACAGATGTTCAGATGTTTTAAAGCGCACGATGAACTTCACAACTTGTAACTCCTCAATCAATGAAGGTGGTCTCGTAAAAAAAGAGATAATATCGGTAATACTATGCGCCACAGAGTAAAAAAAAATTTTTGAGTCAAAGTGAATTCTTCGTAAGAAATTCATAGTGTTTATGAGCACTGGTTAGTCCCTTTCAAACCAATATTTCAGCGATAATGTTTGCTGGTTAGCGAATTGTCGAAAACAAAGAGGGCAACTGAGAACCCGTGATGACGAAAAATCTTCTCGAAAGTGGAACACAGACCTTTTTCTCGATCGGTTTCAGTGCAGAACCTGTTCAATCACTTTCAAAGAACCACTATAAAACTGATGGTCTCAGAAACTATGGCGTATCTAACTAAAAATGCGTCTCGTCCTTCTTCTCGTCTCTTTCCTCTCCGTGGCTGCTTCTCTCAAGTGCTACGATGGGATCGTCAGCTGGGGAAGTGATCCGAAAGACGCTCGTCTCACATTGAAGAACTGCCCCGAGAGCTGCTGCCAAGTTGCTTGGTCAGATTTTATTTTAATTATGTTTTTATTATGCAATGAAATATCGTGCTGAACTCGTATAACTGAGATGTGAGACTGTCTGGATGAAATTCTCTGTTCACTGTAACGTATCTCAGGAGTATGCCTGGGACGATTTACTCATGTGGAAATGACTGTCCTCAAAGAAAGAACTTCGTGAAAGGTGAAAAGTGCGAATCGGTAAGGATCTTTTGCTATTATACTCCAATTTTTCATATGACTTAATAACGAAAAATATAAATGGTTCATCTGTCAAATTGAGGCTCCCACTGATTCCTCGTGGTGCTTCTGTGCTGGACCCGTCGGCCAGTGCAAGCCCAAGCTATGAGATGATGTCCAATCGAGAACAAACGATCTGAGATTGTAATGGATAAAAACAATGCACTATATTTGATAGGCTCATTATCCGTGACTCTAATAAAAATAATTCCCACTGCACACAAACTATGGCTCTATTATGTAGTGAGTGTTCGCTGGCGGTAACAACCTACAGCATTTCTTCATATCTCGGTCGATATGTCAGCTGCCAACCGTCAGATATCTTGAATGTGAATAATATTTCCTCTCATTGCGCAACTTCACGGAGAGTGATGCGTTTTGTTCTATTATTTCTTGTCATTCAATCATTCGCTTCTTCACTCGAGTGCTACGAAGGTCTTGTGAGATGGGAGGATGCTGAGAATGATGACTCAAAAGAGGAGAAGATTGATACAGAACCGGCACTGAAGACATGCGCCGAGCACTGTTGCCTCATCACGCGGTTAGTTTGCTTTCTTTGTCTGAATTACATGATTATGTCAGGAGTCTACAAGTAAAGGTCTACGAATGTGGAAAGAATTGCCCTCATCCGAAAGAATTTATCGAGGGAGAAAAGTGCGGATCGGTGAGATTTATGCTATTGAAATTATCTCAATGACTATTTCAGGCGCCTGTGGACTCCTCTTGGTGCTTCTGTACTGGTCCAGTCGGAAAGTGCGATCACACCGTCTCAGACGTCACCGAAATACCAGACACATAATAAAGTATCAATTATTCATAGTATCCACTTTCCTACACAGGCACTCTTCGTAAAAATCGAGGGCATGCAATCCAATTTTTCTGTTCCGTATTGATCTTTGGTTTTACATTCGTATGGATGAAAAACTTTGTATGTGCGAACCACTTGTTCGAAATAGCTTCGACATCAAAACAAGTTCTTTGTTACGCATTAGAGAATCTGTTACTTCCTCATTTTTATCGGTTTTACCTCACATGTAAATCTTTTGACTGCGGGGAATCGTATCCCGCGAACTAATATCTGTTTTATAACCTATCTTTCAAATCATCAGATAATAATAAATAACATTGTATCCCTCTCCCTCACAGACAGTAAAGTAACTCAAAGAGAGTGCAGTAGTGGCTTCCGTTTTTGTCGAAGAGTGAGCAGAGGAGTGCTTCTGTTGACGAAGACATCCCTTCTTCTCCGTATTTTTGCCGCGTTCATTTCATCTCTCCTTGGTCAGTTCCCCTCCCCCCAGTCCTTTATGGAGTTGGCAGGCACTCGACACGCAAGACGAGAGTTATCCATCATTTCATATTTCAGTAACGCAAGCTTTGAATTTATTCGTCATTAATTTGTCATACAAATTGAGAGAACTAAGGCAGACTATTCCGAAACCTTGCAATGGAATACTCTGGAAATGTTTCCTGTTTCACGCAATTAGCAATCAAATTTTCTCAATGTTCTTTGAGGTGAAACAGCCTAGCTCCGCCTTTTAATTATTTCCAATTCTGACTCTCTCAAGCATCTTTTTTGCATCTGTCTCTTTTTCTCTCATTTCTTCTTCACATTCATCAGTAAACGCTATATGTTTTTTCTTCCCCATGGTGTACTTCGTTTCGCTTCTCGTTCAAATTCATTTAGTGAAGCCCGTTGAGATTGGAGGAAGTTGAGACATGTCGTTGAGTTTTGTCCGATCTTTGACAATTTCACAAATTATTTTCTCTCTCTAGGGTTTCGACTTCACCCTTCCTCTCGATTTCGCTTGTCGTTACAATATAAGAAGACCAAAAAGGAATAACACCCTGTTCGTATTAAGTCAATCTCATGGACTTCCATACGTCGGTCGTTGTCGTCTCCATCTTCTTCTTTGTGTTTTTCGGCTTCTTCGGAAATATTTCCTTCATCTACACAATAGCTACCAATGAGAAGATACGGTCCAGTAGAGGTGCGGGAATAACAATTAATTATTATCAAATCCACCGCACCAGAGACATCGTGAATATTCTGAATTTGAAAGCAAAAAAACAATTTCAGCCCTTCTTCTATGCATTCTCTGCATTACGCACTGTATCATGCTACTCCACAACTTCATCAATGTCTTTCGAATAATGGGAGGCGTAAAGCTCACCAAAGAGGTTATCAACGTATTTTTTTAATGCTCAAAATATCACGGAAATTTTTATCTTGTTTGTCTGAACAGTTTTCTATAAATAATTCGTACTAGCTATTGTTAGCTATAATATCCCACGTATTCATTATTCCGAAAATTTTCAGGAATGTGTCTTCGCACAGAGTATTCCTCCCACGATGTACGCAGTTTCCCATCAAGCCATGCTCTATATTGTACTCGGTCTGGATGTCATGATGTCACTAATAAACCCTGCTAGGTAAGCTTCTAATCGCAATTTCTCGGTGTGAATTCTGCGCAGTTTTCTAGACGTCTCTCAAACCTGTTGTCATTTGTATTGAGAACCGACCTGCGGGCGTAATTAGTCAAATAAGAGAGAGTGGAAGTTAGTCTTCCCTTCTTCCTTCATCTATTATACAATTGTCCCAATCGCACTATGAGTCAGAAAATAAATTAAAACCATCTGAACAAATCAGTACTTCATCTCTAAGAGGTCCTTCTATTCTAGGTACATCCGCATCCGATCCATACGGTACGTTTGCCTACTGCAAGTTCCATGCATTCTCTACGCGGCGTCTTTCATCATCGCATCTCAATTCTTCGATGACGACCGCCAAATAGCAATGTGCAATCCGCCAGAAGCATTCCCGAGGGTGAGTAAGGACTGGAATTTCTGAATTCATCTAAAAAGCAACTGAGCCAAACTATTTGATACGTTGCTACCAAATCTGGCTAATGTTCTAAGAATGCTGAGTCTATTTTGCAGGTTGTGAACAACGTTCGAACCCAGCTTGGTCTGGTCCTTGGTGTTCTCGTCCTTCTCATCTACTTGTACATCATTTATCTGCTCATTCGAGTGAGTGTAAGACTCATTTTTTGTCTAAAAATGCAATTGATTTTCAGAAATCTCCGACGAGAACAGTCAAAAGTTCGCAGATTCGCGCCGCAAAGTCGATGGTGGCTCTGAGCGCGACTTACTTACTCTCGTGGTAAGTGAATGGCTTTTTATTTTATGGTCTGTTTCCTCGTAATGACTTCCTGGTTACCATTTCCTCTAATTACCATTCCGTTCTTCGCTCACTCATAGAACAGAAAAGCTATTTGCCGTGATTGTCGTCCCTTCGCTGAATAATGCAGTATTTGTGCCTGCTTTCAACTCATCCTTTTTCTAGGCAAAAAAGAAACTAAATCTCTCTCAGGTTCTGCACTGTTACCATCTCTTTTCTTGCAACACGGATGCCTCTTGACTCCTTCTTCATTCGGGTGTACAACCAATATGCGGTAAGTTCCGCTTCCTGGTTTTCAGGACTGATAGTAATATCCTTGGGGGATGGTCTGTTTTCGCGTGAGTAATTGCGCAGCAGCACTCACTTTTTCATTGGACAGATCGGTAGAAGTGCAAAGCATTTCACTCTAGCGAAAATCGTCCACCGAAGAACCATGTGTTCTTTTGTTTTTCACTTCTAGATGATGAGAATGAAAGGAGTGCTCACAAGAGTGTCAGTATGCTTTGTCATTCATCCTATTCCCCACAATGAAAACCGGACAAAACAAACATCTGCGAAAATAGGCACATGTAAAAATAGGCATAAAGTCTTTCGAAATATTATAACAATTTTAAAACAGGGCGTGAGTCTCGCATTCAAAGGAAATTCTTCTCATTAATAAATTAGTCTGCAGGTCCTCTTCGCCCTGGCCGCCTACTCCCTCACGTACTACATCCACTTCCTCATCTCTCGCGAATATCGACGTGCTTTTCTAGCCAATTTCTGCTGCCGCCCCTGCGCCCAGCCATTCAACGACCTATTCAGTGCGTTTTTACTTTATTCTGTCATTTCCAAAAGGTACATGAGAAATGAAATATTGAGAGAAGGGAGAATGGAGACCAAACTCTCAGTTATCCCGTTGATTAAATCGTACGTGGCTTCCGGGATTGACACTCGTGTCAATTTTGTCTCATTTCCGGTTCGAGACCAAGTTCGGAGCTCATGCCGATGGGAATTCCGAGCTCGCCGGGAAGTCGGACACAGAAGAGATTCGTGCTCACTTGATCAATCTAGATCCGATAATTGCATCTACTCAAAGTGTGATCTCGGAAGCCACTTGGGAAAATAAACTGGTATACATAATGACGTGTGGAAGTGATAAAGATATATAATTTTTCCCTCGTGAACGACAAACTTGCGCGCGAGACAGATTGTATTTATTATTCATTGGGGATATTTCTTTCCTTTCGTATAGTCACGATGACAAACCGTTATCGCCTCGGTTGACTGAAGAACTATACGCTTTGATAACCTTTACGAGATTCTTCTCTCATCTAATATCTTTGATGATAGCCTACCCACTCGACTTCTATCAATAGTAATGGAAGCGGCGATAAAATCAGCTTTTGATCGTGCGACTAATTTCGCCAAAGTTCACTGTCTCTTCGTCCAAACTTTCGAGAAACTCATTGCATCAGTGTCGCTTCTTTTCATGTTTCCTTGTCTCTTTGTCATCGCTGAAACAGAAACCCTACATTGGAACTGCAAGTGAGCCTTCTGAGCATCCCAACGCGAATTTTATTTTTATTTTTGTAACGTTCAACCCATTTCTTAGGGCCCTTCTCTTATGTTCGGCGACAGTTCAGATCCAGATTATCGCTATGCAACTTATCGTGAATATTTACGAAATTCACGGAGGCGTTCATCTTCCCGATCACGTTGGAGAGTGAACATTGTTGTATTTATTCACATATATTTACTTTATCGAACCAGTCATTGTTTCCATGATTGATATAATATCCATTCACAGGCGATGATGATGCCTGGTTGATGTTTGCCCACGAAGTTGGGTATGGTCTCTCCTCAGTGCTCTCATTCTACCTTGTCGTGGAACGGTGCGTATTCTTCGCAAAAGAAATCATTTTCGAGATTTTCATCAATTGAGAAACCCGTGTCATTTATTCATTTCACAGATTCGTCGCTCTTCTGAATGCATCAAACTACGGCGATACTGTAGCGTCTGTACCTGCTGTAGTAATGTAGTCAATTAATAGCGGTAGGCGATCACCATCGATTTTTTTCACAAGGTTTTTGCTCTCAGATAATATTCTCCGTCCCATGGGCATATTACTCGCATATCGGTAGAAATCAATAAAACCAAATTCGTTTTTTTTCATATATTTTGTTATCAGAACGGCACTACTACATTGGAATATCCATCATTCTGTCGATCGAGTTCCCAATGATAGTGGTCAGTTCATTGAGAATACGATTCGGATAGACAAAAAAGAAAAATGTGAATGGGAAAATATAGGAGGAAAAGCTGGTAAGAGAGTTTAAAACAAAACAAAAAAGACAAGAGTCATGTCGATTGCAGTGCTCATTCATACTTTATCGTTATAGCAAGAAGAAGTATGCAACGGTGAATGAATGCCCTCTTTCTATGCGATATCAGGTGAGCTTTAGATCCTTTGAGCAAACTACTAATGGGAACCACGAGAGCTGGAAAAAACTGTCATGTTTCTCATTTTATTAAGAGTGCAACTCTGATTTTTATTGCCTCTGCCCGGACATGCCGCGAGGATTTTCGATTCAGACCTCCATACGCATGCCATGGGGGCATGTTGGGTACTTGTTTACAAAAGTGCCAAATTTGGGCGCCGAGTCAACAAATCGGCGCGCCAAGTTTGAAAATCTATTTTCATAATTTCTCAGCCGGACAAGCTAGACTCAAAATTTCTTTTTCATAATCATAAACATGTCGAGAGTGCATGGAAACACTATTGAGATCGGATTCAGGTCGATTTCAAATCAGTTTTCGTGACTTCAAAAATCGGTTTTTCGCCATAATGATTCGCGAGGGGGGAATTAGCTACCTATCACACAATGAAGCCCATGCAATTCTACGCCCAATGGTATATAGTACAGAAAATTTCATTAAACCTCCACCTCGAAAAATTGGACATGAGACCTAAAAATGCTCGATTTCGGAAGAAAAATATTGATATATTTTTTCTTTCTTGTTTTCATGAGCTCTAATATCGATTTTCGAACTCTGCGCACACAACTAAGTCAGCAACACCTATAGTCAGATTTTTCTGAAAATTATTTTTTTTCGACTTTTCATAACCGGTCATGGTCAATTTGGATCTAGAGGTCGAAATCTGAGTATGTCGGATTTTAATTTTACTTTATATGAGTGCGTAGAGTTCGAAGTTGCAAACTAGAGTTTTCGAAGTTCGTAAGAAAAAAGATATCCTCGAATTACTGTGTTTTCTCTGATAATATTGAAGTTTTCGCCTTACCGATCCACTTTGTTCGCGAACGGGGAAATAGTCACTCACCACAAAATGAAGCACATGCAATTCTGCGTCGAACGTTATACGATTCAAAACATTTCACTAAACCTCGCATGAATAAAACTTGGCTCGAATATAGAGAAATTGAATTTTCAAAATTTTAATTTATCTTATTTTCTCCGCTGATTGAGTTGTAAATAACTTGTCTTGTGTATTTTAGTAGATTTGTTGAATGTGCATTATAAAGTTTGCCAGTTCGTTTCCAAGTCGACTCTAAACCACTTATTTTCAATTTCCACAAAACTTGATTTATTCTAATCAGCGAATCGCTATTGCTCTGGAATCGAAACACTTTGGGGAATCTTTTACCTATCAGACGTTGTCGCCCATATGCGTCATGCGTCCAACGAGATTCAATGTGAATCATTTCACTAAACCAGACACGGTGAAAACTTAACCTGAACCTGCAATTTTCAGAAATTCGATTTGTAATATTTTCTCAGAGAGATTGCTTAGTATGTGTCAGGTTTAGTGAAAGGATTCACATTGAATCTCGTTGGACGCATGACTATATGGGCGACAACGTCATTTTGTGGTGAGTGACTATTTCCCCGTTCGCGAACAAAGTGGATCGGTAAGGCGAAAACTTCAATATTATCAGAGAAAGCACAGTAAGTCGAGGATATCTTTTATCTTACGAGCTTTCGAGAACTCTAGTTTGCAAATTCGAACTTTACGCACTAAGTCAGAAAAAAGTTACGGTCTCAAACTCAAAATGTTTTAGTTTTTCGAGTGTAATTTTTTTCTTTCGCATTTTGGTGAGCTCTAGTATCAAAATTCGACATCTACGGGTGAAAATACGTCAGAAACACCTATAGTCAGATATGTCTGAGATTTCGACTTTTTGACCCAAAAATGAAAATGGTCATGAAAAAGTTGAAAAAATTGTATTCTCAAAACAATCTGATTATAGGTATTTCTGACGTATTTTTGCGCGTAGAATCCGAATTTTGCCATTAGTGCACATAAAAACAAGAACTAAAAAAGTTATGATCTAAAAAGCCTTCAAAATTACGACTTTTTTGGCTTTGTTAAAAAATATTAGGATTCTGCGTCCCTGGCGGAACAATTCGAACAGTGATTCCGATGCATACATGCATTAGCTACAAAACGCACATAGTGACTACTTGTAGTTCGGCCAAAAAGTTACAACTTTATCCGAAAAACTGAAATTGAAAGTAGAAAAACTGAAATTGAAAGTAGAAAAACCCTTTTTGGAAACAACTAGAAATCAAGCAGAACGGGTTTTCCAGAGTCCCAGGGCACCCCTAGAATAACGCAAAAAATAAATTGTGTCTATCCCGAATGGTTGAGAAAATATGATTTTTCGACCATTTTACCTTGTAATTCACTATTCTCCCTCCGGCAAGGCAGTAACCACAAATAAGTGACCGTTTGTTAAATACGGGACCAAGACCCTCCTAGTACCCGAGTATGAGCTTGTAGTTCTCATTGATAGCGCAACGGTTCCGGGCAGGGGCCAAAATGCTCCAAAATAACGGAGCCGGTCTCTTAAGATGGCTGAAATTCTCGAGTACGCTCGTGCCGTCATTCCGGTCGTTGTTTTATCGTCGTTCATGAAAAGTTGCAGGTAAAACATAACTATCTTTTGATCAGCTAATGAACGCGTTTTCAAGATTGTATCGTTTTTTAAAATTTCATTGAAAAACGAAGAAATTGATATCTATTTGTAGCCTGATCACATGCGTAATCTGGCAAGAGGGACTTGGACAGTATGGCTTCCAACGTGTCATTTTCTTCACTGTAATTTGTCGCACAAATATGCTCTTTGACAGACCTATTTCCAGATTCACTCTCTCAACTGTGTAATCATGAAAACGATGCTGATAGTGACTCATCTGGGTCTGCGACGGACTTTCTGGATCTATTTCTCTAGGAGTGAATACAGGTTTGAGACGCTCGTTTTGAACGACCGAAACTAAAGTTATACAGATCCGAGCATCAAGTTGTTTCAAAAGCCGATGCAGTATCTGCACAAACGGAAATATATTTTCGGTATTTCAAGACAATGTGGGATTAGTGCCTCATGTCTGAAGAAGGCGATAAACGCATAATGAATCGTATGCATTAGTTTTCAATATTTTTCGCTGATTTGCTTTGATCATGAAGTTGTTTTTTTTTACTTCTTCGTAAATTGAAAGTGAGTGAAAGTAAAATAGGAGCTATAATGCTCCTAGATAGTTTGACTCGTAGATATCATAAGATCTGTAATTATTCTCATGTTGAAGACGCATTTGCCTGAGACAGAATTGTATTTATCCACATCGATATCTCTCCTTTCCTATAATTATGATGACAAAAATTTTATCTCAGTTGGTTGAGCATGATAATGCGCTTTGTCAACCTTTACGGTTCTTCTCGACTCGAATACCACTGATGATATCCCACTCACTCGACTTCTATCAATAAAAAAACATAAACTGGAAAATCTTCAGGGCGCTACTTTTATGTTCTGCGATAGTTCAGCTGCAGATTATTTCGATGCAACTCGCTGTTATTCTTTACGAATTTCATACGGGCATTCACCTTCCAGATGACGTCGGTGAGATAACAGATTCCCAAATAGAGACCTTCATTATTAACCATATTTCTCAGGAGAAGAAGCGTGGTTCATGTTCGCCCATGAAATCGGGTACGGTCTTTCCTCTGTCCTTTTAGTGTACCTTGTCGTGGAAAGGTTGAATTTAAATGAATACTACTCGAAATAAAGAATTCAGAGTAGTCGCTTTATTGAACGTCTCAAGGTACGGTGATAGGACAGCATCGATTTCTACTGTATTCGTGCTCTCATTAGTCGCGGTATACTCAAAGTGCAATATGATTCAGCAATTCGCTGTATTTACAGATGACATTTGCCGTCCCTTGGGCTTACTACTCAGATATTGGTGAATAAAGTAGTTTTATAAAAAAAATATTTGTTTTGAATATTTTAGAAGGTCACTACTATATTGCCATCGGAGTAATATTGTCGATAGAGTTTCCTATGAATGTGGTGAGAATAAATGTTTTCTTAGAAATGTGTTTTTACAACATTCTAATGCTCAATTTCAGTGTTCCTTCATCCTCTATTTGTACAGCAAGAGGCAATACAGAACTATGAACGAGTGTCCCCTTTCTATTCGATATCAGGTAAAAATGTCAAACACTGTTCCGATTTCATTCCAATTCTTTCAGATGGATGAAATTCTCGAGTAAGCACGAGCTCTCATTCCTGTCGTAGTATTCTCGTCGTTCATGAAAAGTTGCAGGTATGAATCGTCTATGATTTTCTAAATATTTGTGATGATATCATGGATGTTAAAACAGCCTTCCAGTCTATTTCAAAATAATAACATTTCAATTATTATTCACCCTCTTTCAGTCTGATTACTTGTGTTATTTGGCAAGAAGGTCTCGGGCAATACGGCATCCTACGAGTATTCTTCTTCACTGTAATTGATTACGAGAGCCAGTGACTTGACTGATTCCTGATCAGATTCACTCGCTCAATTGTGTAATCATGAAAACAATGTTGATCGCCTATCATCGAGGTCTACGAAGAACTTTTTGGATATATTTCTCTCTGAATGGATGCAGGTTTGCAAAAGTGAGTCCTCCAACAAACTCTATTTCCTTGCAGATCGGAGCATCGAATCGTTCCGAAAGCGTTCCAAAAAAAAGAGGATACAATCAACTTTTTTCATCATGGTTCCTCACATTATCGTACTCTAAAATCGTTGTAATAATTCAGATTTTGCAAACAATAAATTTTAAATTTTTTTATTTTACTTTCTTACTCGGTTCTTCCTTTCTCTTCCGCAGTGTTTGATGCCTCATTACCTCGATAATTCATGGGAGACTCATCAATCTTTGATCGTTTCAGAGCACCATTTCCTCATGGGACTGACGTTATTGAAAATTATAATGTAAATCTGTACATTTCTTCATGAGAAAATAACAGATAGCGATGCATTGTATTTACCTGATCGCTACCGCTCTGACATTAGTTTTCTTTTCCTATGAAGTGAGGCGCAACCTTTCCACAACCTTCTCGATAGAATACTGTGAAGCTCACACGACTATCATCACTAGTAATGGATGCAGTGATCATCTCGACGCTCGATCGATGGACAATATTCGCCAAATCTCACTATGTCGCCGTCCAAAGTGTGGAGATGTTTATAGCCGCGATGTCTTCTCTCTCCATGCTACCATGTCTTTTCATTATCGCCAAGACTGGAACTCTTCATTGGAACTGCAAGTTCGTTTCAAACTTAGGCTAAGGCAGAAAATGGATTTTGCTAAGTATTTCCATAAGTAACAGAGTCAGTGAAATTATATTGTATTTTTTGTGCAGGACTCTTCTTATGTGCTCAGTGATAGTTGAACTCCAAATTATCGCTATGCAAATCTGTCTCTTTTATCTGAGCCGGATCATAATCTTCGAAAAATGTGACACGGGAAAATTTCGGCAAAAGGAGCACTCTCCTTTTCATTGTGCGTAACGATAACAAACATCGTTCAGGAATCAATATTTATTCAATAATCGATATCAATTGATGCAATCTCGATCTTCTCCATCGACTCTACCCGCGAGCTCGATGACACCGGCATTGTAAGTCTGAAAGTAATAATAATATCGGATTGTTCATGAATCGATTGCATTTATTGTCCCGTTGTTTGTTTATAACTCACAAAAGCACTCAATCTATGCCATAAATTAGACACTTTTCAGAGTACCTTTGTGGGGTTCGTGCCTTGGGTTACGTATGAGTTAGGCACGAAGATTGTAGTTCGTCTCTGGCATGGCTGAAACACGAATCTTGTTTGCAATCATGCATTCAACGTTCCGGGCAAAACTACGCTAAACTATTTGCTACAGTGTTCTTCGGCTAAATATTCTTCAAGTACAATCACCGTGATTCCATCGTTGCAATCGTGGTAGATGTTGATCTTAGGATCGATGGTCAACGCCTGCAATAACTACATTTGTCAATACCCATCTCGAGCAACCGTCTTCACCTCATCAGTGGTGCCTCTCAGCGAGAATCTGCCCTGTCCGTCAGTAACGCCTTCTGCCATCAGATCGTCGAGATCGGGCCCTTGAACGAAACGATGTTAGTAGTTGACGTATACAAAATGTCACTAGCCCCAGTTGGCACATTGTTTAGGAATACAGTATTTCTTTCGATGTAGACTGCGAATAGAAAGTGATGAATGGTACGCTAAACACTCACCCGAATCGTCATCGTAGAGTCGGATCTTGACGTTGCCCACTGGTCGTCCATTGCACAGCAGAGTACCGGTCACAGCCGCAGACTGATCAAAGCCAATGGAGAAAACTAGCTGAGCAATTACAGCGACGAGCAGTACTATTCTGAGCATGGTATCTTGTCGATAGAACCTCAGTTGAACTCGAAAATATATAGCAATCTCATGAGCAAACACTTCCCCGAATTGGACACATCACGTCATTTCTGCCTTCTCAGAAGAGTTTGACATGTGAACTCAAAATGGCTACTGTCAATAGCAAACATATTACTCGACAAATTTCTCTGATCACGTTGTGTGAGAGAGAACTCAGAGCGATTCATCATTCAAAAAGTGTGTGCAATCTATGATCCGTTAATCGGTGCGCGGTAAACCACACAAAACTTCACATATTAAGATAGAATAGCAACGTTGTCTATGTTTCTGAACAAACATTTATGATCACGACGAAATTGTTTTGCTTATAGGAAGATGTTTCAAATGTAATTCACGGTAACTACAACTGCAAACACAAAACAAAATGTAACTACAACTGCAAACACAAAACAAAATCATCAGCCGCAAATTATTCAATTAATATACAAATCGCTTTTATTCTCGAGATTCACCACCTCTGCGAAACAACTGTAGGAAGCATTGTTACTGCACTTGCGCTAACATTAGGGCCAATTCGAATACCTATTCTGGACAGAAATTGTGAAAGAGGAGCTGTGAGCTCTCGAGAGAGCAGGAGAGTCAGTATAGGATTTGTGACTGGAAAGATGGAGATGCAAAGAGCTAGCAACAGATTTATCTGAAAGAACCCACAAATTACATTGATTTTTGGTTTTGTGTATTTTGATTGTTGAATAAATTCCAAAATTCAGTTATAAACGGAGAGTTCGAGCAGAAATACGTACCTCTTCATGAAATTGAACGTCGAAAATGAGTTGAGCAGTGTTTATGATTGACGGAGCATACAGTAGCAAAAGAGGGTGGACCGCCTGAGTGGCAGTATTTATGAAACGACCAATATTTTAGCAATTTGAAAATCTATTGAGAGGTATATCAATAAAGCATACTTGAAAAATGAGCAACTTGAGCTTCTGCACTTTCTTTGAACGATCACTGGTCATTGACGACTTGATGAACCGATAAATGCCTCTACCTGAGACCTTTCGATTAGGAAATTACATAATCATTACTGTTCACCTCACAAAATTATGACGTTGATTAAAGTTGACAACTCCATAAACAGAGATATAGCAGAGACGGCGAGAACGGGATCGACATCCGACTGAAAATAGGCGTCCAATTCTCACTTAGATCACCCGTTCATGTGGACCCTCTCCATACGCCGACACAAACGATACCTTCTTTTCGAGATGATGAAACATTTGAAGAAGAAAAAATTGTTTTTTTTTCTAATTATCTAAATAAATAACATATGAGCTGCTAGAAGTTATGTGTTCCGTTTAGCTTACCTGAACCAGATTATCAATATCATCTGTCGTGTAAGATCTCACGCCTCTTAGCTCCAATCTATTGCATTTCCGATTTAGTATTTGACGAATAATCGAAAGTGGCACATGCTGGGTGCTCCAATCTATTCCATCGAAACGAAAAGTTATGCGCTCCACCCAATCGGAAATTTTCAGGAGAAAATCGAGAGAATCTGAAAAAAATGTATATGATTTGTTTCTGAGCTCAACTCACTTTGAGCCTAGGGAACATAAGTTAATAGAACTTTATCGACTCTCCGAATCTGCATGCATTTGAGCCATTCATCGCTGAAAAAACATTGCTTGAACTACTGACGCAACGTTGATGTGAAGCAAAGCATACAGGTCAATATTCTTGTACGAATCTGAAATTAATTGCAGCTCCTCAATAAAAGTTTGCTTCATGAAAGACAAAATAGTGCGAATTTGTTGCGGATCTTCCCCTGTTACACTCAAATACTTCAAATGTGCTTTCTGGATTAAGGAGTGCATTTCGCTGAAAATCTTGCCCACTTGTTCGGGATTTAGCTTCAGTACGATAAACTGAAATATGAAAAAAACATCAGAAAATACGAATCAAGCATTCTACCGCGGTACCAAATGAGCTCATTGTAAAACGTCATTGTAAACGATAGAGTGTGGGAAGGGAAGAGGGTCCTCTCTCTTTCACACACTCTCTCACCGTTTACAATGAGCCCATTTGGTACCGCGGCTGGTGTTTAGGAATTTGTGTTTTTTAAAAACTTTCTATCGGTGACGTTTAGGAACCCTCGGGATGACGGTTTAGAACCCTCATTAGAATACAGGTAACGTACCAAGCATTAGTCCGTCAACAAGTCCTTGCGAAATTGCTAATCGTCGAATGAAAGAGTTTTCCTAAAAAGGATACTTCATATAATGCTAATAGTAAACATATTTCTGATGAAATAATATACATACCATTAATTGCGAAATACTGACCTTTCTTACACAAATAAACAATAACATACAAGCGATTGGAATAATACATTTCTATTTTGCTTTATACCTGAGCGCTGTGAACGGAAGCTAAGGAAGATCCTTCTAGCTTCTAGCCTCCGTCAGCCCATTGCCAGTGACGGGACGTTGTGTTGCAAACAATGCCTGAAGATAGTCAGTGTATGAATGACCTTCGTTCGAGACGTTTTCAGACTAAGATCGAACTTTTCCGGATCAATTTTTGATATCAATAGGATCAAATTTTGATATCAATATGAATTAATTAATAATCACCTAGAATCACACGAACTTTATTCGAAGAGAGCTTATTCCAATATTCGAAGTCCTGTAATGGAGCAATGATACAACAGCAAATACAAACGCGTAAGAAACCTCTTCGTCATGGATTGAAATGGGAAATGCTTGCTTTGCGCTGCATAGCTCAACCGCCTTATCAGCTGCCTGACGAGTAGAGGGTTGGCAAACATTTTTGAAAAAGTAATTTCAGAGGATGTGATTTTCGCTTGCTGACATTACCTGATAATATATCCACGGCATTCTCCGTGACGAACCACATCCATGCCAGAGGGACAAAGGAGCCCGTCTAATTCTTTAAACAAATATTTTGTGTAAGTTTTGCGATTGAAAAATCAAAATAAATAAAAGAGTCAGTGCTTTCTGGCTGTTGCTGAACGAGATTTGTGAAATAATTATGTGCAATATGCTACCAGCGGGAGGCGAAGTTGTAGGAGTTTCCGCATGTATTCCGATGAGCCTGCGAAAAGTACATCATGATTGTTCACCAAATACAACAGCTAAATGCCTCACTGATAGTTCTGATAGTTTACTCATTCTTTGTAAAAAAAATAATTCACCTCAAGCAGAAACGTATGACAGAAAGAAGGCACTTCCGTTGAAACGACGAAAGCATCCTGGATTATTCTCGTGAAAATGATTCTAAACGCTTGTGACACGGCCTCGCTCTCTTATCAGTGAAACGTATTGTTAAGCTCCCTTTTCTTCTCGTTCTCTTTCTATTTCAGCCCCCCCCCACCCCTCCAGTTCAACTCAACAGAAGCTGAAATAATATAGCGGAGGAATATTTTCATTCACAAAAAAAGTTAACAGGCCAACAAGAACGAAATGTGAGCGGAAACTCTCAACATTGAATGTGACGACTTAGCTACAAAGTGATTAGTGAAGGCTTTGAAGCTCGAAAGCGGCACCTATTTGTTGTCACTCGCATCTTTCTCGCAATATGATAGCATTTTTGGAATGGTGGAGATTATGCACGACATTTCATTATTATTCAATGTATTTATCTATTTTTCACAAAAAATTTCACTAAACGAATCGAAGCATTATCGTATCCAAAAAGGTGTGAAAGGAATGAGGAAAGAGAATGCCAATTAAATTATCCGGAAATTGGAACGAATTGTTAGATCATTACATGTAAATATTGTTTGCTCATTTATCTTCCAATGAATGAATTTGTTTGCGCATCCACAGGTCATGTGAGACGAAGAGATTCTTGATGTCTACTCGAGACAGACATCTCCTCAATTTCCATAATCTTTTCTCAAACCGGTGAGGGAGTCTAATTGGGGAGAGTCTCGAATGGACATCACCAGAAGAGATGCATCATGATAGCTGCGGACCAAGAAGAAAAAGAAGATCGGGATGATAAAGCCATTTCTGATCGTGTTCACAGAAACTGTAGATGAGTTACTTATGCGATGCGAAGACATTCATTCATATTTTGGTTCATTTATATTCAGTTAGAAGCTTCGCAAGATACCCGTTGTGTGTGCTTACAAATCATCCCTCACATTTCAAAATGTAATGGCATCTAGACAAAAACAATCTGCTCCATGGGAGGAGTAAACTCCCGACCTCGGCATTATAAGTACCACGCGCTAACCAACTGCGCCAATGAAGCACACACACTCTCATTTCTCGGAAGGACGCTATTGTTATGATGACTAGTATTGTATGATGTTATTTGTTGACTTCACTGATCGCCGAGTGTCCGTGTTATGCGTTCTCATTTGTCAAGCGAGAACATCGGGGGTATAGCTCAGGGGTAGAGCGCTCGCTTTGCATGCGAGAAGTCTGGGGTTCGATTCCCCATACCTCCATTATCATTTTACCTAAGGCGAATACTCCATACGGCATCAGTTTTCGACTTTTGCTTTCCGATCGGATATTGTCATTCAATCCGGCCGAAGTTTCGATTTACCTAAGGCTTTATAAATTTTTTTTTTCGAAATTACGATCGAAGTTTTGAAATAACGAAGATGACACCACCGTAATGTACGAATAATATGGGTTCACTTCAACAGATATGCTGTCTCAACTATCATTGGAATACCTGTGGAAGACACCAGGGTCTTCTTAGATAAGATGTGATAAGACAAGACAGAGATAAGTTCTGCCAGGAATGGGGGCACCTTATATCAGTGCCTGGGGCCAACATGGCCTTACAAATACGGTGAGTAGTAGTGATGCTCCAATACAGTGTGTAAGAAGAGAAGATAGAGGGAGGGAAGCTCCAGTGAATAGTAGACGGCGGAGCGAGGCTCCAATTAGCAGGTTCTCGTCGCGCTGCCTATCACACCGACGCGGGTCTCTACACTCCGAAGCTTTGGATCACCAAGCGAGGAATGAAGAGCACAGCGTGCAGTGTGAAGAGGCAGAGTAGGCGACGGGGTTTCAGTTCAGATGGTGGGCAGTGGCAACGGGGCGTTAAATAGTAGGGGAACTGTGGGCGGGACTAATACTAGATAGCGTGCAAAGGGAAGAGAGCAAATGTCTACACAACGAGAGGGAACGCAATCAGTGATGGACGAGAGAAGACTGAGTGGGGTGCTAGACAGTACATGAAATGAAGAGAGCACATACACAGTAAGTAGCAGGGGCAGATATAGCATATTGAGTCATACAGGATGGGGAAAGAGGGGGGATGATGAGATGAGAGAAGCGATAAGCGCCCAGAAACTAGAGGAATGGGGAAGCAAGTGACCATCGATAATCTTTGATCTTCTGTAGTTCGGAGACTCTCCATCGAGTCTCCGACAATACCAATAATGCGCGTGTGTCAAACCTGCAAAACCAGAGTGAAGTGCACAAATCAGAATTTCTGTCCGACTGAGCATGCCATGTTTCCATAAACTATGAGATCAACTGCTCTGCTCCCTTCAATACTCTCCTCTCTAATCTCCTGATAACGCTAATGACTCATGGTGTGTTTATAAGAGAGACTCAGTGTGATTTCGCCTCTTCTCCATTTCACATTATCTTTACCATGAGTAAGGATCCGAACATAAAGGGAACTCCAATCGGCAAGGACATGCCCGGGACTCTCCAGGGCAAACACGACAAACCGAATACCGGAATTACCAGGTTCGACTTCAATTTTTAAGAGACCGTCTCGGTTATTTTGGACCACCCCCCGGAACCGTTGAGCTAGCAATGAGAATCACAGGCTCATACTTGGGTACTAGGAGGGTCTTGGTCCCGTATTTGACAAACGGTCACTTATTTGTTGTTACTGCCGTGCAGAAGGGAGAAAAGTGAATTACAAGGTAAAAAGGTCGAAAAATCATATTTTCTCAACCATTCGGGATATATCCAATTTCTCTTTTGCGTTATTCTAGACGTGCCCTGAGACTCAGGAAAAGCTGTTCTGATTGATTTCTGGTCGTTTCCAAACTTGAATTTTTGACTTTGAATTTCAGTTTTTCAGATAAAGTTGTAAATTTTTGGCCGATTGGAAAGTAGTCACTATACGCGTTTTGTAGCTCTTGCCTGTGTGCATCATAATCATTATTAAAACTGTTCTTTCAGGGATGCAGAAGCCGCATATATTTTATCAAATCCAAAAAAGTCTCGATTTTGAGGGTTTTTCGATCATAGCTTTTTTAGTTCTTCTTTTCATGAACTCTAATAACGAAATTCGTATTCTACGCTTAATGATACGTCTGAAACACATATAGTCATATTTATCTGAAATTCATATTTTTTCAACTTTTCCAT
This sequence comes from Pristionchus entomophagus, assembly GCA_036245825.1. Classification (NCBI taxonomy): domain Eukaryota; kingdom Metazoa; phylum Nematoda; class Chromadorea; order Rhabditida; family Neodiplogasteridae; genus Pristionchus; species Pristionchus entomophagus. The sequence continues at coordinate 6,405,027 of BTSX01000001.1, forward strand.
GATCCCCGGGTCGAGGCCATTTTTGGAAAATAGAAAGTTTCAGAGTTTTAGAGCATAACTTTTTTCTTTCGCATTTTGGTGAGATCTAGTATAAAAATTCGATTTCTACGAGTAAAAATACGTCGGAAACACCTATAGTCAGATAGTTTTGAGATTTCGATTTTTTGACCCAAAAATGGCCTCGATCATGGAAAAGTTGAAAAAATATTAATTTCAGATAAATATGACTATAGGTGTTTCAGACGTATCTTTGAGCGTAGAATACGAATTTCGCTATTAGAGCTCATGAAAACAAGAACTAAAAAAGTTATGATCGAAAAACCTCCAAAATCGAGACTTTTTTGAATTTGATAAAATATATCCGGCTTCTGCATCCCAGAAAGAACAGTTCTAATAATGATTATGCTACAAAACGCGTATAGTGACTACTTTCCAATCGGATAAAAATTTACAACTTTGTCTGAAAAACTGAAATTCAAAGACAAAAACTCCAGTTTGTAAACGACTAGAAATCAATCAGAACAGCTTTTCCTGAGTCCCAGGGCATGTCTAGAGTAACGTAAAAGAGAAATTGGATATATCCCGAATGGTTGCGAAAATATGATTTTTCGACCTTTTTACCTTGTAATTCACTTTTCTCCCAGCTGCACGGCAGTAACAACAATTAAGTGACGGTTTGTCAAATACGGGACCAAGACCCTCCTAGTACCCAAGTATGAGCCTGTGATTCTCATTGCTAGCTCAACGGTTCCGGCCAGGGTCCGAAATGGTCCAAAATAACGGAGCCGGTCTCTTAATAGAATTCTTTGATTTTCCATTGTCAAAGCATCGATTTCTGAGTATTATTTCACTAACAGCGAGTTCGATAATTTGATATTACTTCCTAGGATATATTAGACAGACCACCAGGGTATTCGCTTGCCGATCCACAATTAGACTGAACCATTTCAGGGCAAATGCAAGAACGCGGTTCAAGGATACAATGGAACCAACGCAATTCCTCCGAGTCAATATGCTCAGGGCAAGATGCAGGCCGGAAGAGCACACAACAAGAATACTTGAGAGCGGAATTGTGTGTTTATGACGGATATGATATTAAAGTAAAGTTGGAATGAACACGTTGTGTCTTGCTGCTGATGTTACATGGAATGCGATCGAGCGGAAATGTTTGTGTGCGCATAGTGGTGATAATAGCGAGCCGTCATCGATAAGTGAGGGCAGGCAAAATAAGGGAATGGAAGGGATACGAGAGAGAGATAGATAAGGGGGGGGGGTGAAATAAGAAGAAGAGGTATTCCTTATGATAGTTCTGCTCTCCTAATTCGGGCGACCAGTTGTACTGAACCATAAGATTGTTTCTTCGCAATTTTCAACGACGAATTTAGAAATCATGTTATTCATGGATTCAAAATCCAGCTTCATTATAGCCTGGGAAAGATCAAAATCATACTGTTTAAATAATATGTTTTGAAATGTGCAAGATCTAGACATATCACAGGTATTCTGAGAGATTGCATGAAATCGGGAACTCTTGTGAACAAAAATTTCAAACTGCTTCGATGCCGATCAAACTATGCCAGTGCATGTATTAGGGACCAATGATTTTTCGTTTTGTTGTTTTGTGACCGTGAAATCAACAATGCCTAAAAGCCGGTTCTGGGTACTTCAAAAATTCAAAAAATCGCTTCTCCGTTCAAAGTTGTCCAAATCGCTCGTTCAAAAAACCAGAATGATCGAAATAACGAGTTCTTTAAAAATGCTGTTGAACACTAACCTCGAATCAAATGGTAAGTTATTGGAAAACTTAAAAATTTGTTTTGAGAAGTTGAAAATCAATTCTCGCCGAAAATTTTTTCATTTGTTTACAACATTTTATTGCAGATTCAAAATCTACGCACTTTTTTACTCCGGAAAATATATTTCAGATGAAAATTGAAGGATATATATTTTATCTTATATTCAGCGGAAACCGAAAAATGCTTGAATTTCAAAGTTTTTCCATCATAACTTTTTTCTCTCATGAATTCATGAGCTTTAGTATCGAAATTCGGCGTCTACGCACAAAAATACACCAGAAATACCTATACTCAGATTGTTTCGAGACAAAAAAATTTCAACTTTTTCATGACCTTGGCGATTTTTGGGTAAAAAAATTGAAATTTCAGAATCACGTGCCTATAGGATTTTCTGGTGTATTTTTGACCATAGTAAACGATTTTCGATACTAGAGCTCACCAAAATGCGAAAGAAATAAGTTGTGATTGAAAAATTGGAAATTTCCGAGTTTTCAATCACAACTTATTTCTTTCGCATTTTGGTGAGCTCTAGTATCGAAAATCGGTCTCTACGGTCAAAAATACACCAGAAAATCCTATAGGCACGTGATTTTGAAATTTCAACTTTTTGACCCAAAAATCACCGTGACCCCGGGGGATTCTGGCGTATTTCGACGAGTAAAATTCGAATTTCAGCCTTAGAGCTCATGAATTCATGATAGAAAAAAGTTATGATGAAAAAACTTTGAAATTCGAGCATTTTTCGGTTTCCGCTGAATATAATATAAAATATATATCCTTCAATTTTCTTCTGAACTATATTTTCGGGAGTAAAAAAGCGCGTAGATTCCGAATCTGCATTAAAATTTTGTAAACAAATGAAAAAATTTTCGGCGAGAATTAATTTTCAACTTCTCAAAAATAATTTTTAAGTTTTTCAATAAATTGCCAGTTGATTCGAGGTTAGTGTTCAACAGCATTTTTGAAGCACTCGTTATGTCGATCAATCTGGTTTTTTTGAACGAGCGATTTGGACAACTTTGAACGGAGAAGCGATTTTTTTAATTTTTGAAGTGCCCAGAGCCGGCTTTTAGGCATTGTTGATTTCACGGTCACAAAACAACAAAACGAAAAATCATTGGTCCCTGATACATGCACTGCAAAGTTTGATTGGAATCGAAGTAGTTTGAAATTTTTGTTCACAAGGCACTTGTGATCTCTCAGAAGACCTGTGATATTGTTTCTCTTCAATGAAAGTAATCAAACAAATGCGTCATCAATTCGAAACATTATTAGCGGGGATGGCACTTCGATGACTACGGCATATCGATGCAGCTATGAAACGCATCAAAAATACTTTCATTTTTTATCCAAAATAATATGTTATCTAATCACCTAGCCATAATCTGACATTTGTTCCCAACCCATAAAACCTTCTCAGGTTGTTTGCTAAGTAGACGCATTCCCTCTCGGTGGTGTTGAGACGTTAATGAGCGAGGATTCCCCTTGAATGCACCACTCATAAACCTGCCTTTCTTTCATAGAACGGGTACGCACAGTAGTATACTTTAGGTTTCCAATGTAGTGTAATTCAGTCGATCAGTCCGGTTTCTTACATGCACTCCGTTTTAGTTTTGCTATCCTATCCCAATATTTTTTCTTCTTGTACTCTCGCGCTGAGCATTAAGAGAAATTCACGCGATTTTCTACTCTTTTGATGCACTTTTGTGAACCTCTCATATTTTGTTCTATCGTATTTGAGAAGTCTCTACTTCATTATTTTTTTTCTTTCAGAGAAATGACCAACCACAAAGATTTGAACTTCTCATCCACCGATCCAATTGTAAGTATCCTTCAGAAGCCTGCCGATTTTCTCTTTAGATCAGTGATCATCTTTAAAAATAAGAAAAGCGTCCGAACCGCTCTCCTTCCTTCCGTAATAAATAACATTCCGATCGGACTCGCCACTTCGTCTAATGCTTCGTACAAACTCGGTGCGAGAAGAAGCACCTATTCCATTCAGAATGAACATGACGAGACTAGTTACAAATGGACTGCGTTCTTTTTCCTATAATCATTAAATTCAAGTGTTATTGTATTTTCCGCCTCCCAATATGTTATCCTCGAACTTGTTGTAGTTCATGATACGCATGTTTACGTATGAAATGAATACACACTTTATATTTTAACCAGTATGTAAAACGTAAAACACATACCAGAGCAGAACGAGCGCAATACATAATGCAAACAATATTTCTGGCTACAACACAATGATCACTTTATAATTCAATGATCGAAAACACTTTCATTTAAATCGTTAAAAAAATTATTTCATTGGACAATAAAGTTGGTGTTATGAGGAGAAATCGGGAATATCTAAGAACAAATTTGAGAAAATGTGATTCCATTAAAAAAAAATTAAACTAAAGTACACGTATTAGGTCGTTATAGTTCGTTTTCTAGTCATCATATGCATGCCTTAGTCTTCGTCGCATATTTCATCATCTGTTCGTTCTTCTTTTCTTTCAGATTCTTTCCGACCCTGAGAGTAATATTTCGTCACTATTTAAACAATTCATTACATAAAGTTGTTATTTTGCATCCACGCGTATTCATCGATTGATTTTCTCTCTCTTTCTGTGGCGTTCCCATGCAATTGATCCCGCCATTGTCTTGCACCTCATAATTTTCCGGTTAATCAATTACAATAAATCGCTGCCTCCGGTTGCGATTCTTCATTGGCGCTAACTTTAGCGCGTGATAAAAAGGCGGAGTCTTCCCTGGGATTGAATCGTATTCAGTCTCATAGCCTACCCTAACAGAGAGATGTTGATCGCGGACCTCGTTCCTTTCTGTGTATTATATATTTGATTTTGTATTATTGTTATTTATTATCAATAATTGTATTTTAAAGGAATTCTTCACACTTCAGGAATACTGTTACCGGTTCTACTTGTAACGACTCTTCTCTGCTGCACTCATGCGGATAGAAACAGTGAGTTTGGAGTAGAATCTTGAAATGGTCATATCGGGTTGAGGAATAAGTAACGCTCGTTTTTCCAATTTCAGATTATGACCTCTCCCGTCTTTCTAAATTGTGCAATTATATTCCGCTTTTTGATGATCGATAAGGGCTTGGATACTCTCTTTAGCGCACACTATATCATATATCTCCGATCATTTAGGCGATCACAATGGCTGGCTCAATTCAAAGTTGTCGCACCTCACCCTGAGATTTTGACAGGTCAGCACTGAGGGAAGAAGAATTATTGAGCCACAATTAAGCTGCAGTAGTAAAGTATCATGGTTATACATTACACTGATGATATTCAGAGGAATATCCAAGTAAAGGCCTGTGTGAGATATGCGCCTAACGAGAGTGTAGGATTTTCAGTTACTGACCGAAAGAAGTTTTGCTAGCGGCGTTTTCTTAGCAATAGATCTAAAGACCTCAATTATGCTTGAATGTGGAGTACCTTTCCTGTTGAAATAATGGACGAATTTTGCTAAGTGTGGAGCATTCTCTTTATGAGTTAAATTGCTCGTTAGTCCGATATAGAAAAACAAGCCTCGAAATCGACATTTATTGCTATTTCCTGTAAACCGTACTAATTGAATGTAAGGCCTTAGATGGTTAAATGGACGAGCAACTTTTGCACTATCATCCACCAAGTGGCCACAATTATAGAATGGCTACTATGTCTTGGGTATGGTTTAATCCAAAGTCCTCAAAACACGCATTTCTTTTGATTCCGTTACAAAATAATATTTTTGGAAAACTGTTATTTTTCAAATAGGAGCATAAGTAGCACCAAATGTTTATAGTGATAATATAGCTCCATAGTGAGTGACTGGAGCGCACTAGTGTATAGGCCAGCACCTTCGATCCTCAAGGTAGACAAATAAGTTAAGTGAACTGCAATTTTTCACGAACGTTCCCCTTGAAACGTCTATAAAAATACAACAATGAATCGAGCACCATTCTCACTTCACCATGAAAGAGGTGTAGTATCTGGCTGCTCACCTGAGAATGTGTGAATTTACCGAACAGATTCCACGTTAAATTACACAATTTCGAAAAAAATCAAAAATTTTCGAAAAATATCAGATACATTGAAATCTAAATTTCTTTCCTACACAGGAAGCGTGATATTTCTAATAATAACGGCTATGATACTCGAGCATACCCTGAAAAAATGCTATAAAGTCAGCTCGTTTAGATTTGATTGGCGGGAGATATATGAGCCCAAACACTATGCTCAAAAACGAGCGTTACTTATTCCTCAACCCAATAGAAAAGGGAGAGGGGGCGGCCATTTCAGCAACGGCCATTTCAGCAACGGGACACAGCTCAGAGGGGAGTTGGCCAAGTTCAATTAAAGTTGTCTTATATTAACCATTGAGGCCCACTGATATATGTATCCAGGACCATTAGAGCGAAACGCAAACATTTTGTTTTTCGAAAACCATGATAAGAAATGGTCATGGTGAGAAAAAAAAACTGAAATTTAAAAAAATCTCAGAACTTTCTGATGATAGGTGTTTCTGGTGTAACTTTGCGCGCTGATTCCGAATATCGATATGAGAGCTCATCAAAAAAATAATGAAAAAAGTTTTTAAAAAAAAATAGTCGAAATCGTCATTTTTTTGGACATAATGTTTTTTTGGACATAATGTTTTCTCCCACCACAGATTTTTCTGATTTCTGGAGTATTGCTAGCTACTAGTACGTACTAAATATCTGGGATTCTTGAAGAATTGCCGTTTTCGAAAGCTACATGTCATTTGGGAATTTGTGTTGGAAAAGCGACAACCCCGCACCAGCGCAAAATCGTAGAATGATTTCATCAACATAAAAAATATTTCTCTCTGTCTTCTGATTCGAACGATTAAATCGGAATATATTTAGCATTTTTTAAACGAGTTACGAACATTTTCCAAAAATTTTTTTATAGTTGTCTCCAAATGACATGTAGCTTTCGAAAACGGCAATTCTTCGAGAATCCCAGAAAAGTGATTTGAGTACGTACTAGTAGCTAGCAATACTCCAGAAATCAGAAAAATCTGTTGTGGGAGAAAATAATTGCTCTACATGTCATTTAGGGACAACCATAAAAAATTTTTGGAAAATGTTCGTAACTCGTTTAAAAAAATGCTAAATATATTCCGATTTAATCGTTCGAATCAGAAGACAGAGAGAAATATTTTTTATGTTGATGAAATCATTCTACGATTTTGCGCTGGTGCGGGGTTGTCGCTTTTCCAACACAAATTCCCAAATGACATGTAGCTTTCGAAAACGGCAATTCTTCAAGAATCCCAGATAAGTGATTTGAGTACGTACTAGTAGCTAGCAATACTCCAGAAATCAGAAAAATCTGTGGTGGGAGAAAATAATTGCTCGACATTATGTCCAAAAAAATGACGATTTCGACTATTTTTAAATTTTAACTTTTTTCAATATTTTTTTGATGAGCTCTCATATCGATATTCGGAATCAGCGCGCAGTTACACCAGAAACACCTATCATCAGAAAGTTCTGAGATTTTTTTTCAATTTCAGTTTTTTTCTCACCATGACCCCCCCTATCATGGTTTTCGAAAAACAAAATGTTTGCGTTTCGCTCTAATGGTCCTAGATACATATATCAGTGGGCCTCAATGGTTAATATAAGACAACTTTCATTGAACTTGGCCAACTCCCCTCTGAGCTGTGTCCCGTTGCTGAAATGGACGCCCCCCGGGATCGCGAGATTTTTGACCACTTTGACCCTGCTCGGGGCAGTTTTCATCGTAGTGCAAAAGTTTGGCCAAATCGACGTCGGGTCGTACCGGGATTCAGAAGGCTCAGATCGAAAAACTGAAAACGCCAGTCGATTCAGAATCAAAAGTTACCCCTAGGACCGAGTTTTGAGCATATCCGAATTTTGACCTGTTCCAGACCCCTGTCGAACATTGTTGATTCTATCGCAAACGGCCTCCTATAATGAATAATATATGCGAATGGAAGATCACAAATAATAAACTGGGAGGGCAGAAGGGTCGAATGTGAGTCCTTACGGTTTCATTGCGATTTATTCGAATTAATTGGTAGACGCTTATATAAATAATCTAGAAATACGGGCACACCCCCTGGCAGTGCTTCACAGCAGAGTGGCCACAGGGGTTCCTCTGGCCGATTGACATCAAACGGAGTGATCCAGTCCAAAACGGATGCACCCATTCAGCAAGTCTATATTATGCCCAGATTGCTTTAAAACTCCATTCGCATTATATTATTCGCTTTCTACTCTGGATTTATTTCGCACATTTACTAACGAGCCGTATTTCAGGCTTTCCTCATCTCATCGGCCATGTCCAATCCAGTCCCTACTCCTGTGACTTTAGACGATGCGACTTCCGTGCCTTCACACCGTATAGCCTTGAAGAATAGAAATGGAGAAAACATTTTCTACGATGCTCAGGAACTTGTTGAATATTTCAAGAAAGAAGATGAACTAAGGTTCGTGAAATTTAATGAATACTTCGGTTCTCTGAAGTAATCGATATGTGATATTATGACGTAAGAAGATATATTTTGCCCGTTGAACAGTCTGAATAGTCTGCAACCGTACTTATCATATTCAAAGATCCGAAAACTTCATTGTATCTATTATCTGGATCATCTACTTCTGTTTTCAAACAATATCTTCTTCAGCGCTTTGCGTGGAGATCGTTCCTCACGCGTCTGCAGAGGATGTAACACCGCTCATCCGATTCTCCGATCACTTTCGACCGGATGCGACCATACGGTCTAAAACTATTCCCGAGAGTGTAATATTTGTTGCACCCTGGCCCCTCGCAGTCGATCTGTCTTCAAATCGTGTGGCCATGTCAAGTGTGTGGCTTGTGCTATTACGATGGATAGGACCCCTTCCCGAGGCATTTGCCCCTTCTGCCGCGTCAAATCTAGCACGTCCATCCATCTGATAGAAAGACTGATCAAGAAGAATGGCACTTCCAATTCTAATCCGGAGACTACCAAGCCCCAATAACTAATTCTTCGCTCTCGGTTATGACCTCCTATCTCGCTTCACTTCGTTCAATCTTCAGTTCCTCAATCATAAATTCATTGATAATTGTTACAGATCGAATAGATACTGGTATACTGAATCAGGAGAATATGTCAATACTGATGGACGCGCATCAATCGAGGCCATTTGTAATCGAAAAGAATATCCTGCTGCCCTTTCTTTCATAAAAGTAGTAATTTTATTTTTAGATTTGTTATTTTTCGCATTTTATTTTAGGATAAAACATCGGTCACCTATATGGCCAGTATACTTGCTCATGAATTAGGCCACAACCTGGGCATGAAACATGACAAGTGAGATAGTTTGTTTGTTACACTATCATTCTCCGTTTCGAAATGTAAGCCAATACACAGTAATGATAAGTTTTGTAAATTCAGTGAATATGACTATCTCGTGTGTGATTGTCCTATGGGACACAAAGGCTGCATTATGAACCCATTGTTACATCCCAAGTATGATTTATTTCGGTATCATAACCTATTGGCTATCCATTTCAGTGCTCAGTATTGGTCTAACTGTTCGCTTGTGTATCTGGAAAAAATTAACGAGATTGGTGCGGATTACTGTCTGTGGAATGAACCCGAAGAGACGATAGGTAATTATCGATGAATTGAAATAATCTTTTAAATCGTTAAACACATTAAAGTCATGCCCTCTTGCGGAAACGGTATCGTCGATGAAGGAGAGGATTGTGACTGCGGACAATTCGTAATACGCATAATTTTTTCTAAAAATTGAGAATAAAACAATATTTAGGGCTGCATCACACACGATTGCTGTGACACAAACACTTGCCAGTTTCGAGGCAACGCACAGTGCGCTTCTGGTCAGTGCTTTTTATATGGATGACAAAACGAACTCAACATGCCGACGCCGACTTTGACAAGGGTTCATGCCGGCTTCATCGTTGAAAATTCCGAGTTGAAGCCGGCTTCAAGTCGGCATGAAAAGTTTGTTATTGCTAGTGCTAATGTTGTTAATTTTGTAAGGATATCTCCAGATCAAATCCAATGAGATAAATAGTTGCTAATCATTCCAACAGAATGAGCCCGAGAAACCCGTGCTTCGCAGTTCAGTGAGTGACGAACAGCGCTCTCTCCTGACAGCGTTGTCTCTCACCATCCTTTCCATCTCTGCGATCTCTCTACTCCACACACTCATTCGATTCTCTCCTTCGGTCTCTAGCCGTCTGCAGTCTCTGATGAGCGCATGATCTCTCGTCCTCTCCTCGTCTCTCCGAGGAGCTCCAGGCGAACACCAGAATGGAGCTGAGAGAGTGAATGCAGTCGCCAACATTTATCAGACAATTCCTTAACCATAGGAAGCATATGCTTCAAAAAACGAATAATATCTCTCTCATCGAGATCCCGATCCATGGTAAGAAGAACTTCAAAAGTTCAGAAACCAATGAGAAGAATCATCAATACGATGATGAATGACAAAATGCTGAATGTGGTAATAATTTTAGTTTCATAATTTCATTCTGGGTCCTCAAGTGAGCGGCGAGCAGTTGAGTGCGCATTTCGCTCTCCGTCTCTCCCTCCGCCCAGGCCTAGTCTCCCTCTACCAGCAGCGGTCGGCACGCGGTAGTTGGAAGCCGACCCGATGGATCGCCATTTCTACATCGGCTCCATCAATGCGCGGACACTCGCCTCGATAGACAAGCAAATCGAGATGGAAATGGCCCTCAGCAAGATCAAGTGGGATGTGATAGCAGTGCAGGAGTCAAGGATAGTGAGTGTAGGCTCGTTCTCTCTCACCTCCTCAGGCACTGTGGTCTACCACTCGTGCAGTACCACTGCGTCTCACGGTGTCGCATTTCTCCTCCGAGCGCAGTTAGCGCTTGCATCTGTGTTTCGAGCCCTCTCCCCCCGATTAGCCACTCTACAGCTGCCACAAAAACGCATCTTTCTGGTCTGCGCTTACGCTCCCACATCTGCGTATGACGATAAGGAGTACCATTCCTTCCTTGACCAGATCGATGCCGCCCTGCAGAGTGCGCCCAGAGGTTACACGCCAGTGTTGACGGGTGACTTCAACTGTAGAGTGTCGAGAGAACCGGGAAATGAACATCATATCGGTGATTTCGCCTCTCAGTCCCCGAATGCACGTGGTCGAACCTTCACCGAGGCATGTGTGCGTAACAATCTGCGAGTATGGAACACCTTCCAAAAGAAAAGACATGGTAGACTCTGGACTTGGCGGTCTCCAAACGGCTCCACACTCTCCCAGATAGACTTCATCGCCGCCCCTCCTTCTGCGCGTGTTGTCAGCTGTGGAGTAGTCGGTCGTTTCGAATTCGACTCCGATCACCGCCTAGTCCGGTTGTGTCTTTCTCTTCCCCGTGAGGTAAAGCAGAAAAGATGTAGAGAGCGTTACGATTTCGATCGGGGCGCTTACACTACCAACTCGAATCTACTCGGGTCCCTGCCCCTTACGCGCCCCACGTCAGCGCCGGAAGCCTACTCAACCATCGTCGCTTTCACACAGACCGCTTCAACAAACTGCTGGAGAAGACGCCAAGTGCCACCCTGGATCTCGCCCGCCACTCGCCGCCTCATCGCAGCTCGACATCTCCTGCGTGCGACCCCTCGTGATGCTGTTTCTTTCTCGATCGCCTGCAAGACTGCCCGTGCCGCACTTTGTGATGACATCCGCCGAAGGAAAGAAAAGCAAGCCACTGAAGCAGCCATCTTGGGGAGAAGCATCGTCCGAACTATGAGAGATCTCCAGTCGACTAAGAAACGCCTTCTCGTCCCCGATCCCGTGACTAAAGCGCTATCTCAAGATGCGACGAAGAAGGCAGTGCAGAGCTTCTACAATAACTTCACGGTCGTTGCGGATCACGCAAGCTCCAGTGCAAGGTTCATCTTCATCTTCAAACGAGAATATTATTATTATTATTTGAGGAAATCTGGGGCGAACAAGCTGATCCATCACCTGACCATTACTATGAATACAATTTGGATACGATGGGATGTGGATGGAGAACCGAGAAGTCGAACATGGCATGTGCTGCCGAGTAAGTTTCAATCATCATTATCGAAAATGGGATTTGTTTAGTTTTTCTGTTAGCCTGACTTGTATTTACCTGAGGCTAACAAAAAGTGTGCAAAAAATAGTTCGTAGAAGGAGAATACTATGTATAATGTTTTTAAAAAAAATATTATGTTATCATCTCCTGTCTGTTCACCAGATCAAACCGACTTTGAGTATTGATTTTAACTAGTCCAAATATGACGATACAGATCACCCGCTTCAGGCACATTCTGTGCGGTAAACTACAATGCGATCATCCCAATAAGCCTGCTTGGCCCCTGCTTTGGCTTCCCTATTGATGGTGTACTTGGAATAACCAGCCTGAGGTGATACCGAGTGTATTTCTGTCTGTCTGGGGATCTTCGGTTTCCAACGACAGCATTATGCGTGCAGAGGGTATACAACACTATCGGGTTTAACTACGTAATTTTACTTCCCGATTGTTACTAGGGCATTTTCCAAGTATTCTCTAATTTATATAAATCGACTCATGGTATGAAATCAAACTCGTGATCAATAACGCCATTTTGAGAATTATCAAAAATCAAAGCAATTACCTGGAGTGATTCTCCCAAAAATTTGCGACTGGATGATGTGTTATTTACTGAGCTTTTTTCAGAGAGCATGCATGTCCACACTCCATATGTATCAGGATAACTATACACCCGAATACCATATAAGAATGACACCCGATGGAACGAGTTGTGGCGATGGAAAGGTAACCGTTCTCAACATTATTTGCTTTTCGAAATTTTGAATAATCATATATGATTTTTTATGTTTTTTTGAAAAATAAATTATTATTTTTTCCCCGAATAATGTTACTGAAATAAGTAAAGGTTAAAATATTTCAGTTCTGCCTGAAAAAGAAATGCGTTTCTCGATCGGAGCTTCTGCGCGACTCAGTGGCGAGAAAAGAAGGAAGGATCCGCGGAGAGAAGAGACAATAGAGCGCTACAGGCCTTAATCCGTCCCTAACAAAAAAGCGCTCTCGATTGAATCCCGGGTATTATGTCCGTGCGCATACCTTGTGAATAAAGGTATTAAACATGATTTGTTGGATCAACTTTTATAAAATGTCAAAACTAAAACATTTACAAATCCTTGATCGTGAGCAAATTGCGTCGGTTCTTTATCGACTACAGCAATATATATATAAATATAAATATATATATATATATGTTATAAATGTTATAAATAAGATGTTCAATTATGTAGCGAGATCATTCGAACTCTATGAGCGACTACGGTAGCTAGTTGGACCGGGTGAGGTATTACGGTAGCTCAGCTTCATACAGTGACAGGGCGCCCAGTGATTCTGCGAAGAAATCAGGCACCATGTTGTCTTTACCGAGTAGATGGTTCTCCATTATGTCCTCTAGTTGATGGCAGCCCGACAGAACCAACAGAGTCTTCAGACCGTGATCACGACCGAACATCACGTCCGTGTTGGTCCTGCAACGATTGTTTTGAGGTTACGGTGTTCAACAAGTATCGATACGCGAATCAGTAAACGGAATTCAGATTGCTAGTATCTAGTCTTCTGAACAGGATCAATCTATAGTGTACAATCTACGAATTAACGAGGTTACGGTATTCGATAAGTATCGACAATAACGGTCATCCCTACTTTCAATTTTGCGCAAGATCAGTTACCCCTCAAGGTGTTTCAGTACCTGTCTCCGACCATCATTGTCCGGTTGGGGTCGATCTTCCATCGTCGACAGATGTAATCGAACGCGGGTTTGTTCGGCTTTCCGACGGTGATCGGATCACGGCCCGAGGCACAGCGAACCGCTGCAACGAGGGGACCTGCAAGGATCAGATAGCATCGTAGAATACATTTATAAAAAAAGTATCTGATCTGCTAATTATTCTTATTTATTCTTTATTGATAAAAAATGACTCAATGAAACTAGCTTCATTTTGTTTCAGAGTATTATCTACCAACAGTGAAACGCATTCAATTTCGACGCCACATGTAACTATTATTGTTAACAACTAGGCATCCGAATATTCATTTCTCTTGCGGTCTTGTTTTTCTAACCGGCGAGAGAACACGCTAATTGAGGAAAGATTTTTTCCGTTTTGTCATGAATAGTAACGATTCATCACTGTTATCGTACCTGCATCGGGTGTGACGAAATTCGGATTGGGACCAGGGCACGTCTCATCCTCGTTCGTAGCAATGAAGAGGCAGTCGGATTCTGAAAAATGTGTGAGTATTGGTTACTGTAGCCAGTCAATCGATAATGCTACAGTACCTTGCAGGTAAATCGCGGCCTTCATCAGTTTGTGATAGTTGAAGTGCTTCTCGTATCCGACAACCACAGCGCCCACATCTTCTGACTGAAAGGTTACGGTATGATACGGTAATCGATAATCTTCAGATGAGGTAATCGACAATTTTCAGATTGTTCCGAGCGACAACCTATCGACAATCTTCAAAAATTCGGTAATCGATAATGATACGGTAATCGAAAATCGTCAGTAGCTTACCGGAATCTCCAAGTCAATGTCGAACATGAAGGCGGATCCATCCGACAGGTCTTCCGGTTCTGGTCCGAATCCGAAATATTCGATTCCGACCGCATCCAGTTCATCCCTGACGCCTTGTGCGCCGATGAGGTAGACCTGGAAAGGTACGGTATAAAGATGTATTACGATCGAGGACTGACTAATTTTTTTTTTAAATAATAAAAACCCACCTTCTTGCCACTATTCTGCATTCCGGATAGCGCCAGAACCTCAGCGACAACAGCAGCTGGATTGACGAGTGATTCCTGAACATAGTGGATAATTAGCCATAATTTAGAGAATCAAAACGCTGCATTCGATGGAAAGTATTTTGGAGTTTGGTTTCAATCGATACGAGAATATGATAAATGAAATGGTGGTGGTGAAACATACCTTGTTCAGCTGGGCCGGGAATCCAAGTTTGCTGAGTTTCTTCGCATAGCATTCTCTCGACTTTGTCGCATTGTTAGTCAGGACGATAACTCGCTTCTTTAGTCGGAGAAGCAGTTCTATGGTACGAGAAGATCCGGGAAGAGCGGCATCTCCTAGCCATAGAACTCCTGAAATTGAGATATTGCACATTGTCGGTAAAATTCATTAAACGGTAAAGACGTGCTGAAAAGGCTCAGATCAAAACGCTGGGAAGTTAGGAATTCCGGAAATTATTGATTTATTGATTATAGGTACTGTAGAATGCTCACCATCAGCATCGAAGATGAAGGTGTCGATGTCATTGATCGTTTCGATGAATTTATCAGCGTTGAGCTTACTCGGAAGCCGCGGAGAAGATCGCTTGATGAGATGATGATTGCCGGAGGAGAGACTGGAATCAGCTAATTGCAATGAAATACGATTCGGGAAGGGAAGATTAGTAAAACTGGCTAGAGGAATCAGAGGAATAGCTATTGTGCATATGTTACACAAGGTCTTGGGGTTCTTTATCTTTCTGGCAAATGATCCGTTTTTAACATCAAAAGGGTACTAGGGTACTGTATCTTTCTGGAAGAAGCTTCAGTAAGATTCGCTGGTGGGTTATTGTATCTACCGTACCTCCTCTCCAGAAGAGGCGCTCGCATCTTCAGCGAGTAGATGGCGGGCGATTCGAGTTTCATTGTTAAATCTGGAAAAAAATATCCCATCAGTTAGAGAAAGGAACATGAAACAGCTGAGAAATCAACAAGAAACAACGGAATGTGGAACCGTGAACTGGTAGTGGAGCTGCAGAAATGATCTACAGTGTAGAACTCCTCCAGTGTCTGCACATTCGTCCCTTCTCATTTTATACTCCGCCAATCCAGTATGGATCCTCCCACAATGACGCGCAGGTTGCGATATCAACCCTGAGATCACTTCGACGACTGTTGATAGCGAGGATATTCACGTGAACAAAAGGACGGGAAGAGGTGGTGAGGGAGGTCGGGCGGAGAGGAAAGGGCGGAGCATGCGACATCATCGGAGAATGATCTGGAATGAGTGGAAAAACCTTTTCAATTCACAAGCTGTCTGCTATGTTTTAGGTGCACGTCAGAAGAAGATGCGTACTGTGAATGAACTTCGGTTTTTTTAATCAATGATAGTGGAGAGAATAGTGATGAAGTGATGGGAAAAGGACGTTCCATCTTTCAACGCGTGTTTATCACTTCCATGATTGTGCAGTGGCGTCGATTCGAAGGTGTTTCCCAATTGTTGTCAGTTCCATTGCAGGAGCCGTTTTTCATTGATCAATAATGCACAGAAGGTCGATATGACGTGTCAACTTGCTCGTGCATGTCTTGCCTAGTTGATTGTGAGGACTGAGAGGTGCCGTAATGGGTTATCCGTACTCACCATGGATCCATCTAATCGCGAAGAACGCTGAAAGCTTATGAAGAGCGGTTGCTGGGGCTAAACCGAGTGGATATTCCGGTTCTGCTAGGGACCCGCAAAGAAATATTTACTCACTATATGCATTTTAATTTTACTATTGCAAAGTGCCCGAAACTCAAGGTGCACACATAATTAGGGTTTAAATGTGCATTGATAGTGTAATCTGTTTTTCGAACCAAACGAATTGCTGTGTTCAATTGGCTATCATCACAGATAGTTCCTAATACTTCTCACGCATCTTCCATCAGTTATTCACATGCGTATTTTTAAAGTGGCAGATGTTGTTGCCATCCAGAAATAGGCAACGACACAATCAACCACAGTACACGTCCCTCGCATGCGTATGTGTATTTCAAAGATGCGACTGTTGGTCAAAGTATGTTGCTGATTTCCCTTTCCGTCCTGGAGGAGAGTGATAAGAATCGCGCATCATTCGTCTAGGAATGCATTGTCATGTTTTTAGAATTGCACACAACCGGTTAGAGAATTTAAAAATAACATTCGTTTTCTTAGAGAACACGCTAAGCATAATATGACGCTCTGATGATACTGTCGCTAAGTATAATTTTGATATTTATTTGAAATAGAGCTTTTAAATATAGGAAGATCCGTCTTCTCATCGACCGGAAAGTCTCGGAGTGGCAGTCGTACCCAGAGAGTTCGCAGTGATGCTCGCTCGTTGTTGTTGCCTTCCTGACACCGCCGAGAACATGGCCTTCCGGATCTGACTGTTGAAGAGGAACGCGATGGTTGGATGAATCTGGAAAGTGGCTTATTTTCCATTTAAACTTAGTTGCACAATTGGTGCTACAAAAGGCTGAGCATACCGCGCATTGAATTGGAGTGGTGGCTGTGAAGGCTGCGTTGAGCCATCTGATCAAGAAATGTTTAGGGAATATATAATTTTACAATCTTCCTAATTTCGAAAATTCTCTCACCTGGATGCTTGCAGGTACGGTATGATGTTCCAGAGAACGGAATTTATGATGTAGATGCCGCACATCAGCCCGACTTGCAGCGCGATTCGCAACTCGCTTCGGCTCTTCTTTCCGTTTGCCTGAGCGCAACGAAACATTGACATAATCGTTTGTGCTTATTTTGAAAATATAGAAACAAAAAAATTATCAGTTGCCGATAAGATATCACTAGGAGAAAATTAAATATAAGAATTACCGTGACCTGTTTTTGCCACACTCGAAAGATCACTCCAAGATAACAGACAACGATGATCCCGATAGTGATGAGAGTAAAGATGAAATCGAACTGAATGTACCTGTAAATGCTCTCTAATTATGTTTGTTTATTCCACTTCGGACAACGCTTGACGGTAATAATAATTGTGTCAAAAACCTACCAGGTGTTAGTGGGAAAGAAGGTATTAGTCCAGGCGTCAAAGAGCCTACAATTTCGATGATTTATCGATGAAAATAAATCTTTATTCATCAGCAGCGTATGTGAAACCAACCAGAGTACTCTGCAGCAACGCGTCAGATGGGGCACGGACAGAAATATTCCTCCGAGTGTCGTGAACAATACAGCGACTATCATTGAGCGATGAGTGAACAGGTTCTTTAAAAGTTTTTTTTTATCATAAAATGAGTATTTGCTCCCATCGAGTACTTAATCATCACGCTCCCTAGCTATACGGAAGGCAACGAAGTTTAAAGACGCACATCATATCTCCCCACGAAAACGATGCAGATAAATCGATTTACTGCCGTGAGCGTTAGTGAGCATACAAAACTCCACCATGCACATTGAGAGAAGAAGTAGATAGTGGAGTTGAGCGAGGAACTGCAAGGAATATAGCGAAATTTCGAGAACTGCTTCTGCAAATTGTGATAGCATCCAGTTTGCAACCAACAATGATTGTTTTATTTCAACTATTAAAAACCTTTTATCACCAGTCAGATTGCATTAAATTGCATAATGCACTTTTCTTGAGATATTTCAATCTGACAAACTCACTATGCACTTATTAGGTAAGCCTGCCGGAAGATTATTCCAGCCAGTCTGAAGAACACATCGAAGAATAGAAGAACGAGGTCGCAGACGGCGATTTGGATGAGGAGATAGTACCTGTTTTAGTCAAATAAAATAATATCTACTGATAATACTACTCATATCTTTATACACTGCTCAATCAAACATATTTTTCACTATCAATGGTTCTGCTAAACAGGAATACATATTCTCATCAACTCACGATGGATTGCTTCTGATGTCCTTGTTGCCAAAAATAGCGATGCACAGGGCGATGTTCGCAATAATACCTGCTTTTGGAATTCAACTATTATTGTACGCACGCAGAAAACGGCGTATTAATTTTAGTGCCGAGGTGTGCTCGTGGAGGCACCACGCACATAAAACGTATAAATATATTGGGTTGAGGAATAAGTAACGCTCGTTTTTGAGCATCGTGTTTGGGCTCATATATCTCCCGCCAATCAAATCTAAACGAGCTGACTTTATAGCATTTTTTCAGGGTATGCTTGAGTATCATAGCCGTTATTATTAGAAATATCACGCTTCCTGTGTAGGAGAGAAATTTAGATTTCAATGTACCTGATAATTTTCGAAAATTTTAGATTTTTTTCGAAATTGTGTAATTTAACGTGGAAACTGTTCGGTAAATTCACACATTCTCAGGTGAGCAGCCCGATACTACACCTCTTTCATGGTGAAGTGAGAATGGTGCTCGATTCATTGTTGTATTTTTATAGACGTTTCAAAAAAAATTGCAGTTCACTTAACTTATTTGTCTACCTTGAGGATCGAAGGTGCTGGCCTATACACTAGTGCGCTCCAGTCACTCACTATGGAGCTATATTATCACTATAAACATTTGGTGCTACTTATGCTCCTATTTGAAAAATAACAGTTTTCCAAAAATATTATTTTGTGACGGAATCAAAAGAAATGCGTGTTTTGAGGACTTTGGATTAAACCATACCCAAGACATAGTAGCCATTCTATAATTGTGGCCACTTGGTGGATGATAGTGCAAAAGTTGCTCGTCCATTTAACCATCTAAGGCCTTACATTCAATTAGTACGGTTTACAGGAAATAAATGTCGATTTCGAGGCTTGTTTTTCTATATCGGACTTACGAGCAATTTACCTCATAAAGAGAATGCTCCACACTTAGCAAAATTCGTCCATATTTTCAACAGGAAAGGTACTCCACATTCAAGCATAATTGAGGTCTTTAGATCTATTGCTAAGAAAACGCGGCTAGCAAAACTTCTTTCGGTCAGTAACTGAAAATCCTACACTCTCGTTAGGCGCATATCTCACACAGGCCTTTACTTGGATATTCCTCTGAATATCATCAGTGTAATGTATAACCATGATACTTTACTACTGCAGCTTAATTGTGGCTCAATAATTCTTCTTCCCTCAGTGCTGACCTGTCAAAATCTCAGGGTGAGGTGCGACAACTTTGAATTGAGCCAGCCATTGTGATCGCCTTAATGATCGGAGATATATGATATAGTGTGCGCTAAAGAGAGTATCCAAGCCCTTATCGATCATCAAAAACCGGAATATAATTGCACAATTTAGAAAGACGGGAGAGGTCATAATCTGAAATTGGAAAAACGAGCGTTACTTATTCCTCAACCCGATAATATTTTTTGTGTGCGTGGTGCCTCCACGAGCACAACTCGGTATTAAAATTATTACGCCGTTTTCTGTAGGCGGGAAGATTCGAACGTAGCTTGACACTCTCTACTAGTCGGAAACAAGTGTCAATAAAAGTCTGGTGCAATACCGTAAGCTACGGGGATTAACAGCAATCCGATCACGAGTCGGTCGTCCGCTCGCTCAGGAAGGGTACTGTAATTATTTGTGATTTAGTGATAGCGTTTCGATCATTCAAATTTGACCCCTCACAATAAAAATGGGCAGATAATAAGGATAACTGACTCCCCAGGTAAAAAGTTGAGTGAACGATACAATGTGAAAACTCACAAAAATGCCCCAATTGTCAACTGTTTGAGGGTGAACTCGAATGTTTCGTCAAGATCCGTCATGGTATCTGAACACACGCATTTGCAACAAGGGTATCAGCAAGTAAAATTTGAAACAGAACAAATAAAAATGACAGAGTTTCAACATCTCAGGCTGATTCTCAGCTGTTGGGTGGGAAAGAGATCAATCCCTAGACTCTTTCTCTTTCCGATTCTACTCGTAGTCATGACTCAAATATCGCGAGCAAAATAATTTGGCCGCAAGGAAGTAATCAAAATTGCTAAAAATGTGATTGGTCTCGGCGCAACAAATTGGTCTTTGCATGATATGCACTCAATGCACTCGACTAGAGAGTAATTGAGTTCAGATCTAGAGTAAAAAGGTAAGGTAAAGGTGCTTAGGCTTTTGCACGCAAGGCGGGGTGAGAGACTATTTGTGGCTGACTAAAATATTTTCCGATGGACATGAATTAACGTCCAGAATTAGGAGTGAGGTGCTGAATTAGGCCTCAGTTGGGACGCTGGTGTATTTAGAAATGAGACGTTCGAGAAAAAAACGTAATTCACCGCTCTGTCGATAATCGAGTGCCCCTTGAAAACAGGGGTAATATATGGTTTATTAACATTCCGCCAAATATATTATTTTAATACGATCTGATTGTGGTGCATGGTGAAATCCGAGGTATTTAAAACTTTATCCACGTTGGCATGAGTCAAATGGGCGTAGACAATTCGTGAGGGAACGTCGGTACTGCAGCAAGATCCATATCGGCAAAACAAGAAAATAGCGGAATTCATGGTTACAATCGATCATTTCTTGTTGGGACAAATCAAGTTCGATACGAGACCTTATTTTACGTATGAATAGGAATAATATGAATAAATGGGAGGAAAAAGGGAAAAAAGAGTAGGTCACCACTCGCTCGATTGTCGGGTGTCTCTTGAAAACATGCGATTAACTATTTAATAAGCATAAGTGCTGTCATAGCAGTATGCAGTCATGACAGCTGCACCCTTGTGGATCCATTCCTTGCCCCAGAAGTCGCACGTCACGACAAGCTTTGCGTTTAGGCTTGCGTCATGGGCGATACAGAAGTATTTGGCAGTTTCAATACCATTGTTGACCTGGAAGAAAAGTGTTGGCCCAAAAGTCGCGATATTTTTTTCATTATTAAAAAAAAATTTTGTCCGTTTATTTCACATCAAGAATACACCTAGCATAGCTTAGTCGTGTCTGAATGATTTCTCGTCAGATGTTGGAATTGACCAAAAGCTGGGTAGGACATAGTATTTATCGTAAAACACAATATCGGTACTTTCGATCCTACCGATAATAAGAGGAACGTCAAAATATCAATGATCCTTGAGGATTTCAATACCAGGTTAGTCGTCTCGTTTTGCCCTGGTTCGATTCATCTGACCAAGACAATTGTCTAACCGCTGTTCGAGATGCGAGCAGAAACATATTCTAATCTTCTAAATACTTCGTAATATTATAATATCGAGCAAAAAGCACCGTTTTAAGCAAAAAACAAAATATTAGGGTGTGAGTGCTCAAAGACCACAAAACTTACCAAAATTTGAGAGTGTTTCGCGGTTGCGGCTCTACTGCACACAATTGTTCGCACGTCGCATTCATTTATCACGGTGGTTGTGTCGCTAGAAATTGTGGCCGTTCCAGCTCTCTCTACCTTGATGAGGCTCTGCGCATAGCCCCGGCCGCATGCTTAATGCAAATTAATATTCGATTAAGATACTAGTGTTGAAGAGGTAACGGAATTACATTAGACAAGGCACGTTCATACATAGCAAGACCTATATGTCAAAGGCCCCGCTAGATTAGTACCGACGCGTTATACTGAGACGAATTCAGGACAAATGAGGAATAGCCCGGCAGCTTGGCATTTGTCGCCTTATCGAAGGTGAAAAATACCAAAATGACACACCTTTGGGCGAAAGCTCGTTTCTCGGGGTGTTCGTGCATACGACTTCCATTCTGAATGCGGGCGTTTTGAAGAGCCCTAAACCCCCGAATCGGACTCACTCTTGGTTTTGGTAGGCGTTAGTCCAGTATCCGTTTTTATCGATAACAGACGTCATGTATGCCTGACACCCTGCGGGCAGCGAGCGTGTGCCCAACCAATGGTCTCAAAAATGGATTTCCAGCAGGAAACGTACAACGAGGAGGTTTTTGTTCGGGGCCTTTGCATGGTGTGTATCTGGCATATGGCCGGACCTTATAGATCTGGATGTTAGGCCACATGAATTGTCTACAAGAATCGCGATACGTCATGACGTTTCTCGTCCACCCACGGCTCATACTCAGCTCTCCTGAAATCGCCTGGCTGATTGTTGAGAGATATGTAGATCAAATGCGTATACCTGCGATAATTTGGCTCTCTGCGTCATTTCAGGGCATGGGAAGATATGGGCATGGGGAGACTTGTGCAGTACTCTGATGCCTGAAGGCTTCGCAGTAGCTTTCGCTTCATTTATATAATGCAAAAAATATTTTTTGACAAAAAATTACATCATAGAATCTCATCTTCTTCGCAGCACGGGAGAAACAAATTCCACGGATCAATAAAGCACCCGATCCTTCGCACACATAAGCGCTTTCTGAGGCGCAAATAATTATGGAATGGTCTATCTTTGGCTCTATCTTCTCTCACCGAGGACACAAATCAATTGATTCGCCCCTTCCGATTGTTTTCCGATGTAGACGCTTGTCGACTAAATTTACGAAATCTTCGAGAAAATTATGAACAAATATTTATGGTCTTTATATAAATACATTTGCTTTAGTGGCATAAGTCTCACATCAATCTTCATTGCATCGAATATTTCAGCAGGAGCATCCGTTGCCAACTGCGAAAATATTACATTTTCATCATATTTTGGAGCAATCGATGAATCACTTTTTGATGAACTATTAGATGAGACCACTTTTTGGAGCATCTTACTTTTGCCCCCCGCAGTATTCTCGAACACTGTGCAGAGGCGTCGTCAAATTCGACCTGGAAAAATACATGCATATGTTAATTACACAAACGAAATTGTCAGGCAATTATGAGAATGTGACTTTGCCCCAAAAATATTCTCGAAATGAAAGGGCCGGAAAGGTATTTTTCTTAGAATCGCCTACCAATTAACTTTTCTCACATATTTTCCGTGAATAAATAGATTTTCGACAGCAAAGATCGAAAAAAACGACGAAGTACAAAAAATGTCAAATGTGAATATGATACCAATCCGATGATGGCGAAATAGCACTTCGTTTCGCGGAAGGCCGATATGGTAGGACATCACATTTCAGCTTCAAATTGTTGGCTGTAGAGATGAAAAAGTACTACATAGATCATACATGAGACAATATCTGAGATTTCCAACCTTCTCCTGCAGATAATTGGCACAGTGAAAAAATGTAGTTTCTCATAGGTTGGTTTCAAATAGTGCTGGGTGAGTAGAGTACGAAATGTTTTTCGACTCTGGAAATACGAATCAACTCATTAAAGTGCGATCTGATAGAGCTAATCGTAACTGCATCGGACGGTTGAATGAAAAGAGCGAATACGAAGAGAAGAATCATGTAGAATCCCCGTTGATACTGAGAAGGCGAATCTATCGAGATGCTCTTGCTTCTATATACAAGATGAAACGCTCGTTATGCATCTAAACGATCGAAAAGATGATACTATCATCCTGATAGCTTTGGTTGATCGAAGAAAAGAACCACACTTTTATGAATCAACGAAATCCGATACAAACGAAATTGTACAACTGATTGGCTATCCAATTCAGATAGATAAATCAAATATCCAATTCAGATAGATAAATCAATAGAACAAGAGTGAGAGAAATAGAATCGGGTATTTGTCTCTTCATTTTACACACTTTTTTTAGATTGACGAGGGGTTAGAGAGCGTGCAGAAATAATGAACATAATCAAAAGCCAAAACGGCATCACTACTCAGTGGCCCTTGAACATTCGCCCAACGACGCATGCTCCCACAATGGAAGCTGCAGTCACCACGAGGATGGAGGATCGACGGGGTCTTGCTGATCTGGCCGAGCGATAGAGAGGAGGTTGAAGAGACAGACGAGAGTGACGAGCTGAGACGTGAGAGGTCATCTCCATGAATTGGGCCTGAATATCACTATTAGTTTATCCTAAATCTCTGCAATATTTTCATAGTTTTGCAAAAATTTTCAATGAAGGATAGTTTGAATCCAGCATCTTTATTTTGCTTGGTAATTGGGCAAATAAATTGTGCAGCATGCAAAATGGGGATGTGCGGGCTTCGATTCGTAACATCTTCTGATCATGAAGCTCATCAACATCACTTACCCAGCTTCTCATCGCATCTTTCCACGTCGATCTGATTCGCTTATCGATGTAGTTGCTAGTGTAGAGGGCGATCAGCTCGACTCCTCTCATATTGCATCCCTTCACCTTCTCCACACACAACAGACCGGCGAATGCGACAAGACCGACCTGGAAATTGATAAACTAATGCAATTTTTCCTTGTTTAAATCTATCTATGAGTCAATGCATGATAACTCTTGTAGTTCCTCGCTGATTCAATCATAACTAAGCGATCAACAGACCGGTCTTAAAAAACGATACGAAATGCGAAGAGATATGTCACCACTAATACGACGACTGACCATTCTTCCGTATGTCATATCGCTCGGAACACCCGCCTTCGTCTCTCCGAATTGATTCACGACCTTAACTATGTAGATTTAATTATGAATTATATTTTTGCAAATAATGAAAAATCTTACCTTGCAATACTTGGTGTAATTCAGGCTTCCCAGATTGAGTACCTCACCCAAAGTGATAAGTTCTTTCACGTTTCTGTCCTCGAAAATGGCGCACATCCTTCTGAAGTTGACTATATTAAATGTCGGATGTGTGAGAAACGCTTGTCATGTCGAAATCATCGAATGAGTTTCTCTCACCTCATCGCAATGTGCTCTGGATATGCTTCCTCAGGAACGTCGGAAGCCTCGCACCTGCAAAAACGAGTGTTTTCTCATCGAACATCCTAGTGACTGTCGATTTGGAAATCGAATTCGAATTTGTAAGAGGAGTGTTCGGTTACGACTTGCCATCACTAATCTCAACAATGCTGAAGACATTTCGCACTCAATAGTGCGAGCTATGTTCATAAAGTAAGAGGAATGCGTAGAAAAGATTGATTGAAACATAAGGTGTACCATTCTAGACCATCCTTGGCTAGTCTCCACACGATGTAGTCGCTTACGAATGATTTCGCAGCCAATCGAGGGTCCTCAAAGCAGGATCAGTATTTATCTCTTTGTTTGCATAAACGAGCCCTTAGTATTGTAGAAGCATGATTAGGACGGCAACAATTAAGAAGAAATTAAGTAATGAATAGCACACCTCCCAATCGTTCTCGTATTGCTCAGCCATCTCCAAGCGTTCTATTTGCAAGCTGGAGAAACCTGAATGTTTTGTTATTAGCCTTGCAAAAGTTCTGCGAGGTCAAGGGTTCCCTCGCATTATCGAAAGAGACGATCCAGGTAGCGTTGAAATATCGCAAATGAGCGACCAAAGTGAGGAACTGTGGAGAACAAGGATTCGCATTGTGTAGGAAGATCACGAAATTCGCTGAGATAAATGACACGCGACAAGGATAACACATGTTGTTTAAATAAGCTAACAAATGAGCATAGAGACTAAGTGAAAAAGGCAGAGTGGCAAGCAAACAATGAGTGCGAGGCAGAGGTGAGAAGTGGGAGTCTCAGAAAGGAGTAGCGGCGTTGCGTTCGCGTCTCGCCCAAGCTCACAGGAAGGTGCGAAGAACAAACACCCGCGGCACTTTGGACAGATTATGCTTGAGTGACTGAGATTATTAGCACCATGCCGCAATGTTGAGCATTCTCGCGTTAAATCAATATGGTGTTTCTGGTTGATTATGTTGACCACATGGTGAAAATGTGGTCAGGGTCGAAAAAATATTCATCACGAAAAACATGTTCATAGGAGATTCTGGTGTATTTTTGCACGCTGATTTCGAATTTCGATATGAGAACTAATGAAAAAATGAATGAAAAAAGTTATGCAAAAAAAATGCAAAAAACTCAGGGTTTTCGGACAAAAGTTCTGCATTTTTTTCCTCACCTTCGATCTTTCTGACATTGGAAGTGGTGTTAGGTACATGGTTTTTCTCAAATCACTTTTCAGTGCTTCTTGGAGTATTCCGTATTAGGAAAGTTACATCACTTTTTTTGAAAAACCGACAGCCCCGATCCGCGCATGGGCGAGGAAAGACATCATCAACGTAATAAATGTTGCCTATGCCTCCTCATTCTATTACATTTTTATATTTGTTTCTTGCATAATTTTGAAGATTCCTCTCATAATGTCTGTCTCTGACGCAAATACAAGCGTGCAGAAGAACGGGACGATTCTACAGATTAGACGTGATCATGAACATTTCTTGTTGACAGCTCTAACTTTTTGTCTTTCGTGATGCAACTTGCGCTCCGCCTTTCACATGACACTAGGTGCCAGGGATGTAAATTCGGTGATGGATCTCTCCATTATGCACACTATCTCGCCGGTCTGAGAAACGAGAGAATGTGGGAGACGACATTCCTACTAGGCGCACGTCGGCGCTCAAGTCCCTGATAACAACGCATCAATGATCACGTTCGCGTTATAAAAGCGCGGCTAGCCGCTTCCCATCATCCGGTCGTATCTGTTAGATTAGTTGCCCCAACGCATAGAGTTGATTTCAGTGGAGAACGTATTCATTGTGTCGCCCCAACTTCCGTAATCCCTAGTTCTCTCGATTTTTCGGAAAATTTATAATTCAAAATTTAAATTGTTCATATTATCCCGCCACTCTAGTGGTTGAAAGCAAATCTGGACACTGACAGTTCGTGACCGGTCTCTCCTCAATTCGCATACTATCTCGTTTCACTGACCCGTGAGAGATTACGCAAATTGAGGAGAGTCAGTTTCGATTCGGCATCACTACATGCTAATTGCAGGGGTGATGCACCCTTCGGTTCTCGTGTTTCTCGCCCTCGGCGTCACTTTGACGTCGGCCGGTACTGGACTGGACGCCATTTCGGTGAGGCCACGAGACGGCGCAAAACGGAGAATTTTTTTTAAAATACAGATGTCCATTCCGATTGATGTATCATTATTTGTTCTAGCCTTCTTCTGAAGAAATGGCGAACAAAATGAGTGAAATCAAACAATTGCAGCCGATCTCAACTTCCGGCTTCCAATGCATGGCCAACATGGGCTACGTATTCTACATTGGTCGCGTCGGTAAGTCTGATCATAACTCGAGCGTCAAAATAGCAGGCGACGGGGGATGAGCCAAACCTGTTCCCGCTAGAGTACCGAAAACTTTTTTTCGATTGGATATAACAAGAATAATTTGAATATTCGAAAACAACAGAACTTCGGATGTTTGAAATTCGAAAATCGTTTTTTGTCTGCACTCTAGTTCCCCGCGCCCTACCATTCAACTACATACGTCTTCAGCTATCATTGAAGTTAGAAATACTGGACAAATGCCTCATTCTAGGACAAAGCCATTCCACCCTTAGACCCCGAGTTTTTGAATTCCCATTCCCTTCGAAATTATCATTCACCAATCTTTCAAGGGCAGAGCAATGGCGGCATCGATCAAACCGGAATTCAGAACATCAAAAACGCATGGAACGGAGGTAAGATGAATAATTAAATGAATTAGTGTCATCTACTCTTTCAGTCTCTGATCAGGTTGGCCTTTTGGGCTTAGTAGCGGGCCTTTCCTTCCTTCGTCTAATTTCGCGATTAGCGAGGAGGTGGGAAAGGTAGCTCCCGAAAAGCCAATAATAGACCCTGATAGGGATGTGATTTATGTTTTGACTCTCTCCATTCTGCACACTATCCGGTCGGTCTGAGGAGCGAGAGAGTGTGCAGAATGAGTCGAGCCAAAACGACATCACTAGTATCTGATAAGGCCCAGTGATCAGTGACCACTCCGATCTTCTTTGTTTTCTGACCCTGCTAGGGCAGACTGCCATACAAGATAAGGAATGATAATCAAGTGACTGCGTTGCTAGCCTGATCTGGGCCAGAAAAAAGTGGGGGACTTTCACAGGATTCGGCAACGTAGATGCTTACCTCTTCCCGTGCCATTCCTCTAGCTGTCCCTCGGCTAGGCAGCAGGTCGGCGTTTAGACTTCTGATGTCAAAACGTCAACGAATCTCTCACGTGTTATCTTGCCAGTCAGAGAACCGCGATTCGGATTTGTCATTTCCAAAAGTTTTTTTGAAAAAAAATATGCTAAAAATCATAAAACAGGTGATCAACACGGTGAATGCGCTGCGCAACGGGGGCGCCTACTTTGGGATGCTCTGGCTCGACGTGGAGATCTACAACTGGCCCTCGGACCAGGTAAGTTCCAGGGCTGGGATTTTCCCATTTCCGATTTTCCAAACTTTTTCGGAAAATTTCACGAAACGTTATGTGACTTCATTTGAGCTAATTTGCATTAGAAAATGAGCAAATTTTTTTAAAAAAGAATTTTAATTAATTTTTATCTGTCCACGTTTAATTTTAATATTGCAGTGGAGTAACCAACAGTTCATCCTTGACATGGCCAATCAGTGCCGGGACATGGGAGTCAGCGTGAGTTCCTTCTACACATCACGAGAATTGTTGAGGGTCGTTTTCCGATTCGCACTAACCAATTTCAGGTCG
This sequence comes from Pristionchus entomophagus, assembly GCA_036245825.1. NCBI lineage: Eukaryota > Metazoa > Nematoda > Chromadorea > Rhabditida > Neodiplogasteridae > Pristionchus > Pristionchus entomophagus. Next base: position 6,434,006 of record BTSX01000001.1, read on the forward strand.
GCATCTACACGAACAACAACAATTGGCAGAACATTGTTGGCATCAATTGGAACGGCGTCGCGCAGTACCCGCTCTGGTGGGCCAACTACAACGGACAGGCGAGTTTCCCCTCATTTCATTGCTAGTTTGCACTTCCGAATGACAGTGTAGATTTTATTGGAGAAAGCATTTGAGAAATATCCAGTGGACACGAAGAAAAAGGATAGAGAGCTAACTCACTGCGAAAGTTACTGTTGATGCTTTCACCGAAATCGCCGTTGAGTACACGTGCTGATGAGTGTAAGCACGTTGTTTTCAGCAAAATTACAACGGTTTTGTGCCTTTCGGTGGCTGGACTTGGCCGTCGATTCGTCAGGTTCGTTTGCCCAAACACTACAGTACTGGTAATCGCATTGGGTATTGGCAGCCGCCGTACCGCGGTTTCCGCGGATTGATTTAGCGCAAAGCGGAGACATTTTCAGGCATCAAGGTGTTTATTTTCGTAATCTCCAGTCCATTTCTGATCGGAATCACTATAAGATGATATTTTATTCATCGATTTACGAGAATATAAAAAAATCACTGGAAAAGCCTGACTCAGCGAACAATAGTTGACACACTTGAACAAATCGTGCCAGCAGCCCAATCCTTGCTTAAACTCGCTATAATAGATACCATACATTTGTCTCTAGAAAAGGAATGTCATGCCATGGCTAGTTCATGGGGTCAACTATTGTTCGCTGGGTCAGGCTTTTTCTGTGAATAATTTAAAATCTCGTAAAACGACGAATAAAATATGAACTTATAGTCATTTCGATCGGAAATGAACTGGAGATTACGAAAATCAACACCCTGATGCCTGAAAATGCTTCAGATTTGCGCTAAATAGATCCGCGGAAGCCGCGGTCCGCCGCGGGCCGCAGCGGCAGCCGATACCCAATGCGATTAGCCAGTACTGTATGTTTGGAATAACTTAGACATTTGCCCATCAAAGATCGTATTATCTCTATGCCCAAGTCATTGAACAAAACGGTTAGGTTATGCTCACTATTTTCCGACCGAATGCAGTAGTGTTGAAATGTTAATAAAAATATATATTATATAATTAAATAATTACAGTACAAAGGAGACGTGTGGGGTGACTGCAACGTCGGAAATGTCGACATGAACTGGTATCCAGATGGAGTGGGAGCTCCGCATCAAAAGTATAAATAAATAGTTTCGAAATTGCCGTTTATTGCCGATAAAGCAAAAATGATTCCAGAAACGATGTTATTCAGATTTGGTTGCTTCAGGAAAATTACAAGCTATACGTTCAATGATTATTTTTTGTACCATGCTTTTATCAAATTTGAGCAAAGTGTTTTACGTCCATCCTATCGTTGAAGAATTGAAAGTTAAATTAAATAGATCTGTTTTTTTAATTGGTACGTAGCAACACAACAATGTGTCTCAGACAGAGATTAGCCGTTTCTTGTGTCAACAAGAAATGTTCATGATCTTGGCTAATCTAAAGCATCGTCTCACTTTTCTGCACGCATTCAGCGATAACATTGGAGCGCGTTCTCTGCTCTCTTTCCCTCATCCCTGTAATCACGCAATCGTTGAGCATCAAATCGAGCGATAGTTGGACCCTATGATCTCTCAAGATTGTGGCTATGCTCTAGGGGATTGCCGGATTGCGGGAAGGGGAGCGACATATTGGATTCGCGCATTCATCTGGGTTTTGGAAAATTCAATTTATTCTTCAAAATATTCGCCTACAGATACGGGAGCGAGGGCACGAAGCAGGATCAGCACAGTCGAGACTACGGGAAAATATCTTGTTTTCACAGAGGAGAAATAAAGATGAAACCCAACTCCCAAAGAAAGAGTCCTGCCTTGACAAACACACGGGCGATAAGCGCCAATTCGCTCACATCGCTTTCTCCTACCGCTTTCTCTCTCACTGAATTATCTCAAATTTTAATCGACTTTAATTTTCGAGTGACAGTTCGTTGTCTTGATCGGATCTTCAGATTTAACATTTTCCGATTTAAAAAAAAAAACTATCGCCCTATTCATTAGAAATGTATTACCAGGCTGTTCGTCCAACACACGAACGGATTCTCGCTTCTCCACAGCGAGCACCTAATAACAGTAAAACAACTATCAAACAAGGTATGTTTTGGTCGCATAAAATTTCGTTTACTTGACATCGTCGAACGCGAGACACTTTGAGAGAAAACTAAAAAAATGAAGAAAAAAAAACATTCAAAAATGGGCAAATAGTGCAGCGTTACGAAAATGGACTATTTATCGATCAATTTGTTCAGGTACATCCCTACTCTCAACTCCCGAAACTCTATCCACCACACCGTCTTCCTATACCTCAAGTCAAATCTGAGCGTCTCATCGACAACGAGAACGTCTATCGAAAACTGACCATGGCATAGGGCTTCTATTATTTCTGGATGATGATTTTCAAGGTAGTAACAGTTATTCAAGTCGGTTTAGTCCAAGAATTAGATTTAATGTGCATTTATTGTAATTTTATCGTATTGCTCACATAACAATAGCTTAACATTAACTTATGAATGCTAATCGTTGATGTGATGTTGGTGATAAATATTATGTCTTTGTCAACAACAGTTAGTGGTGTAGATCAGATTCGACTATTCGAACGAGAATGCAGAGATATAATATAGTACGTTGATCTGAACGATATTGGCCTTCAATCTCAAAAAAAAGACGCACTGGTCGTAAATTCGCGTTGGTACAAAATACACAGCGCTCAGCCCGAATGTAAAAACACATTTTTCTTTCCTACGCTGGTTACAGTTGACTAACTCAAGAAGGGATCTGGTTGAAGAGGGAAACTCAACACCCGTCACAATGGCTCTTCAAGAGAAACATCCACAAGCGAAACATCGAATACCAAAGAGAGAGACCTGCCCAGACAAACACACTCTTGAGAGCGTCAATACTTTCGCTCACCGCATTTTCACCCACTGAATTATCTCGCATTTTGATCGGGTTCTCCCTGAATATTTCCACGTGTTTGAAGTTTCCTTCCTATCACCGATTTTCTCCGAGAATGCTAATTTACAGGCTGTTCATTATACACACGAACGAATTCTGCGAATCTCACAACTGCAGCAAACACTTAAAAATTACCGGTCCGTTCTATTTTTTATGAGTAAACCATTTTCGGTAGTCACAATGGGAAAAAGATTGTGCAGAAAGTGCGCCATAACACTTATCTCACGTATTTCTTTCAGAAAGCGTCATCCGTTCAACCTCAAGATTGCCATGGTGCAGAACAATGAGATCTCTGTGAATCAATCCGCCTTGGTCAGAAAAAAGGCGAGGTAGCGGAATTCCCTAGTGAGGATCATGAGCAAGAGCTAATACGCATAGATAAAACTTCATCACTTGAAGCATTTCTTGCCTGACTTGTCGGTAGGTATGTTATCTTCTAAAACGTCTGAGACAAAAGTTCTTACGCTATTGTCTACTCTAGTTGATATATTATTGCCATTCAGCCGCTTCTCCTCGATGCAGACAGAGAAATGTCCTATTGTGAATTTTGTTGTTTTTTGATATAATTGTAACCTCGAGTTCTTCAATGAATGATCCTCTTTGTGTTCCATATCCAGATAAATATGAAAATTTCATGCAGTATGTTCTTTTCTCTAGCGATCCATACAGATCTTAAGCGGGCGTCATCTCAATGTACAATATATTTTTCACAGAAATCTTTTTTTACCTTCTTGACTATTGTGGCGATTCGTGAATAGATGTATCCGTTTTTTTCTGATTAGATGGAAGAGGACGTTATGACTCGGAAGGAATTCCAGTTTTGAGGAAAATATGTGGCAAGAAACCCAACACCTCACCAGAGAGTCCTGCCTTGACAAACACACTCTCGAGAAGCGCCACCGCATTTCCTCCCAATGAATTATCTCGCGTTTTCATCAATTGGTTTAAAAATATATTTTTGTTCTCTTTTAGATTTCCACTTCTCTGAAGTTTCAATCGTTTTTTATTTCATATTTTTTTCCAGGCTGTTCGTCATACACACGAACGGATTCTCGCTTCTGCGAAGGACACAAACGCCCATACAGCAAAAAAAACCATTAATCACGGTATGGTAGTTCTCTCCATCAGAATCAGATTACGGCAAATACATATTATTTGAATAAATATCAATAAAACAGTTTTAAAAAATCGTATTTCAGGTCCTATAAAGAACACGGAGTCGTTGCGCTCTCTTTCTTCATGGTAGAGCCATCTCTGTCGATTGCAGAAGAAACTAAGCATTCTCGTCTGAGGGATCATCTCTGTAATAGGGAAGTGAGTGAGTAACTGAATCGGAGAGTATTTTGCTTTTCTTCACTCATGAGTAAATATACCATTCGGACTGTGAATTTTTCTATTTGCAATTGAGCATCGGAGAATTGCAAATGTTTCGCATGTACTCTGTTTACGTTGTTTGTATGAATAAATATAAATTATTTAAATGAACTTTTCACGGGGTTAATTGTTGCAATCTGTTGTGCGATGTACCGTCGAGGAATGTGGAGGAGAAACAATCACTGAAATTGGAATACAGGGAATAAGGAGATACGTGAAACTCAACACTGCGCAGTAACTTTGCGTGTCCAAACAGTAGCGTATCTAGCGAATCTCTGAAAAGTATTCGACGTTCATAATTTATCTGAACATGAGTATTATAACACATCTATCCTGAATTCCAACTCCATTAATCGTATCTCCAGCCCATTACGTAATTGATCACTGTAAACAAAATCGTAATTTGACCTTTACGAGGAAATACTCAAACATGTGATGGAAGTGAACTGTTGTTGATCGTGTCATTGCCTATTTTTGGATGTCAGTGTTGTTAAATTTGGAATATCCTTTCCCCGTGTTATTTTTATCCATCATAAAAACAGTCAAAGTGTCTTTATAAAGTAGACAGGCCTACTTAGAGCGTTTTGAATTGGAAGGTCACAGATCGGCTCAGTATTCAAATTTGGCCAAATGAAGTGGATAGGCGTTCTCCCCGTCCTAACTTTAGTCAGTAAGAATAGTTTCAGCGAAATCGGAGGCACACAATTTTTCTGTAGTCAGCTTTCCTACAAAATTACAGAAAATCCGTGTTATAGTACACACGGGACAATCTAGCGGGGAATATGTGTGAAAGTGCTCTTTGAGAAGGTACCTTCATACAATTGTCAGCCATTTACTGATCCCAACATTCATGTGACTGCGCGTTTTATGTAGTGTAAGTGATATTGTTAATGATATCGCAATATGTGTGATAGTGGGCGGTGCGAGACAGGATGGGACTATAAGAACAGTTAATTTCAAGTTAATTTTCCGATTGCTCTTACACGCTTTGCATGCCTTCGGTATTCACTAATTTGGATTTGCGCTCTGTCCACAGCCATGTTCGATATCGATCTGGATCTCGATCAAGTAAGCCACCATGTTTGGATTTCTCGTATTATTTAGCCAGAAAACATTTTTTTTAAAAGTTGTGTAGATCGAATAGGTTTCAACTCCACTAGATACAATATTAGATAATTCGCACACTCCCGCGTATCTCTAACCGATGAGATAGTGTGCTGAATGGAGAGAGCGAGAACCAAATTTGCATCCCTAGTCTCTAGTAGTGATGGCGGATCGAATAGTGCCCTCTCCATTCAGCACAGTCCTTCTCAGGTCAGAGATACGAGAGTGTGCAGAATGGAGAAATCAAGTTTGTTCTTTCTACCTCTTGCAAAACATCACCAGCGGGCGGGAGTCGAACCTGCCTGCGTCGGCATGCCAGTCAGACACCATGCCCATTATGACAATTGAGCGAATTGTGACAATTGAGCCATGACAATTGAGCGAATTGTTTAATTATGGGATTTATTCCATCTTTGTGAGTGGTGCAAGAGATTGCTGTGAAATGAATACAAGTAACGAGAACAGGGGAGAGAAGAAACACAACACCTCACATGAGTCCTCCTTAGGCAAACACGTTGAAGAGAGAAGCTCCAATTCTCTAGCTCGTGGTGTTTCTCTTTCGTGGAATAATTCTCCCTTTTCATTGTTTTCGAGTGCAAGATATGTACTTGAAACTCATCTTTCCAATCGTATCTGAACCCTGGGAGCGCGAGTAGAACTCGACTAGTGATGACAAAACGGATTCGGCAAGCCGGCTTCACCGTTGAAAAGCCGGGTTGAAGCCGGCTTCAAGCCGGCCAGAAAATCCGATTTGTTATCACTAAGCTCGACAAACTCCTTATTTTCTCTCTGCTGGAATAACGCTTCTTCAGTTTCCCATCCTCATTGGTGATGGTTCCCTGCTCGTGCTCATATTTGGTTTAATTGTGAAAAACAATTTCGCATTTCGCAGATTGTTCGAACTACACGCGAACGACTGCTTACATCCGTAAAGAATCATTTCAACAACCAATAGGAAAAGATGTTCCTGAATCCCGCAGGTGAGGAATTCTTCGCACTATCGTAATGATGAGCAGTAATTAAGAGAGGTTAATCCATCAACCAATCTCTCTCGTATCAACTGGTCTCTGAAAAGTATTCGAGCACTGATCATCCAGAGGGGGGGGGGGGCTAAATCGATCATTCTACATAGATTCACAGGCGAAGTAGGAAAATTGAACTAGGAATATCTTTCACGGAACAAACTTCCAATACTTTCCTGATCATAGATATCACTCTGATACCATTCATTGGAATTCGCCGGGACTAATTATTCATTGTGAGCGTATAAAGATTTCTGAACGTTTTTTACGAGAATATCGATGTCAGCACGACGGACAGAAAAAAAAGTTTCGGTTTTGATAATATTTTCAAAAAATCATAAAATTATTTGAAAACATTCGAAGGACGTGCACGATTGCTTGGTAGTACCAATTTCTATTACTACAAGTAAACATCAAAATAACAGTACCCGAATATTATTTCTGAAAGACAACACTATACATTGCGTAAAACGCCCTACAAGTGCATGAGCTATCTTCGCACATGATGTACCTGGTTTTGCGTGATACTATGCAGCAAGAACTCGATCCTGCAATGTTCCCGACTGTGAACTATTGGGAAACGCCTCGGAATCAACAATCGGTGTTCGATGATGCCAGTAAACACGAGACACGACGGTGCATCGTCCCCCACTATCATTGTTGACCTCATTTGAACGACAAGAGACGATTTTCCCGTGCATTGAATGTTGACACACTAGTCTTTGGAATGCACACAGATACGGCAGAGATATCAAGAGAGCGTGAGAATGAAGGAAGTTCCTTCTCCATCCTATCGACACCATACCTTTCATTGTTGATCCATCTCGATTGGTCTCCTACTCATCTCCTTCTCAACTCTCCCTCCTGCTCTTCACTTCACGTGCACCCCTTCTAAGGTTGAAAACATCTCTGGGAATTGTGTCGCAATCTGCATCACTATGGGAGGAGCCAGAAGGGATCTAGCGTTCTATATAAGGGGTGAAGGACGAATATGAATAGTTGCAGGAGCACTTCTTCATGAACCATCTGAAGCTCTTCCGCAATGTATAATTATCATTGTTTACTTCACTGTTCGTGTTCATTCTGTTTTCAATCAACAGCATTTTCAAGAATGACACTCGGCTCTTCGGCCATATATTCACTGAAGGTGCGTGCACCTCAACTCGAGAGGAGGTACGGCAGATACAGTATCATTATGAACTCGATTTGTATTTGAAATTCATTTCAGTCTTTCCTCTGGGGACCATCATCTCCACAAGAGATCGACTCCTCGTCTCCCGACTAAATTGAATGCGAATACATTCATCGTGGCTATCAAGCACATCGACACGTTCCTCATTGATGCGGCTGGTAAGAATTAGTGATGTCGTTTCGGCTTTCGACTTTCCTCAATCTGCTCAATCACTCGTTTCGCTGACCGGAGCGATAATGTGCATTATGGTCATACTTTCCACGTTTGAGGCACCCTCTTAATGAAGAAAAACAGAACAAATAGTGTCTAATAATTGCGATTTCAAACTGCCCGCTTTTCAGGAGTATTGTGGTTGGGTGATGCGGCTCTCCCCGGCTCGGCCCGGACAGTCGAACTTCTTCTACGACTCAATAAACGAATTATAGTTCTCACCAATAATGCGACTGAGTCGAGAGAAGGTTACGCGAAGAAACTCATGAGATTCGGATTTCCTGCCGGACTCAGCAAAGTGGGTCAGTGTCATCGATGAGTTTATATTGTCTTTTTTAATTGGGTTAACCAATAACTGAATCGACAACCCTAGTGTGTATCGTTCGAAAAAAATACAAAAAATATCATTTCGATATTTTACTCTGTCTCGATTGTGAGAGATAATAATGCAGTAGGGGTGTAAATATTTTCTCTCTCCATTCTGCACACCATCAAGTCGGTCAAAAAAGCGTGCAGAATGAAGAGAGTCGAAACCCGAAACGGCATCACTAGTCGGTTGCACGTATTTCGAACTTTACAATCATGAATGAATTCTCCGATTGAATCGTAAGAAAACTTAATTTTCAGGAATCACTAGTCAATCCTGCATCCGTGGTAGCGGAAGTTCTAATACAGGCCGGAATGGAAAAGGGAGGAAGGAAGGTGAGTGAGATACTAATTTTTTTCTAATTGTGTCTTCGATCGTCACTTCGCATCATACCGTACCCATCCAGGTGTATCTCATTGGTGCTCAAGGAGTCAGAGACGAACTGGATGCCGTTGGAATGGAATACTTTGGATTCGGACCCGAAGAAGAGGACCTGTCAGATGGATCCGCATTCATGTTTGACATCGATTTGGAAGTTCCGGTAAGCTACCATAAACGAACCGATATCGATTTCCAATATTACAGTATTCCTTTAGTCGGAAGAAGTCGGAGCTGTGGTGGTCGGATATGAAAAGTACTTCAACTATCACAAACTGATCAAGGCCGCGAATTATCTGCAGGGTACGGTAGCCTTGATTTCTTACCGTAACCCTTCTATAATAACCGTAATTGCAGATCCCGATTGTCTCTTCATTGCCACCAATGAGGATGAGACATGCCCGGGTCCCAACCCGAATTTCATCACGCCTGATGCAGGTACCATAGCGTAACTTATTTTGGTATAAATAAATCATACATTGCTCCTATTGATTCCAACATTACTAGGCAGCTTGTTTGAACGCTTTGTGCTGAAATAGTTTCACTCTGACATCGCTGTGTTGAATATGTTTCATAATTATAAGAAAAAATAACCTTGAAGCAATGATTGCAGTTCCTCTATTGCTTGCTTTCTCTTCAAAAAAATCATCTGATATTATGATAAAGCAGGAACGAAAATATGAAATTCAATTAATTTCAGGACCTCTCGTTGAGGCAGTTCGCGTGGCTTCTGGCCGTGATCCGATCACTGTCGGCAAACCTTACAAGCCGACGTTCGATTACATCTGCCGACGATGGAAGATCGACCCTAACAGGACCATGATGATCGGAGACAGGTACTGTAACTCGATAGGAGTACGGTATCAAGCAAATATTTATTCTCCGCAACAAGCAAATGAATCTTATTCACTGTACATCATCAGTGATCATACAGCAATATCCCGAATATAGTGTCGGTAATTGTCAAATACCGCAACTTCTTTTAATCCGTACAGGACCAACACGGATGTGAGATTTGGACGTGACCACGGTCTGAAGACTCTGATGGTACTATCGGGCAGTCATCAGCTTGAAGATATAATGGAGAACCATCTACTCGGAAAAGACAACATGGTTCCTGACTATTTCTCAGAGTCATTGGGAGCAATGTCTCTTTGTGCGACTGAATTCCCGTAACCCGTGAACAGTATGATTATGTTCGTACTGTAGTATACCGTTTTAAACGGTTAAAACCATCCTAAGAAATTGACTCAATTACACAGTCGGTGTGGATTGGGGACACTTTTATCATATTACAAATTTTAATAATCATCAAATGTTGCACATAAATATACACAACCCCGACCTAATCATATGAGTGTGAATTGAAGACTGTGAATATTTATTTTTAACTCAAAAAAGCTTACGGTTTATGGTAGTATAGTAACATTGGGTAATTATGCCTTTTGAAAATATTGACCTAAAACACTTCTACTTCGAATTCCTACTCCTCTACACTATGGTCAGGTCATTCCACTCCCATACGTATTCAAAAAGATGCAGTCGGAACTTCCGAGGGATGTTCTTTCTGAAAATATCCATCTCAATCTATAATCAATCCACTAATCTCTAAATCGAGAATATCTATTTTTTGTAAATTTAGTATACCTCCGCAGATCGACAACACCGTATGCTCGTCCTCGTTGCAGCTCCAGAAGGGTTCCCCTCTTTCTGGATTCACTGCAAATTACCACCGTTTTCAACATTTTGGATCATTTGCTCAAGTCAGAATTATTGATATCTCTCACCGTGGTACATTGGCCAAGATGGCAAGCGCGTCCGCACCTGCACATTGATCTTGTGAAGAGGGCTTGGCCTTTGTTTGAGGATGTCGTCCTGCATTACCCAATAGTGCAAGTGATGCCGTTTCGGTTTTCTGAGCTCTCCATTCTGCACACTCTCACGTTTCTTAGAGCTGCGAGATAGTGTGCAGAATGGAAAGAGCCTAACCGAACCAACATCAATAGAACCCATTATCTACACTGGACAGGCTAATCTTCACCAGAAAATACTAAAAAAGTAAATCTGAAAAATGTGTGACCTCAAATTCCCAGACGACTGTTGATTCTTTATTTCGTGCGTCAACAAGTAAGTCATCAAGACGTTTTTTTGCGACCGATAAATAAATAATTCCGAAGTTGGATAATAACGCAATTTTCGTGATTTTTCTTATGAGAAAATTTCTCGGTACGTATTGCCATCTAGAGAATTTGAAAATTACAGACCTTTGAATCGTGATATAATCTCATTTTGCTTGTCGGGCGATAATATAGTCCATCTGTAGAATGGACGTTCTGAAATCACAAATTACGCTGACAAAACGCCCAGCTAAAAATGAGTTGGAGCAAATCGATCTACGTTTCGATACATAATTCTGAGTGGAAAGGAGAAAGACGGCAGAACTGAAAGACTTTTCTCACTTTTATCCACATGTGGTGTGTCGAATCTCCGCTGCGCACTTTTTTCAGTGCGTTTTTGTGTAGACTCTCAGTTCAATTAGTGTTTCTACACTATATTCTTAGTGTGCTCATCTGCTTCTCCTCGCTACATTTCCCATCTTTCTATCATAGAGGTCAACTAGCGAAATGATCAGAAAAAGGAGGAGCACATAAATTAGGATGGAGAGGAGTGTTTCCGTGACTCCACGCCAATTATAAATTGGATAGTTGGAGACACAATGCCTTGTAATCAAAAATTATCTTGATTTTGATAGATAAGCCGTCGATTTCGTTCTCTTCACTTTCATAGGTATTTGATGAAATTCGAAGATTGGTAGGCATTTCAGATTCCGCTTTTGAGAATTCGTCGAATGATTATCGTCTAAGATTCACAAACTATGCTAGGAAACGTTAAAGATTATAAGACTCACAATCGTAGTGAGCAACGTGAATAGCGAGAGGGGAGGCAGGGAGACACCAGAATGGACAATCTCGATGGGACATGACATCGAATGGACTGAAAGAATGAGGTGAGAAGAGGAGAAAATGAGCGAACGACCGCGACTCACCGAAGAAGGAGGGAGGAATGAAGTTGGAAAGGATTAAGCAAACAATTAGGGAGATGCAAATTGACTACAAACATGTTATTGTCAGCACTATTACACATAACAATAGTGTGATTATTGAAAGATAGCGAAATAAATAGCATTTGGTCCTTTATCGGAACTGATATGGCTCATTAGATTAACAAGCTATCTTCGACGTGAAAGAAATCAATATGCAAATCTAACGTTCAGAGATCCGATGTTTTTTTTATTTTAAAAATTATTATGAATGTCAAAATAAACAATATACAACTTAAAAACTGGCATCGATGACTGCAACTAGACAAAATATGCTCATTGAGGATATGAGAAACTCCGTATGCTGTTGACGACTTTTCCTCATACGATTTTTTTAGTGAAACACATGTTTTCATCAAGAAATCGATTTCATCTGAGAAACGATTACCCATTCTTTCGATACTTTTTCTTTCTAGGGATTGTGGGGATTGAGAGGCATTCGACAGCGCGAGTACGCCCTCTCATTCGTCATTTCGAGCACAACTAAATAAAGGAGAGTCAAGAACGAACAAGACTGGTCTCGTGTGAATTCTCACCAATAAAACGTTCTTTGTGAGAATTCTCACTCAAAACACGTTTTTCTCATATGGGGCCAAATGAGAATCACTTGTCTTCTCGCTTCTTTCTTGGCGAATTTTTATTTAAGGATTCCTACTGCTGCCATCAGGCCTGTTCGCTCTGCTGGTGTGCGCATTTCGTCCTATTTTTTGGTAACCGTGCTTTGTCCGTACCCGGCCCTAAGATCGACCACAAGCTGCGGAGAAGTGATATGTTCTCATTTTTTATCGCGCTAATAAAGTCAGACTCCGTGATTCCATGTATTCCCCGCAAATTTCCCTGAACCCAATGCTCATTCGTTTGATTGCATTTTGCGATCAAATGTCCGCCGCGATGACTTGAATTAGAATGAAACGAGGGTCGGCAACCGAAGATTATGATACACACTTCAGAGAGAGTTAGAGATCAGAAAGGAGCTTCTCTAGATGTCTTCTCTGCCGAAACCAATCGACGATCGAATAGCAGCTGGCATTATTTTCGGCGTTCGTTTGCTATTTTAGATTGTAATATCTTGTCTAGTGACTTCACCACGGAGCTAACACTCCTCAATTTCGTGTGACCATATGATACGAGAAGAATAGGGCTTCGATTTGTCATCAGTAAAAGTCTCTATTTCCAGCTAGGACTTGCTGGAGTGCTGCTCAATTTCACCGGTGCCCTACTCACATTTCGCGTAACCGCTCTGCGGACATCATTTGGTGAGTATTCCTTGGAGAGGATTCACAATTTGGAAGGATTTCCAGTTTCCGTTTCGCAGTATTTGGAAAGTTGTAAACCAGTTTTTCACAGGAAGATTGACCGCTGTCCACTGCTTTGCGGACGGAGCTATTCTTGTCATATTCACCTTTTGGTGCTCACCGAGAACGTTATTGTGAGCTTTTCGGCTCTGTTTGAATAGGAGGGATTATTGAAAGTGCTCCGGTCTCAAGAAACATATCTTGAGACAAAAATGGAAACCAATTTGTATTATAATTCGGCTTATCCCAGCGCATACGAGGACCATGGTTCACTTCTCAGCCAAAAAATTGGACAGGTCTCACTATATTTTTGGTATGACACTTGCTTTTTTCTCGAGTTTATAACCCAATCGCAGGTTCCTTGGGCTCTACACTCATTTTGGCATTGCGCTGAATCGATTCTCTCTGCTATTTCTGCCATGGATCTACAAAGAGGTGAATCAAAATAAAGTTTTAAAATTTTACTAATGATTTTCAAATATATCATGAGGGAAAGTTTCGCTAACAACAGGTGTTTCAAAGACGCACATCCTGGCTGATTCTCTTCAATGTGCTTATTTGTACCTGTCATTTCTGCGTTTATTTCGGAGGTAAGAAGCATCTTTTGATGCATCAATATTAGTTAGTTTCATGTCATTTCCAAGAAGTGGAAAAAACAAGTACTGAGCAGGGCTCGCTTAGTATTCGTGGTATTCCCGCAATTCCTCTATCTCGTTATGGGCGAGGGGGAACGGTGGTCTAGAATAGCGCGAAAAGTCAATTATATTACAGATGGCTGCGATTTCTACTATAATGCGGAGACATACTTTTGGGAATATGCAGATACGCCATGCGGAAAGGCTGTGGCTTTCTGGCTTGATCTAAGTCTCGGATGCGTCAGTTATTTTCGGAAAAATGCATGCAACTGGATGACTTCAGGCGATTTGCATTACTGTTTTACTACTCGACATAATTTGTGTGGTCAAGATGCGGAAAAGCGCCTCGGTGAGCCAACTTGTTATGATTTGTATACATCTCATTTTTGCTATTCGGGTGAATACATTGCTTTCGCACATACGTTGTTCAGTGAGTACAGTATTTTAAAAAAATTAGTGTTATAATTAATTAGATAATTGATTAAATATGAAAGGTTATCGGCAATTCGGTCACTGCCCGCGAGCAAAAACTGAGATGGGGTCGGCAGAAGAGGTTTCTTGCTCAGGTTTGTTCTTTCATTTCCACACTTCTAGCAACATTGACAATTTGTTATATAATCTGTGTTGCCAATGTATGTGTCACTGGGAATTTGAAGATCGCGATCTGCATTTGTCTTTTACAGGCTTGCTGCACGGGTCTTCTTTTCGTACTGATGATCCTCTCATTTCAAGTCGTGTCCAGGTGTAGATTTATAACAGACCGATTGTTAAGAGAGCGGATCGGTAATTTGCGACCATATTCGCCACCTCCCGGACACGCCCCCCCCCCCGGAATAGGAACTGCAGAACTGCCGATTTTAACAGTTTTTCGATCATAACTTTTTTCATTCACGATTTTATGAGCTATAATGTCCAAATTCGAACTCTACGTGAAAAGTTACATAATAATAAATTATAGTCAGATTTTGATGACCCCCTTATCGAGGACATTTTTGGGTCAAAAAGTCGAATGCTCAGAAGTACGTCACTATAAGAGTTTCCGGCTAATTTTTGCTCGAAGACATCGAATTTCTATACTAGATCTCACCAAATTGCGAAAGAAAAAAGTTCTGATCGATAGAATGAATATGTGAGACTTTTCCAGAATAATATATATTTCTCTACCACAGTTCCATGGCCTCTAATATACCAAACCTTTTTCTTCGAGTGAGACTACTTCATCCAATTTTATAGTGAAAAAGTTATCAGATAAATTTTTTTTTCACTCGAACCCCCCACCATGGTCACTTTTCAGATCATGACCATGATATTGGGGGTTATGAAAAAGTCAGAAAAATTTGTCTATAATTTATTCTTATGTAACATTTCACGTAGAGTTCGAATTTGGACATTAGAGCTCATAAAATTCGTGAATGAAAAAAGTTATGATCGAAAAACTGTTAAAATCGGCAGTTCGGCGCTTTCTCTCCTCTGAAAACCGCCGAGGAGGAAAATTTAATTAATCGTCCCAAAGGTGATTCGATAGAAAATTGCACGGGCTACAATATGCAGAGCTTGCAGTTTTTCGGTATATAAAATGGTGTCCGAAAAACTGAAAAATGAAACGAAAATATCGATTTTCCAATCAAGTAGGGTTCGATCGGGATGACTTATTTTTGGTTTCTGGGCAAGTCTAATACAACGCAAAAGAGATTTTGAGTCTAGCTTATCGCGTTCAAAAATGATGAATTTTCGATTTTCAACATTTGTTCCTCATTAATTCTCCAGGAGGAGCTCAAATCAGGAATTCAGTAGTCCTATGTGTAATACGGGGGCAAGGGGATTGCAGTTCCTATTCCGGGGGGACGTGTCCGGGGGGGTGGTCCTAAATTATCTCTTAATACAGGCAACACGCTGTGATTATTATCATACTGCTTATTGTCATTGTAATCAACAATACCAGCAGATCCGTTGTTTTGTTTTTTGGACAATTTCCAGATATGTCAGCGGTCTCTGGCCTTCGTTCATCTCAACCTCACTAGTCTGGGAGATTGCCCATCTGGGCGACGGGTATTTTGCTTATTTTTATTTTTAATTCAATGATCTGTTTCATGATCTGTTTATGTTTCAATGATCTGGCACATATAGTGTCCCGTTCGGTGATGGGGACCCATGGGGGCGGGGCATCCAGGGAAAAGGTTTGGACCGGGTCGGTGATATCGATGTCCGGCTCTAACGGCCGAATCCACGAAAATAACCGAGCCGGTTTTTCATAAGATCCATTTTTTTTCAGAATCATCCTCTTCATATTCAATCGCGAACTGCGACGTGCCTTGATGCATCCAAAAATACTACTTTCATTCTCCACGATCCATTCGACACATACAACGACAGTGAGTAGGAATCCCTTTTTTTTTTCATAATCTAGAGAAACTTTTTTTAAACTATAATTATATTTTTTTAATCGTTTCAGATCTCATCGAAGGGCTCATCGATGAGGGAAGCATCGATTAATATACCGCGATGAGCCAATTAGGACGTTATTTGAGCGATTGATAAATACGACAATTTATGTCCAAAGCGGGATACGTTTTATCGCTTTTTGTTTTATCGCTATAGGACTTTTAACAGAACATTACTTGCAATACGATTGGTTGTGTGAGCCACTGATTCGATAATAATTTTTGTTTTCCAAATTTAGATAAAAGGAAAATTATAATAATTAATACATTGAATAGGTATACAACAGTAATTACATCCGAAATAGGCTCTAGTCTGAAATAGGCTCTAGTCTCATGTCATCATGTCGAATCTCGATATATGCATAATCGGTCTCCCTTACGAATGCGATATTGAATGCACCGACTTTGTACCTTTTACTCTCAAATTCTTTTTCGTGAACAACATCTGAGTAGAAATAGAGCTTCTTGTTTAAGTTTGGAAGCTCCTGGAAAATTCCATGTTAAATCAATACGTTTCGGTTGTTCTTTAGATGTTCATGAATTCTGAAAAATTAGCATGGGTCAACCCTTATAATGATGTGCCCAGCTCACTTCAATTAGTGTGCGCGCTTGTTCCAGAATAATATATCCATTGTGAATGTCAAGGCAACCGTAGCGTCTCGAAAATATGCCCAGAGTCATAGTCACCAATTCTTCGTCGTATGTGTGATTTATCGGGAAAATACGCTCATAATAGATCGAATTGACCATTTCGGCTATTCGGTGTTTGTCTGGAATTTGATTAATTGTACTGATATGCATGATCGAGGACAATAAACGAAGTCGCGCGCAGTAACCTTAAAGTATACTTTTTGGTCAAATAAATATGAATTCATTTGTGACTATGCTGCCATTCTGTCCGTCACATATATATTTTATGAAAGACTATCACTGGTCCATAAACAGCAGTGGTGTTTCGCGATGTAGACACAACATTTGAGACTTACTTTGTCCGTTTATGGTTTCATCATAATCGTGATCATAAATCGAGCGTTGAGTACTCCTGATCTTCACAGCGTTAAATTTCAAATTTTTCAATGTTTCAACTCTGCGATCCCTGAGCTATCGATTATTATACATGCATTTGTGATTCAGTTTTTCTTCTTCAAACTTTCAACCAAATATAACAAATGCCAGGCTTCGTGAGTAAGAGCGTTCAGGCAGCGATAATTGATTGGTAAACCTTCAATGAAGCTTGCCAATGTAACATTAAAAGTCATATCCATCGAATCAACCTCGAATATATCAATGGAACATCTTTGAATGCTGGCTTTGAAATGTTCCAAGAATGAGTCAAAACTCTGTTTTGGCATAAATTTGAATACATATATAATGACGTATATTAGATAACGTTTTGTTTGAGTTTCAGTTTGAGTCGTTTCGGTAAATTAAAACAAAACATTCAAAAATCCATTTTGTGCTAAGTGTGTGTTCTGATCAGTATTGAATTCATTTGGAACTCCGAGGAGCAGATACAACGCAATACAAATTCTGAAGACGGAGATGAGTGGAGAATAATAATATTGATAAAACTCGACTTTAAAAGAATTAACATGCAATTCAATATTTTTCTCAATTATTAGGTTGAGGAATAAGTAACGCTCGTTTTATCTCTCTGATTTGAGAACCCTCGTGCTCGCTCTTTTGTTGTTGCCGTCTGTCACCCTGTTTACACTGGAGAGAGGGCCCCTCGGGCATTCCACACATGTTTTCGATTCAGTTCTCCCTAGTCTCCCAGGCGAGAATGCCGCACAATTTCGTCCCCGACCGAATTCACATTCGGAACGTGATGCTCTTTCTCTTTCTATCTGGCTTGAAACCGCCCGCCATTCATGAACAACTGGAGCAGGTTTACCCCACACATACCCCGCATGTAACCACCGTGAGAAAGTGGGTAGTCAAATTCGAGAAACACGACTTTTCCCTCGAAGATGAAGACCGACCCGGTCGCCCCATGGAGTTGGACCTCGATCGATTGCGTTCTGAGGTGGAGGCTGACCCGTATCTCACTACGCGCGATCTTGCTGACTTCCTTGGGGTCGACCAAAAAACTGCCGTGAATGGACTTCACGCGATTGGAAAGAAGTGGAAACTCGGGAGATGGATCCCCCATGACCTGACCGACTATGACAAGGATCGCCGAGTGGACATGGCTTCGACTCTTCTCACTCTGCTTCGCCGGTTTGATTGGCTGGACAATGTCATCACAGGTGATGAATATTGGGTGCTCTACGACAATCATGAGCGCATGAGACAGTGGGTCAGAGAGGACCAAAAGCCAGCAGATGTCCCCAAACCCGATTTGCACCCCAAAAAAGTGATGTTGTGCATCTGGTGGTCAGTGCGGGGAGTGGAGTTCTGGGAACTCCTACCCGAGGGGACGACTATCACGGCAGAAGTCTACACTCTTCAGCTACGGAAGCTGAGACTCGCTGTCGAACAAACACGCGGGAAGGACGCTCGAATCTACTTTCAGCACGACAACGCCCGCCCGCATGTCGCAAGAAAGACCCAGGCTGAGCTGGCGGGCTATGGCTGGACTGTCCTCCCCCACCCTCCCT